>CM016563.1:1493808-2892439 GCA_003412495.2 Echium plantagineum
AATCACAAACCTATAACACAAAAATTGCTAAAAAAATCACAATCATAACGTAAAAAAATGCTGATAAAATCACAATCATCTTCATGTCATGCTGATAAAAGCACAATCCTCACATGAAAAAAATGCTGATAAAATCAAAGCATAACATGATGAAACGCTGATATTTGAGTTAATAAAATCACAATCAAAACATTAAAAAGTGCTGATAAAATCACAATCGTAACATGCAAAATGCAGGTAAAATCAAAACAATGAATGAGAGAGAAACCGTTTATAATGAAGATCGTAAAACCCTAACGTATATGATCGAGTGTGGAGTGAGGAGAACACGAGAAAAATGTTGAGTGAAATGAAAAATTAATGGTTATGAAGAATATATATGTGTTTTGGGGATTAAAGAAGCTTCCAGATTAGAGATCTCAGCCGTTGGATTAGGAGATCGTGTAGTTGAGTGAGATTAGTAAAAGTTGCCATTTTATGGGTGAAGACTATTTCCTCGCTGTTCATTTCAACGCCAGCAATTATATTGTCAAAAATACCCCAGCTTGCAATACTCAAACGTGTTTATGCCTAGGAGGCTAGGACTAGGATTAAACACAAATCTTTTATGATTTGTTATATACACGTGACACGTCAAGATTTTTAGGAATGAATTTACTATTGTATAAGTTCTGCTTGAGACAAAACAATGACTTCATTCCTAAATAAAACATTGTTCTAGTGTACATATAGTATTGCCCATATATTTGGTTAGTTGCGCTAGTATCACAAAGATGTGAAGTAGTTGAGTTTGGACAAATAATTAATAGAATGACTAAAATATCCGTGAAAATACGTTTTTTAGCAAAATATTGTGGGAGTAATCAGTTTCATACATAATATCAAATATAAGTGATCGAAATAGATTAAAGTGAAACTAAGTGATTAAACCAAATATTTTAAGAAACATTTAGCGACTTTTTATGTCATTTGCTCATTTTAAAAAACTAATCAAATGTGAAAGGTGTGGTAATTTACCTATTTCCTGTGATTTGTGAGGCCTGGTTGGGCCTATTGAGTTGGTTGGCCGTGAAATTCCGGAATTGTCTGTAGGTCAAGGCCCAAGTGATCCATCCGCTGAGGCCTGCACCATGCAGGATGCAGGCGCAACAATATAGACATATAGTATAGAACTCTAGATTAAAGTTGTAAATAGCTCCAAATAGCGATTATAGCGGTGCATCACGATAGTTTAGCATTTCATCGCATCGTAGAAAAAAGCGGTAAATAGCGGCGCAATAGTGAATTTTTAGAGTTTCGTCGCTACGAACCGTTACACGCCATTCACGATTTTACTATAAATAATCTATAGACATTCACATATGACAGACCCCTGATCCACTTATCATGGATCAATTCCGTATAGCAGACAGCCGAATCCCGACAATACGGGTACGACAATGCCTAGGAGAGCCCACTAATCACAATAATACATTATGACGTGCAATTTTTTTTCTATTCAGAATTCGTAGCCACTACTAGTGCGTAGCGGATAGATATCAAATTGACGCAATAGCCTCCAAATCACGTTATCATTTAAAATACATTCGGCAAGACACGTATGATAATGGAAACCAAATATATGATTTTACGATCACAAGTTCACCAACGTTACCAAGTTGACGTATTGTATATATTTATCAAGGCAAGTCTAAGTAGTAAGTACTATGTTTTTTGTGGTGAGAACATGCTTTATTAGCAAAGAAAATCATAATTTAAGAAAACAAAATATACCAGATTAAATTTCCTATTATCAGATCATTTGGTTAGGATTAAAAAATACAGTATTTTACTTGATGAAGACATTTTATATTTAGTATCATTTCATTTCCACTTAATTTAATTATGGACAATTAAAAAGTCAAATAACCAATCCTAACATTTGCAGGATGATGTAGCAATTAGCATGAATACAAAAAATATTATTAATAGCTCAATTATTTATTTAGGCATTTAAATCCATCATAAAGTCAAACTGGACTAAATGATGCATCATGTTCGAAGTAGTCTCCCAAATTCAATTCTCACTTTTATCACTTAAATACACGATATAAAATATCAAGTCATAAAGAAGTTAAATTTTTTAGGATAGCTCAAAAATAACAATTCGAAATATAAATGAACTAAAAAAATGAAATAGATCAAATAAAAAATTCAAATTAAAATGAAGAAAATATATAATTAAAAAATTATAAATTTATATATCTTGAGTCGAAAAGAGCCTTTGATGCGAGTCTGACAAAACATACAAATAAATTTACCTCTTAACTAAAAATTATGAATCAAACTTTATCTAGTTGAGTTTGAGCCTTCAACTATTTTATTACATACTAAAGTATACTTTTCGCCTTTTTCCATCAATTCCCAATTTACCCCTCTCCCCGGTTCTTACCAGTACGAAATAAAAATTGAATATAAATAAATAAGGCTATCATACTCTGCTTTCTCTTCATCTATCTCTCACATACTTTCCTCTATCGCTTCCTCGCTTTGGTGTGTTGTACCCTGTTTTTCTCTCTATATCTTCACACTGTTCTAATCCCCCTCTTCATCTCTATCCACTTCTCAGTCTTCAAGTAAGCTCACTAATCTCATTTCTTCAATTCATTTAAAGTTATTAATCAATTTCAATTTATTGCTAAGATCCCCAATTCTATTACTTTTTTACTCGATCTGTTGTTGGGTTTAGTTTTTTATTGATTCGAAATGAATTTATGGGTTTTTTTGGATTTGGGGTTTTGAGATTTGGCTTTTTAGTTGACCAAGATTGCATAAAGTTTCTATTTTTAGAGGTATAGTGGATTTTGATTGGATTTTTTTGGATTTGGATTTTTAGCTGACCGTGATTGTCTAAAGTTTTGTTTTTTTTATGGATGACGTGCACTTTGATTGGAAATGAATTTATATTTTTTGGATTTGGGTTTTTTAGTTGACCAATACTGCTTAATCTTTGAATTTGTATAGTTGTATTTGGAAGAAAAATTTATTAGATTAGGTTTTTGATTGACCAAGATTGCATAAAGTTTTAATTTTTTTTCAAATAGTTGGTGCGATGATTGAATATGAATTTATGGTTTATGAGATTCGGGTTTGGGGATTTAGCTTTTTAGTTGACCAAGATTAGTAAAGTTCATTATATATATTTATTATGTACGTTAACTTTGATTCTGTCTCTTTATGGATATGCGATCATCTATTGTTTGAAAAAGTGAAAATGAGTTTACATCTGTATATGCTTGAAATTGTTGATTGGTTTGTTGTGTTAGATCGAATTTGGATTTTTGAGTATTGGTGAATTTTCTTGATTGATTTTTGCGTGTGTGTGAATATTCTTATCCTTTTATCTGTGAGATACTTGGCGCAAGTGAGTATTTCAAGTATATTTTTATTTGTTGTTTGATCTCGTTCGATAATTAATGTTTGCGCATAGTCAAAGACTGATGCTCTTCATCAATTTGATATGTGTTATATCTCTTTTGTGGTAATGTTTATTTCATTTATATTCATCTGATGTGTTGTGTTGTCCTCCTGTGAAGGTAACCATGAGCGACCAAGGAGACAAGACTTGCCCTCTCTGTGCTGAAGAGATGGACTTGACTGACCAGCATCTGAAACCATGCAAGTGTGGATATGAGGTCTGCTAATGTTTTTCTTTGGTTGGCATTTACTAATTCTATACTTACCATTTCATTGAAGTAGACTGCAATGTGATGTATTTACTTCAATAGGCAATTCCAGTGGCTTAAATATATCATATCATATTTGGCAGTGGAAAATTCAGGAGTTATTCTTTATGTGCTTCAGTATCTCCATAATAAAGTTGGCAAACTAAAACAATTAAAAAAATTGGACTACTGTCTCTTTAAATAATTCTTCAAAACCCAAATTTTGCAAAAAGTTTGATCTTAATACAATTCTATTGTTTCTATGGGTTGAAACCTCGAAATCTAATGCCATACTTGCTACCAATCAATCACCTAATCTAGATTGTGTCGCAGTAGAACTTTCTCATAATTAATAACTTGAGGCAGCTATAAATCTCTGGTCAATGTATTTCAAATGCAGATTTGTGTTTGGTGCTGGCATCACATTATGGACATGGCGGAGAAGGATCAAACAGAAGGACGTTGTCCAGCTTGTCGAACTCCTTACAACAAGGAGAGGATCGTTGGGATGGCAGCAGAGCGCGGAAAGTAATTATATTAGTAACCTTAATGCCAAACTATGACTTACATGAATTTTGTCCTTGTTCGTTTGTATCATAGAAGTCTGAAAATTCTCAGGTTGGTTGCTGAGATGAGTATTGAGAAGAAGAAATCTCAAAAGGGTAAAAGCAAAACATCTGAGGGAAGAAAGCAGCTTGGCAGTGTACGAGTGATCCAAAAGAACCTTGTTTACATTGTGGGGTTGCCACTCAATTTAGCTGATGAAGATGTCTGTAAACTATCCATGACTTACATCGTTGTGTTCTTCTATTTGAAGTAATAAATAGAACTTAATGGTAATTGTGCCTAAAACAGCTTCTTCAGCGGAAAGAATATTTTGGACAGTACGGGAAGGTGCAGAAGGTGTCTATATCTCGGACTGCAGCTGGTTCTATTCAACAATATCCCAACAGTACTTGCAGTGTGTAAGTTGCAAGATCTTGTTACCAAGATATATAAAATAAACATTTTAGTTGGTGTATGCAGTTCAGTTTTGTTTCCTCTGTTGTGAAAATATTCATTAATGTCTCTGATTATGACTGTTCAATTTGTGGCGCTTTCTGTTGGATCTAATTAAGATATTTTTCTTACTTATCAAGTGAATTATCCTTCCAACGAACTTTTCCTTTTCCAGATATATCACTTACTCAAAGGAGGAAGAAGCTGTGCGTTGTATTCAGGCAGTCCATGCATTTGTGCTGGAAGGCAGGCCCTTGAAGTAGGCACTTATATATCGATATCTCTTGATCGTACACATCATTACATGTTAACACTTAAATTTTATATTGCAGGGCATGTTTTGGTACTACAAAATATTGCCATGCCTGGCTGAGAAATGTGGTATGAGTTTCGGTGAAGCTTAAGTTTGGAACTATTAAAATATGTGCATGATTTGCATGTGCTCTTGTACTCCTTTCACATTTAAAATTGCTCATAGTGTATTTTTCATTTATTTTATGTTTCAGCCTTGCAGCAACCCTGACTGTCTCTATTTGCATGAAATTGGAACACAAGAGGATAGTTATACTAAAGATGAAATAATATCAGCTTATACAAGGTATTGGCTTGATGCTGGTAGTTCATTGTCCATTGGTCTATATTCTGCGGCTGTTAAGGTTGTAAAAGTTTTGCATCGTGTCCCATAGGGATTGTTTTGCTAAAATATGATGTTTTCTTGTAAAAATTAAATTTTTGTTTTTGTTGTCTGGAGTAATGGTCCAAAATATATATGCACGCATTTGTTTCTTCTTGATTTTCACATATCTGCCGACCTTTTTTATGTTCATCGTATACCCAAGTATTGTGATTAACAGATGCTTTCATGTTCTGGGAATCGAGATGATTTTATGACCTTTTGCATGTCATTATCTGGTGAAATTTATCTTGAGCACTGTTCGAAAAAGGATTTTATTTCACATTTTTTCCAAATGAGCAGGGTGGAGCAAATTACAGGTACTATAAATAGTACGCAAGAGCGTACAGGAAATGTTCTACCACCACCAGCAGATGATTTTTGCAATAATTTTTCTGCTGCTTCTACTGTTAAAGTTACCTGTAAAAGCACTACAATTGTAAGTTCATCTTTATATCACTTTCATCCTTTGTCATTGATCTTATGTCATCTCTAGATATGAGCCTTTATCTTATGTACCTCCTTTTGTAGCTTGTCTTCTCCATTGAAACAGTTCCAAAGTTTAAGCCTTGAGATTAGTTTAACCATAAGCTTCGATTCAACCTGATGTGATGTGGATTTTTGTTGTTTCACATCAATCATTTCTAATACAATAGTTTTTCACTGTGAACAGAATCCAGTAAGTAATACCAAAGGTTCTCCGCCAAATAGTAGCTCTGGCAGATCTGGTCTGCCTGCTGGTGCCTTATGGTATTGCTTTGATCTAAATGTCCCCATTTCTCAATTATAGTTTGGTTACCCTCCTAACTCATGACTGCATTTCTAGGGGAACTCGCACATCAGCTAATCTCCAACCTGCAAGTTTAACTCCTTCCAATGGACCATTAGTGCAAAAAACAGGCGGTACTCCTGTCACATTCTCTGCTGCAGTTGCTAACCAGAATCAATCTGATGTGGTTAAGCAGAACTTACCTAATGGAGAAATTCATGTAAAACGTGATAAAACGGAGCCTCTAAAGAAGAATTTAGATCTAGATAACCGGGCGACTAATGCTACGACCACTGTTAAAGGGGAGCATCCTGCATCTTCATCTGTGAATATCCAACTGCCACCTGACGACAATGGAATGCGTGTTAGTTCTCCAACAAATGCTACCATTCCGATCGAGATGTCTTGTAAACCAAGTCTAGGAGAAGATTCAGATAACAGCAGAGTAAAAACCCAGAATCTCTGCTCTGATGTGTCTTCAATAAATATTCATGAGCACGAGGGTACATTAAGCGAGGAATATGGTGATCATTTCAGAGAACCCATTACTTCCTACAAAGAAGAGAAAACCACAACCTCAAGAGTTGAGAATTCTGTCCTAAATGAGAACTGTGATCCCAGTTCGCATTCAGGGTTGCAGAAGTTCCCAATTGTGCCCCACGAAATTGAAGATGATGTGGTAGCTTTTAATAACCAACGTCTAAAGGATCCTGAACTGGTCACTGACAGAGTTTATATGCAGAACTTGACTCACACCTTCCATCCATCACATTATTCTAGTGATAATTTAAACCGTGAAGCTACGAGCTCACTTGCCCTTGGTGTAAACTTCCGTCCCATAGATAATATTGTTGATACAGCAGTAAAGACTTCCGATATACCAGTATCAACGACATATACCGAGAATCAAGTCAATCGATATGATGGGCGAATGGGAGTTGGACATTTGTTTCCTGACGATGAGAAAAGGAAGCACATGGAGAGATTTCAAAGTGCCACTGGTTCTCGTGATGCTACCGAGGATTTTGGGGAAAACAGCATAATTTCGAACATATTGTCTTTGGATTTTGATCCATGGGATGAGCCATTAGCTTCTGGACAAAATTTGACCAAGTTGCTAGGCGATAATGATCATCAGCAAGGTTCACTAGTGTCAAGTTCTCGGAGAGTGCATTCAAATGGTCAATCTAGGTTTTCTTTTGCTAGAGAAGAAAATGTTAGTCAAGCACCTTATGGAGATCCATCTTTAGGTCATGTACGGAATACTACTGAAAATGGTCATTTCCGCCATGATTTCACGAACGACAGAAGTTCTCACTTCGATAACTATGAAACTCGCAATGGGTTTTCTTTTCTTAATGCTGAGGAACCTGATAATCTCTCTGGAAATTATCCATATAGATCCTCTAATAAGCTATCTGGTTAGTCTCTTTTCCTATTTCCTCTGTCAAATAAGCTTTTTAGTGCTTTATATGCGTTCTTGTCAAGTACTTCACATTTTGACGAATGGTTGCTGCATAATTTATCTCTTCTTATATTTGCTTCTTGCTATGCTACTTGTGATGTTCTCCTCTGATGAATCACTTCCTTGTAGTATGTTACTCTTGGCATCATATGAGATTTTCGATTCCATAAGATGCAGCTACTAAGTTAAGAGTTAATGACATAAATATGTTTCTTCTTATGTCTTCGCCTTCACGCGGCGAGCCTGCATATCTATTGAATTGCCTGTAAATTCGAATTCAAGGCTTTGTGTGTTTATTTACCTGATCAGAAGTGGGCCTCAAATTCCTTTTCCTTATTTTCTGAAACAGTTTCCAGATCTCAGGTATCGGCCCCTCCTGGGTTTTCGCCTTCCAACCGGGCTCCACCTCCGGGATTTACCTCTCAAGAGAGAGTTGAGCAGTCCTTTGACCCATTTGTTGGTGAGTTCTATTGGGTAGTCTGTACATTCTTCTCATCTTATTATCTGATAAAATTTGGGAATTGCATCTTACATTTCCTCCCCCTTCTAATTTCAGGGAATCACATGCTTGATAATTCATCTTTGATGAGAAATCAGTATCAAGCATCAGCGGCTGGAAATATGGTCAACAGTGGAGACATAGAGTTTATGGATCCTGCAATTTTGGCAGTTGGTAAGGGTAGGCTTCCAGTTGGCCTCAACAGCTCAGGATTAGACACCAGATCTAGTTTTTCTTCTCAATATAGTACCTATGAGAATGAGGCACGTCTTCAATTATTGATGGAAAGATCGCTGCAGCCACAACAAAACCAGAGATATTCCGACATGGGGAACAATTTTAACCACCTTCAAGATGCCTATGGTATTCCTTCTCGGGTTGTAGAACAGACATTCTCTGAAAACCTGTCTCCGTTCTCTCAGTTGAATTATCCTAATTATAGAAGTTCTATCTCAACGAATGGCCACTGGGAAGGTTGGAACGAGGTTCGTAGTGGCAATGACTTTGCGATGGCTGAACTCCTTAGAAATGAAAGGTTGGGATTTAATAATTTCTATGCTGGGCATGAAGAATCTAAGTTTCGTGTACCAAGTTCTGGAGATATATATAACAGGACATTTGGGATTTGATTCTAAAAGGATATAGCTTGTTTGGTTAAGTCAACATTGTTGTACCGATGGAAAAGATTTATCTCATGTTGATGAATCTTAACTTCAAATGCCTTGACATTCTGATGCTTGGTATGCCTTGGACCACTGGCGCTGAAGATAGTTAGTAGACTGTGGTTCACTTCTGAAACGGTTGCTCTAATAATGGTTCAAGCCGTTTATGATTGGTCTTACTAGGAAACTTCAGTTTGGTGAATGGATAAACCCTGTCAAGGAGGGTATCTGGAAACCAGCAGGTGAGCTTGATTTACGCTGATGCTTTGTCATTATCTCGTCAGCTTTTAGTCTTTATTCATCTGACATGAAATAAGGACCACATATCATATGATCTTTTGGATCTCATAGCATAAGTTAATGTCATAAAAAGTGAAACAAACAGAAATTTGTTAATTGAGTTTTTACTTGCTCTCCTTTGATAATGCATTTAGTGAATGCCATCTTGGTTAATTTTCCCATAATATATTTATCTGCCATGGAGTCTTTCGGAACAAAAAGAATATGTATGCATATACAGCAGTTCTTTTACTACTACAGCAAGGAATTGAGTGATGTAGCTTTGGTCAATAGGGTGATGTGATAACCCCATAGTGACCATACTGTAGGACGAGATTATTACTGGTAAAATATGCACATTAAGCCTCTTACTATACGATGTCTTATGTTTGAGCAATTAATTGCTGCCACCACCCAACCTTCTATTTTTCTTTTCCTTCTTCCCAAAGTAATGAAGGAAAGTATATGTATAACCATTTAGGGGAACAGTGACTGATTCTCTCATATATGTGCAAGCCTGTAATATCAAGGGTTCAAAGGTCTCTTATATGTTTCTGCATATGATCCATTACCAAATAAAAAATAGATGCATAATGCAGTTTTCTCGTGTTTTCAGGTGAACAAGGTTCATTTCTCGCTCAGGATGATCAAATGAGGGTCAAGTTCTGAGTTTGTCGAAAGCTGTGCAGGTGATTTCAATTTTCAATATTTTCATAAGAAATATAGAGTGAGTTATATAGTTGGTTGTCGTAGCCGGTTGTGGACCTGAGCAGAGCGAGGGTTCAATAAGAATTGATGATCAAAACGCTTTTGCTCTTTTGCTTGTGTGTGTATCTGTGAAGGGAAGTCGCGCTGGATATTCAAATTTCATTAAATTCCTTTGTAGCTACATTTTTGCATATTGAGTGCCTAACTAAAGGTATACTTCTAAACGTATTCATGTATATGTTTGCTCTCAAGCTTGAAGGTAATTATTTGTTATAACTTCAGGTTACTATGAAATTTCTTACAAGTTCCTCAATAATACAGACATCATGAAGGTTATTTGTTGCCTTGCATATTATTTTATTTTCTTCTAGTGAATAGAGGATCAGTACTGTTTCTACAGTTACATACTTATATGTAAAGGTCGAAACTAAATCAAGTCTTATCGCACTAATTAATGTTGCTACATGTAAAGGTTGAAATTGGAAATACTTCGTCAAATGTTTGATGTCTCGATTCGTGAGATCTGATGAATTGTATTACTATTAGGTTTCATGTCTCGATTCGTGAAATCTGATGAATTGTATTAGTATTAGGTTTCGTAGTTCAAAATTAAAAAGTTCAACCATCAAAACTGAATATGAGATAGGAGTTAATCGAATAGCCTAGTGGAAAGGGCTCTTGCTAGTGAACAGAAGGTACTGATTTGAAACTCACATCTATCGTTATTTACAAAAAAAAAAAAAAAAAAAAACTGAATACGAGATGATCTTTTGTGATTTTGGTTGCTCCAATTAATCATTCACTTATTGTGATATTTATGGCTGCCAATGTTTAATGTTTTTGTTCCATAGTGACTATAATCGAATAGAATCTAATTGAACTGTCTCTTCAATTACATAAACAAAAGCCAAGTTCCAAGGTAACAACAAAAGTGGTCCACCATAATTAAATCATGAAAATTATTATACAATTCATAAGGATCTTTTGTTAGGTCCACCATAAATTCTTTTGTTATATCCCATTGAAATGTCATGGCAATAATGCAAGCATTTTCATGGGACTCACAAATAACTTCACTCTTGGTATACCAAGATCTAGGAAGTGAAATGTTGATCTGTTTTTATAATTATTGATGAGATGAGTTTCGAACTCTGAACATTTTGGTCATTAGTAAAAGCCTTTTCTCATTAAGCTAGATTAGCTCGAAAAAAATACTTGATTGTGAGTTAATAATTTATATATATTTAATTTTATGGTTAAATCCGAAGGTCAATACAATTACATTATTACCTAATCAAATTCTTTTTTCGTGTTATCTAATCACTAAAAAATTGAAGAAAAGATACGCGTAAAAGGAAAACATCAATTAAAATGAATAGGAAGTCGTACACATCATTACACTTGCATGTTAAATTCTTGTATGTTTTGAGTAAAGCTAATTTAGAAATTAAAAATGGATGTACTACAACCTATCAAAAAAGGATGAAAAAAGGATGAAAAATGGTGTAGTTGGAGGAGGAAAACAAGGGTGGGTAATGATGAGCTGGTTGATTTGGTACATATGCAACCTTAATTGTGACCCCAATTGGGAAAGAGAGAAGCACCTTCACATGTCTCATTTAAGCTCCACAAAACAACAACAATTCATATCCAAAATTGATGATGATGATGATGGCTATGCAAAAGATCTTCATAGTACATGTACAATGGAGATACTTGATATATATACTCCTCGGGTATAGCTCAATTGGTAAAGAACTACTCCTCCATCCCTAAATAATTGGTACATTTTGAATTTCATGGTCAATAAAACACGATTTAAAACATAAATATCACTTATTCTACATCCGAAAAAATTATAAAAATTTGATATTCAAAAATATATATTAAGACGAATCTAACAAGATATTAGAATTATTGATCAAATTTTTGAAAGTTTGACTATAAAAGTAAAAATATACTAATCATTTAAGGACAGAAGGAGTAAAATACTAACTGTTAAGTATCAACAATCCATCTCTTCACGCAACTTGAATTCGGCTTGTTACAAAACTGATATATTTTAACCTGGTTGATATATTTAGATCATAATGATTAAGATTAGAACTTTTCAGCAATAAGCTTGGAATGAAAAGCTCAACTGTTTGGCTGATTAAACATGCCAGCTACATGAAAATGGCTTAATGCTGAAACAATGAATTGATATTTTTCTTTGATTCTTTAACATGAAATCATCAAAGGATTCACATAAATATTGAAGAGCTGCAAATACAGCTTATGGAGGCGGTGGTGGTGGCGGTCTGATCTGATGGAAATAGTATTGCGATGTATTAGATGATGATGGGTATGACGAAAAACAGACATTGAATGATGGCGGACAAGGGGTATGTGAGGACGATGCAGACGTGAAAATAGCAGAGGTAACTGGAGATGAGAATCCTGATGATGCTGCAGAAGAGTTCATTGGCATTGGGTCTGGCCTGACTCGATCATGCACTTGCCATGGATACCGAGGACCTTGTAAAGAACGTGTATCACTTCGTTTCTCAGCTGTTCTTTCCTGTCAAAATGAGCATTTCATCTTTAAACATATTTCCAGGTCGAAAAGCTATTCAAATAAGGTTTGAGAGCTGACATAAGGACTGGCACTTTTCTTTCATGTCAAAAAGATCTTAATGATGCAATCTAAAAGACGAAATAAGTGAATGCAAAATTTGATCCCTAAAATGTAGTACCCCGTATGATATTTTACATGATGCATAATGAACTTCTGCAGAATTGAACAATTGCTTATGTAAACTACATACAATTTTGTTTCGAGGCAAGACTGACATTCCCAGGTTCAGGTCTAGATCATGATGGCTCCCTGTAAAAGGTATCAAGGAAATTTCAGATTTAGCAATTTATAGGTTCACAATTATTAAAGGAGATAGATTCTTGCAGGTATATATGCTACATAAGACGAGATGGTACCTTCATCATGGGACGTTGATACCATTTCCGAGTCATATAAACTTGGCTCAAAATTAGTAACAGCATCCCTTCCATTGCTTTTGATCGCCTCTTTATCATACGCCCTGGATTTTCAAGAAAAGAGGGAGAAAAGTGTTGGTTGACATTCTATTGAGGTTGATTGAGAATAGAGAATAATACAATTCAGTAGGAGGGAGGGAGAGAGGGTGATTTCATGATCAAGAGGACCTTGCAGCTTCTATTTCACTGTCGAAAAGTCCAAGATATGTATACCTGCAATGCAATCATCCCAATCCCCAACTTAAATTCTTTGTACCTGACCGACATTCGTTTGCAAAACAAAATCCTAGGGCACATTTCATGTTCTCAGTTCTTCAAAGTACATATCAGCATTTTGATTGAAATCCAGTTTTAACAGTACATTAAGAGCAACCATTATAAGAGGACATAGACTCTTACTTTTTCCCGAGTAATTGCCCCATTCGCGCTTCCCATCTCCCACATTTATGCAATGTCACTCCCCTATACTTTGAGCTCCCTCTTGAGAATCCAGTACTTTGTCGTCGCAGTATCTGCACGAACTCTTCTTTACTCAAATTTCTCATCTGGAAGATCAAGATCAAGTCGAAACAATTGTCTTAGTGATCATTTTTATAAACAACGACTCAAAACCACGAGCAAAACAATCTACATTGACTTACTTGTGCCATATCCTCCTCATAATCACTGATTTGAAAATTGATATCAGCTTCAACACCCCTAAACTTAATTGCAGCTTTATCATAAGCTCTGTTACCAATAAACGATTTCACATTAGTTTCATCGAACAATCTCACAAATGTCGAATAAAGCAAAGAAAGTACCATAATCTATTTCTTTTATTTGATTAAACAAAACAACCAATCATCTATTACCTTGCAGCAGATTGGGCAGTGTCAAATCCACCTAAAAAACCCCAAAAGTAAGTTCAAGAAATCTCATCAAAATAAACTAAAAGCAGAGCAAAAACAATCAAATCAAATAAACAATTTTGAGTTTCTTACCTAAGTAAACTTGTTTCCCACAATCCCTGCAGAAACATTAATCAAAATCAATCCTAAGAACAGTAAAACAACATCACTATTCAAAAAAGCTGTCATTTTTATGTAAAATGCAAATCATCCAAGTCATCATTACTCTAACTACTGAGATGAATCATATTGTGTTTCCTTCGATTAATTTAGTATCATAATATCTTCTGAATGCATCTTGATACTAACTCACAATCCATACTTAAACAGACGACGATTTCGGAACAAAAAGAATACCATATATGTGATTCCCATCTACCAGTTCTTCTGTAAAAAGTGACACCTCTATATTCAGAGCTTCTTGATTTAGGGCCTCTTCTACTCTTCACTGGCTGCTGTTGTTGTTGTTGTTGTGGTTGCTCCACTTGGTTGACTATTCTAAATTCCCCATTTCTTGCAGCCAAATTTTGACCACCAAAAGTCAAACCAAAGGAGCAAGTACTACTCCTCTGATCAATACTCTCATTCACAAACTTCAACTCCTTGGCCTGATCCATTGAAGTTGTTACAGGAAACAACTGGTGAGTCACCAACTCATCCTCTCCAGCTTCAGCATTTTGTATCGATGAGTTCGACGTCTCATCCTCTTCGTTGAAGTCTAGTCCCCGATTAAGATCCAACATCGTAACCGGACTATTGAATGAACTCGTCCCAAATTGAATATGTTAAATAATACGAGATGGTTTATATGGTCTCGAAGTACTCGTTCAATACACTTCCTTAAACTTTATATCTCCAGAATAAATAATTTGGTATAGTTAAGAACTTATCTATATGTATGGGACATAAAAGGAAGGATTATGAGTGTATAAAAATGGTAAACTTAAGAAGAAATAAGTGTAGTTGCAATAAATTTTGTGAGGCTATGAGGATGTATATATAGGTGGCTGAAATTAATGTGAAATGTGTATAGTTTGTATTGGTGTGAAATCTGTGAATATTACTGTTGAAAAGAGAAGGAATTAACCAATGTAGAGGGAGGAAGATGGATATAGAAAGTGGACAATTGGAATGGGACAATCTTGATTACTTGTTAGTATAAATTTATTTCTGTATTTAGCATTTGTATGAAAAAACAGGTACGAGGCTCTTTCTTAGTTTGGGTATGAGGAAGTACTAGTAGGCCTGTTCCTGTTTTTTTTAAGCTTTTGCTGCTCAAGATGTTGACAAAATGTTTTTTTTCCCAAACTTTGACCAGTTTTTTCTTAAATTTTATTTATTTCATTTTACTTTTCTGTCATAGGTTTTGTGTGCTTGGTAAACAACTAGAGCTTTAAGAAAATACTGGTTCGCCCAGCTTGGTCCTCGATTGAGCTATAGGTTTGGTTTGACTCGGCTCGGCAGGATAATAGCTCTCGTGTCGGGTTAAAGTGTAGTCGAGCTTTGAGCGAGGTCACTTGGTCAAAATCCTCAATTTCTAAATTTCAAATTCAATATGTAAACTCAAAACTTACGATGAAAATTTTAAACTCTAGAATCATCGTCCATTTAGTCTCTCTTAGTGGGAAGTTACGATTTATTTAGCATTTTATATATTAACGTTTCTAAAAATATCATAAAGGTGTGTCATACCAATCTAAAATATATCTCCTTCTTCTTTTCGTACATTTTAAGTAATACATATCCTTTTCTCAAATAAAATCATTAATATCAATTATCTAAGGTTATTTTTTATATTTTCGATAATTGTTATCAATTTGTTTTACATATTTTGTTATACACACTAAATTGGTACATAAAATAATTTGGTACATTTCTTTTTGAATATTTCGTTTTGTACCATCTAATACTAGAATTGTACTCTCTATATCCTTAAAGGATTGGTACATTTTGACTTTTCATAATCAACAAAACACGATTTAAAACGAAAATATCTCTTAATCTATATGCGAAAAAATTATAAAAAGTTGATATTTCAAAAAAAATTGAGGCGAATCTAACAAGATCTCATATGACTGTATTATTTTTTATTGTTTAATGAAAATTTATGGTCATTTTTTTTAAACATGACCAACAAAACTGAAATGTGTCAATCATATATATAGGGATGGAGGAAGTATATATATTTTATGTACCATCTTCATATTAAAAAATAATTATATATGTGAATGAAAATTAATGAACAATATTATTAATGAACAGTAACCAAATAAATTATATCATTCATGTTTTATATGGTTTGTACATCCATCATATTTTTGTCTATAAATGGTTTGTACTATAGTCTATATATGAACCAAATGAAAATATCGTGCCCATATTACTCATTAATATGTTTCTCATCTTAGTATGTGCATCATTATTATGGTCCGAAATAACATGTCGGCATTGTACTATGTCTAGTTCAAGTACTATGTATTAAAAGTACGAGTGGACACTCGTGAATTTATTTGTTTCTTCATATCTAACAATTCATGATCTTCTTTAATTTACCTTTAGTTGTTCAATTTTATAGTTTAAATTAACAATAAAATCTTAAAAGAAATACGCATATTTATTTGGTCCCCCAAGGATTATTATGAAAAGGATAATGAGGGACATCATCTCGTGAAAAGATTCGGTGCATCAATACTTCGGTACTCCCGGTGCATCAAGTACCCATTTAAAGGTTTTACGTGGGTACTGTACCCACTTGAAACTTCATCATTGGTACTTGTACCCAAATTGTACTATAACAATGGTACAATACCACATATTTATCAATCCAAAATAAATATGTGGTATTGTACCATTGTTATAGTACAATTTGGGTACAAGTACCAATGATGAAGTTTCAAGTGGGTACAGTACCCACGTAAAACCTTTAAATGGGTACTTGATGCACCGGGTGCACCGAATTATTGATGCACCGAATCCGGACTCCATCATCTCTGTAATCCAGATTGTGATAATTTATAATATCCTAGATGTCTAGCATTAATATTCTTACCATATCCAGAAGGCAATTGTTGGAAATTTATTTTTTTCTTTTTTATTAGAGGGGCCATTTTTGTCTTATTCCGTGGAGACATTTCTATCCAAGATTCGTCCTGTTTGTGATCTCCAAGGATCCGAGGACACCTGTTATTATTCACATAGTAATTAAAAACCTCTTATTATATTTAAGTACTATACTACAGTATATAAACCCTAGGGCTCACAAGTGTTTATATTGGATCGATTAGACGTTCACTCCTTCCTACTTCGAGATAATGGTATACTCATAACAGCCTATGAGATTCCATTCTAAAATCAATTGGTAATAGGAGAATAACTCAAGATTTTATATCGACCCGGAAGTACATTGACTTCCGATGTGGGATGTGCATCTTAACCCTTCCCCTCACGTGTAAACCAATCATTGGCGGAATATTCCTCGCCGGTATTAATTGCCTGAAGATCATCTGCGGGTTCCACGTGCCTCATTAACTCGCTCGGGCTTGGCTATGATAAATAGGGGAGTAGCCCAGGATCTTATATATACCCAGGAGGACATCGACTTCTGATGTGGGATGTGCATTTAACATATACGATTCAACGTCGATAATGAAATAGATAGAAGGATTTTATGTGTTCGATAATATTTTATACTTAAATAGCGAGCGGGTGAAATATATTGGTGCTGCAGAAATAATAATTACGGAAAAAATATATTTGAGTCCCCATCAAATAACAATTATATTTTTCTTTTGATTTCAATTATTTTTGTGTTTAATTTATGTATAATACTTTATGAAGCATATATCAAATTAAATAGTATAGTAATAATTTGTAACACATTATTTTGTTGTCGATGCTATCACTTTAATTTAAACTAAAGTTATTGTGGTAATTAAAGGTTTGTCAATTTAATTATTGAGAAACAAACTCGTGATTTCAAGAGTTGGGGGGAGTATTTGGCACGTGCTTATATGCTACTCATAGTATTTTAATATTAGAAACACGTTAAGCAACGACAATAAAAAATAATTTAAGGAAGGAGAACAAGTGACCACGTAGCTCGACCAGACCACAATAATCATTAATCACCTTTGCTTACCTCTTTACTACACTTTGAAACTATTGAATTCAATTCATTCATATTCTTGACCTATAACCTATTTAATCTTTGTATTAGGTGAGCTCAGAGGATTTCAAGTTTTCAATCGATGTATGTGTTACTAGTAATAAGTAATAAGAGAAGTTCAAATAAACATCGTATATACTCCTCGGTATCTAAATGATTGATACATTTTAATTTTTGTAGTTAAATTTTAAAAAATTTGATTAAGAATTCTTATTAAACGATAAAAAATAATATAGTCATGTGGGATCTTGTTACATTCGTCTCAATATATATTTTTGAAATAACAACTTTATAATTTTGTCGCATGTAAAATAAAAGATATCTATATTTTAAATCGAATTTTGTTGACTACGAAAGTCAAAATCTATTAATCATTTAGGGAATGAGTGAAATATGTATATATATAGGGAGCTAAAATTTATAATTCACAATCCGTCTTTAAAATCGCTCCAACAAATAAAGATTTTTTTCTTCTGTTTCTAATTTATCTTAATAAACACATAGAGTAGAAGACTACTCCTGCCTACTGAATAATTGATCACGAGTTGTGGGTAAATAATTCCAATCCAAATTGATCGACAATAATTCCAATCCAAATTGACCATCGACATCTTTTACATTTTGAATTGAAAATATTTCGTAACTGTTTTTTTGTAAATTAGCGATGAGGTGAGTTTCGAATGCAGACTTTCTAGTCACTAGTATTTGCATTCATATAATTGTTCTTCAATAATGTACAAAATTAACACTATATAAAATACTCCATATTTATAAAATAAAATTGATCTAGAGAGAAAATTGTTTAAATAAATAGTCCTAAAGTATTGTGTCGGCAGAGGTGGTTGTACTAGGTTTGGTGATGAGGCATGAGGTTACCTAGGAAGACGTGGATGCTTGAGCTCCATTCATACCAAGTATTATCAATCATATTTCATATCCCACCCCTTTTTTTAGTCAACCTTTCCTTTTTAATATTACTCCTACACTTGGATATTTTTATTATTTTATCAATATATTCCCTTTCATCCTTCTCAATTATTTCCTCGTTTTTGCTAAGGTTACAACCACCCTATCGTTGAGCTTCTTCCAAATTCACGTACGTACTTCAGATTTCTACTTTCCACTGTTGTTACTGAAGAATAATCAAGCCAACTTGATAACTCAACTCGATAACTCAGTTTTGATTCCACACACTGTCAGGCCTTCGAGTTCGAATATACAAGCTACTCAACAATATTACAGCTCAGCAGATCACTCCACCTTGGGTGCCACTCACGTGTAACTAACAAATGAGGAAAGTGAGGTGTAGTTAGTTAGTGAGTAGATAAGTTTGTTATGCCACTCTGGCACAGATATTTTACAGCTGATTAGTCTATAAATAGAGTAGCTAGATCACTTTGTATAGTGTGAAAAAATATCAGAGAAATAAAATTCTTTTCTCTCCACTTCTAAAGGCTCTCAATCTCCATTAATGGAGTCTCTGTTTTCTTTCTGAGTTTTGCATTTTCCACATGGTATCAGAGCTAGTTCTCAGCTAGCTTCTTCGTTTATCTTCCGCATATCTCTATTTGTTTCGCAAAGTGATTGATTCACTGATTGATTATGGATTATCAAATTGAAGGTGATACTATGCCTAATCTGGGCTTTCCGGCTGCTAGTCAAGGTGTTAATGAGGAATTGATGAACAACATCCAATCAAATAATCAAAATTCTGAAAATCCAGGAGTTTCTATTGTGACTGTTCTGCTCAATGAGAACAATTACGCTATTTGGAGTAGAGGAATGCGGATGGCCTTAGGAGCAAAAGAGAAGCTAGGTTTCATAGAGGGAAGGCAGAATGATCCTCGGCCAAATGATGCTGGTTATGACAAATGGAAGAGGTCTGATTATATGGTTTGTTCCTGGATTTTGAACTCCATTGCTGCACATTTGAGAGAGCAGTTCATGTTTACTGAAAGTGCTAAAATGTTGTGGGAGGAACTACATCAAAGGTATGGAACTAGCAATGGACCTATGATCTATCAAATTGGAAGAGAGATCAGTAGTTTGACTCAAGGGAATATGACTATTGTAGCATATTTCTCAAGGTTGAAGAGGCTCTGGGATGAAATCAATGTTTTGGAACCTTTGCCTATATGCACTTGTAATGCTGGTTGCATCTGTACAGCAACTACTGAAGCTTGTGCAAGGGAAGAGAGGCACAAGTTGATGCAGTTTCTCTTAGGTCTTAACAGTTCATTTGATGGAGTAAAAGACCAGATACTCATGATGGAGCCTTGGCCAAATATCAATAAGGCTTACTCAATGGTTTTAACTGTTGAGAGGAAGTTTCATTTGGCAGGAAGTTTTCTGGATCATGATAACTCTATCATGATGGTGAGGAATCAGCCATGGGACAATAAGAGGCCTATGGAAAAAGGAGGCAGAAAGGAGTTCAAATGTGATTATTGTCACATGAAAGGTCACACAAAGGACAGATGCTACAAGTTACATGGATTTCCTGCTGAGAAATGGAACACTAAAACCTATCAGAAGCCAAGGTTCCAAGTAGCTAGGAATGCTGCAAACTGTGTGAATGTTGATGGAACAACAGAGGCAGTAGACTATGCTAACTATCACACTCCTGAATTGAATAATGTTATGCAAACTATGATGCAGGTGCAGAGAGACATTGGAAAGATCATGAAGGAGACTGGAAATTCAGGAATGGCTGCTAACATGGTGCAGTTTGAAGAGTTTGCAGGTATGAACCCTTGCACTGATTTACTTAGTTCTGAGGTAGGAATTGGAACCTGGATTATAGATACAGGAGCTACTAATCACATGTGCTGTACTAAGGGAATGCTAGAAAACATAGTGTCTATTGTTCCTTCTCCTGTTTCCCTTCCAGATGGTTCATTGAAGTATGTGACTCAAAAAGGTTCTGTCAACTTTCATAACACCATTACTCTTTTTGATTGCTTTCTTATTCCTGATTTTAGATTCAATCTATTATCTGTTAACAAGTCTATCTTGCAATCCAAGTTGTTTTTCTATTTCTTCCCTGACTATTGCATCCTACAGGACCAACAATCTAGCAGAATTGTTGGGATAGGAAGACAATACAAGGGACTCTATGTGCTCACTGATGCATCTTTTCATCCTGCCAGCATTAAGAGGATACAAGACTCTTATGATCAGCTTGTTAATAAAGTCAGAGATGACTATACTTCTTTTGTTTCATCTGTTATTAGTTCAGATTTATGGCATTTGAGATTAGGCCACAGTCCTTGTGATGTACTGAAACATAATGTACAATTACATTCTATCATGAACAAAGCTTCTAATTCTGTGTGTCAAACTTGTCCTCTTGCCAAGCAACACAAACTATCTTTTCCCTCTAGTCATATTAAAACTCATGCTTGTTTTCATTTGTTGCACATGGATGTATGGGGACCTTACAACACAAGAAGTTTATCAGGGGCTTCCTATTTTTTAACTATAGTAGTTGACCATTCCAGATGCACATGGACCTTTCTGTTTAGTCACAAAACACAGGTTCCAAAATTAATTCAAACCTTTGTGTTAATGGTGCAAAAGCAATTTTCAGCTCAAGTTAAAATAATTCGTTCAGATAATGGCACTGAGTTTGTAAACAAAGAGTGTTCTGAGTTTTTTTGCAGTCTAGGAATAATACACCAAACAAGTTGTCCATATACCCCCCAACAAAACGGTGTGGTTGAGAGGAAACATAAGCACTTGCTTCAGGTTTCCAGGGCCTTAATGATCCAATCTAACCTTCCAAAACGTTTTTGGGGAGAAGCCATCTTAGCTGCGACCTATACTATTAATAGACTGCCATCTTCAATATTGAGCTGGAAATCACCATTTGAAGTTTTACATAAAAAGCTCCCTGAAATTGAGCATATGAGGGTATTTGGAACTCTGTGCTTTGCTACTAACCCTGCATCTATGTGTGATAAATTCTCTGCCCGGGCTATTAAGTCCATTTTTGTAGGATATCCATCCACTCAAAAAGGATATAAGTTGTTTGATGTTTTGTCTCAAAGACTGTTTGTATCCAGGCATGTTGTTTTTTATGAGAATGTTTTTCCATACCATAATAAGGATCACAAAGCTTTTAAAATTCCTACTCCTATTGTCACTGAGATGCATGATTCCTCTCCTGAACTTCAGTTAAATTCACATACTGAAAATGAATTGTCCCATGCTTCTTTTGATAATAGTCCTTCTACTGAATCTTCTGCTTGTGATCCTGTTGTTGATGAGCCCTCTCCTTCTCCACCTGTTTTGCCTAGTGTAATTAGGCAGAGTAGCAGATCTAAACAACCTCCTGTGTGGCTCAAAGATTTTGTCTCTGCTATAAATCATGAGCCTCACATTCATGGAAAGGTCTTGACCTCACCTCATGTCCCTGAGACTTTTCCTTATGTTTCTTATGCCCATCTTAGTACAGCTCAATGTGATTTTTTGGCTAATGTTTCTATAGAGCAGGAACCTTTATCTTATTCTCAGGCTAAGGACTCAGCTCATTGGGAACATGCTATGCAAGAGGAGTTAAAAGCACTTCACAATAATGACACTTGGGATGTTGTTGCTCTGCCTCCTGGAAAACGAGCTATTGGCTGTAAGTGGGTGTATCGCATTAAACGAAAGCAAGATGGTTCGGTTGATCGATACAAAGCTCGCCTGGTTGCGAAAGGTTATACCCAGGTTGAAGGAGAGGACTACACTGAAGTGTTCTCCCCTGTTGCAAAAAATGTTACAGTGCGCCTCCTTTTGTCAATTGCAGCTGCTCACAAATGGCATATTCATCAGCTTGACATTAACAACGCTTTCCTTCACGGGGATCTCAATGAAGATATATACATGAAGTTGCCCCCTGGATATGTGGCTGATACTAGTTCCCAGGTGTGTAAGCTGAAACGTAGTCTTTATGGCTTAAAACAAGCCAGTCGACAATGGAATGTTATGCTTTCTACCACTCTTCAACAACTGGGTTTTAGGCAGTGTGCTTTTGACCATTGCTTGTACATTGGTTCCTCCTCTCAGGACTTCATAGCCTTACTCGTTTACGTAGATGATATCTTGGTTGTGGGAGCTTCTATGCCAGCCATTCTTGAGGTTAAATCACAATTGCATGCTGCCTTCACGATTAAAGATTTGGGCCAAGCACAATTTTTCCTCGGCATTGAGTTGTTTCACACTGATGAGGGTTTGCATCTTAATCAACGCAAATATATTCTTGATCTCTTGACTGACATGGGCCTCCTAGGATGCAAGCCAGCTTCTTCTCCCATGGTCACAGGCTTGGATCTCTCTATTACCACTTCCCCTCTCATTGATAATCCGGAGGAGTATCGAAAGGTTGTTGGCAAGCTTTTATATCTTGGATTTACAAGGCCTGATATCACTTATGCTGTCCAGCAGCTTAGTCAATATGTCCATGCCCCTCGGACAATCCATTGGTCTGCTGCTTTACATATGCTTAAATATCTGAAGGGTAACATCTCTACTGGTCTGTTTTATCCAGCCACTAGCACCCTTGCTCTCTCTGCTTACTCGGATGCTGATTGGGGATCCTGTCGGGCCACTCGGAAGTCTCTCACGGGGTATTGCATTTTCTTGGGAGACTCCTTGATCTCTTGGAAAACAAAGAAACAAGCTACTGTTTCTCGTAGCTCGGCTGAAGCGGAGTATCGAGCTATGGCTAGTACTACATGTGAGCTTCAGTGGATTGGTTATATGCTTACTGATTTGGGTTTTGCACCTTCCCTTCCTATTCCATTAATGTGTGACAATCAGGCTGCCATCCACATCACTTCCAATCCTGTTTTTCACGAGCGTACTAAGCACTTGGACATCGATTGTCATCTTGTCCGTAACAAGTTCTTGGATGGCTTCCTTGTCCCTTTTTATGTCTCCACCAAGCTTCAGTTGGCTGATTTATTCACAAAGGCTCTTGCCTCTGCTCAGTTTGCACTTCTCAAGTCCAAGTTGAGCCTGCAAGATTACTTCCAGCCTCCACTTGAGGGGGGGATGAAGAATAATCAAGCCAACTTGATAACTCAACTCGATAACTCAGTTTTGATTCCACACACTGTCAGGCCTTCGAGTTCGAATATACAAGCTACTCAACAATATTACAGCTCAGCAGATCACTCCACCTTGGGTGCCACTCACGTGTAACTAACAAATGAGGAAAGTGAGGTGTAGTTAGTTAGTGAGTAGATAAGTTTGTTATGCCACTCTGGCACAGATATTTTACAGCTGATTAGTCTATAAATAGAGTAGCTAGATCACTTTGTATAGTGTGAAAAAATATCAGAGAAATAAAATTCTTTTCTCTCCACTTCTAAAGGCTCTCAATCTCCATTAATGGAGTCTCTGTTTTCTTTCTGAGTTTTGCATTTTCCAACCTGTTAGGAATTAATGATCTCGTGTAATTTTCCTAATCCAAATTTTTTAATAACAACGAAATTAATAAATTATGGAATTAAATATACACAAAGATTTATACAAATTTATTTTCAGAATGAGTGATTACGTCCTGTTAATATTGCAGATTTCACTGTCAATTAATATAAATTGTTAACAAACCTTACCAACTAACTAGTCTAATAATTAAGTATTTTCTTATAAATCGAAAGTCTCAACAATAAAGTCTAACCAAGAACAAAGATGAACTTTCTAAGTTCTTCAAGGATATTAGAGCATAATATATTCTTTATAGGACGACTTTCTAATTTTTACATTGTGTTTCAGATTTATTAAACTCAAACGGTCAAAATATTCGTTCAACAAATGTTATTTGTAATTTGTATGGTTAGTAGAGAAAAAAATTCTATTACTCTTGTATAGACGATCTAATAGTGTGTAATTAAGTAACCCACTAATCACAATGCTACTTTATCATACAAAAATATCCAAATTGCATTATTGTAGAGAATATCATATATATTCCACTACTAATTAACAAAATGTGTAAGAATTAATGAAAAATTAGGAGGAGAATATATAGCAATATGTAAGTACAAGTGTAATCGTGGGGTCCATCTAGATAAGCACTAGGGATGATTGGAAAGGCTGTACTACAAATGTATTTATTACAATAAAATATTCCAATTGTTAAATAAAAATTGGTGATGATGCGGCCAAGTACATCGAACCTGTCTGCCAATACAAATTAATTATATATGTGTATGTATCATGTAATAGCTTAATTATTCGATATAAATAAATCAGAATATTATATTTCGAGGAGATTAAGATGCCAAATATAGAACTGATGAGTACGAGAAAGAAACAAAAGCACGCCAATTCATCCCTGTTGAATCAGAACATGCATTATAAATTATAATGGAGGATTATTAATAGTTCAGTTTTTAATGTTAACCTCTTGTTATTTTTTATTGATATTTATTATATTTTAAAATATCTTCAAAGGACTAAGTAAAGCATATGTACTGGACATTAATTTTAGATGTTTTAGTTGTAATTAAATAGTAGTAGTTTAATTATTCATCTCGGTAAGTCCGGTGTCTTAGCTTATTCAGTTCCTTTGTTTCATCAGATTAAATCATGGACGTTTCCGAGAATCAAATCCGCGCGACTAACTCAAGTATATATATATATATATGCCGTTCTTGAACGAGTCAAACCACGCTTAGACGTTTAATTGTTAATGTTACTTGACGCCTGAAATAATGTCCAAGCATATAAGAAGTAATTTAATTTTTATATTTTACAAATGAAATGAAATTAAAATTCTCATTGCGTGCCACCTGTTCTTTCAAACTGATGTATTTTTCATACCAAAATAAGATACATTTTAGGAAAGAATTGGCATAATTATAGAAGATACAAATTTCAAATATAAATTAATTTACATTTGAAATAATTTACATTTTAAATTTGATACGGAAAAATACAAACTCTACTCACAACGTTTATTATTTCGAAATTCTGAAATGAAGGTAATATTGTTTTGGTCATAATTACTTAACCCTAATAATAATTAGTGTAAGATAGACATTTTTGGTGAAAGGTGTAATTTTATGATACTCCATCCGTCCCTAAAAGATTGTCACATTTTGACTTTTGATGGTCAATAAAACACGATTTGAAACATAAATATCTATTATTCTACATGCGAAAAAATTATAAAAAGTTAATATTTCAAAAATATATATTGAGACGAATCTAACAAGGTCCCATAAGACTATATTATTTCTTATCGTTTAATGGGCATTCATGATCAAATTTTGTAATGTTTGACTAATAAAAGTCAAAATGTGACAATCTTTTAGGGACGGAGGGAGTATTTAGCTAGATCTATAGAGCTAGGAATTTCGTTATTGGGTATATTGATTTAAAGTTATTTGGTGACGTTGTTCTAATTATACGTACAAACCACTTCCTTAAGTATTTTGTGAACTATGGTTTTGTGGTCATTTTTCAATTATAAGAATTTCCTATTTTTAATGTTGACCATTATTATTTGTTAAATAATTTTTTTTAAAGAACTTGGTGAAAATAATATAATACATGCTGGAAGTATTATATATAGAGACAATAATATACTTTATTATTTATGATATATGTATAAAATGAATGAAAATTGATTTACAAAAGGTGGGAGGAATAATGATGCAAATATCAATAATGCACGCATTATACTACTAAGAGTGTGTTTGGTATGGTGGAATGGAATGAATTAAACAGGAATGGAATTGAATGACTTGGTTTGGTACTTCGGAATTGATATTCATTGCATTCCTTAGTTAATCCCATTACCCCATTTGAGGTAATACCCATTACTCCCAAATTGGGCGTAATCATCCATTACTTCAGATGAGGGAATCGAATGAGGAAAAATAGGATAGGGTTACAATATTTATAATTATAACAAATTATTCTAAAAATACTACATTTACACAAGCTGCTTTGATTACATTGAGAAATTCGCATTATTATTATTATTGTTATTATTATTATTATTATTATTATTATTATTATTACTATCATCATATTTATTATTATTATTATTATAATAATTATTATTATTATAATAATTATATTATAATAATAATAATATTATTATTATAACTATCATTATCTATACTACTACTATTATTATTATTATTATTATCATATTTATTATTATTATTATATTCATTAATATTATTACTACTACTATTGTTATTATTATCATTATCCTTATTATCATATTTATTATTATTATTATATTCATTAATATTATTACTACTACTACCATTATTATTATTATCATTATAATTATTATCATATTTATTATTATTATTATTATTATTATTATTGTTATTATTATCATTATTACTATTATTATTATTATATATATTATTATTATTATTATCATTATTATTATTATTATCATCATTATTATCATATTTATTATTATTATTATGATTATTATAATCATTACTATTATTACTATTATTTTTATTATTATTATTATCATATTTATTACTATCATTATTATTTTAGGATAATAATAGTAATAATAATAATAATGATGAAAATAAGATTATCTTTAGACAAGCGGCTTTGACTACATTGAGAAATTTGACACTATTATTATTATAGAAATTTATTTAATTAAAAAATCGAGTTAAAGTGTTTGAGATTAATATTTGTATGTTCTACTATATATCTATTTTCCAATACATGTTCATTAATTTGTTGTGACTAATTAATTGAAAACTAATTTTATTATTAAATAGTTATTTTTGGGAAGATAAACAATTGTGTTTACATAATATAATATTTACTTGAATATATTTAGTGGTACATTAGTAATTTAGTTATATTATGATTATTGTTACATCATACCAAACTAAGGAATGTAATGGTTAATGGTAATTGAATTACATTACTACGACCATACCAAACAAAATAATAACAATCATTTGTTCATTCCTTTCCTTTACTCATTCCATTACTGAAGTCATTCCATTCCTACATCATTCCATTCCAGGCTACCAGACGCACCCTAAGTACTAAGTAGTCATCGTTGGTCGAAGTAGTCATCGTTGGTGGGCCAAAATGCTAAGCACAAAATTGATTTTTCATGCATTTTATAAACTCCTATAAATGCAATCTTTATGAGCCATAGAAATTACAATACTCAGTATTAAATAAAATTAAATCAAAATGCATGTTGCTCGTGGACGCGTGAATAAAAAAATTGATTATCAAGCTTAATTAATGCATGCATCCTTAAATAGCAAGTTGTATTATGTGAATAAGAGAAGGCAATTAGGTCTTTACTTTCAATTTTCAAGTTTCATTAGTCAATTTATCTCGATCGATGCCATATCTACCTCGGACATCGGCTCAAGTCAAATCACATGGCACAGATCTTAGAAAATTCTCAGTTGGTAAAGAAAAAAAATCTTAGTTGCACCTTTATTATATGTAATTGTAAAAAAATGTCTAATTTAAAGCATTTCGGATATAGCATAGTTAGTTAAGAGTTTATGTGTATGTCTAGGCTCTTCGCATGACGTGATTTCAAGTCCTAAAATGGGCATAATTAGGGTTGAAATGTAAACAAACAAACTTAAACCCCTTGACCGACTGACCTTTTGAGACACATCTCGCTATTTACTTCTCGTAGTCTTGTTTATCAGAAAACATGAAGCAGTATAGTTGACCTTGTTCTCTTGTGGCTGAGAACATGAAACGACGGAATTCTTAAGTCCAATGATTCTCTTTTTTTATAGGCCTCTAAATGACTAAATCTTCATAGAGATTCAACTTTCAAGGCTCAACAAAACAAACCATAATCCGGCATCATAAAATGGACCTTATTGTACCTCAGTCCTCTTCAGTCTTCAGCCTCAGCAATCAAGATCCGTACTCCCATATTTTGGGCCTCTATTGGATCGTTGCTATTGCCTATTGGGATAGTAGGAGCACCAACTTTTTTTCGATTGGTTCTATATAATGACACGAAATTATAAAATTTACTCTTCTGTTACAAAGAAGTGGTTGAGGTTAAGAGGTTGAGTTGGGATTGGGGTATGTTTCGATTATTAAAATGAGTGAGTTAGTTTTTGGATGTTGTTTATCAATATTGTCTATGTTAAAATTGATTTAGTGCTGCAAAAGTTCATGTGCCTAGTAAATTGAAAGTTCACATGCCAAAAAGACATTTCAGGTCCAAACTTGAAAAATTGAGTACTTTAAGTGCTGATTATAAAAGTTGCAAAAGTTTAGGTGCCTAAACAATTTTTTCTTTTTTCCCCTACGAACCCCACACCTCCAGATACAACAGAATCTAATGCAGTTGCCTTATTTAGCACATTAAAAGTTACATAAGCACAAATTTATGCTCATTTTTGTACAGTTGAAATACCAATTAGATCGGATCAACATTTGATTAGGTAAGTCATCGATTTGTTAGGGGAAACCTAGATCCCAATTCTCATTTCCAATGTTAAATCTGTAAATTGTAATTGCCCTTTTTCTCATGATTTTTGCAATTATTTAGGTGTATATATTTTGATTTAATTTTTTATTATTATGAGTCCAGTGGATCTGATTATACGGAGTTATAATATTTTGTTTTATTGCCAAAGTTTGATGTGTAATGGCGCAATTTACATTTAGGAATTTACCTGGTAGTAGCAGCCAATTTGTTGTATAAATTTATAAAGCTAGAATTGATTTTTTTTCTTCTTTAAGTAGCGATGAGCCGAGTCTCGAATATAAGACATTTGGATACTAGGAAGATACTTTTTCACTAGGCTATTCGATTAGCTCGGAGAAAAACATACTTTCATATATTGAGAGAAAATGCAAGTAGTTTAGGTTAGGGTAACTAATTGAAGAAATGGGTATTTTTGTGATTGATAAATATCACTAGATGTTTTAGCTTTCATCTTCTGGTATTTGAGTGAGATATATATATCTGAATAGTATATTTTTATAGATCGGGGAAGCAAACAATGGAAAATGCTGAAGGATTTACTGCAGAAGATTTGTCGACTATAGGAGGCATAGCAACAGTCTCATTGTTGCATTCGTTCATACCCACCCATTGGCTGCCTTTTTCCATTGTTGGTCGTGCTCAGAAATGGACCCTTTCGCGCACCCTTCTCGTCAGTATGTTATTTAAGCCCTCGTTCCGAAAAGCATGTTATTAATGCTTCTGTATTTATTTTGTTCTTTTTGAGGTGATCATCGGGTTTCTTTCTGTGGAGTATTGCTAGAAGTGTCATTATATGTCTTATGGTTTATTTCTTAAAATAACATTATTTCGAGGAGTTTAGCAAATGAGAACACCTATGTTTCAGTTACTCTGATATGTTATGAATATATGAAAGTTCCGTCTGTTCATTGTATAAGCTTATGTACTTATACAGGTTAAAAGATACAATTATTTCATTTATTTGGTTTTCCTTGTATCGGGAATGTGACTTCTTCCTAGTTAAACTATTCCAACTTCGAATAATTAAGGGAGTTTAAATATAACGAGGAGTCCCATGACAATGTATTTCATGCTAGTTAACTTATTTCAAGAAGAAATGGAAGAAGGATAGGAATGCTAATGCGAACTCTACATTGACAATCTAGTGCAGTTAAAAAGGCAGTATCACAATCTTTGTGAAACTGCCAATTAGTCGAAAACATGTTATGTTTGTTTGACAATAAGTTTATTGTTTGATATTTGTTAGCATAACCATAAATTTATCTGAAATGAGAAGAAATGGAAGAAGAAATGCCAATTATATCTGTTCCTAATACTTTCTCTGCTTTACACTCTCTTTCTTTTCCTGTTCATTTGTTTACGTCCTGCCTAATTTAGATGGATGTCATGTGACCGATCATTAATTATTTTTTGTGGATCTGTAAGTTTTCCCTAGCTGGTGTGTACATGAATAGACGGTGTCCATCATTCGTTTTCTAATATTTGTTCTGTCAATTGTTTAAAATGCTTTCTCTACAGCTGCATTTGGAGCTGTTTTACATGTATTATCCACTTCACTTCTTGGCATAACTGCTATTACAATATCAAACACCATTGCTGGGGAGGAAACTGTCCACAAACTTGCTTCCTTGCTGCTTATAGTGCTCGGAGGAAGTTATGTCATACTGTTTCTCTCAGGAAAAGGAGGCCACAGTCATTCCCACAACCAGCCCATGGAAAAAATGGCTGTAGCAGGGCTTATTCTTGTCCCTGCATTGTCTCCTTGTGCGACTACCCTGCCAGTGTTTCTTGCTGTGGGAAATTCCTCCACTATGTTGGTGCTTGCCATCATTGTTCTGCTATTCAGGTAATGCTGCTGTTTTGTACTTGGTATTCATATTTGAAATTTGTGAGTGCATGCTCTTGACTTTTTTCTACATTTTGGTCTGATTGAGAATGGCTGGAAAAAACACTGGTTTGGTTATAAAAGGGTCATTCACTCAAATCATAAAAGGGTCATTTGCACATTCTAATGCAAATAGACGTGTTTTGCCTTTTTGAATTCCTTTCTCCTGTTTGTAATTGTATCCATAGTTTTATACATTCATGATTTTAAGCTGGAACACGATTTTTTACATATTATGTAGCTTATTTGCTATTGCAGCACGGTAACTGTAATGACGTCATTGGTGGCTCTCTCTTCTTATGGTGCAAGTCAGTTTAAGTTTCAGTGGGTGGAGCGTTATGACAAGCTTCTCGTTGGCTCAGTCTTGTGTTTGGTTGGAATTTTGACACTCCTTTTCCATGACCACGATCATGGAAGTGTGGGTTCAACTGGAGAGCACTTGCACAGAAAGCTCTTTGCTCTATGAGAGAAACTGTCTAGTCCAAGGTAGATTATCCTATCCCATAGACAACAAACGCTCACCTTATGGACTTCGCAATTAAGATTAACAGCTTTGTTCTGGCAATTGTGAACGCAAGTTTCCTCGTTGAAGTGGTCTCTTGAGAAAGTATATTTTTCAATTTTTAAGGACTAAACAAGTGATCATTGAAAATAATATTACCAAGGAGGATGCTTGTAACTCATCGGAGTTTGATGGACTTGGGAGCTTTGATCCTTGACTTGGTCACTTCCCAACATAAAATATAAAAGGGAACAGTAGTTATGAACTCTCAATGTATAGTTGAGTAATCGAGTTTTTCTTAATCAGATACTTCAAGTGTTCGGAATTGGTTGTATTATATTTTACTGTGAATTGTTCAGGACCCGACTTATTAATGATCTCTTCATATATTATTATGCATTGTAAATTTGTAATGTTCTGCATTTTGTCGAATATTTCTTGTTTTCCATTTGAATCAGACTATGAAGAAATACTATAGCTGGTTAAGTGGAGAAATTTAGCAAAATACCATGGTCAACGCATGGTATTTGCTAAAATAACCGAAAGTAAATTTAATTGGAGATTACCACAAAATTGAGGCGAATTGACTATTTTACCCTTCAAAAATCTACTATAAATATTACACTCTCTTCACTTCAACACCCTCTCTTCCTCTCAACCCTAACCTCCACCATCCTCTTCTCAACCTCCTTGTCCAGCCCTCCCCTCTTCTGAGTCCAGCCACACCCTTCTCCCTCTCCCCAACTTGCAGCCGTCCAGCGACCCAAACGCGCCACCATCTCTTCTTTCGCTCCGAAGGTCTCGACCTAACATCCAGTCTCCACCTTCTCCAAGCGCCACCATCCACGACTCCACCAGCTTTGGGCAACTCACTCCCGCCCGCCTCCATTGTTCGTCGAAGAGAAAAGGCAGACGAGCGTGACCATTGTTTGTGGGATCGATTCCAAAACGGCTTGAGGAGCTTTCTGCGTTAATGCACATGAATTTGTCGAATAATGGGTTTTTGGGTGGGTTTCCGGTTGAATTTGTCGGGTTTGCAACGGAAGATTTGAAGATTTGATGGTTGGTGACTGTAAGCTGCAAGAGCCAATGTGACTCAAGTGATGGATATGCTTCTTTATCTTGTCTATGTTGGGTGTGGTCTCCAAATTAAGTATTCAGTAGATTTTTTTGTAAATTTAGACAGGGCCCATTAATGTAGATTCAAATGAAGATTGCAGTGTTGAGAACAAAAGTTGTTGGTTTTTAATTTTATTGAAATTAATATTTCTTTGTTCTTTCTACTAATTTTAATATATTAATCTAATTTTTATAATTTTATCCATTTTATGTTCGATTTTTTGTAGTATATATCAAATTAATGGTTGTTGGATTGAACTTTGTAACATCAATTTGATGCAAAATAAATCGTAAAGATAAATCATGACAAATTTAGGTTCGAATATAAAGCGATTATATAATAGATTATAAAAGCTATCAATTTTCATTAAGGGCAAAATAGTCAACTCGCCTCAATTTTGTGGTAATCTCCAATTAAATTCACTTTCGGTTATTTTAGCAAATACCATGCGTTGACCATGGTATTTTGCTAAATTTCTCTGGTTAAGTGAAGTTGAAAGCTCCACCATTTGTTAGTTCGATCAATTGCTGGAAGCCTTGTATTGCGAACCGAAGTGAACTAATCTTTGATAGTAAAGTGGCAAGTTTTCAATTCATTAATTTTTTTATTCATTAGTACTTCGAAAGTAATAAAAAATACGAATTATACAATTTTGAAGTATCCTTTTTTTTAAAAAAAAAAAATTCTTATACCACTTTTAGCTGAAATGATCATTTACTCAAAAAACGTCATTCTTATCAATTGTATAATTTTTATTTTTATTCTTTAGGCAATTTGTACCAATTATTTAACAAGTTTTGGTATGCATACTAATTATGTGCATAAAATAACTTATTGCATTTCTTTTTTGTTTCTTTACTTGTACCATCTTACAAATAATCATTCAGGTAATATATGTATAAATACATATACTTGTGACAAGTAAGCAATAAAAGGAATAATATAGATATTAACGAACATTTAATTAATCGTAGAATTAATCAATCATAGTGGTTTTCTCACTTTCCCTACATTCTTTGTTCAAATAAATTCAAATTAAGTGTATTTTTTTACGTTTTTGTGAATTAGCGATGAGAACTACAACTAGCGAATATAGTGATTGGAAGGGTATTGCAAATACCGAACACATAATTACGAATTTCTTTTATTTTTTATTTGTAAATTAGGTACGAAAACTATAACTATCAATTATAATAGTTATACCACTTAGCTTGAATTCGAAACTTCCTGATATAAGTTTGGGTCAAATATCACTAGGCTAAAAGAATAGGTACATGATACAAGTATTTATAAAATTAATCCGAAATCTACTTACAAAGTAGTTACATCCCCACGATTAGCTGAGGCGTGTGTGCAGAAACTGATTGTCTAAATTGAAGTGGACAAATGAAGCTTCTCCAACCGCTAGCTTCACGAAATCGAAGAATCATCTCAACAGCTTTTTCCACACTTTCTCGCCACCTCCATTCGTAAATCATCTCCCCCTATTATTTCCATAATTTAATTCAATTTATCATAATTATCATGTATTGTATTTTCCATGTCAATTAATGTAGGGGTACCTCATCATCTTTTGGCATTGCGTTCGACATCGATGGCGTCCTTTTGCACGGGAGTACCCCAATTGGTGGATCTCCCAAAGCTCTTACACGTCTTTATACCGAATCCGGTAATGCTTCTATCGAAATTTGATTGCTGATTTGTATTTATGTTGTGTTATTTCAGTTATAATAATATCAATTGAAACATATACATAAACTAGTTAGAATGGTAATGACAATAACAATTACATTTTGGAGGGGAAAAAGTAATGCAAATGAGTTCGAGGGAGTATTGATTTAATATATTGTATCTGCTGTATAGTATTTACTGAACGTTATATCTTGATCGATCAATAAGTTATGCGTGTCAATTAAAGCCGCAAATGTGGAGGTAGTGTAATTTTCAGCAAGTTGGAACAGTGTGTAGGTTATTGCATTTTCACATTTTAGACTGTTCATTGACTAGACAATCGTTTTGAATGGATAGGTGATCTGAAAATACCGTACGTTTTCTTGACAAATGGTAAGTGGTTTCAGGTAACTCATTTATGTTTTATTGTGGTTTTGTCTATAAGTTTATATCCCTTTCTTTTCATGTTAGAAGACTGAAGTTTTACCGTGTTGTATTTAAGATTGAGCGATTGTTTATTTAGTCATCTAATAGCTTGACATTTTATTCTATCCGTGCCTTTTGTGGTCTCATTAAGATAATTTGCACTGCAGTTCCTCTTCGTACTTGCTAATTGTGCAGTTTCGTCACCCCACCCCGCGCACACCCGTTATTTCAAGTTCTGATCACTCACTCCTTAATTCCTTAAAAAGGTTCAATAGAATATATAACGTAGATGTTTGAGGCTTCTGCACCAATGTTCCACTTTTAGGAAAGATAACAATCTAAACAATTTACTTCTGCCACTTGAAAAGAGTAATTAAGACTTACATTGCTTTAGCATATTCACAGGTGGAGGCATCCCTGAACCTAAAAGAGCAACAGAGTTAACCAAGTTATTGGGTGTCAATGTAAAACCCTTACAGGTACTTTTGTCTTTATAGTGTATCCTTTCTGTTCTTAGTAGTGTGCACATTTTCAGTGTCCATACCAACCAATTTTTGTTGAAGGTGTCGGGCTATTGTTGTATGTGTAATGGTTTTAACTTCCCGTTGTAAATTCGTGTTGCAGGTTATACTTGGACATACTCCATTTAGACAGCTTGTAACAAGGTTTGTTGTCTAACTTGAAACCTGTGGAAATAGAATAATATAGATTAAGCATGATATACACAAAAGTGCAAAATGATAATAAGTTTCTAGTGTAATTATTCACCTTCTACATTTAGTATTATTACCATAAATCTGTATTAGAAAAAGTAAAAAATTGGAGTAAATGTAGTTAGTTTTGCTTGCTGCGTTTATTTGGAAAGGCAGTGACCACTTAACCAATTGAGCATTGTGACAGATATGAGAATCAATTGGTCGTCGCTCTTGGAAAAGGAGAACCTGCCTCTGCGATGTCTGAATATGGATTCAAGTAATATTTTTGTCTTCATCTACCATTGTTTGATAATTGGGATTACCAAGGTTTTTTGTCAATGCCTTGAGATGGTTCCTAATGTCTATTTATTGACAGAAATGTGCTATCAATGGATGAATATGCTTCTTGCTTTGAGAACATTGACCCATTGGAACAGTATAAGAAATGGAGAATTGATGCTGTAAAAAGTGATAGCTCCAATTTGATGGCTTTGAGAAATGATCCGTTCTCACACCAGGTGCATGCTGTCTTTATTCTTAGTGACCCCGTTGACTGGAGCAGGGATATCCAGGTATCATCACTAAATTCTCATTACATGGATATATACCTTCTTCTTTTAATGAGACCTTCTTTTAGTGATGTGTTGTGCTATACTTCTCATAAATGATGGTCAATTTTACAGCCACGTTTTTCCAATACGCATTATAGTTTTGTAACATATCTTTTTTCAAGCACGATAGGATGCATAGCAGTAATATTACTACTACATAGAGAGCTAGCTTTGTTGTTTCGGGTGTTATTTTTTTCAGTAAGAACCTTTTGTCATCTGAGAGTATTATTTTGGAAATAAGTTCGAAAAATTACTTTAGTTCTGCTCTACTAAGTTCTGTTGCCTTAAATCACTGATGCGTTTGGTTTTTTTCCTGTACACCGTTGCCTTTTCATGCATGTCTGAACAACCCATGTACTAGAGTAATCATTTCTCTAAGGGGAGGGGATAAATAAAGTTTCAGAACCCACCAGATCAAATGTTGTGATATACCTGCAGCAGCAATACCTGTATTTGTGGTGTTGATATCCTTTAATACTAGTGAAGATTGTACGTGCTATGTCATCATCTTAGGTTCTCTGTGACATTCTAAGAACTGGAGGCCGTCCAGGGAAAGAGATCTCAGATCAACCACCTTTGTACTTCGCCAGCGATGACCTTGCATATCAGGTTATTTTGTTATACGCTGTCTGTTTGCGTGGTAGCTCAACTGGCTAATTACTGGAGAAAAACGTGATTGAATGTTTTTGTCCAATACCCCAATGATATAGGCTTTGTTTCCATCTGAACGTTTAGGCATGGGTGCTTTCAGGATTGCACTGGAAGCCATCTTCAACAGGTACATGTTTGAATCTCTTGCAACCTGCATTTGGTTATGGGTGTTCGATATACCATCACACAATGACTCCCCCTTGTCATTGTTATTGTCTTATATTCTTAAATAGACATGCATACTGCATTTCATATATAGATGTTTCATTGATCCAAACAGAGGACTGACAATGGTTGGGATCAATGGTTACTTTACTGAACTGTAATAATTAGTTGTATTGTTCGTGCAGCGTTCACCATACCAATCTGGAGTACACTTCTTATGGCAAGCCAAAACGTTTGGTGTTTAAGAATGCTGAAGCAGTCTTAAAGCAAGTTGCATTAACTTCTTGTTCTAGCTGCCAAGGAAATGGTGAAGATTGTTCATTTAAGTCACTGTACATGATAGGGGACAATCCTTATGTTGATATCAAAGGAGCTTCCCAGGTTTGTTTGAGATGATAACCATTCTTGCTTACATACCCATGCAAAGTTCAGTTGTATGCGAATTCCCATGACATGTTGCTCTTTCAGGCCGGGCATCCCTGGTTTTCTATCTTGACAAGGACTGGCGTTTTCAAGGGAAAACACAATCATGCTGAACATCCAGCAGATATGGTTAGTGATGATTTTTTGCTTCATTCTGACCCTTTCCCCTGTGCCCTTTGTTTGCTGTCTCTCTAAATTTACATGTATCTAATGTTCCAAAATCTGCATGTGTAACAACACCAAGGAAGTCTTTAAAGTCATATCTAACACTTTGCTCCTTCTCTTTTTCTGCATTCCAGTCTGTATCTGAACTATGCGATTATCTTGCAGGTTGTAGACACTGTAGAAGACGCAATTGATTTCATTCTGAGAAGAGAGAATATATCATGAGGCAGGTTTACTAAGTTCCCAGTTCCTCTTCAAATAACAATTTACACTGTGGTACACAGTGAAAAAATCTCTCTGGGAAATCTCCCTAGTTTTATAACTTGCTTGGCAATTTTTTTCTACCAATTCATGATTAATTAATATGCAACCGATGCATATATCGGTTTCCTGGTTATAAAAGTATAATTATTTACTTCGAGTATTAAGGCAATGTGTTTAAATCCACATAACCTTCTTTTACTATGATTCTTTATTATGATAACATTATATTGCTAAATATTTCATGCAATTGATGTTAGGTTTACAATTGATTGAATGAAATATGTACTTGACTTTGAAAGGATAATTTATAATTCTATATTGTACCATACAATACTTCGTTTTTCTTTTATAGTAATAAATTATGCATTGTTGTATATATATTACTCCAGTTGCTTTCATGTTGAAATCGAATTTCTTCAGTGATACTAAACACATTGGAGTTTTTATCTTCATGTTAGTAAACATGCACAAGTCATGGCCTTGCTTGTGATCATGATTCACGCGATCATTTTTGAAAAAATGGAGTCTTTATTTTCATGATCCACCACCCCTTCCCCCGGACCACACCCTACCGGACTACCCCTTACCCCCCTCCTCCCCCCCCCCCAACGACCACACCCTACTCCCCCCTACCCCATGTACCTATCTCCTCACCTCACACCACCACCGTTAGTAAGAACATCACCTCCCTACCGCCACCAGATTTCTTGAATCTGGGGCGGGTGGTAATTTTGGAGAAAAAGAAGAAGATGGACTAAGGGATGGGGACATTATTGAGGGAACGGATATTTTTGTATTTTACAATGAGGGAGCGTCACGAAAAAATCGGAGTGTTGTTTTCCTCAATATTGGTTGATTAGTATTATTTTTCCAAATTTTTAAAAAAAAGTTTATAAATGAGTTAGATTGGTTTATTAATTACAATCAACATCAAATATACAAATGTTTGGTATAAGGTCGGCTAAATATTTGTTGCATCTGCCCATCAACCAAACGTTCTCAACTTCTCGTTCTTCATTGAGTCTCTGTCATACTCACCTTATTCCTCACGTTTAAGCTTTGACTACTCCTCAAACAGTCAAACTCCCTACTCTTGTTACACGTGGACACTCACTTTTTTTTTTTTTAATCAATTTTTATAAATAATGTACTCGTATAATATTTAATGAAACAAGTCATTTTTTTATATAAATAATGTATAATAATACTGTATTAATTAAACGAAACATATCCCTAATCCTCTTGCTGGTACATGAAACACAATTTTCTCATCATTTTTGTAACTTTAGACAATTGAGAATTTGAGATAATCAGAACATCTTTAGTTTGTCTTGAACTAATTCTCAAATATATAGTTTAATAATCTATTAAAGAAAGGCTAGTTGACTAGTGGAGTACTTTATATGTTACTTTGCTTTCGACAATAAATAACATGTAACTTTTATCTTATATGGAGATTATTCTTATTATATACCCGTTCTGTTCCTAAAATATTGTTATATTTTGACTTTTGTTGGTTAAACATAACAAAATTTGATTACAAATTCTCATTAAACACGATAAAAAATAATATAGTCTTATGAGACATGGTTAGATTTATCTCAATATATATTTTTGAAATATCAACTTTTTATAATTTTTACGAATGTAGAATAATATGTATTTACGTTTTAAATCGTATTTTGTTGACCATCAAAAGTCAAAATGTGACAATCATTTAAGAAACGGAGAAAGTATCAAATATTATAAGGTTCACACGCAACGTGGCATTAAGGACACCATGATTATGTAGTGGAAACAAATATTTTTAAATACGTGCTTAAACTAAATGTGGATTGTGACAAGCGTATTCATATCCTTGGTCGACTTTCTCCTTTCAAATGTAACCTAACACAATCGTAATTTAATCATTTGTAGATTTATATTTATACATCACCTATTAATAGTCGAACATGATGTGGATTTTTTGAAGTGGATATATTATTTCTTACTCCAATGCCATTTTCGTTGATGGAAAACAATAAAATGTTGACATAAGCGGTTACAGTTTATTATCATTAATAAATATATACACTCAATTTTAGTGTGAAAATGATGCACATCGCCAAAATATATCATTTTAAGATTATACAATTTAATAAGTCATAAAAGGTATACCAAAATTATTTTATGCACGAACTTCGTATGTACACAAAAAAACCATTAAATATGTTGATAGCCTTAAAGGTCAAAAAGAAGCTTTGATAACTAACCTCAATTAATTGTTTTAATTATTAATGAATATTATGACATAGTTAAACTAAATATTAATTAGAACTTAATAAAGGTAGTAATATTTTCAACTATTCATTTACGTAACGGTAAGTGATAAGTTAATAAATATAGAGATATTCTGATTTTACCAGTTTAAATTCGTGTGTTATTATATCAATAATACTTTCATGAAATATTATAAAAATTACATTTTACATCATAGTTAGTTAATAATTAAGACACATATCTTGATTTAAAATTTACATACTCCATGAGGCATCAAGCTTTGATTTGGTGTTCTAGTTTAAACATGTTTGTCCACGGTCATAGCTCGAAAGGTTACGGACTTCATTATAAAAACGTACTTATTCACAAGTGTGTAGGGTCGATCGACGGCAGGTTTTATGAATAAATTTGCATTTGTTTAAGGAATGATTTGTTTATAAGTGGTTATCCAGGGTCTGGACACTATTAAAATGAAACACCAAATCTCTAGAGACATATTTCGAGTTATCTTCTTTATTGAACAATGAACTAATTAAACGGAGTACCATAAGCATATCACCATTAAAATAGAATGTGATCTAATAGTCCGTAGTCCGTACGTAGCATTAAATAAAACTGGTAGGAATTAAATGAGGAAGGGGACATTCTAGATCCTTCAGGTGTTGATATTTGTAGTCAATTGATTCGGATCTCTTTTCGAATATGTTGTTGTTTGTCATTTTCACATCTCCACCATTTTCACATTTTATTTACATTTTCAATCAAAACGTGTCCATTCATTAATAACAAGCTTGGAGGAAATATTAAATCTAAATTATAACTTAAATTTGGTAATTGGAAATAAATAACTCTAATTTGATTTATAATGCTAGAGACAATGTCTTACACAAAAACATTTCCAACATTATCACATTAAAGTATTTAGTATAATGAAGTACTAAATATAATGGAGTATATTTTTAGGTGAAGCATGTATTTGAGGCTTTTCTTTTGAAGAAAATAATTTTTTTAGTACGGTTTTAGTGAATACATTTCATGTATCATGAATGTGTTCGTAAATATATCTCAATAACTGTTCATAGAATTAATCACGTGCAACATTTGGTTAATTCGCATATTAACAATATGCAACAAATGGTAGATACATTTGTGGATCGACATACCTAAATGAACACATGAAATAACCGATCGATAGAATATATGTATCGAACATATAATACATGTCATAGTTAATATACATTTCTAACATATAATACATGTCATAGTTAGTATATCAAGTATATTTATGATATATTATCGCTTATCAAACACATAAAGCATGCGTTCAATCGTATACATTTGATAAAGACAAATGAAAATAAATGTAAAGCCTTCAAAATATTGACACCCATATTTATATATCGAGCTCAGTTTCGTGTCATTTTCATCAACCCCGGCCCCCCTACCCCCCACCCTCCCACCCCACCCCTATCCCCTAATAAAAGTCTGTCAAGTTCTTGCAACTCTTTCTCTGTTCTTATATATCTCTCTCTTCACCTTTGAAGCCAAGAGAGAGGGGGAGGGATTTTATTCTGTTTGTATATATACAATTAATCAAATCATATATTTTTCACATGTAATAATATAAACATAGTTTGATCTATATACATAAATACACATATTTTTCATTTTTGTTGTACAATTTTATTTCTTGAGTGACAATTAGAGGATTTTGGAGACATCAGACATCATGGGTTGTTTTCTATGTTCTGGAGACTCTTCGATGAACAAACAAGACAAGAAAAATATTAATAATAGTGTCGGGAAGGAAGAAAACGATAGACATGTCTATAGAAGAGATGATCAAGCTCAACAAGCCAAAGGTACAAGCTTTTTATGCATGTTCTGATCGTTTCACATGATGTGTGTGTGTTGTGTATGTGGATAGTTTTCTCTTTTGGTATCCTATATGGGTTTTTCAAAAAGATTGGATTTTTATATGTGGATTTAGGAGTTTGTGTATCTTGTAATTGAAAAACAGAGCTTTGCCAGTTTCTTTAATGAAAATTGAGCTATATCTTATCAGTTGTTAAATCTAAATTGCTGGATAGAAGTTAAAAATAATGTTTTTTTGTGTAGAGATCTTATTAGGATTTCGGTGTTCACACTCACTCCAATTAAATTTGATTGACGTTTTCATTTTTCACGACGTTCAGTTATTCTTATTCCTTGCTGGATTTGGTATCAGAAGTATTTATAATATTCCCTCTAGTAGGAATTGACCAAGTGGTTAGTAGGCTTGCTGGATAACGAACTAGCGAACTGGGGGCGGGGGGGGGGGGGAGGCAATTTCTTGAAACTGGAAGACAAAAAAGGGAGTGCTCAAAGGTTATCGTCGAAAAACGAATACATCAATTAAAATGAGTGTTATCTTTATGTAGTATTCCAAGTTAGTGACGTTACCTATCTGGTGTGAATTGTGGCTTAACAGTTAATTTTGCTTTTATTTCACATGTTATATAAAGATTATGTCTTTTTCATTTCCTTTTTGTTTTGTGGTTTAGAATTGAAGATAAGTCCGTATAGAGGTGTAAAGGATGAAGAGGAGAAAGATGTGGGGCAGTCTGCTTCTTCTAGTGGTGGTTCTCCAGCTCATTTGCTTGCAGGTGATGGGCAGAGAGGAACATCATTGAAGGCACGGCCATTCGCTTTTGATGAATTAGTTACTGCAACTGGAAGCTTTAATGAAGAATATTTTCTGGGAGAGGGTGGTTTTGGAAGAGTCTATAAGGGTTACCTCAAAGATACTGGTCAGGTCAGCTGATGTCCGTTGGCCTTCGTTTATACTAGGGTTTTTAGTACTTGCCATCCTAGCGTAGATATGTTGGTTTCAATACTTGTTATTCTACATTTCCAATGTAGTTTCTACTAATTTTGCTTGTTATGTTCCTATTAAATAATGTAGATAGTACCGATATAAAAATATATAAATTAAGGGCTTCAACATAAATTTGAAGAATTTTTTAAATAATGTGTGAATTTTTAAGATGACAAGTATTGAAAACCAGATGAAGTAGTATATAAAGCTTTGAAAATAAATTTTTTACTCTATACAGACTGAAGATATGAATGTGTTTTGTTCTACTGTAGGCTGTAGCTATCAAGCAACTAGACCGCAATGGGGTCCAAGGAATTAGGGAATTTGTTGTTGAAGTGTTAACTTTAAGCATGGCTGATCATCCCAATCTTGTTCAATTGGTTGGTTATTGTGCTGAGGGAGATCAACGATTATTGGTGTATGAGTACATGCCACTTGGTTCACTAGAGGACCATCTTCATGGTAGGTTATTAAACAAAAAGTCTTTTCGGTGTCTGTTACTTGTTTGCGTTTCCTCTATGTTTAGTTTGTTCTTTTATAATTACTTCTTGTAACTATGCAGACCTCCGGCGCAATGTAAAACGACTTGACTGGAGCACTAGAATGAAGATAGCAGCTGGTGCAGCGCAGGGGTTGGAATATCTGCATGACAAGATGAAACCTCCTGTCATATATCGTGATCTTAAATGCTCTAACATCCTGCTTGGGGAGGAATATAATCCTAAGCTGTCTGATTTTGGATTGGCCAAAGTAGGTCCTTTGGGAGATAAGACACATGTTTCCACCAGAGTTATGGGCACATATGGATACTGTGCACCAGACTATGCAATGACTGGACAACTTACATTCAAGTCGGATATTTATAGCTTTGGCGTGGTGCTTCTAGAACTCATCACTGGGAGGAGAGCGATAGACAACACTAAACGTGGAGCAGAACAAAATCTTGTTACATGGGTAACCAATTGTCTACTCTTTACTCTTTCGAATAACTATCATTGTATCCTTAACCTTTAGCTATAAATTTGATACCTCAAACAATTAGTACTAGCTTTAGTGATTATTCATACTTTGAAAGTGTATATTTTATTGCAAGAGAAAATGGTCTTTATCTAATAATATTATAGTGAACATCATCCTCATATATATGCATAATGAGTGCTAAGGACTGAAAATGTACAATTTGTCAGTCAATTGACCATTGTGGACAAAGACATTTCTTGGCATTGCTTATTTAGATTAATTATGACGGTATTACCGTTTAGTGTTTGACAAATGGAATATCTACTAAATATGAAAGTCAATATGGTCGATATATTTGTCATGCCACTTGTGTTGATGTCATAATTTGATATAGCATATTTATTATTGAACTTGATTTATGGAGGTTCCTCTCTTTTGCCAGGCAAAACCATTATTTAAGGATCGGAAGAAATTCCGCGAGATGGCTGATCCAACTCTTGAAGGTCGATATCCAACAAGGGGGCTGTACCAATCTCTTGCAATTGCTGCAATGTGTCTTCAGGAGAAACCAAATATGAGACCTGTGATAGCTGACGTTGTTACAGCTCTAAATTATCTGGCCTCCCAGAAATTTGATCCCAATTCACCTTCTTCTCAAAAAGGTAAACAAGAACAAATAACAGAAACCTCGGATGAATGAAACTGTGCGGCTCAGATGAGAATGAAAGTGGGTGGTCAAACTGAAACCTGCTGGACTTTTGAGTTGTGGCAATCAGACAATGTTTTCAAAGAGCTAAGATAGAGAGTATCAAGAATCTGAAGAACTCAGACTTATGAAAGCATGAGCTCTCCTGGACATCTGATAAATGTTGCGGTAATCAGCTGTGGCATATATGTAGTTCTCAAGTTTAGTTTTTCTAATTATTACCGGTCCAACTTTGGATCTTAGAATTTTAAAACTACATGAACTATCTTTTGTCTCCCATGGCTGCCCAGGCACTTGCCGTTGGGGCGTAAATATGAACCTCTTTTCTGTTCATTGATCTGGGATTGGTGTATGAAAGGTAATCAAACTGTTGTACACAAGAAGGTAGATTTACAATTTATCGTGATCTTTCAATTCTCCAATTGTTGTATTTCTTTTAACGTTGCTTTTCAGTGGTCTTATACACTTCCCCTCTTGTGCATGATTTACAGCAATTCTTCTTCTTGCAGTAGTCATTGCTATACCCTCTCCTATTTAAATACTGTAAATGAGTCGATTGTACTAATTAACTAATACTACTTCTTAATTAACATCTTTCAACCGACGAAATCTAGCTCATTTGCAAAGGATATTAATCCCTTGTATGTTTTGCCTCCGATCTAAAAGGAACAAATATAGTACAAGTTCAAAAATTGTACACACACAGTTGTATTTTTACAGAAGTGCCGAGGTCTTGAGCCACCTTGTTCCTTTTGTTGAATCTTTGATAAACTTGATGCAGGTTTGTGGCTCCAAATTTTTATGCAGTCTATTATATCTTCTTTTATACATTGTTTGATATGACTGGAGCTTATTTTTGTGGTTACAATCCACTATATTCACCTTCATCACAGTTCTTCACCCATATCTTCAAGCTTCCTCTTCTTCTTGCTGGTATTATTCTGCAACAATCCCTCCTCGGTGACTGCAACAGTAAGATAAGGAGTTTCAGGAGTCGGTATGTTTTGTTGCCCTATATTCTCATGACATCTAGATGAGAAGAACAATCTTAGATATGTTGAGTGTATATTATACCTTTTTCCATCGGTTTTCGTCTGGGGTTTTCAATACCACAACTGAATCAATCGTTTCAGGTGAGGTAGTTTTCCAATGGCACACAGGGTGAGATTCGTTATATGGTTGATATATGCCAATGACTTGGTTTGCACTTTTATCGTATCTTGTTGTGCTCATGTAGAACACGTAAGGCTTCTGGCACGGTTTCAATACCGGATTTCTCGAGTTGAATGTATAAGCTGTTAATTCAGCTCCTTTATACCAGTTAAGAAATGTTCTTGCTGGCCTTTCCAGCTCCCTGGGGGAAATAATCCCCCTTGTGATCTGAACTGCATAACCCCACGATACCGATATGGACCAGAACCTTCTTTGATCATAACAAACTGATTGCTGTATTAAACTAGCAGAGTCATACTTCGCGGAATCGAGAAGGTTTCTGATGCTGTCAACTCTATTCATATCCGGGAATATTGGATCAATTACATCAAGGTGGTGTAGTGTCACCAATGGTGCAACAGGATGTGATCCAAGAAGGCCTAATAGGTTCCCATATATATCAAACTGCAATTTCAAAATCCAGCATTTATGTTAAATTTGTGTTTTATCGATCAGACAATAAGACTCTGACTTGCATCAAAATAATTCAATCTATAACAGGTGAAAAAGTTGTTGGTATAACTCATTGAAGGGTAACCTGATGGAAGCCTAGTTCCCGAGTAAGCGGTACGCCAAGCTCTGCCATACAAGCCTGAATCCTATCATCACTGCCATACAAACCAGGATACCTTTGGATACAGTTGTCCTGCATCTTCTCCAATTCCTGAGCTAATGGATAGCTGATGGCGAAACCGCCTCCCCCGAAAGCCATAGAATATGAGAAGCGAATGTTCTGAAGATGACTCTCAGAAATGCCTCCAATGTAATAAAACTGGTTATGATCATACTTAGAAAGCACTCTAACAAGGTTCTCCACAATGAAAACTGTATCATCATCTCCCATCACAAACCATCTAACACCATCCATTCCAATCCTAAACGTCTCAGAAACCACCCTCGAAAGCCTCAAGGCTGCTCGTTTTCCCTCGCGATTCGTGTATGTAAAATGAGAAGTGTTGCCCGATACACGAGTTTCTGGCAATCCTTCTTTGTCAGAAGTTTTTACATTTGTCTCTAACCAAACGACTCCTCTGGTCTCCCCTGGCTTCCACCATTGTTTTATGTACTCCTTCCTATCATCCCACAAATCCGCTGAGCCAGCAATGCCGAAAACGATGTGTTTCGACGTTGTATCATCGCCAGGCAAGGAATTAGACAGTTCATCATTAGTACAAGAAAGCGGAGGAGGCGAAAACGAGGAGCTATTATCGTCATTAGTACTCGTGTGAAGGCGTTGTTTGGAGGAAATGTCCACATTATCACTTTGGTCATCGTTGAATATGATATTCAATGAATAAAGGGCATAAACTAGTAACAGTATACTGAAGAGGAAAGTAATGGACCTTTTGAGGTTGTTTGGTTTCATTTTTGAAAATAGGAGAATTATTGAAGAAAAACATTTGGTTTGACATATGTTTGTTTTACTGAATTTCAGAAAGTAAGTTCAAGAATTGCAGAGAAGGAAGGGGGAGGGGGGGGGGGGGGGGGGGGGGGTGATGTAATGGTGATGGAGGAGAAAGCTTGAAATGAGTATTGTTCGGATCTGTAGTTTAGTTGATGGATAACAGGATAATGAAAGCGAAAATATTGGATAATTAAGATAAAATGCCATGCATGAGTTTCGTTAGGAGTTATTCGACCCGAGCTTCTATTGATCATAAATTCAACCGTTGATGTAAGTACATTGTTTCATATTATACTCTATTTGATACTTAGTTACGAATTTATGTATCCAGTTTCACTGGTTTACAAAAAAAAGAAAATAACGTTTCATAAGTAGTTTGCATATTGTTCTTCACAAAACTTGGAGTATTTATCATTTTATTTATTATATCCATGAACGATTTAACCTAATTAGCATGTTGCATTGCTCATCTGATCTCACAACTTTCATATGCAGCCATCTTCGTGTGGGATTGAATAGACTCGTAATATACTCAAATATAATCGTATAGACTCTAAATATATCGAACAAAACTCGAATTAGCATGCTGCATTGCTCAATGAAATGGGTAAAGACGATTATATTTCCGTCATTGTTATCAATATCAGGGGCGGACCTCGGACCTGGGGGCATTCTTTCGGTAAAAGTCTAGCTTAATTGATAGATTAATCCGTAACTTTTTGCCACTATACTAAAACGTTATCACCACTGGAGCCTAAACTGCACCTGATGACACTATTTCATCAATTCACTCATTCATCTTTGTACTTGTTCTTATTTATTTTCAAAATACTTATTATTCTAATATAAAAAATTTATACTTCTAATATTTTAATGTTATTCTACATCAATAATATAATTTTATGAAGTGTAATTATATGTGTTTTAATATACTTTTTTATAATAAAAATTTTGCCTCTAGTTTATATACAAATAAATGAGTGACCAGAAAACCACAGAAAAATTATATAGAGGTGGACCAGTGGCAGTGTAATTGAATGCAAAAATATACAAGTATCGTCATCTTTTCATTAATGCATTAAAAATATAGATTTCATAAAGACATACCCACAATCTTCGACAAACAGATTACAAAGTGATTACTATAATGTCTGCGCCGACTAATAGTGATTCAATGTTAGCATCAAAACGCGTTATCTACGGATAATAAATAAAAACAGTATTTAGATTTTCATTTCAAGTAAACTGCCGATAGCCAATAGGCCAATATCATATGCTGCGCAATAACTCACTAAATTATTTTTATTGATCGTTCAATAGCTCGATGACATAATCTAGCTCGATGATATAATCTAATTTTTTGATGAAAAATTTATACATTCCTTGTTCATCTTGTCATTATATTCATAATCTCATCAATAGTTACACAAAAAGAATTAAGAAAAAAAAAAACTCACCAAAATTTTAGGTAATATGGGATATATATAACTCCATAATAGTATTATATAGAGTACCTTTCATACTATATACAAATGAATTATATATAGTATAGAACAACATAAGGAGGAACAAAACCAATAAAATATGAATGATATAGAATTATATCTAAAATATATATAATCGAAAGGAGTTTGACAAGATTTCAGATGTTTATGTCATTTATTATCGATTAATAAAAGATTAACTTCAAAAATAAAAAGAAGTTTTTGAAAAAAACAGAGGAAATAATTAAATATTAAAATTGCTACTTGAGCTCGGAGCCATCAATCATCATGATGACTAACTATTAAGAGGGATAACTATATACATAAAATTAAAATTATGAATCAGTTTGTAGGATATTAGGAAGATATACAAAATGATATATATATATATATATATATATATATATATATATATATATATATATAATACTAGTCTTTTGGGCACAATCCATGCTTGTGCATTTTAATAAAATAATCATTAAATAAAAATATAAAATTAATAATTATGGAAACAATCGTTGATAATTTGTCATGTAAAAATATTTATTCAAATTTATATTTAAAGTAATTTATAAAGTATTAATTTTGAATTTAACTTTTATTTGTAACTTCTCCTACAATTATGGGATTTTTAGAACATGGGGCTTCACTAAAAAAAAACTAATTCCCCCCTTCCCCAATTACATATAGTGTAGATTATTAGAGTTAAATGTACGTTTGGTCACACATGTTTAATTTGTCATCATGTCATATTTTAATTATACATATTTTATTTTGTTTCTTTTAGTCACATATTTTTGCAAAAGTTATCTTAGTTGCTATTATCGTCACAATGTCAATTAAATTTTTAAAAATTTAAAACATGTGATATTGATGTTGAAAAGGCTCCCGCTAGTGACCAGAAGAATCTGGGTTCGAATCTCACCTCATCGCTAATTTACCAAAAAACATGTGATATTGATGTGAGTATCTTAAGTGCTGGATAAATATATCCTTACAATATAGTTATGACTTATGTGAAGTCACATTGTAAAAGTATTGGTGATTAAGTCAACTTTGTATATATGATACGATAATAAACATGTGTGATTAACTGACGCATGCAAAACTATAAAATCATAATGTATAGAAGGACCCCTCAGGCCTGAGGCAGTAATAATTAGTCGTCCACCCTACCTTGAGCAAGACGTGGGTAGGATCTAAATAAATTTAATATGCAGACGAAACTTTTATGGAGATATAAGTAATTAGTTAAGGATTGGGCATTCATGAACAATTGTTTTTGGTTGGTGATGATAATTGATATGGTTCCTCAAGTACCCAAATATTTATTGAATTGGTTACATGCACCTCTTTGCCTTTGCCTTTCCTGACGATTGCATGCGTGCTTGCATTTAAATTATTGTCTCTTCAAATATCTTTTAATTAATTATTGTGCTTTCGTTCCGCCGTAGGTAATATACTTCGTCTGTTTCAATTTATTTGATTGTTTAAATGAAAATTGTTTTGTTAAAGAAAATGAGAGTTTACTAATATGTCTTCTAAAAATAAACCATATTTTGAAGTATAATTACTTGAAAAAAATGTAACTAAAAAGGGTGTTTAAGTGTTTAAAAATTGGATGTTTAAGTATTTTTGGTGGGAGGAGGTTTAGGATTATCATCATTTTGTATCAATTGGGTCAAAAAGTAATTTTAAGTGTTTAAAACTATATGTTTACCTCATATTTCACGCATAAATCCACGTGACCGTCAAATATTAACGGAAAACATAATGTAGGGACTAAAGTGCAAATATGTGGCCACATTCGAAAACTATAATTACAACCATATAACTATTGAGGGCTAAAGTGCAATCTAATATCACTAACGAAGATCATTTCAACAATTTGCTTTCCAATTATTTAACTAACATATTAAATATATATGTTCCAACAATAATGTAAGTAAATAGACCGCGTCCATAGGTTATCAACTCTATACTCTATAGTCTACTTCGAATTATTGCATTAGTAATACGCGTTTACATACAACTTTCAAATTAGTTGAACTGTGGTTTTTCTTTTCTTTTTTTCTTTTCCAAAATAAGGATTCACTTTGCACAAATATTTTCCATATATTATCTTTGCAAATAATATTTTTTGATAGTCTATACACCTCATTAGTGAAGTATAAAGGAGTACACATTTAGGATATTTTTTTTTCAATTAAGTTGATTCTCCCGCATGTGTAAGAGTCTTCTAATCAAGCGAGTTGTAAATCGCTAAATATATAACAGTAATAATTAGTGAAGTTTTTATGATAGTATCAGCTGATCTTTCGCACATGACCTCCAATTTTAAGGGCCGCCGATTTTTTAAAAAACTTATCATAAATATTATACACTTACTCACCATTACACCATATTCAATTTATTATGAAATTAATACTCCCTTAAACTCAAAATGATTGTCTTTGAAGATTTTTACAAGATTCAATATAATTGTCTTTTTATACAAATCAAGACATAGTTTCGTTTTTCCCTTTAACTCCCAATTGCATTAGTTCATAGATGAGTACTTAAAAGGTGGAGTATCAATGCAATCATATAAGGCTATAAAAGTAAATGTATATATGAGGTATTTATATATTGTGTGAAAAATCCTACAAAGACAATTATTTTGAATTGGATGGAGTACTAGTTAAAAGCTCGTTTAGTTTTGTCATATTACTAATATATGCAGCCGTACGTTTCTTATCAATTAATGAGTTTGGGGACTTTGGGCTTTTATGACAATTTTGATAATCCGTAATATTTAAGTATTTCTACTTCAATTACCTTGTCACTTATCACTAAATTATATTCGAAGAGGATAACTTTATAAGAATGAGTTGATGAATTAATAAGCAATTAAGCAACAAAAGTCTGATAAAAGTATATGCTTGCATCTCCACAGACCACAGTGCTGTTAAAGGACCGGATAATTCGGAACCCGCTCGTTACCCGACTCGGAAAACTTGGGTCCGTTACCCGCTTGTATCATTATAGAGCGATACTCGAGTAATTTTTTTTTACTCGATACCCGATTTGGAAAGCCCGGGACAGCTCGATAACCCGCTCGTTTATATTTTATGTTTTATATTTATATAATATATGTTAAAAATTTAACCATAATTAATTTCATTGACCAATATAAGACTAGTATTGAAAAGAATTTTTAAATTTGCATTTTGACAATTAAATCATGTTGCAGATAACCTAAAATATTTCTTTTTAAATAGAAATTTGGGGGTAACCCGGCACCCGCTCGTCACCCGACTCAAAAAACCTGGCTCGATAACCGCTCGTGTCCTTATCGAGCGATATGAGTGTAATAAGTTTGCTACCCGACTCGTTACTACCAGATAATTACTCGACTCGATAAAATTAAAATCCGACCGAATACTACATCACCCACTCGAACTCGACTCATTTACAACACTATATCTCCATATATATATAGTCGTACAATATGTAGGTCAGTAGGTCTTAGTAAGAGTAAATGATTGGGACCATGATGACGAATGATTATACACACAAATATGTTATGAATCTTGTTTAAAAAGCACATGTGGATCGAGTATAATAGATTCTCTTCTAAATTCGCACCCGATGTGGAGAACTTAACTACCAATGATGATCAGCATGATGTCATGCATTTATTCTGCCTATCTAATAAACTTGCCAAGTAATTTTTCCAACTACAAAAAAAACTCACATTCAATTCTGCCTTTCTTGTCTCTTCTCTCTTATCTCATCAAACAGTACACTCGTGTACTTCTTCTAGATACTATTACCAATATTTTCAACATTTTCGAATTTTAATAATTAATTTTCTTTAATCTCAACTAAATTTTTTATTTGCCTTATTAGCTAAGGTAGTTTATAGTAGGATCGATATTAATAAATAAAAATATTTGATAGAAAATTTGTATTAAAACTTTAATGTAAATGATTTTCTAAAAGCTTTACATCTTAATATGTTCCTTATGACACATATTAAAAAATTCAATATTTTTAGATATTGCATAATAATTAATCGAAAATTGTTGCAAATGCTAGTATTTCAATGCATTATTAACATGTGGCAAATCAAACTTATAGACTTGATTATTATAACTTATAATAAGGACTATTGGATAAAGTTGAAGGCGATATATTATGGAGTTGAAGAATACTGGTGTTTTATCTATTAGGAAAAAGTTAAAATATTGATTTGGTTTCGATAACGTTATATTTTAATCTCGAATAATTATATTGTTCTAGACTAGTTAGATTTCAAAAGTTGTACAAGTATTATATTATGATCCTTCAAATTAAAGCGACAAATATTGTGGCGTAATTTTTTATATAATAGAGATGAATATGTAACATTTGTGATTTTAAAAAACAATATAACTTGTGCTATTTTATGAGACTATAGTCTATAAAGCAATAATATAACTATATCCATTTAAGATTAAAATAGAATTTCGTTCAACTATTTGAAACTAAGCTTTCTATTGAGCAAGTTGAAGGCATTTGGATGAATGAGAGTCTTTGGATCGGACAAAATTATTACTCGTGTTTAATTTCTGAATTTATAAGACTCTCTTTGTTATTAAGATTGAGTAGGGACCCGGGACGTATGTGAAGGAGTTGATGGGTGATATTTATTAGTATGTCATTCTTCTTGTTTCTAATTAATTTTGGATGATTTGGCATCGTCTTTTCACTTTTCGAATGGGCACTGACTTAGGAGATGTAATAATTAGAACAGTGTAGTTACATTGAGAATTAAAAATGATAAATTTAATTATTACTATCACACACAATGAAAATGGTCTCGGATTTGTTCAGCTTTCGTTTGCATTATTTAAGAACAAAATTAAAATGTAGAGAGAAGGTCAAGTTTAAACAATTTATTATTTAACTTTCCGTTTTTATTATTTCAAAACCTTCTTATGGTAAACATGGCAAATGTAAGATCTTGGGGAACTCTCTTTATTGTCAATTGATTTTAGAGTGGAATCCCATAGATTCTTACCATGGTATCATGAGTCAAATCCGAGTTAATGAGACACGTGTAACCCCGCCGATGTTGTTTCGGCAATTAATACCGGCGAGAAAAATTCCTCCAACGATTGGGTTACGCGTGAGGGGGAGTGTTAAGATGCGCGTCCCACATCGGAAGTCGATGTACTCCCAGGTCAATATAAGATCTTGGGCTACTCCCTCTATTGCCAATTGATTTTACAGTGGAACCCTATAGACTCTTAACATGGTATCCAAGCTTGAGTTAATGAGGCACGTGTAACCCCGCCGGCATTGTTCCGGCAATTAATACCGGCGAGAAAAATTCCACCGACGATTGGGTTACACGTGAAGGGGAGTGTTAAGATGGAAGGTGAGTAGCTCATCAACGTACTCATAAATGATTACACCACTCATTACTGTTAAGATGTACACCTCACATTGGAAGTTGCGGTATCCTCTTTAATCAATATATAATATCTTGAACTAGTCAAAAGTTATAGTCACATTAAGATTTCTTCTAAGGATTATCAAGGTAATTTATACTTAATTGTAGAGATTAATTGTAATTCATGCATTAAGATATCTTAATAGAAAAATTCTTAATGGAATCATAATCAATCCGTTAAGCCTACTTCCTCTATTATCAGTTGATTTTAAAGTGGTACATAAACTCTTATCAATTACAACGATGCCCGGTTTTCTTAAGATAACCTTTCTAAATATATAAAACTTACTAAAATAGAAACTCGTTTAGTTTACTAAAATAGCATGTTGACACATTTTATTATACTATTAGAATATGATGGACTTTAACTACTGGTTATTATTTTATCTCAGTATACAAAAATTTAAAAAATATTTAATTATGAATATGTTATTCAAAAAAGAAAAAGTTGATTGACTACATACCACTAGATCTCCCTCCATCATTCATCTTATACTAATATAATTCAATCAAAAGAGACATTTAGTTAGATTTTTTTTAAGAGTTATTGTAATATGTAATTATCAATTTGGTCCCAGTGGTAGTATTGCATGCATCTGGGACCAAATTGCATGCATTCTTTTGTTTTCTCACCATTTCAAAAGTTAGGATTTATTAATGCCATAAAGTGGATGTGTCTACGTGGCCCGGGGATGTTATTATTTGCTCCTTAATTTCACAAAAAATCTTAATTCCACAATTTTGTATGAGACCTATTCGAGGAACTAATAATAAATCACACCCCTATATGGCCAATTTGAGGACTAAAAACCAACATTTAAATTATGGGAAATCAAAATGAGCAAATTGCTGAAATGGTCCCCGATAGTATGACCGAGTTGCACTTTGGTCCCCAATAGTTACACGGTTGCACATTAGTCCCCGAAAGTGGCAAAAAAGTTGCACTTTAGTCCCCACGTCAAGTTTTACGTTAACATTTCAGGTTTATGAGTTAAAATTGGGATCAAAATGTAATTTTAAAGATTTAAAGTTGATTTTTTTGCCCCAGTTGGTGCCAAAATGAAACTCCACAACCCCCTCCCGCCAAAATTCCCTTTTTTTCTTCACCCCAATTAGTGTTGTGGAATTTCATTTTAGCACCAATTGGGGCAAAAAATCAACTTTACGTCTTCAAAGTTACATTTTTACCACAGTTTTTAACGCGTAAACCTGAAATGTTAGCGAAAAGTTGACGTAGGGACTAAAGTGCAACTTTTTGGCCACTTTCGGGGACTAACGTGCAACCGAGTAACTATTGGGGACCAAAGTGCAACTCGGTCATACTATCGGGGACCATTTCAGCAATTTGCTCAAATCAAAATTACTATAATTTAATTCTAATTTTTGGAACTAAATACTCCCTCCACTCTAAATGAATAAATGATTGTCACATTTTGAGTTTTATCGTATTCAACAAAATACGATTTAAAACTAAATATCTCTTATTGTACATGCGAAAAATTTATAAAAGTTGATATTTCAATATCAAGACGAATCTAACAAGATCCCATATGATTACATTATATTATTTTTTATCGTTTAATGAGAATTCATTGTAAAATTTGATCAACAAAAATCAAAATGTGACAATCTGTTAGGGACGGAAGGAGTATGAATTAAAAATATTGATTAGAAGAAGTGAAAAAAAGAAGTATATGTAGTAAAGTGATGTAAATGGTGTGTATTATAGTTAGTAGTCAGAGGCATCTATATATACCCCTGAAGCCCTGAGGTAAATTTCAGGCATTCAGACAGAAACAGAAGCAGAATTATCAGGTTTAGTAGCATATATAGTATTTAGTATATATCCAAAATGTCTAATAAAACAAGTAGATGGTGTCCAACCCCTGAACAACTAATGATCCTAGAAGAATTGTATAGAGGAGGCTTAAGAACACCTAAGGCTCCTCTCATTCAAAAGATAACTTCTCATCTTTCTTCTTTTGGTAAGATTGAGGGCAAGAATGTCTTCTACTGGTTCCAAAATCACAAAGCTAGAGACAGGCAAAAGCTTAGGAAGAAAATCATGACCATGCAATTATTCCAACAACAACAACAGCAACAACAAGCCACTCTTCTCAACTTTTTCCCACTTTGCCCTCCAACTCTTCATCACCATCACCTACCCTCTCATCATGCTGCAATCATTCATCAGGTATGTAGTATCAAACGACTAACGCTAGAGATAATTGATGTAATGGTACCTGATAATATGCGTAAGTTGCACTTTAGTCTCTGTAAATGTACGGTTGGCTCGAATGGTCCTTAATATTTGTTGAAAATGTACACTTTAGTTTTTGTTTTGACGGGATGTTAATTTCGACGAAAAGAAGGCTAAAATAGTTTTTTTAACACTTAAATATTTCTAAAAAATGTATATTTTGGTCTCTGATATTGAACGAAAATGTGCATTTTATTCTCTATTCCTATCAAAATTTAATGTTTCAAAAGAGAGACTAAAGTACACCGGTTAGGAAAATATCAGAGACCGACCGTCATTTACATACACTAAAATGCAAATACATTTTGACATTTTTGTTACTAACATATATGTATATGTTACCATAATATTACTACATTTTGTTTTCTCCATATACTCATTTCAATTTAATTCATGGATTATTTCATATAAACCAGTAAATAAATCTGTTTAGAAACAGCAATCCATCCACTTAACTCTGAGTTCATATATCAAATTATTATTGATACCACATTATCATTAGACAGTACTATGTACATGCATGTGTGTGCTCAGTTATCACAATATGTAACGTTTACAAGATATTTATTTAAGTTCAAAGTTATTTATTTATGCCAATGATGAACTAATTAAGTTAATAATACGAATATAGAATTCCGATGAATGTAAATTAAACTAGACAATCTTATTAATCATACGAATTAATAATGGAGTATATATATGTATATATATTATATACTCCCTCCGTCCCTAAATGATTTGTACATTTCGATTTTTGTGATTAAACTTTAAAATATTTGATCAGTAATTCTCATTAAACGATAAGAAATTATATAGTCATGTGAGATTTTGAACGTGATTACTAATGATTTATATATACATGATGACATCAGGGTATGGCGGAGGATGGACCATCAGCAAGGACATCAATGGACAACATAATGAAAATGGCTCTTACACGAAACAATGAAATCCAAAGTAGTGTCGCTTTCCCAAAAACGATCAGGACTTCGACAGTTGACTATCATAATAATAATGATATGGTGATTCCAATAAACATTTCATCATCCAGCTGCAATGACAATTTTGCCCCCCTCAAAACCCTAGATCTATTCCCTACTACATCAGGCACTTTGAGAGATCAAAATTAGTGAAACACCATCATTATTGCACTAAATGAGCTTCCTCACAGCTCATTAATCTGGGGGTATTTTAGTACTCAACATTTGGTAGAAATGGTTAGTTGCATCATTAATGTATTAGTCTTTATTTCATTGTTTTTGATGTATGCATGTATTTTGGCTTCTAGGGAAAGCTAAGCCTGAATAATAATTTCTTCATCATTTATCATGCTTACTCAGATTTCTTTGGGATAATTATCGAAATGGTTTAATGCGTGCATGATGAGTAATCATTGTACTTTATTTTTCTATAAGTGACAATGATGCGCAAATTATCGTGTCCGCAAATTTAAAGGAAATTAAAAGCATAGCTTATATGTGTATGGATTTTGATGGCAACTTCCTACACAAACTAAATTATTTCTTCTCACTTTGATTTGTAATAGATGCAAAAAAGCTGAATCAAGTGATGGCATAAAGTAATCGGCTTTGCTTTGTTCCAACACATAACATACTGATAGTTCAGCAATAACGCATGCATGCAAAATTGAAAAAGGGGAAGATGTATGGGATTGAACATGATCATATATATGTAAAGGATTCTATCTATTTTAATTTCTACACCAAAAACATGTGTCAATAATATTCTCATAATTAATGTTGATTCCCATATATTTTTAAAAAAGGACATTAAAAATAGCACTAATTAATATGTGATTTAATTTGCTTGGAAGAAAAAGGTATAGAAAATTACTAGCATTGGTGTCGATAGACGACATATCTCGATACAATTAATTGAAACAAGCGGGTTATGTTATTATTTACTCCTTCTGTCCCTAAAGGATTGTTACATTTTGACTTTTGTTAGTCAAACATTACAAAATTTGATCATGAATTCCCATTAAACGATAAGAAATAATATAGTTTTGTGGGACCTTGTTAGATTCGTCTCAATATATATTTTTGAAATATCAACTTTTTATTATTTTTTTCGCATGTAGAATAATAGAGATTTATATTTTAAATCGTGTTTTGTTGACCACTAAAAGTCAAAATGTGACAATCATGTAAAGGAGTCCAAAATATTTTTGTCCAACTATCATCATAATACATTTTGCATTATGAACATTGTACTCTATTAAAATCTTCTCACAACAATAATATCTGTTATATATATGTGGACTGTGGTCGTCCTGCCGGTAAATTAGTCCGCATATTGCTGGATACAAGACATTTCTCATTTATTGTATGTTAATAAATTTAGTGTTAATTTTTTGTTAACTAAATCTGAATCATTAGATCATCTTATTTTTATTATTTTAAATCTTATGGTTATTTCTAATATTTTGGTTATATATGCTAATTTTCCTTTAATTAATATCTCTTTCAATTCAAAATAATAGTTTTTATCAATCTTTGACCTTATTACTATAACTAGCTTGATTCATTTGGATTGATATCAGCTCCAAATACTTCTTTCAATTCAAAATAATTTTTCTATTATTAATCTTTGATTTTTTCGTAACTCTTTAATTATATTATTAAAAAGTTTTAAAATCAATAATATAAAGGTAATTTTAATTGTACTTTATAAAATTATTACAACTATATAAATTTTATATATAGTGATAATTCGTAATTGATGGTCAAAGATCACTTTTAAAATAATTTAACGTTAACTATACAGTAGCTTATAAGTTATAACAATAACACCATTAAATAACTTGGGCCCGACCCTCTGCAATCTGCTGCCGGCCATACTGCTATTGGGCCGTTTCTTGTTAAATTGATAGCCACATTAATATAACTACATAAGTAGCATACTTTTCAATTATTGGTAAAATTGTGGTGAGAATTTGCTCCAAATAATAATTCGGGAGTTCACAGTTGCATGCATTACAATTATAACTAAGGAAATAATTTATCATTCGATAAAACAAAAAGTTATTCGATCTAACACCAAATTAATTTTAAGATAGATGGTAACTCTTTTGGCTTAGAAAATTTTCTCTATTTCCTCTTTTGGGTGTGACGTCACAAATCACAATAAATTTCTTGAATTCACACAAAACAGAAGGTAGAGAGTGTTGAGAATTTGCTTCTAGTAACCGAAGGGTTTGCATTTGAATATCCCATATTGAAAAATAATAAGATGATTTACTAATTTATAATGTATGAGCTATCACTTTTACAAGTTAATATAATATATAAGGTGTCAAACTCAAGGGGATACGTATCAATAAACCATGATCATTACCTCGAGTATATATAAGAACTTTCCTACTAACATTTTTCTTAATGCATAAATATAAATTTCTACAATTTAACAAAATAAGTACATTTTAAATGGAAAAAATTGAACAAAAGACAAAAAATATCAAAGCCACACACAGTACTACTGATATAGATATGATAAGAACCTTGTGCATCAACATGATACATGATAGAATATATATGGATATAAATGTTGATTGACTGGTTTCGCCATTAAAAAACTTGAGAAAACAGAGTTAGAAGTTTTCCTTATGAAATTCAAAGCGTGTTCCACCCGAATCTGAACTCAATTCTTCGCAAGCGGTGATAAGATCCTTGGCAGCCGCAGGTTTTCCACAATAAAACACCCCTGCAGAAATTCGAGAAGAAGGTAAGATAACATACAACCTTAAAAATAACGAAATTGTTTTTTTTTTTTGTAAAGTAGCAATGAGGTGAGTTTCGAACCCAAACCCTCTGGTCACTAGCAATAGTCTTTTCCACTAAGCTATTCACTAGCAATAGTCTTTTCCACTAAACTATTCGATTAACTCGAATTTGTTTTTAGATTGATTCGGATAGTATCATGAACTATTTTCATCTAGTTATATCAGAAAAGGAGAAAACATAGATTCTTTAACTCCACTCAACATCGAAATAATATTATCATATACTACTACATTACAGTATAATAAGGTATATATATATATTTTCATGGCTTTCTTTCACAACGCCAATTTATCGAACACATGTAATATGCGTTGGACCCTTTTATTTTTTAACTGGGGAAGGCATGAAATCTATAAGTATTAACATATCTATAATACATTATTCATTCCTATAGGCTATAGACATGAAAATAATTATTTTTACAAATAATACTATTGTTGTATACTACTAAAAACTAACGATTTTAGTATCTTACCTATCTCCGACGACTTGTGTTCGCTTTTTATGTCGGTCAACACAGTTTTCCAATTAGGCCTCCCAAAATGGGTCATTATCTGCATAAATAATGTGATGTTTTAATAAAAAAAATTATTCAACTGAAATTATGAAAGAAAAAGAATCTGCTTGAAAGAATGTTTGTTGTTGTGTTAAATCTTACTCGATTTTCTGTAACAATGTTTACTCCATTCTTGGCTAAATTCAGAGATTGAGCCATATTGATGAGAACTGTTTTTGCACCTTCTTCTATACTTGTCAAGTGAACATGCATATCTATCACGAACTGAAATATCGCACGTTTTTCCGTTATTATTAATTTACGTACAACAATCAAATCATATCAAATCAAAAACCGAGAGAATATATCACGAGTTACAAAAATCAATATATTTCAAGGAGTAATCGATTTGAGGACTTACATTGGTGTCGAACTCTGCAATATCGTCCATGACGCCCCTAAACCATTCGAAATTCTTCTGTTCTCTAGCTACCCAGTAAAAGTATGCTCTCTGGGGATACCTTTTGGCTGGTGACTTGTTATTACAGGACAATTTTTCATTGTTTAGAATATCTTTGACTATACTGATGAATGGTGTTGCTCCAATTCCAAGACCAACAAGTAGTAGGACATCATATTTATTATAATCTTGAGCTGGTGCTCCATATGGTCCTTTTATCATTGTCTTTGGGTATCTGAATCATTACTCATATCAATTATCAATCATTACAACAACAAAAAGAAAGATTGTGAGTATTTTTGTGTAATGGTGCTTACTTTGTTTGTGATTGTGATTGTTCAATGTCTGAATATGCCTTGGTCTCCATCCTTAATAAACTACCCTTCCTTATTCTTCTTATAGAATCATCTGCCTGCATTAATATGGATCGAACGATAAGCAATAGTCCTACAAGTCAGGACAAGTCTGTCACACTGTATTATCTGCACTTTGTTGGTTGCGCCAGGCTAGGAACGCGTAGTTTTAGTACATAATAACGTACTATAGGTTCCACGATAACACGTATTGATTTTGAGCAAAAGGAAGATTGATGATGCAGTAGAAGAGGAGATGTAACCTTGAAACATCTTTCCTTGAGCTCCTGTGTCCAATCACCAGTCGCTTGGATATGAACGCTTAAGTAGTTTTCACTTGGCGCAGAAGTGATGGAAAATGGGTGCCTACAAGAAAGTCAATTATGATGAAATGAATGTATAGATTACAAGACATGTTAAGCTAGCCGGTGTCGTCGTTGTTTACCATTCAAGTCTTGAAATTTCAGGGCACTTAACAAACAGGTACATTCCACTCTTGTAATTGAAATTTTCAGGTTTACTCATATATAGTCCCAAAACATTTCCTGTATATACGACAGCCTGCATTACGATGAAAATAAGCATCAACGAAGAGAAGGAACGAGAAATGAAAGAAATAGGAATCGATACTGCTCCAGTTGACAACCTGTTGGACTTCAACCTCATGAGGGTTTTCATAGGTTGTATAAATTCTTTCACAGGCATAACCAAGAACTGGAATCGCAATATACATCCATGTCTGCATAATCGATACCATATTGAGCATCTTTTTCTACTTTCCAGTTAGTCAGATCAAATTATTAACAGAAAGAATAACTTACAGATTTTTTGTACCACTCTTTAGTGAGGAAAATGAAGAATCCATGGATGATCAAGAGGATGTAAACAAGGATTAGCAAATGATGTGCATACCAGAAGGCATTGAAGCCTACAAAGCGATCTAAAAGTGGAGGAACTTTGATTTCTTTCTTCCTTACAGATTGTATAGCCAAAGTGAAGATAAACGCCATCAATATAATCATCAAAATGCCGGTAATTCCAGCAGTACTCCTAACAAGATCTAAGTAACTGGGTTGATCAAAGTCGAAATAGTGTCCCAGGTTGCGCATAAACTTGTCTTCAGGACAAGTTGTAAGTTTCACAAAATTACAACCAGCATGAAACACTGTATGAAGGAAAACTCCTACACCAATTCCACCAGCTACAATCTTGTGGAAGTCGAGATTATCATCGAAGGGTATGAAGGAGCTGAGGAATGTTTCTCTGAGTCTTGTCAGAGTTCTTCTGCAGACAGGGAGGAGGATAACAGCCATATTGAATTTCAACGTCTCCCCTGCACCCTTGGCAAAACAAACACAATAACCCATTACTTCAAATGCACCCCTCCTCTTAAACTGTTCAACTTTCCAAGTAAACAGCCCAACATTGATGCATAACCAAAGGGTCAAAATCCAAATCTTCTTCCAATTGTCTTGGATCTTATCTGTAGTTTTCTTCAGGATTTGTCTTACAAATGACCTGTTTTCATCAGGACCCCTGTCTGAAATCCCGCTTCCTTTAAAGCTCATCATGCCGACCATCAAAGATTGGAGTTCCCTCATCTTATTAAACAAGAACAGTAAGAGGTGGGGAGACGAAAGCATATTATGCACTTAGAAGGATATTTTAGCAAGGCTCACCTCAATGGTTCCGTTCTGATCAGAATCAAGATGTTCCATTATCAGAGCTGCATACTTCCCAGCACTTTTCTCTACTTTAGGCAGTTTGTTCGCTTTGGCACTCATTACAAGAACCTTTTCCAAATTATGAAACATAGAAATTTCATTCACATAAGATAAACAAATCGAGACATACAAATATCATCCTCTTTTTCTTACCTCTTTTACTTCTTCCTGTGACAACCTACCATCACCATTTTTGTCACACCTGAAAAAAGGAAAAAAGAAAATATCAATATTGTTATCTCTAAATCCATTATTTTCATCATCCTCTGTTTAAATCAAGACTTACATGTCAAAGAACAAATGAAGCTGTTTATCATGATCATCATTTTTCAAATCGATCAAGAATCTGTCTAGTTCTTCTTTGCTTATCCCATCTTCAGGCCTGATATTATAACGTCTTGCCAGGGCTTCGAATAGTCCCTCAGCGAACGCCTTGCTGTCTTCCATTCCTACAAACAAATACTCAATATTTATGACGGGGTTTGAAAAATCGAGATATACTATCACCATTTCAAAAATCACTTCCAAAATGTTGAACTACACAACTACACAAGATTTCTGTATAAGATACGATGGAATTTCAGGTATAATAGTACGTACCAATGCAGACTCCAAATTTGTCCTTGAAGAGAAGCTTGCCATTAGTTCCATCAACTGCATGTTTAGTAAAAAGGCTATCAATATCTAGTGGTTCCTTTCCCGTCTTCGTCCCCCCGAGGAACCTTAAGTTCCTCAGCCCTCTCACCGCCCATGAATGCAACTTTCCCATCCTCGGTGTAGCCGCGACATCATCAGCGGCTACACCCTTATCAAGTGATTTTTTACTTGGACTTTTGCTCATCATTTGATTGTTTTTGGCAATAGGAATATGATCAGATATTTTTTCAATCTCCATAATATTTTCTATATGATATGCATATTGCATAACTCATAATAGATATATATCACAGAATTGTTATCTATTAATGTCAATTCATTTTTCCTTTTTTTAGTCAAGTCTATGTTGGTCTTTCTTTATTGCTTTACATCACTTAACCACACACAATAGATTATGAAAAATATAACTTATATAAACATAATCAATTACGACAAACCAAAGAAAACTTGTAACAGGGACTTTACAAGACTATAGACAAAAATTGCTAATCATGGTGAATGAAATTGGATACATTATTAAACAATTTATTAATTGCCACAATGAAAAAGGTCAATTTGAATTATCATATTGGATTTATTTCAAATTAAACTTTCCACCTAACACAGACTCATCAAGTTACACATTTAAATATGTTGGTCCAATAATAGAAACAATTTAATTCAAAAATCATCCGCCTCTTGTATAACCTGTTCTTAGATTTGTTTGTATTTACAATTACGATATTCTCCCGAGCTTAGTGGTTAGGTTGAATCTTACGGACTTTTTGTCACCTTAATTATATAAATATTAATTCTTCTAATAGAATCTTAGCGAGGTCTTAGAAGACGTAAGGCGTGATATTACTCCCTTTGGTTCGATTGATGACAACAGAGATCGATTCTCAACATCCGTTACTAATAAGTTATATTGGATAAATTAATTAGGTGGGAGTGAAACATGTAGATTAGTGCACAAATGCTAGTCATATCACCAACAAATTAAAGTAATGAGATAATTGTGTTTTGATGATAATATCATCATAAACTATAAAGCATTTGGTTGCCCACTTCAAAAAGTTACTAGTAATATTCTAGTAATTCAACCATTAAGAATTTGGTGATGTTCACAACATAGACTATAAATAAAACATTGGTAAGCGAAGATTACGTTAGTTGTTTTCACATGTAATAATTAAGTAATATATTCAATTCTTTTGATAGTTGCACACTAGATTGTTTTAATAAAAATGAAAGTAGAATTAGACCAGTTCTTCATCATAACGCGTAACAATTTACTTAATGATGACTTTGTAGTAAACATCTAACTATATATAGTCATAACGTGTAACAGTTTATTTAATGACTTTGTGAAGTAAACATATAACTATGGAACAGTTACTAATTAACCACACATGTTAGATCCTAGGGTGGTGCTAACTTTACGGGTTCACCGGTAAGCACGATCGCGTTGATGAAGTAGGTGAACTTGTGATAGTAAGGTCACGAGTTCGATTCCTCCTATTAATACTTTATTGGTAGCCTGTCGCACATATATCGCTTGCCTAATATGACTTATCTGGCTGAAGTGGTTTGCAGGCTGTTATGGCAACCCAATATCTACTCAGTACGCACTCTTCGAATAACTGTTGTAAATCCCACTACAAAATAAAGGGTGATGCTAACTTCGATGAACATTAACAAAAAAAAGTTATTTTCTTCTAGAAATTCTAACTATCAATTATTATGTTTTCTTACTATATTAATAGATATTTGAGATCATAAGATTTTTGACTTAAAATCCATTTTATAATATTATTTTCTTATAGATTTTCATAATTTAACCAAAATCATTGATGGTCAATCATAAAACGAAAAGGAGTATACATATGTTTGTACTTTTTCTAATTGATTGAAATATGTAAAAGTAACTTTAAAAATGAGAATCACACTTCATTCATCTCACAGTCCCAGTAAAGCAAAAAACAATAATGCAACGGCAAAATTGACCTCCATATATAATCTTCAAGCATGTGCCAATATTAGTTTGTGGATCATTTCTCATTTATTTCCTAATTAGCCTTTGGCTTTATTTGTGGCATAAAATTAAGATGTTGCGTGAAAAAAAGGATGAATGGGATGTTTGCCACTTTCGAAATGGTGATAATGATAATTGATACGTGTTAAGTTCATTATTACACGAACTTCCGAAAAATGGAAACAAGCTAAGGTTTCAACAAATTCGACGTGTAAGGGCACCTAAACAATTCATGTCACTACTAGCTCATCATAGACGAGCGATCTTCCTCCGGCGAGATTCCTTCTTTTGCTCCTCAACCTATGGGTTGTTAACAACTAACTTCATCTTTATATTTTTCATATATATTTATGTTTTAAATGTGTGCACAAATGCATGTTATTTAAACGTTAGCTTCTTTAATTTGTACTGGAAAACTTAATTCGCTTAAAATCGATTTAAACCTAAACGTGTCTATCGAAGACTGAAATTTTAGTTTATTAGGCCTTAAATTATCCATACATCATACATGGGCTTAATATGGACTTCTCTTTGGTTGAGGCCCTATAAGCCTAAAACTTGGGCCTGACTAATAACAGCTATCTCCGGACTAAGGCTCATTAGTTCAGGGCTCAATGAATTAATGGGCCAACCCACTTGGGAGTTCGGACTGCTTACCACTTAATGATCGAACTTTTTTAAAGTGCAGCCCACTTAAAAATTTGTATACTCAGTTGTCAGTTGTTAGTTGTTACCGACTGGTTGAGATTTTTGGTGAATAATATTTTTGGTTTCCACTTTTACATAATTTTCTACTAAAAAAAGTGTGTTTGAATATGGAGAAAAATTAAATAATATTGGCGCAAGAGGTTGAGTCGATTCTGAGATTTAGGAATTTAGAAGATTATCATCAATTCATATTGAACCAACTTACTCAATAAGACCGTAAATGTTGGCCTACAAAGAGGATATTCTGGTATGTTTTGATTAATAAAAGGTGAGTTTCTCACCTTAAAGAGCCTCGTGCTTCCTCCTCTGGATATATATATATATATATATGTATATATATACGAATTAATGGACAAAGGGACTTGTGTTTGCTTGTTTACTATTTCAATACGAGATTTTGTTCCTTGCCAAACTCAAACTCATAACATACAAAAAAATTAGGTTATCATCACAATACTCAAACTGTTTATCAAGTGATCTATGCCTCGAGGCGGTATGTCTTGTTTAGTGGTTAAAGCTCAAATAACTGATACAATCGAATATCTACACGAATAATAATGATAGGAGTCCAAAAATTTGGTTTTCTAGAAAGTTGACCATTGCCAAAATGTCAAAATGAGCAATAATAATGATCTTAGAGTTCAAAAATTTCAACGAAAAAGCCGAGTATTAAGGTATTCGAGTTGCTTAAGTAGTAAAGCTGCACATACGAAAACGACTCTAGTGGGTGTTTTCCCTTATCTTTTTACCATGCCTTTCGAAATCATTTTGCCTTTAACTTGAAAGGGTGGAAATAACTCAATAAGAGAGAAATAATCAAGTGCTTGATAAATATCCCATCAATCTCATTCACCAATTATGTAAAAATTAAACAGGAGTCAAGATTTGATTCCAAGTCGGTGTAATATCTATCTTCAACTTCTTGGTCAATGGCCCACTTAAATAAGGGAGGATTAATCACATAATTAATTTTTAATATTCAATTTATTCGCCTACAGCTATATATCGTTGTCCGTTTATATTGAATTACAAATAAGTTTACTAAGAGATACATGAAAGTTGATCCGAATATATATACTGTTAAGATGCACATTCCACGTCCGAATATATTGTAATTGCGCCCAAACACTATTTAATGGGTTCTCATTGGTTCATGACCTTCGCTTAAAGCTATAGACCAACGACGAAACGAAACGTCCTGTACTTCTGGTTAGTTATTCCAAAGCAATAATATGAAGAAAAGTCTACTCAACTATCATTTCATCACAGATTGATTCATATATATAATATATATGTTAGGGTTATGGGTGACTAGCCCATAAGCCCACATAGTAGAGACTAGGGTTAGGTTGTTAGGGTAATAAACCCACATAAGTATTAGGTTTAGGTTATATTTTACCTATAAATATATGTGATCTCTACAATGTATTGACAACAACAACTATTATCAATAAAATATCTCCCTCTATATTTCTACATGGTATCCGAGCCTATCGATTCTTGAGGCATAAATACACATTCCGCTGCCCTGCCGGTGGGTTTTCTACTATGTAATACTCACCGGCGGGATTTGATCTTTTTCAATTTTATTTTTAAGAGCTAGGTCGGTTTTGTTAAGAGCATTATTTTTGCTCTTAACTGAATGTCAGGTTACTAACCTCTACTTTAGTCAGGCATCGAGATGATGCTGTAGTTATGTATCAGGATGATACTTTAGTCAGACATCGGGGTGATGTTGTAGTTATGTATCGGGATGATACTTTAGTCAGACATCGGGATGATGTTGCAGTTACGCATCGGGATGATGCCGTAGTTATGTATCGGGATGATACAGTTGTTAGCGACACGCACTAATCTGACAGGTTCGAAAAGGATGGCGTTCCTGGCAGTTATTGATGGCAAATTACGCGTAGTCTGGCGAATCCGACACGCACTGATCTGACAGGTTCGAAAAGGATGGCGTTCCTGGCTGTTATTGATTGGCAATAGGCGTATTCTGGCGATTCCGTTACGCATTGATCATGGATCTGGCTTGATCCAACTTATATTTTTTTTATTACTTATTAATTTTGTATTGCAAACTCATGGAAATTCTATAAAATTACCATGAGTTTGAGGGAGGGTGTTAGGGTTATGGGTGACTAGCCCATAAGCCCACATAGTAGAGACTAGGGTTAGGTTGTTAGGGTAATAAACCCACATAAGTATTAGGTTTAGGTTATATTTTACCTATAAATATATGTGATCTCTACAATGTATTGACAACAACAATTATTATCAATAAAATATCTCTCCCTCTATGTTTCTACAATATATGTACACACATTTGAATTGATTTTGGTGATTCTTGATCGAGGACCTACATGGGAAGATGCGGTAGGGGTCCCCATCCTCATTCTAATTGATTTTCGAACATTTTGCTTATTATGTTATTGCATGTCTTCGAGATTCGAGGCATTTTCAAAGGGTGCATTATAGTATAAGGCTTTAAGTCAACTAGGACAAAGTGGTCGAAACCGTCCGAGAAAATTGATTGAGATTGTTATTTGATTCTTGAAAGTTTAAAAGTTATACATTATAGTCTTCGAAATTGAACAAAAGTTACAATGTAGTCTAACAACTGACAAAAATATTAAATTTAACAAAACTTTTATCTTCGAAAGCGGAAGCCAATTACACAATTCATGGATGCTTCCATTGTTATGGCCACAATTCATTTTGCTCCAAAAGCCATGAACTCTTTTTCTATCCAAGTGAAAAGAATATTTTTGATAGTGCATCATGTAAGGATTAACATGTTGAAATTTTGATACTATTGATGAAAGGATTGTTATGCAAGATCCGTTTCATGTCTTCGTTAATAATGCACTAATTAATTAAGTCCACTTTATTTATCTTGCAGATGTATTATGTGTGTCTTGAGTTTGACTTGCATGATGTGACATTAGATATTACTAGTCATCAATCAGCCATTTCTAGACAAGGGTAAATTTGGTATTCCACTCATAATATCCTAAATTAAAACCACATTAACAACATTAAACAATTTTTGAAAGCCTAATCATGTCTAATGTAGATTCTAATTACTCCTAACTATTATTACAATGATTGGAAATTTAATTTGTTTATGGTCTTCACATGGGTAGGCAGCTTGATTTCGTTGAGATTTGAGTGGGTTGTGGGGTATTTCATATATTTCTTGTCAAAATTGCAACTTGGCTAATGCATGGTTGGATTGTCTCAATTGGAAAGATTTTTAGGCTAAATGAAAATAGGTTTATAGGACCACAGCTAAAGTCCATTATATTACTCCTATTACATTAAAAGTTCCGGTCGAAGTTTTGTCCCAAAGTCTAAGCAATATGGATAGTTGATAATGTTTTACCCTTAATATTTATATAGGCTAAAATTCTTTTGGCCCCTCTGAACTTTGACGAAATGGTCAGTTTACCCCTTTAACTTCGAAAATCGGTCAGTTTGCCCCTCAACTGCCCGAACTGGTTATTTTAGGGATTTCATCATAATATTTTTAGATTTTAGGTTTTAATAAAGGGTACAATAGGAATTCAATATTTTATATGTATTTGGGGTTAGTTTATATATAAAAAATTAAAATGTATAAAAAAACCAATAATAAACCCCACCTCCACCCCCACCCCACCCTACCCCACACCTAACCCCGTTCACTAATGATGATCGAGCCGGAGGCTGGGCTAGGGGGACATCGAGCAAGTCGATCGATCGGAGGGGGAGATTGAGCAGGTAGATCGAGGGGGCGGAGAAGAAGATCGATGGAGGAGGGAGAGTGGAGGTGTTGGGGACGACGATGGAAGGGAGGGGTTGGGGCAACGACGAAGGGGGAAGGGTGAATTGCAAACGGCGACAGAGATGGGGGTTAGGGACAATGACAAAGGGGGGGATGGGGGATTTTTTTTTTAACTTTAATAATTTGGTTTTTTTAAAAGAGTCTCATATTTTGCCTTTTATTAAAACTTAAAATTTATTAATTTGCCCTTGAACAGTGTAAAAATCCCCAAAATGACTAGATCAAGTAGTTCAGGAGGCAAACTGATTGATTTTCAAAGTTGAGAGGCAAACTGACCGTTCATTAAAGTTGAGGGGGCCAAAAAAAATTTAGCCTATAATATATTAGTATTGTCTTATCACTCTTATGACTTATCTCTCTAGCTAGTCTATTTATTATTGACTCATTGCATAATTGCTTCCATGTTCTTGAGCGTTATGATGTGAAAGAAAGGAATAAATTTTGGGAAACTTTTTTGTTAATAAGTTTTCTTTTTTAACATTTTCATGAAATCTATCAAAAAAAACATTTTCATGAAAATTTTGTGATATTCATTGATTGTGATACGTGTTTATTTGTTGAAATGAACATGAATAATAAAGTTTGTCTAAAAATTCACGAAATGGGTGATGGGTCCATCTGGGCTATAGCGACATGAGATATATTATACTCCATATTTCATAAGTCTGAAGAGAAAAATCAAAAGGATCGAACTACCTACTCATTATTCGGAGGTAAGGAATTTCATTCATTTTATATGAGGAGAGTTGAAAATTATTGTAAATTTATAGTCTTACCTATCGAAAAAAATCTCAATGGAGCATTTCATGTTTTTCTACCTCCTACTCGAGAACCCCAAGGGCTTGCTCGCTTGGACCCGATAATAGTGTATGTAGGCCAACCAGTAGCATGCACAAACAATTAACTAAGCTGACGTAAGCCGCCACGTCACATTCCAGTTTGTCCACCTCTTTAAGTAGACTAGTAAAAACACACAAATTTTCACCATCAAACTACAACTAATACAACAATTCTCCCATTCAATTTATTTAGTCATGAATGGATTCAATCATGATCTCACTACTTACAGCATTCCGTGCACAGACAATTTCCCCTTCCCCGACGATATTCCGGTTTTCGGTTCATCCACCATCCCACCCCCAGTGATGATTCCTGGAAGTGAGTATGGTGTGTCAAACTCAATGCTGGCAATGAAGCCAGAATTGGGTTATTGTAGTAGTAGTGCATGTAGTAGCTATGGCTCTCCTACTTCAATGACTAGTTTTGTAGTAGAAAACAACATCAATTTTCTGCAGAGAAGCACAAGCTCTCTGTCTCTTCAAAAGACTAGCACCGTTGACAGCTTTTATTATCCCCTCGCGTCGTCTCCAACGGCGTATAATACTGAATCCGACTCGGATTCAGTAAGGGGAGCCTTCAGTTCAGGTGATCCCAAGGTATGCATGAGGATTTTTTCGTTCTTGTTGGTGAAATTGTGTGGGATTATGGTCCTGCATGTGATTTTGCATGTCTTTAATTCACTCATTAATTCAACTAGTATGTATATCTTTTAGTGCTTTGCTCTGTTTCGTTTTGAAATGAACCACGTTTTATTTATCTAATACACACTACTGGAAAATTGCTCAAAAACGACGAGATTTTCATTTGTCCTTTGTGTATATACGACAAAGGAGGACAAGCCTGAGAACAAACCCGAACTTTGTTTGCCAAAAAAGTATATACGACGAGATAGGACAAATTTGTCCTATTTTGTCCTTTTTGCTCACAAAAAAATAATTGCACCACATGAATACTTCACAAATAATTAGTTATGATGTATTATGACTATATGTGCTTGCATTATTCAAGTTTTGATCAATAATAGTCAAAAAGAAGAAGAAAAAAATTAAAACAAAGGACAAAAAGGGACAAATTTTGTCTTATTTTGTAGTAGTTGTATGACATAATAGGACAAGTTTTGACAAATTTGATAACATAATAGTATGAGACATGAAATAATCATTAATTACTCTTTTAACAATGGTCATGTTAATCTTATTTAACTCAATTATACTCTAATACTATCGAACTATAATTCCTAGCTAATTTTGATATGTCATTCTTGCTTTGCACCAGAGTAAGAGTCATTTGACAAATATGTTAACTTAATAGTATGATACAAGGCATAATCATCAATCACTCTTTTAATAATGATCATGTTAATCTATTTAACTATTATAATCTAATACTATCGAACTATAATTCATTCTTGACTAATTTTGATATATCATTCTTGCTTTGCACCATAGCAAGAGTTATTCGTTCATATATCGACATTCATACTTATCACATAAGTACTAGTGTAATACTTTAATTGCATAAACATTCACATATAATTAGTTATGATGTATTGTGTCGATATGTGCTTGAATTATTCAAATTTAAATTAATGAATAGTGATTACTTAATAAATAATTAGTTATGATGTATTGTGTCGATATGTGTTTGAATTACTCAAATTTAAATTAATGAATAGTGAGTACTTAATAAATAATTAGTTATGTTGTATTATGTCGATATGTGCTTGAATTATTCAACTTTAGATGTCAAAAAAAAAATGAAAAAAATTAAAACAAGGACAAAAAAGGACAAAATTGTCTTATTTTGTCGTAGTTGTTTGACCTAAACTCAATTAAACCATCACTCCGCCACATCATCGATCCTCTTCAAAATTACTAAGCGAATCCTGACCATTGATTTACACATAAACGGCTCAGATATCTTCTCTCACTCATAAATACTAAACCTCTTAATCCTTCCTCACTTCAAACTCCCTGCCCTCTCCAGTACGCCTCCTTCCTCTTCCCATCTTCCCCTCCTTTCTCAAAAGCAAGCAAGTCACGCATCGGCCTCCTTCCGGATTTGATGTTATTTCTTCATAATTCTTCTTTATTAACCTCAATTTATACTGGCTTCAATTTATTATTTTTGTATATTAATTTCAGTTTGTAGATCTGTTTTTTGGGTCATATGTTTACCAAAATTTTGAATTTTTGTTTATATGTTTGAGATCTTTTTTACTTGTTTCTATGTTGAAGATTTATTATTAACATCAATTTATACAAGTTTCATATTAGTTGTTTTTTTAGTATTTACAATGAAAATAGTACTAATATCTATTTAGATGAAGGAAACTAGTAATATAATTTTGCAATCAGTTTTGAGATTTGATTTGTTTGTTGCTCAACTTGAGGTTAGATTCGTTTCTATTTACTTCAACTAATTCTTCTTTTCACAATGTACTGCCATTTGGAGAAATTGAAGGTAGCAATTTCTGTGATGTTGTTTAATTATCTCATTTTATTTGGTTGATTTGATATTTGGCTGTGATGTTGTGTACATCTTCTTACCGATTATGGACAATAGACAAATACAAATTGACGCAGAACAAGGACTAAGGCCATGAAAGCAGGGGACGGACAAAATCAAACACTTCTTAGGCATCTTACTGGAATTTAAATTGAAAGATATATAGTATTGGTCTTGTAGTTATAGACATTTTGTAAATCTTGAATGTTATTTCTTGTAAGTTGATGAAACAACATTGTCCTTCTATGGTCATGTAGATTGTTTTACAACTAATGATAATGAAATCGTATATGATATGTGCTTGGTTGACAAAAGCATTTGTGAAATATTTTTTGTTTTGAAATTGGATTCCCTAGCCCAAAAGCTATTCAAAAAGCTTCTAAAATGCAGTTTTTTTTTTATGTTGTTAAGAACATACGACAAAATGTAACAAATGATTTAATTAAATAACTAATTTTTTAATAACTTAAAAACGACAAAATGTAACAAGAAATAATTAATTTTTAATTACTTTAATAATTAAGCCATACGACAAAGTTTGACAAGTAGAGGCCCGTTCTTTGTTGATTTTCGGGCTTCAAACAAAGGACAAGCAACGACAAAATTAGCAAAAACGACGACTTTTAAAGAACAGGGAATTCTCGTCCTATCTATACCAAAAACGACGAGAAAGAACGAAATCCCTTGTCCTTTTTGTTGATTTTTCCAGTAGTGACAGTATAATAAGTAGTGTGACATTCTGTATTTGTCAGTTATAAATTATGACAAAAAAGAATAAAGAGTTAATTGTGCTTTCGTCTCCGATAGTAAGACGCAGTTGCACTTTAGCCGAAATGGTTATAATATTATATATTAGTCATTGAAAATGGCACAAATGTTGCGATATAGTCCCCGACAGTGACAAATGTTGTAGTATGGTCCTCGAAAAATATGGAATAACGTGCAACGATTATTACTTTCTGTGACTATATCGCAACACTTATATCACTTCTGGGAACTAATCAATAATAGTGTAATCACCTAGGACGAAATTGACAAATACCTATTTAATCATAATTTTAAGCATTCTAACATACTATCAAAAGATTTATACTCTTCCACCATCATATATAATGAAATAAATCAGTTGTCTCATCACATTGTCTACATTTCTCATTGAATGTGAAGTATGATTGTTTTTTAGGCCTTTCATCATATTCCATACCTAATTTAGGCATAAATTTCTTTATAAGCATTGAGGCATGTTGACGTTGATTTTTGTGTCATACTATCCGAAAGTGTAATAAAAATATATCATGTACAGCAGGGGACAAAAATGGTACACCGAAGTCATCAATCAGAAAGTCCCCTATCAAATGAGGCTAGCATCATCGAGTGCATGACCAAGGCAGCTTGCAAATACAGTCCAGAGGAGAAAAAAGAGAGGATCGAGAAATACAGAAACAAAAAGAACTTAAGAAACTTCAACAAAAAGATCAAGGTCTTAATTTCAATACTGTAACTTCTTCGAACATCAACTATCGCGTTGATATTCTATTATCAACTGATTTTAGAGTGAAACTCCACGATTCTTAGCGTGCTTCTAACACCAGATAAATCGTCAGTATGAATGCAGGAAGACTTTAGCCGATAGCCGGCCTCGGATCAGAGGAAGGTTTGCAAGGAACGATGAGACTATAGAGAAGACTCCTCAAAATCAATGGGGCATTCTGGCTGGTGGGGATTATGAGGAAGAATATGAATATGATGATAATTTGCTTAATTTGCTCGATGTTTATTCAAACAATTACGTCCCATGAAGCTTCAAATTATCAAATAAAGAGTTCTTCAGAAATTTCATAGGGAAGCTTGAATTATAATAATATATGTAGTCACAATTTTAATTTATTTCTTAGTATATGAAAATGCTTTGTAAGGATTCTTAATTTTGCGAAGTTATGTGAATGTATATATCTCAATTTGCTGCATAAACGTAATGGAAACTTATTAGAGTAGTGCATTAATGCTACTTGATCTTTTGACTACTGTATCTGTAATTACATTACATAATTGACGAAATGATCCTAATAAGTGATGACTATGGCACTTTGATTCCCGCAAAGAATTAACACGTTCGTTACATTTCAATTGGGAAAGAAAATTTAAGTGTATTTGAGAGATTTTTTGCACACACGATATACAGTTATGAGAACCATTTAATAAATATTTATCTCAAGTTTTCATCAGAATTGTAAAAATGACTCAAAAGTAAATATCATCGTTAACTTTTAATTGAGGTACTAATGTAGGGACCATTTCCACACATGGTATTCACTTACGGAGTTATACATCATTATATATAGGGACTAAAGTGCAACGATCACCCACTTAGTAGAATCATTTCGACAATTATCTTTATAACAACTTACATATTTAGGAAAGAGTGGTTGATACAACTTCCTTCTATATACATATTCATAATATTAAAAAACAAAATTAGAAGTAGATGTTAATTAAGTATAATGATGTACACTATTAGGTGAAAATGACCATGAAAGACAAAGTGAAAAGGTGTCTGAAAAGAATGAATTGAGTATTAAAATGACAGTTGAATCGGCTTCCAAAAAGACACCTTACCTAGTCTACTGTCTGCACTAAATCTAAGCTCCATTTCTAATACGCTTTTTCCTTTTGGTTTCTGTACTACACCAATTCTCCATCACTATGTAGTCCCCAGGAATCACACTCAAACTTAATCCCACCTTCATGCAACTACACCTCTCACTTAAATCACACAATATTTTACTTTTTTTAATTCGTTGAACACATATGGAGTAGTGCTCGACTTAACGTTATAACCTACAAGCCACGTGTAATATCTACTTTATATATGGGTTTCATCGATTAAACATTTAGGAGTTCAACTAGGGGAAGTAGGCGCTCATCAACATAGGAGAAGTACATGCACTAGCTCTTTTCCACAATAATTGTAGGATTAATGATGTTCTTGTATGATTACGAAATGAAGGTTGAGAAGAATCATCAATTACCATACAAGGTAAGGAAGTCACAAAAAAAAAAATCATTATAACGAACAAAGAGCATTTGTTCGAAATCAGAATGAAATGAAGAGTGATCTAATTTATAAAATAATGAGAATTAAGGTCCATCCTACCCCTAGATCCGCCCCTCGTGATAAAGATGGAACTAATCGTCAAACAGAGTTCAATTGTTAATCCAGATAAACATCTCCAACTTGTTTACAAACAGAAGTCAACGAAGCAACACATGCCTACTCTCCTTTTTTTTTTGTCAAGAATCTTATGTTGATAACATTGAATCAAATGATTAAATTTATCACAGCCCATGCATGCTTGATTTTACAAGCCTAAAATTGTACCTCTACTATTATTTAAAAAAATCATTTTTCTAATGAAATGAACCAAATCAATTCAAGTCTTATCTCGTTATTGAAATCGTCATGTGAGAACGAGGTCGGTAAAACTTGGAGCTGAGACAAGAATTAGAGTATAAATAGTCATATCAATATGCTTTGATCAATATGCTTTGATATATACTAAAGGACAATGCGCGTGCATCACACGCGCGTTGTCTAACGCGCGTGTGATTCACGCGCTTCGTCTACGAATTTCAGGCGCGTGACATGCATCGACGAATTGTACCATGCGCTTCGGAAGTTGTACATCTATCTATCTGCTTAATGAGTTGTACCATTTGCATTAATATTAGTACATTTTTATCATATTTCATTTCTTTTAGAACATGATCCATCAGACCTCTATCACCTATATGAAGAACTTTTTTTTAATTATATTGTTTATCTGCAAGACTGCAACACAGAAATTTGGATGAGAGGTGAGAAGATTACCTAAAAACTCAAATGTTTTATGATTATGAAGAATTTTTAAATTGCATATATGTGGAGTAGGGTTATCTTGAACATGCTGAAAAAGTGTTTGATGAAATGTCTAAGCGAATTATCAAACCAAACAACATTGGACAACTTGTCCAGTTATGCTCAAGAGGGCAGAATAGAAATGTTTTATGATTTATTACACCAGAAAAAAGACATTCTTGATTATGTAGATGGACAACCATTTTGGGACACACCATTGCATGTATCAGCTTCATCAGGGCAGACTCTATTTGCCTTGGAAATCCTTCTCCTCAAACCTTCATTTGGAACCAAGTTAAACTCCTCAGGTATTGCAATGTACCAAGAAAATACAATGTCTATTCAGAATTAGGAAATGTAACTTACTATGGATACTAATTAGTAGATATTGTTTACATATCCTCACCCCGATGCCGACGTTTATTCAGTACGCACTCCCTAGAGTAAGGGATTCCGGGTCCCTCTTACATATGTGTTTGATTGTTATTGTTTACTTAAGTAGTCTGATTTTCCATCCAAGGAAATGGTTTCACTCGCTGCTTTGTTTGGAGGACACCATAAATTAGTTTAGAAGAGTAATAAAGTTTCCGAACACTGAAATTCTCACTGATATTACATGACTTCTTTGTATGGTTTATTTTGACTAAAGGAATAAACTTAAACATTATCGCTCCATGCCACGGAGAGTTTAGAAATGCTTAGGACTTCATCCAACATATATCAAGAAAACAGAGATGCAATCAGTTTATGCTCTTCTATGTATTGCTTTTGTTAGTTCTTCCAACTTACTTGCTTAATCTCTGCCTTGTTTGTATGTTGCATGTAGAGTGATTTAATACTCGACATATCCATGAAGTAGATTTCTATTACCAAACGTTAGAGATTGGGAAAAAGTTAAAAAAGTTGCACTTTTAACCATATGAGTTTCGGTAGAAGCTTTGCTGGTAACGTAAACATGCACCTGTCTCTACGTCATTCAAATTGTTCAAATATCAATAAGCAATACTTACATATCAGGTTTTCTGTCTGGCGTATGTGTTATTGCTGTTAGTAAACTACTCTTAGGTAAAATAATTTATTTCCATCTTTAATGATATTCACTCAGGTCTTTGACAACAAGCGGGAAGCAGGGAACTTCACTTGAAGAAAGCTTTGGCAGTGGTATGCCTTCTCTTATAACAACAAAACAGTCGGCTTTTACTGTGACACCATGGTGGAAAGTGGGAGCTATCTCTCGTTTTTCGAATCGTGCAACCAAATAGTAGTGTGTCATCAAAATGTGAGCAACTTAATAGACATTATTGTCTTATGATAATATTTTCCTGGAATTTTATTGCCCTAGCTATTTAACGAATGATGTGGAGGCTTTGTTCCTATTTTTCATCTGTGAGAAAATCAGCCACAGGCATGATGTTCCATTTGCTTTGCTGATTCCCACTTTCAGTAGAGACTTATGTTTTAACAAACCTTGCCAGACTCTTCTACATCCATTCAGTAACCAAAAATTTCATTCAATGTACGTTTTTTAGTCGCATTAGAAAAATAACAGAGTTATAGGCACATTCCTTATGGCAGCAAGATGCACTCACAAAAAACATTCTTATGAAAACAGCAAAAAAGGAAAAGGAAAACATTTTGTAAAGATGAAATACCTTAATATAGCAGGGCTTAACTAAAAAGAACTAAACTACCTTTGACTATATGAATATCATAGTATTACTTTGATGTTCGGTGGTACTTGACATATCTTGATTACCTGTGAGTCCGCCTCTCAGTAATTATTATCTCAATTTAGACAACTGGGCTTACCTAACGTACAAAAAATTTGATACATTATACTCCGTTCATACAAGTATAAGATGCCACAACTTTAACGACTTTTCGTATTCACGCAGTACAAAGAGATTAGGCTATTATTACATCACTCAAATTCTTTGTCAACTGATATACGCTGCGAGACACATCAAATACTATTATAAGCTTATATCTAACGGCAACACCTTCCGATGAAGAGATTCACCGAAGCCAGAAAGAGCAAACCATTTACCATAAAGAGAAGATCGATATCGCACAGAAGGCCGGGGCTATAGATTACTCTTTTTGAGGATTGTCATACTTAGTTATTGATTGTAGTACAAACCTCTATTGTATCGATTGATCATTTTATATGATTTGTTATCGTATTAAAAATATAATTTTAGATGACATCCACGTGCTCACTTTTGAATTGCCAGTTAGACCCGAGCATTTTAAAATTCTAACGTCGGCCCGGCCATTGCCGGGCCCTTTTAACTAGTAGATATTATATAAGGCGTACATAACTAAAAGGCTAGTTGATTTTTGTCAACAAGTTGGCCTCTATCTGTAGGACGGCTAGTTGATCTTTGTCTACCACACACTTTTCATATCAATGGCCTAACTAAACAAGAAAGAGAATATACAATGTTTAGGTCGACCAAGATTTTTATATTAATCATGATTAGTTATTCAGCTTAATCATGTTATATTAGCATTTATATATGTTCCTTTCTCAATTATTAGAGTGATTAAGTACATAAGTACTAGCCCCACTGGTTCCAAACTTCCAACGATATCATCACAAGTCATAAGTAGAATTATAATGTAAGATGTGATTTATGTTTTGGTGAATACCCTTTTAAATATTTTTGGCATAAACTAATAAATTTGTTTGGGCTAAAAGACGGAAAATTGGATGCGAATAGTCAACCAGTACAATTTAAAACATTAATGATCGAAAGTGTACGATTTTTAAATTGAATGATCAAACAACATATTTTCATATATGATGCTCTTTGATGCTGCCTGTCCTTAAAAATGATGATTGTAAGATGAATCTAGAAGTACCGACCATATTGATATACTAATTCTACTTATTTTCAATATATAAGAAATTATCCTTTTTAAAAAATAGTTCGATTAGTTTATAACCACTCAATTCAAATTCTTGCATATAAAACCAAATTATAAATGGATGGTAGAGTTTTCAATCAAAATAAAATTCAACAAAGAAGGAAAAAGAAAACTTATTAGCAAAAATCATCCCATAGTCGAGGAATTTCATATCGATCCCTACTTCGTAGCAAATTAGAACGATAAATGCTAAAAGTAGTCCACCATACCAATATATAAAATAATGTTTTTTGACAAAAAAAAAACCTAGTCAATAACTACCCACAGGATGAACAAAAAGATAATTTTATGATGATCTAACGAATGACAAGAGTTTAAATCATTATAACCAAGTTTTTCCTTGGTTATATAATAAGTCCTTGCCAAGAAAATCATGTGGTGCTATAGCATCACCACGAGTCTACTTTTATCATCTACGCTTTGAAGCTAAGAGACTTTTTTGCCTTGTATAACAGGACAATTCAGTCTTCACTCTGTCTTCTTCTTGTAGGATCTGCTACGGCTTGTTCGCATTCCGCTTGTAGCCCGCCCAATAAATTTCAATACCTCGTCGATTAGAATGACCGGGAAGGCAACGGCTATTACCAACAACCACTCGTTCAGGCTTAGTGGCACAATTCCAAATATTTGGGCTAGGAAGGGAACATAGAGGATCAAGAAGTGCAACCCGAAGGAGATCGACATCGCCAGAAGCAACCAAGGATTGACCCATGGAGGCATTGATACAAGACTTCCATCCTCTGATAGAGCATTAAGAGAATTAAACATCTCGATAGATACCAAGACGGAGAGGGAGAGTGTCATGGCTTTAACTTTTCCAGTCTGGAAATAATCACATGGATTGTTATCGAAACTGAAAGTCTGATCCCCAGCAGTGAAGGGTGATACTGTAAAATTGTTCCAGGTAGAGCATTGGCCCCAGTTAGAGAGCTGAGAATAGGTGACGAGGCTGTGACCATCTCCCATCAGGTCAATTCCGAAGAAGGAGCTACGTGTGTACCAGATGATGAATACGCCCACAGTCGCAATACCAACATAAGATCCAATCACCTGGATTACAAAACAAAAGTAAGCACTCGAAAAGTATACAGAGAAATAATAACGTTATAACAAAGCTGTATGAATTCTACAGCAATATAACATTAAACCCCATCAAGGAAACAATATGGCGTACCAGATAACGAAATAAAATCCATGGACTGATTAGAGAGTCATCACTTCTTCGAGGTGGTTTTTTCATTACATCCTTATCTGGTGGATTGAAGCCCAGAGCTGTTGCCGGGGGGCCATCAGTGACTAAGTTCACCCACAGAAGCTGAACTGGGATCAAACCCTCAGGAATGCCTAACGCAGCAGTCAGAAAGATTGAGGCGACCTCACCAATATTTGAAGAGATCATGTACCTGTAACGAATTAAGTTCAAGATTGAGAACATGGTACTAGTGCATATTATGTACTCCCTTCACATCCCTTTTTCTTAGGGACATTGTCTATTTTAGTAATACCAAAATCAGTTTGTTTAGTATAAAAGATGGAGTAACATCCCTTTCAGAAAGTGACAGAGGGAGTTTTTTTATAGTGTCTTGGAGCCAAAAGACCCTAAGGAGTAACTCAAAGTAAATATATCATTATAATCTAATTTTGTTTTTGGAGATCCTGATTTCAATTTCTTTTATAAGTTGAAGTAGAACAGTAAGAATATTGCATAGGGAACCTGATGAAGGCTTTCATATTGTTGTATATAGATCTGCCTTCCCCAACTGCAGCAACAATTGTGCTAAAATTATCATCTGCCAGAACCATGTCGGAAGCTTCTTTTGCAACCTGGAAAGATTTAAAACACAAAATCAAGTCATATGAAAGCGACAGACAGTAAATTATATATCGAAGTAACCAAAGAATATTTTCATATGGAATACATAAGGAGAAATAAAGAAAACTAAAAAGACAGCCTAGAGAGCCATGCCAATAACTTATATCATTCACTTAGGTAGCCAACAATACAACAGGGAGGCCATTACCACCTACTGAATCAAAGTTTCCCTCTGTTTCTGTAGAGTCAGTCTAAAATCATTTTAGACAAGAACTCACAAGGTGACAGTAGCAGATGACTAAATGATGAGAGAGATAGAAATAGAACGACCATTCAAATAAAACTATTAAGTTGCCATAACAATGCTTAACCAGTGGAAAGAGTATGTATTTATATAAACATATGCTTGTAAAATGTCAGGACAGTAGATATCACAACAAATAAGATTTCTCAACAATCAATTATATTTACCTCAGTTCCAGAAATCCCCATAGCGATTCCAATATCAGCTGCTTTCAAGGCAGGTGCATCATTTACCCCATCCCCAGTCATTGCAACCACCTCACCGTCTTCTTTAAGCAACCTCACTATGTCTTGTTTATGCCGCGGCTCGGCCCTGGAGAAAAGGAGACCTCCACTTTGCCTTAAATGTGTCTTTTTATCGCGAAGCTCGGTAAATTCTCTGCCAGTCAGGCTTGTTGAGCTAATGTCCTCATGAGGCCCAAAAACACCTATTTCTCGACAAATTGCTTCTGCAGTGTTCTTATTGTCACCAGTGATTACCATTACTCGAATTCCAGCAGCTCGGCAATCCTCAATGGCTTCCTTTACCTCCTTCCTTGGGGGATCCTTTAAGATATGAGATATATTTAATGAGTTTAAGAAGGATCTTCATAACCATTTAAGCAAGACCTCGGGGATTTCAAACAAAATAATTAAAGAGAAGTAAAAGGTAAACTCACTCTTAATCCAGCCAAGCCGGCAAAAATAAGCTTGCTCTCAATGTTAGAGTAATTAGTAGGGTCCACTAAGAGTTTATATGCTGGATGATCTTCATCGTCGCCGTTGTATGTTCTAAATTCTGGAGGATCCACCTTGAATGCAAAACCTAGAACACGTAAAGAACTAGTGGACATTTCATTAAGACTCTGTAAGATACGACTCCTGGAACTTTGATCCATTTCTACAACAGAACCATCAGAGAGCTGAACAAAAGAGCTTCTTTCCAACAGATTTTCAACTGCGCCCTGATAAAATGAAGAACTCCATCAAACATATATGCTAAATGGTATAACCCATTAATTGAATCTTTACCAGGTAGAAAAATACATGAAGAATCAGATAAAACAAGAAGACAAATGAATTGCATAAGTATCCGGCATATCAGATAAAACAAGAAGACAAATGAATTGCATAAGTATCCGGCATAACGCCACAATTATTGAAGTATTACAAGCACATAAATTTGAAGTAAACTATGAAGGCATGGGCAACAAACCTTTACAAACAAAGACGTGTTGCCTGAGGTGGAACGCACAACGACTCCCATGGATTTCCTGTCACGGTCGAACTCAAGAGTGGCAATCCGTTTTTCCATCTTCTTCCATATAGTGGAGCAACCTGTGAAAAATTATTTTAATCTAAGAATCGATGAATCAATGAGAAAATTGTAATGCCTGACTGGCATATCAGAAAACAGTAACTTACGGAGCACATCATCTTTTCCGGAAACTGAACCATCTTTAATTCCACTAGGAAGTCCCATTTTCTCAACCAAAACCTATGAATCAATAAACGGTAAAGTCACATTCTTGGATCAAGTATAAGCCCTACAGAATACTTTTGAGAAGTCAAGATGAAAATGCTTTGATAAGACCTCAAAGGGGATCTGTTCATACACATATGATACTTGATTTGTGGTCAGCTATCAAATTTCCATATTTACTAATGACTTCAAATGAGAAAATAAACAGAGCTGGCAGATACAAGCATGTACCCAGATATTAACAACAAAACTTAGAGAACTAAACATTTGAAGCAATGATAAATTACCTTCAAAGCTGCCTCAGTGGGCATTCCAGTAGCAACATGTTGTTGTCCAGATTGTTCGATGCCAGCATCATTACAGACAGAAGCAATTTTGGCAATCATTTGTAGGTTTGAATCCATGCGACCTGAAGGCCAATTGTGTATTTTCCCATCAGTGGGATCATATGTAGTTCCGTCCACATTGAAGGATCGAGGTGTATCTGCTGTTTTACCCATAGCAACAAGCTTTGTAACTGACATCTGGTTGGTAGTCAGTGTTCCTGTTTTATCAGAGCAAATAACAGTTGTACAGCCAAGAGTTTCAACACTAGGCAACTTCCGCACAAGTGCATTCTTGGCAGCCATCTTGCGTGTGCCAAGGGCTAAACAAGTTGTAATTACTGCAGGCAGGCCTTCCGGAATTGCAGCTACAGCTAATGCAACTGCAATTTCAAAGTAATAGGTACACTTCTCAAATGAAAATTTGAAGTTTGTAGGCCATCCATTAACATCGTATTCCCAGGAGAGGAAATATTTGACATTGATCAACCAGACTAAGGCACATATCACACCAATTATAGCAGTTAATTGTTCTCCAAACTCATTCAACTTCTTTTTCAAAGGCGTGTCTTCCTCATTCTCTGCTGCTTCCTGAATTTGTGCATGCACCTGCCCTATCTCAGTGTTCATACCAGTTTGGGTAACCAAACAAATACAATTCCCATTCACCACAGTAGTCCCAGCAAATACCATGCATTTCTTGCCTTGGATATCTACATTCTCGGAAACAGCCTTGGTGGTCCTACTCATGGCTTCACTCTCTCCAGTCAAAGAACCCTGTTCCACCCGAACAGTAGAGCTGATCATACTCAAAATTCTCATATCCGCTGGCACCTTATCCCCAACCCTCAACTCCACTATATCCCCAGGGACAAGCTCCTTGGCAGGTAGATTCGAGTTTTTCTTACCCTCACGAAGAACACTCGCCTGCTCTGACTGAATCTCCTTTAACGCCTCTAATGCCTTCTCAGCATTATTCTCCTGCCAAACACCCACAAAGGCATTCACAATCAAGATCAAGAATATCACTATCGGTTCCACAAACGCAGTGATCTCCATCTCACCACCTTCCTCCCCATCATACCAAGCCAAAACAAACGAAATTACAGCAGCAGCTAATAAGATCCTAACTAATGTGTCGTTAAACTGATCCAAAATCAACCTAAATATAGACGGCCCGTCATGTTTGTCCAACTCATTCGTCCCATAGGTCTGCCGCCTCTTCAACACTTCCTCCTCCGTTAATCCAAAATCTCGACTCACTCCAAACTTCTCCTCACACTCCTTCGGTTCCTTAGACCAGGCAGGGTATATATCGCCCCTCGAGTCACTTTTCCCGCCCACACTCTCTTTTTTCCCATTATTTTCCCCTCCTTTACCCATCCAGTTCACTCAGATTTGTTATCCAGTTGAAAAAAAAAATCAAATCTCCTGAAAAAACACATAAATTAAATAGACATAAAAAATCCAATCTACATCCAGTTTACAACACACTGTAAATAATAACAATAAAAAGAAAAATCAAAAACCGAAAAGAAATCATATAATACAACAGATCTAGAGACTTCACAAATTACTTCCACAAACACGCATAATTACATAAATAACTAAATCCATTCCAAAATTATTGCCCCTTTTTAGGCTAATCGTCACACATGCCCGATTCAAAATCAAAATTCAAATATTCAAAATTGAAAAATATAATTGGATTGTATTAGCCTAAATTAACAAACACACGTATTCGATTGAAATCAAAATTAGACAATCGTGTAACCTTAATTGGCACACACATCTTTGATTCGATTCAAAATTGAAAAGCTCAAACATAAAAGGTCAAAAGTGGACAATTATTTTGGGATATGGGGAGTAATAATTTTGTTTGAACTCACCAGAATAATGGAGATTAGATTGATGAGAGAGAGACGAAGAGTGAAGGAATCGAAAAAGGTTTTATTAGAATGAAATAAAAAACAGTTAGCTGGAATTAGCAAAAACAAGTGGAGAATGCTTCAACCTTTGCTTCTAAGCATTATAACACACTCTTTATAGTAAAAAAATACTTACGGCCCAAGATCTTTTACGGCCCCCTCCAAGATCTGGGAGATTTATTTTTATTTCTTGTTTTTTATTATTGTTTTCAACTAATATTTTATATGGAAGAGCGGACAAATATGAGCAATTGTACAAATTTGGAAAAATGAATATAATTAGGAAAATAAATAAAAATATTTTTCTATAAATTTAAGAGGATGACAATCTTATAGACACGTTTATGACTTATTATGAGGTATATCCGCAAAATTAAAATTTTTAATTTTTTAATAAGAGGTATGATTGATTTATAATTTTTTTTTTAAAATGTTCAAAACTAACGCGATGTTCAATTTCATCGTTTTCGTATTGGAACCGTAAGTATGAGTTTGAGGTCTTGTAGAATTCTATTAAGTTCGTTGACCTAGAAATATGTATTATTACTATATTAATCCTTTGTTTATATGTATGTGTTAAATATTGGAGTAATACTTAGTAATGTGTGATACTCTTTTTCAAGAACACAAATACTATATACAATATTTTTAATTCAATTTCCTTTTTATGTATGTAGTTAAATCACTTCGATGACGTGATTTTTAAAATCATTTAAAATTTAACATTAATTGTGTATTACTAGACCAATTATTTATAACTAAATCAATAATTGCAAATTAATTGTGTATTAAGGTGTATTGACTGCCTGAAGAAGGAACAGTTCCACGTAAAACATCCAATAAGGATTTGCCACGTAATAAGTCTTACTCACCTATACAAGCTACCTCCTTTTACATTGGTCCAGAACATAAACATCAACATCATAAATTATGTCAACTTAATTATAATGATTCTTACTTTAAAAGGGGTTGGTTATTATACATAAATTAATTAATTAATTAATTATTATCAAAGGAAACATCCAGGTGCTTTCCTTGTGATAGTTATGTACCCCATTTGATTTAAAGAGTGACGCATTAGATCCTAATGATCTTAGCATATTCTTCTTTCATCCTTAATTAGATCCCTTGGTAAAGGAAAATTAATTTCCCATAATTTACTGAAAGTTCCTTTATCATGCGGATTATAAATTGAGAAATATGTAAGTTAACTAAACACGAAAAATTAAAGAGCGATATTTTAATAAAAGATTACTTCGACCCTAATTTGACTCGTAATATCGAAACGTTTCCAACTCAATCTTATATTTATCATTAAACCATATAGGAGCTTCATTCTTAAATCATACTTATTTTATGAGAGGCGATAAATGAATTTATGTGTCCAAAAACATAAAGCGTTGAAGCCGTACCTCTAAGTGTTCTGTCAATATCAATATTTTGATTTGTATTAGTTTTTGTTTATGAAGTATAGTTTTGACATTGGGCCCTTTGAATATTTATTTTGTGCAATGAAAAACTTTTGTTGTTTGGGTGAGATGTTGTACTCAAAAAGTTCTCTCTCCCCATTTCTTCTATCAAGGCATGAGGCTAAAGTATGCACTATGTCAATTAGAAATTATGACTCCCTTTATTTTTGTATATGATGCTTTAAACTTTTAGCTTTTTTATGATATTTACAATTTTAATGTATTTTTGCTTACTATTTTTATTAGAATTATCAACTAACCAATAATATAGTTACAATCAATTAAAATTTTATATTTTCAATGTACTTTTTTACTTTTTTGACAACTTGTAAACAATTTTTAATTTCTTTTAATCTATATGAAAATATCTAGAGCGTCATATAAAGAAAACGGAGGAAATAGTAATTTTATTGTTATGGAAGATATAAAGAGGATAAAGAAAGAGATAATAAAGATAAAATTTAATGCCTAAATAAAGATTATTACATTTAAATTTTGATGATGAGTTATTTTTTTTAACTTTGAATTCAAATAATTTTTAATTCATTATACTATGTCTTTTTGAAAAAACTATATCAAAATGTTGTATTTTAAATATATTTTACATTAACCTAATAATATGTTAAAATCAACATTTTAAGAAGCACTCAAGACCATAAATATGTTACAAAAACACTACGAACGATCAAATGAGATATATATTCTTTTGTTAGTAATTTTCTTTTACTATAAACGAGCAAATGGACGGAATATTCTTGTCAAAAATAGAGGTAGTCATAAAAAAAAATTTGCATTTATTTCCGATCGATATAATTATTATAAAAAAACGTTTGTTTGCATTATGGTAAATAAACGAGCAAATGAAATTTGGTTGTTACTACTAAAATTAGAAACAGTAGGAACGTGATTACATGAAAATAAACAATGATCGAATCTTTATGGTAAATATCGAGTGGGAAGCATGTGGTGAATAGGTTAACAATTCACATAAATCATCCACCTTGCTTTAAGACAAAGCAAGCTAAGCTATATTAATATTAATATTAATTTAATTAACAACAAGAAACAACGAGGAAGAAGCAAAGATACATAGATCCGACATATTCTTCATCTAAGTTCTTGTGTTTGGCATAATTGACTTTCATCTTTCACCCTTGGTTAAGGAGCTTATGCCTTTTTTAAATTGAGGGGTTGCTACTTGCTTTAGCTAAAAAAAGGTTTGCACATTGAAGTCCTTGATTGTGTCAATCCAATCTATGTTTGGGTCACGGGAAAATAATAGTGATATAAAATTTCAAAATCTATCATTATAAATAATTATTAATTCGAACGTTGAAGTATCGTTTATACGAGAAAAATTGTTATCCAAGGGGTACGTTTATTTCAACGCACTTGAAGTTGTAGCTGATATGAAGTTTATGTATGTAGGTAGCTGATATGAAGTTTATGTATGTAGCTACATGCCAGAATTACGGGAATTAAAAGCGCAGCGGAGATCGTCGTGCAACTGACATTCTGAATTTGATGGTTAAGTAAGTTATCTTGTCTCTATATATATACGAAAAATTCTTAGCATCATTAGTTCTCCCAATGGTCACTTAAATCATCGCATATTAAGTTTTGGGTGGTTTGTGATTTTCCCTGCGCAGCAATCCCTCTCTTCGTGCCAGAAAAACCTGACAATTTTATCCTTTCCAAGAGCACGCTATCAAGCACACACAGTGTATGCTCCAAAGTCTAACGACTTAACAATGTGTGCTCAAATCTGGTTTGGTGTATATCCAATACACATTGGGTGCGTTTGGTGAACTTTTTAGCGAACATTGTGTGCGATCAATGGACTTTTGAACATATATTGCATGCGGTTGATAGACTTTTGAGCACATACTCATCAGTGCAATCAATATATATTTTAGCACACATTACGCATGCTCGATAAGATTAAAATTGTATGACGTGAAAAAATTCAGTTGTAAAACAGGTTTCGCGTACCCTAACATTAAACCTTGTTGCCCATACAACATTTAGTTTTGATCTCATAGTGCATTGATGTAGATTCTTTGGGATGACATTTGACTTGTTAGAAATCATTCAAATCAAACAAGACATTGTAGCATGTGGTTCACTAGTGTAAAAAGGCGATTATGTTGGACGTTTGTTGTGCAATTTGACCTTTCCCAACAAGGATTAGAAAGTAGACATGGATGGTTAACATTTAGAGGATCCACAAACTCCAATTCACACATGGGCTCTCGATCGTACACTTGGATAGCAAGTAGCTGTACGACTCAGGCACAAATAAACAATTCGGCACGGGTGTGACTTCATTTTGGTCAATACTAATGTAGACATTAAGATCTACTACTACTACTTAACGAGTACAGTAATAAATAAATGGGTATAGTACAGAGCAAGCTCATCAATCATCAATAATTGCATTATTGCTAACAGATCTTGCGACAACTTATATACCAATTCCAGAGGTTGATTTTTGAACATGTAAGGAAACTTCCAACTCTTGCATAGTGTCTTAGTATAGTGTGTCTTGTATGTCTTTACTCAAAATTTTCACATTACCTTATTCACATTCAGGTGTTAGAACCTAATTTAATAGAGTTAGGAAAATCTAACTTTAAATCTGGACCATTAGATATTGGTGGTTATTATAGTGTTTTTGTTGAGTGAATATAGGGATTAGATATTGATGGTTATTGTAGTATTTGTCAATAAATTAGTAAAATTTAACTATTAAAATGTTAGGCTCTAGTACAAGTGCTTTGGGAGTTGAATCCAAAATTTTAGTAATCCAGTCCAAGTACTTTAGTGGCCAGATATACAACTCCCGTTTATATATGGACCAGTCTTGTCCCAATCAAAATTCCTTTCATTGATTTGGACTTTAATAAAACAGATCTGCTTCACTGTTTCACGGTTTTTATAGTATTTACACTATATATAATTACAAAAAAGGATAATTAGAAATTATAATTGAAATGCTATGTTTTCATATCCTCTATATTATAGAAAGTATTTTTATTTTATTCCCATAATTATTGTTATTTTTACAAGTTATTCTCTAAATTTTTTATCTTTTCAATTATGCTTCATAATTTCGTTTTTTCAATTTACTCTCCTAAAATCATGTTTTGTCAATGGACTCATATTTTTGTAATTTTAAAAATAATATTTTGATATTATAAATTCTTGTAAAAGTTAACAGAAAATTATATATTATAAAATAAATAAATAAATTTGCATAAGCTGATACATCTTTAAATAACTAGTAATGATAGAGTGGCAGTATAATGACTACTATAATCAATCAAAATCGAAAGTGTTTTTCAGCTACAATCCCATCATGATTGTCCGTTGGTTTCTTGTATAATCAACTAACATGATAAGATACTGAAAATCGTATCCAAGAAATTGATTAAAAAGGTAGAGTGGCCTAATATTATGATCCATGTGGATCATCAATAATCTCGCGTGCATTATACTATACTATGTAATCTAGCAGCATCAACTTAATTCGTTCTGAATCCAATATTCATCATACTACACACGGAGTACCGCTTTATTACTTTAGTACCATTTCAGCGAACGGCGGATTAATGTATTATAAAATGGGTGTTTGAAATTGACATAATTTGGAAATGGGTATACAAAATAAATATAAATGCTAACTTAATTTTATATTAATATTTTCTTTATAAATGCCAACAAAACGCATTAATCCCACTCCCTAAGTCAACTTGGGCTCTCTAGTATAAATGCCAACAAAACATCCATCTTTTACACAATTACACACCTTCCCCTTCATTTTTCATCTTCCTCTTTCAATTCTAAGAAGCTTCTCAACGTGCAAAAACATTAACTTCCACAAAAAATATCAACCTTATTAGTCTTATTTCATAAAATTAGTATGGCATCTTCATGCATATCAGGCTATGTTAACGATACTCGAACACCGGTTAGAGCCACCTATGTCAACCTCTACAAGTGGCCAGAATCCGATGCCCAATTTATCAAGTCAATGAGTTATGACACGATCAGGAACAACGGGCGTGGTCGTGTTCGCGGCCTTGGTCATGATCACCTTAGGGCTCAAGTGGTTGATAGCATTTCATGCAGGCAATTATATTTGAGAAGTTACACTTTCTCTAAGAAAGATAAAAAATATGAAAATACCAGCAAGTGTTTTGGAAGAGTAAAATCTAAGGCAAGGGACAAGCACAGAAGAAAGAGACGAGCACGAGGCGGTGGCGACGGCGGAAAATTACGGCGGGGTACTGGTGGAAGAAGGTGGAGGAAGATTAAGGAGGTTACATGTGCTGCCTTGGTGTCTGTTTTCCGGAAGTTGCTCTTTTGCACGACTAAAGTTTAAATTTTTAAACGATCAAATATGACTTTGACTTTTATATATATTTAGATATTTTGGAAGTAATAAAGCCTTTAAATTAAACAAGAAAAAGAAGAATTTGTGTCCTATGTATGAGTATGGAGATGAAAGTAGTTGTATGTATGTAAAAAGTGTGTAATAAATTCTATAATAAGTATTGAATGTTGTTTATCATTATCTCAACCGATATAGAATATAAACCTAAAAGATTCCTTTTATTTTTATTTTTACATTCGTGTATATATAAATATTAGTCTCACATTCATGTTGTGGGGATAAATCAATGTGTAAAGAAGTAACAATAGTTGTACATCTTTATGTAATTAGGTTTGACTCTCATATATTAACGAAGTAGTTAATATACAAGCTCTAATTCCTGATCAGTTGAGACATATTTCATAATTTATTATATTCATATACTCTAGAACACCAATACATACATAAATCGTTACACATTTTAATACTACGATCACGAATTTTAATTTGATGCCAACAATCTGGATAGAGTAGAATCAATGTCATCACTCTATAATAAGTGTTGCATTATTAAATTTGATACCCAAACTATCATAGAGTTAGGTGAGCATTTAACATAAGGAAGACTTTTGTTTCACATATGGAGGATGTCCCTTGCTTACAACCTACAGGTGTTGCATTTCTAAGTAGTACCAGACGTATGTCCATTTTGATGGTGATGGACTATTTCAAAAAATCAGTTAGATTATCGAAACATCACTTAAAAGTACTTCCTTTAATTTATACGACTTACGTTTTAATGATTAAAGTTAACAAATTTTATCTGAATTGATTAATTATCGTGTCCATACCGATTGCCGAACCACTTGTAGATAAGAGTTGAGTGAAGTCTTGTAATTGTCTAACTATCTGGTAGGTCGATACTACCGACCTCATTACCACCTCATCTTTACGAGCAGTTGGCAATATTAACAAAATTAAAAAACAGAAAAGTTGTTTTCCAACAACTGTTACTTTTGTAAAAAATATGCGTCGAACTATTTGTATGTGAATTGTGATAGCTCTACCTTCTGTTTGTTGACTTTGAGATTGTTCAATAAGGATTAAGGACATGTTCAAAGGTATTTGGATAGTTTATTTCGCATTATTGAGCGAATATGTGTAGGCCATTTGTAATACTTAATCACACTTTAAACCACTCGCAATATAATTCAATCAAATTGCACAATTAAAATATTGAGTAAGATTGCTTATTCTGTAATGATTATTAAAAAATTGAGACCCTTAAACTAAGAATCGTGACAATTCCCTCCCCTGAATATGATATCAGAGGTTATCGCGGGATATTTCGTAATAATTATGATACAAATATGAAGTGTAATTATGCTTTTGTCAAAATTGCGACTGTGATGGACTAAAGCTCACATACAAGTGTAAAATTTCTAACTAGTACTTCTCAAATACGTGAGATCAAAAGTATGAGGCCAATATAAAATTTATGAAATGTATAAGTATAAGTAATAGATATATGCAGGGCTCAAAGAATACATATGTTACAATAGCTTTGGAAGAAGGCAAATAATATACAACAAATTTAGCTCTCATATTCTTGCTCAAGTAACAAGAATTAGCAAAATAGCGCTCGGAATCTCAGTGATTGAGTAGTTTCATCACCTGCCCTCGGACTTCCCCTCGGACTTCACCATTTGAGAGAAAACCTTACTCAATGATAGATCATCCAAATTGGACATCTCAACCTGAATGGCCGATGCATCAGCATTGGCATCAGTCAAAACACTGACTTGTGGAGAGAGCTCCCCTATAAGATTGGTACTATTTTCATCAGGGTCACTCTGTACAACAGTCTCCTGAAGTTGAAGCGCATATTCAAGGTTCCACAGGACATCGCCCATTGAGGGCCTATCCACACCATATTCGGCCAAACATTTCTCTGCTGTTTCTGCGTACTTCCTGAAGGAATCTGGTCTTATGTTACCTGCAAGATTAGGGTCAATGATTTGTTCTAGCAGCCCCTTCTTCTGCCACTTCATGGCCCACTCAGCTAAGTTGACCATGTCTCGAGGAAGGGTTGGATCTATTACCGGCCTTGCACAGAGAACTTCATAGAGAACAACGCCAAAAGAGTACACGTCTGATTTTTCTGTCAATTGTTGCCGTCTGAAATATTCAGGATCCAGGTACCCAAAACTTCCTTTCACAGCCGTGCTGACATGGGTTTGGTCAAGCTCCGGACCTGTTTTGGAAAGTCCAAAATCAGCAACCTTGGCCAAAAAATTTTCGTCTAGCAATATGTTTGCAGATTTGACATCACGATGAATAACAGCCTTCGCATCGCCTGTATGAAGATAATGTAGTCCTCTAGCTGACCCAATGCAGATCTCAAGTCTTTGCTTCCAGCTCAAACTAGGTAAATCTGAGCCATAAAGATGGCTTTTGAGAGTCCCATTTTCCATGTATTCATAAACAAGAATCATCTCGTTTTTCTCATCACAATAGCCGATAAGTGAAACCAGATGACGATGGCGAAATTGAGAAAGCATCTCAATTTCAGTTCGGAACTCAGCCAGACCCTGATGAGATCTGGGATTGCCTCTCTTAACAGCCACTTTTGTTCCATCCTTGCTCAGAACCCCCTTGCTCAGAACCCCCTTGTAGACCTTGCCAAAACCCCCAATTCCAATAACCCAACTTTCATCAAAATTATTTGTTGCTTCTTGAAGTGCCGCAAAAGGAATGCGGTAACTCAAGTTAGAATCGACACTGACAGTTGTTCCTTTAGAATATTTACTTCCCACAGTTTGAGAGGTGCCCCCACCAAGAGTTATAGGTACCCATGTCTTTGAATGGCCAAGCTTCTCTTGTTTTCTACGTCGGAACAAGCAAAACAGAATACCAACCAACAATAGAAGAACTGACACTCCTATGCTCACACCGACTATCACTCCCACTTTACTCTTGGAGCCTGAGCTAGGTATATCTGGAAGAGAAGATACTACACTACTAAGGCTACCAGCAGAATTACTGATCTTCATAATCTCTAGCCCGTTCAGGATGGCATTAAGATAAAGAGAAATACGGGATGGCCCAATACTTATTCTAAGGATATTATTGTCAGTTGAAGGCATGACATAATCCATGAAGTATGGGGTAGCCACAGTGCCACCAAATACTTTAGAACTCAATTCGAAATCTTTAAAAACTTCAAAGGAATCAGCATAAATATTGAAGAGAAGTTGGTTCCCAGCTGTACTCACAATATCACAGAAATGAAACCGAACAAGGTACTGGAAACTTGGATCAACATTAAATTCCCAGGTAACATTGAAATTGCTGTTAGGATCACCTGTGGAGTTCATTTCAGTGCAAGAACCATATACAGTTTGTGGTGCAGTATCTTGTGTTGGACCTACTTGAGGATATCTAACAGATGCAGTATTCACAGTGCTCTTGGCAAGATTTGCTTCCTTTAGGAAACTACTATCAGGATCCCAAGTTCTCCATAGTGTATCGTTCACGTATGTTACCAAGGGCCCTCCCATATTCACCCTTGCAACTGTTTGTAATGCATGGGAGGTCAAACCTTGGTACGCCCCCTTTGGGCTTACAAGATTAGCATCGTCAGCAATCAGAGTATCAGGCACCGAGACAACTTCCAAGGCATTCACAAAGGCAAAAGAGTTATTGGCTGGGGCAAATTGGACTGTAAGATCTCCAGAGGAAACAACTACCGAAAATTCTATAACAGTAGCATTCTTGGAGTTGGGACTAAAGTTTCCTAAAAGTACATTCTTCTCCGTCGAGACTGTGAAATTAGCAGAATTCATATCGAATCTCTGGTACACAAATGGGTAAAAGTAGAGCCTAATCCAGAGTCTTCCACTCCGTGTAACCGGAAACTTATAGCTTGAACTTCCACTAAATATCCTAGCAGTTTTAAAAAGGTCTGAATTACCACGAGAAGTGATAAGACTTGCATTGGTACTAGCTAATATATCTTCCGAGGCCGAAAGATACTTAGTGGATGATTGATCAGATACAAAAGTCCTATTACTACCCAATTGAGTATCACTAGATGATCCACAATCAATAAGGTACACATCAGATGGATCAAAAGCATAAGAAAAACAACCAAAACACAATAGAAACAAACTAGATATCAACAATCTATTAACCCCAAATACAATCATCACTAACAAGGAATTTCACAAACAATAAATATTCAATCTCGGTCAATTACTAGCTTCTCAACAAATCAAGAACTTGTAAGTAAATTGCAAATATAACAGATGTTTACAACAAACAAAATATCCATCAAACAAAATGGATGAAAAGGGGAAAGACGGCACCTTTCTGGCTAAACAATATTCAAGAAAGCAAAAAAGACCGAGTCTTTGATTGACAAAATGCTAAAAAGGAAAATATTAAGCCTCCAGATAACAGAAAAAAAAACTAGACAATCAACATATTAGTATGAATTAGGAGACTTTTGGAAACATATGGGGTTATATTATAATAGTTTTAGCAATTAATAAGCACAAATATTCTTGTCTGAAAACATATGTGTGCGCCAAAAATTGTAGAAAATGAGAAGAATTCAAATGAATAAAAAATACCAGTCAAATGACAAGTGACCAGTATTTTGGAAATATTGTATGGTGTGTTTACACTACAAACGTGTTTATCCGATTTGGCGAGAAGTTTTTAGAAGGTTGACTTTTATTAACCCCCTTTTTGCCAACTGGTATAATAAAATTAGCAGAGAGATAGATATTGAGGTGTAATAACAAAATTTATGGGGTTTTACTGAGGAAGAGATGGGATATTAAAGCTCCATTACTTGAGAAAATCAGACTAGAGTAGTTCAATATTCACTTCATCCTACTAATATAAGCAATCCGAGGTGAATTGTAAGCTTCTATCTACAATTACTAGTTTACTATTCCTCCGTTTCCAAATGATTGATACATTTCGATTTTTATGGTTAAATTTTAAAAGTTTTGATCAAAAATTCTCATTAAACGATAATAAATAATACTCCCTCCGTTTCTTTTTATTTGATTGTTTGAGGAAAAAGTATTTTATTAAGACCATCTCCAATGGGAGAGGATTGAGAAGTAATTGAGAAAATTATTTGGTCCATTGGGAGAGGATTCAAATGATGATCTTTTTGCCCATTTTTGTCAAATTATTGAATAATTCCCAAATTATTCTGACAAAAGGAGGAGATAGGCGTGAGGTGGGGGATAGAGAAGGGAGAGAGGGATTCTAAGCCCATGTGGGTTGTTTGAGGTGACACTATATCATTGGACAATTGGATTTTAGTTCTATCTTATCTTAAAAATGATTTTTTAATATATAAATAATTTTTTTAAAATTTTTTTTTTACATCAATATTTTTAATTTTTCAAGATCTATAAATAGAGACTAGGTTTGTTTGATTTGGACAACAATTTATTTTCACAATTTTCTTTCTTTTCTCTAGTTTTTAGATTTCAAGTTATTTGCATTGTTAACTTCTTAAAATGTTTGAGCGTGTTTGATTTTGTGTGCTTTGAATAAGTGTGTACCCCCTCAAATAATTTGTGTAAGTTTATTTTGTATTTTTTAATATTATCATGTATTGTTTGTGATTTTAATGTTATTTTTAATTTAATAATAAAATATCAAACACTATTATTTAATAATAAGAAATAACAAAAAGAAAATTATTAGTTAGTTTTAAAAATAAATAAAGATTTTTATATATAATATAATTAATAATAAAAACTATAGGATTATAATAATATAAATAAAATAAGAAGAGAGAGAATGAATATATAGTGGGGTATATGTTAATGATGTGGAAGGAAGAGAAAATAATGTGGAAGTGAGAGAAAATGGAATAACTTTTTGAAATATCTCCTATTGTAGAGTGTGAGGATATTTGAAAAATAATTGAGGATATTTGATGATGTGGAGAAGGAATAAAGTGAGGTGGTATGAAATATTGTGGAGATGAATTATCTCCAAATGGAGATGGTCTAATAGATTGTGAAAAATTACATTGGAATTGTAAAAAGGTGCATTGGAATTATAAAAAGGTGCATTGGAGTTGTAAAAAGGTGCATTGAAATTATAAAAAGTTACATTGAAATTGTAAACGATCAAATATTTTGAAACAAGAAAAAAGCTCTAAACATCAAATAAAAAGAAACGGAGGGAGTATAGTTTTTGAGATCTTGTTAGAATCGTCTCAATATATATTTTTTAAATACCAACTTGTTATAATTTTTTTTGCATGTAAAATAAGAGATTTTTACATTTTAAATCGTAGTTTGTTGACCACGAAAATTAAAATATACCAATTTAGTAATGAAAGGAGTATTAATTAGTGACACGAATGGATGAGTACTCCGACACTTGGTTCGTATCCAAATTAAAATATTTAATTCAACAATTCATCTAATGACTTATCAAGTTAAATTCAAAATATCATTTTATACTTGATACTCCATAACTTAATTCGTATCCAAATTGAATTTTTTTATTCAACAATTCATCTAATGACTTATCAAGTCAAATTCAAAGTATCACATTATACTCGATGATTGAACCCGCTTTAATAGATATGCGGTAAAGTTTTGAAAAAACATGATATATACTTCGTATATCTTGAAAGATAAAAACGTTTGTTAAATAATTTATCATTGGTGTTATAAGTGTAATGAGTGATTTGAAAACCGCCGAATACTTAAATGAAATTACTCAATTCAAAATTATGTCCAAATTGAGTTTATTTTCTTATTTCATACTTTATTAAGTCTCAAAACTTCTGATATTCACGACCTACCATAAACTTAGTAAAGGGACATATATATTTTCAAGACATAAAATCCACACACCCACCACATGCTTTGACGTTGATATTTTTAGTGTCAAAAGAATATTCAATCTATAAAAATATAACATGCGTTGTATACATTTATGCAGTGAAAATAGACTGTAAATCTGTCATATAACTCATATTACTTGAGGCTTGAGCTAATTTATATTTTGTGGAGGAGGTTGTCGGAGAATAGAATTTTGAATGGACCAAAATGGGCCTTTATTGGGCCAACCCATATTAGCTTTGTGAATTGTTAGTCCATTCAGCTTAAATTAACATTTTGCATAAAGTGTAGACATAACATAAAATGTCGAGTCGAACATTTCAGCTCGATTGAAACACAAAAAATCGAACTTCCTAATGTAGAAGAAATTTCCTTATTTGCCCCTGCCCCAGAATAAAGTCCTATTTAAACAAATACCTTTTCGACATTATTATATTTTGGCTAATTCCTCCCTCTCCCCCCCCCCTCAATCATCGTCTTAAATTCACCCCAAAAACACACACAAAAATCAGTCTACTTCTTTATCTCTTCACAGATCTGCCCCCTCTTCTGGTAACAATTGTGTCCCCTAAATCCTACTCATTGTTTATATGTTTGTTTAATTGTTTATTTATAGTTCAAAGTTCTTGATTATTATTCTTTAATTTGTGCATGTATTTCAGTTCAGGTTAAAGTCTTCGGTTTTGAAATAAAGATCAGAATTTTCTTGATGGGTTCTGTTTACTTTTTTCTTTTTTTTGTGCAATTTTGTTGTGTGTATGTTTGAAAATTGCGATTGTGACAATTTTTCTGAGTAGTTCGAAATTTGTTAGTTTGTATTTAGAGTTTAGCTGAAGTTATTTGCTTGATATAATTGTGAAGTTTGTGACAAGATATATGGTGATTTGGTTATGTATAGCTATATGTTTATATATAGTAATACCAAGAAGTAAAATGTTGTTATGCTTCAGTATCTGCATTCTTGTGTCAGTTCATTTTCTTGTAGGTAGTGTTTCCCAACCCCTTCCCACAATGGCTTACATGTGATTCGGAGTTCGGACCAGGACCTCAATAGAACTGGGGGTTCTAGTTCGACCACTAGACCAGTCGCTTATCTTAGTTCAGTTTTAAGTGTTAAGTTTTAAAACTAAGATATGAGTTTGAGTTTTGGGTATTTTTCCCTTCTTTTTTGTTTGATTTGCTAAACAACTCAGTGAATTCATGTTCGCTAGCACCAGCTACTAGCTAGGCATTGGTATTGCGGATTTTCATGTAGGTTAATGTTGATGTTGATATGTTCTTAGATTGATGTAATCAAGCACCAACTTTGAGACCACTTTACTTCAACATTAGTTACTAGCAAGATAACTTGTTAAGTAGGTTGGTATCCAATAACATTCATGAATATGTACTCTTTGTGCCTTCGAATGAACGTGGCATCTGTTTTTGTTGTGCTCTCCATGTATTTAAATTTGTTGTTTAGTATCTTACCTTCTTCTTGTTGATTGCTTAAGATAGTGGTTCCATATAATAATTTCATCCAGATTTGAAATTCATCTTTTTCTTTTCAGTTTGTAGGTTAATATTTGCTGGATATTGCTTGGTTTCTTTCTGTGAACACATTCTTGCAGATAACGTGAAGGATTACTGCTGTGGATCAAGGAACCAATTTCTGCATGACTCTTTGACATTCTTGCAATGTCAGGGTTACTTAATGTATTGTCTCTTCGTGATATCTCTTAAATGTTGTAACTTCTCCTTTCCCTTTTGGTTAAATAGACTCAGTATTGATAGCTTGTGTGTATACTACAAGCCAGTCAGAATTCTCTATGGCCATAGCAACCACTTTTTGCTGTCATTAATACGCTGAAAGTTTGTCGTCACCTATTAGGATGACATGACTGGAGTCAATTTACTTCTTTTAAACTGTTATTAGGAGCTCCTTTCTGCATATGGAAAAAGTAACATTGAAGGATGTATGACAGAATTGTTACTAGCACGATTGGGTTTAATTTTTTTTTTTCTCTTATTCCTGTTGGATGTAGCATCTCTCTTCTTATCCTTTAACTCTTATCAAGTGTTCATCAGTATTGCTTAGGTTTGCTCAAGCAGCTTTCTTGTCCAGTAGTTAAGCTGATGTTGTTGCACCTATCTTTTGCCGAAAATGTTCATTTGATGCCCTAGTGGCTTGTTAGAAGTAATTGTTTGAGTTTGGTTTTATTTTTGTATCTCTTCATCGTACTAATTTCTAGAGACTATTCCATGGATACACTTTATAGAGTGAAGATATTGTGGCTGGAGATATATTTTCTTTTTGCTATCAATATTGAGTAATGCATTTCTTCTACTGCAGTCATCTTTGAACGGATCTGCTTCAAATCATCCAGATAGCACAGGACGCTCATTTACAACATCCTTTTCGGCTCAATCTGGTGCTGCGTCCCCTGTTTATCATCACACCGGTCAGTCTTCTGTTGGGTATGAGTCAGGGTGCATGATGAACCGATTTTATAACAGTCTTACATCTTACAGGAAGTATTCAGGGTCTGCATAACATCCACGGGAGTTTTAATGTACCCAATATGCCGGGAACCCTTGGCTCAAGAAATACAGCAATAAACAATGTTCCTTCGAGTGGCGTTCAACAGTCTGCTGGCAACCTTTCTAGTGGACGTTTTGTATCAAATGGTCTTCCCGTTGCATTGTCCCAGGTATTCCATTCTTCCATTATGTCACTAATTTAGAAGAGATCTCTCTCTAATAACTAATTTTTAAGACATTAGGTGTAGTCCCTCAACAATGCATGTGTATGGATTCTCATGATATTGAATCCTTTTCTATGCTCTATAGATATCTGCCTCACATGGTCATTCAGGGATGTCAAACAGAGGCGGTATGAGTGTTGTAGGAAATGCTGGATTTAATAGCAACACAAACGGTGTTGGTGGTTCTGTTCCTGGTATTCTCCCAACCTCTGCAGCACTTGGTAACCGGAGTGGAGTTCAAGGTCTGGGGGTATCTCCAATGTTGGGAAATATTAGTGGGGGAAATGTTGGGAGAAACATTACCTCTGGAGGAGGATTATCTGGTCTTGCTTCGCGTCTAAATTTATCCACTAACAGCGGATCAGGAAATGTAAATGTTCAAGGACCAAATAGGTTGATGGGAAGCATGCTTCAACAAGGTGACTCTCCTAACCTAAACAGCCTCTGTCTTCTCTATATAACTTTGGATCATTTCTCGTCAATGCATTATGTTGAACTGTGTATATGCATATCATCTTGGGGGCTCCTTTTATCAAGTTATATATAGTTTTAATAGTACTCTTCAATTCCTTACAAGTCTACTGTTCTTAATGGCTCAACTAACAGCTATCCCATCCCACGATTTTTTAGTAACATATATCTTCAGTAGACATGCTAGCTGTACCCATAGCAGTTTAAGGATACTCTTAAATTCATTTGTTTGCACATATGCATCACATGGAATCAAATAGTTCATCCTTTCCTGATTGATCTAATTGTATGTTGTTTTAAACTGAAAAAACACACCCTTTAAGGACCAAGATATAGATTCTTTCATCCTACTGTCGTGTATTGACCCCATCTCGTACTATTTATATGCATTTTCTAATTATTTTATTATGACACTGAAATATTCTCTACAGCTTCTCCACAGGTTATGTCTATGCTAGGAAATTCATACCCTTCAGCTGGTGGCCCATTGTCACAGAATCATATTCAAGCTAATATGAATTCCATGGGGATGATGAATGATCTGAATTCAAATGATAATTCTCCCTTCGACATCAACGATTTCCCTCAGTTATCTAGCCGACCTAGTTCTGCAGGAGGGCCTCAAGGGCAATTGGGTAATGTTGTAATAACTCTGTTTTTATATGAATGACATACTTCATAGAACAATTTGTGCAAGAATAATGACCGATCTTCTTATATCTAACTTTAGTTTCCTCCTTTTGCATTCCATACTAGTGTAATATTATAAAGTTTCTACCTTCTATTTGTTTATCTATATGTTTTCCATAATTCTCTTATATAATTTTTAAGACAGAGTATCATGGCACATTGTCTTCTATTTGCCAACATTTGTCATTCAAATAAACACGGAGAAAGTATACATATTTTCAATTGTTTACTTATGCTCAGGTCCTTGGTAACTGTAAACAGAGTTCTAAATACACTTAAACTTTCAGGTTCGTTGCGGAAACAAGGTCTTAGTCCTATTGTTCAACGGAATCAGGAGTTCAGCATACAAAACGAAGATTTTCCAGCTTTACCTGGATTTAAAGGTGCAACACCTTTATATCTTCTTATATGTTATGTGTGAAAAAAAGTTATAATGAATTCCATGTTATGTATATAAGAAGAAAAAAAAAGACATAGAAGTTATAAGAGAGTCGAGATGTTTTGATCTATACCACATGACTTCAATATACTTTACATCCTCTATCCCTTTTCCTACGGTCTATTTTCATTTTTACAAATACTTTATAGGATCAAAATATCTTTCTATGTTCTTTTCCCAGGTGGCAATGCTGATTATGGAATGGACTTGCACCAGAAAGAGCAACTTCATGATAATAACATCTCTTTGATGCAACCTCAACACTTCTCAGTTAGATTTACTGCCACGTGAATGATCAATATGCCACTCTTTTGTTACATCTTATTAAGTTCTATATTCTACTAGTGCAGATGGGAAGGTCTTCTGGTTTCAGTTTAGGGGGGTCGTACTCGTCTCATCGACAACAACCGCAACAACATGCTCCATCAGTTAGTACTGGCGGCGTCTCCTTTCCTAGTGTAAACAACCAAGATCTACTCCATTTACATAATTCAGATATGTTTGCATCGTCGCACTCTCCCTACCATCAGCAGGTATAAATTATCATCTGTGTATATCTCTTACAAACTTATGATGTGTTTTCTTAGCTGACACTTCTGCCTCTGTGTTGAGATCCCGTAAAACCTTTAACTGATTTATTGAGTTCTTAAAGTTCAGATTTCTGAGTACTAGAAAGAGTGCTTTTATATCTCTGAGGCATGTTGGTTTCATCTCCTACGAATTGATGGTGTTGCAGTGGCAACTCAAAAGCCTCTTATGTCCTGTATTTGTTCAACATCCTTACTTTCTTTTTGGTTCTTGATACAGTCCAGTGGACCACCTGGAATTGGATTGAGGCCTCTTAACTCTCCAAACACTGTTACCGGCATGGGGTCGTATGACCAGTTCATCCAGCAGTATCAACATCAAAATCAATCCCAATTTCGTCTGCAACAAATGTCTGCTCTAAGCCAGCCATATCGGGATCAAATTATGAAGCCTACGCAAGCCCCACAATCTTCCCCTGACCCTTTTGGCATGCTTGGGTTATTGAGTGTGATTAGGATGAGCGACCCTGATCTAACATCTCTTGCACTAGGAATAGATCTAACCACCCTTGGTCTGAACTTAAACTCTACCGAAAATCTGCACAAGACATTTGGTTCTCCATGGTCTGATGAGTCTGCGAAGGGCGACCCAGAGTTCGCAGTGCCGCAATGTTATTATGCTAAGCAGCCACCTCCTCTTAATGTGAGCAAACTTCACCTTCAATCTAGAACTGTTTCTGCAATTATTTAATATTGTATTCTTCTAATATCATTTTGGTCTTTCTGCAGCAAGTATACTTCTCAAAATTTCAGCTAGACACTTTGTTTTATATATTTTACAGGTGTCATTTATTCTTTTTTAGTTCTTTCTATTGTTTTTTTCTTGTTATTGTTTCTTTACGTTTATACAATAAAAATCTTGTTTTCCTTTACACATACTAATCTTGCATCTTCTTTTTGCAGCATGCCAAAGGACGAAGCTCAATTGTATGCTGCTAATGAACTGTATGTTTGATGCACTGAATCTTAGTAGTTGGTTATCATTGATATTTCTTTGTTAGAGCTCTCTTTAATGCGAACTAATCCATTTTCATCCGTTCCTTTTGGAATATGTTCTCTTAGTAATATAAAACGCCTTCTTCACTTCTATTCATCATAAAAAAAACACTTTTGGAGTAGATTTTGTTAAAAAGTGTCAAAAGGGGGAATTCACTCACGTAGATACATGTTACTTGCAGGTGCAACCGAGGCTGGTACTATCACAGGGAACAACGATATTGGTTGATGAGAGTTAAAAACAGCGAGCCACTTGTTAAGACAAACACATATGAAAGAGGGTCTTATATCTGCTTCGATCCAAATACATGGGAGACTGTCCGCAAGGTGAGTTTATCTAACTGTCATATTCTGAAGGGACGCTAAATTCTGAAATTTAATACATCTCAATTCAAATGCAGGATAATTTTGTTGTCTACTACGAGATGTTGGAAAGGAAGCCGGTACTACCTCAGCGTTAACAAAGATCTGCGACCTTACCGTGTATAAATGTCAAGTTCAAATCAACATTTGATATTAGCAACTTAGCTTGCCTTTGGCGGTCTTACCCCTTGGCACTTGTAAACTTCTGTTTCACCAATGTTTCAGTAATCAACAATCTGATTTTATCGACTTGAATGGAATTCAGTCTCAGAACATGTCAACTTTTATTTCTTCTCGTAATTACATTAGGTCTTTGATTTTTATACTTCAAATTTGATAACCACACTCTACTTTATCAGTTTTTGTAGATTTTTATAGAATAAAGTAAAGGGTAAAATTGAAAAAATGAAGTTCATGTGGTCGAAAGAGTACTAAGTAGAGTATTGATACTATCATTATTCGGATCTATTTTTTTGGAGGATTTTCTTTTAATCATGCACTCGAGAGAAGCTAATTTGTAATAAAAATATTGTACTAAAAAATAAAAAGAATCTTTTTACATCAAATTTAAGAGGAAAAAAATAAACAAGAAAATCTTTTTACATCGAATTTAAGAGAAATCTTCTAGTTGTAACAAATAATCCTTTCACCCGCTGAAACTGCTGTAGTTTAAATATTTTCAAAATTTTAAGAAAAAAACATTTTAATGTTAGTTAGAGTAAGGTTAGAGAACATCGAATGACCTAGTGGTTAGGAGGTCTTTCGGTAATTTAAGGATTCTGGGTTCGATTTTCATTCTAAGGGACAATAGGTAATTTAAAAAAAAAAATTTAAAAAATTGATGTTATGTCCTATAATTCCAATTCCCCCCTTCCCCAATTATAAAGTGACGACAAAATCAACCAGAACATTCAATGTGTTATGTGTAAGCTTACTATGTCATGTAAGCTTTAATTACTCGAATTTTACCGTAATTGTGCCGTGTTCAACTCCAAAAATAAATTTATAATATGAGTTAATCGAATAGTTTAATGAAAAAAAGCTCTTGTTAGCAATAAGAAAATCATGGGTTAAAAATTTATTCCCAATTAACAACTCTATTATAAAGTGACGACAATTTCTTAAAATAAAAAGCAGAATGCAATGGCTTTGAAGATTGTTTCAAGAATCTAGCACTAAAATAACAAAACATGAAAACATTCGAACGTGAAATAATTATAAAAGTATCCCAATTTGGGGAAACGCTAACTAATCATATAATTATGCTAACTTCCATGTCATTCATCACAATTAAAGGACACTTTCCCAGTACTTTCGGCCCTGAAGAAACTCTACAATTTGCTTGGGTCTTGAAGCCAATATGAACCGGACTCCCCACACTCCTCCTCCACATGAACCGGCCCGCTCCCGCTTAACCTCGGCCTCTGGCTCTTACTCGCCTCCCCGGACTCCCCACAATTCTCCTCCACCCGAACCGAACCGCTCCCTCTTAACCTCGGCCCCTGGCTCTTACTCGCCTTCCTCGCTTCAACCTTGGACTGCAAGGACTTGATGACCCTTAGTAACGCTTGGGTAGGGGACATCCTTCTCGATATCATAATCTGCCCGATCTCAGCGGGGCTCAAACTCGCCCCAGCTTGAAACATCTCCTCCACCTGCGGGAACAGCTTGTGATCCTCAACCCCCAAATGAGTACTAGCTAGAGTTTTGAAAGCATTAAAATCACACAAAGGGAAGTGAATATGCACATCGATCCTCCCATGCCTGAGAACCATCGGATCAATCCGATCCTTGCTGTTCATCGTGAAGACCATCACACGTTCCTCACCGCAACAAGTCAAAATTCCATCCATGAAATTGAGTATCACAGATAAACTCACATCCATCGATCTCCCATTTTCACTCAACCAACGGTCCAGATCCTCTATCACGATGACCGATTTTTTATTGATTTGCATCAAAATTTTCCACAAATCAGAATCACCCAAAACCTTATACAAGTCAAGGTAATAAAGGTCGTAATGTAAAAACTTGGCCATAACAATAATAAAGGTTGATTTTCCAGTCCCCGATTCACCGCGTAACAAATAACTCCGTTTCCAAACGCGCCGTAAACTATGATAATATTGCTTAGCCTTCAGAAACGATTCCAAATCGCATTTGACTGCTTTCTTCAAGTCAACGTCCATCACGACCGTTTCCATGGTAGCTGGATGAGATAACGGAACTGATCTCCACCGTATATTCTTCTCCGTCTTATCGTCAACGTTCACGAACAACCTCAGCTCCTTATTCTTTGACTGAATTTCATCGTACCTTGTATGAATATGCTCCACATACGGTTTCAGAACTCTTTTTTCATTCTTCTTCATCTTCAAAACCAAACAATTATCATTGTCGTCGCCATTTTCGTGAATCCAAACGAGTTTGGCGCTGCTAAAGTGATCGACGACCGAGTAATTCGGGGCGAGCATAAAGTTGATTTCGTCTTCGTCGCCGGAGAAGAGGTTAATGGAGTTGGAATCTCCGACATTCGGTAAGGAATAGAGGTAGGTTTGGATAATCCTATAGAGTTGATTCTCTTGCATGTTGGGGTCGAATTGAGGCACCTTGTAATATTTATAGACATAGAACTTATCTCCAAATAAACTCCACCAATTCTTAATAACATGTAACAATGATGTTTTGTATAAAAAACGGGCAAGTAAAAACAAAATGAAAGCTGCTTCAAGCAACACAATTGGACGAGGAAGTTGAAACATGATTGGTAATTGGGTAATAATGGAAGTATAGTACTATAAGTAATAAGGGGGAGGTGTTATACTTATATACTAAGTTGTGTTTAATATTTTATGGCAACCGACTAGTCACATTTAATTACAACCAAAATCACTCATATATAGAATGGCAAAAATTAAGATTATTTAAATTTTTTTGGGCAACTCCAATCGTAGATAGTTAAACAAAATATTTGTTCATATAATAAAACTTATAAAAATTATCGTAAAGATTCTCTATATATATCAATTTGCATCGAATTTTATGGAAATACCATATATAAGTACGGCTCCCTCATTATATATTTCCTTTTGCTTCAATTTTCAAATAATTATGATTCCCATATTCTCTCCCCATTATTAATGAAATTAAAGTCAAAACAAAATTATATAAGGTTTAAAAATCAAAATACTTGATAAAATAACATTGTAAGGAAAATAGAATAATCAAATGGGAAAATAATGAAAACATTGAGTTCCACTCATAAACATAACTCCAGCTCTGGAATAACATAGTGTTGATATTAAATTAAGCCGACAAAATCAACCAGAACAAATCAATGTGTTATTTGTAAGCTTACTATGTCGTGTAAGCTTTAATTACTCGAATTTTGCCGTGATTGTGCTGTGTTCAACTCCAAAAATAAAGTTATAATACGAGTTAATCGAATAGTTTAATTAAAAAGGCTCTTATTAGTAATAAAAAGATCATGGGTTCGAAATTTATCCCATACCTAATTTACAAAAGAAAAAAGTATGTGTTTTTATCACGTTTAAACATTTAATGTTACTAATAAAGATTCTCTAAACATATTAATTTGCATCGAATTTTATGGAAATACAATAAGTACGCCTCTCTCATTATATATATATATATATTTCCTTTTGCTTTAATTTTCAAATTATTATGATTCCCATTTTCTCTCCCTGTTATAATGAAATTAAAGTCAAAACAAAATTATATAAGATTTGAAAATCAAAATACCAAATACTAGAAGTAACAACATTGTAATGAAAATAAAAGAATGAAATGGGAAAATATCGAATTCAAAATATCAATTAAAAAATGATTATTACTATTAAAATGGATACTAAATATTAAAAATTATCAAAGCACTTGCCAATGACTCAATAGCCTAGTGATATCCGACCTAACCTTTCATGCAAGAGGTCATGGGTTCGAACGTTGTTGGAGACAAATTTGTCTTATATTATACTGTAACTTTCTATTAGTTAACAATTTTTGTACTCATTATTTATAATATTATTATATTCATTGCTAATTTACAAAAAGAAAATTATCAAAGAAATTGAAAAACATAACTTAATAATCAAATGAGAAGTATTAAATTTCTTGTATGGTCAATTACATGCTTACCAAAACATTCATCGGATGATTACAAAATAAAAATAATAAAATCATATATCACTAAATATTGAAATATAAATTAAAAAAAAACAATCAAAATGGTTATGTTGTAATAATATTTTGGGTTTTTGGCCGGGGACATCACCTACTTTTTACCTATGTCACCAGTTGATCACTTACTTTTCAAAGTGTCCTGGTTGATCACTCACTTTTTAAAAAGTGTATCTTTTGGTCAGTCGACCACTTTTCCGGGTGGTCAACTGCCGGTCAACTCACGTGGCACCCATGTGCGCCTTTAGTAAGGGTATTTTAGTATTTTCAAGTCGAATTTGACCCAAAATTTTCAATTAATTACATATTTGGCCCCAATTTTATGATTAATTACAATTTGACCCCAAAATTAATTGAAAATTTGGTCAATTAATTGAAAATTTTGGGGTCAAATTGTAATTAACCATAAAATTGGGGCCAAATACATAATAAATTGAAAATTTTGGGGCCAGTACATAATTAATAGAAAATTTTGGGCCAAATTCGACTTGAAAAGACTAAAATAACCTTAGTAAATGTGCACATGGGTGCCACGTGAGTTGACCGACAGTTGACTACCCGGAAAAGTGGTCGACTGACCAAAAGACACTTTTTAAAAAGTGAGCGATCAACTGGTGACAGGTAAAAAGTAGGTGATGTCCCCTGCCAAAAACCCTAATATTTTTAACAAAGTATGTACGAAGTTGCTATTAACTTTACAGAACACAAAGAATAGATGCCGTTTAGGATAAACGGGCATAATGATCATCTTTATTTATAAAATGTTGTCAATTTATTATCTATGTTTCAAAATATCATTGTTAATTACCTATGTTTGAAAATATCTCAATCCATCAACTATTTTGTTAATCCATCAATACTAATATCATGTGAGGGATGCTATTTTGTCGACCATCATTAATAGTATCATGTGAGGGACGCATGACTTATCAATAAAGTTATTTGACATATTTTGGGTAAAAATCAAAAGAAAAATTTGAAATAACCCATCCCAATTTTTGAATATGAAATGACTCACCCAACACGTACTTAACAATAAATTTAAAGCACGAAACTAAGTGAAGTACATTCTAAAACATAGATGATTGGCAAACGCATTCTGAAAGATGAAATAGAAACATTTGTAAAGTGATCATTACAGCCATTTGCCCTTTTAAAAATTAAGGTCATTAATCATTGTTCCCGATCCATAGTGTATTTTAAATTTTAAATTAAGTTGTTTTAATTATAAAAATGTACTCTGATTTGGTTAACCTTTGTCATACTCCAAGATAACATGATCGAAATGTCCAACATCATCTGAAACGTTACTCCGTTTCTTGAGTATTCTGCGTCTCTGTGACAAAAAAAGCTCCACACGAGGAGCAATCGAGGCATTTTCATCACCTGTTTGACTGTTCCGAGCAAACCGTGTTCTCCAACGATAAAGGATCCAGTAGTCACCGTTATATTATAGATTCCTAAGATTACATATCGACTATATGGAGGCGACATTTAGCTTCCACATTCCAAAGAGAAACTTATAGTCGCTAACAGTTAGTTAGATTGTTGGGTGCCCAATACCAAGCTTTTCAGTGCTGGCATCAAAGTCTCTAAGAACTCACGTTTCGTCGAGATTCTATCAGATGTACAATCCTCCTCCTACATTAAAAAAGCATAGTAGAATTTAAGGAATCAACATAATATTTATTGTAAGCAAGACAAATAAGAGCATTTGTAATGTGTTTCTCAGAAGGTTTTAGTTAACATACAAATATTCTAGATTTAGAAGAGGTCGTAGAATTTATACTTACATCTCCAGTTGCTGCAGACATCAATGCCAGAAGAGTAACTGTGGCACTCTGATAATCTTGTAACGTCTTGAATGCCGAATCATCTAGTTTCTCCTATTATTTTAGACAAAAAACTCATGGTCAATATTAGTGATTTATGATCAAGAACATTATAAACGAGGATTAGAATTGTTACCAAATAATATATGAGCAAACTTAGCACACCAAAGAATGATAATCAACAAAAGATTCAGAAAATGGTTCAAGTATATTATTCCCTTAAGTAATCATGTCGTACTAAAGCAACATAGAGAACAGGAGTGTCAGGCTCTGATGTCCATCGACTGTACCTTAAGATGTGACACAGCAACTGAAATGGCCCTCCCAGGAGCTTGAAGGGCTTTCCCATAGATCTGAGAGGGTAAACAGAAAAATTTAATGAGATGACTGATAAGCAACAAACACATAGTTTCGTTACTAAATATGGAGCCTGGTGTAGTCAATCCGACCTGTACATATAGGAGAGAGACAACTTTTGGCAAAAGAGAAATGGGGTCCTTTTCAGCAGATACCTGAGCCGTCAAATCCTAAAAATCACAGATGATGAAGATTTGAAAGTAGTCCATATAGAACTGCCAGTTGAACAAATTTTATACAGAATTTGCTATAATAGAAGTACTAAGATACCATAAGACCAAAATGGCATACTTTTCAGTAATTTTTGTTGCTATCAGATGCATTACAGAAATTAACCAGAGTTATTGAACTCAGGAAGCAGGGGTGTACCTTACGGTAAGAATGTAGAAGAGTTCTCTCCAACTTCTTGTCGAGTTTTTTAAGCATCAAACCACTGCAAAAGATGACAATATATAATTACTTGGAGCTTTATGAGGATGAAAGCACTTCGAAAGATAAATCATAAGACCTTCTGTACCTTTCCTCTGCCATATCTCTTAAAGCAGTGATGAAAGTTTCCACTCTCTATCAGTATAGAAGATAATCACATTAAGAAGAAGGAAAGAGTCATGATATCCAGAACTACAGTAGTCAAACAGCAGAATCAAGAGGAATTGAGTATGTTATAGTTGCTCAGAGATTATATTCCATCATCCATGCCATATGTGGTCAGATTTGAAGTTTTTGACTCTTGGATAAATTGAATAAATCAAAATGGATCATACAACAACTTATTATCTATCGTGAAGTAGTAGATAGGTGTTGGAAACAGCAGGGGTAACGCTGAGTACAATCTGATCCCCCTTACACCAACAAGGCAGGACTCTGGAGACCTTTCACAGGCATTGGGACAAGTCATTGTTATTGATCCATAAACTTGAAAAAAGCATATTATAGAGAGAAGAAGCTACCGTGGCAGTCAAAAGTTTATTCCCTTCACAAAAGAGGGTTGGGGGGGGGATACTTTAATTACCATGCAGACATCATAGGCTCAGAGACTTACTTTCCCTTCTGATGCTTCAACAAGACCAATGGCCTTTGCTGCTAGAGGCCCTTGGAAACTCTTTGCCTAAAGGATACAAAAGATGATCAATGGAGGTCATATTCCATATCAAAGCAAATTGTTGGATCCAAATCAAGTCCAAGTATTTGAGGCGAAAATAAAAATTACCAGACTGACTCTTTCTCCAGAGCTTAATAATACGGATTCAACATTTTGTGATTGATCAATTTCGATTCCATTTTTCAGCTTATTAAGCATATCCTGAATCCAGAAAAATTTATAAATGAGGCCTGTTAATTAGGGGGTCAAGATATTTGAACCCAACAACTAAAGCAATATCAATAAGGTCAAGGAAATCAGATAAAAGCTTACTAATGATACAAGATTACCATGTTAAGCAAGAGAAAATCCACCAAAGGTGTGGCAGTGGTTCGCAACAAATGCTTGTGAAGCAGAACCTAAAACATATAGAACCATACAAACTTTTTGAATATTACATCAATGGGTGCTATTATGGAGAAATCTTAAGGAATATAATTATCATACCGAAGTTGACTGGTCGTCTTCAAGCAGATCCAGTGCTTTCTCGTAAAGTTGGATATTTAAGGACGACTAAATAATATAATGGAAAAAATAAACATTTAGGACAGTTTAACAGGAACATTGCAAGATAGATTGACATCAAACTTACAAGAAACAGGGCATAACTTCAAATAATGGTCAGCATAACATAACAGAAATGTATGGCATACAGTATAGGCCCATGAAGGTAATAATGTATGACTTATAAATAAGGGTGTGATACAGAGCATAACGAAATGAAGAAATTAGAAATCGACAGAAGAATATGACAAAATTGAACAATTGAATAGTTAGTACCTCATCAAGTTTCCGCTGTATACTATCCAGTAAGCGTTTAATCTTCTGTGCATTCTCGGTGAATGCTGCCTTTTTCCTTTCTCTCAATATATTAAGGAGCATTGGCCTTAAATGGTTTGCTAGAGGCACAAGAATTGCTTCTGGATCATCTATACCTAAAGCAGAAATAATTATTTCAAATATTAGAGAGCACTTCTAACAAGTAAGCCAACCGAGAAGTTTTATCAAAGAAATTCAGTATACCTTGCTCTTCAATATCAGGGATCAGCATTAAAAGTTTCTCTACAAGCCACTCCTCAGAAATAATACTAGAACCATCCCCTTTTGACCCATCATTTTCTCTTTTAGTAACAGACTTTGAGTCTCTGTCTTGCAAGGAATTTGAAGTCTTGCCTTTCTTCTGGTTCTTCTTAGATCTAGAAGGGACATTTTCTTGGTAATCTAGACCACTTTCAATTGAAGCCATCTTTGCACCCCCTGCAGACTTTCCTTTTTTCTTCCTCGAAGTTTTATCTGAGACCTGCTTGCTGCTAATATTATCATTCCCAGCATCATTTGAATCTGATAAGTTGCTGCTATCATCTCCCAGAGTGTTACGATCATCAGATGGTCCAGATAGAGCGAAACTAGAAACATTTAAGGTGTCCATCTCTTTCTCTAGGCGATCAAAAAGGCCCTGATAATAAATATTTCATTAATGTTATATCTTAAGAAAAGGTCAGTAAGAGATACTACAACGAGAGTGGCTTTTTGGTTAGACAATAAACTAAGAAATAGGCTCCATATGCTTTGTTGCATCGACAATGACTAGGATGTTATATGAGTGGAAGTGGAAGAACTGTGAAATAAGAGTATATTCCAGCTCAGGCAAGTCAAGATGCAACTTAAAGCTTTTAAAAGAACATTATAGCAAGATTATGCTTACAGAACGACCTAGTTCAGTTAATGAATAGCATGGCATTCAACATATCAAAAACGATAAAGAACATACTATATCACAAGCTTTGATAGTGAATAAATCTTACCTTGACAAAGCCACTACTAAAGACATACGAATCCCCGAAGACGACTACTTTATTGGACTGAAAAAGGAAAATGATGGATTATTAGATAATGAAGCAAGTAGAAAGAATATTTTTTTAACTTATATACTTGGCACACCTTAATAGCTTTCTGAACAGATGGGCAAGTAGATAAAATCTTCGATGCATCTTGGGAAGCAAAAGATGGTGGTAGAACTGAAAGCGCATCGATCCTGAGAACATAGGCAACACTTTCTTAGAAATCAGTCAACTTTCTATTACAATTGCATACTAATTGTGTAACTACTCTATCAACAAGATATAGGAACAATTCTTTATAAATTTGTTCAGGGGTGTAAAGGAAATGAATACAGGTAATTGCAACTTCTACCAAGGAAGAGGAGTTGCATATTCTATCAGGGAAGAGGATGGTTATATGATTCTAATATACAGATGCCATTTGGCTCCAATGATCCCCTTTCACTTAAAAAAGGTCTTTGAATGATACGAACAATTATTAACTTCAAACAAAAGATCACTCCATTATTCTTACTACTAAAGTCATCTTTTTTTAAGAGAGTACAATTGGCATGCCAACTTACATATATGTAACAGGTAATATGGACATATATCACTGAACAACATCACAAGATCAACTATAACTTCCAATAACGAATTATCTCAACAAGATGTCTGCTGAAATCCAAAATGTGACTCCCATGAACGACAGTCGACGATACATGCAGAATATTAGGGGCAACACCCACAATTCCTCTCAACTGTGCTACAGGACGTCGATTTTTCAAGAAAAGAATATTAGTTATATATTAGTTTCAGTTGATCCCACAAAAAAGTCAGAATCTGCTTAAAGTTGTATCATAATATTTAATTCTATTTATTTTTTATTGTTGAGAGAGAATGAGAGAGAGAGAGAGTTAGATAGTTTGATTAGAGAATGAGAACCCACCAGCTTTCTCTCTCTATGGCATCTTCCATAGCTGCATCCAACATTTCAACTATAGATGGATGAGCAAATACACTATCCAAAGGTATACCATCCGAATATCTGGACTACAATGGCAAGCATGTCAGCAAACAATTAGAAATTCAGGAAGAACATCCTTTGGAGAATGATTCTATATATAACACCTGAAATCTCAGCAAAAATTCAAATGTGGATAGCACGGATAGCACTTAGTTTACCTGCAAGAACTGAAGTGGCTGAGTAATTCCAAGTTTGTGGAGAGCATCGTAACTTATGAATGAACCCTACAACACAAACAAAGCACTTACTAATTATGTGTTTGAATAGCATAAAGGGTCTGGGGACAATAATGCTGCTTTCCAAATGCAGTTCATATGCTTAATCCAAGGAGCTATATATGAAGAAAAAACTATCATTCAGTATATAATAAAACTGAGGCTAGATATACTAATATCAAAATTTGGTTGGGTGAAACAACTTTTAGGGAACTGGAGTTACATTTTTTAATTTCAATCAGGCACCTGAAATAATAAATTACCATCTTACATTCTATAAAGTGTTTAACCACATTAACTAACTATTTTAGCTCTATCGAATAGTATATGTTAAGCATTAGAAGGTGAATTGGCATCTATGTGATCAAACGCTTTATAGAATGTTAAGCATTATCAGGAATGGTCATGCGAAAAACTTAGGTACCTGAATGGCAACTAAAATAGAATGGAGGAAGATAAATGCATAAAAAATACTCCCTTCAGTTTTATTACTTATCTAGGCACTTTTCTGTTTGTACATTTTACCTTGTCGTTCTATAATTTCTACTTATCTAGGCACTTTTCTGTTTATTTTTTTGTGTTTTACCAGTAGACACCAAACAAATATGAATCTATCCTTCAGTAACTATTGCACAAAAAGAAGTAGGGATTTTATCCATTCTGCATGCCTTTTTTTGTCTTTGCTAAGAATAATGCATGAAAATTTGATATAGTAGTGCTATTATTATATTTCCAGATCATTTCTCCCATAAATGAGACGATATTTGATAATTGTTGTGCCTGATTGTAGAATATTAAGTAATAAAAAGGGGAGGGAGTACCATTTTCAAAGGGGTTTCTAGTAGCATAGGTCAAATCATAGAAGAATTAACTTTGAGCTAAAAAAATTCGGATCGAATGAATAAAGACAGGACCCTAAGTCGTCTCTACAAATACTTCACCATAGGGTACCACCGTACAAGAAGGCAGCAAAGTATACATGAATCAAAATATCAAAACACTGCTCCATGCTCCTTCGTCGTTCTTAGATCCTTATGCAATGAAACACATAAAAACATTTCGAAACATATATTGGTTCTAAGTATAACATAAAAGTAGGCATTCAATCACTCTCTAAAAATTTGTGCAACTTTCATTTTTCCATGACAAAGCATGCCCTACTGAGATTATTATAGAAGGCATTATTATATTAAAAAGCCTAGGCAATGACACATCTAGAATTTCACCTGTGAAAATAATGCATCAACGCATTCCTTCTGAGCTGTGGCAAAGACCTGTTCAATTACACTCGTAGGTTTTAGTTCACTTTCTAAGACTGACAACACTAACATATGAAATCTAATACACATCAAAATCTACTTCAAAATTACCAAAGACGTACCGTAGGCGTCCACTGCACTCCAGCTCGTAAAGACCCAAGAATTTCTCCATCCTTCACAGCCCCATTGAACAATGATTGCAAAAATGAGCTTTCAACAGCCACGCCACTAGCCCCATTCATCTCTTGCAGTAATAACTGCAATGAATTCCATAATGTTAACAAATTCATTGGAAGGCATATACCCCTGGCAGCACCACGAACCATCGCTTTTACACGTTCAACATAAGCTGGCGTATACAATTGCCCACCTTCAAGCCTAGCTTTCACCTGAGACAACCCACAGGTTTGATTATATGTATAACTACGTCATAAATGATACAAGTTTAACTAAAACTATAAACTTAAAACTAGTATAAGTATTACCAGTGTTCCAAGCCGAGGCTCTAAAACAGTCACTAATACTTCTGAACTGACTTGCAGCTGAGCAGCAATTTCAGCTAGCGCAATTTGACTACATTCTTGTAGCCTTTCATTTATTTCCTCTGCTGCAGTATCCCAGAACAAATTTGATATAATTTCACCATTGATCAACATCAATGTTTTATCGTTGGATACTACATCTTGAGCTTGTTTCTCAACATGATATAGATCTACCCCAGTTATATCTGCCAAATCAATCAGCGAAACACGCCCTAATTTCTTGATTTCTGCCAAAATTTCATTCTTCAGTTGCTCCTATCATAAACAAAAAAATTCATACAAAAAAACATAAGTATTGATTCAATACAACATCAGAAATATACTTGAAGGTATGCAAATCTGCAATCACTTCATACAGTGTGCTCACATAACTGCCTATAAAACATAGAAATCCAGAAGCACTAAATAGTTCAGATGAGACAGATTAACTATCCAAATTGAAAACTAAATTCCAAGTTCTACATGCAACCATGCAAGTACCTTACACTCCAATATACAACTTGAAATTCGAATCCCAGCATTTATATGGAAGTCCTAGTGTCTTATATTATTTTATAAGAACAAACATAATAAACAATCAAGTTCTGCATTCTTATATATTACTACATCTTACTGGTGTTATGTACTCTTTGCCGGTGACTGTGTGGAGTAGATCAAAGTCAATAATTTCGAGCTGATGCAATTTCTGGACCAATTCGACAACATTTCGTTCAGATAAACGCACACTTGATTTTGCTTGCTGTGCAAATTCAAATTGACGTTGCAGTTCTAGCAACTCATCATCCATCTTCTTTTATTTGCTTCCTCGTTCCTGTGTTTGCTTCTATGTTACCACTGATTTTTGTTGATAACTTTGATAGAATAGTAATGAACATATAACAAAAGAAGGAAAAAATTAGCTGCCAATGAAATCCAGTTTAGAAGTTTTTAATGTTATTTAGATAATCACTACTAAGATTATCACCTCATCTCAAATCAACCCCACTTCGACTGTCCGACTAGATATACATCTCATCTGAAATGAGCTTATGAACCCCATTTCGACTGGCAGACTAAACATTTATCTCAGTCATGCCACTCATAGTCGAAGCATTTCAACATTCTCATTAGCTAATAAATCAAACTCATTACCTAAATTTCCCCCTACCGGATAATGTAGGATTTCCTTTCAGTATGATATGGTTTGACAAAAAAAAGTCCCTCCAACTGATCAAATCGAATAATCAATACATAATTCCTATATCTAAATTCCACATTCTGAACAGTACTCCAAATACAATAAATCACCATAATACTACACATTTCCGCACCTCAATTTCCGTACTCGATAATTCCTATATTACTGATCATCTACAACTTCCTCGTTTACAGATTATTCATATTACAGTTCAATTTTGTTTTCACACTGTCAATACTAGAAAATAAAATTAAAAATCTGCTGATCGATATAATTTATCAAACATTCATATACATAGACGCATATATATAAATATATATGTAAACATTTACATATATACATTTACTACTGAATAACAGAAAGATTAACTGAAATTACCTGAAAAATATGAAGACTTTTTGCAAGCTGCTGATGATTTTGAGGTTTAATCAGCTAATTTTTTAGAGAATAAAATGAGTTGATCGATTTTTGAGAAAAACGTTTACGTTTTGTTATTGGATAATTTTATTATATATCAAGCGCCCAGGTCTGTTAATGTATGGTTCGACATGCCTGGGCTCCCGCTCGGCCTAATAAGGAAATTGGGTAATGATCCGAGTCAAACTAGATGAAACATTAAAGTTCGGGAAGAATTGGATTTGTGTTTGGATTGGAACCGAGTTTCGATGTGCGGTTTCTTGACGAGTCTAATCGCGAGATCGGACTTGGGGGTACGCTTTATGTCATGAGTTTCGGTCCTGAGTTGAGCGAGCCGAGTTGGGGACGAGTTGCGAATTACCTGACCTGATAAAAGCTTTGTAGATCTTGCCAAAGAGTTGTTTTGCGTTACTTGTTTCGTTACCATACAAAATAATTTAATTTGTTGGACGATGTTAAGATGCACATCCCACATCAGAAGTCGGTGTACTCCTGGGTCAATATATAAGATCTTGAGCTACTCCTCTATTGTCAATTGATTTTAGAGTGGAACTTCATAGACTCTTAACATGGTATCCGAGCCAACCCCGAGTTAATGAGACACGTGTAAATCCACCAATATTGTTCCGGCGAGGAAAATTTCGCCGACTATGGGGTTACACGTGAGGGGAGTGTTAAGATGCACATCCCATATCGGAAGTCGATATCGAACCCCATAGACTCTTAAGAGACGATTTTTTTCATTTTCAACACATTTTTAACTATATATTTCTACCCTGTAAGTAATGGTGGAATGTTAACATCAATACTATCATTCAATCATTGATACATTGATTAATTAATTATCTACATATAAATCTACAATCCATTATTATCATGTGAATGGTTAAAATGTCAAGCTCTAAAATCAAGTAAAGATACTTTATTAGTACAATGGTACAGAACACTTCAATTTTTGTGCAGAAAACTAAGCCATTGAATTTATTACATTGTGATATAAAGTAAGTGGCTGCAATGAAGGAGTTGCAACAAATACAACTTGAATTTGAAAAAGGAAAGTGTGATAATTTGGTATTGAAATAATAAATGTAGCCAGCAGATATTGAAGGAATGTATGGAAAATTTGTCCAATCCTTTGGTGATTGCATTGAATGATGTCATATATATTGCCAGTTGGGTTCAAATGCTAGTGTTCTTTCTTGTCTACAATGTGATCTTATTTATGATTGTGTGTTGGCATTTGGCAATCTCTTTCCTATTTGCTTATTCATGGCTATCATCCATCCTATTGTCTTGTCCAGGCATGTCATCCAACTCATCATATGCCAAACATCAAACACCCTGTAAATCAACCAAATTTCCGTTCGGACTTGCATTATCATTGATAGGGGGTTGGTTCGATCGAGTATTCGATCAATTTTCGAACAATGTTATGTGTATATAACTTGGTGTTTTCATATCTTATAGAATAATGGACGAGCGAGAGTAACCCATGAGTCTGATCCCGTATTCACCCTATTAGGTAGTAGTGTCTTGGAACTTATTCATGGGCTACTCCCACTCGTCCATTATTCTATCAAATCATTATAGTAAGATCAATCGCTTATATGTTATAACTTTAATCATTTAACATCTGAAATTTTTACTCGAAGCGACCAAGTTAAACCTTGGATTTAAATAGAGATTTAACGTGTTATTACTTAGCTTATGACTTGTGATAAATTATAAGACAATTCAAGAAACATTACACTAGATCGATATGAGGTAAGATGGAACTTTAAATTGATAAAAGGCAGCATGATTTATTGGTTTGATGATAAACATATGAATGAACAATAATTTCTACAATTGTTACGAATTGGATAAGAGAAAAAGGAAAAGCATAGTAGAATGAGACTTGTATTAGTGTAGAAAGAAGTATGAAATATGATCATCACTCTGGGATTTCATGATCATCAATATTGAAAGTGTCTGGATTTTCATCATTGATCCATGCATACTTCTCCATGAATGGATTTGTAAGATTTGTTTTTGGGTAGTCTGCAATGCAATCTTCCCAAACATTCCCTCTATCCATATCCTTCAATACTTCCCACATGGCACTATTACATTTGAACCCTGCCCCAAAGCTTATCATAAAGAGCCTATCGCCTTTCTTGAGCCGCTTCTTAGCCTCCATATATCCAAGAACATACCAAAGACTACTTGCGGATGTGTTACCAAACCTGTGGAGTGTCATTCTCGATGGCTCCACGTCGGATTCCATGAGATTTAGGCTCTGTTTGATCCCATCTATGACTGCTTTCCCCCCGGTATGGAGGCAGAAATGATCCACCCCTGTCTTGAAGTTGATCACTGGCCTTGCCCCTCCTTTTGACCCACTAAGAGTAGACATTTTCTTGTAATATGTTAGAACCATGAAACGGAGAAGCTCCCGGGTTGGTAAGATTTTGGGGGCGACTATTTTAAGGTTTTCGATGAATGCTCTCGTTGCAGCCTTTGGGAGATGCTTGGCAAGGTAAATGCCTTGTCTTCCTTGATCATCCTCTTGTTGTTGACAACATCTGTAGGATTCTTCTTTTGCACCATGATGTGTTCTTACAAGACATTTCAATTTGAGGATGGCTTTGTTCTTGTGGGCAAGATTATTCGACAACAAAATCACACCACCCCCTGTCCTAAACAAACAATTGGACAGAATCATAGATTTATCATTACCTGTGTACCAATTTGGACTCAAAGATTCAGATGTTATAACAAGGGCATTCAAGTTTTTCGTCGCTTTGAATATACTCTGAACAGCATTTATAGATATCAAACTCGCACTACAACCCATGCCTGTGAGGTTGTAACACTTGACATCATCCCTCATCTTGTAAAGGTTGATGATTCTCGACGATAATGAGGGTATACAAGCAATCATGGATATGTTCACCACGAGAACATCGATATCCCGTGGAGAAAATCCAGTTCTTTTCAAGAGTTTATCAATGCTATCAATGAAAAACTCATCCATTTCCTCCAAGGCATCAGTATGCGACGAGCAATTTTCTTTGCCGTCGAACATCATTTTGGGAGCATAAGTTTGCTCCCCAATGCCTGAGCTCACAATTGCTCTTAGCAAAAACTTGAGCTCATTCAACCCTAAAGCCCTGTTCCTCTTCATGATTTCACCACTAAATTTTGTGCTAAGCATTCTATCACTTGTGGGCTTGTAACATTCATAGTCTAGTATGTAACAATCTTGATTTCTTTTCTTGGAAATAATTTTCCATATAGAGGAAATGAGATAAAATAGGGTGAAACTATATAACAATATCAAGAAGATATCCATGGGATTTGAGGAAGTAGCTAGGAGAGAAAGAAAACCAAATAAGGCAAAAGGGGGGGGGGGGGAGGGGGAGAAATGTTGAGTTTATTAGAGGAGTACAAAAGTGTTTTTGAATCTTGTGTAAGTTTGTTATTTGAGTGAAGAAATTTAAATGAATCTCTAGTGAGCTTAAAAAGGCAAGCAAAGTAGTGCATGTGAGTTTGCCTTAAACTTGATTTCAAACCCTCAACTCCCACCAACTGATTGATACGTGACTCGTCTAACTGTTACACTAATTTCATTACATAAAAAGTCAATCACTAATTTGGCCTATTACCAAAATCCTAAACAAGTAGTCTTCGGCTATTTATCCAAAACGCGTATTTTAGAAGAGGACATCGACACGATTATAATGTTCTCTGCTTCGTGTAGTTCTTTTTTAAAGACGATACCTTAGGTAAGGGCTTCATCGCGTCCTGTCTTTGATCTTTATGACAAGGTGTCCCAAAGGATCAGCGGAGTTGGATTCTCGTTTACCACTCCTATACAAGATTATTCCCTTCTACGGGACGCGAACCCACGTCGTACGAAGAAGCGAGACTTATTATCCAAACTTTTTACCAATTGAGCTATGCCCCCGAGCTCCTTTTAGTTCTTTTTCAATTTTAGAGAAAATTGTCGAAGTGATTCCAGAAAATGACTTAAGGCCGTCGTTTGGTTCTCGTAAGTTCAAAAATCACATTAACCCGGAATCAGATAAAAATTATGACTTAGTTTATAAATTGATAAAGATGTTCAACTTAGAGGAACTTTCACCAGCAAGTGGAAGCTAGCCGTGCAATAATTACCGTTAAGCTTAATTACTCAGTTAATTTTTGGACTAAGTCGCAAACTTTTGTCCAGTTTTGGAGACTATGTGTTTCTTTTAAATTTCGACGACCAAATGACAACATCAACCCAATTCATGAGACTATTTCTATAATTTCCTCTCTTTTATTGAACTTATATCTACTTGTGTCTTAGCTTGTGTAGTTCCGCGTGTAGTTACATTATGCATTGAAGATTTTGGAGTAGTAACGTACTAGATGGGACCAAAGAGCAGAGAGGGATATATTTGAGCCAACAATTTGACTCACCCTTCAAATAAAGAAAATGTCAATGTAGACAACATATTCAATACATATGTGCTTTTACTTACAAAAAATAGTGTACTTTATTAGTATAATAAAATTGATTATTTAGTTAAAAAAAATACAAAAACTAGTATACTTTATTAGTATAATAAAACCGATTTTTCTAAAATATGTAATAAGCAATTAAGAATGCATGTTATGAACTATATAAATTATAACATATATGTAAGCATTCAAGGGAATTATATTTGAAAAACCTTTCCATAAAAACCGTAATAATAAACAAGTTAAGAAACTAGATTTTCCATCATTGAGAAGTTTTGAGAAAGAAATAATAAAAATAGTGAGACATTTATTTAAACATACATTAGTGCCGTATATGAGCAGGAAGTACTTGGTTTTGTGGTTGGAGGAGAATTGTAAACGATGTGAGCCGAAAGTCGAAAGCTATAAATGATCGATAATGAAATACAACTATATCTACTAATTTTGTAGGGTTTGTTTCAACCAAAATATTGATACAATGTATAAGAATGAGTTTTAAATTGATTGGTACATTTGTGTGAATAGTTGTCATGAGATAGAAGGATCAACTAACGACTTACATAAGTCCTACATTTAGTTCATAATTACTCTAAGTTGTATTTGGTAGGCGAAAATGGAATGAGATAGGAAGGAATGGAATTAAATTAATTTATATTACTGAGTTTGGTAGTTAACAATGAATTTTGATTGCATTCCCTAGTTAATTGAATTACCTCATTTAGGGTAATAACCATTCCGCCCAAATTCGGGGTAATGAATGATTACCTCCTACTAGGTAATCAAATTAGAAAAATTGGGAGTAATGTGATAATTCAATCACATTACTACTCACATACCAAACAAAGTAATAAAATTCATTAATTCATTCATTTCCGTTGTCTACTCCATTCTTACACCATTCCATTCCACTATACCAGACGCAAATTATAATTAGTGACCTATATATGAAAATAGAGCAAATTGTTGAAATGGTCTTTGAATGTGAGTTCAGGTTGTCTTGAATTATAATCGATATTCTTGTTGCTATTATCAGATAATTATGATTTTTAATCGATATTATTTAACTAAATTTCTTCTAGATTTAGAGGTTATCAACTTAATTTTTTTTATTTTTCTCTCGAATAACCTATGAGTTGACTTTTTTTATGTTAGCCATTTTTTCATTTTTTCTAAAACCCATCCACCCTATAATAAAAATCGAACCCAGAACTTCTAAATCACTACAAGACCTTCTAACTATTAGGTCATTTGATATTCTCTAGCCATTTCATCATTTATTTGCTAAATAAGAACATATTATTTCCTAGGTTATTTTAACACATACTACATAATAGTGTTACTTGATAGATACACATATAATTATTATGCATATATATTGAGTGTGACAAAACTTATCACAAATGTGTCGACTCTTATTAATTTGACGACTTTTTACACTTGCCATTAAGAGGAAACATTTGTCAACTCCTATTATATATATAATCAAGTAAACGATTAGAGTCGCTCGGACCCCTTGAGTCAACTAAGGGTATTTAATTTAGCTGTTAAGAGTCAAGCATGCTTACTGCCTAACTACTAACGAAGTGACGACAATTATGTGTGATCTACCGATAATAAATTCAAGTTAGCTAATAATATAATCAACCGTCTTTAAATACTTGATAAAGCATATTAATTCTTTGTATTAAGCAATTGAGTAATTAGAAGATCGATCAAGAATAAATTTAATTAATTCACAAAAAATCAACTTTTCAACTTATAAAAAAAGGACGAACTATACAACTACAAAATGTTATGAGTTTTTTACGAACATGACGAGATGTTCATAATTAAAGACTACGGAGCATTATACAATAACACTTGGTCTATATATCCTTCTAAAAGATAATACTCGAAAGTGTTCTTTAATTTATATATATGTATAATGTATTATTATTCACAGTTGTAGGTACTTGAGTATTTTGTGAATACTTTTGGCACTTAATTTTATCAAGATGGAAGATAATTGAATTATTAAGGGTGATAAATAAGTCTTTGGCTTTGATGTATGCCCTATCAACTACTTCAACTGGTGGGGTAGGTGTAGGCTGGGGAATGAAATGAGAAAAATGCATAATCTTTTAGTAGAATATGTTATAGTAATAAAAATTAAATAATGTAGTATATAAATTCGATTCTTATACTCTTGGGACCATATATATTTATTCTATAATACGGTGTATTAGAGTGTTGGGACCATTAAACTTTATTACAGCAATAGTTTGATAAAGGAGTATTTGACAAATTCATGGAGTAGTAATAGTTTGGCACGCAAGTTTATTATGATGTTTCCATCCAGCTGGGTCACAACTCACAACCACGGCGCGACACGAAGCCAAGGAGCACTCATTTATTCGTCAACGGTCAACCGTCAAGACTAGGCATATATCGACCTTAAATGCGCCGCTAAAATAGTGACAATTTTCAACTGAGTTAATCCAAAACAGTCGACTACTAATACTCGTAGACACACTACTACTACTGTTGTCAACGTATTATGTATGGACATGTTGCATAGCAAGTCTATTTTCGAACTAAAGTGTACAATACACATGTTTGAATGTGTTAGCAATCATAATTCGTACGAAATGGGCGTTGAATGTTTTAGTGAACTCGCATTACACGGATTAACAATTCTGTATTAACTCAAAAACAATGAAAGTGTACACTTTATTTTATCAATTGTTATAAATTGAAGAACGTGGAGTTTGAATCGATATATAAAAATTTGTTTTGAATTAAAATTATCATGTCAATAATAAAGAAAATTAAAATATTAAATTTGATATTTTTGTAAAACAATACAAAACATCTTTTAACATTTAAAAATTGACTAATCCAAATTTAGAAGTTAGGGATGATTTTTTTTTAAAAGAGACTAAAGTAGTATGACCAATTAATCTAACAAACATTATTTAAAAAACAAGTAGTAATATAGAGTTAATCAATAGTCTAATGACAAAAAGTCTTGCTAGTTGCTACTGATCAGATGGGTTTAAAACTCACCTCATCACTAATTTACAAAAGAAAAAAAAAAAACAGTAGTATAAAATTTATTTATCTTCAACTAAAATGAACCGAACTACAAGTCTAGTCTACAACTGTTTGTAAAGCCCAAATCGTTTCATTGCAATTTGCATTACCATTTTGTCCATATAAGAAACCATGAGCCAATGGGCCATTAAAAGTTTAGCTGTTTTGATCTAATATTGGGATTTGGGCGTGGACATTCCAGTTTGGGCTCACTTAGTCACTTATAGACTTATAGACTTATAGTTATATAACTTATAGTCTTATATACTTATATAGTTATATTGAACTTATCATCTTTCAAATTTGTCAGCTTTATTGGGCTGATTTTAATGAGAATAAATTAAGTTATTAACGAGTCATAAACTAGTTAAATATGTATTTTATTATCTGATTTATTTTTTAAGAAAATAAACATTAAAAAAAATCAAATGTAATAAAATTTGTATTAGAAGTCCAACAATGAAGCTGCAAGCAAATTGTAGACACAGAAAAATTTGCAAGCAAAACGTTTAGATTGGAACAAAAGAAAAAAAAAATAGAAAATTAAAAATCTCAGAAAATAATTGTAGAAAAAGAAACAAAATCATTGTATTCTTTGGGTAATTTGGTACCTCAGTTTTAAGTATTAGATATAAATATGTAATAACAAAGATAATTTACCGTAACAAAATTTACACATTTAATTACAAAAAGACACAGGCTTAATGATTGCAAAAATCACTTAGGTTTTACACTATCTCTAGAAACGAAATTTAGAAAGGACAAAAATATAAAATATTAAAATGGGGGCACAATTCAAGCAATAGAAACTAAAAATGAAAAGAGAACAATGAAATAGCGAATGTTACCCCTTTGATTTGGATCCTAGTATAATGAATACAATACCTCTACTTTCGCCAACTCCACAACAAGTATTCTTGGTGATTTATATAAACTTTGTATAATATACCCGTAATACAAAAAAGTCACTTGTTCCTTAAATGATATACTTAACGGATAACTATATTGGTGATCGACTACAATTTTTTTTAAAAATAAGTAATCGGCAAGGGATATTGTGGAACATATTTGCTAGATTAGTAACATCCGATAAATGATAAAGATGAAGGATTGTAACGACTATTAACTTAAAAAACAACTATCTCCACCACAAAAATTAGCATGTGCCATTGAAGGTCTCCATGCATTCTACTCGAACAACTAGTTATGTTTTGAATTTTAGTTAGATTTGACCTTAAACCTAACAAGATTGGGCATCAATTAAACACCACAATGCACAAATTGAATATGATCATATTTGATCCAACTCGCAAAATATCTATTAAAATGAAGGCAACATCTTTCTTCTATCAACAACTACATAATCATAAATAGTCAACAAGCAACTTAATTCCAATCGTAATAAGTATCACCTATATACAACTTGATCAAAGTTTGATTTCCCTACATTGAAAAGAGTAGGTGAAATGTCAACATATTTGTTTGTTTGTTTCATTAATAAATAGTCACATGCACAAACCAACCCCATGTATATATATGGTCGCCCCATGGCCTGCTGACATTCATAACATTAAGATAACGTTACTACATTATTCAAATAAGGACATGTACCACTCAATTCAATGTCGTTATACTTCGAGAACTTCCATCACTTTCTAGGAACATATCAGATAAGTAATTACCCAAATCTTCAGGAGTAAATTTGATGATCGATTCTTGTCCAATTTCTCTTCGGAACGTTCCATGATAATGTTCGTAAAACCCCGCATATGGAAGAACCATTTTTCTTGCTAATGAGAGCTTCACTTGTTCTCGCAACTTTTGATCGGGTATGACCCATGAAGATTGGTTCCGGTAGGCTTCTTCGAATCCCACATTGAACTTCTTGAAACAATCTTTCACATACTCTTGTGACATCTCATCCTTCGGATTGTGACCTAATGTTGTCATCACTTTGCTCCAACCCACTCTTTCATAATTGGATATGTATTGCCTAACCTTTTCTTCGTTTTTCGATATCCATTCGGACCCCAAAACGGATCCCAAATCTGACTTCCGGACCTTGGCAACCACGTAGTTAAGGTTATTGGCTAAGAACAAGTAAGCCAGAGCCACGTCCTTGTAGTGCTCGACTTTTGCGTCGAGCTTACATAGGAGTACAAGTATCAACCATGCCACCCGTTCACCCAACGGGGATTCATTGGCGTCGTCAGAATAGTCTTCCTCAGAGAAAGACTGTTCTGACGACGAAGCCCGAGACACTAAAGAAGTATCTGGAAACGGATACTTCACTGCCAATGGCCAATCGGCCACAATATCTTCTAGGCAACCTTTGTAGTCCGCCAGGAACACCATGTGGTTCATCACATACCGAGTCTCGGGATGAATTCCTCCGCCAGGGGCACCCTTAGACATTTCCTTCTGTACAGCGGTTTCAAATTCCGACAACAATAAACGTACGGCTTCTCCGAGCTTCACTAGTGAATTCTCCGCTTGTGATCTCAAGGAGGAGAAGGAATCAAAGCCGAAAATCACCTCAATCTCAGGCCTGAGAGATGAAATAGCTTCATACAAATCAAGAACTCGAAACACTTTTTCGGTTGTTAATTTCTTGTATTTTGCTACAAGTTCCGGGAAGCTAAACAAGGATAGAGCTCGCTCTTTAGCAACTTCGAAAAAAATGGAGTCGGCCATTTTCTCAGTTGAGGAGAAAACATAGTCACACAGCATTTTTTCACCTAGAAAAATGTTCTTGACAGCAATTTTTATTCCTTTGAGCCAATTCTTGATTTTTGTTTCCAAAGAATCCCATTCAAGTTTCTGTATCTGTGAAAGAGTTGGGATTTTGTCTAGAAATCCAACGTTGTAGAGGCCCTCGTCGACGTTGGATTTCCGGACAAGTTTATAAATGTTGACACATTCTTTACTATACCCTGAAGCAATCATACACTCTGCAATAGTCTTCAAATCCTCCAAGACTGAGTCATTTTGATTCCTACTCTTTTCTTCGTCTCCACTTTCGTTGCTGTGGATGGATCCTTCGTCAAGATCAAGAATATGTTTGTTTGTTGCCAAAATTGAATGGAATTCTTTTTCCAGTCTCCTCATGGCTAGTTCCATAAGATTCTGAGCTCTAATGAGTGACTCTGAGCTGGAACTATGCTTTATCAAGTACTGCATAGTTTGTTTTAGTTCCTGGATTGCTCCCAACAGTTGCTTCCCCTGTTGTGGAGAATCCCGGAACAAGTTTGAGCCACCATAGGCTCCCAATTTTGTTACGAAGGCCTCCGCGTTTTCTATATTCTCCTCCATCATCTGCTCTGAAAAGGTGTGCCGGGCCGGGGAAGAAGAGGAGGAGGAGTAGGAAGTAGTAGTGGTGCTTCCTGAGTGTGGTGGTGATGAATGTCTAGAGGAGAAAAGATTAGTCCTCATCTTTCAAGGAGTGAAAAAAAGTGTTGCAAAGGTTTAAAGTGGACTTTAATTTTGGGATAAAATGATAAGTGGATATGGGAATATTTAGTGGGAATAAAAGGTAAAGATTATATGAGATTTGAGAGAATGAAGATGGTGAGGATGAGAGAAGAGATAATATAGCTATTTTGTTAGGAGGTATTTTAAGATGAGAAGCAAATGTTGACTAGTAAGAATGAAATAGCCATCTTTTGACTAATTAATTTGACGCGCTTGAGGTCAACGGTAATTATAGTTTGTGGTTCAAATTTTTTTGTCTGAATTGGTTCATTCTAAAGTTAGGTAGTATGATTTTGTCTGAACTTGTTCGATTGTCTTTTAGCTATGGAAAATATAAAATCTAGGTTAAAATCCAACACTTATAACAAAATGGTTGGCTGTTGCCTTTTATTGGTACTTAGTAAACTTCATTGCCATTTCTTGGTTCTGTACTGGAGGCAAGGATAATTTCTAGACTAAACATAATTTGCTGATGATGTTCAATTTTTTACCCAGCACATTGTTTGATTTGATTGTCAAAGTTATGTTCGAAAAGTTCGATCCACCAATTTATGCTCAAAGTTCGGGTTGGCGTGGTCTTAACAGAACTCGAACCTTAATTTCAGAGTTTGCCTAACTCTAAATGAAGGCTTTATTTGAGTCAAACTTGTATAGGACCACCAGACTAGTCATTCAACTTGAGCGAACATAACTTAACAACTTGCCTATAATAATGTTGAGCTAACAATGAGGTAGGCTAAATATAATTGAATAATATAATATCAAAATTTGAAAACTACGACTTCGTCATCATCAATTCATCATCATAGAGTAGATAAGCAACGTCAAGACATCTTGCCCCAGTGGCAAATATACTGACACCTCTAGCGGAGGTCTCGGATTCGAGCTCTCTTGTTAGAAAGAAAAGTGGTTAGAGAGATGATTTCTCTCGCTAATTTGATGCTAGTCGTCTCTTTCCTTGAATTTACGAGTTTACGAATTATATTAATGTTTCACGATTGTAATATATTATTCGTATTAATAAAATCAAAGGACACCCCTATTTAAAAGGAAAAAAAGAGTAGATAAGCAAGGTCAATATAACAATGGCGATTGGCGACCAATCTTTACAATCTATAAATGCAGGCTTATTTAAACTCATTATTACAAGCAGGTTTATTCAAAAACAATACCATTTAATTAATTATCTTTAAATTGTACTACTATTCAACAAAACAACGATGTCAACTACTGTAAGCCACATAAATATGGATGATGAAGAATGGGAATCATTTTTTTTTCACTTACAACAATAAATTACTCCCTCCGTCCCTAAAAGATTGTCACATTTTGACTTTTGGTGGTCAACAAAACACGATTTAAAACATAAATATCTATTATTCTACATGCGAAAAAATTATAAAAAGTTAATATTTCAAAATTATATATTGAGACGAATCTAACAAGGTCCCACAAGACTATATTATTTCTTATCGTTTAATGGGAATTTATGATCATATTTTGTAATGTTTAACTAACAAAAATCAAAATGTGACAATCTTTTAGGGACGGAGATAGTATTAAGAACAAGTCGTTCATATGTCTCTTCATTATTCTTCTTAATACTCGTACATGACTATATGAAATGACAATTTCAAGTTATTATGTCAATAATGTCATAATTGTAGCTTGACTTCTCCTACCTGCATTTTATTAATACTACTACATGTTTAAAAACAGTTTAGTTTGTGCGAATTTATTGATAATATCTATAATACTTTTTTCGATTAAATTTTATATGAACACATTAATATGACAACACATTTTTTCAAATTATAAAACACATATGCTTGGTAAGAATTATTAAATAATAAATTAATTTTATGTAATATCATTTAACTCATTTTAACTAAGCTTAAATTTATAAGAAATATAATATTTTTCTAAATTTATTCTCAAAAAATAAAAATAAATATAATTAATAATATTAGTGGATAGTTATTCTCTAAAATATTCATAAAAAATAAATAATTTATATTAATTATATTCTTACAATTTAGGGGATCATGGGTTTTCAAAATAACTTTAAGTCCCCCTTCTCATATTATATAATTTTTTAAAATAAAAAAAATTATCAGCCATTACAGATCAAAATTTATGTTATGAAACCAAAACAAAATGTTAGAAGAAAATTTAAATTTAAATCCAAAAAGGTTATTATATAAACTTGCATTGATAGGTTGAGTTAACTCTGAACTAACCACAATACATGTCATCACTACCACCACTCCTTCCATGTCACATTGCATATAGGGCTGGATGGAATCATTTATGGGGAAAAAGTGAAAACTTTTCCATTAAGCAATTACAAACATTCATATCACTCTATAGCATCGTTTTGATGTCGGGCATTGCAACGAACATTATTTTTTTTTGATAGATAAAAGATAAAATAATATAAATGTTTAAAATTTAAAAAATGTCATTAAGATAATAAGAGCTTTAAGAGATAAAGAACTACTGAAATAACCTTTAAATATGAAATAAAGTAAAGATAATCTATTAAAACCGATGAAATTGTCATCCTCGAATGCCTGAAGCTTTCTCCTGACCCAAATATTCTTCAAAGTACTAATAAAAATTGTTAATTCGTGAGTGATATCTACTTGTACATAAGCATTATATAACTGCATAATAAAATTACGATGGCTCTCGAAAAACAAAAGAAGTAATCGAATAAATAACCTTAAAAGACATGAATAGACGAGAGTATAGATCTTGTAGTCGGTGTCAGGGGCGGACCCTAGGTTTTTCAGTTTCGTTATATATCGTATACTTTTTTGAAATATTTTGGATATCTAGAATAAAAAGTGTATGTAAACTAAGTAAAAGTTTAGCATAGTTGGTTTGGGGCTTCCTTTAAAGGGTGGAGCCGTGGAGGTCATGGGTTCAAGCCTTCCAAGGCACATTTATTAACACAATTTTGCACTTTTGTTGATTTTTAACACTTTTTCTTTAAAATTTTGCCCCCCCACTTCATTTTTCCCAAAGTTGCCCCCTCCTTTAAATTTGTTCAAAGTTGGTCCCCTTATTTTCATCCTAGTTTCGCCCCTGTTCGATATGTCAAGGAAAATCCAACATGCATTATTTGAGATTGATGTTTTGGAACTATGACCTATGATCTTATATTTTAAAGATGCTCGTCCAAATATGCATTCATTTTAACCAGAGATCAAGGTTTTTTATCCAATATTATACTATCACCATCATCGTGTTTATCATCCAAATTAAACATGCATGGAGTATTTGAAATTGATGTTTTGGAACTATGACAATCAATTTTCTTTTGTTTTTTATTCTAATATGTAGATGAGGTTTATGACTCAAATATAGTAATATGGATTCTGACGGTCTGCACAAGGAGTTGACTTCTTGTGTGGTTTGAGTATATTCTCTGCTTTGATAATCTTCTAATTTCTAAAAACATTTATTGTTTCCAAAGAATCAAACTTGTATACAATAACAGCAATATGAAGAAATAATGTCAACGTTGACCAAGCAATATATTGTTGACTCTGTAATATAATGTTGCATTTAGGAATATATATTACTTCCTTTTGACGGAGTTATTTACTTTTCACGGTCTTCGAAACACGATTTAAAACGTAAATATTTTCAATTTTACATTTGTAAAAATTATAAAAAGTTAATATTTTAAAAATTCGTATTAAAACAAATCTAACAAGATCCAATATGATTATATTATTTCTTATTGACTAATAATAATTTTTTGTCAAAATTTGTAAAATTTGATTCAAAAAATTAAAATGGCTCCATCATTTAGGAATGGAGGGAGTAACTTATTCCATTATTATTAGCATGATCATTTTAATTTAACTCCAAATGTACTATATAATAGATTATCAAAATTTGTTATTTAAAATATATGCGGTATTAATTTTGATAATTAAAAATTAAACCAAACCATCTTTTCCAATTTTCATAATAGAGGTAGTATAATTATTGAGTCCCGAGTCCCGACTCCCTACATTATGAAATCCAAGTGCCACTTTAATTATTCAAGTAGCTACAAATTAAAAGGGAGCACATTATATTACTGGGTCTTAATATAAGAGGCGTTAACTGAACCGAAAGATTAGATTATTGTTTCAATAATTTAGTTCCCAACACATATGCAAATACTTTAAAACTTTTCAAGTGCGTTTGGATTTGACACACAAATGACACATATACTTCCTCCGTTCCTAAATGACTGTCACATTTTGACTTTTGATGGTCAATAAAACATGATTTAAAATATAAATATCTATTATTCTACATGCGAAAAAATTATAAATTGTTGATATTTCAAAAATATATATTGAGACGAATCTAACAAGGTATTACACAAGGTTATATTATTTCTTATCGTTTAATGAGAATTTATAACTAAAATTTTATTATGTTTAATCAACAAAAGTGAAAATGTAACAAAAACGGAGATAGTATATATAAACTATAGTGTGTATAGAGATGGAAGATATTTTCATTTTCGATAACGAAGATAGAGGTCGTTATATCAACCTTCTGGTAGAAGGAAATTAAGAGGTCGTTATATAATGTGAAGGCCAAAGATTCTTGATTCTATTAGACTTATCATACCAACTATATTTTAATCCAAAAGATGAATATCTATATTCATTTAATCTGTTGATCAAGAAATCCAAGAGTATGTGAACACAAGAAGAATTGAAGAATATAATTTAAATACTACTTATGTTTTTCTAACCAAGTAATCAACTCGGTAAATAAGTAACTAGTTGAATAAAGTATAAGGAATCTTCTCTTTTTGTTTTCACGTTAAGTTCTTACACGTTTAATTCCATAAGCATATTCAAAAGTAAGTGTGGTCTTTTATTTACTCGTCTATCACCATATATGATATGACGTATTCAGATTCGATCATTCTCATGCAAATTCCACCATGTACGACCTTCTTTCAACTTTTTTCCCCTCACGTGAGATAATTAAATTACAAAGTCATATATAAAACAATTTGGCAAACTAATATTCCCTTCGTCCCTAAAAGATTGTCATATTTTGACTTTTGGTGCTCAACAAAACACGATTTAAAACATAAATATCTATTATTCTACATGTGAAAAAATTATAAAAAGTTAATATTTCAAAAATATATATTGAGACGAATCTAACAAGGCCGTCCCACAAGATTATATTATTTCATATCGTTTAATGGGAATTCATGATCAAATTTTATACTAACAAAAGTCAAAATGTGACAATCTTTTAGGGACAGAGGAAGTAACTTACATTTGTCCCTAGTATATTAATTACCTAAGACTATTAACTATTTACATTTGTCACTAATTTACATAAGAAAATAGTTTGTATAAGTAGGTTAATTTATTGAATAGAAGTATTTGATAACGTACTTAGTTCGAAAATTTGATGTGGAAGTCTGGAAGATTGATTTTGTTAAATATATTTGTTTGTGTTCAAGCTTTATTATTTCTTATATTTCGACATGTAGATAAAGATCGTAACAAACAGAAAATACAACTCATAATGTATAAATGAAGGTCAATATATTCACGATTACGATTTTATTAAAAAAACAAATCTATTAAGATTTCTCTTAATGTATAAATGACGTCATAATTAATCCTTATACCAATATCAAAATTATCATAATAATTTTCCAACCAAATCTTAATAAAAAGAAAACTTAATAGGACCATAACTTTATGTCAATATATTAGCAACGTTAGCAAATTACTAAATATTAATCCCAATTGTTCCATTCTCATATATATATATATATATATATATATATTATTATATATATCACAACATACATATTCTACATGTAAAAATATAATTGCTCGTGCAAGAAAACAAAATTTGACGTTATTGTTGATTAGAAGTTTATTAGAACATGATTCATCGTTCGTCAGTCAGAGGCAACCATTTTTGTTGAATCATCGTTTTGTATGTCTATTGGTAGAAGCAACTAATAACATCCATAATCTTGTATACAAGTCTAAGGATGTCTTTATCTTACACCGTTGTATTCGAAAAATCTCCTCTTTGATGATGTGTCCCAATGACAATTTTTTTTGTAAAATTGCTAATTGTTTTAACCAATCTATTTCTAAAATTTAAAAAGAAAAAAAAATGAAGGTACGTGAAATAAATTGTGTCATATATTAAATATTCTAAACTAATAACTGATAGCCTATCAAGAAGCCAGGAAACAACTCTAAATTTTTTACAAAAAATTAAGACCATAACCAAATGACAATTATATTTTACCAATACAATAATCTCTTGCAACATGAGACAATACTTCATGCAACTAATAATAAGGTCGATTTTGTGGCTGCGGATTAGACAACAAAAACACTTTATTCTAATTCATATGCATTTTATATCAATTCATTTTTATTTGACATCTTTAGCCAACAATATTTGACAAGAAAAATTAATTATATAATTATTCATCAATATTTTTTATTTTTTAAAATTTACAAATAGAGATGAGTTTGGATTCATTTGAACACAAATTTTTGTAATGAAGAAAAGAGATTCTATTTAATACATATATATACTCTGAAATTTATTATAGAGTGTAAAAATAGATAAAATATTGTACAGTATATATTAATATGATGACATATAAATCATATTTTATGAGATTTAGTAATAAGTCTCTTGTAATTGTCTCATGTAATTCCTTTTTCGAAAATATAAATATAATATTATCATAACTAAAATAAAATATGAAACAAAACCGTATCATGTAAATTTTATAAGATGCCTCAAAGTAATATGGTCACTTATATGAGGAAACACTGCTTTTTCCTTTAATAAAGCTAGCCATTATCGCTACGTTGTCAAAACCAATAAGAAGCAATGCTTTTCATTTAACAGGTTAATTTTTTGCCAAAAGTCAATTATTATGTCATCTAATTAACGGTAGTAACGGACATCATCTATCTGAAGTGTGAGCAGAACCTATTTGTTTTGACGTTCCAGATTATTACATGATTTTCAACTGATGATTTTTCTTTCCAATTATCGGCCAACAGAATTTGTGGTCGATCTGCTCCCAACAATGAAAGGAAGCTTACATGTGGGATTGTAAAAGAATTTCAAAGTTTATTTCGGATTCAAAAGTTTGACTTAATATAGTTCGAACCGAGCTCGAATCTTATTTTTAGGTTCCATCGAATTCCAACTGAAGTTTCAGTTCAGTTCAACTCGAATTACATACTTCTTATTTTATCAAGAATATTTAAGTTTTTGTTCGAACTTCGAATTTTTTGAACCGAATTTTAAATTTTTAGGTTCAGTCGAACCAAATCTTTGAATCTCTACTTTTAAACCGAATCAAACTTTGACGAAATTAAGTAAGGTTCGGTGCATTTACATACCCACTTACTTGTTATAAGGTTTTTTTTTATAATGTCGTGACCTAAGTAGTCAAACAAGAATTAAACTGGATCAACTAAGGGAAAAAAAGTACAAGGCTAACAATAGACCCATGATTTTAATATAGGATGTTTATTTTCAAAATAAAAGTAGGATTTTTTCATTTAGGCCCCTCAACTATGATTATCTTTTCAAATAGTCCCTGATACTATTATCTTTTCAAATAGACCCTTATGCTACTATTGATCAATTACTTAACAGTATCTTTGGTGCAATACATATATCAACAAAGCTATTTGAGTATTCATTTTATAGGGAGTTAAAGTAGACAAAGCTATGTAGATCATTCACGTGAATCCTTTAACTACTAATTAGGTCCGTCCATTATTTATGGATAATAAGGAAAATATGATTCAACGAATTGATACAAGAAAAATATAATTATAAAAGTTTAACTGGATCGAGCCGAACAATTTTTATGTAAGCCTAAGTGGTTCCCTAGTTTCACCACTTCCCTCGACCCCTAATTTACCACATGCCATAATTAGAATGTTCAACAAAGTAAACAAGCGAACCATTTTCAAAGTCCAACTAGATAACGAACGAAGCATCATTGCATACTCATTTTTCACAAACTAAAGGCACACAACAAAAGCCAAAAAAAAAAAAAAACAATGTCCCACATATCTCAAACCCAGCCGCGTATAACTGAAGCACTCAACAACAATCCTTCGAATAATAGTCAACTTTTAATATTCATTTCACAATAAAATCCCCTTCCCAAACGTCTATATATACCACCCACCCCCTCCTCAGTTATCAACTTAAAAAACATTTAACAAAATATATTGTAATCTCTCAAGCATAGTTCCAAAACCATTATATTCAATCAACAACCTAAAATCTCCAAAATAATAGTCAAAATATTACACATGAGGCAAAGTTTGTTTTCATCACCGGCACGGTCCGGAGGCACTTCCCCCTCGACGTCCTCCTCCTACTCCTCCTCCTCGCCATATCGTGCTCGGAATGTATTTTCTGACCGGATGATGGCAGAGAACATAGCTAATGCCGAGGCAATCATAACGACATGGAAATTCCAGGGCGACGGAACCTCCTCGAAATTCACATCAATGTTCCGAGAGTATCCTGATGAGGCCAAAAGACTACTGAAAGAAATCAAGAGCCTTCAAAAGGCCATGCACTACTTGGTAAAACATGATTCTAGCTCAGAGTTACTAATAAAGGCCCAGAATTTAATGGATATGTCCATGAGGAGACTGGAGAAAGAGTTCCATTTCATCTTGTCCAGAAACAAGAACATTCTTGATCTTGAATCAGTCTCCAATCGTTCTTCCAATGTCTCTTCTCCGAGGTCTAGTGACTCAGATGATGTTGAATCCACGGACAATGATGGAGAAATCGCAGAAGAAGAAGAGAAATTGCCAAATGAATCAGTCATGGATGATTTGAAGACAATTGCAGAGTGCATGATTGCTTCAGGATACGGGAAAGAATGCATTAACATATACAAACTTGTCCGGAAATCCATCCTCGACGAGGGCCTGTACCACCTAGGACTCCTCGGAAAAAACATAACGTCATCACAGATTCAGAAACTTGATTGGGACACTATTGAACTGAGGATCAAGAATTGGCTCAGAGGAATAAAGATCGCCATGAAAGACATCTTCCTCGGGGAGAGAATATTATGTGACTATGTTTTCTCATCCTACGAGAAAGTAATTGAGTCCTGTTTCGTTGAGATTGCCAAAGATCGTGCTCTTGCATTGTTAAATTTCCCGGAAGTTATTGCCAGATATAAGAAGTTATCTGCCGAGAAAATGTTCAGGATTTTGGATGTGTATGAGGCAATTGCAACTATCCAGACCGAGATTGAAGTGATTTTCGCATTTGATTCTTCCACGGTTGTGAGATCACAGGCTGTGAACTCACTCCAAAGGCTTGGAGAAGCCGTACGTTCAATGTGGTCCCAGTTCGAGTCTGCTATTCAGAAGGACACCTCTAAGGCTGTCCCTGGAGGGGGCACTCATCCCCTGACTCGGTACGTGATGAACTATTTGGTGTTCGTTGCTGATTACAGTAGTTACTTGGAGGATATTATGGTGGATTGGCCGTTGGTAGTGAAGTCTCCGCTTCCTGAAATATTCTTCCCTGCTCGCACTTCACCAGCATCCTCTGTGTATGACGGTGAAGAGGGCGGGGAGGACTCGGCTTTGGCTATACGGGTGGCGTGGTTGATCTTTTTAGTCCTGTGCAAGCTTGATGCCAAGGCTGAGCTATACAAGGACGTTCCACTTGCCTACCTATTCCTAGCCAACAACCTCAACTACGTTGTAACCAAAATCATAAAGTCCAACTTGAGTACCATTTTGGGGACCGAGTGGATTTCCAAGAATGAGGCAAAGGTTAAACAATACACATCAAATTATGAAAGAATTGGTTGGAGCAAAGTAGTCACATCATTCCCCGAGCACCCAACAAGTGAAATGACTCAAGAGTATGTCATGGAATGCTTCAAGAAATTCAATTCCGGGTTCGAACAAGCCTACCGGATACAATCCTCGTGGGTCATACCCGACCAAAAGATCAAGGAACAAGTTAAGCTATCACTAGCACGAAATATAGTTCCAACTTATCGCGAATTTTATGAGAGTTATCGCGGTAAATGGAGAAGTAAATTCGGAGAAGAGCCCATCATCAAATATGCCCCGGAGGATCTGTTCAACTTTTTATCGGATTTGTTTCACGGTGATGGAGGGTCCTCAGGGAGCACAACGGCGACGACGCTACGTTGATGTTGTCTGTCTTCAAACTACAAACTTTGCCGGCATTGGGTGCGGGTCAAACAATGGTTGCACGCAATTATTATTAATCAATTAGATAGAAGTCTTGTGTATAATACAAATTGATGTTCATTGTTCACATATTTAGAGAATCTTGATTCTAGTTTGATTATTGTTACACAAATTTTCTTTATGTTATTGTAAACAATATTTTTTCCCATTCAAATAAATAAACGTTGCCGTTATTAATTCAATTTTCGCATGAACAAATTTAGTGAGTATCACTAATATGAAAAATGTACTCAGATCATTATATCATATTTGAATTCCTCACTTTAAAGGTCCCGTGGCTCTCTTAAGACACACAAGAAGGTAAATCACGTATGTGTCTTGGAGGGTCAGGGAATTTAGTTTGTCTGTTTAATACTCAAATACGAGACATTGTCACTACGGGACTTAAACCCACGCTTTTTACCAACTGAGTTACGCCTCAAAGCTGGCCCTCCTCATTGCCAACTTTAGTCTTTACTCTTTATCACATATCAATGCTAAAACCCAACATGACCACTTTGATTATACCAGTTATTAATAAACAAAGGAATTCTTGGAAGCAGTCCAACACAGCTATTAAATACGGAGGAGTCATGATTTATTACTTGAAACATCGTTACGTCTCATGCAATGAGCTAATGATGAATATATTAAAAAATATGATCGACTTAGTCAAAATATAATTTAATAAGAGCAGCTTCGTAATATATGTTGAATAAGTTGTTCGATTGATCATAAATCGTGACCAGAAGGACCTACCATAGTAGGATCTGCTGACAAAAAATGAACATGTCTAATCGTTTTCTACAATAAATATGATCTGCTTAACATATAGACGAAAATGATACGATGTTATTTTCTCACATAAATTCATAACATGGCCAAGTCAAGCACTTTACTGTCGAGAACATGAACTCTATAATAAATCTGCTATTATATTTTATTTTAAAATACTTTCGAAGTACCACAATTGAATTAGTAAAACAAAAATACTCTGGGTGACTTTGTCCGATGACGATCAAGCATGCTTGGTCTTCAAAAAATAATGTAAGAGATCATTTTTCTGATGTAGTAGTAGTACATTTTATTGCACTAGCTTTTTTTAGTTTACCTAATTGCATATAGATAAATAATATGAGAGCTCAGCACCATGACTACGACAAAATGAAGCAAACGATTGTAACAAAAACATAGAAAAAGGAGAATAAATATTATGGTTGAAGATCTTAATAAGTTTAAAAAATCCATAAGGAATAATTCAGCTCAAAAAGCGATACAAGATACAACCTGACCAACAAAAAACCTGTTTTTCCTTTGGTGTTGGGAGACCCACAAATAGAACTCTTAGATTGAATGTTTTAGACTTTGATGGCGAACTTCCTCAAAGGGTAGTACATTTCCTTCTTCTTCTCCCTTTCGGTCTTCAAAGATGCCTGCAAATTACATTAAGAAGGCTAGTTAGCAGAGGAGCACATAAGATAAAAATGCACACAAGACAAGGAATCATACGACCAATGCTCTTTTAATAGTTTGCATAGTAGGCAGACCACACCCAATTTATATCAGAATATATTGAGTCACTTCTATGATTCAACTAAGCGTAGCAGCAACATTATAGTTTCTTATAATTTGCACTTTACACTATCTTTATCAAGGATCCGTAATGACTACGGACGACATAGCCATACTATATTACTTGATGCTGCACAAATATACTTTATTTAGCGACACTAATGAAAGGTTTCAGGGAACCTTGAATTCGTAAGCTAATAGCGATAAATAAATAGGCATTGTGAGGACACAGGCAACATAATAGAGTATTGTACCAAATTTTTATCACCCAAACTTGATAAGTTCCGGTTAAAAATATGGAACAACATGGAATGCTACTCGGATCAATATTTTTAACATGAAACCAACTCAGGATACTGACACACTGAGTTCAATAAGAAGAGGCATATGACACACACTCATCAAGGTCAGAGAGCTTAATGGTCTCATGAAGGTTTCTAGGCAAAAAAATCTAGTTCGTCCATTAGATCCCTTAGTCCAAAGAGATAATGAGCAGCCTTTAACTCAGTCATTAAATCCCTCCATGTGGTTACTCCAAATAAAAACCCATTGGGAAGAACAACATAAAAATTTACTTAGAAGTGAAATACATAAGTGTCTCGATAAGAAGTAGTGCTTTACTTAGTAAAAATTTACTTAGAAGTGAAATACATAAGCCATACAATAAGAATGCAGGAGGCATGCCATCAAAACCATTAAATAGTTGGTATAGTGCTTTACTTAGTAGATGGAATAAATTTAGAGTCACTTGTAAAACTAGTTTTCTGGGCCTCTAGCATTTGAATAATTATCCCTCTTCCAACATGAACAAAACAAGACTCAAAATAAATAGCAAAATTAATATATTCAAATGTCTGAATTAAAAAAGCAACAAGTAACATTTCTATTACCTGAATCTTCTCACTTAAATATTCAAGGAGCTTTGTCGATCATATACAATAAAAAAATAGAAAAGAAACTAATAACAATAAAACCAATCGAAACAATACCTGATGCTTGGTGAGTCTTCGGCGGATAGCTCTGGTCTTCTTTGGGCGAAGATCAAGGGGCAAGTATTTCTTGTTCTTGTAAACTTCCCTCAATGCCGCTTTCTGCTTTTGTGATATCACTGTCAACACTTGAGCAATGGACAATCTCACCACTTTACTGCACACAACAAATAACCCAATTTATAAGCATAGGATATACATCTCAGACACTTTTCAATAATCTGAACTAACAATTACGAAGTTTAAATTTACACACATCATTTTTGTTTGAATCAAAATTATCATGTTTATACTGAAGTGCATTAAGAATTACTAGCATTAAGTCCCTCCATCCTTGAAAGAAGGTCTAGTTCTAAACTGTGATGACTTGACTTTTAAAATTTTGATCACAACCTAGATTATTACGTGAGTACTATATCGAAATATATTATTTACAACCTAGATTACTAATCAAACTTGTGTAACCCAATTAATCCCACAAAGTTTATTACTCATAATATCCACTCAATAGTTCAAAATATAAATAGGCAAACATCAAACTTCAAAATTGGACAACCTATTTGGGTCAAATGGTAGTACTAAATTAAATAAATAAGCCTCTACATACATTTTGGAGAGTTTGTTGGGTGCTCCACCAGTGACTTTGGCGACACGGAGGAGGGCGAGCTCAGCCTTGAGGTCTTTGAGCTGACCCAATAAGTCAACCTTTGACTTCTGCCTCAATTCATGGACTTTAATCCTAGCTGCCATATATACAAATAAATTTAAACGATTCAGATTAGTACAAATTTACAGATTTAAGGAAAATTAGAGGTTGATTGTGCTTACCCATGACGAATTTGAGTGAAAGATTTCTCCTTTTTACTTGAAATTGAGTCACGAAAAACCCTAGGTGTTGAAATTGGGAATATTTATCTAAGTTAAAAACCCTAGTTTTCTTAATTGAAGATGGATTTAATTGGGCTTTTTTCTGGGTGTTTCATTTTATTTGGGGAAATTGGGCCTGCCCAAATTTTCGTGGTTAGGTGAGTCCAGTAATAGACCGTAGAAGTGCAATTGGGCATTGGATTTCAAAACTTAATTAGAATATTGAATGGTTAATGTTTGGGATTTGTGTAGTTTATAAAATTAAAATAATTAGGAGACGCATGTGTCACCTGAAAGGACGATTAAGTTGTTGGAGTAAGTGAGCTTGTGACCGCAACTCCGCAAGGTCATGAGTTCAATTGCTTCTGTCTCACTTGGTTGAGCCTGTCACACAAGACTTGTCTTCTATGCGCAGTCTCCCGTTATAAAAGAACAGTATTTGTCCAATTCAAATTACTTATTTGTGTAGTATGTTTGAAATTCGGAGACTACTATTATGTCAATACAAATAACATAGATTAACTCTCGACTTTTATCGAACTTCAAGAACTGTTTATTGATGTGTTATTAACTTTTCAACCTCATTTAGAAGTCTAATTCAAATTAAAGACTACATGAATAAGCAAGTTCGGCGAAGGTTGCTTTGGTAAAGCAATGGATCAAACAAACACGTAGATATAACATTAAACAACTATAAACAAAGCCAAAGGAGCAAAAAAGATAAGAGGGAAAAAGGAGAGTTGCACAATTATACTAAGTCCCAATTAAAAAGTTTAGATATATAATCCGAAGGGAAACTTCGTTGATATTTAGCAATAACCCACAACTTTAAACGCATGATCATTAAAATAATCACTTGAATAACACCCACAAGATTCTTATAGTGCAAGAGCAAACGTATGGATTTAAGCCATAGTTGCTTAAAAAATTAAAATCCAATTTTACTAGCTAATACTAGTCGTAATTCTATTGGTTGTAGCATAATATTACCTCGTTTCAAAGTTATCATTACAAGACTTAATTGGACTGTAAATTAGTCTTTATATGAATAATACTCCTCATTTACTAAAAGATTGATATATTTTGACTTTTGGTAGTTAACAAAATACAATTTAAAATATAAATATCTCTTATTCTACATCCAAAAAAATTATAAAAAGTTGATATTTCAAAAATATATATTCAGACAAATCTAACAAGATCTCACATGACTATATTATTCCTTATGGTTTAATGAAAATTTTTGACCAAATTTTTAAAAGTTTGACCACCGAAAATCAAAATGTATCAATCTTTTAGGAAAGGAGGGAGTAATTAGTTTATCAAAAAGTTTTAACACAACAATTGATTTATCAAAATTTTTTAACACGTTAGTAGTTAATTCGTGTGATACCCATATTATTTCCTTAAAATATATTGATTGTATTAAGAGCACTCGCTTCAGTTGCCTTAAAAGCTATTTTAGGGAGTGAGAAAATTAATAACATCAAAAAATGTACTTTATCAGCTCACCTATAATATTATTCACACAATGCAAAATGGTGAATATGGTGTATTGATCGGTTATTTTACATTTCTCTCCTTTTCCCTCCAACCTGTATTGTTTTTATCATATTTTGCCTCCATTCTTTTCCTCTCTTTTGTTTATAATATTATTATTAATTAATTTATGCTTAAAAGTTAATGCTATAAAACTTACTTAATTTGATAGTGAATTTTTTTTGGATTCATATAAATTTCAAAATATATATAATAAAATTTAATCACAGCTGATTTAAATCAGTATGTACTTTAAAAAAAACAATTGTTGAAAATTTAAAAAGAATTGACATATTTGAAAATTTAACTTTTGAAGTTTGGTCAATTAGTTGCATGTGATATTTTAGAGGATATTGAAGTAATTTCGTATTCATAAATTTCCATTTTTTTAATATAAAATATATGATAGGTTTTATTTTTTGGATATTAGAAATCTTTTATTTCTTATTATTTTTTAGTGTAATGAAAATGACAAAATCACCCCTCTAAGATGTCAATACACAATCATTTGTGTTGACTAACAGCTGACTAAACAAATTACTGGATAAAAAGCCAACTGAAAATATTTTTGTTTAAATAAATAATCGACTAGACCACATGAAAACTTAAGTGATTAAGCAGTGAGATACTGAGGTGAGACAAACATTAATGATGATTCCGGTCATATTAATAAAAAAATTCTCACTCTAAAATTTCGAAAATATTGTCCAAGTATATATCAAATTTTGGTGTTGAGTTAATCTTTTATATTGATTCGTAATTTGATTAAATTAGTTATGGATCTTTTGATGAATTGATGAGAAACATTAAAGTCTAAACTTTTGAGATCACTAATTATCCCATGAAAACTCACTTTAATCCTAAAATCAAGGGTAGTTAGTTAAAGTCTTTGATGGAGTCAACTTGTCACAAATTGACATGCTAATCTAAAAGAGATATCTTACCGTAATGATGATATACTGACTTTAATATCCACTTACAAACTGTCACCAATTATTCGGACCTACCAAATCATATTTTTTCCATCAGATTGTGGAAATGTAATCATTTCAACCATTTTCATTTTTCGCATTAGGATTATATATGTATAATTATTAGGATTATTATTATATATAAATTACATGAGCAAGTATCTCCCTGGGTTGTCTTGTGTTGTCTGCTTGCTCTAAAATGGCTTGGCGTACTTGTGTAAGTTCAACAATAAATACATCACCGAGTAGTCCTAGCAACTACACTGTGAACCCGTAACGATGGTCATATTGGTGGAATAGTTGAGTTTATCTCCGGAAAAATCATAAATTTCAATTATTGGTTGAGACTGAAACACAATACGAGGCTTGTCTAGTATGATTTACCGACATGACTTGTATGATTTATAATTTATGTGCTATTGCATTGAATATTAACCAGTTTATATTTAACTAGTAATGATTGTGTATAGTCTACAAAAGTGTTGTGATAAAGAAATGGTTGAGACCTGTGACTAATGTAAACAGTACTATAAGCTGGAGCAACAGATTTAGTCATCGGTCAGTACTGAATTTCCAAATAAAGAATCTGAAGAAAAACAGAATTATATGTACAGAGTACAGTACTAAAAAATGACTAGTTTAATTAATTGGGTTGTCAGATTTGGAAGTGATTGATTTGTAACGGATAGTTAACAACAAAGATTCTGACATAACTTGTTGGTTGTTGCCCATTCTGGTTTTTGGTTACTCAAATCAAGAAATTTGATTCTAAATTCCCAGAATTGCAACATCTCCTACGTGCTAGTTGCTACATTATTGAATTTTTCATTGTATTATTCAATGAGCCAAATTAAATACAGTATGTAATTCGTGTGTTAGCATCCTCCTCTCTTTACATATTTAGTCCACCGGATATTCGGGTATTGTGAAGCGTGAAAGTATAGAGTTGTAAATAAGTCGGATTTTTTCGGCTTTCGTTCAAATTCGACTTAACTCAGGAGTATTAATTTTTTAAAAGAAAAATATGATCGTGAGATTTGAACCGATCGAGTCACCTTACTAATGGTTCTAGAATAAATACACACGCCATTTCAGGTTTAACATGTTTAGTAATTGTTACCGACATGGCGGCATCGAGGCTTGTATGCCCCGATAAAAGTCCCGATCGGGGATGTTTGGGACCAGGAGAATTTTCGAGTTTGGTCCATTGTGTTGTATATATATGCTTATATTATTCAAGTAGTTATAAGAAAATTCTTCAACATAACCTTTAGCAAAATTAATCAAGTCAGGCCAAGTGATCGATTCCTGTGTGTGTAACATTTATTTGGAATAATTTTATCATTCATGAATTTGTGTTTGAGATAATTAAACAACTTCAATAATAAAGATGGTTATTTGGTTGTGTAAGATTAAGGAAATAATGTTATCTCGAGATATAACTTAAGTCACAATAATGTGATTGGGTAGTGACATCTCCAATAAAACGAAATGGAATCAACATGGAGGACGTGCATATTGGACTTGTGTATAGTAAAATTTGAACTCATAACAAGTGAACTTTAAGTAAAAATTAATCAAGTCAGGCTTGACTGGTAGTAATTTTAACACTCATTTCACTTCATTTGGTTATTGAATAGTAGGAAAGTAATCAAAATGATGATATGCTGCCTCATTGCACCACTACCTCAACCATCGAACACTCTAATCAAATATGCGTCCAAAATAAAACAAATGATGGTGTCTCAAATTGCCCTCTCGGAGCATAATTCAGTTGGTAAAGAGTTTGAATGTTGTGATGACAGTTTAATCTTTTGCACGACATAGATTCGAATCCCCTACAAACCAAATTCTCGTATTAAAGTAGTTAATAGACAAATTCAAATTTATGACCCTTTAAGATACATCCTACAATTTATCTCTCTTACGATTGAACACTTAAACCAATGACTCACCTTTTTAATGATGGTGTCTCAAATTGGACAACTTATTTATTGCAAGATTTACTGTTGGCACACAAGAAGAAAATGAATTAAAGGCACACAAGAAAGGCTACTTTCGGTAGCCTGATATAACTACTTTTGATCCTTCGTAGATAATTTACATCAGTCAAGCCTGGTGGCTATAGTGTGAGGGGTAATCATATCACAATAATTAATAAGGTACTTAGTTTTGAAATATATTAAAAATAAAAACAAAAAGATCCTTCAACAATTCATGAGTCATGAGTAGTGGTAGTAATCATTTCACGCAAAGGTTACATTTATAAATAAATAAAACTACTGTATATATAATTATATATACCCACTCACCCATAAACGAAAAAGGAAAAAATCAACTTTAATGAGTCCAGATAATTCATGTATCCTCCAGGGGTCACACTATAAATTTCATATACTTGAGTACTTGAAATGCATGTCTTGATGGGGCCTTAATTTCTTGTAGTGTCTTAGATCTTTTTGTTTTTTAATGTATATTTCCATCCTTATTTCAAACTTGTGTTTGGCAGGAATGAAGAAAAATTAAAAAGGGCATGTAGTATGTCGGCTTTCAAAAGATAAAATGGATAATAACAAGAATTGGGTTGGATATTATTTGTATCATTTTTGTCACTTGGTATCATTTTTCTTTTTGATGGATTATGTACTACTTTATATATCTTTATGTATTATTGGGGTGGAAGTTAATTAAAAATCATTATCTATCTTTATGTTATGGTTCATTTTGTTCACTCATAAATAAAAAATTGGATCTTTATTTCAATGTATAGTCTATTTCATCACTAAAATCATTGTTAATTTAGCCATATTTACTAATTGCATAATTTTGCAAGGGGAAATCATTTTTTATTAATATAAAATAAAAAAAATACAGTATTAAAAATTGACCTCCGAATGAAACCACATGCGTATCATGTGACCAAATTAGCAGAGGAACTGACAATACAGTGAGCGAATGAGACATTTAAAATAGAGATGAGCGAATGAAGACACTTCAAATATTAGTGAGGCAACAGAAAATCATGGTAAAACATAAGGGATGATCCTACCTTTTGCCGTATATTGTGATCAATTTTGTTAAGTGTGTACAAGTTTTCGTTCTAAAACTAACTATTAATAAACAAACTCAATATCTTATATATTGACTCAGAAATATATTAATTTTTTATATGAAATATGCGTCTCAATAGTAGACTCAATTAATATTATGAACCTGTCATGCATTCATTATAATACATTATAATTCAAATGTTAGTAATTTCATTTAATTAGTATGGATGGTCATAAATTATTTAAGTATGATAGTTAACATCTAAAGGGTAGGCTCAAATAATGAGGTAGACGACAAAATTTCCCCCCTCCCTCAAAACTCATATCCATCTTTATATAACCAACTTAGAAATATAACCAATTCAGAAGTGTGTCCTTCATTTTGAATATCCGATCCTTCCGATAGTCTCTCATACAAACCTCTTTACACAACAAACACTCACCTTTAATTTTAGTCTTCTTCCAAGCAAAAACAAAACATAATCCATGAAAACCATTGAACTATTCTGTGCCTCTCCAGCTTCAACAGCTATTTGTTCAAGCATGGACCAATACAGCATGGTCCGGCACGGCACCAAACACCTCGACCGCCTCGGCGACCGCATCAAAACCCGAACTCCACCTTGTTTATCCGAACTACCCTTTAACCCTAGGCCATCTTTCCATCAAAAATCAAGAAAATCATCATCAAGACACAACGAAATTCGACGAAAAAGCTCGGCTGATATTTCAGACCTAAGACATAACAATAGCCCCCCTTCTACTTCTTCAAGATACTTGTTGAGTGACGAAAAATCCATGTTCCAGTCCTCCTCAGTAGATGCTGAGATTTCCTCCAGTTCGGTTATGTACAAGAAAAAGAGTAGTGTCAATAATGAGAAAATGAAAGTGGTGAATAATTGCAAGGAGCTTGAAATGTTTCGATCTTCTTCGGCTCGTTCTTCTAAAGAGTCTCCTATTTATAATAATAAGTTGGCTTCAACAACAACGTTGGCTCGTTTGTCTCATGAATCTTCGGTTAAAAACTCAACAACATTTGCACGTTTGTCCCATGAATCTCCTGTCTTCAAACTGTCTTCGGCCACGAGTGATATGCAACTTTCTAAATCTTCGTCTACTTCTACCCGCAATCATCATCAGGTTAGTTTTGTTAAGATTGTATGAAGATTGAGGAAATGACCCGTATGGTGCTGAAAGTGGTCGAGGCTATTATTTAGTTCTCGAAAGTTTACTGTAAGTTATAAATTAGTCTTCGAAATTGAACAAAAATTGTAATTAATTTACAATTTTTTTCGATGACCAAATAACAACCTCCACTCACTTTATCGTACCATCTCACCAATTTAATCAAGATGCTCCTACGAGAACGGAATACGGAAAGTATTTGATGAGATTTATTTAGTGTTCAAATTGCAAAATATATAAACAATATTTTAAACTTTTTAAATCTAGGATGGTAGGTGTCCTTGCCCGGCCCTTTATTGGTTTTGTCCATGATTGCTCAAAAGCATTAATTAGTTTATTACTTTGATTATATTACTAGTTGATATTTATTCGATAATTTATTTTCCTTTCAATAGTTTAGTAATAATTAATTTCCTTATTAGGTTGTGGAGTTGCGAGTGTCTATTCATTGCAAGGGGTGTGAAGGGAAAGTAAGAAAACATCTCTCAAAGATGGAAGGTGAGCTTTATACTTTCGTTCTTGGTTATGCAAGAAGAGTTTATTATACGTTATATAGGCAGACTAGCTTCATATTAAATTTCGCTATCTAACTTTAATTTATTGTTAATTTTCGAAAAATTGTTTAGGTGTAACATCTTTCAGTATAGATTTGGTGTCAAAGAAAGTGACGGTAGTAGGAAATGTGACCCCTCTTAGTGTATTGGCAAGCATTTCAAAGGTGAAGAATGCTCAGTTTTGGCCATCGCCGACGACATCCTCTTCTTCATCATCATCAACTTCTTCTTCATCATCGTCTTCAATGTCTAGACGTGCCTGAGTAATAATAAGACGCGCACTAATCGAAGAGTATCTTGTTATTTGAGTGTTCAAATTAATGTTTATTATTAAATGTATGATCATCTTTCTTGTATGTAATTATGTAATAAAATGTTAGTATCCTAATTACTCGTTGTAAACTTAGTATTGATTTCTAGAGGGGTAATTTGATAGTGAAGTTCTTCCTTAGATTTTATTATATTGTTCCAAATAACTAGAGGGCGATTTTTGGTACCAACTAGTAGTGTATTTCATATGGTCTCTTTTTTTCTTTCTTTATTATAAATAAAGAGTTACAAATATGTAATAACATGGTTCATGATTCAAAATTTCGAATTCAAAAAGTCGAAATTTTATGGGATTCGATGTTATTTACATTTTAGCCCCCAAATAAGGTTATTAAGTTATAAAATATTTCGCTTTTGTCCCCAAAATCACTATTCACACTAAAATTTGACGGATGTAACGGAATAGGGATTAAATTGCACCATTTGATACACTTTTAGGGACCATTTCTGCAACAGTGCCACTTTCGGAGACCAAAGTACAGCAAACCTCCATTTACTAGGATCATTTCAGCAATTAACTCACAATTTTTTAAGCCAAATTGATGATTTTAAATGATACCCACGTAACTAAAAAAAATTGAAGTAATAATAAAAAGACAAGGATAATTAATAACCCTGTAATATGTAATATGTGGAGAATGAGATGGTGATAAGACAATAGCACTCCGATTGATCATCATCATCATCAATTCATCATACTGCGGGATTCTTGCATGCGCTGCGCTAGCGCTAATACTGCTGCCTGGTGGTGGTCCAACCAACATTATGGATTTCAGGCCATGCATGCCACCCATATATTCCTCATCACTATTATTACTACTTTACTGGTACTTGTTTGAAATCGTTATAAATATTGCCTTAATCGAATAAGCTAGAAAAAACTCTATCTTACTTGTGACAAAAAAGAATTTGGATAATATTATGTATTTTATTTTGGTTACTAAATTATAAACATAATTAAGACATGTTTCTTGATGGTACTAATGTACGAAGTAGTAAATGTTACTTGCTTTCCAGCCTAATCACGATATTATAATATGTATTTTTATATTTTGTACCATATTCTCTATTACAAAAGCTAGTTGTAGATGCACAGTTTAACCTGTGCGAATTATATTTTTATATAATAAAATTGTTTAAGGCATAGCAATTAAGAATATTAAATCTCAAAAAATATAAATAATGTTAAAAAAATACTATATATACTTATTTGCATTTACAAAAATGAAAATTAAATTGGTTAGTTTTTGTGAGTAGTGGTCAATTATTTTTATATAAATTTTTAATTAAAAAAAGAATGAATTATCAAGTGGCTTCTTTGAACCTTAGACATTATATATAGTATAGATATGTGTGCTTTACGTATCGTGTATGCGTTTGAAAAAAAATTATGACTCATCAGCATTCAAGCTCATAGAATTCAATAAGTAAAACCAAATTGCTATCTCACCTAATGATATCAAATATGCAGCGCTGAAATTTCCGGGACATATATAGCTTCACTGGTAAAAAATTTGGGTGAGAATAACTCTTGTCTCAGTTTTACGACGTTGATTCGAGCCTATAAATAGATAAAATCTTGTATTGGAATGATAAACAAGCAGGCCAAATCCTCTGATTTTTATCCCCTAGTTTTACAACACCGACCAAGACAAGGCACGGCAAGACTTTTAAGATGAGAATATCATCTTTATTTTAAATACATATATATAGCGCCGAATAACATTCATCATATTTCATTTACTATAGCCATAGAATTAACTTGCGGCTTCTTGCTGCCCGAAACGGCCAATTTAGATGACAAAAATGCATGCCCTTTTCTTCAATTTATTTCTCTTTTTTATGCAACAGACCCAGCTTCTAAGGAATAAATTTCGTGTCAAATGACAAGCATATATAATCAAACAAAGTTAATTAATAATTACTACGTTTACTTCTTTTTCCCCGAAGTTTCTATTGGTGGCTGGTGGGCCTCTATAATTTATAATAATCTATTGTCACGTAGAATTATTGCCACAAATTTAATCTTAAAATTTTGTAACTTAATTAATTTTGTTTTTGGATTTAAAGAAGTAAAGAGTTATGAAATTTGAGTATGGTCATTAATGTACATGTATTTATTTATAGATTTCGTAATTTATGAGATTTTTATAATTCTTTGTTTTAATATATATAAGTGATAGAATCTCAATATGAACATGGATGGCTTTAATTCAAATGGTGATGTAACTTTTGGCTGATTTAATTAGTCTCGTTTGTTTGCAACTTTATCTTCTTTGACTACGTCTGACCGTTGAATTTTTTATTTCTTCCCAACTAAACTTCACTATAGGTACGTCTATCAAGGAAGTAATTGAATTATTCATTTATTCTGATTTTTTTTTGGCCGGCGCACTTTAATACGGTGCCCTTATATACATATCGAGACTTTTTATTTGCTTGTAAGTGGTAAATTATTTTAATATTGTGACTTCGATTCAATCTTGAATTACTAATGATTATATGTGTTATAGTTTTTCCAATAAGAACGTAGAATTATTATTTATAGAATATTTATTAAGTAAATTTTGAGTTGACAGAATACCACGTCAGTCAAGTATAAACCAAAAAATCTAATATATTAAGTTCGACCTATGATCTTTGTAGCTTCTCTATTTATTCCTACATGTCCATCCCCCGTTCTATAATAAATTATTCTTTTCATATTATTTTCACATACACCTTTAATTAGAGCATTCATAATCTTTCATTATACACTTACATAATAACTTTAAAAACAATCTGTTCTTTGATGATATCACAGTAAAAATTAACCGACTGTAAATATTACCCAATTAGTAAAAAAAATTTAATTATAGAAATAACTAAATATCCTACATATGATATGTCATAACTTGATTGCTCATGAGTCATGAGTCCTATATGGCTATATTCTTATATGTTGGGCTTGGCCAATACCCATATTGGGTGTTGTTAACTGTTGAGTGAGATCTAGACTGGGCCGTTTTGTAATGGATCATTTGCCCACTCAGCTTAAATATCTGTAGAGAAAATCTAGCATAGCTGGGTAACTATCCCGTTTAACGTTAGGGTTATCAGTTGAACACATTACACACTACATGTTTACATGTAGCTTGTAGGGGTGTCTAACGACCGGGCCCCCTCGGAATGTCCAAAGCCCCGGACCATTAGTCCAGTTCGAGCCTGGTTCGGGTCCTCTAGGAATATTATGCGAACGAAAAATATAGTATATTGAAGGAATATTATGCGAACCAAATTTATATGGAAGATGATTTGAAGAACACATCATCTCAATTAATAGTGTATCTCTATTTAGGCCACATATTTTAATCGATCTTTATTTATCTTCAATCTACAACATTATCGTTAGTAAATTTATAAGGTTGGCACTTGTCATTTTCACCATTTTCCACAAGTTACATTATAAGGTTGATATGTTTGTGAAAGAATGGTTACTTGAGTTGGTCAAGCGTAGTTGTGTTTAATTTGTCACTCAAAATGGCAAAAGTTCGACTTTTTTGGCTTTATCAAGACTTTTTTGTTTAGGCATGTGAATGTCACACGAAGATGGTTTAATGTAATTTACCTCATATAATTACACGTTATTGTGATTAGGGCTGTTATTGGTTCGGGAAAATTGAGATTCACTCGATATCCTGTCAGAAATTTCCGGTCCGTTTATCCATCCGGTAAGATAACGGTTCGGGAACGGGTAAAAAAATAAATTGTTACCCGATAAACTACCCGATAGAGTATCTAATAACAAACCATATGGTAATTTTTAGATGTTATATTATTTATTTTAAATTTCTTTAAAGATTTTTGTATTGATTATTTTTTTGTCGGAAATACTCAGAACCGGTCCGAACTGCTATCCACCCGATAAGTTATCGGATAGGTAGAGGTCCAAAACATATACCGGATATAGTTATCGGTCCGGACCTGGTAGAACCGGTAACTTAACGGTCCGGTTCCTGGGAGAGTGGATACCTGGACCGGACCCGAGCCTCCTTCGAAGAGGTTTCGGGTTCGAATCTATATACCTCCAATTATATATATATATATTATCATAGCCGGACCCAGGAACCCAATTTCGGTGGTGCAAAATTTTTCTAAACAAAACAAGTTTTTACATAAAAAAAAATCAAAAATGGCTTGTGTCATTTTATCAGATTGTTTTAAATCAAGGCCAAAATGGCTCATTTTTAAACCTGGCATTTTCATCGTATTCAATTCGCATTCAAATCGAATATCATCGAAATTAAATTTTCATGACAATACTCGAATCTATATTCGTAACTGGTCCAAATACTAAGATGGAATTAAATTTCAATCTAATAGCACTATTATATCGATATTCGAATTCGATTTGATATTCATAATATTTTATATTCTAGCTCGAATAGAATATACATATTGTTATGTATATCGAAAAAATATTTATATAAATATTCAAATTCTAATCGAAAATGCGGTTTGAGACCTAAATGAGCATATTCGAAAGTTTCTTGATCTAATTATAGGACATACGTACGCGTATTTGTTTACTATTCGATAGTCCTTTAATTTCATTTACGTTCTTTTTATATTAGTCTATACAAACAATACATTTGCAACTTAAATAAACATACATATAATATATCTTTATATTCTAGATTAATATGGTAGCTAAGTTTGAAAATAGAAATTCATGGAGGGGAGGAATTAAAAAGAAAAAAATAGAATCAATATTAAACAGATGAATTTCAGTCCTCTTCAAATTTCAATCCAAAGAAAACCAACTACATATACAAATATCTTCATATTCTAAATTAATATCAAAGCAAATAAAGTGTGCAAAATAACAATTAATATAAGGAGAAAATTACAAATAAGAAATAGAATCAATCTAATGCATAAGAATTTCATCCCTCTTTAAATTTTAATTTGAAATAAAATCATTTATATTCAATTGATCTATAAAAATAATTCATTCTATAACTTAAATAGATGTATGTAATATAGCCTAAACAAAGTATTATGTTTTCATCTACTAAATAAGAAGGAGGAAAAGTTTGAAATACAAATTAAGTGATGGGGTAAGATAAGAATATACTCCCTCCGTCCCTAAATGATTGTCACATTTGACTTTTGGTGGTCAATAAAACACGATTTAAAATACAAATATCTCTTATTCTAAATGCAAAAAAATTATAATAAGTTGATATTTCAAAAATATATATTGAGACGAATCTAACGAGGTCCCACAAGACTATATTATTTCTTTTCGTTTAGTGAGAATTCGTGATCAAATTTTGTTATAATTGACCACAAAAGTCAAAATGTGACAATCTTTTAGGGACGGAGGTAGTATATAATAAATCCATCTACTAAAATAGAAGGAGTGGGTTAAGTTTGAAAACAGAACTTAAGAGAAGGGGTAAAACTGAAATAAAATAAAATAATTCTATAGAGGGGAGAAATGAAAAAACATGTGGTTCATGGCAAGGTTCGAACCTTGGCCATTAACCTGTCAAAGGGGAATCCTAACCAGTTGAGCTAATCTTGCACTTGTTCAACAGTTCCCATATTAACTAGTTTTATCTTTTTAAAAATTCTGGTGGTGCAAACCTTGTTAGCTATAGGTCCGGCTATGTATATTATATATAATATATATATTTATATATATGTTTCTCTTCAAATCATATTATTGCAATTCCCATTTCTTTCAAACCACTAGTATTTTCGGTCCCCTTGTTGAATATGGTAGAAGCCAAACTACTTGTTGCTGCAGTTGCTACAGCCTTTATTATTATTCTACCAATCCTATGGTTCAAGAAAGTTCAACAGCCCGCTTTACCCCCAGGGCCTAGAGGAGTACCAATCTTGGGATATTTGCCTTTTCTTCACGCAAACAACTTGAACCATGAATTCACAAATTTGGCTGCCAAATTCGGTCCAATATATAAGCTATGGCTGGGGACCAAATTATGCGTCGTAATAAGCTCCCCTGCCCTAGCAAAAGAGGTTGTCCGCGACCATGACAAAGTCATGGCCAACCGCGATGTCATCATTGCGGTCAAAGCCCTACACAACGACGGACCACTAGATATCGCATGGGCGCCTTATGGCGCCCACTGGCGAACCATGAGGAAAGTGTTGGTAAAAGATATGCTCAGCAATAAGAATCTGGATGCTGCAAATGTATATTTGAAAAATGAAGTTAGGAATGGTATTAGATTTGTTTATAGCAAAATTGGTACACCAATTGACTTAGGTGAGTTGGGTTATAGTATAGGGCTCAATGTTATAATGAGTATGTTGTGGGGAGGGACACTTGATGAAAAAGTAAGGGGCAGAATTGAAGAAGGGGTCAAAAAATTGTCACCTCAAATTGTGGAATTATTGGGCAAGCCTAATATTTGTGATATTTTTCATTTTCTTGATTTTATTGATTTACAGGGAGTTAAAAAGCAAATGAAGATTGTGGGTAAGCAATTCAATGAACTTGTTGATATGGTGATAGATGAACGCATGAAAATGATGTCGTTTGATGGAGGAGTTGAGGGAGACATGAAGGATGAGCAAAATACAAAGGATTTTCTTCAGATTCTGTTGGAGTTGAAGGAGAGAAATGATGGAGGGACAAAAGTAAACAACTCACAGATAAAGGCCATAGTCATAGTAAGTAATTCTCTATTACTAATTGTCAACATAGTTCAAAATAACCACATTGAAATAGAGTTGATTGTAGCAACGTTCAACTAAAGGGCTCAAGTTGCACTTTTGTCCCACCAACAGTCTCTCATAATGTACACGTGGCTCACAGATAGTCTCTAAATTAACTTTGTTGCTAGGAATTGATCGAGTTAAACGATTTTGGGGTGAAAATGTAATTTATGAAACTTTTGAGTCATGTTTTGGGATTGGGAGTTCCTTTGGATTCAAGTTCGGTCAGTAGGTTTTACTTTTGTGCGAATTACATGACCCCACTTATTAACGGCATTCCACATCCCAAAACATGACCCAAAAGTTTCAAAAACTGCATTTTTACCTGAAAATTATTAATATCCGTCAATTATTAACAATTTTCAAATCAGATGTACATTATGAGAGACTTTTGTTGCAACTTGATCTCACTTACGAGGACCATTGGTGTAATTAACTCCATTGAAATATACTCATTTAAATTGCTAACACGCCTCATGAAAAAATTGACAGGATATGTTCTTAGGTGGAGTAGACACAACGGCAACAACCTTGGAGTGGGTCATGGCTGAGATTTTAGCAAATCCTAGTGTGAAGGAAAGAATAACTCAAGAACTTGATGATGTTGTAGGCATAGATAAAAATGTTGAAGAGATTCATCTCAATAGTTTGAAGTATTTGGAAGCCGTTTTGAAAGAATCGTCTCGAATGCACCCAGCTCTCCCTCTACTAATACCAAGGAGCCCCAGTCAATCCTGCAATGTGGGAGGATACACTATACCGAAGGGCGCGAGGGTATTGATCAATGTTCAATCCATACATAGAGATCCTCAAGCATGGAAAAATCCGTCAAAATTTGATCCCGAAAGGTTCTTGAATGAGAATGACAAATGTGATTTCGATGGAGCTAGTTTCGAATATCTTCCTTTTGGCTCTGGAAGAAGGATTTGTGCTGGTGTGCCTTTAGCTAAGAAAACACTTATGTATGTGTTAGCTTCGCTTATGCACTCGTTTGATTGGAAGATACCAAATGGTGAAGAGCTTGATCTTCAGGATAAGTTTGGGATTGTTGTCAAGAAAAAAATACCGTTGTGTGCTTGTCCTAGTCTAAGGTTGGATAACTCCAAATTGTATGAATAAAATGTGGCCGAGGACATATTATAATATAGTCGAATTTTAAATAATAGGTTAAAAAACCAAATGAATATACTACTACTCTGTAGTCAAAACTTTAAATTAAAACTCTTGTTCAATCTTTTAATTTGACGTATATCAACATATGATAAGTGTTCAATCTTGTCAAACCTTTTTACGTTGAAGCTCTCTTATTCAATCTTGTTAAAACTCTTGTTCAATTTTTCGACTCAGGACTTTTTTGTTACTTGACAACCTTTTGTCATTATTAGGTTATTCGATTAATCTGATACGTCAAATATTTTTAAAGAAGAATAATTATTACTTATATATGTTAAATGATTAAAAATATGACATAATTCCCAAAATCTTGAATTACATGATTATCACATATATGTATAATAAAATGTAATTGACACACCTTATAGCCTTAAGACGTAATTGATATGAGTCGGTTTGGACCAAAAGTGATGCTGACTCCGAGAACTTATCTTAAGGAATGGAGAAGAGTTTCTTACTCTTGACCTATAAACTTCTTTATGTGTTATTACTTTAGTTTTTGGAGTGACTTCTTTTGATGGAGAAAGGAGTCTATTTATAGGCGGAGAAAGGACCTTCTTCATCTCAAAATAATTGTTATATTAACCATCCATCAAGGCTAATGATTATGTAACAGTTGTAACGGTTGTAACGTTCGTAACGGATTTGCAACATAAATATCATATTAATGATCAACATAATAAGGATATTATTAATATAATAATACTTAAATAATAATATTCTTACAATATATGCTACATACTCCGACTATTATAAAGGGAACGAAAACGATAATCTTATATATGGCGGAAATGATTTTCTATATATGCGGCTATATTTGATAGGTATATTATCTTCCATATCAGGCTGTATTTTGTTGGCACATATAGGGTCAATTTTTCCGCTTGTGATATCATGAATATGATGTATGTGGCAAAATAATACTCCCTCCATCCCTAATTGATAGGGAAATATACCCAAAATAGAAATCCCAATATTGATTCCATTTTGACCAAATTTAGTAAGAAAAATTGGAGGGAAAATGAGTTATGTGAGAGAATTTCAAAATTTCATAAAAATGTGTGTAAAAGTAAAGTGCTCTATCAAATAGGGATGGAGGGAGTATAAGGCGTACATAAATATATAGGAGTATATAATGTCATCTTCCATGAACCACTACCTACTACGAGATATTATTTCTTATAATTCATTTTATTTTATGTCTTTTTCTCAGTTTGAAAATATGATTATGGGTTACGTATGAAAACATACAAGAAATGATCAATACTAAAAGTCTTTTTAATTATAGAAATTTAGTAGTGTCAAATTTTATATTTATTAAGTACTCCCTCCGTCCTTATAAAGATTGTCACATTTTGACTTTTGATGGTCAACAAAACACAATTTAAAACATAAATATCTATTATTCAACATGCGAAAAAGTTATAAAAAGTTAATAATTCAAAAATATATATTGAGATGAATCTAACAAGGTCCCACAACACTATATTATTTCTTATCGTTTAATGGGAATTCATGATCAAATTTTGTAATGTTTGACTAACAAAAGTCAAAATGTGACAATCTTTTAGGGACGGAGGGAGTATTATATATCATTTCATCACGAATAACATAAATGCATGTTAACTAAAAAAGATTGAGAAATTGAGTTATTAATTATCACTTTAGATCTAAATATTGAAATGAAGTTACATTTTAATCTTTATATATAGTTAGAGATTGAAGATTATTCCACAAAAGTAGTTCAAGTAGCATTATGGTTCCAATTCCCAATCAATAAGTAATAACAAATGTCAGCACTATATAGGGCTTTCGAAGAGATAGAGACGAACGTACAACATTTGTTACATTTGGGACTATGCTCTAATATTCTTGTATCACTTTCGATAATTAACTTCGGCAACTATCTAGGCATAATTGACAATTATCTCTCGAATAAACTATAGGATATCATTATATTATTTGCTACTTTAGAATTAAGTTTCATCTTCATAATAGGTTATTAGTCGTCGAAAGATCTTTGATGTGACATCTACATAAAAATCATATACGTATGACAATATAAATATATTGTATGTTCTCTTCAAATCATATTACAATTCTCATTTCTTCCAAACCACTAGAATTTTCAATCTGTACCCTTGTTGAAGATGCTAGAAGCCGAACTAATTGTTGTTGCAGTTGTTACAGCCTTTGTTGTTATTTTACCAATCCTATGGTTCAAGTTCAAGAAACTAGAACTGCCCCTTTTACCCCCAGGGCCTAGAGGTGTACCAATTTTGGGATATTTGCCATTTCTTGACTCAAACAACTTGCACCATGATTTCACAAATTTGGCTGCCAAATTCGGTCCAATTTATAAGCTATGGCTGGGGAGCAAATTATGCGTCGTAATAAGCTCACCGGCTCTAGCAAAAGAGGTTGTCCGTGACAATGACCTTGTCATGGCCAACCGCGATGTTACCATCGCGGCCAAAGCCCTATACTACGACGGACTAGATATCGCATGGGCGCCTTACGGCCCCCACTGGCGAATCATGAGAAAAGTGTTGGTAAAAGATATGCTCACCAATAAGAATCTTGATGCTGCACATGTATATTTGAAAAATGAAGTTAGAAATGGTATTAGATTTGTTTATAGCAAGATTAATACACCAATTGATTTAGGTGAGTTGGGTTATAGTATAGGGCTTAGTGTTATAATGAGTATGTTGTGGGGAGGGACACTTGATGAAAAAGTGAGAGGCAAAATTGAAGAAGGGGTCAAAAAATTGTCACCTCGAGTTATGGAATTATTGGGCAAGCCTAATATTTGTGATGTTTTTCATGTTCCTGATTTTATTGATTTACAGGGAATTAAAAAGCAAATGAAGATTGTGAGTAAGCAATACAATGAACTTGTTGATATGGTGATAGATGAACGCATGAAAATGATGTCGTTTGATGGAGGAGTTGAGGGAGACATAAAGGATGAGCAAAAGACAAAGGATTTTCTTCAGATTCTGTTGGAGTTGAAGGAGAGAAATGATGGAGGGACAAAAGTAAACAACTCACAGATAAAGGCCATAGTCATAGTAAGTAATTCTCAATTACTAATTGTCAACATACTTCAAAATAATCACATTGAGATACAATTGATTGTAACAACGTTCCAGTAAAGGGGTCAAGTTGCACTCTCGTCCCACCAACACTCCCTCATAATGTATATTTGGCTTATATAGTGCATAAATTAACTATGTCGTAAATAATTGACGGATTTTAACAAATTTGGGGTGAAAATGCAATTTTTGAAACTTTGAAGTCATATTCTTTTTTTAGGATTTGGAGTTCCTTTTGGATTAGAGGTCAACCAATAGGTTTGACTTTTATTCGAATTACTTGGCCCCACTTATTAACTGCAATCCACATTCCGAAACATGACCCATAAGTTTTGGAAATTGCATTTTAACCAAAAATTGCTAACATTCCTTAATTAATAACGACAAGGTTAATTACTAATTATTTTCGAATTACGTGTACACTATAACAGATTTTTGCTGCAATAGTGTTACTTATAAAGACGAAAGTACAACTTGACCTCACTTAGGAGGACCATTGTTGTAATTAACTCCATTGAAATATACCTATTTAAATTAGACCACACTTGAAAATGCTCCGTCCAACATAAAACTTAGGGCCTGTTTGATAAATTTGAAAAACTGAATCTGAAGTCTGAAGTCTGATTGTAAGTGACTGAATGCTGAATTGCTGAATCTGAATACTGAATCTGTTTAGATGTTTGATAACAGTTCAGAGAAAAAGTCTGAATTTGAGTTATATTGACAATTTTGCCCTAACCTTAATTAATAACAATTTATTCATACATTTCATTTCTAGCTTCCAAAAATTATATAAAAGTATTATTACTAACTTATAAATAATTACAAAATGATAAATATGATTAAATAAATATTTTGAAATTTAAAAAAATATAAATATTAAGCTAAATTATGGAAAGTCGATGAAAAATTACTTTTCTAAATTACTTCAAAATTAAAATATGTTGCATATTCAGTAGCACATTCTAATGTAATAGCTACTATCTATTTGATTATAATGATGACAATCCACATGACATGAGAAAGAAAACATAATATAGTGGTGGTGTCAAGGCAGGAAAGCAGTACTATGCAACCAAACAAATCAAACTCAAAACAAATAACATACACCCAATAAAACATGTACGAACAATCAAACCAAGCTATATTCCTCCCAAACTCAAAACTAATTATTAGCATAAATATAGTATTTTGAATTGGAATCTCATGAAAGTATATAATCTTTTGATGATTTGATTCTCAAGAAAGCAAATTAGTATATTTAACAGAAACCAAAAAAATATAGCAAAATTCTCCAATTTTTATATCAAAATAATGAATCAGCCAAGATAATGAAAAAATTTGAACATCAGTTCATGGCTACTTTTTTTTTGTCACAACGATCAATTTTATCGTGCTCCAGTTTTATTATATGAAATTGAGCAACTTTATATATATATATCAAGCAAATATGAATATTATTATTTTACACTATCAATTTATATAAAATAAATAAAAAAAATTACAAACTTTTTACCTTATTTTGGTGACTGCTTCAGTTGCTTGTTCTGTGCTAATAAAAATTTAATTTTTTTTTGGAGAGGAAGGAGGTTTATAGAAAAGGAATTGAGAGAGATGAGAGAAAGGAAGAGAAGCAAACGTGAAACAAGAGAGAAAAAAGACGTGAGATAAAAGGACTGATTAGGAAAAGTAATATTAATGCCTTCTGAATTGATTCAGACAATAAAATTAAGTTACGATTTTTAACTTAAAAATCTAACAAGGATTTTTTATCAGATCTGATTTGATTAAGGCCTTAAAAAAATAGTTTTAAACAAACTTAATTAAAAAATGTCTGAAACCAACTAGATTAAGTTTGAATTTTTTTATCAAACACCCCCTTAGACCAGCGCTCAAATAAGAAGTGCTATTTGAACCCTTAGACGGTGACGACGCTCAAAAAACGTTGTCTAATAAGCACTTAAATGAGTGTTTAGGGGCCTCATCATATTGTGGACACGCCTCATATTGTGGCATTTTGGTATGATCTTAAAGAGATAAAATGAGTATTGTTCTTTTTTGTAGTTCACTAGTGAACTTTTAGTAGATAATTTTAATTTTCGGATTGAACATTTGACGAAGACTATATTTTTAATTTTAGCTACAAAACATTAGTTTATGAAAATATTTCGAAAACAAATTTTATGATATGAGTATTGTATCATTATATATATTAGAATAAGTAATTAACATAAACAATTTGTGGTCACGTACGTACAGTTTCAATGATGTGAAAGGGGAAAATGAACTTTTATAAATGAATGGCCCAGGTGAAACAATTTTTCATGTCTGGCCAAATAAACACAATCGGCTAACATGCATGCATCTTGAAAAAATTGACAGGATATGTTCTTAGGTGGGGTAGATACAACAGCAACAACCTTGGAGTGGGTTATGGCTGAGATTTTATCAAACCCTAGTGTCAAGGAAAGAGTTACTCAAGAACTTAATGATGTTGTAGGCATGGATAAAAATGTTGAGGAGATTCATCTCAATAGGTTGAAGTATTTAGAAGCCGTTTTGAAAGAATCGTCTCGAATGCACCCACCACTCCCTGTACTAGTCCCACGAAGCCCGAGTCAATCGTGCAATGTGGGAGGGTACACTATACCCAAGGGCACAAGGGTATTGATCAATGTTCAATCCATACATAGAGATCCTCAAGCATGGAAAAATCCGTCAAAATTTGATCCCGAAAGGTTCTTGAATGAGAATGACAAATGTGATTTCGATGGAGCTAGTTTCGAATATCTTCCTTTTGGCTCTGGAAGAAGGATTTGTGCTGGTGTGCCTTTAGCTAAGAAAACACTTATGTATGTGTTAGCTTCGCTTATGCACTCGTTTGATTGGAAGATACCAAATGGTGAAGAGCTTGATCTTCAGGATAAGTTTGGGATTGTTGTCAAGAAAAAAATACCATTGTGTGCTTGTCCTAGTCCAAGGTTACATAACTCAAAATTGTATGAGTAAAGTAAAATGTCGAATGCCGACGACATAGTTTTATTTACAATGTGACAAATCCAAAGGCCAAAATGTTGCTTTCTTCTTTTGAAATTAAAAAAATAATCAAGTTTTGTATTTGTTCATTTAATATGCGGCTCTGTTTGTGGGGCTAAGTTGTTGAAGTTGATTTAGACGGGACGAAGTTGCTGCAAATGCTTGGACTGTGTTTGCCAAACGTATGCATCCCTTAACATCAGTTGCTTGAGCCAAATTATGGAAATGGTACCAGAAATCTGATTGTGGTTATCGTTTGATCCCTGAAAGTCGAAAAGTTATAAATTAGTCTTCGAAATTGAACAAAAGTTGCATTTTAGTAAAAAAAAAAAAACTAACGGAACTGCTAAAAATTAACAGAACTTTTGTCCCCGAAAATGGAAGCCAATTGCACAATTATTGTTAAGTTTAACACATCCTTTAGTTTTACTTTTGAAAAACGAGCTGCTAGAGCTAGTCTAAAATCATCTATACGAGTATACGACAGTATATTGTTCTCTTCAAAACATATTATTGCAACATGGTAATAGAATCCGAGCTAGTTGTTCTTGCAGTGGTTACTGTCTCTGTTATTATACTACCAATCTTATGCTTCAACTTCAAAACTTATTATTGCAACATGGTAATAATAAACATGTTTAAAGATGTATTTCACTTCATTCATAACTTGCACAAACGAACCACACAAATACACAAGGAAACAATAGAAACACAAAGATTACACACATTAGTAAGCAAGATAGACGGTGATCTCCAAAACGGTCTCCATTCCATCAGTCATCTGGTGGCTCGGATCGGCTGGAAAAGTCTTCACGATTGCCGATCCTTTAGCATTAACATACTTCCCTGTTCCCCCCATGACTGCGAGATGAGATTCAGATTTTCCAGTCCGATGAACACCAAACAAGCAAAGGGTATCAACATATCCACCCTCTCTAAACATTACATTGAAAATCATGGTCTGACTAATACCACTTTGTGAGCTAGCAACATAGAACCCTTGAGCTTTACCTATTAGGCCGGAACCAAGCTCGTGCCCTTCAGTTAGTTCATCATCAAACACTGTCATTGTACCGAACATGAGGTTCTGAAGAGTTTTTCCAGTTGGAAACTGAGCAAGATTAATGGCTGGAAAGCCGAAGTTTCCACCGATGATTGAGTTTCCATTGTTCTGAACTCCAGCATTGGTGAATCCACTCAAGCCGCTAAGGAAAGGGACATTGTTGTTGTTGAGAATTGCACTGTTTCCGTTATTTGTTTGGACGCCTGTGTCAACTGGAAGAACAGCACCATTTGGCTTGGCAAACGGGACCTGACCACTGACTGCTGGATTGGCGACAACACCGGTAACTGCTACTGCTGTTGGCTGTGATCCTCCAAGTATATCATGCATGAAGAAGGTGAGTGTATGTTCAGGAGTTTCAACATGAGCACTTGAGGCTTTTGCATCGACAGGGGATTTCACCGCTGGGCCTGGAATAGCACCAGAGACGGGAGACTCGGGAGAAGTGTCTCCTGGCGTTGGAATTGCATCAGGGGCAGGGGACTCAGGGGTAGCGATTGCTGGTGATGGAATTGCACCAGAAATAGGCGATTCAACGGTGTCTACATCAGGATTAGGGAGAACAGCAGGTGCATCGCCTACTTCTTCTACCGAGATTGCACAAGTGAATGCCAAAGCAATTATGAGAATAGATAGAATGTGTTTTAGCTGCAAAAGTCTTGATTTTGCCATATGGAAGACTGGGGAGTTTATTTTGTTGCAAATGATGATTGAGAAATGCTTTGGAATACTGGCGATCTGCAATTTCAATAGGAATTCAGAGTTTAAATACATCAAAATCAATGTGGAACAAGTTTAATGAATAAATGGAGCAGGTGATCACTTCTTTTATGTATTGCATTTGTTGAAGATAGGCTGGTAGCAGAAGAGACTACGTAGTTGGTAAGCAGAAAAACAAGCATAATTAAATACTCTTAAGAATAAAAGTTCAGTTGATGAATAACAACCTTTAGGGTAGGTACAATGATCGCTGAAAGCTGTCTTACAATAAATAATTGATTTCAAAATCAAGAGGGCTGCTCCAGAACTTCATCTCAAATTTTTCTTCAAGAAACTGAATTCTATATAATTTGAGAATGAATAAGAAATAATCTATATAATTTCTCATGTGCTTTTTATGTGCGTTCCACGTGCATTCTACGTGCAACGCAGGTGCAAGTTTACTAATTTATATATATGCTTAAGTGTTCCTTTTTTTCTTCCTCAGTTATTGGCAGGTATATAACGATCGCAAATGGAGCTATCACGATGGTGGCGATGGCGTGACGGTATACTGTGAATACGTAGCTGCTGATCCCGTCAATCAAGGCCACTTTCGAGATGACATCCAATCCTACATACCCTATTTGCAAGAATATAACCCCAATGAAGGGTCGTAACCTTTTGAATAACTGATTCATCTCTGCAAGGTGATGAGTTTCAATATCTAAGTTCCAGTTTTATATATAGAGAACCTCCTGTCTCGACTGAAAGTACTACATTGGACTTACTGAGAACCAAAAGCAACTCGTGACCGCTGTTGGGAGGATTGTTTCACAGCTTACAATTCTATTGCGATTCCTTCTTACCTGCAATAGTTTGTATAGTTGACAAACAACTCTCCTGATAATAGTCTAACTTCAAATATTGAAACTATGCATCAGAAAATATTTACTGTGAAACAATCCTCCAAACAGCGGTCACGAGTTGCTTTTGGTTCTCAGTAAGTCCAATGTAGTACTTTCAGTCGAGACAGAGGTTCTCTGTATATAAAACTGGAACTTAGATATTGAAACTCATCACCTTGCAGAGATGAATCAGTTATTCAAAAGGTTACGACCCTTCATTGGGGTTATATTCTTGCAAATAGGGTATGCAGGATTGGATGTCATCTCGAAACTGGCCTTGAATGACGGGATCAGCAGCTACGTATTCACAGTATACCGTCACGCCAACGCCACCATCGTGATAGCTCCATTTGCGATCGTTATTGACAGGTATATAACGATCGCAAATGGAGCTATCACGATGGTGGTGATGGCGTGACGGTATACTGTGAATACGTAGTTGCTGATCCCGTCATTCAAGGCCACTTTCGAGATGACATCCAATCCTGCGTACCCTATTTGCAAGAATATAACCCCAATGAAGGGTCGTAACCTTTTGAATAACTGATTCATCTCTGCAAGGTGATGAGTTTCAATATCTAAGTTCCAGTTTTATATACAGAGAACTAGGGGTACGATTGGTTATGGACTTAAACCGAACCGGGACTGAACGGATCCAAGACCGGCGGGTTTTTTTCGGTTTTAAAACCGATTGGATCGGTTTCGGTTATTTGGATTAAAAACACCGATCGGATCGGATCGGTCTTATTAAAAATAACCGACGGATAAAAACCGATCCGATTGATATTGTTATTATATATTTGGACTTTGAACAATATTTTTATTTTTTTATATTCCAAACATTCAAATGATATTGTTATTAATTTATATTGAGGTTGTGACTTGTGAGTATTGTTTTTTGTATTGATGGTAGATTTAGACAAAAAAAATCCAAGTAGAAAGTACAAAATATGAATCTAAATATGAAATTGTAGTTAAAAAGCCCATTAATCTGTAAAAAAAATTGCCCAAAAAGTGCCTAAAAGGTGCCCAAAAAGTGCCCAAACTTGATTCAGAAGAGACCCAGTATTTGAAGCCCAAAACCGAACCGGTCCGAAACCGGCGGTTTTAACCGAACTCGGTTTTTTCGGTTTTCGGACCGGTTTCGGTTTTGGTTTTTTAAAAAACCGAAAAATCGGCTCGGTTTTTTTCAAGGCAAAAAATCGCAAAAACCGGTCCGATCGTAACCCTACAGAGAACCTCCTGTCTCGACTGAAAGTACTACATTGGACTTACTGAGAACCAAAAGCAACTCGTAACCGTTGTTTGGAGGATTGTTTCACAGCTTACAATTCTATTGGGATTCCTTCTTACCTGCAATAGCTAACAGACTATTCACTTCATTATATTAGTGTATTACTACTTATGTTTTAATTTGGATTATTACATATTTGGGATTACAATTATTGGCGATTATACAATAATTTGTGTAATTTAATTTATTTGACTTAATTTGAATAATATAATGTATTAAGTATATTATTCTTACATTCTCCCACTTGGTCTTTAGAAGGATCTATTACTATTTTTATACTAAAAAAAACATGAGGCGCGCGTTATATGCAAATCTCTTGTTTATTTTTGTTACCATAAGTGTCTTGACTAACCAAGTTACAAATGAGAGTCATGGAGTGCACAAATTATTTTGCAAAATGCTTACTTCCATGTACTACAACATTGATAACTGTCATAGCTAGACCGTAAGTGAGAATAACATAATGGTCACGTTATGTCTCCAAGTGAAGACAGTGTCTGTTATCATTATTTTAAACATAAGGTATACATATTAGAAAACAGACATTAAAGATGTTAAAATGTATTAAGAGCTCAATAATTGTTATCTATGCTTACAATAACAATAACATCTTGCTTAAGTAATAAGGAATCAAGGTTCATGTGTTTTGAACCTTTCGTTAGCCTATCATTTTTATTGGTTTGTGAATAAGAAACCAAGTCTTTAACCAGTGGCGGACCTATATGTATAAAGGAAAAATTAATGTAAAATTAGCATTTAAAATTATATTTGAATATGTGTAAGTGTTTTGAACATGCACTTTGAAAATTATGACAATTTTGAAAAAACACTTTCATACTCCTAGATCTGTCACTGTCTTTAACCCTTCAGATTTTATTGGATAAATAATAATCATCAGGAATAACTTACATTTTTTTATAATTTTCAATGTCATTCTGAAAATAAATGTACTTCAATAACATTCTGAATGGTGATAGTGGTAGTGATAATTTATGGATTATCCTTATTGTGAATGTGTTCATCAATAGGATTATCCTCATTATCTAGTACTCCCACTGATTTTACCATTCATATATATAATCTAGCATTGCCGATGAATTCGTTAGGGTAACCAATCATATGTGACCACTAACTGCCTTAATATTCGACAAATCTAGCTTAAAATAACACGTATAATAATTTGAACAACATAATTTCAGGCGCTCCTGTGGGTAGTCACCTAAAATTATATGATGATGTTGTTTGATGTTACTATATTTAAAATTATAGTTAACATAATAATTGAATAAATTTCTTGATTATTGTTCAAATAGATGAATAAATTTGTCTATGGACAAAATTAATCAACATATTTGAGCAATATGAATTATTCACATGATGTTATGTCAATATATAATATAATTAACCCATCAGAGTGAAGTTAAATTATAAGCATGCACCTCCATACAAACATTTTATGTATGTTCTAAATAATAAGAACTACTAAATTAATAACTAATATTTTTATTAGTTGATATAACTATTAGTTGAGATAAAATATTAATTTACTCATTAGCTTGGTCACTGTGGTGATTAACAAGCACCTAAAAGTAGTTGTAACCATCATATCTCAAAATTTTGCACAACTTAATAATATGAGATAAAATATCTATTTAAACATTCAACTAGGTCACTGTGGTGACTAACTAGTTTTCTTAATAATAGACATGAATAATTATCTCAAAATTTTGTACAACTTTATAATATGAGACAAAGTATCCATTTAAACATTTAACTAGGTCACTGTGGTGACTAACTAGTTTTCATAATAATGGAATAAAATAATTATCTCAAAATTATGTGAAAATAAATGTAATGTAATATTCACATATTTCTTCTTCCATAATATAAGATGTCATAAAATAATGGGTTATTATATTAATTGAATAAATTTCTTAATGGTGTAAAAATGGATGAATATAATTTGTATGTGGACTAAATTAATCCAAATAATTGACCAACATAAATTATTCATATAATATAGAAACGTAATTCATTTTAATATAACAATGAATGTATATAGGCATAATATGTGAATAAATTTCGTAATGGTGTTCAAATGAGTGAATATTATTTGTCTGTGGACAAAACTAATCCAAACATTTGACCAAGTTATTCACATAAATTTTTTTCATAAGAGCTCTGATACCAATTGTTAGAAAACATAATTCAATATTATCCCAAAATTTTGATTTACATGATTATCACTTTATGAAAATATAAGTAACATACCTCCATCCATTTAGACACAACTGAGTTATCGTTTCGAGCTTGCCCAAATGAAAAATGAGATGGTATCTTACTCTTGCCCTATATATATGAAATTTACTTTATGTGTTATTCGTTATGTGTGATGATCTCTTTTGATGGATAAAATGATTTATATATAGGTAGAGAAATGACCATATCATCTCAGACTTAATCATAATATTAACTCTCCATCAAAGCTAATTATTGTGAAAACGTTTGAACGGTCATAACGTTTTAGTATCGGTTGTAACGGTTCGTAACGGATTTGCATTATTAATATGATAATAAGTATCCTACTAAGACCAATATTAATGTGGTTTAATTTAATTTATTTGACTTAATCTGAATAATATAATGTATTAAATATATTATTCTTACACGGCACCCTCAGCTGTTCCTAATAAGCATATCCAAGCTGTGAGAGATAGCTCAGCTTCATACGTTTGGAGTGTAATGGTAAAAAGAAAGAAGGTTAGTCTTTGACAAAATATATTTTTTTTGGGAAAATAGAACAACATCATTCAAATGTTTCTTGTTGAAACAACTATAATTGTGTAACCTGTAAAATAACGCAAATAGCCCAGCAAAAGCATCCGATAGTGATTAAAATTGCACCTTTGATTGAATGTTGAAGATCTATCCCATTACCACGACTTTGGCTAGTTGTTTCATTCGTCCAAGGCAAATTTACAAGTGGCCCCTTACTAGCGTCATAACCATGGCTCCTGCTACAGTTCCTAATGTGCCGATAACTTTAGCTTGGTTGTGGAACCTTTTCAGCTTAACCTTCTCAAGCCTGGAGAAATGTAAGATCTAAATTAGTAGTATTTTATAAAATATATATATATACATATAGCATATATTGCTGAAATATAATCGAAATATGGTAGTTTTAACGGTTCTCTTGCTAAGTTTACCTGCAAATCCAAGCCATGATGAATGTTACCGCCGGGAGAATGTTGGTCATAGCGGCTGCAAATGTTGCTGTTGTGTGTTTCAGGCCAAGAAAGTAGAGGATCTGGCCTATAATCGGTCTGTTATAAGGTAGAAAATTAGAGATGATCACAGAGCACAACATAATATTTAATTTTGACTATGGAAACTTACTCGAGTATACTGAGGATTATTATCTTGAAGAATGTTGATCGTGTCATCGGTGGCCTCGTGTTTCTGTCGAAGAACATATGTTGTTGGTTAGATGGAGTTTCTTAGGTGCATGAAGAATGTAGATGCGGAGACTAAAAGTTGATGATATATACCTGTCAATAATGATCGCAAATGGAGCTATCACGATGGTGGTGATGGCGTGACGGTATACTGTGAATACATAGCTGCTGATCCCGTCATTCAAGGCCAGTTTCGAGATGACATCCAATCCTGCATACCATATTTGCAAGAATATAACCCCAATGAAGGGTCGTAACCTTTTGAATACCTGATTCATCTCTGCAAGGTGATGAGTTTCAATATCTAAGTTCCAGTTTTATATACAGAGAACCTCCTGTCTCGACTGAAAGTACTACATTGGACTTACTGAGAAACAAAAGCAACTCGTGACCGCTGTTTGGAGGATTGTTTCACAACTTACAATTCTATTGCGATTCCTTCTTACCAGCAATAGCTAACAGACTATTCACTGCATTATATTAGTGTATTACTACTTATGTTCTAATTTGGATTATTACATATTTGGGATTACAATTATTGGCGATTAGGTACAATGATCACTGAAAGCTGTCTTACAATAGATAATTGATTTCAAAATCAAGAGGGCTGCTCCAGAACTTCATCTCAAATTTTTCTTCAACAAACTGAATTCTATATAATTTCATAATGAATAAGAAATAATCTATATAATTTCTCATGTGCTTTTTATGTGCGTTCCACGTGCATTCTACGTGCAATGCAGGTGCAAGTTTACTAATTTATATATATGCTTAAGTGTTTCTTTTTTTCTTCCCCAGTTCCTCTATATCTTCTTCCTCATCAGTTCCTCCATATTGTGGTTCTCATTATAAATTCTCATAATGGAAGGCAATAAGGTGGCCCTCTTTCTTTTCTTCATCACCATGCATGCTACTCCTCATGAGCACCTCATCATTTGGCAATGAGAACAATGTTGTGAAGGTTCTCCAGGAGGGGATAACATTCAACATCTTACCGGTACCGGCCATTTCCAATCGTTGATGGTTCGGGATAAGGCCGATATCATCAGCCGATAACATTCAACTCTCCTGATCGTTATTGACAGGTATATAACGATCGCAAATGGAGCTATCACGATGGTGGCGATGGCGTGACGGTATACAGTGAATACGTAGCTGCTGATCCCGTCATTCAAGGCCACTTTCCAGATGACATCCAATCCTGCATACCTATTTGCAAGAATATAACCCCAATGAAGGGTCGTAACCTTTTGAATAACTGATTTATCTCTGCAAGGTGATGAGTTTCAATATCTAAGTTCCAGTTTTATATACGAAGAACCTCATGTCTCGACTGAAAGTACTACATTGGACTTACTGAGAACCAAAAGCAACTCGTGACCGCTGTTTGGAGGATTGTTTCACAGCTTACAATTCTATTGGGATTCCTTCTTACCTGCAATAGCTAACAGACTATTCACTGCATTATATTAGTGCATTACTACTTATGTTCTAATTTGGATTATTACATATTTGGGATTACAATGATTGGCGATTATACAATAATTTGTGTAATACCATGGGCGTTTGTAGTGTTGTTAAAGGACCGGGTAATTCGGAACCCGCTCGTTACCCGACTCGGAAAGCTCGGGTCCGTTACCCGCTCGTTTATATTTTATGGTTTATATTTATATAATATATATGTTAAAAGTTTAACCATAATTAATTTCATTGACCAATATAAGACTAGTATTGAAAAGAATTTCCAAATTTGCATTTCGACAATTAAATCTTGTTGCAGATAACATAAAATATTTCTTTTGAAATAGAAATTTGGGGGTAACTCGGCACCCGCTCGTCACCCGACTCATAAAAAACCCGGCTCGATAATCGAGCGATACGAGGGTAATAGGTTTGCTACCCGGCTCGTTAATACAAGGTAATTACCGGCTCGGTAAAATTGAAACCCGGCCGGGTAACCCTTTACCCGCTCGAACCCGGCTCGTTTGCACCACTAGGCGTTTGTACTTGATGCGAAAGCATCGAAATTGGACTGATCTGTTATATGCACACCAAATAGTGACTTTTGAGTTTGAAATTACAAGTATGTCCCCCCCCCCTCATTTGTAAGTGTAGCAATTAAGAGACTTCACATAAGGGTAAAATAGTAAATTCGCTTATAGAAAAACACTGTTTTGGTGTGTGCATAGTGTTGCACTGAAGTGTCCATATCTTTTCTTTTCAAAACTATTTCATGTTTTATTAAACTCCCACTACTCATAAAATATTGTTACGAGTTATAGAATCTTATGTTCGATAGATTATTATAGCAATCAACTCGTTATTATCGCAATCAATACGTGATACGTTGTTAAGAATCTTATGTATGATATATTCTTTTAACATGGATCGCTATAGTTCTATTCCATTTAATTTTATACAAATTATTCCACTAAATATGAAAAACATTACCAAAGGCAAACGTGGTGTTAAAGAAAGCACCAAAAGGGCCATTTAGGTCATGCATTTCTAGGTTTCTCATCTTCCCAAAGCAAGTCTAGGCATATCAACAAATAATCTCATAAACGATCACCACACTTGCACTCAGTGTTGAGAATCCAAACTTTGCTAGAAGTTCGAACTTTTTGTGCTTCATTGATCCCAGATATTAGGAACATAGCATCTCAAATTCTACTGTTGTACCGGTAGCCTGTCGACAGAATGAAGATTTGCATCATAAATCATGCCACTGAAAAACGAACAATAAAGTTAATAATCCTCTTTGTTTAATCAAAGGGGTTAGGAGCAACTAAATTTGCACGATCTAAAAATAATAATTGAAAACGTAGAGTTGGCAGTCAATAAATGGGACTTCATCAGTGCTCCAAGTAAAAACACACCGCAAATGGGTGTCCAAGTATAGTCATCCAGCTGGTGTTGCTTGAGGAGTCATGGGAGAGCTGAAGGCGAACATGTGGAATGCTCTTCCACCTCTCTCCAAGTGCTGGCTTCAGAGTACCTCCCTCGCTAGCCACCATGTGATTTGTAACCTATTGCAGAGAAAGTTTCAACATCAGACAATTAACATGTGACGAAAATACGCAAGAAATACATACCAACATTCTTCATAAAGACAGTTTGTATAGTTGACAAACAACTCTCCTGATAATAGTCTAACTTCAAATATTGAAACTATGCATCAGAAAATATTTACTGTATGTTAACTGATTTATTTCAATTCTCTTTGTTCAGCACTTTTAGCATACGTATCTGGCTCTACCCTCGTGTGTTTTAGTATGGAGTCTTCACTGGCGCAGTCAAGAATTAAGATGATATGAAGGATTTTTGAAGTGTAGACAATTATTACTCCACAGCATATTGATTATAACAAATATAAGTCTTTAGTTCGTAGAATCCATGAGAAGATAGTTTTATCAAGTTTTCAACTTGCAATAGTTTCTCCTCGCACTGATGCTTGAATGACTAGGACTTCAAATTTTGGGTGCACTCGGCTTCTTGCATCCATCAAGTTAACTGATATAAAGAGTTCTTTTATTTGACATAAGTAGTGCAACACTACTCATGCTTTAAAGTGGAGGCAAATTTGCAAGTGTAGAATCAACTTACTAAGACTGCAATGTTATGCTCATAAGCTATCTTCTTCAGCATGAAACCCACTTGAACCATCAATGCATGTCCTATGTACAACATTCGGAAGCAGATTTGATAAATTCGGAATATTTCAGCAAACAAGTTGAAACCTCTTAGATTGGCAGTTTATTTATACACATAATTATCGGTTTATTAACGAAATGTGGAAACTATAGATGATATATATATCACAACATCAACATGCCCAATGCCTTTGAAGAGAGGTTCCTGCCTAAGCGCGAACCGGGGAGGGGATGAGGGGGGGGGGATGAGGGGGACATTATGCAGCCTTACTCCTATCATAACAGGGACGTTCTTTCCCAGTTGAGCAAAGAATGAAGTGCAAACACGATCTACTACTTTACAATAGATAAGAGTGTAGGTAATGTAATGAGCTCATACTATCCATGACCTATAGAACATAAAACCGTTGACTCCATGGGGCATGGAAACAATGTAGATGAAATACATCGAAAACAATTCTCCTTTTTTCTTCTTCTTTTCAGTAAAGGAACGGCATATGAAGGATTCATGATGAGGAAGTAAAAGATACTCAATACTAGTTGAACTTTTATGTTCATAATTGAACTTCATTTTCTTTTATGTGGGGGGGGGGGGTTGCATTTTGTTTCAAATATATTATAGATGGTTGCAATCGGTTTCTCTTCCTCTTCTCTTCATATAACATTCTGGTGGTAGCATCCTAACTTTAAAAAAGATTGACTGCTGAACACAAACTTACATACCTTGAGCACCATCTCCAGCAAGAATTGGGGTGACAAGTGATGATACCGAGTCTACAATCAGCATCAGCACCTCAAAATTGGTCTGTTCAATTAAAAATTCCGAGTATTTACAGTTGTATTTTTGTCTGAAAATTGAAGCCAAGAAACTCTGCAACATTGAGAAACCTGATTCTTCAAATTGCTCTCTAATTGATGAAGAATATCCAACAGTGATAAAATGTCATATACAGAGTGACACACTATCTTGGTCATAATTCGTCGAAGAGATTCCTGTATGAACCAATAGAGTATTAATGAACTTGTTTAATATAATGGGTAAGCATAGTGACATATGCCAAAGATCATTGCGAACAGTCTTGGTTCTCAATCATTAGTTTGTCCAAGTATATGCAAAATGAAATCTGAGTGACCTGATCAATGACATGATTTGACATCTTATTAACAAACTGAGCTATCCGTTTGGGAGAGAAAGAGTTGCCTGTGTCTATGAACATGGCTTCGGACATGCCATATGTTGCAGCATATGAGGCAGCTTGAAGGCAAATCTGAATAAAAATATATTTTATCTCACATGAAAATGGATTTCTCATCCAGAAACTAAAATGTAAAATAAAAAAAACTCCAACAGTATTCACGTACTTGTGTTTTACCAGATGATGATGGACCAACTAGCTCTGTGAGATGACCTTGACGTAATCCACCTTGAAGAAGTGCATTGACACTAGTCAAAACAAGAAGTAACGTTATTTGTTGCATTTAAAATATATCTATATATTGAATGGATAAGCATTAGCACTGTTTCAAAAACTACCGTTCGCATCCTACAGACAAGCAGTGTTTATTCAACTGAGCATCTTTCAACAACTCCCGTCCATTCAGCCAGGGTTGATGTTTGTTATTCATCACATCCAGAATCTGTGTAATTCCCTGGCTTCCAGGGACGACGATAATAATTAGTCCCATTAGTAGGCATGACGTAACAGTAATAACCAATGCGTGAAAACCAACAATTACTGATGAACAAACTCACCAACTTCAAATTCTCGGCATTATTCCTCTGCTCAGCCAAAATGTTTAATGCATATAGGTCTTGGAATAGAAAATCTTCCACTGTGTAGAGAATGGTTACAGTAAGAACAAAATAAAAAGAGCTCATCATACGTTACAAAACCATAAGGACTGCAAACTTACGGATCAATTTGTTTATAAAACAATTGACTATGTAAAATGAATCTAGTCATATTCCAGACAACATCCGTTCCATGAAATCAATTAGTCGATAAACGAAGAGCATGCTATCTAATTCACAATGCCTCGTGAGTCACAGCTACTTGTTTAAACCCTCTTACAGTCTTATCTTATACCTCACATTCATACTCGAAAATCTTGTATACTCCGTTACCTTACACTAACTTCGTCCCAAAAAATTGTGTTGTTTGAATTTCGATAGTTGGATTTTTGTTTTCCAACTCAAATATTTTGGTAATTATTGTATCACATTTGGTCAGAAATATGTCAATAGATAGAATTTTGAATAATCTTTACTAATAATTGGTAAAAGGGAAGCGAACCTGAGAAAATAGAGTGCGAAGCACAAAAATGGCGAAATTCAGCATCAATTATTGGGTATTTTTCCTGTAAATGCTCCAAAGACCCCATTGATTTTGCTTCTGTTTCTTGATTGCTAACTGAATATTGGCGGGTAGGGTTGGACCCTTGGAGGGAACTAAGCGCAATTGCCGCTTCTAATAATTGCTTATTGATTTAAGCACTTCAATTATTGATGATTACGCTTTAATTTCCCATATTTCTTTTACTTGTTACTTTAATGTATTAAAAATAATTATGAATTAATAAAATTAGAGGATATACGTAGTATATGCTACTTAACATCAAAATTAGAGTGTTTATCTATTGTTGTAGTGAATAAAAATAAAGATTTTCTTGTTTAATTGAAAGTAGGTTTGAACATTAACATTGTTCGTTATTATATATATTTGAACTCCACATCTGTATTAGAATTATATTAATGATTATAACGAAGAATCAAAACTCAACTTCTATACTAGTGCTATATGAATGAGCGTAAGCACGGATTCAAATTCCACCTCTACTCTAAATCCATATTAAAGAGATTATCAGAGGATTGAGACTCTACTTTTAAATAAAGCTACATTACAAATTTAATAGAAGATTCAGACTCAACTTCTAGGTTAGAGCTACTAGCTATATATGAGTATTCGAACGAGCCTAAGTAGATCGGAACCTATCTAGTGTCGGGTTTATAATTGTGGAGTTGAATAACATAGTCCGGGATTTATGTCGAATCAAGTCTCTTATAACACTATATGAAATTTTATCGGGTCAAGTTAACCTTTATTTAGTCTAGTCGAACATAGCTAGGATCTCCTAAATGTCAACTTAATTTGAACATTTTTCATTTTCAATGTATAATAGATACATTACTAACTTACTACTTGTAATTATATGTAGACATATAGTAATATATTGAGCGTGGAAAATTATTAATAACTAACCCTATATAGGGTTTGTTGAGTTTAATCTATATTTCGAAATCGGTCAAATTTAAAAACTAAAGTATTAATTTTAAATTTGAATAGACAAATTAAGCTTTTGAGTAGAACTCGCTCATACATTTGTTCGGTGAAAGTTCTAATCATATTTAAAGTAATTATTGTACCAGGAGAACCGAAATTCACCCGACACCTGGTCCAAACAATAACAGCTCTATATTAAAGTAGTTATTGTACCAGCAGATACTCGCACCAGTAACAGCACTAGTCATGTCATACACTATCTGCGAAACCTTAATTTTGTTCGTGATTTGTCGCTAACAAACAAACTGTGGCTGTAGTTTAGTGGTTAGAATTCCACGTTGTGGCCGTGGAGACCTGGGCTCGAATCCCAGCAGCCACACAGTTTCTTTTTACTCCTTTAAAGAATGCTATCTTACTTTAAAGAGCTAGTTGTTTGAGCCTTTGAGGTGGTTCATTATTTTTTGCAACACTTTCTACCGAATTTTATAGGGAATGTTGCCTCGTTTCAATTGCGGCTTTGGACGGCCTCAGATCCTTTATACCGAGTGTTGCCTCGTTTCTTCACACAAAGACAGGTATTATAAATTTTACGAGCTGGTTCAATACTTGGTTTGTGCGTTAGAAACTGTACAAGAAGCAGGATATGGTATTTGTCTAGCTTCGGACCTGCACGAACTGGAAAACTTCTAGTTATCTGTCTTCACTGCGTACTCTTTGCTCAATTAGTCTATTTGATTTGCAATGTTTGTGATAATTGTATAACAAACACTGCACTATCTGGCAGAAGTTCACAATTCACAACGTATAATGATTGATGTGAAAAACGTTCTTATTTCTGCAATATCAAAATGACCGTGCACAAAACGAGTACGTACAGAAGTAAAGTAGTATTTAGCGAGAAATACTTAGAACCTAACTATATATAGAGTTAGGTTTTACTAATCAAAAGGAAAAATTGTCCATCAAAGCACCCATAAAAATAGCATAAAACATAACTACCTATTTAATCTTGATCCAACGGTCCAGATATGAAGTTAGGTTTTACTAACCCGTCTTAAGTTAGGTTGCAAGAAAAAACTCGTATTTAGCCATCATTCACCAGTCTGAGTCAAACCTCAACTGTGAGCCAAAACTATGTAAACATGAAATTGATAAACTAGAAAAATCTGTACTCCCAAAATCCAAAATATAGTCCCCTTAAAACCACCCTCATAAACTAGGCTGCCTTATACACAAGTATGATGGTAGTACACCAATTTTTTCACTGTAATCTTTGTCTCTTAGCCAAAGAAACAAAGTCGTTTGGACTTGCACTAGTATATCCTAAATTGCTAGCACCCGCACAAGAGCCAGACGGTGCAAACTTGAATGTCGGTCTTATTGACATTTGTGAAGATCCACAAGAAATCTGATTAGAGTTTTGTGACATAAACGAACCGCCATAGTTGAGATTAGCCCCTTGCTTATGTTGTACAACTTCTGCATCATTCTGCACTGAAAAGGGCGGTATCTGAAAAGTCTGAAGCCTGGGAGGATTTCGCCACTTAGGAAGGGGACCAGCCAAAAGGAGGGAGTGTAGGAGGAGAGGCGCATCAAGAACAGCTTTCAAGAATTGCCCTTTCTGAGGCAGAGGTTTTCCTTTGATGAGATTATCCATGATCAAAGTAGCATGATCAACTTTAGGCATTATCATCGAGGCCTCTAAATTGGAATCTTGAATTAGCATTGGCTTATGAGGTAGATATCTATTGTTGTTTGAATCAGCCATGTTTAAATTTGACAAATCAGGTGAAGAAACAGCGTCAAAGAAGGAATCAACGGGCGGCGAACCATGTGAATTGTAATTAACAGCAACATCAGATAAACTATTTGATTCAGTAATACTAGAGTTGCCAGCTTTGGTATATTTCAAGAGAACATCATTTCCATTTTGAATAAGAGGGATACTCGAAATGAACTCGGTTGGATTTGCTGAAGAAGGCAAGACTTTGTTAACTAGTTTCTGCAGTTGATCTTTAGCTTCATCCCTTTCTTGAGAAACTGTCTTCAACAGTTTAATCAATTGACAAACAAAATCATTTTTCTTCATCAATTCCTCGCTTGTTTCAGCCTTAAATTGTTCGAATTCAAGACTTGTGCATAGAAGTTTTACCCTCATTTCATCAAAACTCTGCAAATAAAATGTAACATATTAATAACACTAATTAAATGAAACTAAAAAACATTCTGCAGCACAAAAATGATGGGAATAAACGGTACTTTTTACTGATAAATCAACATCAAAGAAGATCCCTCATATAAAACAGAACAAGAATTACAAATTTATGAGCATTAACAAAATCAAAACATGGGTCCATCAATAATTTGAGGACACAAAAGTCAATGAAAAATGTTTTAATAATGTAAGGATGGTATTTCATTTCAAACATTGATAAAATCCAAAATAATTCACATGAACCAATTGGTTATAAAGGGAGTAGTCGGAATTTTTTCATGCCGGTATTAATTGTCGGAACAACAGCGGCGGGTTACACGTGCCTCAATAAGTCGGGCTGATTCATGATACCATGATAAGAGTATTACTCATTGTCTAAATACAAGGATCACGTTCGATTCCTTCCAATGACAACTAATATGAAAATAGAAAATGACATACCTCTTGATAACTCCACAATGAAGACATTTCTTCCATTTTCTTGATCAGTTTAGGAGAAGAGAGTAAAACTAAAGGGTAGTAGCAAAAGAACAAGAATATTTTATACAATGTTTGTTGTAAGAGTAGAAAGAGAAGGGGAGGGAAGAAGAGAGTATTGAAGAGGCTTATATAGACAAAGATATTAGTGTAAGACAAAACAAAGAGTAAATGGTTGCTTACAAACTTCCATAAACAACAACCAATCAAAATGATTAAAAGGGTAATAATTTATTGGTATTTAAAATATTGTTGCCAATGCATGGAATCCAGAAAACCTTCCTATTATAATAGAGAAAATTGTCAAAATGGTCCCAGTAAATATGTGCAAGTTGCACTTTGGTCCCCGATTATATTGGGGCTGCGGAAATGATCCCTGATATTGGTAAAAAAGTAGCGTTTTGGTCTCTAACCGTTACTTTTAAACGGAAAATAGTTAGGTTGGGGCAGAATTGTAAGATCAGCACAGTTAAGCCCTAAAAATGCGATTATAACTAATTAATTATGGGGCAAAAATAGAAAGTTAACAAGTAATTTATGTCTACTCCCATCCCAATTCCCTCCAAAATTGTTCCCTCTAATTATTATAAATTAGTTGTTAACTTTCTATTTTTGCCCCATTATTAGTTATAATAGCATTTTTAGGGCTTAACTGTGTTGATCTTACATTTTTTCCCCAAACTAACTCTTTTCCGTTTAAAAGTAACGGTTAAGGACCAAAATGCTATTTTTTTTACCAATATCAGGGACCATTTCTGCAGCCCCAATATAATTGGGGACCAAAGTGCAACTTGCACATATTTACTGGGACCATTTTGGCAATTTTCTCTATTATAATAAGTCACCATCTCAAGTAACTATGAATTCTTGGGGGGAAATTGCCTTCCACATTTTCTGGTCTTTTGTCTCTGCCAAAAAACTAAAAGTCTCTTTCAATATAAATTTAATTCACCTCCCTTTCTTGTTTGAATGAATCTTAATTATTTATTCAATATTGATCTAGTATTTAAAAGTATTATTCCAATTGATTTTGTAAGGAATTATGAGGTTATGAATTGAACTTGTAGTATAACAAGTTTTTGTTAGGAGTTGATTTATGACAAGATCTAAGATTATAAATTCGTCGATTATCGAATTCTGTATTTCGTATTTCATCATACCTAGACTTTAGAGGTTTAACGAGTAATTTATGATCATTAGGAATAGTGTTTTTTGTTAAAATTTCGATTTCTACCTTATTTAACCACAAAGATCGATCTCGTAAAATGTATTAAAAGCATTTTGAAACTCAACTCTAATCTATTAAAAATAAATACTCCATGTTATTGGCTTAAATATATTACCCTTTGTTTATTTCAATATTCAGTCGATTATAAGTGCTCGTCAATATATTTCCTTGAGTGGAAGTGGTATGATTTACGAGTATTTATTTGTGAAGATGGATATGAACTACCATATTGATGATGGCATAATATTTCATTCCGGTCCAAGTGGCACCGGCTAATTATTAAATGTTGACTCCATAAAACTCGCCTTTCCATTCAGATCGATAATATTTCAAATTAACGAAATAAAATTTATACCAATATGTATAAAACACAACTATTTGTACATAGTCTTCACGAGAGGCTACTAGAGAGTAGAGAGCGATGATTGGTTAACTTGTCAGCAAACATTTTTGATGTCTAGGTATCTATCTAAAAGATGAATATTTTAAATGTTAATTTAACAAGTTTGTAAAATTTCAGACTCTCAAATAAAAAAATTATTAATTCAATTAAATAAAATAGTGAAAAAGCTACTATCAATCATTAAGTTAAAGTAAATCTTGGCTAAAAATCAAGTTAAAGTAATTCTTGGCTAAAAACCAAGTTAAAGTATTTCTCTATATATCAAACTACTATCAATCATCAAATTCTAAATTTGGGACAATACGAGTAAATCGGTGATAAAGACTTTACTAGTGTATTGAATTAATCGAATGTTCCTAGATTTGAAACTCAACTTATCATTAATTATATATAAAAACTTCATTATTGCATTGACTTTGAAATTTTTTAAAATAAATTTGTTTTATTATTAATGAATAATTTCACTACTAATGGCGTCTTCAATGCTTTATAATTACATCCGTTGAATGCAGTTCGGAAATTACTTGAAGACAAGTTGGAAAATAATTTTGCCAATGCAACTTTAGAAAAAAAATGTATTAAATATTTTGGTGTCAAATGTAATAAATTACTAGAACACATCCCAAAGCCCCAAACTATCAAAAATATTGTGCGACTTCTCGTTTGAGACATCCACGGCAGGTAACATCTACTTACACTCCTATTTAGACTCTTTTTTTACAGTAAGGTTTTATTTAGAGTTTTATTCATTTTATTTTTATTCCATATCACTTTACGTCTTTACCTCATCATATTATTTACTTATCTTCATATATGTTATTATTAAAATTATAATTTTTATAATAATATTTTTATAAAATAATTTAATTTATTTGTAATTAGATAAAAAGGTAAAGTATAAATATCCACTGAAAATAGTACTCCCTCCATCCCTAAATGATTGAGTCATTTGCTTTTTCACTGTCTACGAGACACGACTTAAAACGTAAATATTTTTAATTTTATATGTGTAACAATTATAAGAACTTGATATTTTAAAAATACATATCGAGACGAATCTAACAAAATCCAATATGACTATATTATTTGTTAGCGGCTAACGAGAATTTACGGTCAAAATATCCGAAATTTGATTCAAAAGTCAAAATGCCTCCATCATTTAGGGATGGAGGAAGTAATTAAATTAAGATGGAACAAAAACGAGTTATTGATCCTCCACAATGTTGAGACTCACTGTTGAGAGTGACTGAAATGCACTAACTTGGTCTACAATTTAACATAATAAATTTATTAATTTATGAAGAGATAATCCTCCTAGGGGGCGGTGATGCTATTATAGATTTCGTTGTGTGAAGTGTGAACTGCCCAAGAAAACTGAAAATAGCCCCCCACACCCACCACTATTTATACGGTTGACCAGTAATAGAGTAGTAGTATATACTTGTACAATGAGTAATCCATGATGACTTTAATTTTGTGGAATTTCTATGCAACTGGCACACGGTTTTTAGCGGCGAGTATAATTTTAGTAGCTAATACTCTTTTCGTTTTTCTTCGGCTTATTTTTATTTTAAACTCTAAACTATGACAAAAGTTTTTATTTTGAACCTTGATACTATTCTAAGTCTCACATTACACCTTATACTATCGTTTATCTCATTTTGCACCCTTAAACGACAAATATGATGTAATTACGTTTTAAAAGAAGGGCAAACTCGAAATAGGACATATATTAAACTTTTGAGGTATATTTTACAAATAACAAAACTTATAAATTAGAAATAAACTCCACCTATTCATCTGCTTCATCAACCCCCACCATCACCCCAACCCTCTTCTTCCTTCAACTTTAACCACCTCCAACGACAATTAACTCGCCGGAAAACCGCAACACAACATCGCCATAACCACTCCGTTTAAGAATATAAGATCTGATTTTTTATACATCAATTGAAATCTCAAACCTTCCAGGACATCTCTAAGAAATGATTCAATCATCTTAACATCATGTAATTTAGTCAGAACCATAAGTGTTGCATTAAATGATTTCAGTCCTTTGGCAACCATACAAATGCATATCAAATAATGTAATTTAGCGGCAGAAACAAAAGCCCACCAAAAATCAAAACAAATTGAAAACTAAACAAAGAAAGAATCTTCACTACCTATTCGCACAAAATTGAAACACCATCAACTATTGAAAAATTTAAACTTTATATTGATTTGCCTTTGGTGTTTTCTGCCATCTGCTCAAACGATGTGCTCCGATTTTGTATAGGAGGACGGGTCCGATTCTATGCAAGGGGCGGGGGCTGGTCTGATTCTAGCTGCTTGGGCAGTTGGTGACGCCATGGTGGTTGGTCGGTGTTGGGTTAGGCGGTAGGGTGGGTTTTGTGGTTGGGGTTGGTCGTGCAGGCTTAGAGAAGATGGAGCTTTTGGCTGTGAGGTCTGAAATAGGGGGGTCGTTGGGTGGGTACTAGAGGCACTATGGTCATGGTATGATGTCGTCGATGGTGATGTAGGGTGGGGATGGGGTGATGAAGAGGTGGGGTTACGTTGTAATTTACAAGTTTATTTATTGTCAAAAAGTGTCCAAAAAGCTTATAAATCTATTATTCCAAGTTTGCCCTTGTTTTTATATTAGATCAAGGGTTAATATTGTGTTTTAGGGTGCAAAATGAGACAAACGATAATATAAGGTGTAACAGCTTAGAATAGTATTAGGGTTCAAACTAAAACTTTTGTCACAGTTCAGGGTCCAAAATAAAAATAATCCTTTTTTTAGGTATTGTTGTAATTCTTTTTCAGAATAATTAAGAAATATAGTAATACTTTTTATATATATTCTTAATTAATAAATTAATAATCAATAATTACATTCACATGTAGTGTTATAATTCTACATTGAGTGCATTAAATAGGGATTTAAGACATCAGTTCACCTAAAAGTTAAAATAGAAGATAAAAAATTAAAATTGATTAAAATATTGATTTTTCAGCTTCCCTATAATAGCTTGGACTCCAAAAAATCATTCACACACACTTTTCACTCCTCAATTTATACTCTCCTTATTTGAAAGTTATTTTGTTTTCTCCTCCAGCTTTTTCTCTTTTTCATTTATATAAAAATATATATCAAAACTAATTAAATATTTTTCATTATATATAAATATAAATTAAAATTATATTTCATTCAACATCCATAGGGCAAATGGCACCGGACATCACTAATGTTTGATTTGTTTACCACATTTATCACTGACGTTTACTTTCGTGCCAAAGACATCACTCATGTTCCAATACCACTCAATCCGTTTACTTTTCACCACTTTTGCTGAAATCGCATTTTCAAGCACAAAAGTTAGAAGGGCAATTTAGTCACAACACTTAAAAATTATTAGTAACTACTTTTAGATATTACATTTCCACTCTAATTGGCCATCAATTGAAGCTTTCGAGAAACGGCACATGTTCAATATTTGAAAAGCCCCAAAATTTAACAGGTACAATATTGAAAATATGCAATTTTGAAAACGAAACAGTTATAATTTTAAGTGTGGTGACGAAATTGCCCTTCTAACTTTTGTGCTTAAAAATGCTATTTCATCAAACTTGACTAAATGTAGACGGATTGAGTAATATTGGAAAATGAGTGATGTCTTTGGCACGAAAGTGAACGTTAGTGGTAAATAAATCAAACGTTAGTGATGTCTGGTGCCATTTGCCATATATAATATATTATTTTATGAATTTGACAATCTAGTTATATCCTAAAGATTTTATACAATATGTGAAATATCTATTCTTTAAGTTTGAAGTGAATAATAGGGAAGCTGCTAAAGTATTCATAGAAAAAGTAAACCTCAAACATAAAAAAATGTACCAATCATTTAAGGACGGCCGGAGTATAATACAAAGTCTTGCGAGTTTAAGCACATCATGAGAAATACATTAAACTAAATACATAATCTAGAAGTAGAACTCTATGTAATGGATACCAGGAAGTCTAGTATAAAGTGTCAGAGGGTGGGGAAGGGGTCCATAAGACTATTGCATTTTCGGGATGGGGAATATTTGAAGGTAGCAAGGCCCAAGTCTCCATATAACTACATGCTCTTCAACCTCCCTCCTGCATCTCTGCAAGCAATGTATACGCACTAACGCACGCATGTCAACCTTCCGCCCCTATGGTAAGAGAACCCTGATTCCAACAAGCATTTCAATATGCCGAAAAGGATTAGTCAAGATAGAGGGAACCCCATCCCTTTTCCCTAATCACGCACTTTAAAACACCCTAAACCCCAATATCAGGGCCCTGAAAAAGACATAAAAAGGGCTTCTAAATAATAAGATGTGAGCACGCTCAGTAAGCCTATAAGATCTCTCTACAACTCATGATATTTGGGATGCCAATCTTTTTGAGCCTGATGGTGGCTCAGTTGCTTGGCTTCCTCTTCTGTATTCAGAGAGATCCGTCCTCCCTGCTTGTATTCAACAACTATGTTGGTTTCCTTCCATACTGTATCATAAATATCCTCCATTTTTTATTAGTTGTCGTTCTAACAATTTTCACATAGATTAATAAAAAGTAAAAATAGTTAAAAAATATATTAAAAATATAAAATGACAATTGATTATCGTCGTCATGTCATTAGATGATTGATAATTTTAATACAAAATATAAGTAAAAAGGGTAGTTAAAATATAAAAATTACAATAATAATCCTCGAACGATGATTGAAAAAACAAAATATTTAACTTAAACGACACCTGAAAAAATAAAAGAACAATTAAATATTATATTAAAATTATGAAACGTTAACTAAAGATCAAAACCTAAAACCATAAAACCTAAAACCTAAAATGTTAACTAAAAATGGGGAAGGGAGTATATATATATGTCAGTGTCCCACTTTGTAAGTTAAATTATTTAACCACTAAACCTGATAGCTAGTGATCAGAGATTCAGATTAGTAGTAACTAGTAAGTGGATTTTTTTCTCCAAACCTGGAACATCAGCAATCTCAAGGCATTATTTAATGCTTCATATTTTTAGCCTCTAGCTAGCTTGAGCTTTGGGTATTAAGTAGCGTATTACTGGTATTTTCTAGTCTTTTTTTTTTGATAAATGATTCATGTCATAGATTAACAATTGTTATGGCTAAAAACGCCAATACAAGAAGGAACCAAATTAGTAACACTGTTTAAGGTATTTTCTAGTCTAGGTGGCCGATTTTGAATACTTTGTTCTTTTTTTTACTTATCATTTTAACAAAAAAATATTATTTTTATTTATTTATCGTTTTACATTTTCAAAAAAATTTTAATTTAGTTTTCTTATAATAACCTTATCATTAAATAAGCATGAATTATGTTTTAAAATTTAAAATAGTAATATTCATTCTCATAAGTCATAATAGATGAAGGTATATATATAAAAGGTAAAAAGTTATGAGATCCTTAATTATTATTTCAAAATCTAGAATGATAATTAAAAATCAAACGAAATACTATTTTATTTCTTTTGTAATATTGTCCTTGTTTTAGTTAGCTTATTTTAATTTTTAGTATTGTATGTAGAATGCATTTATATGGAAGGAGTTCATATTAAATAGGGTTAATGTATGTGTATCAATTGATTATAAAGTACGTACATAAATAATTATGTAATGATATGTAACACCTATACCATACCCATTTATCGATCTTAGCATCCTCAAACATAGTTTAATTAATTTCAAAATTGAATAATAAATTTAAACTCTTCAAAAAACATGGCGGGTTCGATTCTCTTCATATTTTATTGATAAATATGCCATTTCTAATACGATGGAACTCTTAAAATGAGGACATCGACTCCTTTTTTTTATCTATCGATCTTATTAGCTAGGTAGCTACTTTTGGAGTTGTAGATAATGGAGTTTTAGATAATGGGGTCAGATGATTATTAGTACTCCGTATTTGGATAGGCATCACAACAATATTCTTTGCATGCATGTGCTAACATTTTGCACCTGAACTTTAACTACGATATATCATATATCACATGGAAACTCTTTTCGGTACATTCAAGCATGCAATTATTAGTACATCTTAAGATGGCTATCCTATATATATTATGATTAATTACATGCGTCGATCTTGACGGCTCTTTTTTTTTTTCTCTAATCTATAAATTTAATGATAGATCATTCAATTATATATCTTAATTATGTAAATTTATTAATTTTAATTATAAAATACAAATATAATAACTTTTATTAATTTTAATTATTAAAGACAAATAATAATACTCCATAACTTTTATTAATTTTGATTCCTCATACTGACAAAGACAATGAACATGGATGATGCAATCCCTTGTGAGAAAAATACCAATTCTTTTTTTTTTTCACATTCCGACAAGCAAGCGGCTTCGACAGTCCTTAGATTTTCTATCATATATACTCCGTTTTAAATATTTAATTCTATTTTATAATTGTCGTTGCATAGATCCGGTTGTCATACGAGCTTATCATGCAACCTTAATCATAATCCGCTAGATCCATAAACGATTACCTCGCTTTGTACTTATTATATGATCTACGGTGCAAATTAACATTATTATTTTTGTTTAACCAGAAGTGGCGTTGCTTTTTTTTTTCTTTCATACATAACATATCGTTTCTATATTCACTACAAATTTATTATTTATAAAGATCATTTACACATCAATTAATAATATTTATTAAAACGGAAATATAATACTAAAACTATTTGGATAATTACCTATTGTTCGTTCGCATAGCACATTTGAACTAAGATAGAGAATAACTATTGTACAAAAGTCAAAATGTGACAATCTTTTGGGAATGGGTCGGGATAGTATTATATAAGCCAATCCACTAAGTTGTCTAATATATATATTGAACTAACTACTATTGAATATATATATGTATGTGAACGGTTGTCTAGAACTGAGTTAAAACTAATGAGGCAAAATGCGTCCTAATTAAATAATTGTCGATAAAGGACAAAGTTGCTTCAATTATACGTACGGGGTAAAAAATAGACTATAATATTCTAATAATAAGTTCAACATACAATGCATCTAGATTGCATTTTTAAGCTAAGGCCGTTGCATATTATTATTGTAATATTGCATCCAACCACATACATATTATTCCCTCCTTCATTTTTATATCCTAAGTATGCTGCCAAAATAAAAGTTGACTATATAATTATTATTATGTGTATACTCGATGCAGTCACATTACCACGAAATTATATCATTATTTGTCAACACCTGAAGGTTTAGGCAGCTACAACTTAACCCAAAATTTCAGGCATTATTATAAGCTAAGCCTACCAATTACTAGGCTTCAACGTGCCTACTAAGTACTACCAACGGCAATAAAGCTTACTCCCTCTATTTTATTTTAATCGACGTTTTGAAAATGTATATCAAACTTCAACTATAAATTATTTTTTATTCACTCGTCCAAAAAATATAAAACTGATATCATTGAATACGCTTTTCAAAATTTTTTCACAATATTATCTCCTTGTAATTTTCTATAATGTATATGTAAAGTAATTCATGCTCAAACTAATATTTCGATAAGCGTGAAATCAATTAAAGTGGAATGGATAGATTATTATTTAGTAATGGTTAGATTGTAGAGTTAATTGCAACAATGATCTCAGTAAATGAGGTCAAGTTATAGATTTGTTACAGTAATTGGTTGTGTTATATTATCAATCTCTGATAGTGTACACATTATTTAATATGTAATCCCTAAATTAATTTTGATCATAAATTTATGAATTTTAGCATTTTTGGGGTGAAAATAATACTTTTAAAACTTTTTGGGATCATATTTTGAGGTTGAGATTAGAAGTTCCTAAATCAATATTGTTATTAATAATTGGTCAAACCTACTAATCAAACTCGAATTTAAGAGGAATTCCCCAATCACAATCCCAAAATAATACCTTAAAAATTTTAAAAATTACATTTTCACCCTAAAATACAGAAATCCATCACTGATTCAGGTAATAAGATTAGTTTAGGGACTATTCTTATCCCACACATACATAATCATGGAATATTGCAACACTGCTACTGTGATGAAAATGCAACTGCCGTCATTACTAGGACTATTACTGCAATTAACTCAATCGTTACTCCAACCACAATCATTGTTTAAAACTAATCATCTACATTTTAATACAACATTTCCCGTTAATCTTTCTTGTTCAAATGATTATTAGCTACGTTTAACATTAACATATAATGTTTCCATCTCATTATTTACAATGAAATTACTACAATAATTATTATATTAGCCCTAATTCACTAATTCTTAGTAGTCCGTAATAAGTTCCAAACATTGAGGTCGATTAGGAAGAGTGTAATGTACTCCTTAGTAGCACTCGATTTGCTCCAATCCTCTCTTTACGTCCTTTTGGGACCTCACAATTTGCAAGTAACTACTTTACCTGTCGGATTAATCATGTAATAGGACGAACAATTATTATTAGCAAATGGTAGCCATATCCCAAAGTAGACCATAATTATATTCCACACACCTTTTATTATTACCCAACTTTATCTCTTATTCATCAGACAACGAAAAGAAAGAAATGGAATAATATAACTTTATCGACCCACTTTTCGGATCACCCTATTTATTATGATTGATAATTAACCTTTTTTTAATCGGATTTTGGCTAGGTAATAGTAAAAATACTTGGTTAAAAGTTACCAACTTACTGCCTTTCTAAGTTTGTAGAGAGGAAAAATAACAACAATGTAACATTTTTAGCGCGAAACATGGGCACTCATATCACTCCTACAAAAGCGAGGGGATATAGAAATATTATCTCCTCACTTTTCATGCCATGATCTAGTGCAAACAAAATAGTTCGTGCTAGTATTGCTTGTACGTAATCTAGTTATCAATAGTTGAGAGAAGTTATTTAAATTTTGGATTTGTTGACATAAACATAATTAAACTAGTACATTGGCTTTTTTATATATATACTGTAACAAATAGCAACGTCCATATTACTCACTTCACACTTACGAAAATAAAAATTTCACATATACATTTAGAGCAAATTGCTGAAATGGTTCTCGAAAGTCGGTTCAGGTTGCCTTTTGGTCTTCGAAAGTACAAAAGTTGCAAGTCGGTCCACGATATTGGCCAACGGGTGCAAATTTGGTCCAAAATTTAATCAAAGCGTTAATTTTTAACGCTCCAATGACGATTGTAGTTCACTCCTAAGCTAATTATACCGTTTTAATTTATTAACAACGCATGTAACTCACGAGGCGCGTTTGCCGTTAACATTTAACAGCGCCGTTCGTGAAATTTTGGACCAATCTGCAACCGTTGCCCAATATCGTGAACTGATTTGCATCTTTTGTACTTTCGGGGACCAAAAGGCAACCTGAACCCACTTTCGATGACCATTTCAACAATTTTCTCTATACATTTAAGAAGCATAAAATAATATATTACATATGAAAGATTTATGTTTTTTCAATTATATTTATAGATGATGAAGAATATAAATTGATTTCATTTTTATTTTATAAATGAAAAACGGAGGGTATAAATGTAGGAAGTGATTAGGGTTGTGTGAATAATTTTTTCGGGTACCGTCTATTTTATTAAGAAAATTGACAAAACAACATTCTTATTATCTTTAATTTTTTTTACCTTTTATTTTAATTTTTAAGGGGATGATATGATGACTATTGTAAAGTAGACTTATTCCATGATGCTATAAACAATAATCATGACACTTATAATTATTTGATATATGACTCAAATAAATTAAAGAGCCATCTTCTAAAAACGAAAGGGCCACTCCTTAATCACAAAATGTTCTTTGTTTATCCTATTAACTAATTAAATTGTATATGGTTAGCCACTCTTAATTTTTGCCGACCAACAAAACTCAAATAATTATAGGGCATGAAAATAAACGTCTGTTATTTAGATGCATGTATATAACAAATCATTATCATTAGCAATTAATTGGTAATTAAGTAATTGCAATGTTCCCTCACATCGTGAAGGCTTCATTATGAGAAGGGGAAAGTAAGGGTTATGACAAAATAATTTGTATTATAATGCGGCGGAACATGAACATTAGGTAACATATCATGTGCGACTATGCCGCAGGTTGACACGTGTACAAAATACCATTTCTTGTTCTCACGTGTGTTTCTAGCAATCTGCTTGCGACACCTGGCACATTGACCGCATTGTCCGCCACGTGCTCATCACTAGCTAGTACACGCAGGTGGACATTTTTACAAACTCCAAAATATACATTCACATTCCCTCAAAATTAGAGTATTGAAATATTTCAAACAAGTTGATTGTGGAATGTGTACCAACAGATCAGATAGATTGTAATTTTTCTTATCAATTTATTACACAATTTGTGTTTTATTCAAATTATATTAACATTCTAGTGTTTATTAAGATTAATGATTTTTCATTCTAATTTTTGATATTGGCACTCCATCTCTTTATGATTTTGAAATCACTTTTATATTATAAGTGGAGTATTGTTATCAACATGTGAAGTGGAAAATCATTGACCTTTATTAAACCACCAAGTTATCGTTCATATATTCATCACACATTCGGTTGTGAAGACGACTTTTTACAATATTGGATGAATAAAGTAAAAGTAAAGAAAATATTGTATTCATATAACTACACTACATAAAATTCAATGCTTAACAAGTAAAATTGAACCTTTTTCCTAAATCCATCACTTTTGGCTCTTGCCCAAACATCAAGTTACTAGTAGGCTAATAAATTCAATTAACACATTAGTTAATCTAGTGATAAATAATATATAAATAAACATTATGTTTTCTTACCTATTGTACTAATGTATCATGTATGTCTTCCAAATTAGTATGGAATTTGATCGGCAAATAATAAAATTGATTAATCTAGTTTATGTTTTAAGAATTGAGAGAATTAGATTTTCAAATTCATAAAAATTGAAAAGGAAGGTGATTGAAGACTGATTATGAAGGAGATTATTGAAGACTGGTGAGTGGCGAAAATGCGTGAATCGAGCTCGAAGTTCATACCGTGCCTCTTGCGTTTAGCCTCTATGATGCGTTAAGAGACAAAGTGGCAGATTATTCTTCTCGTATTGAACGGAAGAAAAAAAATTGTTAATTTTTTAGGTTAATAAATATATAATTTTAGATTACTAGAAATTCAAGAGGGGTATAATAATAATTCTTATATAAAAAGTGAAATAGTAGTTCTAAATTAAGGATAAAATAATAATTTTACATCCCAAAATCAAAATATAGTACTTGCTATAATGTGCATCCGTCCCCGTACGAATCTATGAGTGAAGGATACCTTTGTAACCCGCCCATGCCCGGGCCTCGTAATGTAAACGCATATGAAATTAACATACATTGATTGAATCCCATTTAGTTTGCTTGTCCTAATGCTTAATTGGATTGGATTGGACGATTGAGCCTTGAGAACTTATGGGTTGAGTCGAGCTAATGCTCTTGTAGACTTGGCCTAATATTAGTAGTTTAGTGTTTAGGTTGGTTTGTGTAACAATTTGAATTTTTCCCGTTTCGGGATTTTAATATATCGCTTGTTATCAAAAAAAAAAAAAATTGAATAATTGTTTGACCACTATATGAACTACTATATGCATCATGATCATGTTCATGCTCATGCTCATGCTGTTGCACATGGTTGGTAGGTCCATAAATACACTTGGACTACATTAAAGTCTTAGTTTGGTGTAAATGCGGAACAAATATGGAATGTCGAGTTGTCGACTATGATCAATTGACAATTGATCATGATGGTCAAATGAACGAGTTGGAGACTTGAGTATGAAAATGATGAATAGTACGTTAGGCAACAACCTAGCAGCCAATTCATCGATATGACTAGCTTCTTCTTTCTTCTTTCTTCTTTCTTTTTTAGATGGGGGGCGATGTATGTGTATGCAATCCAATTGTAGTTTAAACCTTGTTGTATCATGTATATGTGTGTCTCTTGCTCTTTTGAGTTTTCAACTTCTTATCGATTTCGAGAAATATGATCTCCCTCCTTTAATTTTTGTATATAACTTTGTGTCTTGTGTTTAATTGAACCACATGTATTAAACAGTTATATCATAAGTATCCAATCCATCATATTCCAAAAGTATTATGCATATTCTAAAATTCCATTGCACCTGCCAAATGGGTCAACGCTTGGTCAGTTGATCCATATCTGAGATATCAGTCATATCACCATAGACCATAGTCCATATATCGAGATCTATGGCCCAAATCTTATGGTGGATATCTATGGCCCAATCCAGGCAACACTTATGGCCCATGTGGGAAAGAAATTAATACTAATATTCACGAAATATATGTAGCCATATAGGCATTACTTTTTTATAGTTAATTAGTGGTTTGATTTAATTTTTTTCGTAATAATTTTTTAATAGTTGAAATTATAATCATTGTTATAAAAGCATAAAACAAAAAAGATAATTGCATATGATCTAAAACTATTACTATTATTTTTAAAATATCGAACAATTAATACAAAAATAAATACTTCTTTATAAGAATATGATTAAATATATATGCATAAATAAATAAAACATATATATAATTAAAATATATTGGACAATTATTATTATATAAAAATAAATACTTATTTATGAAAACATGACTAACCATATATGTTTATATAAAATGGATGAAATGGTAGTTATTTTCAAATTTTAAAATGGACACATGTTAAGATTTAATTGTGCCACGTGGATAGCCTAAATGATCTCTTAGGCTTCACCAAATAAGCTCTTCCCACATTATAGTATAGATATTACTTCCTCGTTCCTTTTTATAAAATTACTTTCTATTTTTTGGAATTATATTTAAACATTTAGACCATAAAATTTTATTATACGATAAAAAGTAGTATTGTAATAGCTTTCAAAATCTATCTGAATTTCTGAGAAAATGACAATTTTACCTTAAATATATTGAGAACACAAGTCTCTTGTGTAGCTCTATTTCTAATTTATGTACAACTTTTGCCGCCCAAATTAATAAAGAACATTAGGGGATAATGTAAATTAGTTGTCATTATCGACACACAACCTCTCAAATATAGAAGGAAAGGCATAATTAAGCTAGGAGCTATAAACATATTCTTACTCTAATTAAATTTATAAGGGCGCCGCTATAGTTAACAAAATTGAAATTTATATGTATTCCGTATAAATACAACACCAAGTTTAAAAACTAGAGTGCACAGTATCAATAATTGCGGATTGGCATAAGACATAAGAAATCAATCTTATGTTTGATAAAGTGGTTAACATATATATTTTAGTTTTCTCATCAGATTAAAAACATTTCACGATTTAATGCACTCCGATCTAGTCTCTAAGGCAGAAGTACATATAGACCGTTAATACATCCCACCGTTTCACATTTTATAACACCAAGTCCACTATATGCTCCTAATCCACCTAATGACTATTCAATTATTATTAACAACACATACAGACACTATAGTTGTTTATCTTATCCTCAAGGCATCTTAAGTTGTTTAGGCAGACTTTAAATATATGTTTAGACTATTAATTAGCACTATATATTTAACTGGTTATATATAATTTATTGATCGATTATTACACTCCACGTCAAAAGAAATATGCAATCATAATTAATATCCCCACCTTACTCCATGTTCATTTTTTTAACGTCGAAAAATCTGTGGCTATTATTTCTCCAAGGTTTATTAATTTTATATAAACTTTTTTTGCATATAAATATACTCTATAATTTTCATTTATTAAAAAAAGGGATCGTTCAATTAAACAAAACAAAATTTAATAAAAAAAGATCCACAACTTATTACATGTACGATAAGATATCGAAAAAACTTTTATGCCTTATAAATCCATTCTTGTAATAAGGCATATATCTTCTTTTCTACTAGTATGCCTTATCTTCACTTCTTTTAACAGACACAAAAAATAAAAATTGAAAGGTCATTTTCAAACAACCACTACGTACCACAAATTAAAAGGGTTCAACAATAATAATCTTTCAAAAAAGAATCATTCCCATGATTTGATAGCCCGTTAACAAGTTGACAACCTAATGAATGTGTTGTTAATAAATAATAATCAGAGCTTCATTAAGATATAAAATACTACTGTATGATTCATCTACAATCATGTTATTCCCATATTGGACCCAGTAAAGCCACCCAACAATTCATTAAGGACCATCAAATAATAAAAAAACGACCGATCTATATACCGGAAGATAATTTTAATTTTTGATTGATATTGATATAGTACATGAGTCAAATTCCGATCATAATATTAACATTCAAGAATAACCATAAAATCTATCGAGGCTTAAATAGCCTGATAACATTTAACAAGAACCTTTACTACAAAGTATTGAGTTTAATTCTAAAGGCATATATAGGGACAAAATCAATATAAAGAATATAATGAAATTAATTTCTTGGTGTGGGCTTAATTAATTAAAACCCGCCATGTAAATTTCTTAACTCTTACCAAGAGAAGGATAACTAAATATGACACATGTCACTACCAAATTAAATTGGAGGCTGGAGTCACAAATAATGGGACAGTGACATGTGGCTAACAACTAAGCCATTCATGTAATGATGCAATTCCATTAACATAATTGCGTTTCCAATCATTGGTTATATGTTGCTCAACACTATATATATATGTGCTTGTAATGAAACTCTGACATCCAGAGAAATTATTGTGTACATAGGTATCTCCAATTTAGGTGTGTAGAGTTTGATAACATTATTTGTAAAAATGCCTTTCTCACACATTGCTATTGGGGACTTTGCGGAGGCTTCTAAGCCCGATACCCTTAAGGCAGCTCTAGCTGAGTTCATCTCCATGCTCATTTTTGTTTTTGCCGGAGAAGGCTCCGGCATGGCTTATAGTAAGTACTATCATCTTCGATGTTTCATCGATCAATCACGTCTGCCAAACAGTTAAACATCAATAGACTCCATACTAAAAGTAATTGGTTGTATATAGAAAAATCCGTGGTTTTATCTATATACCGATTGAAAGGTCTTAATCGACTAATATGAGAGTGTATTCTAAGTACGCACTTTTTTGTAACACAGTAAAATTGACATATCCATACATGATACATCATTTCAAACTGCATGGATATAATGTTTTAATCAAACTGAATTTGTGTGATTCTTGAACAGATAAGCTTACAAAAAACGGACCTGGGTCTCCCTCGGGGCTGGTTTCGGCTTCCATCGCACACGCTTTCGCTCTGTTTGTAGCGGTCTCAGTTGGTGCTAACATATCAGGGGGGCATGTTAACCCGGCTGTTACCTTTGGTGCCTTTGTTGGTGGTTACATCTCTTTGGCTAAGAGTTTCGTGTACTGGATTGCTCAGTTGCTTGGCTCTGTTGTTGCTTGCTTGCTCCTCAACTTCGTTACTGGTGGCATGGTAATTAATTAAACTCATCATACACCCCGTGTTAGGAGAATAACGGAGAGAGGTTGTTTCCGAATTGACCCAACATGAAGTGCAAAAATTATTTAATAATTCATGCTTATATATAAAAAGCGTAGACAGTATAAGAGATGAATACATGAAATGTACTAATAATTTCTAATGCGAATGATGATGCAGGAAACATCAGCCTTTGCCCTTTCATCAGGAGTGACTACATGGAACGCGGTGGTATTTGAGATTGTAATGACATTTGGGCTAGTCTACACAGTTTACGCCACTGCCATCGACCCGAAGAAGGGGGACATTGGGATCATTGCTCCAATTGCAATTGGTTTCATAGTTGGTGCCAACATCTTGGCTGGTGGTGCCTTTGATGGTGCATCAATGAACCCTGCAGTCTCCTTTGGACCAGCCGTCGTTAGCTGGACATGGGACAACCACTGGGTCTACTGGCTTGGTCCATTCGCTGGGGCCGCCATTGCTGCCGTGGTCTATGAGCTCTTCTTCATTCCTGCACCAGAGCCAAGGACCTATGAGCACCTTCCATCAAGCGCGTAGAAGAAAGGGTTGTTATTTGAATGTATTGATTAATCATGGTTTCAATGTTGGGTTTGAGAGAGGGGGGGGGGTGTATTTGATGCTTTGTTGTGTGGCCTTTTGGCTTCTGTTTACCTTGAATTTATGTGGACATTTTGCCTTTCCTCGATTTTATTTGAACAAATAACAGTTGGATCTACTATTTCTTTCTATGTCAAAGGAGAAATTCCACTTACACAGTGTCGAGTTTCATAACAACATAATTTCCTACTACCTAAAAGGGCTGTAGTAAGTAATGGCCAAACAATTTTCCAAAACTCACTGAGTAGGCATGCGAGATAATTGCACATATATACAACTCCGGAGTTTGAGAGTGCGTCTCCAGAATTTGACAAAAGTCGATCGTGCAGTGACAGTCTATAGAGTTGTAAACTTGTTCGACGAATGGTCATATCATTAGAATGTAAAAATGCACTAAAGAATTAGTACAAATGCAAGTGCTATAGTATCAATTTTTGTCTAACTTGAGGGACTGTATCAATTCTTACAGAAGAAACTATGTTCAATCACACATTATAGTCCCACGTTTTGTCCAATTTTTGTCATCTCAACTCCCCGCCTAGGCGACCACCTCATCAATCCGTGGTCTTTATTTAAGGGAAATGTCTTACCAGTTGTAGTGGTCCAGAATCGTTCCTGACCAGCTGTGTTCCGAATAGGCAAATATGGAGCTTCATACGGTTTCCATCAAGCTCGATACTTCTCATCTTAAAATCAATTCTGGAGAATAATAAATGATACCGAAGCAACTCTATTAATAAGGACTCAACTCACTCAAGTGTATTCAACTAGCATGATGTCAAACTAATTGCCATCAATACTAATCTTCAATAACTTTGTACATTTCTTTTCGTGATTGCCATAAAAGAATTCAATTAGCTCCAACTAATTGCCATCAAAACTAATCTTCTAACAAATAATGAATTATGAATAAACTCGAAATGACCCAGAAACCGGAAGCATCCTCTACCCTTTTCCGTGCCTCTTATGTCCTCGTAATTTGATTAGTTGTAAGTCATATTTAACATGCTCCGATGCCCCTTACTAGACTCCCGCTTAAGAGAGATCATAAGAGAAGTTTAGATAGAATGTAGCCTTACTCGATAACAACATGGATTCTGTTTTCGAATTGACCTAAAGTGAAATTCGAACACTGTCAGGTTATTAAATCATATCTTAAACAGTGTTACTTAAATAATTATTAGGAGATTGAATACAAAGTAGAAAAAGAGAACCGATATTAGAGATTCTCCTAGGAGGCGGACCAATACTGTTTGTCCTCCAATTACAACCACAAAAGTACCTAACCAAAGCATATTCCATTGAATAATGGAGTAATGACACACTTCTAAGTTAATGCTTCAAGTATATGCTTAAAAGATCCTTTGCCCACCAACATTTCTTCATCCCTTTATAACAACAACCTTCTTTTTTTGTCTAGACCTCTTTCTTTACGCATCAACATTTTTCTCAAGAACGGTTAAAATTATACGAAAATGGAGTACTGTGAAGGCAACGGTGAAGATGATAATAATAAGGATGGTGCACAACTTCTAAGTTGACAAAGTTTTGGGACAAGTTCATTGGTTTGGGCAACTTATGATCCTTTGGCAATTGTAACAGCTACAACAGAAAACAATGTATCTCGAGTTTTATCAGTTGAGCTATATTCCCTCAATGATTTTTTATATTAATGTTGTTATAAGTATTTTGTAATGTGAAATTTGATGTACTCTAATATTTTTCTCATTATAGTCTGACATGAGTGACATCAATTAATGACAAATCTAAACTGTTATCAATTTTATTGTTCTTGTTTATATAATGCATCTGGGCAAGTCAACCAATTTTATCTTTGCCAGCTCCTTCCACATTAACCCCTGCATAATCACAATGCATATTTCAATTCAATTTAACTCAACTTGTTGCAAATATTACTTAACAAAAAGGGAAAATAAATTACATAAAATTTGATGAAATTTAGAAAGTAAATATTGTGAAATGGCAAACTTACAATTCATCCTCAAAGATTCTCTCATTAGCCATTGAGTCCTTAAAGATAAAACAGACATTATATTAAAGGCATACACAAAATGACCAACAACGTTGCATGAAAAATAAGCAGAGAAATTAGAGGAAAGATGACATATTTACATCATATTTGGTCACTTTGCTCAGGACGATATGTGTTCGGCATTTACTGCAGGCGGATCGGTTTTTCTAGATGAAGGCAACATAAACAAAGGAGCAAATGGCATCAAAGATCACTCATGTTTGTTGCAAGTCCCCGATCCACCATCGTAGTATCACTTTAGCCACTTTCAATCACCCGTATTTCGTGTATTTCTTGTCACTCGAACATTTTATACACAATCAACGACTTTTTGTCATTTTAAAGATTTTTTATAAGGGTATTTTAATATATTTTAAAACGTCTGAGTTAGGGAATATGAGTGATCAGAAGTGGTCAAAGTAATATTAAGGTTATCGATCGAGGACTTTTACCAAATGTGAGTTATCTTTGATGCCATGTCATTTGCGCTTTTTATAAACCTAGATATATATTGTAACAACATATATAAAAATAAACTAAATTAATAATGAAATAAAATATTTTGAAATCAATGCTATAAAAAAGTTTTGAAATGAACTTTTAATAATAAAGTAAACTTTTTCTCACTAATATTTGCATTGTAAATAAAAATATCTAAAAAGTTAAAGGTATGTAAACAGTAAATATGCAATTGTAGTTATCTACACCTTGAAAATGTTGCTCACATGCTATATATATTACAAATTGATTGAATATAAACAATAAATTACTAATATTATTTGCTTTGTAAAGGTGACTTTTGTCTAAAACTAATTGTATGTTGGGTTATATATGAGAATTGTCTATGAAATGTTATAATAGGATAAAAATATTCTTTAGAAAATATTGTATATTTTCGAATGGTCTCCGCCATGTTTATTTATAATGTATGTATAAATGTTGCGACTAGCAATCCACTTGAACATTCAAGCTGAAAAATGAAGCAAGATTTATAGTACTTTGTTGGAGATGTGTTTTTTATCAGTGATAATGTTCCTATAACTAACTAAATTACAGATAATTTGATAAAATTCAGTAATTATATATAATGAAATGGCAATCTTACAATTCATCCACAAAGATGCTCTCATTAGCCATTGGGTCCTTAAGATAATACGGACATTATATTAAAGGTAATAAAAAGAGCAACAACGTTGCATGAAAAATAAGCAGAGAAATTAGCTAAAACATGGCATATTTACAAGGACAAATGGTCCATTCGATCATACATGTTTCAAAACTTTCACCATTTGATCATGCATGTTTCAAAATAACTCACTCGATCATACATGTTTCAAAAATGGTCAACTTAGTCATTTCGTCAAAGTCAATGTTAAATTTGACTTTTGGATGTTAACTGAAAGGAGTAAAATTGTTCGAACTCAATTTTGAGGTTATTTTTAAAGATTAATGAACTTTTGGTTAAATTTGTAAGTTATGTTTGGAGCCACTTTAAATAAAACAAATTAAATCACAATTAAGGCCCCCCCAATCCACCCAGCAGCCAAACCATTCTCGATCCTCATTCACAACTTCATCTATTAGCACGTCATAATTTTCTAGCTCAAACCACACGACATGTCATTGTACATATTAACTACACCAAATTGAAATCAACCATTTCAAGCAACAAAAATCATGTCAGAGAGCATACATTCAACAAAACTAAAGCAAGAACAACAATTTGGAATTCGTAATTCTTCTGCATTCCTCAGCAATTTCACCACAAGTTAAGCTAGTGGGAACTCCCAAAGGCGGTGGCCCCATGGCTCACTGAAAAATCGAAGTTTGTCTTCCTCACCGGAAATTATCAGACGACTTTACTTCTTGAACGAAAATGGGCGACAAAGATTCAAGAGCTGCCCTATACCTCCGAATGGTGAACGATTTGAAACATGTATGATCGAATGGGGAATTAGTCATATTTATAATATATTTGGTTGCTTTGCTCAAAACGATATGTGTTCGGCATTTACTGCAGACGAAGTGGTTTTTCTAGATGAAGGCAACATAAACAAAGGAGCAAATGGCATCAAAATCACTCACGTTTGATGCAAGTCCCCGATCCATCATCGTAATATCACATTAGCCACTTTCAATAACCCATGTTGCGTGTATTTCTTGTCACTCGAACATTTTATATACATGAACTGCAACTTTTTTGTCATTTTAAAAACTTTTGTAACGGTATTTTAATATATCTTTATTATGCTTGTCATAAACCTCAACCATTATAGGAGCTGGTTTTGGTTGAGTTTAATGGTAAGCATAATAGAGAGAAACTAAAATATACCCCTCTGAAATAATTATAAAATGACATATAAAGTTACGTTGTGTGTATTTAAATCGTATGAGTTAGGGAATATAATGTTTGTATAAATGTTGCAACTACCAATCCACTTGAACATTCGAGCTGAAAAATGAAGCAAGCTTTATACTTCGTTGGAAATGTGTTTTCGAACATAGTAATTAAATACTTTAGTTACATATTGAATTTTGTAAAAAAAAAATACTAAAATGCCTATTTATAGTGTGAAGACATGCATTTAAACAAAATGAAAGTAAGCTTTAAATTGAGGAGAAAATAAATTGTATCTATGCTCTAACTTGAAAGAAATTCACAAGGATATATAAATTAAATTATTTATAGTGTTCGAGTGTTATTAGTTCACAATTTTTCAACTAATACTAATAAAAAGTTAATATTTGACCCAACTTACAATTTATTTTTGGCTATGTTTTTAATTAGGTGTGTGTAAGGTTCAATTCTATTTAATTTTGAATCAAAACTAAAACATAACATATTTGGACAGTTGTATTGACCGACCCAGCTGTCACAACTATAATTTTTAGACTAACATATTAGCTCCAATCTATATTAACACACTTTCTTATTTTTATCCAGGTATAAATTTAATCATCAATGATTTTTGTATATGTTATTAAAAAAATACAAAATATGATACAATAAAATATTTTTAAACCGAACTCAATGATATTAAATTTATACAAATCGCTTATTAACAATAACAAAATGATATTAAATTTATATTTCATCATTAATGAATATATCCATATATAAAGTGGCTCAAGCAAAATTGTTCAGTAAAGCCTAAAAACTTATGTAACCTACTCATGTCGCACCATATATACTTATCTGACGCATGTCTCTTTGTTATATTAAAAAATAACTAACATAGCCTAACCATGTGGTACCATAAACATATATGTTTAGTCATATTTTTTGAATAAATAAGTATTTATTTTTATATAATAATATTGCCAAGAAAATTTAATTATATATATTTATTTAGACATACATGTTTAGTCATATTTTTATAAATAAATATTTATTTTTATATAATAATAATTTTCCAATATTTTGGATCATATGCATTTCATTTTTTCTTTTTATAATAATGCGTCATTTAAATTATAATTTCAACTATTAAAAAAAATTATTACAAAAAAGGTAAAAGTTTTTGCACAAGCAAGACTATACTCAAACAACAATACAAAAGGTAATTGATAATTAAAATTGTGCCTTCAAAATTGAGAAATTATATGCAAAAAAAGTGAAGGGAGTATAATTTAATAGCTGTTTACCTACGTCAAACGAAAATATTTTACTTTAATTTGACTAGTACTGATTTATAACTCTTCAACTAAATTAGACTAATAATTTTGTTTTTGCATATTTGACACATACATCTTGTGATTGAGTTTTTGCTATGGTTAAAGTAGACCTTTTACGAAATTGATGAATAGTAATGGTGGATTTCCGCTATAAAAGTTACTACCTCCATTTCAAAACACAAGACTTTTTCGTTTTTTCATGTCTAACTTTGATTAACAATAACTAATTAATTACAATATAAAAAATTGTAAAAAGTTACTTTTATGAAAGTACTCTTCGATATAAATTTATCGATATTAATTATATATTTTTTGAACTAAAGAATAATAAGTAATTGACGGTCAAAGTTGGGCACGCAAAAACGAAAACGTCATATATAATGAAATGAAGGGAGTACGTGTTTATTGAGAATTAATTAATTGTTAAAATGATCTCAGTAAGTAAAGGTCTGGTACATTTGGTCCCTGTAAATGACACTATTGCGAAATAGTCTTTGATAGGGCGTATTTTGGTCCCTAAGTTAGTTTCCTATTAAAACTTAACGTTGACCAATGAAAAGGCTGATTTTGGAGGCAAAATAGAATTTTGAGAAATATTGGGGTCAAAAGTTAGCTTACCTTTGGCGTAAAAATGATTTTCTCTCTTTTTTTTTTTTATAAATATGACTTATCATTATATCATTAGTCAAAACTTCATTAAGAAAACATTGCATAAATAAAAATAGGCTTAAATTATTTCTGCCCCTGAATTTCGACGAATTGGTCAATTTGTCCCCTGAAGTTTTAAGCCAAAAAAATACTCATACTATCAAGTAATCCACTTACATAGACCTAAGGACGCAATCATGATGAAATTTAAAGGAGGACAAAATTTAAAAATATTGAATAGAGGAGGCACAATATAAAAATGAAAAAAAAAAACAATAGATGAGACTGTGTAAATAATACACCCATAAGATTTGAATATCAATATATTTAACAAAAACTCAATACTTTAACCAACTCTACTATAACATATATTGTTAATTTATGTAAAATTTATATGATATATTTTAAATTCTAAAAAATTAGAGAGACACATAACCCTACATCTATTGACCCTGTGTCCAGACCAACAAATTAAAAGTCATATTCCTAATATATCTTTGATCATATTTTCTCTCTAAAAATATCCAATACTTGCCACATATATGTAACATCAAATATTGACACATTTTTATCAACTCGTTCCATTACAAATCATAAAAGTCACAATGTCACATAATACGAAGCCTTCATAGTTCTTTAACTATTGACATAAGCAGAAAAAAATTTAATCTCTTCGTTTTTTATTTTAAATGCTTATTTCCATAGTCGAGATAAGCATTTAAAATAAAAAAGCAGTAAATTCTAGTAGTATCGATGTTTTAACTTCTAACACTTAAAAGTTTCAAAAGAAAGTAATCTTCTGTTCATCAACTGCCTCTAAATTCTTCAAGCTGCCTAGTCATAAACTGGTTTGCTGCTGTCTGCATGGAGTAGCCTTATTCCATCCCACACAATAAGCTTGGTCCTGTAAACAAAACGTATTAGTTACATTACATATTGAACTTTTACTAAAATACAGATTTTAGCTAGATACTTACAATGACAAACAATATCTCCCCTTCTTGGAGATGACATTCTCACTTTGAACTGCAATCTGAATTACGACGAAAAACCTTTTTATTATTTCGTCGTGATAAATCGAAAGTTCATATAGTTAGATGATCATTTATCTATAATAATTCATTAATGACCATGATAATTACCATCTGTTTCCCCAGAACAGTTTGGCAATTAGTGCAAGAAACTTCAACATAAGTACGTGAATTCTCTTCCCATTTTTTATCTTCTCCAGCTTTTTCGACATTAACCCTGCATAATCACATTGCTTATTTCACTTCAATTCAACTCGATTCGTTTCAACCATTATTTAAAAAAGGCTGAATAAATTACAAAAAATTGATGAAATTCTTATGCCAAATTCATTAAGTATAACGAAAAGGGAAGCTTACACTTCATCCTCAAAGATTCTTTCATTAGCAATTGGATCCTGAAATTAAACAAACACTATATTAAAGTTGCACCACAGAAAACAAAACCAAGTCAGAAATTGGACAACCAAAATGGGACAAAAACAGCATCCAGAGTAGTACAACTAAAAATCTATCCAAGTAGCTAACCCCTCGGGCCTCGAGGTATAAACAGAAATAGCAACAAGATTGCATGAAAATAAGCATTGTAATTAGGGGGAAGAAGGCATCTTTACAATATATTTGGTCGCGGTGCTCAGGACGATATGTGTTCGGCATTTGCTGCAGAGGAAGAAGTGGTTTGCTCTAGTCTGTTCAAACTCAACTAGAGATGGAACTGAGGTTTCTTCTGTAGCCGTAGGCTGTTCCGCCTGTTCAAGGTCGATGGCAGATGTAGTTTCATCCATTCTTGAACACTTCCTCTGCTGCAATCATGAAAATTATATCTATAAACATCAGAATTCCAAATTCAGCAAGAAAATTAATAAAACAGATGATATCTTGATTATTATTTTCCAAATTCTTGAAATTTCTATCATCAAGGACATATTTCAAATTGCAGGAGATATGAAATGTTTCGGTCTCTTAGCGAAAATCTTAACAGAAAAGGGTATGATCAGCTTTCCATGAAGCCATAAAAAGGGACAAGAAAAATTGATCTCATATGATTAAAAAAACACGTTTTTAGGAAAATGCAGACCTTGATAAATGGTATACTCAAAAGACTCATATGGGTGCAAAACAAATCTCTATATTATTAATGCAAACAGTCAATAATGGTTCTTGATTCATCATGAACACTTAATAACTAAAACAGGGTTTCAAGAAAAGGGAGTATTCGAGGACTGCTTACTGCGAAAAGCGATGAACACGAAAATGCAGCAACTCGGGTGTTCTTGAGCACACAGTCTAAGCTTCAGAAATTGCAGAGCGTTTATTAGCAACAACACAACAACAAAATGAAAAGAGAAGACGCGAATCGAAAGGAAAATCTTGAATTTCTGCATAATTGTTGTGAAGGCTCATGATCATCATATAAAGATAACAATTAATAAGAAGTACTTACCAGATAAAAACAATCTTGATTCTTGAGAAGGATTGAAATAAAGAGGAGAATGCAGATGAATATATCGAGTTCTTGGAGTTTGTTTGAAAAAAATGTGGGAAATTAGTGAGACCTTATTAACGCCTTATATAACTAATAGTGGTTGCAACGGTTTTCACATACGTGGGCAACCATAGATATTTATGATAACGGCCATTTATCGAGTCGGCTAATTAACCCGTTTTTTAGTATGGAGTTATAAAATGCACTCCAATCCTTTTATAATATCGAGTCGAGTGGATAGTTTAGTTGAGAGTTTTCGCGATTAGCTGGTGCTGGAGGCTTGTTTGGGGAGTCCGGTTTCGGTGCATCAATAATTCGGTGCATCAGGTACATCAGTTACCCATTTAAAGATTTTACGTGGGTACTGTACCCACTTGAAACTTCATCGTTGGTACTTGTACCCAAATTGTACTATAACAATGGTACAATATCACATATTTATTTTGGATTGATAAATATGTGGTATTGTACCATTGTTATAGTACAATTTGGGTACAAGTACCAATGATGAAGTTTCAAGTGGGTACAGTACCCACGTGAAACCTTTAAATGGGTACCTGATGCACCTGATGCATGGAAGTATTGATGCACCCAATCTTTTCACTGTTTGGGTTACCAAAACCATGCTACATATCAAAACGTGTTTCAGGTTACAAACAAACTAAATTTAAATGGTTATCAGATATATACGTTTTATTCAATCGGATAATTGGTTGGTTGTGTCTTTAACAATATAGTTTTACTTACGCAAAAGGCATAACTCGAATATTGTTAATGAGGTGGTGAGGTCAGGTTATTTAATCGAATAATAGATGGGTGCCAAATCCAACTACTAAATCAATTACTGAATTACCCAACTTGAGTATCATTTAACAAGTCTGAGTGTTAACTCAAATTGAATCGATATTTATCAAAAGCAAGATTTTCATTCAAATGTTTTTAGTTCAATTGATTTGGACTTTGAATCGATTCCATTATACACACTCAAATACTTTAGCCCCAACCGAAACTTACTTTAAATATTACATTTCCGATGACTCCGAATACCAGGTCATCAGGGTAAAATAATAATTTCAGTCCTAATACACTACTCCGAGTATGTCTATAATCCTCCCCAGGTAGGTTTGTCTTCTGCATAAAAAAAAATGGCAGCTTGGAAGGGACAAATTTCTAAAAACCTGAAGGAGCTTCGCTTCCTCTTCTGTCAAACCTCACCGACCAGTGCCTCTACCAGGTGATTTTATTTATTTATTTATTTATTAATACATTTTCTTGATTAATTGTAATTTTTATTACATTATAATGAACTTTATAATTGAATAAAAATTGGATCTTTAGATCATTTGTGGAGAAAAACTACAAGAATCTCAAGACCCACAACCCCAAATTGCCTGTCCTCATCCGTGAGGCAAGAAACATCGAGCCTCAACTTTGGGCAAGATTTGGTAACCATTTTTAATTGTTTTTTCAAAGTGAAATTTCATTCACCTTATTGTTTATGGTTATATACATGTGTGTGTTTGTGATGTATGCTTTTGATTCATAATTATAGTTCTTAGTAAGCGAAATAGAGCTGGTCTTTTTCGTTTCAGCTTTAGATCAGGTTCTAGATGGTAAGTAAAGAATTTGTGTTCCATAGTTATTCTTGACGAGACTAGATTGTATGACGTGCTTTGTGTGAAACTCTGTACTTACACTCTCTTAAAATCGCGACTCAGCATGTTTTAACAAAAATAAGACAATTATCATAATCGTAACGAGCCTGACTCATTTGCATTTCAAGAGTCCTACAAAGAATAACATAGATGATCCGAAGCCTGTGAATTACCCTTGCAGTTATATCAATTGCAATTGAGCACTAAGATCTCTATGCAGCTTTGGTTACTTTTTGAGCATTTTCATTTTCCCTGTGAACTTGTGCTTGTATATGTAATAATATTCACTTGATGTAAGTGTATTTGGTCAAAGATGCAGAGGAACATTTCCCCTTTCTATCATCACGTTGTATGCATATAGAAGACTCTGGAACATGAAGTACATTGTTATATATCTAAAGGTTTTTCTTCTAAAATATATATAAGTAGTGTTGGTCAATATTTATCTTTTTGGCCTTAACTCATATCCCAGAATAACCCAGGTTTTAGATTGCCGATGAAACAGGAAGTTAATGATCATTGATCATTACAACTTCAGTTTGCAAACCAGTTAAAGACTTTTAAGATAGCGGGTTAAGTTTGTGCTGTAGAATATGCATATGAGTTGGCTAAATCATTACTGATAGATCGTATCTAGTTGTTTTGGCATATATGTATCAAATATGTCACTTGTGCCCGCAGTTGGTATTGTTGTTGCCATATATTTATATGATCATTTAGTTGATTGTTATTGGTCTCATCTATTTTATCAGACATGGGAGTTGAAAAAGGTATCCGTTTAGAAGGATTCTCAGAGGAACAGATTTCAAAAGCACTTGAGGATCTTGTGAAAGTTGGCGCAGCTGTTAAATCCTAAAACAGTTTTCATCAATTCTTTCCATAGTCAATAAGGTTCAATATACTGGACAAGCTTGTAATGACATTCTACATTTCATTTCAAGATATTGATTTCATTTGTCAGCTCTAGCTGGTTTTACGAGCACTTGAGTTTCGTTCCCTTTCACTGGTTTAGTGTGAGTTGAAACGCTGTTTATGGTGCAGAATTGAATTCTCGATGACCACAATTGTTGGGTGGTGAACATTAAACATATGTGTTGATGTGTGCTATAGAATGAAGATATTTTTCTGTGATAATTGGGTGTAAATATGTAATAAAGTCTCTAAAGTAGTTAAGGTTGAAAAAAAAATTCTAATGCATTACTTAGATATATATATTATCATTACTTAGATATATATATTATCCTTTTATTTTAATAAAAGATATGTGTGTCAAATAAGTTAGATGTTTATAATTTTGATCATAAATATTAAATGGGACAATCTTGGACGTAGTATTGTGAAATACTATACAAGAACCATTAAGATTGTTGTGCATGAGATTATACAATAACAATTAAGGTTAAGGTGCATGAGTGGTACTTTAATCGAAATAGTCAATCACCTAGTTGTTCAATTGATAATGCACTAGCGTTTGAGCATATTACTTCAATACCCAATATAATCGGTGTAATTAACGACTCGGTTATAGTTTTACCCACAAATTCATATTCAAATTGATCGGTCTACTCATAACTCCCTCAATAATAGGTAAACAAAAAGTGACATGACTAGAATTCTAGTTTGGTTCATAGAAACTTGTTCCAAATTTTGAAACAAGCAGCTAATTATCCAACTCGATAAAGATGAATACCTAATCGAGTTACGTGATACCTATTCATATCGGTAAACAGTGACACCTCTTTGTAAAGCAGTGGGAGGAGGCTCGGTTTGGAATTAGTACCTCGCCCAACTACAACTGAAATCGGTTAAATAACTGAGGGAGAGTAACTGGTATTTCTGTTACTGAGTTTTATATAAGGCGCCACTAGTTTCCCTCATTTCATCATTTCAAAACATACTTCAGTTTGTCTTATAAAGCTACTGAATCAATATATTCACCTGCATTTTATTCTTCATTTTTGTAGTAGGTACTTCTTGATATGGTGATCATGAGCCCGCATTCATAATTATGCAGAATATCAAGAATTTCTTTTTAATTGCATAACAAGTCTCGTTTCTTTATTTTCATAGGTTGGTAATTCACTTTCTGCGGTTGCTGAAGCTCGTTACAGACGTTTCTTGTTCCTTTGTTCAGCTCATCACTTCAGCAGTAAACATCTCTTGAAGTTTTGCTGAGATCAATAATGGTGAGAAGCCTTCTCTATATATTTGCTTTTTTCTTTCCACCGTTAGGTTAATTGCTTTTGACTTTCAGTTTATGCCATTTTATCGAAAAGAACAAACTACTACGGCATTTTACCACTTGCTAGAGAAGAGCGCAACAAATATATAGAAAAGCTTAGACAGCTTAGACTGATACAGGAGAAGGCTGCAACATGTTGAACATACCAAGTTAGCCAAAAATTGAATTTTGCACCTAATAACACAATAAGCGACGAAGAGCATACCTGTGAAAGGCTTTCCTAATATCCGTGTCAGTGGCATCTATGCTAACTCCAAACACCTAAAAACACAAATAAACAATAGTTACTTCAACTATAACCTCCAAAATAGTATAATTCTATAAACATCAAAATAACGCAAATATTATACATAGTCAGAACGGAAGTTTTGTTTTGCTGGAGTACTATATAAATACATTACCTCATAGGGGGTTTTGGCTTGAGCTATAACCTACAAAATAGCCGATTCAACAATGGACATAAAAAGAAAAGCCGAAAAAAGTAATTGAAGCTTCATAGTTGCAGGAGGTGATGATTTTTGGAGGAGGTGATGATTTTGGAGGAAGTTTTATATATATAATGCTCCAAGAATCGAGATGATTCGGACATTGGGTACACGTGGCGACTATCAACCAATGGGGTTCCAATGCTGAGATTGGCTACGTCACTATTGGCTACTCGTCTCGGACATTGGGGTACACGTGGCAACTATCACCCAATGGGGTTCCAGTGCCCCATCATAAATTTATTATGTGTGTACCACGAAAATAACATTTGTGAACTACAAGTCGGGCAACACTATACACACACTAGAATAGTGATATACTATTCCCAAATAATAATTTTTAGGATTGAAATTACTATTGTATCCCTCTCATTTAAGTCTCTCAATTACCACACTTCCAAATAAGGGAGGGGGAAATAGTTAATGAGTGAATAGTAATTCATTGTCGTGTGTATAACAGATCAGCTACAAGTCCTTTGCCCTAATGAAATCACCTCTATAGAACTACAAGTCTTTTTGTGAGCAGTAAGTCATTTTACTCATCAATTTTATCCTCTTAGTTTATAATCCATTTCTTGAATGTGTTCAACAATTAATCATTTTGTTTGATGAATGAAATTTTTTTTTTTTTATGTTTCTTGATGTGGGTTTAGTTAAACCCTTATTATACTGTTCAAGATTGTCCTTTTACGCAACAAATGAACAATTAAAGAAGGTGTAGCTGATAAAAACCGTTTCTTCAATTATATAGATAGTTAAAAACTTAAAGCTTTTTTACCAATAAATTTGTGTTGAATATGTAGCTTTGATTGAAGTTATGGTAATAAAAATCCAGTGTAATTGATAGCAGTAGGGTTGTTAAAGACCTTAGATCACGAAGATATAAAGGGTTTCGATTTGTTGAATTTGAGGCTGGTGATATATGAATGGCTTGATTGGCAGGGTGTACATATTGTAATCAAGTATTTCTGATCGATTGTGGAATAAGATGAGTTTCTCCGTTTATGCTATTTGTTAATTTTTTCTATATGTGAAATTTAGGCTTAACTGATAGGTTTAGCCTATCGTGTGTAAGTATGTGTAAATTTCTCGAGCTTTACGTATGGAATGGTGGATAGAGAAAGAGAAATAGTTATCATTAAACTTCTATGATCTTTAAGCTGAAATAAGAGTGTTAGACTGGTTGTCTGCTTATGAGGGATTCAACTGAGTGAGAGGTGTTCTGGACTTCTGGTGAATGTTATGCTCTTTTGATGGTTTCGTAATTGATCTTATGATGCTTCCTTGTCTTTTCTTTGTATCATTTCTTTCCTAATAGCATATTTTGTCATATTGTGTACTACAGTTATTCACTGTTAATAGCTAACTTTCATAATTATGACTTTGGCGTTCGAGACCATATACAATAAGAGTGTTAGACTGGTTGTCTGCTTATGAGACATTCAACCGAATAGGAGGTGTTCTGGACTTCTGGTGAATGTTATTCTCTTTTGATGGTTTCATAATTATCTTGTGATGCTTTATCGTCTTTTCTTTGCATCATTTCTTTCCTAATAGCATGTTTTGTCATATTGTGTACTACAGTTTTTCACTGTTAATAGCTAACTTTCATAATTATGACTTTGGCGTTCGAGACCATATACAATATTTTGCCTTCGATGATTAGAGTCCTAACAACAGAACACTACTGATTAGATATTCATATATAGTAAAACGGATTTGGGCCAATCGGTGGAATAAGAGAGTCTTTATATCTGCTGAGATTGTTTTGCCAGGAATAACTAGAGTTCTGTCATTTAACCATTTATATTTTGTGATACTGGATAATTGATATCGCATGTTTTTTCATTGAAGATAGTTCATTGAAGGCTATTATCATTACGATTGCAAAGACATCGAGCTTGATAGAATTGTCATCCAAACACTGATCATCAGACTTTTTGAGATCGATACTTTGATCTGGAGGCTTGAATTACATTGTTGACGGTCATATGGCAGAACTTTTGGCATTCTCACAGACCTCGCGTTTGCTGTTTCCGCAGCATCGCCTTCAACTGTCAAGCTGGAAGCAGCAATCACCTATTCGCTGTCAGTTGCTCTCACTAACCGCTAAGATGGATTTCTTGACTACTAGATCACTGTCCTCTCAAACAATCTCCTTTCATCAGAAGCAGCTTTCCCCTTGGGGTCTAGCAGCAAGTGTCACCTCCGATACTAAAGTACCTACAACCTTTATGGTTAATTTAGCTGCTGAAAGGGACGATATCTTACCAGACTCCGGTGGTAGTGGAGGCGATTTTGGTTCTACTGGAGGAAAAGGTGGTGGAGGGGGTGACAATGGTGGCAGTGGTAACAACGATGGAAATGAAGGATCAGGTGAAAGTGGTGAGGAAAAGGGAAATAACAAAGGCGGAGCCATGTCAATGTCCCAGAAACTGACTCTAGGTTATGCTATCCTGGTTGGCCTTGGCGGAGTTGCAGGGTATATGAAAAGTGGCAGCCAGAAGTCACTGATCGCTGGATTAGCTTCTGCCTCTGTACTGTACTATGTCTACACCCAGCTTCCAACCAACACAGTTTTGGCATCATCTATTGGCTTGGGATGTTCAGCCGCACTCTTTGCCATGATGGGTTCTCGGTTTAAGAAATCTGGAAAAGTCTTTCCTGCTGGTGCTGTCTCGTTCGTATCCTTCATTATGACTGTCGGATACCTGCATGGCATTATGCGCGGCATGCACTAACTATAGGAAGTTTGTTGCCTCTGTTATTTCCCTTCTCTGACTTTATTTATTTTATTATGTGTACTATGATGTGAGTCTTGTGTTTCCAGATTTGCCAAGAATTTAAGTTTTGTTCAACTTTATAATAACTGGTGGAAACAACAAAGGTGGTTTCATGTAAAGCTTGCAGCAACCTGAAGCTTTTTGTAGTACCATAAAATTTAGGCCTATTTAATTTTAGGCTACTCTCAGTCCATCACAATGCATTTTTATTTAATTTTGTTAAATCGCGAATAAACATTATGCTCCTGTGTTATCACAAGTAGGATAACAATTTAGCAAATTAGCAGAAATCGTCAAAAAATCCTTAAACATTCTCCTTACTAGAGAGAATCGAGAAACATAATTTCACTATGCCAATTTACGAACATATTAAACATGTGTTGGACTTCTTCTTTTTCGAACAATAATGAACGTACATGCGTTTAGTGGCGGTATGCAGGGGCGAAACCAGGATGAAAATCAAGGGGGGGCGAATTTTGGGGGAAAAATTAAGGGGGGGCGAAAATAAATAAAAAATAGTTAAAAGTACCGAAAAATTGTTAAAAATGAAGCTAACAAGGCTTGAACCCATGACCTCTACCTTTTGGAGGAAGGAACTAACCAACTAAGCTACACTTACACTTGGTTTGTTAACATTTTTTATTATATATATCACAAAAATTCAAAAAAATCATATATAAAATAAACGATACCGAAAAACTTAGGGGGACGAGCGCCCCCCTCGTCCCCCCCTAATTTCGCCCCTGGCGGTATGTAAGTGAACCGAGGAAATATAATTCAAAGAGTGAACTTTTAACCGACTCGTCACAATATAAGTCAAAAAAACACAAGAAGCAAATATTACTATATTTATCAAATAGATAAATACTCGAAAAAAAACATATGCAAAATTTATTTTTATATTAATAATTGATTCTTAATCAAGGTAAAGTAGCTAAGAAAAGTAAAGAGAGTATTAATTTTAGCATAACTACAATATATATTTGTTAAATAATAAAAGTTGTAAAGTCAATTAAGACATTAATATATATCTCTAGTTCTTTTGATCAAGTAATTTTAGAAATTAAGTAATTTTGGAGAATTTAGAAATTAAGTAGTTTTAGAGAATAGTTGATGAAAATCAGAATGATGTTAAAATTTATTTTGATTATCAAAATATTCTTTTTATTTTAAAACAATAGACTTCTTAGGAGCTTGCGTTGAATTTTGTCAATAAATTACTATTTATTTTTTATCCGAAATAAAAAATTGATATCTTTCAATCCATTTTTTAAATCATAATATTATTTCTTATATAGTACATACACAATGTAATTGATGATTAAAGTTATATCTCAAAAAATATAAATATGTTATTTTGAAATGTAGACGTAACTGGACCATTTTTAGGGAGGAATGGAGTATTAAGACGAAAAAAATTGCAGCGACCCTTGGGATTGTTTTTTACTACTATTTGACAATTAGCCGATTAAAAAACAACTCAGCTCTTCCAGTTTTGACTAAACCAAAAAAAGTCTTCTCTTTTCCTTTATAATATCATAATCGTTTTTCCCCCAAAAAATATCAATCGTTGCTCCTTGTGTTCTTACCCCCCCCCCCCCTACCCCCCGAATTTCCCCAACCAAATCGCTCAACATGGTAACTTCACTCACCTTTATCTTTGTTGTCCCAAAATGGATGTCACTTTTTATTAGTATTTTCATGTTCTTGACACTTTGCTAAGCATAAAATGATGTAGTTTATTGTTTTCGTTGATCTGTTGTTGTAGTAAGTGATTTGGTTGTTTTTTGTTTGATGGGGTGCTTTTTGTTTTATCGTATGGATCTGATCTGAATTTTGCTTAAATTTTGTTGTTGATGTGCTTGTTTTGTACTAAAGATTGATGTTTTGTTATAAGATTCGGTGATTGTTGGAGGCTTTGTGGTAGTTAAAAGTCTGATCTTTTTGTTGGTATTTGAGAATTTTGCTTGACTTTTGAGTTGCTTGCTGCTGAATTATCAGCTGACCAATTTAAGACTAATTTTTTGTTGTATGTTGTTTTATTTGTGTAGATGGGCATGTTTGTTTGTAGAGAGGGTTTTGTCAATTTAATTTTGTTTAATGGATTACTTGATTGGTTGAAAGAGTCTGTTGTGTTGGAAATATATGTTGGCAGCTATTGTTAGAAATGGTCAAATGGGTTTCTTGCATTTATTGATTCACTCATACACCTGTAATTTATTTTGTTAAGGATGTTGGGAAGCCTTTTCAACCTGCGGTCCAGCGTGTTCTTTTTATTACTTCCTATAAAATCCTTGATTTGGGGTAGACCGGTTGAACTGGTTTTTTAAATCGAAAGTCAGTGTCCACGAATTGGCAAGGTTTATTGGGTTGGAGTTGACAAGATAGGTTGTACTTAAGCTTGGTGGAGGAAACAAAATGTGTTAACTTGTTGTGCACTCAGTGCTCGTTATAGTTTGGGTATCTCCATATAGTTCTGACCTTGAGTTTTAGTCCTTGTTTACACTTATCATTATATTGATTATAGATATAACTATTAGTGCCTCTGATGTGTTCTACTATGGTGAGTAGGCTAATGCTGCATCTGGTATGGCTGTCCATGACGACTGTAAGCTGAAATTTATGGAGTTGAAGACGAAAAGGACATACAGATATATAGTTTACAAGATAGAGGAGAAGCAAAAGCAGGTGATAGTGGAAAAACTTGGCGAGACAAATGAAACATATGATGACTTTGCCACTTTACTTCCTGCTAATGAGTGCAGATACGCAGTGTTTGATTACGACTTCATGACCAAAGAAAATGTTCCCAAGAGCAGGATCTTCTTCGTTACCTGGTAATACTTCATATTTGTCATTGGCCCATTGCTTCATCTCTTGGCTTCCTACTCATATATCAGTCTTAACACGTCTACTTCCTTTGTTGAATATAAAGGCTGATCCACTCTCCCAGATCCCTTCCCTTATACTTTCAGCTATTTTTTTAAATTAATGTTCTTATATCGTCATTTCACATTCACTGTTGTAGGTGTCCTGATACGGCTAAAGTGAGGACCAAAATGATCTATGCCAGCTCGAAGGATAGGTTCAAGAGGGAACTTGATGGTATCCAGATTGAACTGCAAGCAACCGATTCAAGTGAAATTGGTCTGGATGTTTTCCAGAGCCGAGCCAATTAAGTCCGATTTTCAATTTCTGAAATTAAACCTATGTTATTTTCTTAGTGAAGTAATGCTTATAGTTATGGGGATGACGTTACCTGGCTGAAGTACAACACCAGGCTGTTATTTAAGTTTTACTTTGTAGTCTTCTCATTGATGGCACATATATTATCAGATTCCTTTGTTATGTGTGAATGTTGTTTCATGGATTTATATTGGGAGGAGAACTATTTTATATCAATGTTGGATTTGTAGTCTTGACATTCATAGCCATCTAATTGCAAGTTACTGTTGCTGTGACTTCACATCTGATATTGATCCCCGGCATTCCTGCAAAATGAACTTCATCCACTTGTTATGATATTATTCCATCTGCATTAATAGCTAGCGGTTTATACTTGAGTTAGGTGTGAGATCAATTGTAGGAGGGGACATTTAAAATGCCCTCCATCTGTTTTGGCTGTTAAACTTGAGTTGAAGGGACAATTTGAATAGTATGAAAATTCAGTCTCTTATATGTAAGATGTATGATAGTTCAGCCGCCATATGAAATCGAGCCTAGTTTTTACCAAGAAGGCCAGTTAAACATATGTTTTCATGCGTTATTGGAGAGAGACGAGTCCGGCCTCCTAGAGAATATACTTCATGGAAACTGGTGCAGAAGCTCCATTGACCATACAAGAATACAAGATAATCTTTTGTCAATTTTATGAGTAGGTTTCATATGTAGACTAACACAACTTCTTTAGAACTGTAAAGAGGCTTCATTGAGCCCTTTGAAAAGCCGCGAAAAGAGTTGGTCGTAAGCAAGAGCAATAACTTACATGTAAACTGAGTTGTACATAACCATGGTGAAAAGTGATCGACATTATTCCAACAAAAATACAAGTTAGCCATCCTCTTTTAACCTTTTGTATACAACAAATTCTTGTTCAGTTTATACAGTTGGACTACCTAAAGGATAATGTACCTATACATCTATAGAAAAACTTCAACTACGGTTCAATAAAACAATGGGTTCCTAGTGTTCAACAAAATGATTCAGGATGTTACTTCAAACATTAGCTGTGTGCTCAAACTAGATAAGCGCCACTGGGTGAATTTGGCTTCAAACCGCTTCTCATCATTTCATTACGCAATTCAGTTGCTTTGTCCAGTTCCCCAGCAATATCGCAACCATAAATCATAAAGTTATAAGCTACTGCATCTGGTTTGACACCCATATTTAGCATCAAATCCCATAGCCTTGTAGCGTTACCAAGATCAGCCATCCTACAGTATTCATATATGATAGTTGAATAGCTTATGCAGTCCGCGGAGATGCCATTATTTGTCATCTCCCCTAAGGTGTCGACAGCTTTGTCTATCTGTTCCACCTTGCAGAAGCCCCGAATCAGAATATTGTATGTAATTGTGTTGGCAAGACACCTTTTGACCATTGTATTGTGCAGCAGCGTAGCCTTCTCCATGCACCCTTCTCTTGCTAGCTGATCAAGGAGGCAACCATATGTAATTTGGTTGGGGATCAAACCACTTGCAAGCATTTCTTTGCAGAGATGCTCCGCTTTATCAACGAAACCTGCCTTGCATAATCCATTAATCAAAACAGTATAAGTAACAACACTTGGGACACATTCCTCACTAATCATTGCATCCCAACAACCAAATGCTGTTTTTAGATCCCCAACTCTACAATGTGCATCTATCAGATTAGTATATATTACTGTATCTGGTACAAGCTCTCGATCAAGCATCTCTTTCATTATATGGAGTACTCCATCTGTATTATGCTGCTTAAGATATCCATAGATGAGTATAGCATAGCAGACAAGATCCACCAAGACTTCTTTTTCTACCATCTCACTATAAACGCCTACTGCATCTGCTACTCTACCTTCCTTGCAGTAACCATCGAGAAGTGCAGAAAAACACATTTCATTCAACTTATGATTCTTCCCATGAAGATCATCCATGAACTTTTTAGCTTCAGTTACCTTGCCACTTGAACAGAGTCCAGCTATTAAAGGTCTGAATGTGTATGTGTCAGGTAAGAGCCCCTTCTTCAGCATCTCATAGTACAACTCAAAACCTCTTGATATATTACCACTCCTACAATGACCGTCAATCATGACATTATATGTGATCTCATTTGGGATAACATTGAATTCTACCATTTCGTTAAACATGTTCGATGCTTCAGAAATCAGATTGGCACGACAAAGACCAGATATGATGGAAGTAAAGGTGTAAGTATTTGGTGAAATTCCCTTTCCTGTCATTTCATGATAGATCCTTAATGCCTCATGAACTTTCTCGTCCTTACAGTATCCATCAATTAATGATGTGTAGCTTACTACAGTTGGACTGAGTCCTTTGTCGATCATTTCACTAATCAAAGACTCTGCTGCACTCACTTTTCGTACCTTGCAGTGTCCATCGATCAGAGAATTGTAAGAGTAAATGGATGCTTTCATTCCACTATCAGACATTCTAGCTAGAAGACTCAATGCCGAATCTAGTTTCCCCCCTTTACAGAACATATCTATAATAATAGAAAAAGTTACTTCATTTGGATGTAATCCTATCTCCTCCATTCTAGCGAATAGCAACTCTGCTTCATCAATTTTTCCATCTTTGAATAATGAGCTTATTAACGCGTTATAAACAAATAAATTGGGCGTCACTCCAACAATGTTTAATTTACCTACTAATACATAGGCATCTTGAACATCCCCTTTCTTCCTCAAACCATCTACTACACTTGAAACAGCCTCCTTACTAGGAACAAGCCCCAGCTCCAACATCTCATCCATCATATCCCGAGCTACATCAAACTCAAGCACTCGACACAACCCCAAAACCAATGCACAATATGTTACTACATCCCCCTTTATTCCCCTCCTGATCATCTTATTCTTAACCTCAATCGCTTCAGAAGTTCTCGCACCTTTACAGAGTCCATGAATCAGCACATTGTACATAACTACACCGATATCCAACTGACTCCTTTCTACCCAAGTTACCATAGCCTTAGCTTTATCAAAATCCTTCAATTCACAGAAACTCCTAATCACAGCTGTAATTACATATCCGTCCGGTCTAACACCGGCCCCCATCATCTCATCAAACAATTCAAGAACCACCCTATACTTCTTCGTTTTCACTAAACCATTCAACAAACCACTCAAAGTCCTCACCTCAGGCCTCAAATCATAGCCTTTCATCAAATTTACAACCAAAACACCATCCAAAATCCTCCTATTTTGCACATAACACTGAACCAACAGATCAAACCCCAATGTGGAGCGAAAATTGAATCTTTTATAGCTGTCCAACAAATTATCAAAAACAAAACGTGGGTCTAAATTAACTTCCAAAAGGGTCTGCAAAAGTGAAGAAGCGGGCCAAAACAGATTGGAATTCACCAAAGTATGGATCAAGATACAAAACGATGTTGTCGAGTGGCTAAAGTTGTGATGCAAACCAAGAAAATTAAAGAATCTAAATGCCAATCTGGAATTTTCCATGTTCTTGAGGAGGATTTGTTCAACATGGTGAGGCTTGAGGTTGTCTGAAATGAAGGGGTTGCTCAATGCGATTTTCCAATTTTGTTTGTTGTGTAGGATGCTGTTCAAGATTGTAATGAAGCTTTCGTCGTTGACTATGTGGGTGGGATTGGGAGGGGGTGGTGGTACGGTAGATAAGGAGCGAAGATGAGGATGGAGGAGGGGGAGGGGGTGGCGGAGGAGGAGCTTCATTTGGTTGTGAGTGGTGGCGCTCAGGTGTGGAGTACTTGAGTTAGACTAGGTTGTCTAAATGTTAATTTTTATTTATTATCTGTATTTTTAAACAAGATAACTATGTTTAGCTATATGTAATTTCAACTTGAAAAGAACGAGATAGATCATGTTCAACTAGAACTAATCTCACTTTATTTATTCAAAAATATGAATCTCACCCCACAATGTTTTGAACATAGATACTAAAAAAACATAACATAGAAGAGTTAATCGAATAGTCTAGGGAAAAAGTCTCTTGTCAGTGACTCGATGGTCTGAGTTCGATACTCACTTCATCGCTAATTTACAACAACAACAAAAAAAAAAACATGACATACGAGTAACATTTAATATCTTATATTAGTCTATCGTATACGAGCAAATGCAAATAATATATAGTTACATATAACATATATATTGTGTAAATTGTTTCATACTTTATTTCTATTGAACATTTCTTGATTTTTTATTCAACACTTATATAAAATATTATTGTATTAACCCTTAAGTGCCAATTGTGCTTATATTATAAACTTAATTTTTAGTCAACCACTAGAATATGTCAAAATTATAATTATGCTACTTTTCATGTCATGTTATTAAAATTACAATCACAAAAAAATTAATCCCTACGATCCATCGAACATAAAATATACTCCGAAAATTTTATGGTAACATATAGTAATTTATAGCAATTATTCCTAATTTGGATGTGCTCCAAAAGGTCTGTAAGGGGGTCCCTAACAACAAAGTGCGAGGGTAGTTTTGTCCAACAAAATGTATATAAGAACTCAGATAAACATGATATGGAAGTATTGGTTGGAAGATTAGCTCAAACTATTTTCTTCTTCCTCCAGAGGAACAAACCCTAAGATATCATCATCAAGCTTAGTTTCCTTTTTTATATAAAAATTCTGAAATTATTTGGTTATCAAGAAAGATGTCAGGAGCAGCACTAGACATGTCTTTGGATGACCTCATCAAACAAAACAAGAAACCCACCGGACCCACCGCCCGCGGCCGTGGTAGATCCGGTGGTCCTGGACCAGCTCGCCGTCTTCCCAACCGCGCCGCCGCTCGTCCTTCTCCTTACTCCACCATGGTCAGCCCCTCTATATCTGTTACTTTCTTTATATCAAAACAAATACGTTTATTACTGTTTCATGGTCATTAGGCTAACCCTAGTGGTTACTGTTTCAAGAAGATTGTTCAATTTTGAACAATTAAAAGATGGGTTTCTTGTTTTCTTTCGGAGTTTGAATCTAGTATGATATTTTTGCATCTTGTATGGTATTTGGTTGAGATATATCAAAAGGTGGTACTTCGTTGAAATATATCAAGAAAGATGTATTTGGTTGATACTGTTATATCAAAAGATGGTATTAGGTTTAAATATATCCAAAGATGGTATCTTTTAACACTATTAACATGATAGTTTTGAAAGTTTAAATCTAGTCTGTTTGTATATATTATATGGTATATTTGGTTATATGAGAAGATGGTATATTTTGACATGTCTACTATTATTAACATGATAATCCCGCATATTTGAATCTCGTATGTTGTACATATTGTATATGTTTGCTTGAAATATATCAAAATTTGGTATTCTTTTACCTGTTTACTATTAACATGATCAATTATTCAAATTAAGGTTATGGGTGTCAGTTAAGATGCACAGTTTGTTAACTTTGACTATTCAAGATCAAAAGGACAATGTTTCTGCAATCGAGGCAGTATTATGGAAGAAGGGAGTTGATTTTTGTGCATTGTTTTCTGTTTAGGTGCCACAACCAACTTGGCAGCACGACATGTTTGGGGCTGATGGATATTCTGGTCCAGCAGCTGGTGGAGGAGGGGGGTCCATAGAGACAGGAACGAAGTTGTACGTCTCTAATCTTGATTATGGAGTTTCTAACCAAGATGTGAAGGTAAAAATTCAAAGTGGTGAACAAAATTATATTTCCATGTCTAGGTCTCCCAATTATTTTAGTTGTCAAACTCGAACTTATGAATTATGATTAACCTATTTGAACTATGAAAGTAATTCATGTGTGGCGTACTCTTTCCTGACTCTTAATTATACATGTTTCTTTATGTTCGAAGGTTGTTTTCTCATATCACAGAATGTTTTTTGGGCATATGAATCAATGCCACCTTTATTTCTTGGACTTCTGACATTTCTATACGTTCACCGACTGCTGCTTTATTTACAATCACCATTTTCAAATCTGTCCCACCATCTTCTTGAGCCTTTACCCAAATTTCGTTGTTTTATTGATAAGTGAGTGTTCCTTGTCTTAATATGTTTAGTTCTCAAAGAAACTAGAAATTAGTCTTACATTTAAAACACAGTTAGGCACATGAATACTTTGACCATTGCATTTATTGTCAAATAACTTATTTCTTGCCAGCGGGATAACTAAATTTTTTCCCTTCATTTGGAAAAGAGGCCACTACAATGTTTTTCTTTCATTTGATACACAATCCAGTTAGTTCCTCTTATTAATAACAATCATCATTCTTGCGACGTAGGAACTCTTCTCTGAAGTTGGTGATTTGAAACGATGTGCAGTTCATTATGACAGAAGTGGGAGATCTAAGGTATTTGTCATCTTTTGAATTCTATGGTTTTGGTAGCAATTTCTCCAGTTTGGATCTGGTTTAGAAGGAAATAACTCTTTTTTTGTCCTAGGGAACGGCCGAAGTTGTCTTCTCTCGTCGCCAAGATGCAACTGCAGCTGTTAAGAGATATAACAATGTGCAGCTTGATGGCAAGCCAATGAAAATAGAGATCGTTGGGACCAATATACCAACTCCTGTTGCTGCCGGTCCTGTAAATGGATCCTTCCCAAATGCCAATGGAATGTTCCAGGGAAGGTATATTGACAAGTTGTTAACGTTTATTGCTTTGAAATATACTAGAGATAAACCTTATCCCGTTTGTATTTTTTACTTGCCTAATTTACTGCACCATACGCTATATGCCTCTTTTATGTTTAATTGATTAATAAGGCGTTAGCACACATGTTTTATGACTGATGCAATAAGCATAAATGCTATATATAAGCTTTGTCTGGCTCTTCCAAATTATTTGATCGCTTACTTGTACTAGTAATTTCTGCAATAGGAAATATTTGATGAGTAGAAAGGAAGGGAAACTACAAGCACATATAAATTCTGTTTAAAGATCACAAGTAGTTGAGGCATCTATGTAGACAGTTGTTTCTGTGAGATGAACACGTCCTTGCACAGAACTTCTTATTGTGAAGTAGGTGAGAAACTTATGTTGAAGGTTGAACATACAATGAATGGCCTTCTCTGGAAGGTACCCTACAGACACGAGGAAACCACTAAGAATTATGAGGTGCCTGGAGTTCGTCATCTCTCTAGACCTTAGAAGTAAGGTTCTTGTAGTTAATATGAATTTTGTCTTTCCTTAGGCAAGTGGTGGGCTTCCTTGGTGTAGCATGATCTCCTAGTTCAAGTAGATGAATAGGAAGTATCTCATTGTTTGAGAAACTGAATGCCTGTATGTAAAGGATGATGATCAATCACTTATTTCTATATTCTTTTCTTAGTACAAAAAAGAAATGCACTAGTGATACTTGGTACTTACCGTCTATATTTAAACGATACAGTGGACAAGGTAGAGGTCGTTTTGGAAGGACACGTGGTTTACGAGGGCGAGGATTTGGAAGGGGAGGAGGCCGTGGACGAGGAAGTGGACGAGGAAGGGGGCGTGACGAGAAGGTATCTGCAGAAGACCTTGATGCTGATCTAGAAAAGTATCACTCGACAGCAATGGAGACTAACTAATGGACCCTCTCTAGAGTTCGTTGGTTGATTGAGGGAACACTTGATGAGTTGTTTATGTAATTCTAAGTGCTTTGTTCTTTTTATTTGCTTAGAAGAACAAAATTTTATTTATAGGAGATGTAGAATTGTGTTACTTTTCGGTTATACAGTTAATTGTCTATTCTTGTGCTCACTGCTTGAGGATACTCCCTAGTCCCTAAAGTTAATTTGTTAGGTTGAGTTAGATTATAGTGAGATTAAGTTAAATATAATGTCAGTTGACTATTTTACCTTTATAAATATAATTAAATGTTGAAAAACATATGGAAGTGCTGAATAACAAAAGTTTAGGTGTCAAAAATCGAGTTCATGTGTCTATTTAAAAGGTTGGAGAGTACAAATACTTATTTAAAATAATTTATTTAGTTCAGTTACTTATATGAAAAAAAGCCATATATTAACGAATGTGTTACTTGGTAATAAAAATTAAAAGTAATAGGGATTGAAAATAGAACCATACAAGTGTATAATCATGTAGTTGAAGATCTTTAATGTACCTCAAAAACAATACTCCCTCCGTTTCTTTTTATTTGATTGTTTAGAGCTTTTTTCTTGTTTCAAAATATTTGATTGTTTACAATTTCAATGCAACTTTTTACAATTTCAATACACCTTTTTACAATTTCAATATACCTTTTTACAATCCCAATGTAATTTTTCACAATATCTTAATAAAGTATTTTTTTCCCCAAACAATTAAATAAAAAGAAACGGAGGGAGTATATAATTTGAACAAAGAGTTAATGCAAAAAAGGTTACCAAAATGAATCAAAAGTAGTAGTTATCGACCGATTCAAAATCGTAAATCCTGCAATGGAAGTAGCACTGCAGTAGTTATCGATCGATTCAAACCGTATCCTCAACCCCGAAGTGCCAACACGAGGATGGCCAATGCATTGGATATATTAACCAACCTGAACAAGAGGCTTATCGCGTGCCAAAGAGGTGAGGATAACACACAACCTTCGCGATTCATAAAAACTTTTCGAGCTATAACTTCAGTACTGTCAGATCCGTGCTGTGATGCAGGCATTCAAACAGAACCATGAATTGAAGTTCGAATGAACAAACAGAATTTTCAGCTCATTGTAGCTCTATATGCTTGAATAGAGATGATTCCAGTCTTTCAGACATAAGCTCAATTAGAAAAATATCCAAAATTGCATTTTGTGTATGTTATCATAGATTCATAATCGCAGGATTGGAAACGTTGAGTAAAAAGATAAGTGAATTCGAGCAACCGAGGTTGGTTTAAACCAATTAGGTATCGAAATGGCTGGCATTTCAACCATGAGAACATGCACCCTTACCGTGCTGGGAATATATTGATGATGCACTACTCATTTAATAGGGACGAAAAACAGGCTGAAACAACCACCATTAGGCTAACCAGATGAATTCATGACACCTTTGGCGTCGAAAAAATCCCAGAAAAAAGCCTTTCTAAATCACAGAGGCATTGCAACAAACACCTTTGGCTGAAACAATTAATGAATTTCATCTTATGCGCAATAGAACGCCTATGGACGAGTTTGACAAAAATAATTTTCATAGATTGGTGAAAATCAAGAATGCAAACGAGAATATTCATTTCTAGAATAGAGACTATATTACCAAATGACGAATTAATCAAAACAATACGAATTTCCAACAAAAGATATTTCCATTAATTCATAATCATAACTAGATCAAACACAAGATCATTCAACATAACTATAAACATAGACCAAATCCTAACTTCGAAACCAAATACTAAGTATTTTTAAAACATTAAATCGAACCAGACCAACAACCTTAACCACCAAAACCATAAAGAGTCCTGCCTTGTCTCTTGAGAGCATAGACCACATCCATAGCAGTAACAGTCTTCCTCCTCGCGTGCTCGGTGTAGGTGACTGCATCACGAATCACATTTTCCAAAAAGATCTTCAAAACTCCACGAGTCTCCTCATAGATCAACCCAGATATACGCTTCACACCACCTCTACGAGCCAGACGACGAATGGCGGGCTTTGTGATTCCCTGGATGTTGTCCCTCAACACCTTCCTATGCCTCTTGGCTCCTCCCTTGCCCAAACCCTTACCTCCCTTTCCACGGCCCGACATTTTTTGTTGTTGAAATTGAAAGTGGACAATTGAAAGTGGACAATTAATCGATATGAAAATGGGGGAGTGGGGGTGGGTTTTTATAGGGAGAGGGAGAGGAAATTGGGGGGGCTTCGAAATTGTTGGGGGGAAATGTTGAGTTTCGATCCTCGTGAAAGTTTTGAATTGATAAGAGCCGTAGATGTGAGATGATCGACGGTGAGAAATGGTAATGTTATCTTGACGCGGATTGTGCTTTCCTAATTTGCAAAACGGGGGTACTTTTAGCGGGCTACCAAAATTTTGTGACGGAGGAGTAATATTTTTGAAAATATTTCGTAGTCTTTTTTTATTTCTTTCCGCCTAATTAAAGATTTGGAGAGATTGCTGGAAATTTATTAAATTTCGGAGTTCTTTTTCCATAAAGGTTTTCAAATTTTAATTAGAGCATGAAATAGATGTATTTTAATATTAACATTTGATTGAATTTCTCAAAAAAAATTATTATTCTCTCCAATCCAAAATTAATGACTTTTTAGCCAATTTAATATTATCCAAAAATAGTAACTTTTTACATAAATCAAAGCAAAATTAATCATTTTTTCCCTTAATACCTTTAGTTGCATAAGAAACTCAAATAAAAGTTAATTACATTAGCTTGCATGATTATTTAGAGTACCACATTTCGAGAATAATTACTCCAACTTAAATAAGGGTAAAAAGGGTGTTGAGAGAATGTTTTTATTTCTTCTCAATCTTTGTAAAAATCTCAAAAGACCACTAATTTTAAATTGGAGAGAGTAATAACTGACTGAAATACGTTCAATAAAAATTGAGATATTTCTTATACTCCGAAGGCTTTTTTTGAAATGGTTTCCAACAATAAAATTGAGCCCTCGAATTGAAATTTAAGTAGGTGTTTATATGTAAATTCTAAACATGGGAACTAAGCATCATGTGGCTGTAGTTTAGTGGTTAGAATTCCACGTTGTGGCCGTGGAGACCTGGGCTCGAATCCCAGCAGCCACATTGGTTTGTATTTTTTGTTGTCTAATTCTACACTCTACAGTCTACACTAGTAACATTACCGTCTAGTCGTCTACTAAGTACCAACTCTTAACAATCGAGTCAACTACAGAAATAATGCTTCCTCTTTTTTGCCAAAATGCATGTAAGTTATGAGACGTGAGTACGTGACCCATGAGCATGTCATTTTAAGTACTTAATCTTTTTTTTTTATAAATTAGCGATAGATGTGAGTTTCAAGGACCTTTTGGTCATTTAAATACTTAATCTTGATGATTGATAGTTGTTTATTTAGAAATGAAGTTGTTCATCTCTTGAAATTTATATTTTCGTTTCATTTATATAATATATATTACTCCCCACATAAAATTCGATACGGAGCCATCAAAGTTTTTAAGAAGAAGAAAATTTTGTTCTCTTCAACTACAAGTTTTTCATTTTTGGTTTACAAATTGAGATGTTGGGGCTTACCTCAAAATCATCGAAAAAATATCTTCTCGAGCTTCATGTATTATACATGACCACCCAAAAACAAAGAAAAAAGATAGCTCAAATGATATAAGAACTTTCACATAATCCACTCAAGCTTGAAACGATTTTTTCCCTTTTTCCCAGCGATTTGCCCCCCGGCCTTTTCCCCCTTAGTCCTTTCCTATACTCTGTTCACCAAAACCCAGCAACCCCTTCTACTCTTTTTTTCAATCGATTTACTTTTAAGTTGTAGTTTAAACTGTCGTTATATTTTGTAATATAATATTCAGATATTTTTTTCGTTAATTATTTTGATTTCTATGTTAACTTATTAAGGAATCACCTTAAATATAACTCATGGCTTCGTCCTTAAGTCTATCATGAGAAATTTAGCAAAATATCATGGTCAACGCATGATATTTGCTTTATTGACCAAATGTAAATTAAATTGGAGTTTAGCACATTTCACACGTGAACTGACTATTTTGCCCTTACAAATATCTACTATAAATACTATCATTCTATCTTCTTCCTCACACTATTTCTCTTCATTTCACATTCTATTCATCTCACTCTCTATTCATCTCACTCCATCTCTCTTTCTCTCTTTCTCTTTTCTTCTCAACGCACACTCCACCGACCACCTCTTCACCGGAATCGTCATCTTCACTTTCTACTTATTTGTTTTTGCTCCTTTAAAGTTGTTTTTTTTTACAAAAGTTTGAATCTTTTTCAATTTAGTTGGGTTAAAATCCCGTTTTTGAATAGAGTCGATTTAAAATCACGCTTTCAATTAGTTATATATTTTATGTGTATTGTTTTTTTGTTATTTGAAGGTTTTAAACAAAAGTTTCAATCTTTTTCAATTTAGTAGAGTCAAATCACGTTTTTTCAATTTAGTTGAGTTAAACTCATGTTGTTATTTAATTTTATATTTTATATGTATTGTGTTTATGTTATTTGAAGGTTTTTGAACAAAGGTTTGAATATTTTCTACAAAGTTTGAATCTTTCCTACAAAAGTTTGAATCTTTTCTAAGTTTTTATGAATATGTGGGTAATTTTGCACTAAAAAGTATATATATATGTGTAAAGTTTGTTCTTTTGGTACTTTAATGTTTTTTGAACAAAAATTGATTTTTTTTTAGGTTGAACACAAGATTTTGAGTTTAGATAATGTTTAAACTATGAATTTATGTTTTATGTGTGTTACATGTATATGATTTGAAGATTTGATGTTGTTTTGTAATAAAAGTTCGAATCTTGAGGGTATTATGTTGATATAGTCTCGTTTTTTGATAAGGATAACACTGTATAATTACGTATAATTGATTATAATACATTATAATGAAGTATAATGGAGTATACAAATTATAATATATGTACTTTATTTGTTGTTACAATTCATGTAATCTGTTTAACTATTTCAGGTTGAAGAATTAGAGAATTCAAGTTCTAAAGTAACGCGAATGGATAATGGATAAAGGATTTATGTTGAAGAATACAAATTTGCTTTTATTTATTTATTTTGCATAGTTATTTTAGTCTTCAAATGTATTAGTAAAATTTATTTGTAATATATATCAAATCAATGGTTGTTGGGTTGAACTTTGTAACATCAATTTGAAGTATAATGAAGTATTATGCATTGTGCTTTGGACTAATTTTAATATATTAATCCAATTTTTATGGTTGTATTCAATGTGTCCAATTTGTTGTAGATTTAAAGTGATTACAACGTAATATAATAGATTATAATAGCCATTTGAGCCCAAAAAACTTGTTTAATGCCATCAATTTTCATTAAGGGTAAAATAGTCAGTTCACGTGTGAAATGTGCTAAACTCCAATTTAATTTACATTTGGTCAATAAAGCAAATACCATGCGTTGACCATGGTATTTTGCTAAATTTCTCGTCTATCATATGAAGGACAAATTTGATCGGCAAAATATATGTTTTCAATGTATGGAGTTCAAGAATTGCGTTTGACCTTGATGTTTGAAATTTATATAAAGATTTTATTTTCATTATCTACATTTTGCATAAAAGTTTATAAATATATGATAAATTTAAAGAAAATGTTGTGCTTCTTGATTCCTTCTAAACTCCGTTACAAGTAGTATATGAGTTGTTCTTGCGACTATACTGAAGAATTTCGATTCCTTTTTCTCATGGGAAGTATGTGCATCATCTCTTCTATAAGTTATAATAGGGGTTAAAATTATTGAAATTGACATTTTTTTAACCCCCTTAAAATAGTTTGGTTCTTTATAAATTATTTACTCACCCACAAATTTATACCCTCCCCATTTTATAATTATAATTATTATAGTTTAATTAATTGTGAATAATAGGATATCTACTAAAGAACAATTCGTCTCAAAAATAGAAAAATGGCAAGTAAGACTGTAAGAGTGAATTAGAGGAGTTGAATTGATATAGGGGGCGAGACTCCCGCTTGCTGTAATATCATGCCAAAAATTAAATTGTAAATCCACTGGAAAATTATACTCCGTAATATTTGCATACATTTATTAGTCATTTTCAAGATATGTTAAACGTTATTCATGGCGGCTTTCTTCGATAATAGACCACTGGGTCGAATGTTGTCAGTGTACAGGACCCTCAACATTGGATTCTAGGACTATCTTATTTTGCTAAATTAATAGCAGTAGGTTACTAGAAAAGGCTTTTATAATAGGAGTAATACTGTGTTAATAATAATATACATGTCTATATTCATGCAATTCATGAAAATTAAATAATTAATCGTTTTATTTATGTGTTAATCAAATTCCAACATCATAATCTATAACATTGCCACTAAATAATGGCTAAATTTCACAATATCCTCTTATCAAGTGATTAAATCACGGACTGAACTTCGGTGTCGACTAATGTGCCCCTAAACTTTTAAATCGATCAAGTTGTCCTCTGAACTATGTCGAACTGGTCAGTTTGAGGATTTTCACCATAAAATTTATAGTTGGATTCAGGGAAGTGTGGGTGCGGTTTTGAAGGAAGATGAAGGGAGGGGAAGACGAATGGCGAATGGGGTGTCCACTATATTTTTGTATATTATAAACTAATCTCAAATACATATAATATGTTTAATTCCTATTTTACCCTTCATTAAAACCTAAAAACTATCAATTTTATGGCGAAAATTTCTAAAATGACCAGTTCATCATAGTTCAGGGGGCAAATTGATCTATTTAAAAGCTTAGAGGGCATATTGACTGACTCGGAAATTCAGTCCCTTATTTAATCAGTTGACAATAATTCGGGAGCATTGTGAAATTTAGCCCTAAATAATAGAAATCGAAACTCAAACAAAAAACATAGTTAGTGGCCTTTAACCATACTTTATATAAGGTATATCACCTACTATTTATATAGTAGTATATATTCACAACACCATATATGATTTGACAAGATATGATGTATGAAAAATAAAAAATAATAATAAAAATATAATATATATTGTCGCACAAAAATGAAAAAAAAAAGAAATTCAAACTCTATTTTTTCGTGGGGGCACAATATGATTGAAAGCAAGCAGGATTTTGCCCATTAAAAACGAGGGAGCAATGCAAATTGCCCCCACTATTGTCAATAATGTATTGATGCTTACATCTCTGTAGATATTGTAAGCATAAAAAACAACTAAAGAACGAAATAAATTTTGCTTTTCGATATACCGGTTAAGATTTAATATTCGAAATATGTTACGTCTTTAAATTATGAAAATAATGGTCCTGTCCTAGGGACGAAACGTGAATCTCGCCCCTGTAATTATTTCATCAGTATGTAGCTATCGAAATTATTGCACTATAAATAAGATATCTACAAGAACAACTAAATGCAACAATAATAACAAGTTAAATTCAATTTTTCAACTAAAATGGCAACCTCCTCGTTTTATGTCTTCATCTTCTCTTGTGCTCTGGTAAGTTATCCGATCTCTAGCTAGGTCCAATATATATTCATAAGTATTTCGATATGAGAATAACGTCGCCAATATGAGCATATCAGCGATTGCTAGCTTCTATTATTCGAATACACACCAATTCTCGAGTCCTGTTACAGTCCCATGTGATTATTTTAAGACTAATTAACTTGTGATTTTTGGATGCTTGAACAGCTTGCTATTTCTATAGATGGTAGAAAGGAACCAGGTGGAGAGTATTGGCAAAATGTTATCCATGACCATGATCATGCCTTGTCTCATCAAACAACTAATAATGAAGTTCTTAATGTGGATGTTGTTCTCCCTGTCTCAGTCGAAGAGATGGCGGATTGCGACTCAATGGATCAGAAACACAAGACACATAAGAAATTTGTTAAGGAATTTGAGCCGAGACCCAACATCTCAATTTACAACAAAGATGGGAAACTCGTAGTTGAAGAGAGTAAGTCTTCTTCCTCTAACGACTTTGAGCCAAGGCCTAACGTTTCAGTGTATGGTGATGATAGTGATAACAATGGTTTGAAGCTAGAGAAGAAGTTCGTTAAGGAATTTGAGCCGAGACCCAACATCTCAATTTACAACAAAGATGGAAAACTTATAGTTGAAGAGAGTAAGTCTTCTTCCTCTAACGACTTTGAGCCAAGGCCTAACATTTCAGTATATGGAGACGATAGTGATAACAATGGTTTGAAGCAAGAGAAGAAGTTTATCAAGGCCTTTGAACCGAGACCCAACATCTCAATTTACAACAAAGATGGGAAACTTGTCGTTGAAGAGACTAAGTCTTCTTCCTCCAACGAATTTGAGCCAAGGCCTAACATTTCAGTGTATGGCGATGATAGTGATAACAATGGATTAAAGCTAGAGAAGAAGTTCGTCAAGGAATTTGAGCCGAGACCCAACATCTCAATTTACAACAAAGATGGGAAACGCGTAGTTGAAGAAAGGAAGTCTTCTTCCTCCAACGACTTTGAGCCAAGACCTAACATTTCCGCGTATGGTGATGATACTAATAGCAATGGGTTGAAACTAAAGAAAAAGTTCGTCAATGACTTTGAGCCGAGGCCCAACATCTCGAGTTACAACAAAGATGGAGAACTTATAGTTGAAGAGAATAAAACTGTCGCTAATGACTTCGAGCCAAGACCAAATATTTCAGCTTATGGCGACAACGATTTGAAAGAAGATGGGAAGTTTGTTGATGGTTTTGAACCCAGACCAAATATTTCCATCTATCATGATTAAAGCGATAATTTAATATTTTCCATATTACATGCAGTGGCATACTCAAAACTAGGTGAGAATGTGTGACATCACTGACATGTACAATAATAAATCATGGCGTATGGTATATTTACACTTACATTGATATTAAGAGAATGAAATACTTGCGACCCGATTTATCGACGATCTTTCTACTTATATGTGAGGTGCTTAATTCATTTTATTAGATTAACAAACTAAAGAGTTACGTGAAAGAATTAGATTCTCGTTTGTCGGATCAAAAGCGTTATTTAAAATATTTGAGTCAGAAAACTAAAAACATGATTTTCATTTTTAGATGGACAGAATAATTATTATCGTATTGTGAAGAAGGTGACATTGTATAAGGTTACTGATCAGTCTGTTCAATCTGTTGATAATATCTAACAAGGTTGTTTGAACAAATGAACAAGGTGACATTATATAAGGTTACTGTCCAGTCTTGTTAGATCTTTTTTAACAAGGTTGTCTAAACCCCATATATTCTCGGCTTGTATAGTCCCGCCACGCATCGAATGCCCCGAAACTTGTCATCAGAACAGTGCTTAAAGCCAGGACGATGCCAACCGAGAACACGATGAGGGAGGGTCGTCCGTGTTTTCGAATGGCTTTCTGCACTACAAGCAATCCAATGAGTGAGCCCAGGAAACAGAGAACTGCATATATGGATGCACCGAAAGGGTCATCCATCCCAAGTAGCAGGAACTCAAATGATGACATTGTGGAGGAGAAGAACACCATGAATGAACATGTTGCAGCTGTTACCTAGATGTAGGTATTCAAGGCAGTACATCAATATAGAGTTGGGAAAGACGACATTACCTACACTTCTTATCTATTGTGAATTAGTAGATTATTTTGCACTCCGTCCACTGAACACCCTCCTTGTTATTATAATTTATAAGGGAAGGTTTCATACTATCTAACCTCCTTATCTTACTTAAGCACAAGCCTCTTCAAAGGCATCAAAGTATGTTAATGCTGATGAACCTCGAACCTAATTTTCGAGTCACATCGTTCGAACCAAATCGAACACAGTCAAGTTCAAACAAGTATGACTCTTTTAAAACCATAAACGCAAGGGGATGTAATGAGCTAGGGGTAACTTACTTCAGGCTCAAGTCCAACTTGGAGAAGAAGAGGGCTTATGAGCATACCGCCACCAATTCCGAAAACCCCACCCATTCCTCCGGCTAACAGTGCCATCAACGGAAAGACAAGCTTTCTGCTTAATTCTTCTTTCCATTCATCATCTCCAGTTTCCTACAGGAAAATACAGTTTTAGGTTAGTTTAATAAATTTGAAAATTGAAATTTGATATAAAATTGGATTAAAAGTGTATAAATACTATATGACTAGAACAGAATTATAACTGAATCTGAATACTGATTACTGAATATGTTAAATTATTTGATAATAGTTCAAGGGAGGTAATCGAATGGTCTAACAGTTGCGCTAGCACCCTTGATCCGGGTTCACATCTCATTGTCGGGGAGAAGGTCGAAATCACCTGGTGGTTGATAGCTTGAGTATGCAGGTTTTGTCTGTATAAGATCCATGCTGTGATAATTATAGCAAGCGGTATTTGCATAGATGTGATGATCCAGTAAACCACACCACATGCTTCCACATTGATCATGCCCTGTATGTCAAACACAATCTACTTTAGAGAAGTTGATGGCAACGACAATGATGTTATGAAACTTCGAAAACGCAATTGTTTTCGTATATAAGGTGTAATATCCGCTAAAAGATATATCAGATAGAAGTTTCAACGTAGTTTACTATTAACATGATATTTTGGAATTCAAATCAGAATTATACAGTATGCTTGCCTTACTTGATCAAAGCGATTTCCATGAATGAGGTTTAGGGAAAAGAAGGAGAGCCAAATGATTAGGAACACCCCCAGCTTGTTCCATGGAATGTCCAAACTGCGTTCTTGTTTCTTCTCCAACAAAGCTTCCTCGATTCGGGTGATCTCCTCTGCCAATTTCGCTCTTTCAGTTTCTTTTTTCCAGTATTTGACGCCTGATCTGCATGTCTTGGTGGTAGACCAAGCAAGAAAAACAGCAAATAGTATTGTGATGAGCCATTCTGGGAACATGATGTTGCATATTACTCCTATGCTTACACCTAAGAGCATAAAAGGCTCTGATAACAATACTATGTCATAGTCAATGAATGTATTGCTTCCATTTTCGTTATTCCGTTTGATGAACATGTTGTTGATGATATTGGCGATGGACCCTCCTGCCACCATAAAAGCCGAAAAAGCCGAGGCCTTCCTGAGATCGAAACCAGCGACAATTGTGAGTATTGGTAAAAATAGACCACCCCCTCCAACACCACCGGCACTCGATATTGATGCTGCTGCAAAGCAGAGCAATCCAGATACTATACCAGAGGCATCAAGGCCATTTTCCAATTGAGGTATTTCTTGGTGAAATCCCCATTTTCGATGTAACTTCAAAACTTGGCTAGATTTTGCATGAGAGAAATAGATTGTTCCAAGAAGAATGAGGAGAAAGGTGGCCCATTTCAAGTTGTTTCTCATATTCATTGCCTTATATTTGATTGTTGCAAGTTTAACTTGCACCAAGGTGTTTGTTTTTAGTTGACAATTATCTCCATCATGCTTTCCATTTTATAGGGAATGTTTTGGATTATTTTTATTGATTATGTGATTATAGACAATGATTTGAGTTTAAAATATGACTTAGCTTGATTTATTTAGGCTTAGTTTGTTTTTGATTAATTTATCAAATTAATTGATTATGGTAAATGAATTAATACAATATCATGTCCAGATTCATTTGACATAATCAACTATTTTGGAAAACCAACTCATAATAAAACGAATATAGCATTGCAAGAAACAATGCATGAGGCAAATTTGAGGCATATCAGTAGGTATCTAATTAGGTCTGGTTCTTGGGCAGCGGCGGATTTTGATATTTTAAAGTGATTGTTTGAAATCGACATAATTTTAAAGTGGCTATTTAAAATATTTAAATATAAATTTTAATTTTAATTTTTACATTAAATTTTCTTTTATATAAATATATTTTTCTTTTCAAAAAAAGTGTTTGTTCCACTGAACATACACGAACATAGATAAGTCGGCTAGGTATGGTTGGAGTGAGATCACACTAATATAGTTTTAAGAGGTTTTCTAAGTCTCAAAAATGTATTATAATACATTAGTTGCTAATAATGAATTACTAAAAATTTAAAATTTATTGTATGTAATTAAGAATCTTATTTTTTTGTTTTCGTACTAGGTTCTCGAAATGTTTGGACCGCCCGTCCGGCCCTATAAAGTATTCATTTATTTTTTTGAAATATATAATCCAAACTTATTTAACTTGATGCCCTACTTTTGCAAATATTATTACGTGCTCCAATATTTTAAGAAATTGATTAATGGGGTCAATGATTTGAGATAGTTGATACCTGTGAGACTTGAGCAACCGTGATAAATTGTATAGAGTGATACAAGTTTACTCAAGTTATTAATAATGTAAGTCAATGCGATATGGCAAAATATAAAATAGCTCAAGTTGCTTCGATGTTATTTTTTATCAATATGTGATATAAAGAATGATATATTTAATTGCAATAAGAAGAAATATACTAGGTAAAAAAGTTGCCTAGTTCAAACCTAGGATTCATTCTTTGTTATAGGAGTAATATATTTTAGTTCCCAAAATGAAAGAACAAATGGACAACCGATCAAGTAAGGACTAAGTAGTTGGAGGGCACGTTTATTTAAATTTTTCTGAAAAATAAAATTTTATTATAGTATTTGTTTTTAGAGTAAATTGCCAAACAGTTCTAGAAAATAAGCCAAAATTGTTATTTAGTCCTCGAATATTCAAAAGCTATAAATTAATCCAAAATTGAATAAAAGTTATAACAAAGTCAAAAAATTGACGGGCGTGTTAAAACTTAACATAAATTTTGTTGTCAAAAGTGGAAATTAATTGCACAATTATCGTTGAATTTTAACACATCCGTCAAGTTTGGACTAAATTTTAACTTTTATCCAATTTGAAGACTAATGTAGAACCAAAATAACAACATTGAATTAGATCCATTTTATGAAACTATTTGGACAACGCCGCTTTATTTTTGCAAAGATTATTTAGTGGGCTCTATAGTTATATTTTTCTTTTTTAATTTGTATGACATTAATTTACTGTCATTCTTAAACAAAAAAAATTGATTTCACAATTGCAAGCGATAGTCTTATCGTTGTTATTTGTGAAAACGTGAAAATATGGCCCTATACGAAAGGTTATTTAAGCTGATAATAACTAGTCAACAGATCTTCAAGTTATTGAAGGGGTGTAAAACACCATTCTAAAATTGTTTCAATTGAATAGAATGAGTTGGATCTAAATATATTAATATGAGTACTATCTTCATTTCAAGAACATTTGAATGCTTCATGGCTCAATACTCAATAGGTTCATAGCATTTAACTCGAATTTTTGATTAGGAGATTGTATTCATATTTTCATAATTAATTTATGAAAAACAAAAAAAACATTTTATCTAATCTAACTTTTCATTTGCAAAATTAAAGAATTCATTCTAAAATTGCTTCAATTCGAATATAATGTGTGGTAACTTGTGAGTTGTGTCTTCTCAATATAGGTCTCCATGGACAATGTATATCAATGTCTATCTAAACAATTATTCAAATTCGATTCTCATTTAAATGATATAAAGTCTTTATAATAAGATTCAACATCAATTGAATTGACAGATAAAACTTCTGTAGGGCAAATGGTACCATCGATGATTCGATTTATCTAAAACAATAATTATCTTACCATATATAATATGGGAAGGCATGAATTAGTTATTAAAAAAAATGAAGCCCCATGTTCTCAATTCTCCAAAAAATTAGGAGAATAAACTATATTTTGAATTTTGAATAATATAATTTTATATAAATATTTTGTTTAATAACTACTTATTAATAGGCATAAAAAAGTTTATCTTTATTTTATAAAAATGGCTTTTTTTCTTTCTAATATCTAATGTTATTTTACACATTAAATTAAATTTAATTAAGATAAAAGAAATAGTATTAGCCTATAAATATTATATTTATAAATCGATCATATATTATATATTATAAATATGATAAATTAATTGCACACAGGCTGGACTGTGTACACACATCTAGTATGTTAGTTAATACTCACATAATGACATATTAAAAATGATTTATTATTCTTTAGTATGACTTACCTTATATCTAAGAAAATCAAATGCACGTTGCATTAACATACAAGCCTATCTATACTATAATGTGGGAAGAGCTTATTTGGTGAAGCCTAGGAGATCAACTAAGCTATTCATGTGGCACAATTAAATTTTGACATGTTTCCATTTTTAAATTTGAAAATAACTACCATTCATCCATTTAATATAAACATATATGTTTAGTCTTGTTTTTATAAATAACTTTTTATATTGTCCAACATATCTTAATTATATATATGTTTTATTTATTTATGCAAATATATTTAATAATATTTTTATAAGTTAGTATTTATTTTGTATTAATTGTTCAATATTTTAAAAATAATAGTAATAGTTTTAAATCATATGCACTTATCTTTTTGTTTTCTGTTTTTATAACAATAAATTATAATTTCAACTATTAAAAAATTATTACGAAAAAAATAAAATTATTACACAGACGAGACTGTGCTCAAACCACTAATTTATAATTTTTGTTGAAGCAATACCTCCAATATTGCAAATATGCTTCAAATTCGTGTTTTTCATTGTTCCATCGGGGGCCACATCCTACGATGAGCGGTGGGCCAGAGGCCACGATGGCGTCTCAATTCTGACGGATTCGAGGCCCAGTTTGGTTCTCATTAGTGTTTTTTCTATATCTATAAATATATGATTTTTCTAATCATATGAGACAAAATATAATCTGGAATAAGTTTTATGTTTATTAGACATCTGAGATCATAACTTAGGTAGTTGTAATTGATTTCCTCATTATAGTGAAGTTTTCTGGTGTTAGTGAAATCATATTAAATCTTCCATGGTTTATTTCATACAGTTTACATAATTCATAATCTAAAATTCGAATTCGATACTTGATTACACACTTCACTTATACTAACAATTAGGCTAAATTTTACAATATCCCCTGAACTATTATGAACTGATTAAATAAGGGACTAAACTTCTGAGTCAGTCAATCTATCCCCTAAACTTTTAGATCGAACAATTTGATCCCCGAACTACGACGAACTGGTCAGTTTAGGAATTTTCACCCTAAAATCGATAGTTTTTAGGTTTTAATTAAGGGTGAAATAAAAATTTGAACATATTATATGTATTTGAGGTTAGTTTATAATATATAAAATATAGTGAACCTCTTTTAAAATAAATTAAAAACTATCAATGTTATGGTGAAGATCCCCCAAACTGACTAGTGAGTTTCGAACTCACGACTTTCTGGCCACTAGCAAGATTCTTTTCCATTAGGATATTTGATTAACATATTTAAAAGTTTAGAAGACTTATTAACCGGCTCAAAAGTTAATCCCTTATTTGATCAGTTGACAATAGTTCACGGACATTACGAACTTTAGCCTAACGATTATCGCTTGAGCTCTTTGGGATTTGAACAATACTATATTAAGTAGAAGCACGACTAGAGAGATTCAAAAACAAAAGAGAGTAAAGAGATGGTGAATGGTTATTAGGTGTTTGGTTGATGCATAGGATTGTCAGAGATTCTTTTGTGGAAGCAGAGGCAGTGTCGGGTTATAGATCAGAACGCACCTCTCATCTACAGGCATCGTCGACATACACATAGGTTTATGGATTGGTCAAAAGTGACATCAATTGCTAAAACCCAAATCTTTTTTTATGGATGCCTCCAAAACTCAATCGACAGGAATCCAATGTGCATCATAGCCCTCTCTCAATTTTCAATATATATAATTTCCTCTACTTTAATTTTAATATATTACGGAACTATATAATATTTAGGTTAAATTTTACAATGCACTTTGAACTATTGTCAATCGATCAAATAAGGATTTGAATTTCTGAGACGGTTAATTTGCCTCTAAACTTTTAAATCGGTCAATTTGCCTCCTGAACTACGACGAGCAGGTCAGTTTGGGGAATTTCACCATAAGATTTATAGTTTTTAAGTTTTAATAAAAGACAAAATAGGGATTCGACATACAATAGACATTTTCGGATCAGTTTGGGGGCAAAAAATAGGGGTTCGAATTCATGTTTTATCCTTCATTAAAACCTAAAAACAAACAATTTTATGGTGAAATTCTCAAACTGACCAATTCGTCGTAGTTCATGGGACAAATTGACCGATTTAAAAATTTATGGGGAAAATTGTCCGTCTCAGAAATTTAGTCCTTTATTTAATCAGTTGACAATAGTTCAGGGTGCATTGTGAAATTTAGCCTAATAACTTAGCTTAAAATATTAACATAATATTGTTTTTCTTATAATTTACTTCATTATATAAAATATAAATTGACATATTATAAACATGCCTCATCGTTTGGAAAAGCCAACAATTTATAAACATAATACTCCATTTCAAAGGGATATTTTAGCTGCGAGTCACATTTTTCGGCTAGGCATGTAAAGTCTTTTAACAATAAAATAAGTGAAATGTATTTTTAGTGTTAGAGTTCGTAGTATTAACTGATAAAGAACCATCTTTTTCCATCTTTTTTCGTAAGACTAATTTGATTTTCATCATCTTAAATGATATTCCCTCCGTCCCTAAAAGATTGTCACATTTTAACTTTTGTTGGTCAAATATAATAAAATTTGATCATTAGTTCTCATTAAATGATACTCCCTCCGTTTCTTTTTATTTGATTGTTTGAGCATTTTTTTCATGTTTCTTTTTATTTGATTGTTTACAATTTCAATGCACTTTTTACAATCCCAATGCACTTTTTTACAATTCTAATGCACCTTTTTACAATTCCAATACACCTTTTTACAATCCCAATGTAATTTTTCACAATCTCTTAATAAAGTACTTTTTCCTCAAACAATCAAATAAAAAGAAACGGAGGGAGTAATAAATAATATAGTCTTGTAGGACCTTGTTAGATTCGTCTTAATATATATTTTTGAAATATCAACCTTTTATAAGTTTTTTCATGTAAAATAATATATACTTACATTTTAAATTGTGTTTTGTTGACCATCAAAAATCAAAATGTGACAATCATTTAGGGATGGAGGTAGTACTACATTTATCAAAAGCCAATATTGTAGCGGAAATTAATCAAGCTAAAAAGTTATACTCCTACAACGTTTGCCTAAATCCATTTCATTGTTCTTATTTGGACTTAATAAATTACTTTTAACTAGAGTTGTGGAAGTTTTAGTATTAGGCTTTTTTTCATCTGGGCACCTGAACTTCTAGAATAATCCCAAATAGGCACCTGGTGAACTTTTTATAACAAGTAGGCACCTGGGACGAAAAATTGGCACCTAAACTTTCATTTTTCATATTTTGTCTAAATTTATCAGTTTTTAAAATTTTACATGGAGGGCAAAATAGTCAAACAACACTTAAAACTAACTCAACCTAATTATATACTAACCTAACCTTAACCATTCTTCAACCTCTACCCTTTTCTTCTTCATCACACCCACCCCTACCTTAACCATTCTTCAACCTCTACCCTTTTCTTCTTCATCACACCCACCCCTACCCCTTACGCCTACCCTAGCCCAATTTCAGGGGTGAAAGACGATTCCACATGATGACAGTATGCAAAGGTTGTTGGAAATATCGGGCTTGAATCATTTGATAGCAGGCCAAATTGCAAATAATTTCAATATGTTTTGGGCAAATAATTGCATCCTTTTGTTGGAAAAATCGGAAAGATCGGAGCTTTTACAATTATTTGCCCAACACATATTGGAAAGATCAGAAAGATCGCAAATAATTACTTTCAAATCGGAAAGATCGGAGCTTTTACAATTATTTGACGCCTCAGGCTATTTTGTTGGAAAGATCGGAGCTTTTTTCTTGGGCATTTCGAATTTTAATTGCAGCAAGGCAAGCTTTTGAAGCCCCAGGTAAGTTTCATCGTTGACCAAAAAATCAGATTTTTTGATCGATTTTTCAGCAGGGGTTTAGCCAATGTAATTGGAATTATTTATAGTGGATTGAATTCTCAGAAGGAATCCAATGAATCCATGCGAAGAATATTCAGCATTTAGAATCTGTCGAAATTGAGAAAGATTCTAAATTGCTTTATGCTGGTAGGAACTATTCTTTGCTTCTTGATGCTTGCAGAACTACTATTGAAATTGATAATTTTAAAACAGAGCTGGCTGAACGTTTGACAATCGATTTTTCAGCAAGGCATTGCTTTTCTAAAATCCTTTCTTAGAAGTGGTACCTGAATTTTTCTCAATTTTATGACTAACTTGCCCTTGAGTTAAGGATTTAAAAATGTCATAAATCTGAAAAATTCAGAAAAATAAAAATTTAGATTCCAATTTTTCGTCCCAGGTGCCTACTTGTTATAAAAAGTTCACCAGGTGCCTATTTGGGATTATTCCAAAAGTTCAGATGCCCAGATGAAAAAAAGCCTTAGTATTATTACCACGGCCCATATATCAAGATTCAAGTACCGCGACGTAGCAACTTTAATTTGTTTCCATCGTAAATTCTAATTACAACCATTTTTAAGAAGCTCTGAATTTTCATATTTTATGATATTTCAAAAAATTATAGAAAAACAATATTATAAATCTAGTTAAACTTACCATAAGAGAATATGTAAATTAAATACTTACATTCCTCAATCGCTTCAAGTAAATTGGATTACTAGATAAACCTTTTAAGGGAAATAAGTAATCATTTCTCGTTGAATGTACGCTAGTAATCTTGAGCGGAGACAATAGCCTACCATACATATCAACTCAACTAAACCAGACTAGGCAAGTCTCCGGTGAGTGGCAGATAAATGATTATGAGCTAAATATACAAACACATAGAGTTAACACTTAATAGCACATTACAACATCATAATTATAATGCTTTAGGACAATACACCATACAAGTGAATTACATTAAGCATCTAACTTCATAATAACCATATCCTAATAAACCTCAACCAACACATTTCTCAATTACTCGAAACAAATTCCACTTTTTATTTGTAATAATAATGCTATTTAGTAGGCTACTTTATTAAATTATCTAACTTAGTGGCAGAAAATGATCTTAAGCTCACGTGGAGAAGAGCACTCATGCATGAGAGAAGGACTATCATGAGCATACGTGGCAGTCGCCGGACAAGCATGCTTAAAGTACTCTGAGTAGCTTGAAGCCCTACATGTCTGAGGACTATTAAAATGCCCCCTGCAACAAAGCTCGTCTGTCCCAAAGGCGGCGCAACCACTTTTGCAACCAACAACATGGCCGGTGTGTGACCTGACTTGTAGCTTGGCAGGACACGTGGCAAGAAGGTCAGCTTTGCAGCCAACTACAGGGCATTGGCCTTTACCCTCGTGTGGGGTTATGGTTAAGGGCACGTTGAAGCCGTCTACTAGGCTCACCCCATATGATGAGAAGTCTGCGTGGCCGTGGTGGAGGGTGAATTGGGCTAGAGTTGCCGGAGGGGCTGCGCCAGCCCCTCTGCACTCTAGCTTGCCACCACAGTCGCCCGTGGCACAGGTGAAGTGGTTGTTGGAGTAGGTGCAACCGGTTCTTGCCCAGACGCGGCCGGACCAGTGGCTTGTGGGGGCGGCGAAGGAGCGGTGCGTGAGGCTGTTGAGAGCGAAGCCTCCGTTTTGGAGGACTACGTGGCCTCCATTTTGTTGGATGGCTGGCCATACTGTGTAAGGGCAGTTGTTTACTAGGGTCAGGATGAGGCCTGGGGTGGTGGCTTGGGAGAGGGTGGTGAGGAGGAGGAGGAGTGAGAGAGGGAGGAGGATGGTGGTGGAAATGGCCATGGTGGTAAGTAGAAAATGAGTTTGGGATGGAGGTGGATGGGTAATTGTTGTGAAGGTGGTGGAAGGTATTTATAGAGGATAGGGCCATTTGGGAACGGTGGAGGGGTTTATAGTGAAGTCTATTATGAAGAAAATTGTTCTCGACATAGTTTAATTGATAAAAAATTTTGATATTTGTATCTCATTTGTACATTGAATCCAAATAGACAATCAAATCCAAATTTCATGAACCTTTAAAACACGTTCGATATTACCTTTTCATGTGTATGTCGAAAGTTTTCGATATTTGTATATCTCATTTGTACATTATTGAATTCAAATAGACAATCAAATCCAAATTTCATGAACCTTTAAGATACATTCGATATTATCTTTTCGTGTGTCTCAAAACAGAAAACGACGATATCCTTAACTCCTTATGCTAGTAGAATTTATTTAATATATACGAAGACAAAGTATACTATACACATACGAGACATTTCTTAGGATGTGATGCCAAAGGCGAATGTTTTCGTTTTTACTTTTAGTTATTCAATTTTTACTGTTAATTAGGTATTCACTATTATTTTTTTGTTCAACAAATACATAATTAATATTAATAAATTTATATTGATTAGTATTTTTATAAATTTAATTTTTTGTAATTTTTTTTATTGTAATTAATTAGTTATTATAAACTAAAATAGTTATGAAAAAATGAAAAAGCTTTTATGTTTTGAAATGGAAGTAGTACTTTATTGACCCAAAAACAAGAAAATTTGTGTGTTTGGTACAAGTTGGGCATTGGAAATATATGATATATGTACTAAAGTTTGGTAGAGGTCATAGTGATCTGACTGAATTGCCCTTGAATGGATTTGTTCGGTGGCTTTATCTCTTTCTTTTTCTTTGGACTTGAAATGGAGCAGCAGAAATCAGCTTTTGTTGTTTACATATTTTGTTGGTTTGCCTTTTTTTTTACAGATATCACATTAAAAGCTTTGTCCAATATAATCACCATGTTGAAAGATGTCTCATATATCATGACTGCCTATAAGGGTGTAAGCTTAACCCATTGTTTGATGGGTTCTTACAAATTTCAATACAGCTTACTCCGTAATATGGACTTTGTTATGGATATTTTGTAAGATTAATAATATATTAATTCGAATAGCTCAATGCAAAATAATTCTAATAATCAATACGAAATAGTTCAGAAAGGATCTATCACATTTGTTAATAATATATTTATTAGAATAGCTCAATGAAAACTAATTATGATAATAAAAACGAAATAATTCGAAATTCACCACATCACTCGATTACAGAAGAAAGATATAAAAAAGATTGCAGCACCGAATATGGACTGGGAGTCCGTATCTTTTACTGGTAAATGTTGGTCGGAGCAGGCACGGCACGTGTTCAAAGTTAGATTTACGAAGATCTAATGCTAAACATAAATTAACAAAAGAGAAGAGTGAAAAAGACACCTAGGTAAAAGGTGAAAGGTTTTAGGGAGTAATTTTTTTAATCGAAAACAGATAAATAGGCACTTGATAAAAGAAAAAAGTTGGAAAAGGACAAGTCACTTACTCCATTTATCTTTGCATGGAGGAATATGTTTTCACTTTCTCCGCATATGCTGTGTGAGGCCTGTTGTCGAATCGGACAGCAGTCAACTCATAAATTGCTCGCAATTTACTTCGTTAAACCGGTTTATTTGCTTGATTAAATTAATTATGATTCATTTTTACAATTTGTAAAGTTTACATTCACTTGTTAATCGTTCTTAAGAACACTTATAAAATTCATTTTATTGAAATATAGTTTTAATTCAAACAGGTAACGGATCTTTCGTAATTCATTGCAAATCGCTTGTTAATAGTTGGCCCGCTGGTTAAACGTTGGTTAAAATCATTTATAATATTCATTTTTATTTAAAAATATATACCAAACATAGCCTAAATATCCGATTTGCGAATGGAAACCGTATTACGATTGAAATGATTAGCGATCCGAGCGAGCGGTTCTTAATATATTTCAAGGAGATTACTAGACGATTTTTTGTGATTTAATATGACTCCATTAACGAACTGGTTTTACACGCTTTTTAATTTGAACATATTTCGAATTGAACATTCAAACCGGTCTATTAACAAACCGACTTGCAAATGAACCGGTTTGATTATCAGTCCGAACTGATTTTGGGCTAAAACTGACTCGGACTGGCTCATTAATAGCAGTACTTGTGACACTTGTAGGATAATTTCAAAGAGTCCGGATTCGGTGCATCAATAATTTGGTGCACCCGGTGCATCAGGTACCCATTTAAAGGTTTTATGTGGGTACTGTACCCACTTGAAACTTCATCATTGGTACTTGTACCCAAATTGTACTATAACAATGGTACAATACCACATATTTATTTTGGCCATTGTTATATTACAATTTGGGTACAAGTACCAATGATGAAGTTTCAAGTGAGTACAGTACCCACGTGAAACCTTTAAATGGGTACCTGATGCACCTGATGCATGGAAGTATTGATGCACTCAATCTTTTCACAATTTCAAATTATTGTTTTGCTCATTATTATAAAATATCACTCATGATTAGTTGATTCTCAATTGACATAAAATATCTAGGATGATAACTAAAAAGAGGGTAGGAAGTACTACTCAATACATGTATTATGATAGCTCGTAATACAGTCATTATCATTAAAATTAGTATATATAATGTTATTCAGTAATGTATGAATAATTTATCATTATATATTACTATTTATACACCGTTCATCCTATGTAATTAATTTATTATATTTGTAATATATAATTTTTTATTATATGATAAACATAACACTTTTATGTCATAACATTTTTTTTCATCTTGATTAAATTTAATGTGTAAAATAACATAAGAGATTTACAAGACCATTTCATTACATGAAGGCCAATTTTTTTTTATCATGTTAATAAATAATAGGTAGTTGTAAAAATATTCATAATATGAAATAATTATATTAAAAAATTTCTCCCATAAATAAGGAGAACTAGGACTTCAAAACATAACTTTTAATACATATTTTCCAACTATATATAGGTATATATATATCATATAAATAGATTATATGAAATTATTTATTCACAAAAAAGTTATCCTCCTATATAAAAAGAGATTTGAGATCATGAGACTATACAATATATAATACAGATATAAATATTATATATATAATGTATATAATATTATAATGCATACATAATTATACATGTATGTGCTTATATATCAAATACATACATAATTAGTAATATATTTTGTGATTACATATTGAATACCTAATATGTTGATATATACACATATATAGTTGAATGAGTATATTAATAAAACAGTTTATTAATATTAATAACATAATTTTAATAGTTGAATGAGTATATTAATAAAACAGTTTATTAATATTAATAATATAATTTTAATAATTACTTTAACTTTAATTGCTTTCAATTTTATCGAAGAATGTATTAAACTCATACAAGTATTCTGTAATATTAGTTTATATGTAAAATTAATTTATTATAGTATCACTTTGAATTTATATAATATTAAAATATATTTTGAAATGGTAATAATTATTTTAAAAATATATAACTGGCATAAATATACTAATACTACCTTATGCAATTATTTTTTAATATAAGTGCATTAAGAAATTATATATTATTTATAATACTTTATAATACTTATCTATCATATACTATTAAATATATAAAACAGATTACATGGTTTCAGATTCTGCGACCAGACTCGTGAATATATATATTCTATTGTTAATTAATATTATAGGAATCTACTAATTTATTATGGGAATAATCTAAATTTTCCCTACCAAACTATCATTGAAATTCTATAAATGGGCGCGAAGTATCACCCTCATACAAGACATTCAAACACCTAACTGAGCATTTGAGCTTGTGATAGAAAGCAAAAGCTTGTAATGGACAACAGTATTATTACACAAACTACTAATGACGACAACAAATTGAAAGTTGTCATGTTCCCATGGCTAGCTCATGGTCACATTACCCCCAACCTAGAGTTAGCCAAGAAACTCTCCAGGAGAAATTTCACAGTTTTCCTCTGTTCCACCCCTGTAAACCTCACCTCTATCCGAGAAAAACTTGACGAGGAATACGCGCTTTCGGTTCAATTAGTTGAACTTCATCTCAAGCCCACAGAAGATCTTCCCCCTCACCTTCACACCACCAATGGCCTCCCTCCGAGTCTCATGTCAACTTTGAAGAATGCTCTAGAAGATGCTCGTCCAGAATTTAAAACCATCCTGGAAAATCTCAAGCCTGATGTGCTTATTTATGATTTTGTCCAGCCATGGGCTGGGGAGGCTGCAAGAGAACTTGGTATTCCTGGAATTAATTTTATCATCAGTAGTGCATCGAGTATCGCGATAACGTACCATGTTTTTACCAAAGGACAAGGTAGTGATTTTCCTCTCTTGTCCAACGTTATGCGTTTTCATGATTATGAGCAGGACTACCTTAGAAGCATGGAGGAGGCGGCTAAACGAAAAGCGAAAGAGGATATGTGGTTAGCTGAAAGTATTGATCAGTCGGATGATATTGTGTTGATCATGGGCTTTAAGGAAATTGAAGATAAATATTTACAATATTTATCAGACTTATCTACCAAAAAATTTGTACCGATTGGTCCACTTCTTCAAGAAAATGTACCACTAGAAGGCAGTGATGAGAAATCATCAACAATAATGGAATGGTTAAACAAGAAAAAAGAAGGGTCAACTGTGTTTGTTTCAGTTGGTAGTGAATATTTTTTGTCAAAGGAGAGTATTGAAGAAATTGCACATGGGTTAGAGCTGAGTGGAGCTAATTTTCTGTGGGTGTTGAGGGCTCCGAAAGGCGAGGTGATGAATCTTGATGAAGCATTGCCCGATGGGTTCTTGAAAAGGGTTGAAGATAGAGGTTTGGTTTTGGAGGGTTGGGCACCACAAAAGGCAATCTTGGAGCACGGAAGCATTGGCGGATTTGTAAGTCATTGTGGAGTGAACTCTGTGATTGAGTCTATGAGTTTCGGTGTTCCAGTTATCGGGATGCCTATGCATCTTGATCAGCCGATCAATGCAAGGCTAGTCGAGGAGCTCGGGGTGGGTTTGGAAGCTGTGAGAGATGGAAATGCTAAGCTTCAAAGGAATGCAATAGCAGCTGCAATTGATAAAGTGGTGATCGACGAAGACGCGAAAGAAGGCTTCAGGAAGAAAGCTATGGAAATGAGGGATATAATTCGGTCCAAAGGCGACAAAGAAATTGATGATGTTGCGTCGGAGTTGATCAAAATATCCGTGAAGAAGACTGAGATCATATTAGTATGAATTTCAGTATCGTCTGTTTCATAAGGCATATGATATCCTACAATAACTTTTTACATTAAATAAATATATATAAGATTATATAAATCTTATATATTGATTGGAAGTTACACATATAACATTGATTCATTACTTGAGGATATATTGATATGCAATTAGAATGTATTGTTGACTACCAATCAAAGTACTTCAATAGAATTTAATTTCATTCCATTTTTGTGTAGCAAACACAACATAAATCTTAAAAAAAAAAATCTTAATAGAACCCTCAACAATATTTACGTATTGTCTAATAATTGGTGAGAATTTATCAAATGCTATAATATTAGTGTATGATGTTAACATGATAAGTAATAAGTGTATATGTTTAAGTGCGAATAATGATAAGGATTATGATTTATGTTGCTACTCAAATCGATAGGCTCAATTATAATTTCGTACATGTTTAAGTGCGAATAGGAACAAAATCACAATTACTAACAATAAGTTTCTCTGCCCAACGAGGTAATTGAGATATTCTTACAACATGAGGAATGCCATTAGGATGAGAAGTTTGGTGCGAAGTTGCTAACATCAGACCGGAAGTAGATTGAGAATTCAATTCCTGAATCAGCTTGCTGAGACGATGAGTTTGATGACAGAGATCGAATAGGAGGGCCTTTGCAAGATGTACCAAGGCAGTGGTGGCAGAAAGGGTGGATCAAATATGGATGAGGAAGTTTCGTGTTCCGCCTGCAGGGAATGATATTAGGCATTTATGCGTATCATTCACACCATTGCTGCATTGCAGGAAGATCCGCGTGCAATGGTGGATTGGTGAGCTTATAAGTCCTATCATTTCAACCGGATTGATATCTTTATTTTCAAGTTGATATATGAGATTTGGAGATGAAACAAGCACAATACCATGCAGAAACTGAGGATTTGAGAGGCCCCTGTAGTGTTTCCTCTGCATCCTGTGCGACCTCAACAACCCCTTACCAACACCGAATGGAAAGGTGCACTCGCGAGAATGCCCATTCATATAATTCTGCAATTGTATCCTGTCCAATGCACTTACAGGCGTGTCTTTGAACACCCACAGATATGCATTCTCCATATCACGCTGAACCAGTAACATTTCAGTATCGACATCTGACTTATCATAACCATACGCACCATTATTATCCATCACTTTATCGCATTGCGTAGCCTCTGTCCTCCTCATTAAGCATCCTTTTTGGATCATGAATGGACTTCCACAGCTCCACTAGCATCACCGAAACCCAAATATCCAAAATGGTTACTTACTACTTCATCCATCGCTTTATCTAATGACCATATGCATTTAAATTTGAACAAAATTTGAATTTCTATCCGTTTCTCCCACTTTTTCTTATTAGATTTGGTAAAAAGAAACTGTAATATTGGATTTCTATCTTTGAAAATTCTATGTAAAAACTTCATAAATTATTAGGTTGCATTATTTTTATCAATGTAGGAGTATATTACTATTATACAAAATGAGGAAGCGAGCCAAGTTGCACGCCTAGTTGTGAGAGTGCAGATCAACTCACAGTTCGACTCATTACCAATCAAATCGATCTCAAGCCCCAGCTCACGTGAACCTACCTAAACGAGATAGTTGCTTGGCTCATCGATGCCCTCTACTTACAAGAAGAAAATGATGTACTCTCTTCGTTGCTAAAAGATTGTCACATTTTGATTTGGTCAAACATAATAAAATTTGATCATGAATTCTCATTAAACGATAAGCAATAATATAGTCTTAAGAGACCTTGTTAGATTCGTCTCAATAATTTAAGAGATTGAATAATTGAGATGTTTAGCGAAGCCGCTTATGTGTGCAGCAGGAGCATGTGTGCATTTTATTATACGGAGCTGTCATATATCCAGGTCATGGCCTTACGCGGCTCAATCAGAGTCGCAATTGGACTTCTTGCTCATTGTATTTAATCTTTATTATAAGTGATTATTACGAAATTCATTATTTGGAATCAATTTACAGAAATACATTAATTAAATTTCATAATTATAGAACTAAATGTTCCATACATAGTACTATTTTGTAGTCTCTCTGTCCCTAAAAGATTGTCACATTTTGACTATTGTTAATTAAACAGTATAAAATTTGATCATGAATTCTCATTAAACGATAAGAAATAATATAGTTTAGTGGAACCTTGTTAGATTCGTCTCAATATATATTTTTGTAATATTAACTTTTTATAATTTTTTCGTGTATAGAATAATAGATATTTATATTTTAAATCGTGTTTTGTTGACCACCGAAAATCAAAATGTGACAATATTTTAGAATCGGAGAGAGTAATAATCCCGACATGACTGTGATACTGTGTTTACCCATTTCCCTTTTTTATTATAAATATAAATAGAATAATATTAATAATAGCGAATATATAAACTTCTAAAGATATAGGGCGTTACTGCTAGTGTTGGTGTTAAGTGTTAACTAGATCGTGTTAAAGTAAGTGCTAATTAATAGTAGGTTCAGTTTTTGAACCATAATTGAACACAAAACCTCTTAGTTGAAAGCTTGGGTCAAACAATACAAAACTATTGAGTCATCAGTATGTTTGTTCAATTATGTCATACTCCCTCTGCCTTTTTTTAAGACTCGTTTGACTTTTTACGGTCATAAAAACACTATTTAAAATAAAAATATTTTCAATTTGACATTTCAAACATATATCAAAAAGAATCTAAAAGGATCTCATATACCTATATTATTTATTATCAACTAATGAGAATTTATAATTAAAGTTGTTAGAATTTTAACAAAAAACGAAAGAAAGAGATTTTAGAAAAATGGACGGAAGGAATATTACATTTGTACAGATAATTTGTTTCAATTTCTAAAACCGTAACTTCATATACACCAAGAACATCGCAAAAAATAATGGCACATATGTGCGGACGTGTGGTGTGTATGGCTAGATTCAAATCAAATCGAGTCGAGTTTGAACGAATATAACCAAATATTAAATTATTCACATGTATTCGCATTCAGTATTTATGTTAATATTAAGTTCGTATTTTATATATACTAAGTAGTATATATATACTAATGTAAATTAACTTTTAGTTATCATGATATATTACTACAAAATAATATTATTAATTACAATAAGAATTACCCTTAATTATAAAAACATAATATTATTTTGAAAAATTATAATAAAATTTCATAAGTTATAATAATATTTAATGATATAACCTTATTATTGAGTTATGGTAATTCACTTACTATATTATAATAAATCAACATTACACACTAGCAATATCATTAATTTATCATATATGTGTGTAATATCTCTATACTATATATGTTACATGCATATGTGATATCGTCAACTTTACAATAGATTACTAGTATATTAGATTATTATATTATTACATTAATTGTGTAGTAGAGTAGTCAAACATAATATTATTTTAGTACTATATCTTAGGCGACTGTTCAATTACATTGCTCGATATTAGATTACATATATCTTAAATACTAAAAATAATAGAAAATATTAAGATCAAATAACTTTTATAATAAATAAGTGATACTGTTTAATATAGAAAATAATTTAGTACGTAATGATAATTTAACAAATACGGAGTATTATCTTTTGTTAGTTGTTAGAAATACTTTATCAATGTTCATATGATAATTAACTCTATGAATTGATCAATCCTTATAAAATTTCAAACTAAATGTCACAATATTATGAGATTTGATTAACTTACAATACAACTATGATAGCCTATCGATAATTTTTTTTTTTTTTGTAAGTTAGCGATAGATGTGAGTTTTGAACCCAGAACCTTTTGATCACTAGTAAGAGCCTTTTCCGCTAGATTATTCGATTAACTCAATAATATTTTAATTAATGCATCACAAGATCATGAGATTTGACTAATAATCTATATATTATACGAGTATATCATACTATTATTATTAGTTGATTAATCTACAAATTGAGTACCATATACTATTATTATCAATTAATGTATCACGATATTATGAAAGCTGGTTTATCTATTTTGTATCCGTAATATATTATTAGTACATCTTGTTAGAAAAGAAATTACAACAATGGTAAGTTTAATATCTTATAATTACCACAAGGTTGATAGTAGTTGTACTATTATCCGAAATTTTGGTTAAACATACAAATTTTCTAAAATATACACCGTAAATCAATTAATCAATTAATTTTTCAATTCCATCAATACCCTATGTTTTTATTCGAACTTTCTTACATAATATTTGTTTTTTCACCAACTAAATCATGTACATTTTTAGAATATAATTTACAACAATAGTACATTTTTTAATATCTTATAATAACCATAATGTTGAAAATAGTTGTACTCTTAAACAAAATTTTGGTTAAACGTACACCTTTTATAAAAGTACTTACCCAAGACGACGTAAATCAATCAATCAATTTTCCTAATCCATCAATACCTATATCGTGCGAGACACATGACATTATTGATCAGATGTCGTGTGTGTTACACGACACGACAAAGGTAGAAGAAGTTGTTGAATCGTTAAACGTTCTACGGTAGGTGTCATGTGGATCGATACAATCCCGAAGTTAAAAAATATGGTATTACAATAACAATGTTAATTTATACATGACATAGTGCTTGTATTTTGTATTTGTCACACGACAAGGGTAAATTTTTTTGTTCAAATAAAGGATTAAAGTTAAAATTCGTGAGAGCTTGCAAATAAGCACCCAAGAATATGTTCAACCTGCTTGTGGGTGGTTACCCAGCCTACTCTGGGCATTTTTGAGGTGGAGTATCGAGCCGCTAGAGGCACATCCCGGATTCACCTCCTCTGTTGAGCGATGGGCTAGCCAAGCGGGGACGCCTTAAATGAGCGTATTAAGAATATGTTCAACATATTAAGGCTATTTCACAAACAACAAAGCTACTTTTACAATTTTCGAACTCTTGCACTACCGTGTACAATTTTAAAAACCTAAAGTTTGTCTTACATATATTCCTGGACACTTCACCTTCCAAAACGATCTTGTAGCTTTCTATTTTCCTACCCATGTGACCTATCAATAAGGGATGTGACCCATACTACTATACCACCCACATACCCACATCACGTACTCATTAATTGGTTTTTATAACTTCATTTTATTTGAGAATAAAAAATAAAAGATCGGGTAGATTTTTAATTCGAGTGGATTTAATACCTCTTCTTTTTTTAAATTAGCGATGAAGTGAGTTTCGAACCCAAAACCTTCTGGTCACTTACGAGAACCTTTTCCACTAGCCTATTCGATTAACTCGGGTAAATTTAATACCTAATAATTGGTTTGGGAAGAGTTGGGAGGGAGATACTTGATATATGACCGGGCTTGGATTAGATGGATCTAACATTAACTTGGGTAGATCTTAAAAAATGATTATTACACTTAATTTTCTCAATTTTATCTTTAAATTTGTTCTATAAAATATTCAAAAATTGATAAAGTAGACTACAATTATTAAATTTGGAATGTATTATCAAAGTCCTTATACAATGTCAAATTGGGGATAAGTTAGATTTCAAATAAATCTGTTGAGACTCCAACAAATGATTAAATGAGTTTATGTGGATCATAAAGTAATTTGGGTAGACCCTAAGGACTCGATATACCTTAGCCAATTGCATCCTCCTTCAAAATCAAACCTCAAATTTCTGGATATATTTTGGGTATAACTCTCGCGAAAGACAATTAGAGTATTTCATTCTAACCGTCAATAAGTTTATTGTTAATTCATAAAAAAAGATACCCACTTTTACAGGCAATTTAGTTAATTGGAGTTGTTGAAAATTGTTACAAAATGAGTAATTATTTTTCTTACCATCTCTTAGACTATTAGCATAATTTTTCACCAAGTCTTGTAACGTGTCTTTAAGGCAATACATAAGTCCAATAAAGAAGCTTTTTTCAAGGAATCATGCATACCATTTCGAATATGTAAACTTTTAAGAGAAAAAGAGAACTAAAAAAATCTCTCTCTAATCTCTCATATCATTTAGGCTTTCCACCTAAAATCCTTAAAAATATGCCTAAGTTTTCGTTAATTTTTCAAGAACACTCTCTGCCCCTATAGCCTTCTTTAATTTCCTCCAATAAATCCAAATCTTACTCGAATAGCCTATTGGAGAAGGTCCTAGTGACTTGAAGGTCTGATTCGAAACTCATTTCATCGCTAAATTTATCAATAAAGAATAAAAAAGCTTACTCGGTTTTATGGTTTGAGATAAATGGCATCTTTTAGTGGTCTGGGAATTGGTTTGAGTTTTGTGTTTGGTTGCATTCTTTTGGGACTTGTTGCAGAGCTATACTATGTATTGTATTGGAAGAAGAGAATCAAGAACGCAGAAGAAACAGAGGAAGAGTACTCAAGCATTGAAAAAGAGATTCCATATCTATTTTGTTGGAAGCATCCAAATTATTTGTGGAAATCCAATAATGCCCATCAAGAAAAGAATGGTTCTTCAACGAGTAGACGAAGTTCAGAAGCCAATGTAGTCGAAAAAGATTTGGAAAATAGTTATGGTGAAGAGAGTATAGATTTAGAGCTCATGAGGCTGCATAATTTGGCTGGACCCCCTCGATTTCTTTTCCCGATTATTGAAGAATCGAAGGAGGATTTGGAGTCGGAAGATGGAAGATCGAACAGAAGTAGAAAAGGTTCAAGAAGAACAAGTTTAAGTGATCTTATGATTCCAGTTGATAGTTCTGTAATATGTACTCCTGTGCCTTCATCTCCTATTAAGGTTCCTAGGCCTTTGGATATTTATCATAATCATGGATTCAACCCTCTTTTTGAATCAATCGCGGAAGCAGAATTGAATAGGTTGATATCGTCCCCCCCTCCTAAATTTAAGTTCTTGAGGGATGCTGAGGAGAAACTGAGGAAAAGATTCATGGAAGAGGCAGGGAAGAAAAGTGTTCAAGATTCGATTGTAAAAAATGATGAAACCGTTATCTTAACGTCCCCCAGGCATCACTGCCGGGGAGTACAGAAAGTTGAAGATGGTTCTTTTCTTTCTTTTCTGGGTAAGAACAGAGAAAAAGAGCTGATTCAACAATTGCCTCTTTATCGTTCTTCGACCCCTTCACAGGTACTTCCATTGGATTGATAAAAAATCAGTTGTTTAATAGACTTCGTTGAGTTTAGTTTTTGAAAAATGTATTTTCTTGCTTCTTTTAATCAATTTAGAGTCCATTACAACCTTAATTTTTTGGTACCTATTTTGATTATCGTGAACAGAACATTAGCATTTACTATTGTAAGTTAAAAGTAGAACATCGACTCAATCTTCCAATCAAGAGTCTTGGATGGATTCAAATCTTTTTGGAGACAGTTTTTCTCATGTTTTACTATTTATAAGTTAGAATTTTATGTATTCGTTATTCGTAATATCATTGTATTCATACTAACATAACTAATTTATACAAAAAGTACAATTTTTGAATCATAAATTAGCATTGCGAAGCTCTAGATATGTACAGTACAATATTTCAATTATAGTTGGGGGCAGGAATATTTTCCATATGTAGAATATTTAGATATGCAATTATTGAGAAAACATAACTGTAGATGGCATTTTCTCCAGCTGATGAAACAATGATGGTCGTATAAAGTTGTAATTAAAATGGTGGATCCTTGCTGGTAATGATTTAAGACATTATTATGTTGGAATGGTCAAGTACAATAGTCCATGTTCTATTAATACGGACAACCCAATATCTGACGTATACAAGTGTTAAGATGTCTAGAATTATTGTGTTTCATGTCTATGGTTATGATGTTTAACAGTACACTTTAGGACTTTATGGTATTTTTAGAGCTTAATAATATGTGCGTTTGTCGATAATTCAATAGTCAGGTGATATTCGAGTTAATCGAATAACCTAGTGAAAAATGTTCTTGTTAGTGATCAGAAGGTTCTGGGTTCGAAACTCATATTTATCTGTAATTTACAAAAAAAAAAAAAAAATAGTCAGGTGACATCTGACATAAAGGTTAAGTTAATAGTTATTGGATTTAAATGTCTTTTGATACAATTTGTGTCATATTTACTCTAGTGTGTCTTTTATTAGAAATATGATACACAATCTCATCATTTTTTTAATAAGTGGCAATAGAACATAGAATTGTTGATTTGGTCCCGATAAGTGGGTCACTGTTACACTTTGGTCCCAGTAAATGACACGAATGCTCAAATGATTCCTGTAAGTGGCTATTAGGTACGCATTTGGTCCATATAAGATTTTCTAGCATCAATTTGGTTGGAAAGATAACTAACGTCTAACGATGCATATAATCTACATTTTCATGAGTTGTAGCTTCATTTCTTAGTTATTGACTATTGTATATTGTAAAAGATAATTATGTAAAGAAATTAGGAAACTTTATTTTATTTCCTTCAATGTTTCTTCTTCACATGATTGTATTCCTTAATTGCAGGTAGTAAGCTCATAATCCTGCGATAAAATTAAGTAGCAAATTGAGTTTATTGATAGAAGACAATTAAATTCGAATATATAAAAACAGTCAAATATGTTATTATTATAACATCATTATAGGGCAAGATTATTGGAAATTACAATTATTACAAGTGACGTGCTTTTATTGTATTTGCTTGATGGATAAAATAATTGTTAAGTGGTTAAAGGCTTAAAGCTGCTTTTTTTGTTTTGTTTTAGTACCTAGGTGCACATGTGGTATCATTAAAAATTATGATGTTTTAACATTTAGTTCTGTCTGATTTGTCCTTATATTTATCACTCTTTCCATCCAACATCCAGGTTTTTTCTTTGTACCAATCGGTGATTAAGATAATGCAAGATGTTTATACATTATTATCAAGATTTAATATTAATAATGTGCACTGTCCGATGCCTAAAATTCGAATTTAATCCGATTTTGATGCGCAAACTGCTTTGATTGATGTTACGATTTTGTCGTGATTAAAGGTATAAAAATCTATTAATTAATTGTGATTTATAAAGATATAAACAGGCGCTATTAGTGGCACACACGTTGTTCGATTGAATGGTAAATGGTAGTATGCCCATTTCATGTAGTTAGGCACTTTTTTTTTTTTTTTTTTTGTAAATTAGCTATGAGTTGAGATTCGAACCCTAGATCTTCTGGTCACTAGCGAGAGCCTTTTCCACTAGGCTATTCGAGTTTCTCAGTTATTTTGTAAGGAAATGATAATTTCAATTAACTCGTAAGGAAATGGTAACTACTCGTGGGATGCATATTAAGATAACTCATTATCCTAGAAAATACTATTTCAACTCTAAAAAACCATTCAATAGTATAATATTGTATTCATATTGTGATTTATTTTACAAAAATTCAATACAATGAATAAATATATTTAAGATCAACATTTGAATGGTCCATTTTGTTGAATACAATAGTATTACGAATAAAGAATGCTGAAAGTATTAACTAATAGAGAGTTCGAATGAAACATGAGATAATTGTTTACGATGAAACTTGAACCCAATATCTCTTAGATAGAAACGTAAGTTAGATGGTACCAAACTATTGAGCCATCGACTAAATGATCCAATTATTTTTATATTAGACGATTTTTAGGATTGAGGAAAGACTATATTCTGAACAGAGTGGAGAACATGTTCCTTTCTTTAGGTGAAAGCATTATTTAACAAATAAAAGGAATTAGGGAAATACTATACTAACTAAAAAAAGTGGGAACACTTGGATGATTTGAGATTTAGTCAATTTGAATTTCATAGTGAGTGTAATTGCACTCCAGGTAAAAAGTGGCAATGTTTGAATATTGTTAGTGATGTTTGATGACTTCTGAACTATTTTCGAACATTTACCTAAACAACAAGAAACAATATGTCGTTGTTATCACGAGATTCATCAACCCAAAAGCTGTTGCTTCTCATCATATTGCATATTCAAAATTGATAGTGAAATCAATGTACTATATATATATATATATATGTTATTTTGTAATATAATTATGAGTATTACAACTATTAAATATGGTATTGCATATTCAAAATTGATAGTGAAATCAAAATATTTAATTGAAGTGTATTACATATAACCAACATAAAAGCTAATTAAAGTAATAGTGAAAATATGTACATAGTAAAGATAATATGAAATAAATATATTTCTAGCATGGATTGAACTCAGATACCTTTTAATAGAAGTTCAGATCATATACTACGAGACTAATTGAAGCTCGAGTTTAATATTGGGGATGAAAGGAAGACTAAATTCTCATGGGCAAAAATGATAATTAGTTATCTAATTGAATAAGCTAAGGACCTCGTTATTGTTTAAAAGTGTGAAACCGTCACATTAACAACCCTTACGTACCCCTGTCCTGGAGTATACGAAGAAGGTAAACTGTGGATGTGTCTCACCTAATCAGGTGATTAAAACTTATTAGGTGATTAAAACTTACTTGTTAACTATTTCAAAACATAAGATCTGCTCCCAACTGAAATTGAACCTAGTGCTACTAGTGGTTAAAAAAGAGGTGAATTTTAGAATGTTGTGTATTGATTAAGTTTGGATGGATTATTTGGTGCTACTAGCGGTTATAAAAGAGGTGAGTTTTGAAATATGGCGTATATGTTAGCACCACCAAAATTACATTTCAAAGTTTGGTAGTAGTATCTTTTAGCTTCTTGTCCTGTTGGTCCTTGAGAAGTTTTTTATGTGTTCCTATACTATTTATCGTGTTTATATGGGGCAACTGATGCGGGTTGATGCGGGTAATTTTTAATAATTTAATGATGCGGGTAATTTTTCATAATTTAATAATTTCAGCCCGTTCTGTTTTGGGCTTCTTGTCTAGCAAGTTAGGTTTTTACTATTTAAGTACCTTCAGACGTTTTTGTTAGACAGTTATTGATATTTTATAAAAATAGAGGTTTCCTCAATATCTATCATCTTTCGTATTCTCTCTGAATTAACGAATTTTGATAAAGAATTCGTCCTATCACGTACGCTGCATCAGTTGGTATCAGATTCTACTCGGTCCTGAGGTATGCCGCCCAAGAGACAACAACCCCCGGCAGTTCCCCATGGCGTTGATCGTGATCTTGCTGAGTTACGGCGTGAAAACGATGAATTACGGCGGCAGGTCGAATTTTTGACCCACCGTACGGATGCGTCTGTGCATACACATGATGATGTTACTATCAAGGACGAAAATCCTTTTTCTGGTTTACGGAATCGATCACCTGAACGTCCTAATCCACGGTGGGAACAGGGGTTCAAGGTGGAGATCCCACAGTTTGATGGCAGTCTTAAACCAGAGGAGTTTATTGATTGGCTATCCCAGGTTGAAGAGATTCTGGACTTCAAGGAGGTTCCGGAAGGTCGTCGAGTTGCCCTGGTAACGATCCGCTTACATGGTCGTGCACAGGCATGGTGGCAGCAGTTGAAACAGACGCGTGTTCGTCATGGCAAGGAGAAGATTGCGACTTGGGATAAGTTCAAGAAGCATATTAAGGGTACCTTCTTGCCCTATAATTTCGACAGTGAGTTATACCAGCGCTTTCAGAATCTTCGTCAGGGATCCCGTTCTGTTGATGAGTACTCTGCTGACTTCCACACTTTCCTGGCTCGTGTTGATCTGAACGAGTCCCCTATCCAACTTGTTTCTCGATACATTGGTGGTCTGCGTCTGCAGTTGCAAGATGTTCTGAACATGTTCGATCCTTCGACGGTGGCCGAGGCACAACAACGTGCATCCCAAGCTGAGAAGCAGCTTTCCAGGCGTGGGAGTCCTACTATGAGGCAGCCAAGCAGTTCGACGAGTGGTGCATCTTCTTCGTCCCAGCCTGCTCGGGATAACCCTGCCCCAACCCCTGTCGTACGCGGTCTTGCGGCTCCTCCTCAAGGACGTGTTGGTGGTCTGCGCTGTTTTAATTGTGGGGAATTTGGTCATCGCCAGGTAGATTGCCGTAACCCGAAGGCGGCTAATCGTGGTCTTTTTGCAGAAGTTCCTGACTCCGATTCTGCCCTTCTCCCAGATTCGACCCCCGTTTATGATGACCATGCAGACCCGGATGCAGAGGAGTATGTTTCTGGTGATATTGGTCCGCTGCTGGTGCTTCGTCGATCCTGCCTAACACCTCGTGTTCCTGAGAACGAGTGGTTACGCAATAATCTGTTTCACTCCACTTGCACCATCGAGGGAAAGATTTGCACCTTCATCATTGATGCTGGCAGTTGCGAGAATGTGATGTCTACTGTTGCAGTTTCCAAGCTGGGTCTGTCCACTGAACCTCACCCTAAGCCTTATCGACTTTCATGGCTTAGCCAAAGTACGGATGTTGCTGTTTCTCAACGTGTGCTTGTTAATTTTTCGGTTGGACCTACCTACCGTGGTGCTGTTTACTGTGATGTGGTTCCTATGGATGCTTGTCACCTTTTACTTGGTCGCCCTTGGCAGTATGATAATTCTGTTTTACATGACGGTCGTACTAACACGTACTCGTTCTTATTCCGGGATACTAAAATTGTTTTACTGCCTGCTAAGCCCAAAGGGAGCGCTACACCCACCCCTCAGGCAGCCCCCCCTGCAACTCTGTTGTCCCGTGGTCCTGTCGAGATCGTGGAGAAGATCAATTCTAATGCCTACCGTCTACGCCTTCCCAGCCATGTTCGCACTTCGGATGTTTTTAATGTGAAACACCTTGTTCCTTTTATTGGTGACTCTTCTTCTGACGACGATGATGCGGTTGCAGATTCGAGGTCGAATCTTCTCTATCCGGGAGGGAATGATGCGGGTTGATGCGGGTAATTTTTAATAATTTAATGATGCGGGTAATTTTTCATAATTTAATAATTTCAGCCCGTTCTGTTTTGGGCTTCTTGTCTAGCAAGTTAGGTTTTTACTATTTAAGTACCTTCAGACGTTTTTGTTAGACAGTTATTGATATTTTATAAAAATAGAGGTTTCCTCAATATCTATCATCTTTCGTATTCTCTCTGAATTAACGAATTTTGATAAAGAATTCGTCCTATCACGTACGCTGCATCAGCAACACTATATGTACATCCAAACAGTTGATTATGGTGTCAACATCTCAATCAACACATTTACAATCAAATTGAGAAATTAATTTTTTTCAAAACACATGATAGAACTAACACATGATGGAACTAACCCAAACAGTTGATTATGGTGTCAACACCTCAATATTAGCACTGACAGAACAATCCGTAAAATTAGTTCCATCATGTGTCTTGAAAAAAAAAACACGGATGGGGTAGGGGTGGTGGTGGAGGTGTTGGGGTCGGGTGGGTGGGTTAAAGAAGAAACGTGTAGGGGCAATACTTAAAACACAATTTTAATAATGAATATTGAGGTTAGGGACACATAGACAAAATAAATAATTTAAAAGTACATAAAAAATTAAAAAATAGTTCATATGGTAAACGGCCAAAAAGCTTACTTTTTCTTGAAAATCTTCTAATATGAGTATAATGAGTTAATGACCCAGTCGCAGAAAGAAAATGATTGGCACGCTAACCAAATGCACCGGTTGCTAGAATGGAAACATGCAAAATGTAGTTTGTACATAGAATGGAAAGATGCAAAATGTAAATGGGCAACTACATATATGATTGCTCAAAAAGTTTCCCAACTAAGCATTACATATGTTCTCACTCCGTCTTATGTGAAAAATAGTATTGAAGTGTGCAACTGTCACACTAACGACCCATACGCATCCATGCGCAGTATATGCTTAGCACTCTTATTCTTTACCACTTGAGTTATGCTTAGTATATGTGAAAAGTATCATCAATGGTATCGTTTGAGACTATTTTCCATTTCAAAATTCCCATTAATATTTTCACCCAAGCATGTTGAAAATTCGTCTCAGAATTGCTCAACTAACCGGAACACTTAAAGCAGCTCCTGTGCCAATCACTTTCATTCCCCACGTTAAACCTTCTGTAGCACTCATAGCTACAACTCTAACTTGATTATTTTCTAATAATTGTTGTACTTCACAAGTCACATTAATTGGTTGACTAACAACATCTCGACCTTTAACTAGAAGAGCGTAATAAATATTAGGCATCTTCAGTGGCAGACTTATTAAGGTTCACTGTTGTTCACTCGAACAAGCACTTTTTTTTTGAAAAAAAAGATTATTTTATGTATAATGTAAAAATTAGTATTTAAGATTATATTTGAATATATTTAAGTGTTTTGAATCAACACTTAGAAAATTATGATAATTTCGGACATACATTTTCATAAACCTAAATCCGTCATTAGGCATCTTACCAGGCAAAAAGGCTACATCTTGTACCGGACCGATGATTTGGACAACAAGCCCCAGGTAATTTTTTTCATGCACTCATGACTAGGCCTGTGAACAAACGTTAATATTCGAAACGGTTCGATGTATTTGGCTCGAAAAAGCTTGATTCGAAGTGCGATTCGACATGTCAAACCTCAAACCAAATATAAAAAGTGTATATTCGTCAAACCGAGCCAAACGGTGCGAAAAAGTTTGGCTCGATTCATTTATGTCATCTCTTTTATATATATATATAATATAATTATATATACAGTAAAACGTCTCTAAATTAATATTCTATAAATTAATAATCTTTCTAAGATAATTAAATTTGTCCGGTCCCGACTTCGGCTAGTTAAAAAAATTAGCGAAATCTATAAAATAATAAAATAATATTTTTTTTTAAATTCCTTTATAATATAAGGTACCACGAAAATTATAAATTAATAATCATTAGAATTGAAATAATATAGTTACAATTTATTTAAAATATGACTCTGTAGTAGTTTGATTTTTCTTAAAGTTTAAATCATATTGGAGTTGAACTCTAATTTTTCTTATTGCATCCATTAGTTTCAGTGTTGTGTATTCGAATTGTAACATAAATTTCTGAAGAGTTCTAGACGCCAAAAGTACTTCCTTTCTGGTAAAAGGTTCCGAAGACAAGGTACCATCTATCATCAACATTGTTCTCAATGATAGTAGTAATATCATTAAACTCTTCATGTCATTAAACTCTACATATATTTATGCAAAAACTCTTCATCTCATTCAAAAACTGTTTAAATTAATAAATGATTAATTTATAGATAAATTAAACTCTTTAAAATTGTTGTCTATTTAATTATCGAGCCACACCTTTTCAAACGGTTTGGCTCGAATCAAGCCAAATATCTCATTAAAATTTCCTTCAAACCTCAAGCCAAACTAATTTTTTAGATATTTGACCAAATCAAACCTTAGGTCAAAATAAAATCAAGCCAAACTCAAATATTCAACTGTTTGGCTTGATTCGGCTCGATTACAGGCCTACTCATGACTCATGCAAGAGTGTATAATCAGTTAATTTTATGGCGTAGACATGTCACATGTGAATTGAACCCATCACCAATTTATGTTTCATCAGGGTTATTGGATAAGCCAGATTAAACAGAGGGCCTTGGTGCCTAGATTTAGAGTATATATGGGCCCAAGGCCCTTAATAACCAGTCAGCCCATTTACATTAAGCTGAAAATAAGAGAGGCTTCTAAAAACAAGAAACAAAACTGAAAAACCCTCAGTTTGAACCTTCATATGTAATCATTCATGTTGAGAAAGAATCTCGACAGGGATTCAGACATCATAGTCTTCTGCTAAATTCACTAAAGTTTCGATCTTCTGCACTTTTGTTCAACCCTCACTCTTTCAGACTTCATTTAAAGGTATTTTTTTGAATTAAGTTATGTTAAATTATATCTAGATCTTTATTCGTAAATGTTTTGATTATATGTTAAAGTTATAGATGAATCATTGATTGAAATTTGGTTGGATATTTGTTTGAAGAAAACCCTCTAAGTTGTATCAAATTAGGTTGAGCATCTTGTTAGATTCGAGCTTTCTCAAGCATATGCAATGTTGACATATTCAATTCTACCTCAATGCCAAATATATTGTTTAGTTTGATTTCTTAGGGTCAAAATCAGTAAACTTCGGTATTGTAATTGGATATGATGGATTCATCTTTATATTCTCGTGCTATTGGATAGAATGGAATATATCAAAAGTAGTACTTATGCCTCTTCAATTGTGAAGTTGTAGACAATGTTTGCACTCCAATCTTGGATCAATTTGAAAATAGCGTCCTTGTTATCACACGGAGGAAGCTTGTACTATCCGACACCCCCTTACCCAACTTAGGCAAGAACCTAAAGTCTTAAACCTCTTCAAATTCATTTGGGCATGCTAATGTTGATGTTAAGTTTTGTAATTGGCAAGCATAACTTTGATTTGACTAATAATGATCATGTTAGTAGTAATGTAGGTTGAATACTATCTTTTGATATATTTTTTCACCATATATCGTATAATTTACTAATTTAGACAAGAATATTTGAGTTCAATATTTGAGTAGTATAGCATCGAGGTCTAAAACTAGAAAATCTTTGCAATTGTTCATGTTTTCAAATTGAGGGAGTACTTCGAATATTTGATCATATCACATCTACTCAGAGAGGCAAACCATCCAGTTTTATGGTTCTTTTCCAATATTCCCTTCTTTCTAGGGTATATAGAGGCTTCTATAAGTTTGGATTTAGCTTGGCTTAGCATTGTTACGTTGTATATTTTGTTGATGTTTTGCTGCATTTTGATTTTGCAACAAGGATACTCTGGTTGTGCTTTATTTATTGCTAAATACTGTTTCTTGTGCGGTTTGTTGTGTGGATGCAGAAGGGATGGGTCGTAAAGTTGGCACCCTGCGAATTAACCCAAAGAAATTTGGAGCTCTGCAGAAACCTTGTATGAAGGAAATGTTATCGTTTCTTAATTGTTTGGCTTTGAACCACAACAATGATGAGAAGTGCGAGAAACAGAAAACTGTTTTGAGTGCCTGCATGGATGCTCAGGTAACAAGCTACCCCTTGTTTGTATGGCGATAACTGATTTTGCTACCTTTGAGAATTATAGCGCTTAGTTTTTCTGTTAACCTATTGAGCCTTTATTCTATCATTTGCAGTGTGGCAATAATAAACAGGCTTGGGGTAGCATTAACTATCACCTTCAGAGGCTTAACAGGGTAAGAAAGTAGGTGGCTACGACTCATCTCATTTAGCTGGTGGTGGTTTTGGATCTCTTTCACTCATTTTTTGGTTGTCAGATGACGATATGTATCGAAAGTTGCTAGATGTGAGTTTACTTCCATCACACACCTTTCTGTTTCCCTCATCAACTTTCGAAAAGAAGATCGTCAAATAATTTAGATGATTATTCGCTCTGTTTCTGTTTTAATATGCTTGTAGTCCTCAGTGTAAACTGATAAAGGCATTGCACGCAATCACATAGGGGTATCTTCTGTAACATTGAGTTGTTTCATTGACTATAACCCGCATCTATGGTATGAAAGAACGAAAAACATTTTGGTCTCTGTAAGAGATAGATATTGCATAAGGATCAAATAATAATCCTCTCACCTTTTGCTGTACTTATTGGATTAAATTAATCAAAGTGATTAAGCACAGCTTCCGTCTTCCCATGATTCCATATTGCATAATACCCTATGTGGAGCGAATGCTACTACTATACATAACAAGTTTGCAGATTCCATCAATAAAATAACTGTTGACGGAACTAATTGAAGTTATGTATTTTCTATTTATTTTAATGTGAAACCACTCCTAGCAAAGGTTAACTTCCCTTGCTTATGTCTCACTGGAAAGTGTAAGGTGAGTGTCCATTTCCATATTTGGTGTTAGAGTATGGTCCTTGAAATCAAGACCGTCAGTAACTCCTACAGTTTCTAGCGCAAGGGAGAGCGGAGTAACATCGAGTAGTAGCAAGCTAAGGTTGTTGCTCTTACAGAGCTCCTTCACATTAAAGAAGTTTTTCTGTAGTTGTTGCACCTTGGGGATTCTGGTGGATCCACCAACAAGAAGAACCTTGTGCACATTGCTCTTAGCCACTTTAGCACCTCTCAAACAATGCTGAACTGGTTTCACACACTTTGCTCCTCAAATCTTGCATGGGGTATGGTTGACTATAGTATGTATTTGAAACGGAGACAATAGTGACAAAGACTTAGATTTTCTTTCTCCGTTAACATTTAATGGATGTGTTCATTTGAGGACCATTTGCGTGCATCATAACACTTACAGGGACCGAAGTGTAACGGTTACCCACTTAGCGAGACCTTTTCATCAATTATCGCCTTATGCTATGGGTGTGCATGGTGCGGTTCGGTTCCTTTTTGAGCCAAAACATGAACCGCACTTATTTAGTCAGTTCTCTTATTGGCCAAACCTAAATAGGTTCGGTTTTATTCTGTTCCGGAATCACCAGTTCCAATCGATTCCAGTCTCAGTTGTGGAATAATTCTTTGGTTTATCATTATTTAACTAATATGATTTTTTTTGGCCTAAGTTATAATTTGGATTGAACTAATTTTTGTTAATTGTTTCACAAAATTAAGTTCAAATACTAGATTTAACACATGTAAGTTCTATGAAATCCATTTAAAATTATTTTTGCAATATGTAGACATGTTTTATTATATAATACCACTATTTTTACATATATTTGAATTCCAAATGTTACTAGCTTTAACGAGATTACATATTTCCTATCACATTATACTAATAATGAGCGTATGACTACTTTTTCGGTAATTATTTTCTACTAATATTATCATTTTTAAAATAATTTAGTCGTCGGTTCGGTTTTAGTGGGTCCTCTCATTAATCCAACCTACACCGGAATCTGTTTGGTTCCAATCGGTTCCAAAAATTTCGGTTATTTTTCTTTCGCTTTGGTTCGTTTCGGATTTTGTGCACACCTACCATATACATACAATAAAACAAACAAACAACCGTTGTCGTAACTTATCCATAACGTGTTATTTGATCTTCAACTGGTTTCAACTATCGAACCGAAATCGAATATTGAAGGAGAGCTTATCCAATCGAACTCAAACCTCGAATACCAAACCTCAATCAACCTAAATTTTCAATCCAACGAGATATCGAACTTATAGTCTACAACTAAAAGATTTGGCAGGTCTCCCACACTCTCTTCTCCCCACCAAAGAAACCAAACATGGAAAGATACGGAACCACATATCCATGAGGAAGAAAGGGATGCTTCTTGAAAAGAAAAGCAAGTAAAGCTGAGCAAAGGAAACATAACAGAGACTCATAACAGAAACAAAGAAAAAACATTTCACGGCTCTCCAGAGGCTTTGTGGGCCGCAGCAACCATCATCAACATGCACAACTATTCATCACATCCCATCATTTTTAGAACTTTCAATAATCATTTCTTTTTAGTGTTAAAGGATTTACGAGGTTTGGTCAATAGAGAAAATAGTGTAAAAATTTATATATCGACTTTCGATGTTAGATGTATATCTCACCAACATGTACAAGTACAAATATTCATCACATTCCAACTCTTGGATTTCCGAGCCATTCCATCATTTTTAGAATTTTTCGATAATCATTTTTTTAACTTATGAAGATGCCCTTTTGCTTTCTAGTCATCATTCATGGTCTTGCAGGTTTCTTTTTTATATATTTTGTGGAATATTGCTTTATTCGTTCGCATTGGCCATTGCAAAAGTAAAAATCATGCAGATTCCTCCTCCTTTTTCGACTACCAACCAACACTTCTTTTTGGTTACTAATTTATTAGTAAAATTAGTCGAATATATTTTGTAGTAATAATTGTTGTGTGGAAGATTTGTTCTTCAAGTCCATAACCATTTTTCTTTGTAGGGTTACGTGTCATTATACAATTGCTAGCTGATTAAGAGTAATCAATTTGAAGTACTTCGAGTTGGAGTGATAAACAGACAAATTTATGTCTTAATATTTTTTAAAGTACATTGCATGATTTACTTAATTCATCGCTTATTTCAAGGTAAGGGATGACACAACCGTTAATGGAGGGACTCACAAAAACCAACCAATGGTGTCAACTATATGTATAGTTTTATAAAGTGATTGGAATGGGATTGTAGAGAATGTTCCGGTATGTTTGCATAAGCTATACGTAAAAAAGGTTTGAGACTATTCGAAGTTTTTATTTTATTTTGTCACATACATGCAATATATAGAGGACCGGTTACGGTTCCGTATAGATTTGTTCCGTATAGAATTCCGTATAGAAAAATAATTACACAATAACCCATGAAGAAATAATAATTACATCTTCAATCCCCACTCCAACCACTAATATTTGTATATTAACCCTTTACGGAATGTGTACGGAATATTTCTATAAGGCACCCTAACTTTCTACAATATATAGTATAGGTTTCATGTAAAAAAGTATTCTAGCCAACACCCAATGCAAATAATATATTCCTTAAAAACGAATAGTCAAACATATAAACATTCACATTATTAAAAGTTAAAACAACCTTAAAGAAATCTATGAATTTCGATGAGTTTGACCTTTTAGGTTTTAAACTCAAATATTGTTTAATGTATTACATATTTTTTTCGTGAAAAATGTATCAAAAATTTGAATTTCAAGTAATATAAACCGTGAAGTTGTAAATATTTGTTCATCATGAAAAAATAAATTGGACAATTATCTAGAGATAATAATGGAAGGAGTACATATACTCTTTTCGCATTAGACGAGCGAGTATCAAATTATATACTCGTACATGTACGTATTTAATTCACTACTAGCAATGAATCAAAATTTAAACTAATTACTCGTTCTTTTAAACATTAAATTATCAATATATATAATCTACCCTCATTAACTTATTAAGAACAAATGAATTTCCTAATAAGTAGAAACTGGTCCTGGCAAACAAAGAAGGAAAGAGATATATAGATAATATCGATATTATTAAGTGTACTGTGCGAATCTTTCTTTTTGAGGAGTAAAGATACCACTTTTGACCTTGAGTTTATCATCAAATGTTTATTCTTCTTCCAGTACCAGAATCTATAGGGTTTTCAATACTCAATTATATTTCACATGAGTTTTAGTGTAATTTTTGGCGTTTTTATGCTGCACAGCACAACCGACAAATTATCAGTATGGCACAACATATTACTATAACTACTATATAGTCAAACTAAAATCAATTGCAATTTGCTAGTCTAACTATATATATGTAACATCATAATATAATGGCAGACATCATTCACTATCTATAAATCTTTAGCTTCCTTCTTTTACTTTTTCATTTTCTAGAGATAGTTTAACTTTCTCTTCTTCCTAGTTACACTTTCAAACTCAACATTTATGAAAAAGATAACACATAGTGATGACATAGGAGTATTATATATAATATATTTTCCATAATTTATGTATATCTTACTCGTTACTACTATTGTTAAGACAATTAAGAGAGTGTTTCTTTACAATTATTGGTTTTTTGAACTATGTAAACTTTAATTATAATTAATAAAAATATTGTACTAATTAATATATATATATCATGCTAAAGAGAATGAGAGTCACTATATATATGTACTTCATGTGATGATGAACTCATTTATAGAAGAAATGATCATTTCTATATCATATTATATCTTAGGACATACAGGCAGAAGTTTGACATGATCATATATGTTATATACCAATCTAAATGTCTATGTATGATCGATCACTGCCTCAACATTTCGGGTGTGTTTAATTTTGGTAAATCCTATCTCTACTGTTATTATTTCTACGGCTCACATTCGATCCGGCATCAAAAGTTCGCAATTGTTTTTTCAAAAAAAAAACCTGGCCCAATGCATGGGTGAAAATAACTATATCCCCTTAATTTTTTAGAAGAAAAAATATACCGACTCTAGACTCTTCATATATTGTAAGACAAAGAGAAAAAGAAAACTATCATGCATGAAGGGAGTAATTGGTATATAGAAGGATACAAATAAGAGTTCAGTGTGATTAAAATTAAGTAGAAAATTTGAATTGTATTTCAAACAAATTAAATGATGATATATTTTAAATAACTTAAGTTGTTATTTAATTATTAATTAGGGTTTAAAGAGCATGACTTATTGTATGTCATAGCTTGTTGATGAACTAGATCAATACAACCTGCTGGATTAATAATATGATTATTGTAAGACACGAATAAAGATCATAAACGAAGACATTAATTTAAATTGAAAAAATTCAACTCAACTTAATGAGAACTAGTAGATAAAATTGGCAACAAGATTGAGAAAACTATTTAGGACTCAAACATCATCATATTGAATGATGATCTTTAATTTAGATATTATATCATCAGCTTCACTTGTCAGAAAATATAACTTAACATCTCCACACCCATTACATTTTCACAAAAACAACCTCAGAAAATACATTGATAATCGTAATAATATAATAACACAAAGAGATATTAATATAATGTTGTCTATAGTTACACACATACACATACTCATGATTATAAGGACTTTGATTTAGGGCTCAAACCTTGAAACATAGTTAAACACTTTTGTTAAGCATATTTTACCTTTTTTGGATCATAAAAGATGGCTGCTTGAAGAAGAATTCAGACCCGAGAACCCATTTGTCCATGCATTTGCAGACCAATTTTGTTGTGGGTTTGTTGATGAAGACTCCAAGAATTGTCTTGATAAATTCACTTCTTGATTATTTCTGTTTTGGTGATTCTCCATCTTAACAGAAGATGCATCATTTGATGATCCCGCCATCGAAGGAAGTTGATGGTGTTCTTCAACCCCTTCTCTTTGGAATTGAAACAAATTAGTAGGCGGGTTTGGTGCATCAAACCCGCCCTGGAAGGAAGGCAACATCCAGACGGGCGGCTCAGCCGAGCCGCTCGTGATGGATAAGTTGTTGCTTCCTATGTTAAACCTAATATCTGCAAGACCATGATGAGCCTGATGAGATCCTGAGTCTTGTTGCACCGAGTACGGGTTGAAGTTGTGCAAAGCAGCCATGAGTGGTATTTGTGTTGAAGGAGGTTGAAAGTGATGACCAGCCATGTTGGTTGCGCCGCCTCTAATGGAGGGGCTCATGGGACCACTATTTGAAGGATTATTATTACTATTATTATTATTTATGTTAGTGCCCATTTGTCTCTCTTCTCCAGCAATAGATTTTGAGCTAGTGCTTCCACTACTTTTGCTTCTTTTGTTCCTCCTGCAGCCTCCACCCACCGGAACGTTCCTTAAGGCGCCGCCTTTAGTCCAGTAACGCCTGCAGCCCTTGCAAAAATGGCGAGGCTGCGATAGGTTGTAGTTGTTGTAGTAACAAAACTTAGTATTAGTTGAATCACAACGAGGGCACTTGGCTCCAGCTTCAGGTAGAGGCATCTTGAGTGAACGTGCCCTATCGACCATGGAACCCGGCCTAATTGAACCCGCTCCACCAACACCGCCCACCACCAAGGGCGGTGGGGGTGGTGGAAGAGGCTGGAGGTGGTGATTTCCTACTCCAGTTGGTTGTTGATGATGTTCTTGATGCTGGTTGAACTTGAAATCATATTTATAAGAACATACAAGGAAAAAGTTAGTATATTCAAGAAAAAGATTACACAAGAATATGAATATTTTCACTTTAAATTACCAACTTTTTTTAATGGAAAAAAAAAAGATGTAGTACAAGGAAGAATGAATTGAAATTATTATTTACATGGAAAAATAAAACCATTATTACCTGATGCAAATTTGGATGATCTAAATAGTTGGGAAAAGAGAAAACCATATTCTTTTTATAAAGGTAAGGTGGTGTTTTTTGGAGATATATATGGTGGGGAATCAAACTATATGAAGAATACACAACAAAGAGAAGGGAAACACAAAGTGATGCTAAGGGGAAAGCAAAGAGAGAAAGTTGATAAAAGAGAAAGAAGATGAAGCAAAAATGAGATTGGATCACAAGAGCTTTAGCTTATTACTTGTTTAAATTCCATTTTATTCTCTCTTCTTCTTTTTGTTTTATTACTATAATTTTTTAGGGTTTTAGTAAGTGGGAGGATTATTTCCTTAGCCTTTAAGCTTCTTTAGGGACAGGCTGCAACATATTATTAGTGGCTGAGAAAAAGGTGAAATGGATTGTCAAAAATGGAAGAAGGGAGGTGGAGGATGATTGTTATAAAAATATCACTTTCCTATCTAGCCAATTCAATTATAATGGTGGGGATGAGCGTAGTAGCTGATAATGGTATCTTACTCGAGCTTTTAGTAACATGTTTTCAGTTTAATTAATTCTTGGTAGCTGAAAACATATGTTATTTCATATTTATTTGAAATATCTATTTCTATTGTTATATTAGTTAGGAATTTTATCGTTAATTAATAAAAAATAATATGAATGAAGGGAGGTGGAGGATGATTGTTATAAAAATATCAGTGTCCTATCTAGCCAATTATAATGGTGGGGATGACCATACGTAATTAAAATGCCAAATGGGGTAGTGAACATATACAAATCATTTTGGCTCAACGACAATAATAAAAGAGAAAATTCACTTTGTCTAGAAATTAGGACTAGGCTTTTTGTAATAATACTACGTACCATGTAAAGACCTATTACATCTCTATCTTTTTTTGTTATTACAATTTTAAAATAGACAAATGCAACTTTTCTCTATTTGCGAAATCAACTTGTGTTGTTAGGCCGTTAATTGTGGGAATGGAGATGAGTATTAGCATTTAATTATATTATATATAATCTTCAGTTAATTAAGTATTGACTCGCAGTAATCGCGGATGAGCTCAGACCTTTATTACCATACTTGTTATAAATTTATTGGTATAATACCAAGCATAAAGATGATTGTATGTGTCGAATTTATATTAGAAAATTTGATGGGAGTGTTATTTTATTTCCTTTTGCGCCCATCTATTCATCAAGCTTCATCAAAACATCCAATATAGCATATATATAGTATCTACCATTTCAAAATGGAAAACATAGTATATTGTTGTCGAAATAGTTGTAAATTCGTCTTTGAAATTGGGTAAAAGAAGTAATTTAATCTAAAAATTGATGGAGATGTTAAAATTTGATGAAATTTTTATCCCCGAAAATGGAAGTCAATAGTGAAAGATGGTTCTTTAAATATGTGAACGAAAGTTTTAATAATGTTTAAACTGCTAGGATGGAGTTCAAAATTAAAAAGTAGCTTATTTTCTCTATGAATGTTTGCTTTCAACATTCGATATATATATATATTTTTATCACGATCTTACGAATTCTTAAGGTGTAAGGTTTGAGGTTTAATTTTAGGTTTATGGTTTATTTCAACTTTCATGTTGGAAGAGAAATCATTGCTGGAAGATTGAGAAATCATCATGCACCCCATTTAAAAGACATACCACGAACGTAAGTTCTTTTCTTTTTCTTTCTTATATTAATTTTTTTTAATATACTTTTTTTAGATTAATTGTTTTATTATAATATATTTTTCTATTACATATAACATACACACATAATTTCGTTATTATTACGAGTAATATTTTGAAGAAACTGGGCCTCATTTTGATTTTCTTTCTTCCGTTCCTTTGAATTTTGATACCGAATGAAGGTTCATTTGAATATTTTTGTCCATATGCTTTGAATCGGTGTTGAATGTGAAAAATCAATGAAATTAGAAGGTTCTAAGTCGATTCAATACTTTTTTCTAGGAAGTTCGAGTTTGGTTGGAAATAGACATGTAAATAAGTCGAACCATATCGAAATTCGGCAGGGTTTGATTATGTAGGAATGTAGAGATTCACCGAAAAATTCAAAGTTCGATTCAACTCGAAAAATACGAAAGTTCAATTCGAGCAGCCCGAAATTCAAACTTAATATCTAATACTCTTGATAAAATAAGAAAAAAATTGAAAAAATATACTAAATATATTAATTGAGCACAACCGAACCTTTGAAAAAATATATTAATATCTATGTATCATTCATCATCATTCAATTGAGTATTGACAATCCAAACCATTTTTTTTGAGGCACGTTTACTTTTTACGATTAACGAGATCAACGTATATACACATTTTTAATTTCAAAAGCATAAAAATATATAAAATTGATATGTTAAATATATGTATTAATATGATTCTAACGATAATATCTGACATAATTCAAGTATTTATTATTGACTAATGAAAATTCATGCTTTGAATCAATCATTCTCAATCAACCTTCAACAAACAACTAAATAAAAACACAAACTAATGTAGCAAATTAGCAATCAGTCAAATTGGCCAATAAAACACTTCTAGTTTTAAGCTATGTGAACTAAACTAAAATTGGTCAATCAAGAATCAAGCCAACGGACACAACTTTGAGATCTCACCAATTCCTTCCTCGTCCTCGCCCTCGCCCTCGGAGAATCCGAGTCCAGCCTCCGTAACAGAAGGTTCTTCATGGTGGAGATGAGTCCGTCGGAGTCGTTATGTGGCGGCGGAGTCAATGCCTTAATGAGTTTCATTAATGGTGATTGAACTCGTAGTAGTAGTAGTCATAATCCCTGTTAGCAAAAGATTCATACAAACAATTAGCTCCCCTGTATCGGGATTTTATACAATGTTAAGAAGTACATATGGAAAAAAATTTACGAATATCATTGAAATAATAAATTTTCCATATCAAATTTTAGACGCAAAATCTTATATAAATACTTCCCTTCATTATTCTATTATACAAGGTACTAAGGACAACTATTTGGAAATATATCTAGAAAAGTATAACAATAAAAAGAGAAAAAGGAGTAATACTCAACAAAAAAGTCAAAACAAATTAAATTAAATTAACAAAAACATGGTTATAAGTTCAATTTAGTCGAGACGTATATTAAATGGCTAGTGAGAATGCCAGAGCAATTTTCATATCGTCAGAGCAAAATCATGCTCAATTCCTTTTATACCCATTTCATCAAACTATATTTTCATTGTAATCTCAATTATTAATTATAAAATTTATTCATGTTTTCATTATGCAAATAGAAATAAAAATATTCTATCGATAAAAATCAATATTGTAATTATAATTCATAAAATCAAAGGACATAAAAAGAATTAATCATAATTTTCCTCTGACGATATATAAATCACTCTAACATTATCAGTTACTATATTAAATTTTGTCCGCTTACCCGTTCATGGGATGGTCAATATGAGTCCGGTTTCGGTGCATCAATAATTCGGTGCATCAAGTACTCATTTAAAGGTTTTACGTGGGTACTGTACCCACTTGAAACTTCATCATTGGTTCTTGTACCCAAATTGTACTATAACAATGGTACAATACCACATATTTATTTTTGGATTGATAAATATGTGGTATTGTACCATTGTTATAGTACAATTTGGGTACAAGTACCAATGATGAAGTTTCAAGTGGGTACAGTACCCACGTGAAACTTTTAAATGGGTACCTGATGCACCTGATGCATGGAAGTATTGATGCACCGAATCTTTTCACGGTTAATATATGAGTGAGGGAAAGGTAATCAATTAGGTTCAATTTTCTTTCCTCCATTCTTTCTATAATTTTCTAAAAATGTATCTATATCTCAATTTAATCATAAATTAATGTACTTGACATTATTATTATTATTATTATTATTATTATTATTATTTCAAGTTGATAAAATTTAATTGTTAAAATAAGCGATAATGGCATAGCGGATGTATATAATGTACGCATGGTGTATGAATTTGTTTTTTGATAATGCCATAATGGTGAAACGGCTAAAGAGCACAATAAGGTCGGAGAAGGGAGAGGATAATAATATTCTAGTTGGACCATATAATCATCTTCGATTATCAACATTATTTCATATCAAGATAATAAGGCCAATTGGTGATGTGATGTATGGCTATTGTTAGAAAATTGTAACTCTCTATTTGTCAAGTTGTATTTACATTAATATTTATCGCTATATATATACATATATATTGATCTAGGCTTACTAATAATACAAGCCCATAAATCTATTAATACTGAACTAATCAACTAATCGACAAATATATAAATACACATATGCTAATTTATCGGCTACCTATCTTCGAAGGGGTGAAATTTTGTTGTAATAACTGAAACATACGAAAGTATCGATACTTTTTGCAAAATAATGTCAATTAATCAGATCTGACTAATATTTTTTTTATTGTAGACTAATGATAAAAGTATACATGATAAGAATAACAAATACATAAATTTATAACTATTTAAACAGTAAGTTATAAACCCACGAGACCTCCTAGTTAGAAATTTGGATCACAGGTCATTGACGATTATCTACTCTTATTATGCTCGCATAATGCCTCTTAAATGTTATTGATCCACCAATCTCGTTATCTGTTAATGATAGGGATTGCATTTAGTCATTTACTGTTTAATAAGGGTAATTTGCACCATATTCTCTTATAAACTTTAAAGTGCAACGGCGCCGTTAGTTTTTGGATTAATTTGTAATTGTTAGATATTTTTGTGAACTAATAAATCACAAATTTCCAACTATTGGAGACTGACAATTCGTTCACACTTTCAGGGCCATTTCACCAAAAATATATTAACCCGGTCCGATCGGGAGGATATCGATTTCAGATGTGAAATGTACATCTTAACATATTAATAATGAATTTAACAATTATTCCTTTGATCAATATATAAAGCATGAAAATAAATGAAGAGGCATTGTTGATGTAATAAAATGTGGAAAATGGAGGTTTCACCATATACAATTGATTGAATGAAGGTTAAATAAAGGGCTTGATTTAGAGAAAAGATACGTGCCTAATAAACAAAGAAAAAGAATATTATTATTGTAGAGATGGAAATGAATATGGACCACGTAGGCAAGATAATAGAATAAGAAAACGAAGGATGGTGCACGTACATGGTATCTACTACAATTACTAGTTGAATAATCTAAATATGCTTCCTCGATCACGTTATTTTCTCCTCTTTTTTAAAAGCTAATGCTCATGTGATGTAATCCATCACCATTTCATATATACATCATAACAACTGTATGTTCATCATATAAACTGTATATGGATCGGAGGAGGTAAAATGGAAGATCTCATATCCTCATGTACTATTTAGGTCTTTGCTTTAGGATTATTTCGTGTATACTCCTTATTACATCCTTAAATGATTGTCACATTTAGACTTTTTATAGTCAATAAAACACGATTTAAAACATAAATATATATCTCTTATTTTACATGCGAAAAGATTATAAAAATTTAATATTTCAAACAAAATATATCCAGACGAATATAACAAGATCCCATAATACTATATTATTTTTTAGCGTTTAATGAGAATTTGTGATCAAATTTTCTCACTATTTGACCAATAAAAGTCAAAATGTAACAATCTTTTAGGGACAGTCAGTATTAAAATTGACTGGTTTAAAGCTTGGTGGTGGGAGGATGGAATCTAATTCCAATGAGAAATGAGAGGCCATTCGCTTTTTCCCAAACTTTTGTGCAAAAAGAAAGTGTTGATGAAGGCGGACCTAGTTTGAAAGGAACCATACTGCCCCTTTAATTTACTGTGGCATATGTAGATATAATCATGCACATATTATTTATCAATTTTTATCCACAAATCAACTTCATTCCTCGTGTGTAAAAGTCATATATATACTTGCTAATTATAACTATCACGAGGAAGATTTTGTACCACTCACTTTTCTACGCGTATTTTCTTTTTCGAAATATTAAAATAATGGAGTATACATACACTATAGCTAGGTTTTAATTATAATGATTTAAAATGAATGCAAGTTAATTGGGATAATCTACTAGGATTTAATTTATTCAATTATTTGCCCATAGTTCATTCAAAAGCTAAATATATATATTTAAAAAATATGTTCTTATCATTTGACAATATCTTTGAAGCATACAGTTATAACAGTTAGAATAGTTTTTACACATTTTTATGATCTTATTATATTTTCTTCAAAGTCAGATATAATAGTTATTTTTTGTATTTAGATTTATTTGATATACGATTTTAACTGCTAAAATTATTGCCCGATTAATACTCCCGACCCAATCTAACCCACGTTCACCCTTAATAAGAATAGGAAGTAATAATGAATTAATTAAAGGGGAATTGATACAACCATGTAATGATATTATCCCCTCTTTTTGGAAACGTCTACTGGACTCAAAAGTAAGAACATGCTTATGCCCCTTGCTTGTTAAATTCATTACGAGCTTCAAAATTAATTAATTCAATAGTTGTTTTATTAAGATTGTTTTTGTTAGTGAATTATTTTAAATAATAAAGCAATAACAATAAAAGTAATAGTTATACTAGTAATTATGATTATGATTATTATTACTTTTATTATTATATTATTACTATTATTACAATAATCATAATTATATACAATTTTAATAACTTCAAGTTGCAAAAAAATAATTAATCGAATAGCATAATAGAAAAGGCTCTTGCTAGTGATAAGAAGGTTCTGGGTTCGAAACTCACCTCATTGCTAATTTACAAAAAAAAAAAAAAAAGTTGCAAAAAATTAATTAATTCAACAATTATTCACATGCTTATGCCTATTCGAAACCATAATGACGAGCCACAACGGTTGTAGCACTAGCTCCAAAACTAATCCAAGAAGATGGATTCCGCCAATTTTTACATCATTTGTATAATTATGATTATTATTAGCTATTTTCTTGCAACTTGAAGATTAATTTTATTGATGTGAATAAAAATTTACATAATAATACTAAAATCTTGAGATCTTGCTTGAAACCAAACTAATATGTAGACTAGACCATCATCTTAGTAATAAAAAACAATAGTTAAAGTATCAAATTTCATTTGATATTATGTTAAAGTAAAGCACAAATATGTGTTCAAGGGCTTGAACATGACCTCTACCTTTTAAATGAATGCTCTAACCAATTAAGCTACACTTTCAATTGTTTACTTAAATTTTTATTTGATATATCACAAAAATTCAAATATCGTATATAGAATACAACGATACCGAAAAACTTATGAGCGCCGGTCCCCTCACCCCAGGTTTGCCCCTGGTGGGACCTCGTCGTCTCACTTGACTCGACGAAACCGACACATCACTCCGGATCTCTTCGAGACGTTAAATCGGGTAAAACAGCTCCTCATTGAAAAAAAAAGACAAGCTGACAAGCATAGAAATTATTAAATTATATTTAGCTTTGCAAAACAATATTCATATTTAGCTTATCTCTAATTTAGTCCAAGTCCTGAAAGTGACAAACTGACAAGCATAGAAATTATTAAATTATATTGAATTATTGACTAATTACTCCATAAACAAATAATTGAGAACACAAATGCAACACAAGATTCTAATCCAACAAAGTTGAATCCTCAAGAATGGAAAAAATGATGGGTGAAGCAGCTGAAGCTGGAGATATTAATTCTTTATACGAACTACTGAAAAAAGAAGCAAAATTATTAGACATAATAAATTCGAACCCATTTTATCATACACCTTCTCATATAGCAGCTTCAGCAGGACATACTCTTTTTGTCCTTGAAACCTTGTTATTGAAGCCTTCATTTGGTCTGAAACTAAACCCCAACGGCCTCAGCCCTCTGCATTTAGCTTTGCGAAATCACCATTTTGAGACGGCTAACCAGATTGTCAAACATCATCCCCACCTTATTCGGGTGAAAGGGAGGGGAGGAATCACTCCCTTGCATTATGTGGCCGTCATAGGTGAGCAGTAGAGGAATTATCGTTGTTAGAGTAACTAGCGAGTAGCCCATAAGTCTGGTCCACGTACCATATTTATTATATTACGGTTAGATTAAGTACGTGGACTGACTTATGAGCTACTTTCCATCGCTGGTACTCTAACATGAGTAGTCCTAACTTTGTCATTTTTTTTTCTTATATATAATATAAATTACATTGCTCTTCTATAGGTGAGGTTGATTTATTGGCTGAGTTTCTTATGGCGTGTCCATCATCAGTTGAGGATTTAACAGCACTTGGTGAGAGTGTTGTGCACGTTGCTGTGGGGAATAAGTGTAGTGGTTGTTTCGAAGTGATCTTTGGCTGGTTGATGAGGTTTAATTCAAGCAAAATTTTGCAGTGGAAAGATGGAAAAGGAAATTCTGCTCTGCATATAGCGGCGATCACAAATCAACCTCAGGCATGATCTTCAGATATATATTGGTCCTATTCGTTTTAACATAGTTAACATGTTCGAGGCACAACTTTAATCATCATACTAAATTGGCACTTTTATAGGAGTAATTGTGTTCAAGTCCTTGACCTTTTCTGTATATGGTTTCAGGTCGTGAGTTTGCTTGTTAAACACATACCAGTTAATGACAGGAACTCCGAGGGTCTAACAGCTTTGGACGTCGCAATGAAACTCCCAGGGAATGAAGGTGAAAGAATTAAGAAAACTTTGAAGCGAAAAGGAGCATTGCCGGCTGAATCACTTGCCAAGGATCTTTCTGTGGCAGAGTTCCTAAGATTTCCAAGACGGGTTCTGATGGAAACATTGGCAGGATTTGATATCTACATGAACCATGGATTATCAGGTGATATGCGAAATGCACTCCTGGTAGTTGCAGTACTTATTGCTACTGCTACCTATCAATCGATGCTTGCACCACCTGGCGGATACGTGCAAATTGATAGCGCTGGTTATTCTGGCAATGGGAAGTATTTTAAACTTGCAATGCCAGACGGGTATTCCTATCTGTTTATGTGGTTCAATTCCTTGGCTTTTGCTGCTGCAGTGCGGATGATGTCATTCTTGATCGCGCCCTGTGGATGGTACAACATTGTTCTGCATGCATCACTTATGTGTCTGATTTTGTGCTATTCATGGACACTGTTTGCTATATCTCCAACTTGGATCAGTCCTTTCATATATTCTGTAACTTTTGATGTTCCATATATCTTGCAATTGTGGCCATTGTTAATCAAGCTCCAGAGAACTGGATGGTGTAATGGGAACAAGTACACGCGCCCTGGAAAAATAGGTTCCCGCCTGCACGTCTGGAGGTCAGTTCTCAAAGCATATTTGTCAAAAAATGGCCCAGTTAAAGATTAATAGCAATTTTGCAGGAGGATGGGAGAAAAGCGAATTTGGGAAGCAGGGTGTGAGCGGGGGAGAAGAACTCGAGTCCACGTACCACATGAATCACAGTATTACATGCTAATGAATTTCCTAGGCGATGATTTTCTCAATATTTTACGTGTTACAGATAAATGCTTAAGTGGGGTGCTTAACGATTTACTTAAAGCACCTAATGCAACCTCATGTTTTGTATACTAAAGTTATGAAAATTAAAATCACAAATAAACATGGAAGCACATATCTTGTCCTACTTAGGATGTGAACCAAAGGATAGGTTAAAAGTAGTTAAACGGTCCCATAGGAGCCTTGTTCACCTTGGTTCAAATTTCTTTTCTCTAAACTTCATCCTATTCGATTCCATAAATACATATTGGAAAATTCAACAAAGTCTTGCTGTTAAAATTTAATTTACCGAATTAAAACTGTATGTGCTATATTTTCAAATTATTCGATTCGATAAGGTGACAACATAGATAAACTTGATTAGAACACATTCTTGATGGTAATGAAAAGTTGCAATTGGTGGTGAAATCTTGAATGGTATATATGTCAAATATATTGATCGATGTAGGAAGATTTCGATCATGTCGAATTTTCAGAACATTGATTATGTTTTTAAGGTTGTGTTGATTGGAGACCCTCTTGTGGGCAAATATCAAACTGTACAAGTTTTGCTCGAAATTAATTTAGTTGGAGGCAAAAGCTACAATTAGGGTTGAATTTCAGACCAAAACTCTTGTAATTCATAAAATCTTGGCCCACGTTATAAATTGTGAGCGTCAAAACTCCGGTTATCGCCGAAAGCCTATTTTACATTCCAGCTAAATTTGCTAGTTGCCAGTAGCCCTCACAGATAATCTCATCACACAGCCATGTACAATATCTCTGTCTTGAAAAACGAAAGCAAGACCCAGGGCAGGCAACAGGATAATCTAGGTGGTAAACCTGAGGTGGCGAACGGGGTGACAAATCTGAAATGTTCCCTTCCATAAAATTTGGGGATGGTTACACTTCTGACATTTTACAATGGTACACTTCACAATTATGTTAATCTCAAGGATTGGCCTCTTTTTCTTGAGTTCCTCATGTAACTGACTTTCTATGACACAATAAGAACAAATGAATAACTTAACAATTGGGGTCGACAAGCTTCAGCCTTCCCCTTCCAATGAAACTATATAAGCTCACGAGAAAGAACTAAAGCAAAGGTAAAGGTGAAAAGCACAAGTTATCAACTATCAACGGCATTGGCCGTTGAAGGTAGCAGGGATAGTTGAGTTTGGGTTTGAGAGTGAGATTCAGATGGTGCCTGGGTCAGCTTTTGCTGCTCCGTAAATCTGTTTAGTCTTTCAAGTAATTGGGAAGCTTTTCGCTTGCCTCTATCTGTGCCATTTTGTGCCAGGTGGAGGAGAGGACCCAACAAACCAGATTCGTGAGCCTCAACTAGATGTTTTTGATCACCGGAACAAAGGTGTACCAACACTGCAGCAGCATTTTCCTTATTTCTTGGTGATCCACTCCTGATAAAATCTATCAATACAGGAATTGCTTCGACTGCTCCAATTGCTGCCTTACCCTCTGAATGGCTAGCCAAGATTGCTAATATAGCCAGTGCTTCATCTACCATACTGCCTTGGGTTTCTGTAAGCAGTTGCATCAGGATGGGGATCACCCCAGACCTCACTGCCTTTCCTTTGTTTCCTTGATAGATGCTCAAATTGAAGAGAGCAGTAGCAGCATCTTTCTTGCCTCTTGGGCTGCCTTCACTCAGTAGAGTTACAAGTGGCGGGATTGCACCTGAACTACCAATAGTAATCTTATTTTCATCAATCACTGACAAACTAAACAGTGTGGCAGCAGCATTTTCCCTTGCTTCCATGCTTCCCCTCTTCAGCACATGAACTATACCAGGTATAGCTCCTGAAGATACTATAATGCCTTTGTTATCTTCACATATGGAAAGGTTAAGGAGCGCAGTAACAGCATGCTCTTGAGTGCGAGAATCAGGAGTTGACAAAAGCCTGACAAGATGAGGGATGGCACCCTCGTCAGCAATTGCTACTCGATTATTTGCATTACGTTTGGCAAGGAGTCGAATTTCACCAGCAGCTGACCTTTGGTCTTCAGGACTACTTGATGAGAGCTTGCGAAGAAGAGCTTCTATTTTGGTGCGCTCAGCAGGGGAGCATGCAGATCCCATCTTGCTAGACTTAGAGTTTCCTGGTCTTTTAGGGGGTTCAATGCCATTGGCCTCGCACCATTGTGCTATCAGACTACGTAACACATAATTTGGCGTTAAAGTGGTATTAGACAAAGCTTGCTGTGTCTTGGGACAAGTGCTATGCCCAGCTTCCAGCCATTTTTCAATACTCAAACGTTCATAAGTCTAGAGCAAAAAGACAACAACATTAGAGTGTTATACTTGGTGTCTGAATATTAGAAAGATACGATGGACATGGGTAATTAGCAAAATTTTGTAGTGTTACAGATATTACTAGTATTAGAATGTGTGGGCGCGCACTTGGGGGAAATTCACAGTACAACCTCTTATACCTCAGGTATCAATAATTGTCTTCTCTTAGAAGACATAAATAAAAAGGTTCCCATATTTAGCTCTTTCTTTATATAATCAAAGATTTCATGTTATCAAGAAGAACTTATGAAAAAAAATCTAAAGCAGTTAAGACCAGCAAAAATGATCTTGAAAGTACCTGACCAGTCGAGACTATTACAGGATCTGACATCAACTCCAGGGATATAGGACAGCGAAAGTCATCTGGTATAACAGGAGATTTGGTATTGGTTTCTGCAGATGCTTTTCCACAATGAACCTGTTTCTCCTTTGATGAAGAACTAATGTTTGGATTTTCTGTTTGCACGAAATCTTTAACTTCCTTGAGTAACATAGACATCTTCTCTATCCTCTCCTCTGGATCATCACCAGTCACAGATACCATCTCATGCAAAGCCAGTGATTCTTGAGTAAGTTCAGTTATTCCATTAAGCTCTAATTTCTCAACCAGTCTCTTCAAGATGGCCGGATCAGGAGCAGTCTCGGTACTTTTATTGTAAAGGGTCAATAAATCATCATGCAATTCGACATCAGGAGCTTCAATTCTTCCCTTACCCCTCCTGAATTGAGCAAGAACCAACTCGACCTGAAAGAAACATGTTCAATATAGGAATGTTAAAACTTAAAACTGAGTACTACAGCTTCTTCCGGGTCAAAACCTAATGTTAGCGCTAGGTGCAACTGTATAAACACAACAAAGAAGATCAATATTAGTCCAACTGTTAAAATCCGTAAGTCGTTTTTTACTGTTTCTACTGACATTTTAAGAATAAGGAGGATAATATGTACCTAAACGTGGAATAATTACCCACCCGTGGCATATAAAGAGTTCTTAGAGGGTGTTTGGCTAATAGCCTTTTTGGACCTATTTTAAATCATGAATACCCAAAAGAACTCCAATTCCAAGCTTCGTCTAGGGAGGTAAAAATAAGCTTATGGAAAGTAGCTCCACCAGGCAGCAACTTTAACTTTACCAAAGTACTTAAAGCATCTATAATAAGGAAAATTAAGTTTGAGAAACTTAAAAAGGGATTAGGACACGTGAGCAAGACAATTCACATGCCACATCAGATGAACATGCATCTGCATGAAATCGAAGCTGAGCAATATACCTGTTCTTTTACTTCATCAGAGATGTCAAGGTTTTCAAATGAGGTTCCACTTAAAGCTTGTTCCAAGTCAGCCGTTACTTCTTGAAATCGAGCCATGACTTTGTCTCTCTCTACTACCTATAATTAGAGTTGAACATATAGGATGTAAATCATTATTCCTGACGAAAAGTAGATAACGTGTTAATCAGGATACAAACATAGTAAATTAACTAATATCAAATTGACATAACAAAGAAATTTGAGACTTTATATAGGTGAACTTGTTATAGACTACAGAAGTATTTGATGAAGCTATGTTCGCCAAACATAAGAGACTATTTGGCATCTTACAATCTTCGACAAACAGTTTAAGCATCTACATGTTCCAAACAAGTAATAGTCAATATTGGTAGAGGAGAAAGAGGACTGAGAAGCACAGGGTGACACAGCCCACATGCTAACCATCATACACTTCATTGTTTTTGTCTCAAAATGGCATGGAGCAACTCATCATCATCAATTAGATAGAAACAGGTATTTCAAAACAAATCCTGATTAGCGCTTTACTGCTTGTTAAATATATCTAACATGCATCAGTAATGGAGATAAAAGTGGAAACGTGATGCATCAAGGAATTACATACTGATACAATGATAGGGAGGCTATTTATGACCACTGTCGGATAATGTCAAACGGCTTTAGGATAATTGATAAATGTTATATTTTGGTCATTTCGCAAGTGAAAGGAACTTCAAGGGCAGACAACCTTATTATAGGTAGGCTGAATCTTAGACCTCAACCACAGTCATTGACTCACTACCTGGTTAACAACAATAACATGCCCCATGCTTGATGGCACTTTCTGTACCATGCATGCACATGTGGCTTACATAGTGATATACAAGGATATAGACCTGGTCGTCACGCCTTACGACGCTTTGTGTAATACAAACGAATCGATGAATGTGTGAAGTGAAAACTACCTGTGTGAGCATATTTTACATGACAAGATAATGTTACTTAGCATAACATTGCCATCTTCCAGCTGGACCAAAGAACTGTGCTACTATAACTGAAAATCTCAAATAAGGGAAGTGTAAAACTCCTAATGGCACGTTAAATAGTTATTGACAGGATTTGGAAACTAGCATATTTTATATATAGAGTAATAGAGTTTACTTAATGCTGATAAACACTTAAATATAACATGCAAATAAACAAATACAAGAGGTTATGATATCCCACTCTCAAGTTACAGTACCAGTACCATCTCTAAGGTTACTCAATTAACTAAAAAGATTGAGAGCTTTACAAATGGAAAGAACAAAGATATCTTTAATCAACCTCTAATTAAATTGAATGAAACTTATTGTCATGTGGATTTTACTTTAGTTACTTCTTATCTTACCCATGTAGTAAGTAGTAATAGTATTAAATGATGCAAAGTGCAGAACTTACATTCAAGACAAGAATCACAATTCTAAGGCTTCGCCAATAGAAACAAATCTAATGCTTCGCCAATAGAAACAAATCTAACGCTTCCAACAATATCATTGTAAAGTCACAAAATACACACATTGAACAACATTTTTACACAATATAACCACGTTCATTACAAAGATAGCAATCCAACATCAGGTCAATCAACTTTAGCTCCAATCCAGTGACTTCTCCTTAGCTTTATGACTAACACAGAAAACTTCATTGAAAAAGAAACATGTATAATCCATATTTTGCGTGTATTTCAAATCGAATCACAAATGTATGTAGAGCTAGAGGAATACTGAAGAATCAAATGACCAATCAAATTAAATATTTGAGACATAAACAAACACAAAAAATGCACATGCGATCAAATCCATAAAATACATTACACCTCGACTACTCCATAACCAGCAAAAAGAAGAAGCTCAATAACAAAAAAGTTAACCAATGTAATAATAACAAACCTACATACTCTGTATCAATCAATATTTGAGACATTTACAACAAACACAAAAAACTACATGCAATCAAATCAATAAAACAGATCACGCCTAAACTACTCCATAATCACCAAAAAACAGCTCAATAACATAAAAGAAGCAACTAAATAAATATATAAACATAATTATAATAATAATTTCACATACTATATATATTTTGCTACCATCACATCCGAATTTAAGCAACTCCTGAGCCGATTTAAGCGCGATTTTCAATGATTCCAAAGCTTTGAAAGACTCATCGGGAATTAATTCTTTGCTATCACGAATCTCCTCAAACATCGGGGTCAACAGCTTCAATCGCCTAGCTAAATTACAGTACAGCTTCTTCACACTCCCTCGATAATCCGATAGCGATGATATATCGTTCACTGACTCGATTAGCTTTTGAGCTAACTCTCTTTGACTTTGACCTTCTTCCATTACAAAAGTTGCAAAAAATGCAAATAATTGAAAAAAAAATAGAAAAGTTGAGAAATGTGTGGATTTGATATTGTATTTAGAGAGGTGAAGGGAAGGCGGGAGTTGACTGGTGACCGGAGAACCAGGTCAGCATCGTCGGAGTCGTCTCTTTTAGTGAGAGAGAGAGAGAGAGAGAGTTGAAATGAGTTAATTAGTTAAGGTTTGATGTAAGACCATGGTTAACTATGGTTAGGATTTTATGCCAGTTGAATTAAATTGTTGGGACGGTGTTGGTTAAGCCAGAGCTTTCTTATCTGTCGGCGCGGCTTGGCTTGATAAGTTCACCATGAATATCCTTTCCTTTTTACAATCAAATCTACACTATATACAATATTTAAGATTAAAAAATTGACATGATTTTTTCTTATGGTTTTGATTTATTAATTTATGTTAGTCATTAACCCGATCGTCGGTAATATTTGCCGGAAACAACATTGGTGGCGTTATATGCCGGAAACAACATTGGCGGCGGGGTTACACGTGCCTCATTAATTCGGGTATGGCTCATGATACCATGATAAGAGTTTGTGGGATTCCAGTCTAAAACCAATTGGCAATAGAGAGATTAGTCCAAGATCTTATATATTGACCCGGAAGGACATCGACTTTCGATGTGATAGTGTATCTTAACACATTTAGTTGGTAGCTTCCTAAACAAAACCTTCAAATTAGAATCTTCTTAATTATTGGAAACAAGTTTAAAATTATTCTCATTTCTCATTTTTAACTATTTCAAGAAACATATCAACTAAATTTATTTAACAACTTAAAATTTGTTGTTATATTAATTTAAAGTATTGATCACATTTATTTTATATATATAATGTCACTTTAACTATTAATTAACAAGTATCACCATATATATTATTAATTTTTCAAAATTCGTCTATAGACGAATGACGTGTCAGCATTGCATTCTCGTATATACTTCATCTCCTTTTCGTTCGGTGCATTGCACGCTTGTATTCTATGCATTAATATTTGTAACATAATCGTAAGTTACCTTTGTGTGTGCAATGGTAAAAAACGCATCCACAGTTGCCCACGTACCCGAGTTTATTTGCAGATATTTAATTATCGGATTGATAAATACTCCAGTGAGTTGGGTGAGTTTTTCAGATTTTGTTGATCCTTAATTGCAACCTTACATAATTGCAGATATTTAATTACCAGTTAATAAATTCTCCATAACACGTTAAAAGTTAGATCTTGACATTGTATGTAATACTTAACAATCTATTTATTGTTCTCCCCGAAATTAGTCATTTTAGCGTCTCCAGAAGCATTCGGCCTCATTCTCAAACTTGGTAATTTGACTGATTAATATGGCAAAACAATCACAGAGATAGATTATGAGGCGTCATCTCCCCTTTACTCAAACAAACTTTATGAATTTCTCCATTTAAATATAATGATAATAATAATAATAATAATAATCCAACTTCAAATGATTACGTATGGATGGAATAATTAGTACATACATTATTATACACATTACATATATAATAACCACGTACGGATTACAATATCAGTTGATATTAATTAGTACTAGTAGTATATATATGATGCATGCACCTTCGACAATAACTTTATTGCTTCACTATAAAAATGCAATAAATAATCTCGACCTTCAATCTCCCTAATGGAAAGAATCTTATGTACTCATTGCTCAACCTGCCAAATACGGAGTACCTATAACATGAGTATATAATTAACTCAGCTTTGTTATTATGACTGCTATATTCAAATGTATAATAGTAATTAATAACATGCTAAGTTACAGTAGTAATAATTAATATCAACTTATCAACCTACAAATTTTAAATTTGTGTCGTAAAGGCTAATAAGGACACATTTTAAAAAATCGAATTATATATTATACTAATGAAATACTTCTAATATAGATTCACTTCTTAATTATATAGTATTATTAGAGGATATATAATAGTAGTAATATATTACTCCCCGTCCCTAAATGATTGATACATTTTGGATTTTCATGATCAACAAAACACGATTTCAAACATAAGTATTTTTACTCTACATATTAAAAAATTATAAAAAATTAATAGTTTAAAATATATATTAAAACGAATCTAACAAGATATTATATGACGTAATTTGTAATTTATTACATATATCAGTAGTGTCTAATCGGTACATTGGTCTACATGTAGTAATCGTGGATTCGTTAAAAGTAGAAGTACACCAGATGTTATGTAATCAAACAAGTGATTGATTATAAGATAGTGAAGTCTTTTTTTGTCGATATATGAGGCTTTGATTATAGGCTACGCGTGGAAGTAATATAATTAATAGATTATTATAGTAGCTAATAAACAAGATCTTTCTATAGGCAATGTGCGAGCATTATTGCTTACAACTCTATGCGTGTTAAGATCTCGACTGTTATATGAGCACTATCACCAATTAAAATATCATTTTCATATGTCGATCGATTTAATATATTTTTTTGTCTCTTTATATATTATATTAATTGCAAGCTTTGGGAGTCATTAGCAAATAGCATAGATCGACATCTTGTACACACCACATTTTTTTTTATCAAATTCAAAATTATTTGAGTTTCCACCGTCATCATTTTAATGTTAGGAGAATATAATAATATGTCTTTATTTTTAGTAACAATAGTACATTATATTATTAGTGAATTAAGTATTGTGAAACATATATACATTTGATATAATTTTGTTGGAAGGAGATTATCTATGCTTTTGACTACTACTATATTATACTTATATATTTTAGTTGGTTGTATTGTTATATGCAATTTAAATATAAAAAGGCATACAATAACATTTTTTATGGTATAAAATTGTTATATGCAATTCAATTTTTTCTTTTTGCAAATCTTACAAGAAGATTTCATCAATACAAAATTCATCATATATAATTAATAAAGTTCAAGACCTTAATTCAAACTAAAGATTTTAACAGTTACTGTTCTGGATATAATGTCAGAGGTTATTATCGAATATACCTCATCTAAATATTAGAATAGAACTTACATCATGTGTGATTCTAAGTGGTGGAAATATTTTGAGTTACTCGATCGATCTAATAGTATTTAATAACACTCCTACAGGGTAGCATATTGCATCAAGTTCCTTTTCCCAAGTGATACGCTAGGGCCTAGCAACTAGCATGTAGCCTTGGCGACTTACCGATTACCATTAGTGGTTTACTCGGAGATGGCCAAATACAAAACTTATTAAGTTGTTGATAAACTGTATGTAATACAAGAAATTACTCAAAACAAATGAGGTACTAAGCTAAAAAGGATTCTTTGGGTGACTAAGTAACACAATCCTATTTTTATAAAAAGAAGATGTGAACTCCAAGGTAAAGATGATACTAAGTACTATCGTATATAAGAAATACCTTAGAGACTTATTGAAATAGAAAAAAAAATTCGGATTTCCAAGATCTTGAAATACGATCTATCAATCAACTATTTTGCCAATCGATCAACACATGATTTTATAAATAGTTCTTTCATGATGAATCAAATTTTAGAGCATTCACCCTAATTTTATAATTTTTGCATTTATAATAATATTAAAATGTTCTTTATCATTTTTACATTTAAGATTGATAACTATGTAAAAAATATTTTGATCGACCTAATTTTATGTTGATATATGTACTTCATCTAATTTAATTTCTTGTTATCATTTATTTTAGAATTTACTTTGTATTATGAAATAACTTATCTATGGAGACTTATTAAAGAACGATTTATAACGCATACAGATTTAAAACAGGAAAAATTAATTGAGAAAATATAAAAGTAATGAATAAATTAATGGGGCATGCCAGTATTTATTTTTGGGAATCTAAAGTTCCCCCATAATATCTGACAACTGCCCGCAGTCAGCTCTCAGTTACTCCTCTTTCTGAATCGGTCAGCTGCCCGTCTTATTCCCGGGCAGCTCCAAACACTTCCCCCCTCTTCCACTCCCCCCCCCCTTCCCTAGACTCCATTTATACTCTCCATTGATAAATATGTAGAGCAACTACTCTCCACCCCCCCCCCCCCGCCCCCAACTTCTTCTCCCCACCCATTGTGGAGGAGCATTCATTGATATATATTTTGTTATTTTCAAGAAATGGGACAGGGGCTGAGTTGCAGAACAACTGAAGAGAATGGGTTGTTCAGAGCAGTACAGAGTGGTGATTTGGAAACAGTTGAAGCTGTTCTAGAAAGGGATCCATCTATTAATTTCCGCACAACTGTTTATGATCGCCAATCTGCTCTGCATATTGCTGCTGCCAATGGCCAGATCGAGGTATGCTTGTTCTTCAAGTTTATGTTTTTGTGTTTTTTGAGTAAACATGGAGCCTTTTTGTAATTTGAGTTGATGGATTATGTGCTTCAAAATATTTTTGTGGTTTTGGAGTAAAGATGAAGTCTTTTTAAGATTTCATATGATGGGTATGTTTGTTCTGAAAAAGTTTCTTTTTCTGTTTTGGATTAGAAATGTCGTCTTTTATGTGATTTGAGTTGATGGTTTATGTTCTTGAAATTATTTTTGTGTTATTGGTAGTGGAGTATTTTTTGTAATTTGAATCAATATCTTATGTTTTGTTTTTTAGTAAAGATGGAGTCCTTTATGTTATTTGAACTTATGGTAGGTTCTTGCAAAGCTCTTGAGTCGATCTGTTACTCCAGATTTGGTCAATCGCCATAAACAAGTAAGTACTCTGCTTCGTTTTGTAATAAAGTAGGGATATGATTCAATGTGATTGCATTGCCATATCAATAGTTTAATTCCTTTTAATTGACGTTTTCGTTTTTCCTTGTCAATCTTTGACCTACAATATACATTATTGGCTTAAGCACATGCCTGGGCTTGTAATTGTTAACTGATGTAATGTATGTCTTGGTTCATGTGGAATTTTGAAGACTCCATTGATGTTGGCTGCAATGCATGGGAAGATCTCATGTGTGGAAAAGCTCATTGAAGCTGGGGCTAATGTGAGCCTTTTCTTTATCTCCCTCTTGTTCTTTTAGAGATGATAACGAATACTGTTCGCTAATCTTGAATTTTTTTTGTCAGATTTTGATGTTTGATTCAGTTAATGGAAGAACCTGCTTACACTATGCTGCTTATTATGGACATTCTGATTGTCTTGCAACCATTCTTTCTGCTGCTCGGATGTCCCATATTGCAGCATCTTGGTAGGCTTCTTGAATAAAATGAAAAGATCGTATGCAAATTTAGATAGTTTCATTTTTGTTTACGCAATTGTACTTTGTTGAAGATTTTCATTGTTATTACTCGTCTGTTTTAGGGGATTTTCTCGATTTGTGAATATTAGAGACGGTAAAGGAGCAACCCCCTTGCATTTGGCATCTCGGCAGAAGTGGCCTCAGTGTATTCATATTTTGCTTGATAATGGAGCTCTTGTTTGTGCTTCCACCGGAGGATATGGGTAATCTTTTTGCTAAATGTGACATTTTCATTAATATGTGTGGTACTTATACTAATTTCCGGTTATAGCAGATTCCCTGGAAGCACTCCCCTTCATTTAGCTGCAAGAGGTGGATCTCTCGACTGCATCCGCGAATTGTTAGCTTGGGGGGCCGACCGTCTCCATAGAGATGCATCAGGGTAACTAGTTAGCTCCTTTTCAATCACTTGCATAAAACTTAATTAAATGGTTTATCATTGTCCTTGCCTGTAGTTTTTCATTCAAAATTAATGGCGTTATGGCGGTTATGCTTTCAGATAGTGTGTCATATTGCACTCATCAATTTGCAGTTGTTTATTATTGATGGTTGGATAAATTCTCTTCCTAATTATTTATCGCAACAAGATTTGGAATATGGGGTGCAGATTCATGATATCATTTTTAGAGTTAAATCCTCAACCAATGTTTGTTGATGCTTTTTCTTTATACTAAATATCTGCAATATAATGCTTCTTCCACTTGGTCCACTTGAAATGCTTATGTCACAGCTATTGCAAATTGAAGCTGGATACAACATGGTATAAATTTAATATGTTCTTTTTTGAATGGCCCGAAATTATGTCTATTTCCTGAGAATCTTGTGGTAATAGACTAGAAATTCTGATTTAATTTCTTTTATCTATACAGGAGAATACCATATACAGTTGCCTTGAGGCACCATCATGGAGATTGTGCAGCCTTGCTAAATCCTTCGGCTGCAGAACCGCTTGTTTGGCCATCGCCATTGAAATTTATTAGTGAGCTCAATCCAGAAGCAAAAGCTTTGTTAGAACATGCTCTAATGGAGGTAAATAAGGCGAGGGAAAAGAACATCTTGAAGGGTACTGCATATATTCCTCCATCACCAGCACATTCTGACTCTGATGCTGATGACAACATGTCCGAGGTAATAATCTATAAGTTCTTAAAATCACGTCCATTTGTTTACGGTAAGGGTTCTATTTAGTAAAAATTCGTTTATATCTATGCAGGCCAGTGAAACAGAGCTGTGTTGCATATGCTTTGACCAAGTCTGCACACTTGAGGTCCAAGATTGTGGCCATCAAATGTGTGCACAGTGCACACTGGCTTTATGCTGCCACAATAAACCAAATCCAACTACTACAACCGCAATAGCGCCCCTTTGTCCATTTTGTAGGAGCAGTATTGTTCAGTTGGTTGTTGCCAAGGTCAAGACTACAGGGGATGCTAACAATGATGTCACTACCTCAAAACCGAGAAAATCCAGGAGGTCTCGGAACTTCAGTGAAGGCAGTAGCAGCTTTAAGGGTTTATCAGTGGGCTCATTGAGCAAATCAAATACTCGCGGATCAGAAAAAGTTATTCTTGAAGATGAATGGGTGGATAAGCCATTGGGTCTCGAAGCATAGCAAAAATCCCCTCTTGGCGAGCAAAAGCAGTGTTGAGCCCCACATGTACTTGGTAAATATATACATATCTCTCAAGTTTGCAGTTTTGGAAAATAAGCAAAGTAAAGCAATTTGCAGAATGAGGTTGGTTGGTGAGTTATTGTTTTGTTGGTGACATTTCTGTAAAACAAAGTTACTTCAGCTTGAAGAAGAATGATGCATTGGAAGAGATGAGGACTACATATAATTTTTTGGATCTCCATCCTTTCTTGCGAGAAATTCAACACCTTCTCAAGGAATGTAAAATATAGTCAAGTGTTTGTACGAGTGAACCAACAAGTGTACTACCAAAACTTCCTCTTTCTTGGATTGATCGGAAATCGAGATTTTGAGATGCATCATTCTTAAATTCAATGTATTTCGTTACTTTGATATCGTACTATTGTATCATTATCGAGGATCAATGGTGGCAAAGTTGTGAGTGATGGGAGTGACCATGTGCTCCTACCATATTATTGGATATTATTATGCCTTTTTTGGTGGTATATTGGGACACAGAAGATAATGTTTCCCATTCTGGGACTCCAAACATGATTTTGCCACACAATAAATTACTATAAAATTACTACCCTCTAAATTATTTCAATCCCTTGACAATAAAAAACTGTAGCCATGCACAAATATAAAGGATTCGCTCAAAAAGGTGGGGCTCATATTTTAATAGAGTCCCATCTCACAAGGGGGCAATATGTTGGTTGGGTATTTAAAACTTTTGCATTCTTTTATTTGCAATAGAACAAAATTGGTACTCTTCCTATATTAATGCAACGTATTCATTTTTCCTTTTGCATGTATCTGGATTTAGGGTCTTCACTAAGAGATAAACAGGATGCCCTTTTAGATTGTAAGGATAACATATTAAATCGAGGTAAACTCGGAATACTAGATATGACCTCAAATTAACAGGGGTCAAGGTCGGTCAGTGAGACGACGGAGATAAGCTAAATTTCATCATCAAGAGGAAAACAATCCAAGTCTTGTATAGTCTTTATGATTTTCCGACTTGTATTTTATCTCATTATCACTTACGTTTTCTTTTGTTTGAATGCAAGTGGTTGTATGTTTTGTTTTCATATTTATTGAGCTGCATGCTGGCAAGCCACGTACGGAGATAAAAATTGATTTATGACTCAATCATATGATGATACATGTTAATTTTGTACGTAGTTAATAACAAAAAATTTGGTTCGAATTTGAATAATAATAATAATCAAAATGCTTCCTTTCACAAAAACTATACGTGTCCATGGTTACATGGTAGGGTCATTATAAACAAGATAAGAAAAATAATCTAGTCTCGTTAGATTTGTTTGAAATTTTATACCAATTGATGTCAATATACTCCCTCTTTTTTTTCTTAACTTGATGTTTTGATTTTTTACGGTCACCAAGACACGATTTCGAATGAAAATATCTCTAATTTTAAATGTGTAAAATTTATAAAAAAAATATAGATAGAAACGTATCTAACAAGATCCAACATGATGACTAAATTATTTTTTATATACTAATGAAAATTCATGGTCAAAGTTTTCAAAGTTTGACTTCAAAAATTCTAAACATCAAGTTAAAAAAAGACAGAGGGAGTATCAATTAATACTCCATCCGTTCCTAAATGATTAGTACATTTTGACTTTACGTGGTCAAACTTTAAAAACTTTGATCAATAATTCTCATTAACCAATAAGAAATGTTAGATTCGTCTCAATATATATTTTTGAACTATCAACTTTTTATACTTTTTTCATATGTAAAATAGTAGATATTTATGTTTGAAATTGTGTTTTGTTGACTATGAAAAGTCAAAATATGGAAATCATTTAGGGACGGAGGAAGTATCATTTTTTCATTTTGATCGAACTGAGCCAAAAATATCGATGTTGATCTTTATATATATAACAACTGGATTAAGCAAAAAATTAAAAATGAGTCACAAATCTTTACACAATCATAATTAATATACTAATCTTGTTAATCTTCATCTTTTTCTTCATAATCGTATGTACCAAGTGCACCAAAAGGAGTAGTATTATATTTCATGTGAATCAACGAAACCATTGAAACTGGCATCAATAAATAGTTAAACAACTTATAAGTTAGAATATGCATATTAAGACAAGCAGAAAAGCCACTAGACTTGAGTATAAGGCTGCTTTTCATTTTTCAAACAAACACATGCATCATCAGTTCTCATGTCCTTTAAATTTTTGTCTTTTCTTGTTTTGGCTTTTTTCTTTGAAAGGATTGACATAAGTGGGACAGATACGAATGGAGGAAGTATAATGATTTTTCTACTCCAATTGTTACCTCAACACCCCTTTTTCTTTGATATTTTTCATTTTTACGCTACAAGTGGATCGTCAATTTAGACCTTTGGACATGGAGGGTACGAGAAGATGAGAGGATAAAATGCTGTTTCCTTTCTTCTCAGGGTTACTCAGCCACATTTCACATCAATGTGCAAACTAGAATATTATACAGTTTGTATTAGATTTAAACCAGACATGATTCTATGTTATGTTCATTACCATCTCCAACTTCCGAAGTACTCCATGAACTTGAACGGGGAGGAGCAATGGAGCCATCCACGAACAGCGAGTTTTTCTCCCCATTTGGCCAAGCCAGAGAAAGTTCATCATCAGGTCCATAAATCAGGGGACTGTGACTCCTGTTCCCATCAGTAGCCCTTCTCTCTACTGCAAGAAATTGGCCAAGGGATGGAGCATTCGTGTTTCTGGCAGAGCTTTCAGCATCAGTTCTGCTCTTTGAGCATAAAGGGAAACACCACGTTTTGGATTGTTGCCTCTTCTGCTTGCTCGATACTTCCCTAACCGATCTTCTCCTAGTGGACCTTCTTGAGAGAGTGGCAATGTTAAACGCACCAATGAGACTCCCTAACGTGGTACTTCTATCGCGAAAGAGAGACTCACTTAACTGCTAACAAATATTGGAACACCTCTGTTAGATGTGAGAATGAATATGATATGATGCCTCTTACGGATGTTACTAACGCGATTCTAGAAAACGATATGATTATGAACCCGTTCCCTTCATTTACTCACCAATCATCGAGTGAACAAAACTTTATACTAATGAAGGTGATTTATTCACTCTAATTTCTGCTACCTCTCTTGATATCATCATATGTATGCTGCTCACCTACTCAATCGTATTCACAATTTCATTAAGCTCAATGCTAATTACTCACTTTTCTTCAACAACCTAGAAATAATTTACCAAAGTTACATAATGCATCAAGCACAAAATACTATGCCTAAAAGTTGCAAGAAGCTATTACTGCCAAGGGTAAGAGGGAGTGAAAAATGAATCCCCATATACAGCAGCCAATCTACTAGCTCGAATGTCACATAATTCACAATTAGCCTATGGCAGAAGTTAAATCTAACTTTTCGAAACACGTGTGATCCAATAACGATATGGAGAAACAAGTGTGATTGAACGTGCATTTAATCCACGATATTAATATTATCACATTTTCATCATAATTTGACAAAAATGCAATTGTAAACTGAAGAAATGTATCAAACAGTAACTGTGCATGACATACATGGACAAATGCTGGGGCAAACTTCTTAACCTATATTGTTTGAGTTAATCGAATACCCTAGTGTAAAAGCCGTGACCAGACTGGGTTCGAAACTCACATCATCGCTAGTTTACAAAAAAAAAAAAAAATACTAGTCCGTACCTCTGAGTCCAAGTCTGAGGAAAAATCAGTGCAAGAAGTAGTTGAAGAAGGAGAGAGGAAAGTGTTGAATGAGGTTGAAGCAGATAAAATATCTGGGTTCCTAACCAACCTAGCTCTACCATGCAGAGGTTGTAGCCCTAGGGGCCATCCTTCTTCTTCCTACCATCAAATCAATCATAAAAATCACTTCTTTTTCTTCAATAAGTGAAACAAACAAAAATGATAAAAGAAACTGCCACATGGGTCAGGGGGTACCTGTTGAGCCATTGGCAACCTAGTAAAATGTTGGGTAGGTAGACAAAAGGGGTCTCTAAATTGACTGATGGTTCTGTTTTGGTATCAAACAAGAAAATGAGAAAAGAGGTGTCGCATCTTCTCTGGTTGTACTAACATGGAGCAACACAATTGAATGTCAAGTGGAGATATTTTAGTGGACTACTTCTTTTACTTATACTCAAAATGTCTTTTTCTAATAGACTTGTTATCGTTACTTTTCGAATATGCATTGCATTGCATATACTTCGAACTTAGTTACATAATGCCTCTTGTCGATGCTCCGGTGTATTTGTGTAGTTCTAAACTTGTAGAAGCTCCTAGTAAAAGAATTTGGAATATAATTCTAAACTTTTTTAAGCTCCTAGTTAAAGACATTTGGAGGCCGATCGGTTTTTTGTTAAAGACATTTATGAAATGGGGCACGGCCTATTTGATACTTCTTTGAGTCTCAAATCTCAATCAATGTATAGTTAATGGGTCTATTCAACTCAATCGGATCAACCTAAAAGAGAGCTGGGTCAGGGCTACCGGAGGTCCAAATTTTGTCCATATGAACAATGGGGTAAGACACTAAGATCCATGCCATTAATGCTGCTAATGGACCGGCCGACCGGGTGACCCTGAACCTGCTCGTCCCCCAACTCGAAAAAACCCGGCTCAATTACCTGCTTGTATAGTTATTAGTCAATACTCGAATAATTTTTCTTACTTGATAGCTTATCAAGTAAACCCCTAACAACTCGACATATTACTCAATAGAAAATAAACAAAAAATATTATATTTTTTATTGTATATCTTAGAATTTAACCAGTAGCGGATCTAGGTGTATGAAAGTGTCTGTTCGAAATTATCATAATTTTCACAGTGTCTGTTCAAAACATTTAAATATATTCAAATATAAAATATAAATGCTAATTTTTGAATTAATTTTTCTTTTATACATAAATAATTTTTTTTCTAAAGTGTCTGTTCGAGTGAACAGCGGCGAAGCTAAACAGGTCCGCTACTAAATTTAACTATAGCTAATTTACTTGGCTAAAATAAATAGTATATCTAGTACTATAACATAGCCCACATCCAATTCAATGTAAATGTCAAATTTTTTTAACTGGGGGAGAAATATCTATTTAAATTAAAAAGATATCGGGTTGGGTGAAAACGATTCGAAAATCCGCTAAGGACGAGCCAAGTTTTCAAGGCTGTGTACCTAAATCGGGTTTAAGTGACATGTTTTCACCATATTCGAGAATACTGATAATTACTCGGCTTGATAAAGCTCAAACCAGGTACAATTGAAGAGAAAATAACTTAGAAGTTCATAATTTTCATAGTTGTCTCGTGGATTTTATCAAACACAGTACCTTAATCATCCATAAAGCAGTTAGCAGTTGGCAGTTTTCAGGCAGCATTATTTACTGAATTAATTTGATGTAGAAACTAGAAAGGGGTTGGCACTAAAACACGAGTTGTCTCACACTTTCATGTGCTAAAAGGTTAAAAAGGATGCACGAAAAGTTATAAATTGGGGGGCATTATATTAATAATCAACAATTGGAACTGATTCCCATTTCCCATCAACTAATGACTGTAATCATGGATGCGATTAATAAAAACATACTTAAATAAACTAGTTTCTCATTTTGACACATAAATAAAAAATCTAGGATGTTTTGCATATTGCTCTTATTAATGTGAGGTCAACGCTATGTATACATATTTACAATTTATTGCGTAATTCAATAAATTACCTCTTTAATTCTTTTTGATAGTCAAGAGTTGGTTGAGTATCTCGATCGAAATTACAGAACACAAAAGCACTAGATTGTATATTAAATACATATAGAGATTAATTAGAACTACTACAAATTCTTTTCTTGGTAAAACTTTAAAACGAAACCTTAACAACGTGAACATAAAATTAAAAATAATCGATGATGGTCATTAGGCCAATCTTAGAGATTTAAAATCTCTTACTTATTGTAGCTGATAATTTAAAACGAAAGTATATTTCACAACTCATTATTATGCACATATGAAAATTAATTAACAACATTTTTAATGCATGTAATAAGTTTCCATCATGCATGTTGGCTAATAACGAACAAAAAAAAAGGAGCTAAGCAAGAATAACAATCCACCACAATTAAAAAGAAAGGTTTTGTATTAAACTTCATTCATCAACAATGTTTTCCGCTTACATTGTTTCAAACAAAAGAAAATACATCGTGGAATTAGTGTGCTGAAGATGAGTACGAGAGAAAGAACTAGCGAAGAATCCTCTTTTCGACTCTAATTATTACGTTATTCTTTTTTTGATTACTTCGAAAGTAGTTGCATCAGCTTCAACCACTCAAAATTGCCCTAGCCTTCTTCATCTTACCACCTAATTCATCACTTTGAAAAATTGGTCGAAACACTTGTTCAATTTCTTCGGAGCAATCAAGCAACAACCTTTTGTGACAACTCAATTTTCTCTTTGTCGAAGGAAGTGTCTTCGCCTTCTTTGGTGTTGTAGGAAAAATCACTTGAATTCTTTGATCTTTTGACGTTGGAGTTTTACATTCATCATCATCATCATCTTCTTCTTCACGCGATCGCGTTGTTTTGATCTTCAAACGAGAAACTAAAACCTCATCACATTGTGATATTCCCTTTCGCGTAATAATAATAATATCTTCTCGATTCATTCCAATACTAGTTTCTTTTTCTTGCCTTCTTGCTTCTTCTTCTAACAATGCAGGTGTTTGTTGACTTGTTTCTTGAAGCTTCAACATATTTTGGTCCAGCCCCATGCAAGACAAAGGTAAGTTGAATTTCAACTCAAAAATAAAGAAAAGTGAGAAATTTCAAGAGTTAGGTAGGTGGAGATGGATGGATTAATTTAAGAGTGTTGAATAAAGAGGTTTGGAGTGGGGGAAATAATGAATAGATTGATGAGAGTTATTATAGATCGAATTTGTGTTGGAATAATGATAATCATGATGAGTAGTGGAATTTAATTTAATATTGGAATTTAATTTATAGAGATAATGTGGAGACATTCATATCCCTTAATTCGGCGAAGGATCCGAGGCGGTGAGATTGACATTATGTCAATACCAATTGTTAATTATTTAAGAGGCAAAAAAGTTGGATCTTTTAGTCTTTTAGTAGTAGTTAAGGAGTGAATCACATTATTATATAATTGGGGACACTTTTGTGATTCGATTGGGATTCATCCATAAGCAATTCACATGCTATAGGAATTCAAAGTGCAAGTATCTATAAAATAGGTAGGGAATAATTCATACTCCTATTATTTATTAGGAATAGGAGGGTAAAATAAAATTAGAGAATTCAAAGGGGCAATGTCCTTTTTTTTTAAGTATAAAATCTAGGGCTTCAATATACGATCAAAATAAATGAGGTAACAAGAATTTCTTCAATAAAAATTGAACCTAATACTAGTTCTTGCTATCGAATGTGATAGTACTATGTTGTTAAATTATTGCTTGGTATGATGAATTCACTACAAGAAAAGTTGGCAAAAAGATAACACGTCGTATGTTCTTACGAAATATGAAAAAAAGTGCATCCAAAAGTTGTTCGAGCAGCTTCAGAGTGCACCAATATTACAAAATAATGAATGTCAAACATGGTTAACAGATGGTAGAAATAAAATCAAGAAACAATAGTAAATCAAACAAATATAATTTTATTCAATCCAACAAACGATGATATTGTAAATAAAACGCAAAATAACAAATAAATTATTGTTGCAAAAGATATTATGGAATTTGAAGGTGGGATACTTACCTTGATATTGTTGATAAAAATAAACAACAAAAACATAAGAATGAAACAAACAAACTAGTATAATGATAATCAAAATAAAGAACAAATAAATATTTTAAATGAAACACATACACAACAAGAACATAAAATACCTTAGAAAGAAATTTAGTTTGATAAATCGTTGAAATGGGTGCTAATATATAAGTAGGAGGTAAGCAGTTTGAAATTCGAAAATTTTCGGAATCCCTCTCAAACTTTGATGCCAAAATTTTCAGAATCCCGCCTAAATTTTTTCATTTTTCGCAAAATTTTTCAGAATCCCGCTCAAGATGTTACGTCGAAATATAACAAATTTGTCATACTTTGTCCTTTTAGCTAAAGATTTTTCTTCTTTACATTTTAGTTTCGCCAATTAGTAATAGTTTTAAATGTTATATTTTACTTAATAGTTCATACCAATTCATCTACTATATATAACAATATTGTAATGTGATAGTATAATGTATTTAGTATCGTGTTATGAACACATATGTCTTGCTCTGATCGTGAATACAAATGACATTTGAAAAAGACTTGTAATTATCTAAACCGATTATTATTTAAAATGATCTTTTTTTCGGTCAATAGGTAAAAATACAAAGTTGTGACAAAGTACGACAAAATTGTCTTATTTCGTTGTATTTCTCTACCCGAACAACTAAAACAATTTTTTAGTCTCTGAGCTACTTAAGATTTTCTTTTTAAGAAATACATATTTAAGACAAAGTACGACAAATTGCCATATTTTGTCGTATTTGTCAATCCGAATGGGCAAAATAATTTTTAACCCCGGGCTCGTCATAATTTGTCGTATTTATTCAAACGACAAATAGTAATCTCCGCATTTTTGAGGCATTTTCGAGTAGTGATTTACCACGACACTCTTAATTCCTCCATTAATTATGTATATATATAGTTACTGTATAAGCAAGTAACAAGAACCTTCTTATATATTTTTTACATGGTTGATGTCAGGAGCGGACCTATTATATAGTAAGGATATTCTCATATGAATATTTTATATCTAACTAAATAATTTAAATGATTAAGTCTTTTATTAATTTATAATCAATATGTCACTAAGTCACTTGTATACATGTGAACATAAAAAATAGTAAAAGAGATTAGAGAGCGAGTTTGTTAGAAAAATAAATTATAGAGTTGTACTATAGTATCATCAACTAAAATAATCAGTTCCACTATTTATTACTTGTGATTCAAAACTCCAATACGAATTAAGATATTGTATGCGTAGTATATGAAGATGCCTCTAGGTTCCAATCTGTTCAATCGAAAAGATATTTTTTAAAACAAAATTAATTATATAGGTATAAATAATAAATTTAGAAAGAAATAACCGATGTTTATATTTATATGGAGTAGTATTTAAGTATTCGTTCTTAAGACTCACTTCAATATATTTGTCGATTTCGAACGTTCAGTTCGGACACTTCATAAAAGCTAGATGTGCCCTATAGTACATCATTGTATATAAATGAGTGTGGGGACTGTGGAGTGGGAAACATCCATTATATTACTACTATCTCATAATCTCATTGTTATCATTAACAATCTGCATAGGATTCCGTCCCCGGCTTGTCAATTTTTGAATTATTGAATGAGTTGACATTACCTTATTGAGCTACAATATTGGGATTTCAAACTAAATTGATTTTGGAAATGATTTTCAAGTAACTTTTGATCAAGTTAGTGATAAGTATGGTAACATATTATGAAACATTTTGGAGAAAGTGTGGACCTATGTTTTTTATGATGATGAAGAAGATTATATTGTTTAGAACTCATTACTATTTATAGATACACTACTCGATCCAAAGCTGTGAAAAAATGAGTGATGGGACAAGCGTGATGGCTTCAGACTAGAGTATACATTCAACACTATGTCGAGCTACAATAAGCTCTATAATCTTATTTATGATATTTGACATTTTTCACTCCTATAAGCTCTATAATCTTATTTATGTCGAGCTACTATAAGCTCTAGAGTATACATTCGATTTTTTCAACGTAAAAAAATATCAAAGTTGGAATCATTATCGAATGTGAGCCGTATACTTAAATAGGGTGGAAATAGTTTTCAACCAATTGTATACATATGTTATTGTGTACAGTATAACATTAGACCCGAGAGAATAATGGAGTAATAATAAAAGTTGAAGCAGGCACACACTCTGATGGAATGCATATATATACTCTATACATTCTCATACTCATGCTTAATGATCTTGCTACCCACCAAGGCACCAATCGAACGGTCGTAATCCAATTTTAGATTCCTAATTGACCAATTTTATATTGTTGCCCTCTTCTGCATATAATATTATTATTAATATTCCACTAGAGGCACATTTCGAATTTACCTCTTTTGTTAGGGGATTGATTTATAAAGCAGGATGTTTAAGATGAGCATCTCATCTTTATTATTATTATTGGAGTATTATTATTACTCCCTCCGTCCCTAAAAGATTGTCACATTTTGACTTTTGGTAGTCAACAAAACACAATTTAAAACATAAATATATATTATTGTACATGCGAAAAAATTATAAAAAGTTAATATTTCAAAAATATACATGGAGACGAATCTAACAAGGTCCCACAAGACTATATTATTTCTTATCGTTTAATGAGAATTCATGATCAAATTTTGTAATGTTTGACTACCAAAAGTCAAAATGTGACAATCTTTTAGGGACGGAGGGAGTATTATTTTTAATATTCCTCTCTTCTAATTTTGTCATAAATGACAAAACATAGTGAATCTTGTCCTAAATGAAGTAAAGACCATTACTAATTGATGATGCAACAACAATTTTAAACTCAACATATCCAACTTGCATTTAAGAAGAATGGACTACTCCAATAGTCCTCTCTTCTATGTAAATGCATTTGTTACTTGTTACCCATATATAGAGTTTGTGCACGAGTCGGGCTTAACCGAGCTGCTCGAGTTATCCAAGCTTCTATTCCCAGTCTCGAAAAAGTCGAGCTTTGAGCTGACGTTCTGGGTAGGTAGCTCACCTAGCTAGTTTGGTGCTTCGATATTTTTCAAAAATTAACACACTCAATATGTTATTAGATATATGTATTAATAAATAATCATAATTTAGAAATTGATTGTCGCATGAGTCATGACTCCTTTGTTGAAGATTCTTCAAGAAATTCACATTAAGCTATACTGCAAGATCAATTCAATTTTCTCTAGTAATGAATAATTCTTGATATAGATAGATCTGCCTTTGAAGCTGAAACTTCTCTTCATCTGCCTTAGTCAAGAGACCTGGATATTTCAAGCTCATCGGTCGGGTCCCAATCGAGTGATAATGCAAGAATCTTAGACAAACTGATCAAAACCTCCACAATTGGAGGACGACGATTCAAATCTTCCGACACACAGCTTTTGGCTAATTCTGCAACAGAGTAAGCCAAGTCCAAAGGATACTCAACTCCAAGCAGAGGATCCATGAAGGCCTGCAACTTTGCTCTCTCACCGTTCTTGTTCGTCTTATCTTCCTCGTTGTCTAATATATCTTTAATTGTTTCAGATAACAAAATTGTCTCATCGTCTCTTGGTTCTAATCCATCTTTATCACCAGCAGCAGTAGCTTCTTTTCCTGATAATAACTCTAGCATCACTACTCCTAACGCGAACACATCAAGCTTGGGGGTAATTAGTCCATTCTCTATATACTCGGGAGCCATATAGCCGTAGGTGCCAACAACATGCCTCGTCATGATTGCTGATAAATTTCCACCCGCTTCTGCCTGATTCTTGTTTTCAATCGCTCTTGATAGACCGAAATCTACTAACTTACCCCTCATGTTAGCATCTAACAGAATGTTACTGCTTTTCAAATTCTTGTGGATATATGGTGGATTGGCATAGTTATGGAGATAGTTCAAAGCATCTGCTGCATCATAAGCAATCTGAACCCTCTGCTTCCACCCAAGAAAAGAAGAAGAATTTTCCAAGATCTTTTTATTCTTCTGATGATGATGCAGCCAATCATTTAGGGAACCATTTTCAGCAAACTCGTAGACGAGGTATGTACTTCCTTGATGCAGACAGAATCCTGAAAGCCTAATTATATTGGAATGATTGATGAGTTTCAACACATTGATTTCTGATGAAACATCCCCTTTCATTACTTTCACTGCTGCTTTATCACCCTTGAATATACCTCTGTAAACCGACCCTTCAATTCTGTTCGATTCTCCAAAGAACCCTGTTGCTTCCTCCAACTCCTCAAATCTATATAGAGTCAATGATCCAACAGCATCTCGAACGTATGACTCTGAAAATGATGCTGGCGTTGTCCCTGGATAGCTAGTAGTTGATGATTTGTCAGGGTTCTTGATCTTATTATCAACCAGAGGAAGTTTCTGATGGCGATGCCTTCTGTAAAAGAATCCCAGAATAACCAATATCAAGAAAACAGCCCCTACACCAACCCCTACAAAAATCCACTTCCTGGAAGAATTGCTCCCGTTCCCCCCTGATGGAGCCACGGGAACTTGAGGAGGCAAAAGCGGAGGAGGGCTGGGAACTGCTGATACATTGATATTGATAGGCACGCTCTTGAGTGGAACTAGAAGTGGCGTGAAGGGGTAAATGGTATCTTGCGGATTGAGCTCGTTGGCCCCGAGGATGGTGGCGACGTCCATGGAGAAGATGGTGGCAATTAATTCAATGTTGTCGTTCCAATTCACCAGATAAACAAGGAGGTAGTTGAAGCCATCAGCTGTTTGGTTTGAGGTTGGGCATGCACACCTTATTGGCACATTAAGCTTCATTCCTACAACAATGAAATAATACAGCCAAATTATATTTGGGTCCGGTTTCGGTGCATCAATAATTCGGTGCATCAGGTGCATCAAGTACCCATTTAAAGGTTTTACGTGGGTATTGTACCCACTTGAAACTTCATCATTGGTACTTGTACCCAAATTGTACTATAACAATGGTACAATACTACATAAAACAGCCAAATTATATTTTACTTGTTTTCTTAACAATTTTTTTCATTGTCTTTTTTATTCTTCGTTTTATAGTTTTAAGATAATATTTGATTTATTTTTCCTATGATAACCTTGCCATAAGATAGCACCAATCATCATTTTGTCTTTGAAACTCAAGATAGTAATCCTTCAATCCTTAAATGATTTGACTTTTAGTGAAATATCTCTTATTCAATATATGAAAAATTATAAAAAATTGATATTTCAAAAATATATATTGTCCTAACAAGATCTCATAAGATTATATTATTTATTATCGTTTAATGAGAATTGAAGGTCAAATTTTGTAAAGTTTGACCAACAAAAGTTAAAATGTGTCAATTATTTAAAAATAGACTAAGTACTTTTTATAACATTATAAATAAGGTATACAAGTAAAAATATAAAATTCTTAATTATTGTATCAAACTCTAAAAGAAGTATACAATAAATCGATTGAAATGTTACACTAATTTAATAATTGTGACATGCGCATCATATATTTGTAAGAATAAAAAATAAATGACATTCAATAACTTCATTAAAAACTAAATTTTAGATTAGTTTCAAGATAACGAAGCTATAAAAAGAACTTTAAATTTTAGATAATGGAAAGAAAAAAAGAAATATACCTACTAATAAATTATGATAATCAACAGAGTTCTGAGCAATCATAGCCTGACACGTAGTCAACCCCTCATAAGTGTCATTCGCCACCGTATAAATCAACTCCCCTTCTTCCTTCAACACATACGTGGCATTATGCTGGTAATAACCCCCGCCGGAGCAAGCACACTGAAGCGGCGCCACCACCACTTTCCCCGGAGTCAACTCCCCGTTGACCGAAACATTGTTGATTTTTGCGATTTCAGAAGCGTCAGCTCCGATGAGACGGGAAATAGTCAGCGGAGTGTTGTAAGTTGCGGTTGTACGGAAGGTTATGTAAGATGTACACTTAGAGGATTCGCCGTTGCATGTGTAGCCGAGTGTGGTTGTGGAGTTGGTCTCGCAGGCGAGTTGTTCATTGTTGACGTAGCTTTGTTGACTTTTTGAAGGCGTAATTTGGAGAAGGAGGAGGAGGAGGAGAAGAAATGGGGTCATTGGGAAAATTGAAGTTTTGAGGTGGGGTTTGTGAAATTGAGTGAAAGATGCTTGCTTTTTTTGTATTTGGAAATGATGAATTTTGTGAAAAGGTGGAATTTTTTGAGAAAATAATAAACTATTGGGGTGGGTTTTGTGAAGTTGAGTGAAAAATGCTGGGGTTTTGTTGGAAAAGTGAGTTCTTTGGGGTGGGTTTGTGGAATTAACCTAAAGATATCTGCTTTTTGTATCAAGAAATGAATAACTTAAGTGCTTTTGTATTTAGAGATGAAGGTTTGGTTGTTTAGAGGATTGATGCACTGGGATTGTGATATAACTAATGTGGACATACAACATAAATCATCACTGAGAAAATGGTGGAGTTTGGCCATAGATGTGGACAAGTCAACATGGAAAAAAAAAATTGCTAGCTTGTGTAATAGTCAAATTAGATCTTGTTTATTGACCCCCACGCGAAAAAATGATCATATCGTGGAGTTTGGTTTATTGTGGGATTGGTTGATAAGTCTTCATAGTAATCACCTTCGGCGGCTTGATGGTGACCATTAACAACTTGTTTGATATGGGGTCTAAACTCTAAAGTCAGGAGGCTTTGTCAAGGTAACTGTGAAGTGTGAAGTTAATTTAAATTGATCAAGTCATGTTTTTTACTTGCTCTTTAAGTCTAAGTCGTCGTTAATTCTTGCAGAGGGGCACACTGGATGATTTTAAACAGATGGTAAGATAGTCTTCTGCATGGAGCTTGAACTTGTTGTGCTTGAGTAAACATTGCAGTTTGTTTAATAGGAACAGTGGGAAGTTGTATCAGTTGTATTCGCTTGGCTTCGTTGAGTATCGCCTGTATAGTGTGTAGCTTCAACTTGACAGGCTTTTCAGGTAATGACATCTTACTATTGTTGCGAAAATGCTTATGCCAGTTCTTCAAATTATTGGTTATATATGACGTAGAAATAGATGGATCTTGGAAAATGTAGGTTCGAGTTTTATACTCTTATGTGTGTAATGTGTACACGAGGATAGGGAGAAGGTATGGGAGGAGGGCATTCCCTAGTTTGAGCTCATTGACAATTAGAATGTTGGCAGATATCTCATTGGTGCCCCTCTCTTTTACATCTAGATTCTGGTTGCATAAGCATTCATAGACTCATATAGTATTTAGCGAGGGGAATATGTGACAAATTGTTGCGACTTATATCACTTAAATTGTACTAAATCGACCAAGGAAATGTACAATTTAGCTAGATATAAGAGGAATATCATTTTCAATGAGTGGAGTGCGACAAATCAGACAATCATTAAGCTAGCTATATTATGACTTAAACAAAACTCTACCGTCTCCTCGAAGATCAAATTGTTCTTGATTTTCTGTATTATGTTGGATTTTATGAACAATGAACAACAAACAACTTTGAGAGTGAACATCTTGGAAATGTTTATCATTCTTTAAAGTTTGTAATGAACTCATCAAATAATCCACACTACTTTCATTAAGAAGTCACAACTAATTAACATATACAAGGAATACATGAAAAACAGTAAAAATGGTAGTGTAACAAAGCTAAAGGTCAAGGACCAATATTTTCTATCCTATCTGATTTGTTTCGTTTTTCAGTTTTTTTTTCTATACTGCAGCTTCGATTCTAGGCTCAAATGCAAAAGCACAAACGAATTCTCGATCGCTTTTATCACCACAAGGATTGGGTAATAATTCAACCCAGTTGTTATCAGATAGATTGCATAAGTAATACCTATAGACTTCACCATGGCTGCTCAAGCAGACAAATATCTGATCACCACCAGCAGAAGCAGTGCAATTTATATCCACCTTCTTGCTATAGAATTCTTGAGACATTGATGGAGGCATCACGGCTAGTTGTTGCCAAGAAAGTGTCTTCTCATCAAGGCTCCAAACTTTGAGACTCGCACTTTCGAGGAATTCCGACAGTAATATCACCATCATCTCCCCTCCACACTGGACTAAATCAATTGAGTACTCATAATTTATAGGTAATAATCTTGGGTATTCATCATAACAAGCATTTGTTAAGTTGCATCTAATTATTTTCCCAGTTGAGTTGAGAAAATACATTATCTCTTCTCCTCCTTTCTCCACAATAACAGATGAGTAGCGCTTACAGGGACTCCTCTGCAGACTGGGAGAAACCACATTGCCCCATTTGCTTAAGAAATATTCTGAGCTTTCTTCATCATCATCACCATCGCCATCGTCATCTTTCGAAGCTCCAAATGGAGTATGTTTGTTTTTCTTCAAATGGACTTCTTCTTCCCAAAGCTGAGTTCTTGAGCTGTAAACTCTGAGTGAGAGTTCTTGGAATTCCTTGGAGACTAAAACCAGCTTGTATGATGAATCAATGGCTACTGGCGCCATTGCAATTGCTAGAAGATCTTCAGTTTCTTCATTAGTATCCAATGCAGTAATCTGGCGAAACTTCCCATTTACTGGATTGGAAATAATAAATTCACCAGAAGCATTCTTGAAACAGAGCAATCCACCTGATGAAGCAACAAGGAGAAAGTCATCGCAAGAGGAGCTCTGCACAGGAAGATTGTGATTGAGCCTCTTCCAATTCTTCTCGTCCGAGTCGAAAAATGTGAACTGTTGTTGCTTGGAGAGGTTGAACTGAGCATCCACCATGAAATACCATGGATTCCTGGAAGGAACTTGAGAACAAGCTATCTTGAAAGTCGAAGAATTCGCTAACGATTTCCATCTCTTGCACACCGAGCTTGCTCGAAAAAACGTCGAGGTGGGCAGCCATGCAAGAACCCTCTCCAACAAATCTTCATGTACATCACCTAAACACAATGTTGGGTGCTCCTCACTTTCATCCATAGTAGCAAGAAACTTCCTTTTCTGACAGTTCCTCCTAACATCCGCTTCGCAAACTTGAACCTCCATTAAAACACTAGAAATTTGCCTGTTATTACCACCTCAAATAGAGAATGAGTCAAAGAATATGTTTGTTAGAATATGTTTCTTGTCAAGTACCTTGAAGTGAGATATTTATAGTGTTAGTTGTGAAATGGGATGAAGTTTTTATTGAAGGTGGCGTTGACAAAGAGCAAAGTGACAAAGTGAAATGGTATGGTCACACTCACGGGTGGAAAGGAAAAGAGAAAAAAGTGAAATATACAAAGGGGAGATAATAGGGAATATGGGACCATAAGGGGAACTATGATCAAATTTTTGTAATTATCGATTATAGCACAAAATTTTAATATAAAAAAATTAGTCATCTTAATAAGTAAGTCGATTCAAAATATTATATTTGTATTACAAAATTTTCAAAATATTATATATGTATTACAAATTTATGAGACAATCCAAAATTTTATAATTTACGTGGCAATGACTGAACACCCCTATTTCCGCCTATGTTTCGAAAAGTTTGCTTCAAGACTCGGTTCGATGTAATTAGAAACGTTCGATAGGTATTCGAACAGAATGTTGAGTTAGTTTTACATTACATTTCAATGTTCTTCTTATGTTATCGAGAATTTACGACTTTTTGTTCGAACCTTCGATTTTTTCGTATCGAAAATAAGATTTTTCGGTTCTTTCAAACTCGAACCAACGAAACCATCGAATCCTTCAACCCTATCGGATCGAAGCCTAATGAAGTTCGAGCATATGTCTGGGACCGTAGATATGAACATAACATGGTGCACGGATTGGGCGGAAATCAAAGGTTTTCATGAGAGCGTACTCACGGCGCCGTTGTCTTGGTCTTTCACCTTTTATATTTATTTACTAAACAACAACAACAACATAGGGTCCTCTGTACCATACCTGTTGCTTCTTCTTTCTTCTTAATTTATTGATTTTGACTTGGAGGAGAACTTTAATTAAAGCAGAAACACAAGTGAATCCAATGCTTGCTTTTCCATTACTACTTATTTTTTTACTAGTTGCCAATATGAATATATATTGCTATTCTGCTAAAGGCATGGTTGTGGGACGGGACGGGACCGGGTCAAATCTAAACCAGTTGACGTTTGTACTCGAATAGAAATAAACACCAAAATAAAAATGAAAAGGTAAATTTCAAAAAGTTCCGTGAATTGACCATTGTAGAAATACAATCACAGACATAGTTTTTAGGTTATTAGGCAGATTTATGGGTTAGTCGCCCACTAACCTACCGAGTATAAGTGGAACATATTTAGAAAATTTTAAGTGAAATGAAATAAACGGCGAGTGGAACGTAATTAAGTTATGACATAATTATAATTTCCATGCCCTTGTACTTATGTGTTACAAAACAATAGAGTTGATGAGGAACAGGAAGAATAAAAATGGCATAATTTAAGGCAGGTAATAAGGTGATGTTAGATAGAGGTAGGTTGAGTTTAGATTCTGTTGTTAGGAAAGTAGAGGCTGACTTTGAAAAAGAATAGGTTGAGAGATGTCTTTTTCACTCTTTCTATTGCCTCTTGTCTTAATGTCTAATGTCTACAATTCAAGAATCTATCGAAAATCCTCCCTCGTGTGCCCATTATCAAAGTCAATGCATTAAATTAGAATCCTAGGCCTCATTTTTTGAAATTAAAAATGAATTATTCTTTTACTTATATATTGCCGGTAATAATAAAGAAGAAGGTGTTGTTATTATTACTTTAATAATAACTTATATATTAGGAATAATTACTTGACATATTATCTAATATCTACCTTTTAATTGGTGATACTATTTTATACTCCTATTTACTATAACTAGAAATAATTAAACAATGTTGAAATATATTATGTGAATCTATGTAGAGAGTAGATAGCATAGTACATGTGCAAGTTGGAGTCCTTACATTGATAAGGACTAATTTTTTAACAATAAAATATAATATTATGTGAGATATATTTATATATGTTAAAGGGTTAATGGTCCGAATATTACTTACTTTTCGCCAATATCACCAGTTGATCACTTACTTTATAAATAGTCCTAGTTGATCACTTACCTTTTAAAATTTGTTTCAGTTGGTTTATTGATCATTTTTCTGGCTAGTCAGCAACTGTGATGACCATTAGTAAGAGCTTTTTAGCCTTTTTAAAGTCAAAATTAAGGGTCGGTTTTGGGCTAAATTTCAATTTTTTGTTGTTTGATTTCGACGTGAAAAAGACAAAAATCTCTTGTTAATGGTCATCACATGCGTTGACCGGTCGTTGCCAGCCGAAAAATGGCCGATAAACCAACTGAGACAAATTTTAAAAGATGAGTGATTAACTGAGACCCTTTAAAAGATAAATGATCAACTGGTAATATTGAGGAAATGTAAGTGAAGTTCGCTGCCACCATAAATTCTAAAATACTAAAACAGAGGGGCCGGGCACAATTTAGAAAAAATGGAAACTTGACACAAAATGAACAAGAAAGGAGAGAATTAAGTGTTGCTCGAGGTATTTGATGCCTGATCATCAATTGAACAAAAGGTCATAAGCTTTGCCAACTCCACCATAAATACGCTGGCTTTGCATACGAAATTGATACTAATACTGTTAGCACTTGTGTGCGTAAGGACTCGAGTATTGAACCAGGGTGCGCGACTAGCATAAGGACTGAATCAGGGTGTGTGAGTCAAGTGAGGTTTGCAGCAGCTAGCACATCCGCAGGAGCTAAGGAGTATTCTGCCTCATCTACATCACCTCAACAAACTACCTCAACAACTTAATGTTTATCCAAATGGTTCAATGTAATTAGAAGTATACGTAGAGTAGGAGTCTTGTATGCTAGTTTGTTACATTAGTTCAGCACCTTGTACACTATATATACGCCTATCATTTATGGCAAATACATCAAGAAAGCAATACAATTGTGCTTAATCTTTCTTGGTATCATAAGCCATTGATTTACATCATTTTTTTTCGTTCCTTTTGTTTTGGTTTTTCTGACAATGTCGCTTCCTTCATTGTCTTCCGCTGTTTCTAATGAGATTTTGAATGGCTCTGTGGGTCTTACGAGTTTTACTCACACCATTCAAGACAAATTGGACAATTCCAATTATGTCATATGGAAATCCCAAGTGTTGCCTACGTTGCGAGGCTTAAATCTTCTTGGGTATGTTGAGGGTACGTTTGTGTGTCCCTCGGAGTTTGTTATGGCTCCACCATTGGTCCCGTCGGCTGCTGCGTCACCTACTGTTTCGGACCCAGAACAGGGTGCAGTCCCTGCTTCGTCGGCTGCTCCTCCATTAGTGAGCAGTTCGGCTGCTCCATCAGAATGGGTCATTAACCCCAAGTACCTTCTTTGGATTCGGCAAGATCAGCTCTTGTTGAGTTGGCTTTTGTCGACATTAACTCAACCTATCATGGCTAGAGTTATCAACTGCAGCTCCTCGGCTCAAGTGTGGGACAGCCTTCGTCGTATGCACGCTGCTCAAACCCAAGCCCGTGCGTCCTACTTAAATATGCAACTCCAAACCACTAAGAAGGGTGCATCGACGATGGAGGTGTATATTCAGAAGATGCGCACTGTGTCTGATAATTTGGCGATCTCTTTAACTCCTATTTCGGATGTTGAACTTGTTTCTTACATTCTGGCTGGGCTCGGTGTGGAGTATGATCCTCTTGTTACTGCCATCTATTCCAGGGGATCGGAGATTTGTCTTGAGGAGCTCACTACGGTGCTTCTTAATCATGAGGCGCGTCTCAATCAGCGCATGGAGACGGACATGAGTGCCAATATGGCAGCCACCTTTCAGCATCAGCCGAGGCCTGCTTCCTCTCGGCCAAGGCAGTTCGATGGTGTTCATTATGACCACCAGCCGGGGTCCCGAATGGCGTCTGGGGGTCGGTTCAAGCAAGGGTCTGGCAATGGTCGTTACCCTTCTAAATCCAAGGCGTGCTGTCAAATTTGCTTCAAGCCGGGACACACTGCACTTAAGTGTTTTCGTAGGTTCGATCAAGGTTCAGGTACTGATACTGGTAATGCTAAGTCCGCTCTCATTGCTACTCCTAATTCCTTGCAAGATCCATCCTGGTATGTGGACTCTGGTGCCTCTAATCATCTCACTTCCGATCTGAATAATTTGTCTCTGTCTACCCCCTACGAAGGTACTGATTTCATTAAAGTCGGTAATGGTGCGTCTCTTTCTATTCATAATACTGGCACTTCTTCTTTGCGCACTCCCACTAATACGTCTCTACTATTGTCTGATGTTCTGCATGTTCCTTCTATCACCAAAAATCTTCTAAGTGTTTCTCAGCTAACTAAGCATAATAATGTCTATCTCGAATTTCATGCTTCTCATTGTTTTGTGAAGGACTTGCAAGGGAGGACTCTACTTCGAGGGACGCTTGATCAGGGGCTGTACAAGTTTCATCCTAGTGGTGTGTCAGTGTCGAATAATTTGTCCGGGTCGGCTTACGTTGGCGAACTCGCATCTTTGGATCTATGGCATCAACGTTTGGGCCATCCTTCTATGCCTATAGTTCATAAAGCTGTTAGTTCTTTAAATGTAGCTATTTCAAAATTCAGTACTACTCATGTTTGCAGTTCATGTCAAATGGCTAAAAGTCATAAGTTACCATTTCCTACGTCGAACTTTGTGTCCTCGGCACCTTTAGAATTAATTGTTTCTGATGTAGGGGGCAAAGCGCCTATTTTGTCTCGTCAAGGCTATCTTTATTATGTTCATTTCACGGATCACTTTACTAAACATATCTGGATATATCCGATGAAACAAAAATCTGAAGTGTTTGCTATTTTTAATCAATTTCAGTCACTTGTTGAAAATCAGTTTAATTGCAAAATCAAATGTTTACAGACCGATTGGGGTGGTGAGTATCGAAATCTTAATTTAAATGGTATTAAACATCAAGTATCGTGTCCTCACACTCCTGAACAAAACGGGTTAGCTGAACGTCGTCATCGGCAAATTGTCGAAACTGGGCTTGCTCTGCTAGCTCATGCTTCGATGCCACTCACCTACTGGGATGATGCTTTTCAATCGGCCGTCTATCTGATTAATCGGCTTCCTACGAAGTCCCTCGAGTTTTGTTCTCCTCTGCAGAAGGCGACTGGTAAGACTCCTGATTATTCTTTTTTAAAGGTGTTTGGGTGTCGGTGTTACCCCTATCTACGTCCCTATAATACTCACAAATTGCAATATAGATCCTTGTCTTGTGTCTTTACAGGCTACAGTGAGCAACACAAAGGTTATAAGTGCCTTCATGTCCCCACCAGTCGCGTTTTCATTTCCCGTCATGTTGTGTTTGATGAGCGTGTATTGCCTTTTGCTCAGGATAACACTGTTCACTCTGTCCCGAGTCGTCAGCCCTCCTCTGTCAGGTGTGTTCCATTGCATGTTGTGTCGCCCTTCGAGCCAAGTGTAGCTACTGCTCTCTCTCCTCTGCCCGCGGCAGCCGCTGCTTCTCCTGTTCTCAATCCGCATGCTGCCCAGGTATGTCTCCCCGTTCCAGCCTCTGCCCCTGCCCCACAGCCCCTGCCCAGCAGCCCCTGTCTTAACTCGGCTGGGTCTATTCCCAGCAGCCCGCCGAGTGGTTCATCTGTTGCCCCTCTTCCTTCTCGTGTAGTGTCCACGCACCCCATGGTCACTCGCACTAAAACCAATTCCCTCAAGCCCAAAGTCTTTCAGGTTAGTAAGTATCCTTTATCTTCTACTATGCTCGAACCGGCTTCGTTTTCACAGGCTAAGGCTGATCCTGCATGGGAGAAGGCTATGCAAGAGGAGTACTTAGCACTTATCCGGAATGGTACTTGGACGTTAGTTGAATCTCCGAAAGAAAGTCATGTGATCAATTGTAAATGGGTGTTCAAAATTAAGAAGCATGCGGATGGCTCTTTTCAGAAATGCAAAGCGAGACTTGTTGCTACTGGGGTTACTCAGCAGTATGGTATAGACTATTTTGAGACATTCAGCCCGGTAGTTAAAGCTACCACTATTCGGGTTGTGCTTCAAGTAGCTATTTCCTATGGGTGGCAAATTAGACAAATCGATGTTAATAATGCTTTTTTACATGGTGATCTAACGGAAACTGTGTTTATGAAACAGCCACCAGGTTTTAAAGATGCTGCTCACCCTTCATATGTATGCAAACTTAACAAGGCGATATATGGCTTAAAGCAAGCTCCTCGGGCGTGGTTTAATCGCTTGTCTGGGTGTTTACGGAACTTGGGTTTTGCCAGCTCCTCCGCTGATACTTCGTTATTTACTAAGTGCACTAATGGTTCGTTTTTGTTTGTCCTTGTTTATGTAGATGATATGCTCATTACTGGGAGTTCCTCGGTGGCTATTCAGTCTACCATTGATCGTCTGCATCGTGAGTTTGCGCTAAAAGATTTGGGTCATGTCCATCATTTCTTAGGTGTGGAAGTTACTCGCTCCCGGTCTGGGCTTCATCTCAATCAATCGGCCTACATTTCTCAGGTGCTTCATCGCGTCAAAATGGAGGATGCGAAACCTATTGGGAATCCGAGTCAATTGGCCTCGTCCACCAGGATGGTCGACCTTGAACCGTGTGAGGATGCTTCGTTATATCGAAGTGTGGTAGGTGCCTTGCAATACATGACTATCTCTCGTCCAGACATTTCGTACGCTGTTAACAAAGCGTGCCAAGCGATGCAAGCTCCTACTATCTCCCATTGGCAAGCTGTCAAACGGATTCTTCGCTATTTGAAAGGCTCCATTCATGAAGGATTGTTGTTGCGTCCTTCGGCATCATTTGATCTTGTTGCTTACACAGATTCTGATTGGGCTGGCTGCCCGGACACTCGTCGTTCCACAAGTGGCTTATGCATATATATGGGAGAGTCCTTAGTCAGCTGGGCGTCGAAGAAGCAGAAGGTGGTTGCTCGGTCCAGCACTGAGGCGGAGTATCGCAGCTTAGCTCTTTGTACGGCTGAGCTTGCATGGATTCAGAAACTGTTCAGGGATCTACATTTACCGCGAATCAAGCCTCCTTTGATACTGTGTGATAATCTTGGTGCGACATACATATTCCAAATATATAATATGAAAAAATGAAAAATCAAAAAGTAACGACTTAAATAATAATAACTTAACAAATTAAGTTGTATAATTGGACACCAAATGTTTATATGAAAGTTCTGGCAGAGTCTTTGTATAAATGTGGACAAGCTAGTGTAATAAACTGATGAGAGAGGGTGCACAAAAACGTTCTTCGTAGTAAAAGTTACAAGCTGGACAATATATATGGAACTAGATGGAGTATTATCTTTTATGCATGATATATCATATATAGTAAAAAAGTCAAAAAGAACTTATTTAATAAGATGAGTAGATCACACATGCATCCATTATAAAGAGCTTCTTTTATTTTCTGTTGATTATTATCAGCAATTTCATCAAAATCAAGAAAGTCCTGCACATGCATGAAGTAATCAGATTAAAAAAAATGTTTTAAACGATAATAACAATAAGCTAATTCACACATTTGGAACTGTGAACTAATAAGTAATAACTAGTATATTATTATTGACAAAGCACATGCCGGGAGAATAAATTAAGATGGTCGTCGTTTATTAGTGCTAATTAGTAGCCTGCTAATTTAAGGAGAACATTCTTAACAAAATAAACTATACTTTAGAAGAGTGTCGTTCATATTTTTGTTAAGTTGCACAACATGCGCACACATGTTGCTCAAGATGTGCACTCATATTACACAAGATGTGCACGCATGTTGAACAAGTTGTTATTTGACTTATTACAACATCCAATATTTATTTTATAACACATCTCTTTATATAATATACTTTTACTCCCAATTAATTTGTTTTTTTAACCATACTTATCCATATATGATCCCGAAGACAACTAGAGGCTTCCTCTCGTATAGAACATGTGTAATATGTCCTTCAACAAGAGAAGACTTGACACAGATGATCGCCAAGCCCTTACTATTCATGATATTCGACGAGTAAGTCTCGGCCGCGTACTTATTCATTGTGATCGTTGGCTGCATGGGGTTGGCAAAGGAGTTGAATTGCCCCAATGGAAGGTAAATTGTGAGTATGTGGAGGCCGATGATATCGGCCTTATCCCGAGCCATCAACGATTGGAAATGGCCGGTACCGGTAAGATGTTGAATGTTATCCCCTCCAGGAGAACCTTCACAGCATTGTTCTCATTGCCAAATGATGAGGTGCTCACGAGGAGTAGCATGCATGGTGATGAAGAAAAGAAAGAGGGCCACCTTACTGCCTTCCATTATGATAATTTATACTGAGAACCGCGGTATAGAGGAACTGATGAGGAAGAAGATATAGAGGAACTGAGGAAGAAAAAAATGAACACTCAAGCATATATATAAATTAGTAAACTTGCACCTGCGTTGCACGTAGAATGCACGTGGAACGCACATAAAAAGCACATGAGAAATTATATAGAGCCCACAAATGTTACTAAGCATCTGTTTTCGTTGTTACACGGTATACCGTGTCGCCTACACGGTATACCGCATGTGATATAATCTAGCTGTTGGTGATTAACTGATACAAATATTACCAAAAAGTATCAGTTAGTTATTCCAACAGTCGGAAAACTATCCGTTATACTTTACACGGTATACCGTGTAAATCATTCTATAAGTAGATCAGTGGGGTCATTCATCCCACTTCCAAAGTACCGTTAACACCTTGTATAATTAACTGAATTATGGCAAATCAACCTCCGGCACAACGATTTTTCAAGCTCATTAGCGCATGTGCGATGATCGTAAGAGCTAATCTTCTTGTTTCTTATGTTATGTTATATTAATGTCAAATGGATTAATGAGCTTTTTTTATTTAAACAGAGAGTTCTAGATGTTTCATTCAAAAATGTCAACTATCGCTTATTGGTCCGGCCCGGTTCGTTTAACACGACTACCCACGAATCACAATCCTCATGAAAGTATACTAGTAATTTTAATTTACATCATAGTTCTTGGACTGAACGGCCCACCATCGAATCTTTAATGGGCTTGAACCAGGTCAGCTGATCAGGACCTCAACCCAAATCCAGGTCCAATGTTCGACCCACTCTTAAACGTACAAGGGCCTTTTGGTGTGCCCACAAAGGCATGGGCTGAAACCAAACTGGGCTAGTGGGATGGCCCGCTAATTGTCCGCTATGCCCGATTCATTTAGTTGGTAATTGTCAGTTGTGAAGCTTTGGCAATCTGGATATTGCATTTTAATTTCCAAGTTGAAGCATGAAAACTCTGCAACAAAATACTTCTCTAGAGCATATTATTGTTTAACATAATCAATAATATAAAAACAACAACGGCCAACACAAAGCATCGGAAAATCCAAAAACATACCATAAGTAGTCCATAATCTCAAGGCATTATTATAGATAGAGAACATTATAAACCAAAATCGAAACAACAAACCAATAAAAAATATTGATTTTACAGTTGAATACCTCAACTTTTGCATTAGGGAGGAGCTTGGGAACAATTTCATGAGTAACCCTTCTCCTCCTTCTCCTCGCCGCCATTGAGGTACACTTCAGTTATGCTGATGACTATGTGTTTCCATAACACTAAAAATATATCCACGTTGTACGCATGTCTCGGCTCACACTATACACAGCAAAATAGTAAAAAATGATCAATTTATAAAAACAAAATGAGATTATATTAGGCAAAACAAAATCATCAACTTATAAAAAGTCAAATTAACTTATTCAATTACCTGACTTGTTAGCCCACTAGTTCGTTAACGACTTATATAAGGGCGTGTTAGGAGTAGCGTCCCATTGTTCCATCTCCAATACATGGTTCAACTCAAATAAATTTTATTACTCCCTCCGTCCCTAAAACATTGTCACATTTTGACTTTTGTGGTCAATTACAATAAAATTTGATCATGAATTCTCATTAATCGATAAGAAATAATATAGTCTTGTGGGACCTCGTTAGATTCGTCTCAATATATATTTTTGAAATATCAACTTATTATAATTTTTTCGCATGTAGAATAAGAGATATTTATGTTTTAAATCGTGTTTTATTGACCAACAAAAGTTAAATGTGACAATCATTTAGGGATGGAGGTAGTATTATATTACCTAGGAGTATTTAAGAAGTAGCGTAATTATCTTAAGAAATTAGTGTTCTTATGAAGGAAGTACGTAGTAATATACTCCATTCATTTTTTTTTTATATGTCATTTTAGATTATGATTTTTTTTATACGACGAGTTAGATTTTGGTTTTGTTTCTTTCAAATTCCCTCATCGTCTTAATGCCTATTTTTAATTTTTGCCCTAAATAATTTAAAACATGAATATGTATGTGTATAAATATATTTAAGTAAAAACTGTAAGTCTGGTTTACATAAATCATAATAAAAGAGAATGTAAATTTAAATTAGGATAACTTTGTTGCGATTTATGAATAGGATAAACATGGTCGGTTTAAGAATGAATTGTTTTAGCTTAGATCTTAAAAAATCGAACAAAATGATTGGTTTCATTTCTTTTATGACTATTTAACTCAGATGTGAACGCCAATTTCAAACATAAATATGTACAATAACACACTAGAAGTCATACTTATGTTATGTCCTTTCTTGGCTTTAGATCAAGCGTAGTATATTCACTAATTTCTATAAAATTCTACCCAAAGTTTATATAAAATAACTCATGTATAGAAGAAGAATATGTTAGGACAATATAAACTAAAATAGAACAATTGTTGAAAGACACTATTTTATCTATATCTATATTGATATTGAAAGATTTGATTGTGTTGAAGAGGAGCCGGTTTCATAAATTATCACATAATTAATCATGTTGGAGAATTTGACCAAAATGTTGTAAGAACAACCGTAGATTAGTTGAGTTACCTATTGTATGATATTTTTTAAATTTTAAATATATTGTCATTAAAATTTTCAATTTAATATCATATAATAAGCTAATAACATTTAAAGTTACAAGTATATGTATTTTGATTAGCCGATAAGGGTGACCAAGTTGATGAAATAGGTGAGATTGTGATCTACTTGGATGACCCGATATTTATTAAGTAAACACACGTCAAATAGCATTTGTGGGGCCCCTCTATAAAAAAATATAGTTTGATTTAATTTTATAAATTACTGTATAACTAAAATGACCATAGTGGAAAAGATAAAAAGCTTATTTACTATTTGCCCCTTATATTGTCGTTTTAATTTTAATATGCCCATATACTTCTGATCGTTTCCGAGGTGCCCCTTTGACCGTCTTTTTAAATTTTAAGTGATAAAATAACTATTGTATTCCTGTCACTATTACAAAGTTTATGAGCCAATATTAAAATACTCTATATAATTAAAATTAACCCCATCCTTTCTTCAATAACACACCCCACCCCACCGCAACTTCAACGAGTTTTTTGCACCAATGGTCCCAGTAAATGGGAGCCAATTGCACTTTCGTCCCTGTAATTGAAAGTGTTGCAGTGTTAGTCCTCGATAGTGTACACCTTGTGCGGATTTAGTCCCTAATTTAACGTCAACGTTAGTTTTGGACGGTTTTGGCGTTTTAGGTCGAATTTTGGGGTCAAAATGAAAACTTGCGAAAAGTTTGGGCTATTTAGAGTTTTTGTTGCGCATTTAGTCCTTGTTAATGTGTTTTTGTGCCCATTTAGTCATTTTTTCTTCCTTGTTATTATTATCATTAATATTATAATTAAAGTTATTATTACTTTCATTATTATGTTAATTATTATTATTATCATTATTATTACTTTCATTTATGTTAATTGTTATTATTATCATTATTATTACTTTCATTATTATTATGTTAATTATTATTATTATCATTATTATTTTCATTATTATTATTCTCATTATTATTTTATTAATATTTTCATTATTATTATTATTATTCTTATTACCTTTTTTCATTATTATTATTAGACTTAAATTCTTCACGCCACTGAACTATTGCGCTCCAACATAAGTACATAACGTTCACACCTCTCTCCCCTCACCTTCCTCGTGAAAAGCTCATCGTCATCCCCCTGCAATAACCACCCACCTTCCTTAAAGAATCAACAAAATGAACACATTTAATTTAAGGGTCAACGGGGGTTTAAAGTAAGTTAATCGTCACGCACCATTTCCGACTTCATCGCCTCCAAATTACTCATCTCACTCAACCTAACAAACCACCCACCTTCAATCATTCAGAAATTTGTTTATTTATGTTGGTGAATTCATTAGATCAATTTTGATTGCAAGCGAGTTAATAACTAAAAGGGAGACAAGGGACAAGGAAAACGACATGGAAGAAGTTAAAATTGTTGAAATCTACAGCTAAAGATTATGTTGTTGAGGATAGGAATTCACTTGTTGCATCTCAAGCTAATTATAGTTGTTTCCTATAGATAGCAAAACTCATTGAAGGAGGGTGGTTTGTTAAAATAGTAATGAGAATAATGAGGATAATAATAATGAAAATATTAATGAGAATAATAATTATTATAACAAAAATAATAATAAGAATAATGAGGATAATCATAATAATAATATTGAAAATAATAATAATAATTATAATGAATATAATAATAATTAACTTAATAATAATGAAAATAAGAATAATAATGATAATAATAATGAAAGTAATAATAATTTTATTTATAATAATAATATTAATGATAATAATAACAAGAAAGAAAAAAAGGACTAAATGCGCACAAAAACACATTAATAAGGACTAAATGCGCAACAAAAACTCTAAATGGCCCAAACTTTTCACAAGTTTTCATTTTGACCCCAAAATTCGACCTAAAACGTCAAAACCGTCCAAAACTAACGTGGGCGTTAAATTAGGGACTAAATCCGCACAAGGTGTACACTATCGAGGACTAACACTGCAACACTCTCAATTACTGGGACGAACTTGCAATTGGCTCCCACTTACTGGGACTATTGATGCAAAAAACTCCAACTTCAACCCAAAAATCATTAATAGATGATGTTGGATACTTATCAATTGAAAAGTTAGAACCCATTAATACCCATAAATACAAACGATAAAGATCACACCTTTATTTACCAAAATCAACGAATTATTCATCACTTCAATAAATCATAAATCGTCCAGTCAAAAAATCTACTAAAAGAGAAATTATTGATTATAATATTGAGAGGGTATTGTCGGGGTAGAAGAATATTGGGGGGGGGAGTGATAAATGGTATGGGTTTAGTAGTGTAATGAGCTTCAATCAAGAATAAAAATGATTTAACTTGTTGTTTGGATTTAGCTTTAAGTATGTGTCGTATAAAGATGGTGAAGAGCTGAGGAGCCGTGATTATCTGTTGCATAATTGAGAGGGTGTTTTTATCATTGGCAAGTTTAGAAAAAGTTGCTAATTTAACTGTATTCATGGGAGATGCTTTGTTTATAATAAATGAAGGTTGTGGCAAATCATTGCATAATTTCATCCTCCAACATCTAGTTAGTCGGTCTTTGGTGTAAGAGAATTTTCTGTCATGATTGGCTTTCCATATCTGGCACTATGCACCTGCCTTAATCACGAAAAATAATGGGGGGGGGGGGGGTGTCGAGAAGGATGAGGTTGGGGACTTGAGGGTGGGGTGTGTTGAAGAAGAATGGGTGGAGTTTAATTTTAGTTATATAAAACATTTTAACATTGTATTTCATACTTTGTAATAGTGATAAGGGTATAATAGTCATTTGATCATTTAAAACTCTGATTACTACTACTAATTAAAGAAACTTGTAAAGTGTAAGGGGCAAATTAAAATTAAAATGTAGTATCGGGGGCAAATAGTGAATAAGCCAAGATAAAACGATAAGCTGTAGGAATACATTAGAATATAGTTTAGTTCCCGTACTAAAACTCTGATTACTACTACTAATTAAAGAGACTTGTAAAGTTGTAATGATAAAAATAGCATACTTGATAATATTAGCGGCTCGATTTTCACTTTGATAAATTCCGCCTTTTTGCCTATCCCCATCTCACTTCCACAACCAATTTAATCACACTGATTTTCAGTTTTTTTGTTACTTATTTGCGTAATAAAAACTCTGATAAACCCCAATTAAAGTTAAAAAATTAGGTTTCCAGGTAATTTTAATTATGTTTATATATGTTAGTACAAAATTATTCGCAGTAATTTATTGTATCTTGTGTTTATTAGTTAATTAATTTTGATATATTGTTTCTGCTAAGCCCTAATATTTTATACTACTATATGTGGCAGGAAACATAAGGGGAATACACTTATTGTAATTGGAGCTTTAGATTGGTTATTTGGTGGCTCAAAATGTCTCAAACCAATTGGGAGGCTGATAAAATGTGAGTAATACTTATTTATGATATTGCTTTAAAGGGTTTGCTTAAAAATTGTTAATTATGGTTTTTAATTTTGTTTCTGCTCTTACTAAATTACTGATACTATTGTTTGATTTTTAGGTTGTTCGCTAGTACTGTGATTTTTAATATATTTTGAAGTGTGTGTAAGCTTAGTACTGTGATTATCGCCTATCTTTTAGGGATTTGAAGTGTTTTTTCATGCTCGATTTGTTATTGCTGTAGTTTTCGACTTTAGTATTTGCTTTATTGATTGTGGAAGATGATGAGATGCGAGATTATATACGGTGTTTTCTTGCTGACTCGGTGGTGCTTGTGGTGTGGGTCATTATCAGTGTGTATATGCGTTTTAATATTACAATATTTGTTCTCAACAAAGGATGTTCAGATGAAAACGAGAACTAGTTTGAATTGCATTGCAAACTCGTCTTTTCCAAAGAAGAGGGAGTTTGTAGCCTTTGGGACAGTTCGTTGTTTTCTCTCACGGGGCATTGATATTCCTTAGAACTCATTACTATTATCGGTAGTGTATACCCTTTTGCATGCCTTAAGAACTAATACTTCTTCTTTTGTTTCGCCAATGTTGTTTACAACTAGGTTATTATGGTTAGTTTGATTGAGCTTGGACTTTGTTTAAGTCTGAAACCCATGATAAATTAATTCTCATGCTTTACTATTATTATATAGGCTTGATGTCTATATTCATGATTATTTGGTGAAGAGAGACTTGAAGGCCACAGCTCAGGCTTTTCAAACTGAGGGAAAGGTGTCTTCTGACCCTGTTGGTAAGATACCGTGCTGAGTGCCACTCTGGATGTTATATCTATATTTCTCGTCCTGGTTGATTTTCACTTTGGCTATTCTTTGTACAGCTATCGATGCCCCTGGTGGGTTTCTATTCGAGTGGTGGTCTGTGTTTTGGGACATATTCATTGCAAGAACTAATGAAAAGCATTCAGACGTTGCTGCATCTTACATCGAGGTAACTGAATGCTTGCAACTTGATATTCTATATATATTCATGAGTTCAACTGTTCAAGATCAGTGTGATGCCTGCTCTTGCACTACATTCTTGTTGGTGTTGCAATGTCATTAGTCTTATGTCGTGACTTTAAACTTTTATGTTTCTATTGGGTAGATGGGTAGTCATGTGGACCATGCAACCTTGTAATTTTAAAAAACAAAAAGATTCTTGATATTTGTTGCTATTAACATTGTTCAAGTTCAATCAATTTGTTAACATTACTGCTGCACAGGATGTTCACTTTGTCTTTTTCACTAAGCTACTTTTTCATTTTCTGTTGCTTATGAGTAAAATCTAATATCCATAAGTTACTCTGTTATAGACTCAGTTGATGAAAGTTAGAGAACAGCAACAATCGTCTCAACAACAACACCCAAACCCGCAACAGCAGCAACTACAAATGCAACAGCTCTACCTACAGAGGCAGGCCCAGCAGCAACAACAACAACAACAGCAGCAGCAGCAACAACAACAACATCAGCAACAACAGCAGCAGCAACAACAGCAGCAGCAACAACAGCAACATCAGCAACAACAACAACAGCAACAACAACAACAACAACAACAACAACAACAGCAGCAACAACAACAACAACACCAACACCAACAACAACAGCAGCAACAACAACAGCAGCAGCAACAACGGAATGATGGTACCCATATACTGAATGGTGCTCCTAATGGCATTTCCGGGAATGACGCCCTCCTGCGACAGAACACAGGAACAGCCAGTGTTTTGGCTACAAAAATTTATGAGGAAAGACTGAAACTGCCAGTCCAGAGAGACTCTTCAGACGATCAAACTCTCAAGGTACGAATTAAACTTTGCTTTTAGAGAATATGGGGAATCATTTGCATGTCTTATAGCACCTGTAATTTGCAGCAAAGATATGGTGACAACGTCAATCAACTAATGGACAACAATCATGCATCAATTCTGAAATCACCTGTAGCTGCTGGCCAGTCCTCTGGGTATATTGGCTAACTTTTTACTCCATAATGTTTGCTTGAACAGTTGAACACCAGTTTCTTATGACTGACATCTTTTTTATTGTACATTTAAAAGAGATACAGCTTACCTTCCCTCAACCCGTCTTTGGTTTTATAAAGAGTGTTTCAAATTTGGAGTTTGGACTTTGGACACCCATTTTATATTGTAGAATATAGTACTATGGTTGTCTTATACTTCTAACATAAATTCAATGTCTCTATATCAGGCAAGTGCTGCATGGTTCAGCTGGTGGCATGTCTCCTCAAATCCAGGCTCGCAATCAGCAACTTGCTGGGTCTACCCCAGTCAGTTCCTATGTCCTGATCTCTTTAGTTTTATTCTTGTCCTTAAGTTGTCCTTATAGGTTGCTTTTAATTTTTGCATGAATAGGACATAAAAACGGAGATGAATCCTATACGAACTCCGCGAGCAGGTGGTGCTGAGGGATCACTGATTGGCATTCCTGGTAAACTCAGATTTCTTTGAGATACAACTATTTCTATATACTCTCCTTAATATATTCTCTTGTTAACATGGCCTCAATTGTGACGTGCTTTTTGCTGCCCAGGACCAAACCAGGGTGGAAACAATTTGACATTAAAAGGATGGCCTTTAACAGTAAGTGCAAAAATCAATATCTCATGTGGGTTTTCTTCCTGTTTGTTGTCTCCATTCTTTGAATACTTCTGGTATTTACTTAATTTATTCTTATAAAGCTTGGAGGCGTTAAAACTCTATGTAATTGGTGTGTGGAAGTTCACTAAAGGATATCTTGCACTAATGCTCCATATACTTTAATGTCATGTAGCAGGGGTTGGATCAGATTCGTTCTCTTCAACAACAAAAATCATTTATGCAAGGTCCACAGCCTTTTCATCAACTACAGATGCTAACGCCACAGCAACAGCTTATGTTGGCTCGGCAAAGTTTGAGCTCCTCATCGGCCAACGATGAAGACAGTATAAGGTTAAGGATGCTGCTCAACAATCGGAGCATGACAATGGGGAAGGATAGTCTGACTAATTCAGCTGGTGATATGGTTCATAACATGGGTTCGACTTTGCAAGCTGGTGGTCCCATTTTGCCTCGTGGAGATCCAGATATGATGATGAAGGTGAATTAATCCTGTATAAACACCCTGTTATACATCGCTGCATCAATAAACTTTATGCATACATGTGCTTATTTTTCAGTTGGATGTGATCCTTGTTTACTATAATTGAATTATTTAGCTTTCTTTTTCTAGTTGAAGTTTGCTCAGCTGCAACAACAACAAAGCAATAATCAACATCAACAGCAGCTTCAGCAGCATCCACTTTCTGGTCCACAATCTCAGAGTTCAAATCATAGTTTTCAGCAAGATAAGATGATGGGCCTTGGTGTGGCTACAGGGGATGGAAGCACCTCTAATGCTTTTCGAGGAAATGACCAGGTTCCTCCTCTTCCTTTTTCTTGGCAGATTAGTGCTACTTTTCTGTTATGTAGGATCCAAAAAATGCGGTAAAAATCAGTTGAACATTGCCCCCGCTCACCCTCTTATTTACTTTTCCTTCCTCTTGAAAGTAAATATCCTTTAACACTTTTTTCTACCAGCAGTGTGGGAGGTCTCCTTTCTGGGTGGGGATAGGGAGCGGTAGCACTTCTCATCTTTGTGTTTGGTGAAGGGAGGGTAGTTTCATTTAATTCCATGTGAGTGGTTTGATGAGGAGGTTTTTTTAAGGATATGGACGGAGTATCCTCCCATGGCTTCTGCTCATCCTCCTTAACGCTACCAAACCCATGCATGATAACTTCTCAACCATTCCCCTTTTATGCAAATCGCCTAAGCCCATTTTAGTGGTACCAAAGCAAGGGGATGACTTAGTTAAGAGACAATCAAATCTGTTTATTTGGCCTCTTCGATCAGCTGTTCGTTGAATTTTTAGTGTGGAAAGTGATAGGGCGGCCACACAATCTGGGAAATTGCAATTTAAGTGATACCTTAAGGGGTTCATTAATGATTTCATCTCTACCATTGTGTGACCATGATGTTTAAGACCTCTTGCTTTTCCTCCCCTTCGTATTTTCTCCTTTAATTATTGCATCATCCAAGATTTGTAGTGCTTTTTTGTATAATAGGTACACATGTTGATGCTTAATATTATCTGCTCATCTCAAACTTTAATCTCGTAGGTTTTTATATGATTCTGTTCACCTTCATAATATTGCATGGATTTGTTATATATTATTATGGCAAGACGGCGAATATGCTTTGGCATTGGGGGGTGGGGTGTTGTTGTTGTCATTTGTGTATTAGATTAAGCGAAAATGTTTTTGTTGTGACTGTGTAAGAGATCTGAATACTATTTACTTGAATTCCTAATAATTCATATCTACAATCATTTGTTCATTCCTAGTCTTCAAAAGCTCAGTCTGGAAGAAAGAGGAAGCAGCAGGTGTCATCTTCCGGACCAGTAAACAGCTCTGGAACAGCAAACACTGCTGGCCCTTCACCAAGTTCGGCCCCTTCCACACCATCAACTCACACCGCAGGGGATGTTATATCAATGTCTGCAATGCCACACAGTAACAATTCCTCAAAACCTTTTATATTTGATAACCCCAGTACTCTTACATCACCTTCTAATAACTTGGTAAGCGAGGACTTCATTAGATCTATTCAGAAAACCATATTAAATGATTTGATGATTCTTATTTCCAAGGGATTTTATTTTGGCAGTGGGATGATAAAGATCTCGTGCACGCTGAAATGGATCGATTTGTGGATGATGGGTCCCTCGATGACAATGTAGAATCCTTCTTATCTCAAGAAGATGCCGATCCTCGGGATGCAGTTGGCCGTTGCATGGATGTAAGTAAAGGTGAGTCTAATATCACCTCAACTACTTTCTGCACCTTTAATACTACATATTTTTTAGAAGTCAAGTATTTTCCATGTCAATGAATAAACTCACTATCATACATCTGGATTTCCTTAAAGCATGTTGATGAGTTGCATACATTGGTGATTGTTACGTTATAGGGGAAAACACATGTCTCCTTCCTCCTCTAGTTGCTAAGCAATAACAGTGGCATTTAAGAGTAACAAGTTTTCTTGGTACAAATTATTGTTAACTTTACGGGAAGATACCCTTTCTCCTACCTCTAGCTGTGAAGCAATAACAGTGACATTTAAAAGTAACATTTTTTCTTGATACAAATTATTTACATAATGGACTAGGGTTGTGGTTTTTTAACTTTTAGAAATTGGCAAAAACTTGAGCCAGCTCATACACAATATTTGTCCAGATTCTTGAGATGAAGAGGCTTCTTATACTATATGCTCAAGACTTTACAAGGTGTATAATGTAGTAATAGTCATTCCAGAAACAAGCTAAATTGCGTTTTCTTTATCATGCAATTTTTCCTATGAGTATGCTGTAATTAATGGATTTATGTTCGTAGGGTTCGCGTTTACAGAAGTGAACTCCGTGCGGGCAAGTGGCAGTAAAGTTGCATGCTGTCATTTCTCGTCCGATGGGAAACTGCTTGCTAGTGGTGGACATGATAAAAAGGTCAGTTATTTCGAGATCAACACACCACATTGACGAGAATCATGAGAAATCAGCTGCATTTTAATTCCAGCTACTTGAAGTCTTATGATGTCTGCCAGTAACTTTTACCTTGACAATATTTCACAATGCAGGCTGTTCTGTGGAGTACTGACAATTTAAAGGCAAAAACTACGCTGGAAGAACATTCATCACTCATCACTGATGTCCGCTTCAGCCCTAGTATGGCACGTCTTGCAACATCCTCTTTTGATAAAACTGTTCGAGTTTGGGATGCAGATAATGTTAGTAACAGTGACCTTTTACTTTCTTTTTGTAATGTATACGTGTTTGAGTATCAGCTGTCTTACCTTATTTTGAGCATAGTATTCCCTACATGTTATATGAAGAAATTGCAGCTTTAGTCCAGTGAAAAGTGGTTATGCTTTCACACTGACTACTCATTACCTTATCTTAATAACTACTATTACTACTAGTCATAATTCATACAAACTACAACAAGACTCCTTAAAGTACCGTTTCTTGACACTTCCAGACAAAGTAACTACTCGGAATTAGTGCCTCTTGATTATTACATGATAAGTCGCCTCCTTAAAGTCGTTCCTTCGAACATCATCTTTAGTTTAACAAGTAATTTATATTTAATACTTTCTCAAGTTCACACCAGGAGAGTGAATTATCATTCCTGATACTTTTAGGTCTTTGTCTCGGCTGTAATATGTTAGGTTGCAAAATGTAGTTTACCTTGTTCTTGGTCAGTATTACGTGGTGAACTGTATACTAACTTCTTTCTATATTGGATGCACTCTACACTTTTTTGGATGTACACAGCCTAGCTATTCACTCCGCACTTTTTCTGGGCATTCTGCGGGTGTCATGTCTTTGGACTTCCATCCAAAAAATGATGACTTAATCTGCTCTTGTGATGGGAATGGAGAGATTAGATACTGGAGTATTACCAATGGTAACTTTTCACAAGTATTCAAGGTGAGAAGTGAACACGGAATGAATATGTCGGTTAAGCAATACGTCATTCATTACTTGCTCACATAGTGGTCCATGAATCTTCCATATTATTTTATGCTTACTTTTCTTTAGCCTTTTTTTTTTCTTCTTCTTCGTCTTGTTCTTCTGGGACCTGTAATGAGGACCAGGACAAGCCTGACATATTCTCAATTCTGAAGGGCCTTCATCGAGGTGGTCTGATGCTATATATCTTTATTTTTTATGGAATAGGGTGGCATGAATCAGGTGAGGTTTCAACCGCGTGATGGACGATATCTTGCTGCAGCTGCCGAGAATGTTGTATCAATACTGGATGCAGAGACACAAGCATGTCGCCATTCTTTAAAGGTTAGTGTCTCTGTTATATAATACAAAACAGTAAATACTCTGCATGTCTTCTCCAGTATACAGCAGGCAACCAGAAATATAGTATTGAACTGAACTTAGGTAAGTGCTTAAAGATTTGTAAAGAAAGTAATAGATGGTGTGCAAAATTATTGGAAATATTTGTTCTCAATGAGTAACAAATAGAACAGTGTTGTGCGACATTTTCTTCTGATCTCATATTCTCGATTTATATGTTTAACGTGTCAGCAGATTATGTTATTTGCTGAAGTCTAGCTTCTTAATAATCCTTGTTGTTTAAAAAAGAAGACCAGATGGGCTTCTTATTGTTGCTGAGGTAGTGAGGTTCTTGAGTGTGATTATAATAGTGTAAAAACCAAGTATGTGTGGAGGGGAGATTCATATTTGGATTTTTGTTGCATAGTCTTTGAAAGTCAAGGTTATGGTGGTGGAACTAAAAATGCAGAACTCTCGGTCTCTAGCTCATGAATTTTATTCTTAGCTTGTAAAGGGAACTTGCCTAATTTGAAACTTTGAGGTGCATGTTGCCATACATTACTGGCCTTGTCTCTAACCATGTTTAAAATCCTTCTAAAAGTTATACATTCTGCATGACAACAAAATGATTATTGATTGTGGCTTATCAGTACTATTGTTAAGAAGAATCATAATTTCAATATAATTTATTGTGGAAATCAATTCGTATGAGACTTTATTTTATAGAATTGCTGGCTGCCTGATAGCTAGGTCCAGGTCCAGACTAATTTTTCAGACATAGCTGCCTCCATTATGATAAACTTAGCTAATAAGATGGTATTTATTGAAGATTCTGCCAGTCAATCGTCAGCAATAGAAGAATCAATTAGAAGTCCTCTCTGCACTGTCTTGTAGAAGAAAATGTTTATTGTTCAATAAATTGTTTTACTTGGCTATGCTGGTCTTATGATTTGACTTTTAAGATCAACGTAGTAAGGAGCAACCATTGTGATTTTTCACGTCTTGTATTAAAGTGCATTGATTACGTTTTCCTGATGTTTTTTAATGAAGGGACACACAAAGCCTGTTACTTGTTTGTGCTGGGATCCTACTGGTGAGCTTTTAGCATCTGTGAGTGAGGACTCCGTGAGGGTCTGGACTCTTGGATCTGGTAGTGAAGGGGAATGCATACATGAGTTAAGTTGTAATGGAAACAAGTTCCACTCTTGTGTTTTCCATCCTACCTTTCCATCATTACTGGTGATTGGTTGTTACCAGGTAAGGCGAAATTATTTCTCTTCTATTACTTATATAATTATGATATTGATTATGTTTTGTTAGATTATATACCATACTTTTATTCTACTACAGTTTATTTCTTAGATTTCTTGCCTACTTGAATTTGAATAAGAATGGCTAGTAACTGATTGTATGCTCAAGTGTCCTGCTAGTATCGATGATTTTGAATCAGCCATTCACATTCTTCTAAGCTCTAATCATTCAAGTCCATTCAATTTTTGCATATGCAATCTTCCACAGTTGCTTGTCATCTAATCTCTTTTGAGGACTTGTTTTACAGTCGTTGGAGCTATGGAACATGCCCGAAAATAAGACAATGACACTACCTGCACATGAAGGCTTGGTTGCTTCATTAGCTGTCTCAACTGCAGTGGGCCTGGTTGCTTCAGCAAGTCATGATAAGATGGTTAAGCTTTGGAAGTAAAGGAACCGCTGGTTCGCTTATTGTCTGGTTGGGTAGTTGATTACCCCAAAATTCTCTCATAGCGCATGCAGGTCCTAGTAATCTTCTGTTGAGGCAATTCTGCGGGATGCAACTTCGATTACCTTGTTCTGATGTTACTAATCTAATGCTTGATATTTAAAGCAAGTCGAGAGATCCTCATTTCGAGACATTACATTATTACATTGTATATGGCTCAGTTTACTGGACTATCTGTCTGATGTTGTTCTTGATAGTTATATGTCTTGACATGCATTTGACAACATATGTTAATTTGTTTTGTATTGTGTTATTGACGAGCATCCACATTTAGTTTCATTAAGTTATCCTTAGCAGGTATCCATTAGACTACGACATTTTCTTTTGCAAGTTTGTCCCCTTCGATTTTCGTATGTACAGATCTATATCGTAAACATGAAGTACATTCTCGTGTTTTGTTGGAAGCAAGATGAGTAATCAAAATGAAACATATAGTTACGTTAGTCGTAACTCCCAAGTATAATTGTATCTTAATTCAAAATCACGTGAACAATATGTTATATGTCACTATTTGTTTTGTGAAGTTATAAAAGTGTAAAACCCTATGTGTGAAGAAGCGATGATGTTAGTATTTTGCACTATAGTTCTATACCGGTTGAACTATCTTCGGAAGGTGAAGAATTCTTGTGTGATGTATATATTTTCAAAATATTTGGCATTGAAGATATCGATGTCAATCGAAGCACATAAAGAAACAAAAAGTTGTAGATATTCATATGAATGAACGGTGAGCAAATTCTCACATGAAGAAAGTGGTTGAGTGAGTGAGAAAAAAGAGGAAAATAAACAAATATATATATCAAGAAACTGTATCTCATTAACAAGAAGCCGAAAAAACTGAGGATGCCTCACGAGAGATTTTCAGGTTCACTAACTTCTCCTAAAGTGGACCTCTTTGTTGATCTTGGCAACCCTTTTCTCAACCTCACATTTGATGGTTTCTTGAAGATTGGAACAGTATGTTTTTGTATCAGCTAACTCACTTCATCTTTCTTTTCATATTGGAATTGTTTTTTTATTTATTTATTTACATTTGGTTTGTTTCAGGTGGCGGCTGGGAAAGTAGCTGCAGAGGAAGTATACCATGTTGCCAAACGAGGTTAAATGCATGTCACATTTGTTTCTCATAATGTTGTAGAATAATGGAGAAGTTGTGATTTATGGAGTGCATTTGAATGTTGGAAATATATTGCGCTATGTTTGTTTCCGCTATGATATGGTTCAAGTGGTAGTGTATGCTTCAGACTATAGTGCAGTGCATCCAAAGAGCCTCCGGCCTAAGCGGGGTGATTAGGGTTTGAATGGTCAGACAACCTTACATCTATGATAACGAGGACATTGTTTCTGAATTGATCCAATAGAAAACAACTATCTGGTACTTCACGAGAGATAAGAACTGTAGGTAGTGTCACAGTCATTTTGATATCTATTAAAGCATGAAATTATAAAGAAGAGGCTGTACAAGAATTTGTTATAGTTTGTAAATTACACATTTATGTAAGTATATAATGTGTGGTACTTCGTGTAAGAGGGACTGGATATAATTTTATCAACTGAAGGTGATTAAAAGAATAAGAAAACGTAATGAACATCTTCTAGACTCTTGGTAACTGCCTTTTTGGATGGAGGGGGGAGGGGAGGTGGACCCAAGTCACCCAACCATTTATGGATTAACACGATTGTGAGGTTAGATGATATAAAACCATCAATATTTTAATGGTGGGAAGAAATAGTTGCTGACCCATTCTTCAATGAATGGTCATTGACCATTTTTGCATAGTATAAATATGGCATTTGTAAATCACATGTAAATCACATTAAAGACATCATCATTACACCACATCAAAGATAGTTAATATATATTTTAGATATATATTTATCATTTCGGTTTTGTTTTATTCCAAACATATGCAACATATATATTGTTAATACAATTTATATCGTGAGGAATCTATTCTTATATTTTATTTACTAGAAGATATCTTTTAAATATTTTCGCTGCGTACTCAACAATTGGTATCAGAGCCAATATAAACAAAATGGCTTCTTCTAGTGGGATCGTCAAGGTCGGGAAATATGAGATAGAAAAATTTAATGGAAAAAATGATTTTTCCTATTGGAGGATGCAAATGAAAAATTTGCTTATTTCACAGAAGTTGCATAAAGCTTTGGTAGGGAAAGAACAAAAACCGGAGAGTATGAAAGATGAGGATTGGGACGAGTTAGATCTTGAAGCACGGGCAGCCATAATCTTATGCCTTGAGAGGGATGTTGCGTTCTTAGTCAATGACGAAGCAACGGCTGCAGGAGTGTGGTTAAAGTTAGAGGCAAACTTCATGACGAAGACTCTTACAAATCGGATCTACTTAAAATCCAAATTGTATACATGCAAGATGGAAGAAGGCACCTCAATCCGGGATTATATCAATAAGTTTGATAGGATTATATCAAATTTAAAAGATATAGATGTGAAGATAGACGAAGAAGACCAAGCACTTATGTTATTACTTTCGTTGCCGAAGTCTTATGAAAATCTAGTTCAAACATTGATGCTTGTAGGTGATACTCTAACCATGGACGAGACTAGAACATCACTTTTGGGAGATGACCTTCGAAAGGTTGCAACAAGTGGAATGTTGTCTACTAGTGGAAGAGAACAAGCTCAGGGATTGTTTGCATCTAGAGGAAGGACGAACGAGAGGATAAAAGGCAAAGGAGGAAAGTTTAGATCAAAATCTAGAGCACCTATAGAAAGAGCATGCTTTAAATGTGGCGAGCCTGGACATTTTAAAGCAAACTGCCCAAATAAGAAGGTAATTTATAAGAAGAACATCAATGACAACTTTACACGACAACAACAGGAAAAACAAGAGGCAAGCTATGTCTCAAATGATGAGGATGATTATTGTTACTCTGTTTCAGAACAATGCAATGAGATATCTGATAAATGGATGCTTGACTCAGGAGCATCGCATCATATGTGTCCAAATAGAAAGTGGTTTACAACTTATCAAAGATTGGATGGTGGCATAGTTTTGATGGGAAATGATCATGCTTGCAAGACTATCGGTGTAGGTACTATCCGAGTCAAGACGCATGACGGAACAATAATAACCTTGAAGGATGTGAGACACATTCCAGATTTACGGAAAAACCTTATTTCTCTTGGGTTATTAGAGAAAAATGGTTGCAAAATAGTCATGGAAGATGGAGTTTTAAAAGTTGTTAGTGGTTCTTTGGTAGTGATGAAGGGAATTCGTCATGGAAATCTTTATCCTCTTTTGGGGGTAACTATTACAGGTGATTTAGCTGTTGGAATTGCTGGAAATAAAGATCAAACAGAAAGCACGAAGATATGGCACATGCGGCTTGGGCATATGTCGGAAAAGGGTCTATCATTGCTTAGTGGAAGAGGCTTGTTGAAGAACATGAAGAAACCACAAATGGAGTTTTGTGAGCACTGTGTATATGGAAAATCCCACAGGGTAAGGTTCTCAACAAGCAAACACAAAAGCAGAGGGTTATTAGACTATGTGCATACAGATGTTTGGGGTCCAGCCAAAGTTGCTTCTAAGGGTGGTTCCAGGTACTTTGTTACGTTCGTTGATGATTATTCTAGATATGCTTGGATTTACTTCCTTAAGCATAAGAATGAGGTCTTCGATATTTTCAAGCAATGGAAAGCAATGATTGAGAACAGAACAGGTAGAAAGCTAAAGACGGTGAGGTCCGATAATGGTACTGAATACACCGAAGGAGCTTTCAAAGAATTCTGCAATCGGGAAGGCATTGTGCGACACTGGACAGTGAGAGACACGCCTCAACAAAATGGAGTTGCAGAAAGGTTGAATAGGACACTACTTGAGAAGGCACGATGCATGCGCTCCAACTCTGGGCTTAGCAGAGAATGGTGGGCGGAGTCGGTTGCTACAGCTTGCTATATTGTGAATCGGTCTCCACATTCTTATTTAGATGGAGAAATACCTTTTAAGGTGTGGTCAGGGGAACATGCAGATTATGAGAAACTCAAAGTCTTCGGATGTACAGCTTATTATCATGTTAAAGATAATAAGCTTGATGAAAGAGCCAAGAAAGCAATTTTCTTGGGATACCCAAAAGGAGTTAAGGGATACCGTCTTTGGTGTATTGAAGACTCTAAATTTATAATCAGCAGGGATGTGACCTTCGACGAAAGATCTATGGCAGTTGTATCAAAAGTTATGATGTCTAATAATGGTGATGTAAGGACATCAAATACTCAAGTAGTAGAGATAGAATCTAGAAACCGACCAGATTCTATTCAGGTGGAGAATCGTGACATTAATCAAGATGAGGTCGATCATCTTGAGCACGAGGAGATTCAACAGGAGAATGCACATGTATTGCAACAACAGCAGGAGGAATCTTTGGCAACTACTAGGCCAAGGAGGAACTACAAACAAGTTCAGAAGTTTGGGTCAGACAAACCTCTAAGGCATTACGGGCAGGTAAACTTGGTGGAATATGCGCTCTTGGTGGAGGATGATGAGCCAGTCACCTTTAAACAAGCTATCAAAGATAATGATAAAGAGAGTTGGATGGTCGCTATGGAGGAAGAGATGCAATCTCTCCATAAGAACAAGACATGGGAGGTGGTCCCATTGCCCGTAGGAAAGTCTGCTATTGGTTGCAAGTGGATATACAAAAGGAAAGAGGATCCTACCAAGTCAAGCGGTACAAGGTTCAAAGCTAGACTTGTGGCAAAAGGGTTTGCACAGAAAGAAGGTGTTGATTACAACGAGATATTCTCTCCCGTGGTGAAACATACTTCTATTCGTGTGCTATTAAGTATTGTTGCTCATCTGGATCTTGAATTGGAGCAACTTGATGTCAAGACCGCATTCTTGCACGGCGATCTAGAGGAGGAAATTTACATGCATCAGCCTGAGGGGTACAAGGTTGAGGGTAAAGAGAGTCAGGTTTGTCGCTTGAGGAAATCACTTTATGGATTGAAGCAATCTCCTCGTCAATGGTACAAGCGATTTGATTCCTTTATGTTAAAGCAAGGATTTTCCAGAAGTGCTTATGATTGTTGTGTATACATTCATATGCTTCGTGGAGGGGATTACATCTATCTGATATTGTATGTGGATGACATGCTTATTGCTTCAAAAGGCAAGGTGGAAATAGATAGGTTAAAAGCTCAACTTGGTAAAGAGTTTGAGACAAAAGACCTGGGTGTTGCAAGGAAAATACTGGGTATGGAGATTACCAGAGAAAGATCAAGCCGGGAATTATTCTTAACTCAAAAGGGATATATTGAACGGGTTATCGAGAGGTTTGGGATGAAAGGTGCTAAATCAGTGGGAACTCCATTGGCTCAACACTTTAAGCTCTCTAGCAAACAATCTCCTGTCACAGCTGAAGAGAAGGCATGCATGGAATACGTACCGTATGCCAGTGCAATTGGCAGCTTGATGTATGCCATGGTTTGTACACGTCCAGATATTTCACAAGCGGTTAGTGTTGTCAGTAGATTTATGGCGAATCCGGGAAAGGCACACTGGGAAGCTGTGAAATGGATTTTACGATACTTGAAGGGTACCGTTGACACAGGATTATGCTTTGGTGGAGATACATGTAATTTGGGTGGCTTTGTTGATTCAGATTATGCTGGTGATCTGGATAAACGTCGATCAACTACTGGCTATGTGTTCAAAATAAATGGCGCCCCAATAAGTTGGCGATCAATGTTACAGGCTACAGTAGCACTATCTACTACAGAAGCCGAGTACATGTCCATAGCAGAAGGAGTAAAAGAAGCATTGTGGCTCTGGGGTCTACTCAATAGCTTGGGGATTAAACAGAATTGTGTTGATCTGAGTTGTGATAGCCAAAGTGCAATTCACTTGGCTAAGAATCAAGTACATCATGCACGTACGAAGCATATTGACGTCAGATATCATTTCGTCAGAGATGTTATAGAGGAAGGCAATATTTCTTTGTTGAAGGTGCACACGAATGAGAATCCCGCAGACATGTTAACCAAAGTTGTGTCAGGAAGCAAGTTTCAACATTGTTTGAAATTGCTAAACATTATCTCATGTTAGATATTCGTTCAAAATTTGACCTTTTTCAAATTATGAACGAGGTGGAGAATTGTGAGGTTAGATGATATAAAACCATCAATATTTTAATGGTGGGAAGAAATAGTTGCTGACCCATTCTTCAATGAATGGTCATTGACCATTTTTGCATAGTATAAATATGGCATTTGTAAATCACATGTAAATCACATTAAAGACATCATCATTACACCACATCAAAGATAGTTAATATATATTTTAGATATATATTTATCATTTCGGTTTTGTTTTATTCCAAACATATGCAACATATATATTGTTAATACAATTTATATCGTGAGGAATCTATTCTTATATTTTATTTACTAGAAGATATCTTTTAAATATTTTCGCTGCGTACTCATTTAAGTATATAATGTGTGGTACTTCGTGTAAGAGGGACTGGATATAATTTTATCAACTGAAGGTGATTAAAAGAATAAGAAAACGTAATGAACATCTTCTAGACTCTTGGTAACTGCCTTTTTGGATGGAGGGGGGAGGGGAGGTGGACCCAAGTCACCCAACCATTTATGGATTAACACGATTCATGATTTTGAATGTGGAAAATAGGCTTTCTAATTACCATTTTTACCTAGTAAACGAATGTAATCTGGTATTTCCTGCTTAGTGGCTATTTCACAGTTTCTGTAAAACTTCCTATGCGCTACTAATTTTACATGCCTTTAAGATTTCCTAATGAAGTCTAAAGGGGCAACCTCTTTGCAGGCAGCGTTTCAAGTCACAACTTTGAGAACTCGGTGAGCTTTCCTTTTGGTTCTTTTATATCATCTATATGTTCTCTATTTTCTTGTAGAAGTTTGATGCATGGGCAACTAGGTTTCTCTCTCGGTCCAGATTTCTTATCTCCTCCTTCATCCCTGTAGGCCTGTAAAGTTGGGTACAGGGTAGCACATAGTTCACTAGAATCAAGAATGCACTTAGTTATAGAGAACCCTAAAAATAAGAGAAGCGTAGGTAACTCTTGAAGGGTATAATAACTCAATTACATAATACAAGGACAAAGTAATTGTTATGATCCAGTGAAGGACCTTAAAAAATCTAAGATGGCAAGTCATAAACTTACTACAGAGTATTTTATTTTTATTTTGTACTGCTGGATAAAGAATGAAAGATAATTCTTTGAATTTCGGACTTCATTTGTGTGATATCGTAACAGAATGTGATATAATATTGCAGTTGAAGAAGATGTGTAAAGAAGGGGCATATTGGGGTGAGTGTCATTTATTTGGTGCTTATCACAGTTAACTAGAGAAGGTTTATTATCTGGTTTATGCCCTTGTCTTTGGATTTAATTATTCTAATCGGAATTGTAAAATCTAAGGAATTGTTCCATTTGCATTCACAGGGACTATAGCTGGAGTATATGTCGGAATGGAGTACGGAGTGGAGAGAATACGAGGAACTAGAGATTGGGTAAGCTTCACTGTAGATATGCTAGTAAGACTTTTAAGAACAACTAAATAAGCTTCTCATCTATTGTGAGTAGTAGATAGTCTTTGCACTTCATCTTTAGTAAATTCGGGACCAACCTTTCAATACCTACATATGCTAGTAAGATTGTTGATGACTACCTACGCTTCTTTTTTTATCATGTCTAGTAGATAGTCCTTGCACTTCATGTTGTGTGCAATCCGACCCCCTCCCCCTCCCCGAGCCTGCTTATTGTAGCAGGTTGATGTTAGTAAGACTGCTGAGATGGACTAAGATTCCTCCTGAAATTTTCATCATTCCCTGCCAGACTTGTGATTGTGAAAAACATTTGTTTGATGTTTCTGTTCTGTATATGTTTTCTACTTGCTGCTACAAGTTCCATGTCAGACTCTTTTAACAAAAATATATCGGCAAAATCCAACATTCAGTTACTCTTTTATCGATAAGTTGATTGCACACTATTTCACGGTTCTTGCATTTCCTTCAGGTCCAATTCGTCAGCATTTCATTTTAAATTCTAATTTTAACTTGATTCAATTTTATATCATGATTATTTAATCCTTCTGATCTGTTCACTGACGAACTAATGAGTCATAAATATTAACTGGATTGTATATCACTCACCATGCTCATTTACTGTCAATTTGCAGAAGAATGCAATGATTGGGGGCGCATTGGCGGGAGCTGCAATATCTGCTACCAGTAACAACAGCAGAGACAAAATCGTTATGGATGCAATCACAGGAGGTGCTGTTGCAACTGCTGCAGAATTCATCAATTATCTCACTTAAAAGTTGCCGGCTTTTGCTTCCTTTACCATCTTTGGTGAACTAGAGCTCACATTTCTCTAGTTATGGCCATCGTGTGAATAATCTAAGCCGAAATGTGTATTGAATTTCCAGTGCAATCCAGGTTCTGGACATGCTTCCCTTAACTTTATGTCACTTTAGACATCCCTTTTTCCTTCTTATATGTTTTGTCAAAACAAATTTGTTTCAAAAGAAAGAAAAAAGAAAAATTGCTTACATCTTAACTGTTCTCAAATGTACGTAGTCGATACCATGTTCACGTAGTCGCGTGTACACTCGTCATTCTATTTGAATAGTTGGTACAGTTCAGAGCTCGTTTGAAAATGGAATTGAATACTGTAGATAAAGTTATCATAATTGGTCTGTCATGTATGCACGTCGTTTAGGATTTAGTCTGAACGATCCAATCCACGAGAGTGAATTGTCGATGCAATAAGGGATTTTTAGAATTTCATCGCTACGGACTGCTAAGCGCTATTCCCAACTATGCTATCTGCATTGGTTTCTTTGTATGAATATAATGGGCGCTCCTAGAAGTCAATGGTACAGGATGAGATGTAACTTCTTTAAATGACAATCATTCATGTTCCTTTCAGCAAAGTCTTGGACGCATCATAAGAAAGTGATATTCAGATGTTTGATATGATTTTATTCTATATTTTTTACTATGTGTTGTGCATAAGGCCACAATTGGTAAAACATAGAATATTATCAATTGTCCCTTTATAATTACCACTTCAACTCAATCATCATAGTTAATTCTAAAGTCTACTCTATAAATGTAGGCTATATTAGCATTTAGTTTTTTTTTTAATATTTGGCTGATGTATCCCAAGTGTATTTTAATGAGTATATTCTTTTTTAAAAATTAGTGATGATGTGAGTTTCAAATCCAGAACTTCGTAGTCATTAGTAAGTAGCAAGAGTCTTTTTTCATTAGTCTATTCGATTAGCTCAAGTGTATTTTAATACTTTAGATATTTTGAAGCATAATTAAAGTTTAGGATCTTTTGTCATGAACAGTTGCAAGTTAGGAATTTAAAGATTGCCTTGAAAATAAAGAGGAAGAATATATGTGAAAATGTAATGATTGGAAATGGAAAAAGAATAAAAAGAAAAGTAATGATTAGAATGGAAAAAGGATAAAAAGAAGAGATAATGCATGCATTGTATTCGAGCTTTCTTATAGATTCTTCACCCAGTTGATTGTAGTGATCAACTTTTCTTTTGTTAATTTGTTTTAAGAAATAGTATTGCCTAGTTTGAGCTATTACCTTTTCTCAGTCTGGCGTCAGACCTATTTGTTTTTTTTTATTAACGATGAGGGGAGATTCGAATCCAGACTCATCTGATCATTAACGAGAGTCTTTTCCACTAGACTATTCAATTAACTCAATTAAAACTGTTTGTTTAGAGAATAGAGAGAACACATACAACTATCATACTCGATCTTCTATGGAGTAATATTTAATTTGTTTTACTTCACAATGAATTCAAGATTGATTAAGAAGATATCGGAATGAATTCTGTTTGATAGTCGGAATAGTTTGTGGATTAAGAATAACTATGTCTATAAGGGTTGAACTCAAAATGACATTGATCCAAGTAGATGTAATAAGTACCTCGTGTACCTAAAACGCTCTATTTGATGATAAAAATGTTTTAGTAAGGTTTTCGTTCTTGAATTTTAGCTTTTCTCCTAGTTTGTATGCATTTATTTATATTTTATCATCTAACTTTACCAACTTCAAAATTTATGTTTTTGTCTCAAAAGTACTTATACAATCGCGTGTAGATGTTAATTATCAATGAGAAAATTAAGTTGGGGATTAATCTACACCATTTTGTCACTATGAGGGACTAAACTGCAATAAAACCACTATCCGGAAACTAGAATCAATGCGATAGCGAGGTTGAGCAGTAGCGAAGGCCACAATCTTGGTGACACTATTGGGGACCATTTCAACAATTTATTTTTGGTATTATCATTAACTTGTGTTAGACATCGAGAAGTGTTAAGTCTTAGTATGTGATATCATAGAAGTACATTATTGTCACATTGGTTACATATTATAAAGTTGGTCGAAAGTGATTATATTGAAAGTAGTGAATCTTTGATAGATGTAAAACTCGTAAAAGAGAGGAGGCATAATTGATAATATATGAAACTGAAGGATGTATATTCATATGATATCATTCAAGTTCTCCTTCATGCAAACAACAATGGAGACAAGATACGAGACAAACTATATTATAACTTCAACATACATTAAACTATGAGATAACTTAGCAAATCTATTAAATAGATTAACCAAATTGACTCATGGCCATTATTTGTACACACTGTCTTCAAAACAGAAAACATACATGACAAGTAAACATTATTTTTAATATGGTTTTAGGACACTTTCATTTGGCATCTTCAACAGTTGCAAGGATCGCATTTGCAGCTTGATCCACATTTGCAACCATTTCCACCTTCACTTCCAAAGCTTTGCTCGGATCCCTCGGTCAAACTACAAAAGAGAATGAATATATGTAGTTAGAGCAATATGTTCAAGGTCGGATCTAGGTGTTTTGGTGTACGTGCAATGGCTGATCTATTAAGGTTCGCGCATGTTCAGTCGAACAATCATTCTTTTTGAAAAATAAAAAATTATAGAGAGATACAAGAAAATTAATATAGAAATTGATATTTGTGTTTGTATTTCAAACATTTAAGTATTTTGAACAACCACTCCAAAATTTATATCAATTAAATAGAAAAATAAAGAAACGAAAAATAATGTATTACTATTAGACATACTTCTTCACAGGGGTAACCCCTTGGATAAGGGTAACTGTGGTGGTCTTCTCCACCTCGATGTCAGGGTACATCTTGCCGCAACTATACAAACAATACCATGTTAGAAAATAGAGTTAAATAGCGGTCTTCGATTCGAAACTCACGTATAAAATAGTGATAGAAAAAAATTATTACTTGCAAGATGATCCACAGTTGCAAGAAGATCCACAGTTGCACCCAGACATGTTTGAATTTGGTTGATGAGATGAGAAAATTAAAGAGTTGTATATAAATGATAGATATTAGAGGAGATGTTTTGAATGCTCTATATCAGTAGTTGGCCCTTCTATTTATAAGTAAAAAAATGGGAATGGTGAGATATATGGTCACGTATGAATCGAATAGTATTGGCCAATGTTTTTTTATTTATTTTTTATTTATTTGCTTGCCATTTGAAATATAATACTTTTCGATGGTGACTAGTCGAAAGTGATAACTATGATACATATATAAAGAATCTTCTTATTAGTTAGACGTTAATTACTAAATTTTCTTCCCAAATTGAAATGTAAAGTAATAATTAACTTTCTATTAGAAGGATAACATATTATCATCATTCATTAATATAACAAGATTGGCTTTTAGTACTAATTAATATGATATGAGGTATAAATATGGAAAAAGGAAGCTAAATCAATGGATCATTACTGTTTAATTTTTTTGCTAAAGTCAATCTTAGTGGATAACCATCAGCCATAATTATTAAGCCAAGAATAAATCAAATTAAACTTGGTCCATATTACTGAAATCATCAGCGATCCTTTAACAATTTAAAGCCAATTATGTACTTATATAAGTTTTTATTTCCAGACCACAAAATATAAGTGAATTTTATCTTCTTCTTGTGGGATTTTTAAAAATTACTCCCTCCGTCCCTAAAAAATTGTCATATTTTGACTTTTGATGGTCAACAAAGCACGATTTAAAATATAAATATCAATTATTCTACATACAAAAAAATTATAAAAAATTAATATTTCAAAAATATACATTGAGACGAATCTAACAAGGTCCCACAAAGCTATATTATTTCTTATCACTTAATGAGAATTCATGATCAAATTTTATAATGTTTGACTAACAAAAGTCAAAATATGACAATCTTTTAGGGACGGAGGGAGTATTTAATTACATGAAATTATTTTAAAAGTAATAATCACTAGATAACATACTATATATATATTGTATGAAAGTACTTTCATAAAATGAAGTCTAAAGAATGGAGCCGTGCGGAATAAATTTAGTGTGTTTGTGAAGAATAAAGAAGTCAGTGTTAGCCTATATGACAACCTAAGAGGGGGGGTGAATTAGGTTATAGCGGAACTATAGCCAATTTTCGGATTAATAAAATTATTAATATCGAAACCCCAAATTAACCTCTTTTACCGAATGTGTGATCACTTATGATATATTACGACACAATCAAATCTATCAACGCACGTAATACATATTATGGAAACCTAGCAATTCTAGCATATAATAGATTATAGACGAGAAAGTAAAGAGTAAGGATAGAGATGCAAACTCGACAAGGCGTGTACCGAGGTTCGCTAATCTACTCCTCGACCCAAGGCTTCCCACCTTTAGGCTTTCTCTAGAATCCACTAGTCGGTACTTCTTCGAAAGTTGGTGAAGTCCAAACCAACATACAACTCTTAGTATCCTACTAAGAACCCAAGCCGCAACCTAGGATTTCGTCCCTATCAAGTCGGAGATGCAACTCCACTACCTCGAGCACTCTATGTCCTATTGCTTGAGCTCTAGCCTCAACACTACGGCAATCTTCCCGATTCCTAGCTTGAGTAAGACTCACAACATCTCGAACCCTCAAGCCTCTAGTATGAAGTAACAATCCTAACTTAATGGGATATCTCTTTATAGTGTAGAGATTTATTTTTTTATCCCAATTCAAATGCTCCTCAATGAGCTACAATAGCATTACAATGTATAGCACAAATTTACAACTCCTTAATTGAGTGGATGTGAATTTGAAGCTTGTATGAACTCCTTGAATGAGTGGATATGAAATTGAATCTTGTTTTCTCTCTTGAGCAATTCAACAAACACCTTGAATGCTCCTTCTTAAACACAAACTCTAGATATAAAACTTAACCTCAATCCTAGATTAAAGTATACAATGATAATCAAACTTGAAGCTTAATCTAGGAGAGTATTTGTGTTTGAATGAGAGATTTTAGCCTTGGAAAGATATGAAAACGTTTGTAGAAGGCATAGGATGTAATGGGGTTGAAATAGGCTTGATTTGGAGCTTAAACGGTCATAAAACGGCTATTTTCGAACCCCATCGTGAGACCCATCGTGACACAAAGGTCCCGATGCGTCTCACGATCAACTTTCTGGCAGATTTTGGGCTCCCATCGTGATACTCATCGTGATACCCATTCTCACGATGGGTCTCACGATGACGATCTCGGAGGACGATGGAAAATCTTAAAACTTCATTTCCCGCTTCGTTAAGACTCCGATTTTGATGATTCAAAATGCGTTGGAAAGCTCTTTTCATCCTCTTTAATAAAATGTATTCAAACCTCAGTTTTGTAAACATTTAGATTTTCAAAACTGTTCTTTTGACAAAACATACATAAAATCGTTAAAACACTTATCGTCTTTTTGTCAAAAATGATTTGGAAAATATCTCTCAAATATAATGCTTCAACTAAGATTATTCAAGAGACTTTAAGCTATGATTGAAGGCTAAATTTTACCTTTGTATGTGCTAGTGATCCATAACTCCTTCGATTGAAATCTTGATCGCTCTTGAATATCTCTGAGCTTCTTTCTTCGTTGTCCTTCGTGACCGGTGAATGATCGACTCTTAGTTTGGTCTTCATTCTTTTCTTTAAGCTTCTTTTGTCTTCAATGACTAGTGTGTAGTTGATTCTTCTTCTTCATCACCACACTTGATCGCTTGTGTTCATTGGTTGTTGTCCTTCCGTGGCAAGTGAATGTCGACTCATTATCTTGGTCGTCTTCTATTCTTCACACCACACGACCATATCTAGATCAATCTATGTTTGGTGCGTTGATTCTCATTTTCTTTTCTTCAATAAAGCTTGGTCCTCTTGACCGGTGTGGTTGACCTTTCATCATTGTCACCACATATATCCTTTGAGTAGCTTTATGTAAATATCACGACAAGCATTCATCGCATATCGAATGTCAATAATCTTGTGCTTGCTAGATATGGTTCTAACATGGCTATGAAATAAATCATTTAAGTAAACATGTTAGATAGTAAATCAATGTTTAAGTCATCATTAAAACAAGGTGTTTACGGACTCATAGTCCAACAGTCAGGACTCAGGACACGAGTAGAATGGATACGTACGCAACTCGGGAAAGGCATTAATTCTTTAGAAGGTGCGTGTTACTCCCATACATAGCCATACTCCCAACTTAGAGATGCACCTGAGTCGAGTTGAATCCGAGCTCAATTTCGTTTCATCATTAAATGAGCCTTAGGCTTAGCTTCTCGGGCTTTGGTGAAAGTTTCACGGAGATGAACCATTCCCAAACCAGGTTCTGAGCTGGTTCATTATTTAACTTATTTCGAAATTTTAAATTTAACCGGATTAACAAAAATTTGTGTTACTTAAAAAATTTAAAAAATAATTAGTACGAGTATATAACAAGGTGAACAAAATCATTAGGTTTCAACGAAAATTAACATTAATCATAAAACTGAATGACAAACGGAGTATAATATAACTAATTTTAATAAAAATGTTACTAATTAATATATATACTACCGATGAGCTAGCCCGGAACCATCTCACAGCTTGGCTCAATTTACTATGAGCGGAGCTTCAAACCTTGGCTCATTCGAAACGAACGGAGCATGAAACCTTGGCTCATTCGAAATGAGCGGAGTGAGCTGCTCGGTGTAACTCGACTCACTCTAATGTCGTCACTATCTGAGAGATAAATTACATTGAATAATGAAGAGTTTAATTAGTGAGATAATGTTTTTATTACGTCGATTTCATTAGAAAGAAACAAACATGCCTAGGAGTTATCACATCTGCGACAATTAACAAGGTCAGCCAGAAAACGACCTTCATGTGTAAGCTAAGAAATTTACTTGAGGGATTATTTTCATTTATTTAAATTTATTTGTTGGAATAAAGGCTCATAAAGCCAATAATTTGTTATTAACCTAGACTAACGATCCTTTGTCCAAGTCAAATGGAGGTTAGTCAAATCCATTTAAACCAAATTTATTCTCCTAACCTTTAGTAACTTCCTCCTCTTAATTCTGTTATTCAGCATACAACGGTTACTTTGACTTAGTCAAATGCAACCATAACTTTTGGTTTATTGGTCCATTAAATGCGCGTCGGTTTTCTCTAGCTACAATAGCTATTTAGTTATTGTGTTCAGCTATAAATAGAAACACATAGCCACACATTTGAAATACCAGAAAACCTAGAAACCATCAAGCCTTCTTCTTCTATTCCTGGGTAAAGAATTATTGCAAGTTCCAAAGTTGTGAGCCACGAGCGGACGTGTCTCGCAGCTGCTGTGTTAACCTTGGGGAGCTTCCGACATTTACGATTACCACCGAGGTCGTGACGATAAAGCTTTCAAGTCAGTGGCTTCCATACCACGGCGCAGCTTAAACCGATAAGTTTATTTTAGTTTTATTTGGTTTACAATTTCTGGATTCACTAATTTACATTGTTGTACTTTCGATCATTATTCTTACATTATTTTCATAAAATAAAAAAGATGGTGATTGAAGTTGTTGGATTTATTTTTATGTTTAACGAAATTAAAGATACTAGTTAGGGTGCACACAGTTAATACATGTGCAAATTTGTTTTTGTAAAAAGTATGAGACAATAAGTTTCACCAATGTTTTAAATGAAATCAACAATAAATTTGAGTAATTAAATTTAATTGATACATTGCTTATAATGAGTTAAAAAGAGATATTAGCATAATGTAAGATGGTTTTATCATGAAAATTTATTTATATAACTACCAACTAATATAAATTCATAAATAGAAAATAAGGATAAAATTACATGTGTTTTTTTTTTTAGCTTGGACATTATATGTAGTAAATTTTCTTAGTTAGACGTTAATTAATAAATTTTCTTAGTTAGACGTTAATTACTAAATTTTCTTCCCAAATTAAAATGTAAAGTAATAGTTAACTTTTTATTAGAAGGATAACTATTTATCATCATTCATTAATATAACAAGATTGGGTTTTAGTACTAATTAATAAAGTTATTTGATGCATTGATGATATGATGTATAAATATGGAAAAAAGGAAGTTAAATCAATGGATCATTTGTTAATTTTTTGCTAAAGTCAATCTTAGTGGATAAACATCAGCCATAATTATTAAGCCAATAATAAATCACATTAAACGTGGTCTTCTTTTAAATCTCCTGGACCAGACGGCTTTCCGGCTGAGTTTTATCAGAAAAATTAGAATACTGTTAAATCCGATCTTATCAATACTATTCTTGATTTCCTTAACAATGACCGACTATTAAAGGAAATCAATAATACCTTCATCACATTGATCCCAAAAAAACCTAATCCCAATAACCTTAAAGACTTCAGACCTATTAGCCTTTGCAATGCTTCTTATAAATTAGCTTCTAAAGTTATGGCAAATAGATTAAAACCAATTTATCCACTCTTTTATCCCCTTTTCAAAATAGCTTCATAACTAGAAGAGGAGTTCAAGACAACATTCTAATGGCTCAAGAACTTACCCACTCCATCTTTTATCTAAGGGAAAGAAAATCGGGCTTGCGGGAATCAAAATTGACATGAATAAAGCCTTTGACCGCATTGACTGGGATTTCTTGTCGGCTGCTTTAGCCAAACTTAAATTCCCACCTCACTGGGTACATCTTATTAAAGAATGTATCTCCACGGTCCAATTCTCGGTCCTTGTCAATGGAAGTGCCTCCAAACCTTTTAAGCCCTCTTGTGGACTAAGGCAAGGAGACCCACTTTCCCCCCTTCTCTTTGCTATATGTACGGAAGCTCTTTCAGCCTCTCTCACGAAACACCAACATCAAAATAATATAAAAGGTATTATTTTGCGGGTCAATCAATTGAGTGGATAATCGAGTAGAGTTTTGCGGGTCAAGTTTGACACTTGCTCCGCTGACATCACTACATGTACCCGGGCTTGATAGAAAAGCCTAACAAACCCTTAATCTCTCGAACCAACAAGCCGACGCCTAACGCCTATATCATCACTACGCCCGGTTAAATTCCTCAAGCCCTTCTCCCGACGTGATAGAACCATATGTGGAAGTGGATCGACACTTTATCAAAGAAAAAGATGATCCTTCCGAATGTAAACTGTAAGATAAAGGTCCATTTTGAAGTTAAAGCACACACACTTCTTCAACAAAACATTTACTCAAATTAGGAGAAGAGATCGATCAGGTGTGCATAAACATCTAGATTTGCATGTGTAGAACAAACTCTGCAACAACCAATCTTTCCTAAATCTGATGTTGTCAAGAAAGCATCGGCAAACCTACCAAAAAAGAAAATCTAACGACCACTTCAAAAACGACATAATAATTATCTATCCACATTGTGTTGTAATGAGCTCAACGATCCTAAAAATATCATTTTTTGGTATCATGAACTCTTGTCCTGGTGCAGGTCTTGTTTACTTTTACCTCTCTTCGTTTTTGCTTTTACTCGGCTCTTTGTCGCAAGGGTCTCCACAGTATTTGCAAAATTTCCAACTGCCATGATTACAAGAAGGATCCCACATGTCACGACTCACGACCTGCAACAGGAGTGTTTCACAAGGTACAATTATGTTCTCCCACGGTCTAATTATATCATAGAAGTAATTCAGAGCTCAGTTATAATCCATCTTGATAAATATGATGGTATAACTATAATTACAATGAGTTTAAGAGCATAGAAAGTTGGAAACATATCATACAAGAAGCTGCCCAAACAAACATTACAGATAGCAAATCTAGGACATCATTACCTGCCACTCAGAGACGACACCGACAACTGCAGCTTTAAGCAATTGGACTCCACAATATGCTTCAATTATCTGAAAGAAAGTCATAAACTCATTGTGTTACTAATTTAGGCCTGTGAGCAAACGTCTTGGTTCGAAATTATCCGACGTATTCGACTCGAAAAGATTCGGCTCGAAGTATGTTCGAAGGCATTACCTGAACCTTGATTTTAGGTATTTCCAAAATCGAGACGAACGGTTCGATTTAGTCCGGCTCGATCACCCCCCTCCCCCCTCATTAAATAAGTGGGCTGAACCATTGTGGACATATATGTATTCCCTTCAACCCGCACATATTCCCACATATAAACCCTAATCACTATATATGTATTTAATGATAAAATCCTTATCAATCCACATATATTCTCTTCTATGTACAATGTACTCCTCTCATTCTTTCATCTCCACTTTCCATATCACCCTCGCCCCTCCCCTTCGGCCCTACCTCATCTCTTCTCTTTTCAAAAGCCGCTACCCCACCTCGCTCCCCCTCATGAGGCATGCCTAGGCCTGTGATCAAACGTCTCCGTTCGAAATAGTCCGACGTATTCGACTCGAAAAGATTCGGCTCGAAGTATGTTCGAAGGCATGATACTGATACCTGAACCTTGATTTTACGTATTTCCAAAATCGAACGGTTCGGTTCGAAAAGGTTCGAATGCATGATACCGAACTCGGACCTTGCAAATATTCGACTCGATTCGGCTCGATTACAGGCCTAGTTACTATGCCTCAAAGTCATAAACTCATGAGTTTACAATACATCAAAAAATAGTGTAAAAAAAAGTAATTTGGATCAAGCCGGATCCATAGATCAGTGCGTATCGGAATTGCCAGAATACGTATGTTTTCAATCAATAACTGCCAGGAACGCCATATTTCCTAATGCTTATGTGGGCTTATGGGCTAGCCACCTATACACTAACAAGTAACAATCTAACCTTAGTCTCTATTATGTTGGCTTATGGGCTAGTCACCCATAACCCTAACAAGAAGATAGTATCAACAATCGAACAAGCACATTCAGATGCAATTACAAAAATCTTACATTGTGTTGCAGGTTTTGGAGTTGGTGCATTGGCTCTAGTTGAAGGCTTAACAGTGTTGTTCTTCATCTTGAATAAAAGGAAACTTGTTCTACAAAGAGAGAAGTTCTTTAGTCAAAATGGTGGTTTGTTGTTAATGCAACGACTCTCTATGTTAAATGAAGGTGCTGTTGTGGATGGCTTCTTCTGGTTTCTTCAAGCATTCACTGATTTACCAGTCAATTCCCTGCGTCTGCGCATGTAGGATTCTTGTAATCTCTCGTCATTATCTCCAGCTTGTGATGGGTGTTCGTTCCTCCGAGACGAAGCGTCGTCGACCTCATCTGCGCGGTCGCGACCTAGCCGATTCCTTAAGTCGCGATTCGCCCCTCGAGGGGGCATGGTTGGTGCGGACACACGTCCTCGCCGGTCGTCGAGACGAGGAGGCCTGGATCCGCCAGCTTGGTGAGTCGGGGGAGTTCTTGATGCCATTAACCTGAAAGTGTGACCGGTGTTCGGCCACAAACACTCCGACGATCAAGTCAGTCAATGGTGTTTGAGAGTATGTGAGTGCAGGTAAAATATCACGTACCTCTATTATGGAATGAGGTTGGGTATTTATAGGAAGTTTCCATCTGGAACTTCTTGCATTAAATGAGGGCACGTGTCACCTTCTAAGTGGTTTAAACGGAACCCTAGGAAGCCAGGCCTTTAAGCGGATCGAGTCCAGCTTATAGTGGGCCGAGTCTTTCTCTTCTCTTATTTAAGAAGGGTGAGGTCCACATCATTGCCCCCACCATTCTTGGATTGGAGTCGAATCTCGTGTCCATGGGCGACAATCGAGGAATGGATTGGTTCGACATCCAGCTGGACCCCACTCGCTGGGATATTCGTCAATATGTTCGCCCCTGTCCCTACGCGTCATCCGGTCCACACGCGCGCCAGAAGTGGATGTCTATAAAAGGTACCCTCCCTTAGTTCTGTTAACCACTTTTAATCACTTGTTCCTCATTTCAGAATTTTCTCTCCTCCGGTCATCTGCTCTGTCTTCACCAACTAACTCCTCCTTGTGCTCTGTTTCAGGTAATTTTTCTTCCCTTGGCCTTTTCTTTTATTTGTTTCATAAAAGTGTCGCATCATTGATATTTCGGGATACCTTTTTGGGGTTAGTATAAGTTTCCCTTAGATTTTAGGAATGTCTCAAGGGGTTCACCTTTTAGGAATGAGTTTTTAAGGGATACCCCTCTCAAGAGCATAGTTTTTTCCCGGGGTTTTCCCTTTTCCGGTGAGTCTCCGGTGACCATTTTTAGCCGGTCGGTGACTGGAGTGGCGTTTTGGAGAAGGAACCGTTTCCTGATAAAGGACGGTTCACTTCCCTAGGGCGGGAAATCCAAACGCTTGGTTTCCCCCTTGACACCTGTCCCCCGGTTCATTTCCCCAGAGCGGGAAAGTGAAACGTTCCAACTCCCCTTTGACACCTGTCCACCAATTCACTTCCTCAGAGTAGGAAACTGAAACGCTTCGACTCACTTTGGCTATGCGTACTGATTGTTACTTTGGTGCCCTTATAGATCCATCCACCATGTCAAACGACCAAACTTCTTCGCCAGCGGCCAACGTAACTCCTGTAAGCCAATCAGCGCCCACGGAGCCGACAACCTCTCTGCCTTCTCCTCGCCATGAGGTGCGTCTGTCTTTCCGCTCTTGTAATCTCTTGTGCTCCTGTGATTTGAGATCTGACGTTACCCGCCTTTTAATATTGCAGGAAGAAAATGTGGCGGACTCTTCGTCAGCGGAAGGGATGCCTCTTCACCCCGTTGGTGGCTCATCTAGCGCGGCCGGTTCTTCCCGATCGCGTGGCAAAGGTAAACAGTCTGGTTCCACTCCCCAGTATATCAAAAAATCTTTGCCTTCTCTTATCCAGTCCTCCCATCTACCCGGCTTCAGGGAATTTTTTTCTATTCCGGATTTTGTCGAAATGCGGGCCCCTTCTTCTTCCGATACCCTTTTTTCTTTTCCTGCGGGCTGGACGCCCATGTATATAGAAAATTTCTCCCTGGGCATGCGACTTCCCTTCTCCCGCTTCGTCGAAAACCTATTGCGTGCTCTTCCTTGTGCGCCTATCCAAATACACCCGAATTCGTGGTTGCTGTTAACAATCTTTCAAGTGGCGTGTCGGCGTCTTCACATTGTTCCGACTGTCGCTCTTTTCAAGGAGAACTACCATGTAGTTCACAGGGCTGGTTCCCTCATAACCTTCTCTGTGAACACTCATGGGGCGGCCATCGCCACGCGCCCCAATAAGGTGTTCGACAGGAGATGGCACAATAAATGGTTTCTCCTTCGGGGGGGCATGAGCCAGGACATCCCTTTAGTCCAAATCCCTCGCGAAAACATAACCCGGCTAGAGCACGTTCCTACTTCTGCCGTAGAGGTCACTTTTCGAGAACGTCTCGCCACCTCCTATTCCCCACTTGCCGATTGGCAAGTTTTTGTCGAAGAAGGGGTGTTGATCCGTGCTGGTTTGGTGCCGACCAAGGTCTTCGCCGAGCCCATTCCGTCTTGGGGTATTAAGCCGACTCTTTCCTTATATTCCTATCCGTCTTATGTGGCGTGCTAACCCGTTTGAATGCATTACTTTTTCAGAGGACGTACTCTCCGAAGCGGCTTTGATTGGTGATCCGCTACAACTGGAGATGGACGACATGACCGGGGAGCGTCTTTCTCTTCACCCAGCCGTGGTGGAACCTAAGGAGGTGACAGATCCCTCCACGATTCCCTTAGCGCCTCCTCCAGCTGGTGGTTTGGTGATTGCTCCGCCGGTTGGTCCTCGTCCCGCTAAGCGCCCTGCTGGGGGGGTGATCTTGCGTAAGTCCCTCTTTAAGAGGCCCAAAGTGACTAAGGACCTAGCCGCCACTTCCACTGCGGCCCCAGCAGCTGCTTCATCCTCTTCCTCAGCGACACCCTCTCCGCCAATTTCTAGTATGGTATCTACCTCGGTGGAGGTGATAAATGTAGACGCTGAGGAGAATGTCCCGGCGGTTCAGGCGGAAATAGCTCTCCCTGCGAGCCTCCCTCCTGCTACGGTCCAGGCGCATACCACTCCTTCAACTTTCCCTATTCCCCGCCGGGCTTTTGCTCCAGATTTCATGCCTGAGCCGCTGTCAGCCAACCTCCGCTATGTGCGTCCTCCCTATACTCTTCAGCCTGCTGGTCTGGAGATCCCCACGCCGGATTTTACCTATGGAGCTGGCGATGCGCTGAAAGCACTGAAGCCACTTTTTACTAAGGGAGAGGTATCCTCTTTTTATGATACGGGGAGTTTGGAGGCGCATAGCGAGGCTGTCTTAGATCACGTGCTGAAGGTATGTCCAGTTGTTATTATTCTTTTTCCTTTCTGGTTGTCTTTGTTTATCTATCTTCTTTTCACTGTGCCGTCTTGACTTTATTTACAGACGGCCAACGGTGTGTTCGGTCTGGCGAGGCGAGCGGGTTTGGCGGAGCATGCCTTCCGTGCCAAAGAGGCCGAAGCTCATCACCTTGGGCTTTTGTATAAGAAGGCTACTGCTGAGGTGGTTGAGCAGACGAAAACTCTGCTGACAATGAATAAGGAACTCAAGGCCACCACCACTCAATTCACCGACCAGCTTGCCCTCGCCACTCAGCTACAGGCCGAGAATGAAAAGCTGAAAGCCGAACAAGAGACCTGGGCGAGGAGTATTTCTGAATCCCAGAAGGCGAGGGATGAGTCTTTAAAGCAAGCCGAGGAGGCAGCTAAGGTTACCGCCGCAGCCCAAGAAGAAGCGAGCCAAGCCCGTGCTGAACTGGCTACTCTGCGAGCTACTCAGAAGGAGTTGACTGATGCTGCGGTGAAGGAGTACGCCGAGGGTGAGGGTGCTGCTTTTGCTGCCGGCGTAGACATAGCAGAATCTCTAACTCACTTTGTTTCGACATTTGAGGAGGAGATGCCTCAACTCCCCGCCTGTCTGGAGACTTTTAAGGCCAAATTTGGACTGAACCCTGAGTGGTTTGAGGCAGCCGCTAGTCGAGAAGACTGAATGACTTCTGGATTGTATTTATTTTGCATTTAGATCTTGGTCTGTTACGAATATTTATATTTATCCTTTTACGAATATTTATACTTATTTTGCATTTAGATCTTGGTATGTATAGTGTCCTGTACCCATGTATGCCCCCTTGAAAAGTCAAGGTTGCACCTTGGGTTTTTAACACGACCAGGACGCATCACGCGCTAGTACTCTCGACGTACCACTACACATGAAAAATTCAGCCTCGCATGTGAGAACGCGAGGGGCTATTCGAACCTAGGACTCTCGCCGTATCGCTAAATGCGGGAGTTGTGTCCGTAGTTCTGTTTAAGTTCATCCTCGCCTGTTTAGACGCGAGGGGCTACTCGAACCTAGGACTTTCGCCGTATCGCTAAATACGGGAGTTGTGTCCGTGGCTTCGTTTAAGTACATCCTCGCGTGTTAGAACGCGAGGGGCTATTCAAAACTAGGACTCTCGCCGTATCGTTAAATACGGGAGTTGTGTCCGTAGCTTCGTTTAAGTACATCCTCGCGTGTTAGAACGCGAGGGGCTATTCAAAACTAGGACTCTCGCCGTATCGCTAAATACGGGAGTTGTGTCCGTAATTTTGTTTAAGTACAGCCTCGCGTGTTAGAACGCGAGGGGCTATCCAAAACTAGGACTCTCGCCGTATCGCTAAATACGGGAGTTGTATCCGTAGTTTCGTTTAAGCAGCTTCACATACCACTGTAGTACAAGACTTCACTTTTATTAAATAATTCAAACGCTCAATCAGCTTTACACAGTACTGTAGTACAATCGTAACTTGGTGACATGCCAGGTCCTAGGAATTAAGCGTCCGTCCACTTCCTCGAGCTCATACGTGCCGGGGCCCAGAATCCGACGGATTCGATAGGGACCCTCCCACTTGGGGCTGAGCTTATGCACATTCTGCGGCTGGCTGGCTGACAGAAGTCTTAAAACTAGATCTCCGACTGCGAACTGCCGTCCTTTCACCCGCTTGTTGTATGCTTTCGCCATGGCATGTTTAAAGGCTTGCATTTTGTAAAGGGCATCGCTCCGGGCTTCGTCGACGAACTCCAGGTTCTCTCGCAGGCGTTGGGCGTTGAGCGCCTCATCAAAACCTCTCTGTCTGTGCGTAGGTGCTCCTATTTCTGCCGGGATAACCGCCTCCGTTCCATATACCAAACTGAAAGGTGTAGCTCCGGTAGTGAACGAAGGTGTAGTTCTTATTGACCATAATACCCCTGGTAGTTCTTGCGGCCACATGCCCCCTGGCGCGTCTAACTGTGCCAAATTCTTCCGCACCCCGTTTAGGATCACTCGATTCATGACCTCCACTTGCCCATTCGCCTGTGGATAGTAAACTGGAGCGAAGCGATGTTCGATGTTATATTTTGCACAAAATTCTTGCACGAGTCGTCCTTCAAATTGGCTGCCATTATCTGAGACCAATATGCGGGGAATTCCGTATCGGGTGACTATGTTCTTCCACAGAAACTGGACCACCTCCTCGCCTCTTATTCTTGACAAGGGTATCGCTTCAACCCACTTGCTGAAGTAGTCCACAGCCACAAGGATGTATTCTAAGTTTCCCTTCGCCCTTGGAAGTTTCCCCACTAGATCGATCCCCCATGCCGCAAACGGGATAGGACTGACGATCGGAGACATACCGGTAGCTGGGAGTTGAGGAACGGGGCTATGCTTTTGGCACGTATCGCACCTCTTGACGTAAGTCTGGGCGTCTTTGACCATCGTGGGCCAATAGTACCCTGTCCGGGTGATCTTGATTGCCAAAGCTTTGCCCCCGATATGGGATCCGCACCACCCTTCATGGACTTCGGCGAGCACTCGGGGTATATCGGACGCGGATACACATAATAGTAGCGGTCCTTCCCAAGACTTGCGATACAATTCGCCATCCCTCATGTGGAACCGCAAACTTCGAGCTTTTATCTGTGCAGCCTCTTTCGAATCCTGAGGCAACACGTCCTGTTCCAGATACCGGGCTATAGGGGTTCGCCAATCTGGTGATTCGTCACGCAGAGCCCTGACCTCCGGAACTTCGTGAGCTGGTCTATCCCGGACTTCCATATAGACATTGGGTGGGATCTCATCGAATGAGTTAGTGGCGACCTGCGAAAGATAATCGGCTTCCTCGTTGCGTACACGCGGGATGTGTGTGAATCTAATGGCTTCGAATCCCCTAGCCAGACGCTGAACTAACGCCTCGTATTTCATTAGTGACTCATTTCGAACATCCGCGCGTCCGGTTATTTGATCAATCACCAACTTGGAGTCCGCCTCTACTACGATCCTTCGTATCCCTATCATATGCGCGAGCTGTAACCCTGCGACCACGGCCTCATACTCGGCCTCGTTGTTGGTTGTAGAGAATTCGAAGCGAATCGCGTAGCCGATCTGTTCCTGTCGAGGTCCTTTGAAGACTATCCCCGCTCCGCACCCCTGGGCGTTCCTAGCGCCATCCACTTGAATGGTCCATTCGTCAGGGGCCGAGTCCGTCTGCGGCTCGGTCTCTTCAGAAGTACCCCTCATGCATTCAGTAAGGAAATCTGCCAAGGCTTGGGCTTTTACACTGTTTCTGGCGATATATTCTATATCGAACTCACTTAATTCGATCGCCCAAGCCGTCAATCGTCCTGACAGGGCAGGCTTTGCCAAGATCCTCTTGAGTGGCTGATCGGTTACAACCTGTATGGGGTGAGCTTCAAAATAGATTTTGAGTTTCCGGGCCGACACGATCAGAGCGAGAACGAACTTATCGATGTCCGGGTACCTCTCTTCGGGACCATGCAGCACATGACTGACATAAAAAATAGGCTTTTGTACCTTGTCTTCTTCCCGAATTAATACACTGCTTACCGCCCCCTTGGATACAGACAGATAAACCAAGAGGGTCTCGCCGGCCTCTGGGCGACTAAGCAACTTTGGGGAGCCTAAGTACTCTTTTAATTCGGCGAAGGCCTTAGCGCTTTCCTCGCTCCACACGAACTTCCCCGCCATCGGCGCTGCCTGTCGGAGAGTTTTGAAAAAAGGGAGATTCCTTTCTCCAGATTTGGATATGAAGCGGCTTAGTGCGGCCAGGCACCCTGTCAGTTTCTGAACGTCCTTATAGCTCTTTGGCTCGGGCATATTCACCAAGGCCTGTATCTTGTCGGGGTTTGGCTCGATACCCTTTTCACTGATCATATACCCCAAGAACTTCCCCGAGGTTACACCGAAGGAACATTTTTCCGGGTTGATACGCAATTTGGTGGCGCGCAGCCTGCCTAAGGATTCCCTTAAGTTATCCAGATGATCCTCCTTTCGTCTACTTTTGACGAGCATGTCGTCGACGTAGATCTCCATGTTTCTTCCTATCTGGCTTGCGAAGATGGAATTAACCATGCGCTGGTATGTGGCCCCCGCATTTTTAAGGCCGAAAGGCATGACGGTCCAATAATATAACCCATACTCGGTTATAAAAGCGGTTTTAGGCGCGTCTTCTTCCGCCATTTGGATCTGGTGGTATCCCCTCGACGCATCCATAAAGTCGAACATCTCGTGCCCCGCGCTTCCATCGACCAATCGGTTTAAACATGGTAGTGGATAAAAGTCTTTTGGACAGGCTTTGTTAATGTTGGTAAAGTCCGTGCACATCCGCCAACTCCCGTTAGGCTTTTTGACCAGTACCACATTGGCAATCCACTGTGGAAACTGTAACTCTTTGATCGCTTTCGCCTCTAACAGCGTCTGGACCTCCGACCTTATCGCCATGCCCTTTTCATCACTGAAAGTCCGCTTTTTCTGTTTGATCGGACGCATTCCCGGGTCTGTATGCAATTGATGGAGGGCTATACTTGGATCCACCCCGGGCATATCTTCAGGCCCCCAGGCGAATACATCCATAAAGCTGCGGATTAGCTCGACCAACTGGCGCTTGTGCTCCTCCCCTAAGCGCGTCCCCACACGAAAGGTTTTTCCAGGATTGCTCTCGCTGAAGGCGACCTCTTCTATGTCTTCGTGGGGACTCCCTTTCCGTCGGCTTTCTTTTTCCCTAGGGGAATTATCACTAGTCGACTGGAGAGTTTGCACATTCTTGGGCACATCTCTCTTTTTCCTCCGAAGTTCAGATGACCCCTCCGCCCCTTCGCTTTCCTGGATAGCCGGCACAGATGACAAATAGCACTTCCTCGCACTCTTTTGTTTTCCCACCATCTCTCCTACCCCTGTGGCCGTTGGGAATTTAATTTTTAGGTGCACCGGAGACACTATTGCTTGGAACTCTGTTAACGAAGGTCTCCCCACTATGCCATTGTAAGATGGATCATTGATATCTACCACAGTGAAGGACACTCTCTTTGTGGCAATCCGTGAGCCGGTGCCCATAGTGACGTCCAACTCAACCTCCCCCAACGGATATATGGAGTGTCCGGTGAACCCTGTGAGCGGTGTCCGGATGGGCTGTATGAGGGACCTGGGTAAGTGCAACTCGTCAAAGGTCCGTAAATACAAGACATCTACCGAGCTGCCCGTGTCTACCAACATCCTTTCTACTTCGATGTTGGCTATAACCGGCATGATGACCAAGGGGTCCTCATGGGGTAATTCTATCCCCGCCAGTTCGGAGTCCTCGAAAGTAATGGGCTCCCTTTTAGTAGCTCTTCCCTGGTACGAGGAGAAGACGTCCCGACGAGCATACTTTTTGCGAGCGTTGCGTGAGTCACCACCCCCCGCCCTGCCCCCTGAGATCGTTTCGATGCGACGGCGAACCGGCGCAGGGGAACGATCTCTGTCCGAAAGCGGTGGTGCGGAAGGCGTAGTCTGGGGGCCGCTAGTGAACTCGCGCAGACGGCCCCGTTGGATAAGCTTTTCGATCTCCGCCTGCAAGGTGCGGCATTCGTCGGTGTCATGGCCGTGCTCTCGATGGTAAGCACAATACTTGGTACGGTCCCGCTTGTGTGGGGCCGTGCTAAGGCGTTTTGGTCGCGGAAGCAATTTTTGATCCGCGATGGCCGCATAGATAGTTGAGACGGAGGCGTTTAATGGAGTGAGGGGAGTAGATGGCGTGTCACGGGTGCTAGGCCCTGGGCGATCGCCGTCGCCACTAGATGAATAAGACTTGCGCTTATGTTGGTAGGTAGGATTGTACGGCTTATCCTTCTGCAGTCTATCCCAAACGTGCGTCTTTGGGGTGTATTCCTTCTTAAGGATTGTGTCGCGCAAATCTTTAGGTGGGTCCTTCCGGTACCCACCTTTCTCTCGGACTTTCAACTCTTCCATATCAATGAATTGGCGCACCCGGGCCGTCAGTTCGTCCTTGGAAAGGGACTTTTCGCCGAGCAGGTTCTTTTTGAGGGCGCCATACCTGAGGGCGCGGAAGAAGCCCATATATGCTGTCTTGGCATCGCAGTTGGGGATGGACAGCAGTAAATCATTATAGCGCTTGTGGAAGTCCCGAAGGGACTCGTTTTTCCCCTGCTGCTGTTCCATAAGGACTTTTTCATCAAGCACCTCCCGGATAGCGGCCCCAAACTTGGCGATGAAGGCTTTGGCTGTGTCCTCATATGTGTCAAGTGATTTATCAGGTAGTTCCATGTACCAGTCCAAAGCCTTGCCCTTAAGACTATTGGCGAAAGCCTTGGCCAACAAGTCAGGCTCATTAGTAGCCATCGTCATCTGAGTCAGAAACGCCTTGAGGTGTTTCTGCGGATCAGACGTCCCATCATACTGGGTGAACTGGGGGAGGACAAAACCCGGTGGAGGGACGACAGCCTTGAGGCGGTCGGAAAAGGGCATCTGTGTATGCGCAACGACGGTGGGTGTACGCGCCGAGGCGATGCCAGCGACCTGTTTGCGGAGGGCCTCCATTTCTGCAAGGAGCCGGGCCATATTGGGGTCGGCAGCAGCAACGGGGGGAAACGGTGGTGCTGAAAGTACGGCCCCGGGTGTCGGGGCAGCCGGTGCCGAGGGCACGAGCGGGGTGGTCACCATGGCATCGAGTACCGTAGGCGCCACCAGTGGTGGCGCAGCTTCAAGACGGAGAGCAGCCTCGCGAGCCTGAAGGACAGCCTCAACGCGGCGTTCCACCTCACGATCAATGTCGACAGGAAGGTGGCGACGAGAGGACGAGGAATGATCGCGGGGGGCTGAGGGCCCCCCACGCTGTGTGTTGCGCTGATCTCGTGACTGATTTGTTCGATGATCCACAGACGGCGCCAATGATTTACCAGTCAATTCCCTGCGTCTGCGCATGTAGGATTCTTGTAATCTCTCGTCATTATCTCCAGCTTGTGATGGGTGTTCGTTCCTCCGAGACGAAGCGTCGTCGACCTCATCTGCGCGGTCGCGACCTAGCCGATTCCTTAAGTCGCGATTCGCCCCTCGAGGGGGCATGGTTGGTGCGGACACACGTCCTCGCCGGTCGTCGAGACGAGGAGGCCTGGATCCGCCAGCTTGGTGAGTCGGGGGAGTTCTTGATGCCATTAACCTGAAAGTGTGACCGGTGTTCGGCCACAAACACTCCGACGATCAAGTCAGTCAATGGTGTTTGAGAGTATGTGAGTGCAGGTAAAATATCACGTACCTCTATTATGGAATGAGGTTGGGTATTTATAGGAAGTTTCCATCTGGAACTTCTTGCATTAAATGAGGGCACGTGTCACCTTCTAAGTGGTTTAAACGGAACCCTAGGAAGCCAGGCCTTTAAGCGGATCGAGTCCAGCTTATAGTGGGCCGAGTCTTTCTCTTCTCTTATTTAAGAAGGGTGAGGTCCACATCATTCACTCATTTAGTGATTGCAGTGTTCGCTGTTTATGACAAAGAGAGGTTCAAGGCTTTACTATACAAACTTAAGGTCTCAATAGTTTTATAAATGGGAGCTTAGTACACTTCAACAAAATCGTTCACCCGATATTGAACCGGAACCGAACCGAAACAGGCCGGAACCGATTGACTGGGAACCGATCAAAACCGAATTAATTTCGGTTCTAGTTGTGGGAAAACCGATATGGTCGGTTCGGTCTTTTTTTTGGTTTAAAATTGGACCGAACCGAACCGTGCACACATCACAATAACTAATAATCCCTTTTGTGCAGTATATAGTATAATTTGAACAAATAAAACAATGATACATTCAACCAAATTAAACGGTTGGATATATTCGAAGTAACACCATTGATGATCCTCCAAGATGCCAGGTCTCGAAATTGCGAAAACAATGTACTCCGGTGAAGGAGCCAGAGGAGGACACGAGCAACGATTCAGGGGAAAGACTGATATGGTGGCTGTACATGTGCAGCATCCATCATCACCAAATCATCAAAACTTAATTCGCGGTGCATATCATTAGGCGTCGGCCTGGAAGTTTCGCATCTGGGTGCAATGTGTTCCCCATGCCAAGTACAAATAATATCCTTGAGAGATGGCCTAACCTCTTCCTCAACAAAGTTAGTGTATTCATTGCTGTCACCAGAAACCTTACAGAATTTCACAACTGCGACTTCAGACGCCACCTTGAACACCTCACTAGTCACCAATAGCCTCCCTTTACTCCCCTCAGACGGACCTTGAAGTTTCAACTTGGCTCCATTGATTCTAGCCACCCTAAAATTCAACCTCCTCGCCATCAATTGAACCTTCGCCATGATTATTGTAGCCGAGCACCTTGATGTAAATGTAGTTTCAGTCTTCTTCTTGTTCTCAAACAAGCTAGACAGATCAACCCCTGAAGACATTGATGAAATAAACTCAAATGCATTCAACAGGGCCGGTGAAGAAGGCGATTTGATCATTCCAGGGGACCTCATCATCCCAGGAGATCTCATCATCCCGCGCCTGATTTCTGGAGATGGTCCATATCTGTGAAACATCATATGATGATCCTCAATAGAAAACGCATCTGGCATTTCGAAATCTTTCCTAAACCACGGATCATTTATAATTTCATTCATGGTGATTCTTTTTCCAGGATTCGGTACTAATATCTTCGAAATTAAACGTCTAGATTCAGTGGAAAACCAGGGTGGAAACTTATAATCACATCTGATAACTTTCCTATACATTTTTATTAGACTATCAGCTTGAAATGGTAAAAATCCTGCAATAAGAACATATAATATAATCCCACATGACCAAATATCAGCCAATGTACCATCATATCCTTTGTTCCTTAAAACCTCCGGGGCAATATATGCAGGAGTCCCACATTGGGTCTTAAGTAGTCCATCATTCGCCAACTGTTCAGGCAGGGCCGATAACCCAAAATCCGAAACTTTCAACTTCTGGTTCTCATCCAGGAGAAGATTTTCCGGTTTCAGGTCCCTGTGAATAACACCATTACTATGGCAAAAATCAACAGCACTGATCAGCTGCTGGAAATATTTCCGGGCTGCGGTTTCAGTGAGGCGGCCTTTCGCTACTTTAGCGAAAAGCTCCCCACCCTTGACATATTCCATTACAAGGAAAATCTTGGTTTTTGTAGCCATAACTTCTTTGAGCTCCACAATGTGTGGATGTCTAACTAGCTTCATAACTGATATTTCCCTTGTAATTTGTTCCATCATTTCTGGGCATTTTACTTGATCTTTCTTGATCACTTTGATTGCTACTTTTTCACCAGTTTTCATATGTTCTGCAATATGAACTTTTGCAAATGTCCCTTTGCCTACTAGCTCCCCTGTTTTGTACTTTCCAAGAAGTATTTTTTGTTGAGTTGTGAAGCCATATTTGCTGAGCTGAGCCCATGGAGGCAAAATTATGACAGCTGGCAAAAATAGGTTTCGGACGGGCTTTTAGGAAATAATTGGAGTGCAAGAAAAGAAAGGTCTTTTCTTGACGGAGAAGTTATTTCCTAATAGCATTAGGCCTAGTATCGCATTGTTGCCTATAAATAGCTGGATTCTCCTATGATTCTAACTTGTCCAAGTCTAAAACACAATGTAGACACATAGGGAGAATTGTCCTAGGAAGAATATTAGGGCTCTAATATTCTTGAAGAACTTAGAGAGTTTATCTTTGTTCTTGGTTAGGCTTTGTTGTTGAGACTTTCGGTGTATAAGAAAATACTCAACTGTTAGACTAGCTAGTTGGTAGGGCTTGTGTAACAATCTATATTCATTGATAGTGGAATCTGCAGCAACAACAGGACGTACCTTACACATTGTGGGGGAACCTGTATAAATCCTCGTGTCTGTTTAATTCCGCAATTTATTCTTTTCGTTGTCATTGGGATTCTTGGGTTGGGGGAATTATCCGAAGGAAAATAATTCCTAACAATTGGTATCAGAGCCGCAAGAATCAGTGACTGGAAGCGAAGAGGATGTGACACAGGTGAAAAAAGGTTGATGGGGCAGATTTCAGACGTTGAAGATGAATATAGAAGAGTTGGAAGCACCACTAGCGGGAAAGCCTGAGGATCTAGATGATGTGAAACCTGATAGAGATGTGTTGTGTGTTGGGACGGTGTTCCTCAAGCAGAATTGGGTACAGGAAAAACAGATGAGGTTCGACGTGGTTGTCGTCGATTAGATTCCTGTTGTTGATGTACTGGAGAGTTCTGCAGTATGGAGGAGCTGTGATAACGTTGCTGCCGATGTTGCTTAACAGCTAAAAGTGCAGGGTCAGCTTTGAAGAGCTGTGTTATACGTTGATGCCGATGTTGCGTGATAGCTAAAGAGGCATGGGTCAGGTATGTTGTACTTGGCTGGCAGTTCTAAGGAGAATTCATGTTGTAGAACTTTGTACAGAAGATAGGTGAGGTTCGACGTGAGAAATTCTATGAGGGATAGAATTGTCGTTGATGAAAATCCTATTGGTAATGTACTGGAAGAGTTCTCGGGGAGTCTTGAAGAACTGTTGAAGGGAAGTCGCATTGGAGGTCAGAGAGGTACCCAACTGACAGAATGCGAGACTTCACTTGGTAATGAGTTGAAGACTGTGAACGAATCATCCGAGTTAGCTGGCGTTGTTCACAGGCCTGGTGAGAGGTATTTCCAACCTCCTGGAGATTTGCTAACTGGTGAAGGATGTTCTGATCAAACATCAAAGATCAATGAATTGGATCAAGGAAAGTCGTTAACGTGGAAAGGGAAAGAAGAAGAGAAAAATTCATTGATGACCAATCGAGCTTGGAGGTTTTTCCAAGGTGTCTGGGTGGCAGACACGGGCAGGACATGAAAATTGTCTGAATGAGGGTAAATTCCAACGGGGTAAAGGTATTGACTATTCTCGTTTCTCTTCGATAGTCATGTTGGTGTCATTCAGTGTTGTTCTGGGATTGGTAACAAAGGAACTGAAGTTGGGATCAGCTTCAGTGGGAGTTCGGGGATGATGAACTCAAGTGGGAGTTGCTGCAGATTGATGCTTGAAGATGGTGATCCGAAATATGTCTTCAAGTGGGAGATTGTTGAGTTGTGAAGCCATATTTGCTGAGCTGAGCCCATGGAGGCAAAATTATGACAGCTGGCAAAAATAGGTTTCGGACGGGCTTTTAGGAAATAATTGGAGTGCAAGAAAAGAAAGGTCTTTTCTTGACGGAGAAGTTATTTCCTAATAGCATTAGGCCTAGTATCGCATTGTTGCCTATAAATAGCTGGATTCTCCTATGATTCTAACTTGTCCAAGTCTAAAACACAATGTAGACACATAGGGAGAATTGTCCTAGGAAGAATATTAGGGCTCTAATATTCTTGAAGAACTTAGAGAGTTTATCTTTGTTCTTGGTTAGGCTTTGTTGTTGAGACTTTCGGTGTATAAGAAAATACTCAACTGTTAGACTAGCTAGTTGGTAGGGCTTGTGTAACAATCTATATTCATTGATAGTGGAATCTGCAGCAACAACAGGACGTACCTTACACATTGTGGGGGAACCTGTATAAATCCTCGTGTCTGTTTAATTCCGCAATTTATTCTTTTCGTTGTCATTGGGATTCTTGGGTTGGGGGAATTATCCGAAGGAAAATAATTCCTAACATTTTTTTCTCCATTATTATCAGCTTCAAAAAATCCTGATAAAATTGAATACTAACCCTTTTCTGAAAAATAAATATGGGTTTTGGAAACTTTTAGTGAAAAAATGTTGAATAAAGAAAACAAAGTTTGGTGAATTCTATGAATTTTGCTTGTAATTAGCATAACAGATTGGAAAAATAAAACACAATATGAAAATCTATCTGGATATATGAATATGAGGATAGATTCATTTGATCCAAACGTATGTTATATATAGAAAACTGCTTACAAAATCAACTGAAGACATGGGAGTTATTTATTTTATTTAGGTATGTTACACGTAATGCTGTGTTGTCCATTATCACCTTTTGATGTGGATATAAGGTCAATGTTTTGAACCCCACACGTGTTGTCCCAGTGGTTAGGGTGTATGCAGATTACTCCAATTGGCATGGGTTCGAACCATGCCAGCGGCAGCTTGGGAGTTTTATCCCAGGCTAAGTACGCAGCGTAGACAGGCCTCCATACACTCTGGTCCTGGGGATCGTACCGTGATTTACTCCCTTTCAAGTTGTAGGTTCGGCGTGAGGGGACGCTTAATGTGAGCGATATCACATTTTGCTCCAATAAGGTCAATGTTTTATCATTGATTTTTTTAATATATGTCATAAGCGTACATGTTAAGATGCTAACATTTATTTCTGAAATTTGATATGTAATTTTTTTTTTGAAAATATACATTTTCTAATATGTTTTCAGATACTATATATTTTTACTTTCAACTTTACGTCTTAACGTGTATTCTTAAGACACATACTAAATAAGATGTTTTATCGTAGCAACAAGTTACTTGCATTTCAATGTACGAGTCATTTTTATGTGTTAATTAGGGTTAATTTTGTATTAACTAAATCTGAACCACTGAATCAACTATCTATTTTTAAATTTGAATCTTATGACTATTTTTAATATTTTGGTTATTGTTAAATTTTCTTGAATTAATACAAAGTTAACTAGTGTTAGTTAACACACATACAAATATAACTACTATATGGTATATATGTGGCAATGACTTGAATTTAAGATAAAATTTTGATGTATTCGGTAATTCACTTTTATTTCAATGTAGCCTTATAATATCTTGTGAAATGAATATGTTACAACGCATTTGTCGACGTGTTTATTGCATTTGACTTTAGTATAAAGATAATGAAATTGATATAAAGAAAAGTAGTTGAGATGACATGATCGAGTTGATTTCAGGTTTAATTAGATGATGATGATATAATAAGCATGCGCCTATTTCACAAGATCTAGATAATTCCTCGATAAGGGTCCACGTATTTATGATGAAATCAAAGGTTAAGAGAATAAGTATCTCAAACTACCATCCTTATCCATGTAAAATATTGTCCAACATTTTAGTTCATTACTAGCAAAATTATCAAATTTTATGCATCATTGAGACATGAAATATTATTAATTTGAACCAAAATATTGATTTGAATAGTAATACAATGTTATAGTACCATATATGACACAATTCCATAGAACATTATATAACACATAAATGTATTTGACATCAAAATAGAAATGCCAATAATCAGAAACTGAACCAATAGGGATAGGGGTTTAGGGGCATGTGTTCTTCTAAATTTTTGAAAATTAAGGATATATAATAATATAAACTTTACATTAGTTATTGTTAAAGAGTCTATAGGGTTCCACTCTAAAACCAATTGGCAATAGAGGAAGTATCTCAAGATCTTATATTGACTCCGGGAGGACACCGACTTTCGATGTGGGATACGCGTCTTAACAGTTAGCAACATGCATGTGTTGTAATTGAATAAACAAAAGTGTTATTTTTTTGTTAAATATATCAAAATTCGAATTCCATGGGTATATTGTTTACACTATCTTTTTTTATTTTCAATTTTCATTTTTTAAATTATGCCCCTTTATTTATTTAAGTCTTTTAGATTTAGTTCTTCTTTTAAATTTCATGATAATATGTTAATGTTAGTATGTTGAGGTTTAGAATGAAATAATTAAAAGTATAAAAGTCAAAATTCGATTATAGCATATATAACCACCATTGAAAGGTTCCCCAGTATTTATTTATTTATATGTCCCTTTTGAAGAATTTTTGATCAAGCATTATCGACTTATTATTGATATATATGGTAATTAGTAGTTAGGATGTGTGTAGCGTTCTCGCGCATTCTTGTTTGTGGTTGTGGAGTTGTGGTATGTCGTTTTATATTAGTCACTGTTAGACACCCATACCTTATTGAAATTTGGTGAACATACTGAGGGATAACCTTGGTTGTGCACGAAAGTGATGAGTGAAACTGTTACACGTATATACAGGAGGTAAATTACGGGATATGTGTCACCTGATCAGGGGATTAGAGCTTGTCAGTTAATCATCAACACAAGTTGTGCTACCTATGAGAGTAAAATTATCCTGATTGCTTGAAGAGACAAGACTGCTGATACTTTGCACTCTACTTCTTTACCAGTTGAGTAATGATCTGATACACCTTGGATGTGCACTCTTATGTGGAAAGCGAATAAATTAATACTACCTCCATCCCTAAATGATTGTCACATTTTGACTTTTGATGGTCAACAAAACACGATTTAAAATGTAAATATCTATTATTCTACATGAGAAAAAATTATAAAAAGTTGATATTCCAAAAATATATATTGAGACGAATCTAACAAGGTCCTACAAGACTATATTATTTCTTACCGTATAATGAGAATTAATTGTCAAATTTTGTTATGTTTGACCAATAAAAATCAAAATGTGACAATCTTTTAGGGACGGAGGAAGTATCAAATAAAAGAATAATTGTTTTAGATAAAACATAGAATGACAAATGACTCTTTTAAACTAGTATATATAACTTTTAATTTTAATATAAATTTTGTTTAGAAAAAATATGATTGACTATTATTTACTCATCTTCTCATACACCCACTTCTTCCTCGATGGGTTGGTGAATATATAAATTCGTGCTGAAAATGTAATTTGATTTAATATGTTTATTTGGAATTTTGGATCATATTTTTCTTCATCGTGTAAAACTAAGTAGGTATGTACGTTGATGACTTGTTCACTATACCATTCGAATTATATGACTTATCACCAAATATAATGTCATACCTGCTAACCTGCACCTGCCTGATACATAATGAGAAGATTATGTAAGTTTGAAAGTCAAACCATACAATAATATTATAGGAGTATAATAAAATCATTTCCATATACTGATGTAGTCATGTATTAATTAAAACGGATAACGATGTGGTGCCCACTAATAATGTTTTCAATATTTTTTTTAATAAAATGGAGAAAAAAGATCAAGTGAATAATTATAAATAGCTTGTTAATGGTACCTTATAACTTCGTGACATGCATATATATACCTTAATCCATGCATGTAGCTATAGTTTGAGAAAACTAGACTGGAAATACTCTCTTCATCTCTAAATGATTGGTATATTTTGATATTTCATAATCAACAAAATAAGATTTAAAATGTAAATATATCTTACTTTACATATGAAAGAAATGATAACAAGTTGATATTTCAAAAATATATATTGAGACGTATCTAACAAAATCTCATAAGACTATATTATTTTCTATCGTTTAATGAGAACTAATATTCAAATTTTATAAAATTTAACCAATAAAAATCTAAATATACCCATCATTTAAAAATGAAGAAAGTAACATTCATATTTCTCCCTTTGATAATTGACAATGATGATAATAAATATCAATATCATTTTAATTTCAGTTGAAGTTATTATACGCACAAATGGATGTTGTAGTCTCAGTTTGGATATAATAAAGAAAATCAATTGGATAGTTTTTAAAGTAGGTTAGTTTATTTTTGGTGATAATCAGTGATAAAATAAATTCTAAACTCAGGACCTTCATTACTAATAAATACTTTTTTTCATTAAATTATTCAATTAATTGTTAAGTAAATTAGTTGTAATAACTAATGCAACTATTAACCGTCGTCTATCTATAATCTATAAGAATTAAGAAGATTATATTTAAGGACGATTTGGTGTTGTTAGTGGACCGAATAATTTGGAACCCGCTGATTACCGACTCGAAAAATCTGAAACCCGTTACCCACTCATATCCTTTCGAGCGATACTCAAATAAATTTTTTTTACTAGATAGTTTATAGGGTAAATCCGGACCGGCTTGTCGCTCAGCTCAAGAAACCTGATTCGCTAGCCGCTAGTGTCTTTATCGAGCAATACGAAGGTAATATGTTTGCTATAATTATCCGTCTCAATAAAGCCCAAACCCGGCCGAGTAAGTTGATGTCAGCCTTGTTTGCAAGTAAAACATATAGTCGCCGGTCGGTAGGCTTATATTTTATTGGGCCGAGACTTCAACCGTGGCAGCCTTAATTGAACAGGCCTCACTCTGAGAGCTCAATTAGCTCGATGGGCTCATACGATTTAAGGTCCGGGTTTAAGGCGTAATCCCTAGTTATTAAGCTATGAATGAGAAATAAGACCAACTAATTATTTTTGCTTTGCCAATTTAATACTCCCTTCATCTCACTTTTATGTCCCGAGAACATTCACTATATTATATAGTATAATCATGTTGGTGGAGTAGGTGAGTTTGTGTGGTAAGTTCATTAATTTGAGTTTTCCTACCAATATTTTCTTAATCGAGTCTGTTAATAAAGTCTGTGGTTCATAACCTATTACGTCATCTCGACTCGAGTCGACCCAAAATACACTAAAAAAATAGCGATTATAGATAATCCCGTTACAAATTAAAAATACTTAATCTTGCACGACACTCAGGCTTGTAAGTATTATATTTTGTTGGAATTGTGTTGAAGCTTGAAGATATGAAAGTAGTATTCGTGTTATGGTGATTTACCAGTCAATTCCCTGCGTCTGCGCATGTAGGATTCTTGTAATCTCTCGTCATTATCTCCAGCTTGTGATGGGTGTTCGTTCCTCCGAGACGAAGCGTCGTCGACCTCATCTGCGCGGTCGCGACCTAGCCGATTCCTTAAGTCGCGATTCGCCCCTCGAGGGGGCATGGTTGGTGCGGACACACGTCCTCGCCGGTCGTCGAGACGAGGAGGCCTGGATCCGCCAGCTTGGTGAGTCGGGGGAGTTCTTGATGCCATTAACCTGAAAGTGTGACCGGTGTTCGGCCACAAACACTCCGACGATCAAGTCAGTCAATGGTGTTTGAGAGTATGTGAGTGCAGGTAAAATATCACGTACCTCTATTATGGAATGAGGTTGGGTATTTATAGGAAGTTTCCATCTGGAACTTCTTGCATTAAATGAGGGCACGTGTCACCTTCTAAGTGGTTTAAACGGAACCCTAGGAAGCCAGGCCTTTAAGCGGATCGAGTCCAGCTTATAGTGGGCCGAGTCTTTCTCTTCTCTTATTTAAGAAGGGTGAGGTCCACATCATTGCCCCCACCATTCTTGGATTGGAGTCGAATCTCGTGTCCATGGGCGACAATCGAGGAATGGATTGGTTCGACATCCAGCTGGACCCCACTCGCTGGGATATTCGTCAATATGTTCGCCCCTGTCCCTACGCGTCATCCGGTCCACACGCGCGCCAGAAGTGGATGTCTATAAAAGGTACCCTCCCTTAGTTCTGTTAACCACTTTTAATCACTTGTTCCTCATTTCAGAATTTTCTCTCCTCCGGTCATCTGCTCTGTCTTCACCAACTAACTCCTCCTTGTGCTCTGTTTCAGGTAATTTTTCTTCCCTTGGCCTTTTGTTTTATTTGTTTCATAAAAGTGTCGCATCATTGATATTTCGGGATACCTTTTTGGGGTTAGTATAAGTTTCCCTTAGATTTTAGGAATGTCTCAAGGGGTTCACCTTTTAGGAATGAGTTTTTAAGGGATACCCCTCTCAAGAGCATAGTTTTTTCCCGGGGTTTTCCCTTTTCCGGTGAGTCTCCGGTGACCATTTTTAGCCGGTCGGTGACTGGAGTGGCGTTTTGGAGAAGGAACCGTTTCCTGATAAAGGACGGTTCACTTCCCTAGGGCGGGAAATCCAAACGCTTGGTTTCCCCCTTGACACCTGTCCCCCGGTTCATTTCCCCAGAGCGGGAAAGTGAAACGTTCCAACTCCCCTTTGACACCTGTCCACCAATTCACTTCCTCAGAGTAGGAAACTGAAACGCTTCGACTCACTTTGGCTATGCGTACTGATTGTTACTTTGGTGCCCTTATAGATCCATCCACCATGTCAAACGACCAAACTTCTTCGCCAGCGGCCAACGTAACTCCTGTAAGCCAATCAGCGCCCACGGAGCCGACAACCTCTCTGCCTTCTCCTCGCCATGAGGTGCGTCTGTCTTTCCGCTCTTGTAATCTCTTGTGCTCCTGTGATTTGAGATCTGACGTTACCCGCCTTTTAATATTGCAGGAAGAAAATGTGGCGGACTCTTCGTCAGCGGAAGGGATGCCTCTTCACCCCGTTGGTGGCTCATCTAGCGCGGCCGGTTCTTCCCGATCGCGTGGCAAAGGTAAACAGTCTGGTTCCACTCCCCAGTATATCAAAAAATCTTTGCCTTCTCTTATCCAGTCCTCCCATCTACCCGGCTTCAGGGAATTTTTTTCTATTCCGGATTTTGTCGAAATGCGGGCCCCTTCTTCTTCCGATACCCTTTTTTCTTTTCCTGCGGGCTGGACGCCCATGTATATAGAAAATTTCTCCCTGGGCATGCGACTTCCCTTCTCCCGCTTCGTCGAAAACCTATTGCGTGCTCTTCCTTGTGCGCCTATCCAAATACACCCGAATTCGTGGTTGCTGTTAACAATCTTTCAAGTGGCGTGTCGGCGTCTTCACATTGTTCCGACTGTCGCTCTTTTCAAGGAGAACTACCATGTAGTTCACAGGGCTGGTTCCCTCATAACCTTCTCTGTGAACACTCATGGGGCGGCCATCGCCACGCGCCCCAATAAGGTGTTCGACAGGAGATGGCACAATAAATGGTTTCTCCTTCGGGGGGGCATGAGCCAGGACATCCCTTTAGTCCAAATCCCTCGCGAAAACATAACCCGGCTAGAGCACGTTCCTACTTCTGCCGTAGAGGTCACTTTTCGAGAACGTCTCGCCACCTCCTATTCCCCACTTGCCGATTGGCAAGTTTTTGTCGAAGAAGGGGTGTTGATCCGTGCTGGTTTGGTGCCGACCAAGGTCTTCGCCGAGCCCATTCCGTCTTGGGGTATTAAGCCGACTCTTTCCTTATATTCCTATCCGTCTTATGTGGCGTGCTAACCCGTTTGAATGCATTACTTTTTCAGAGGACGTACTCTCCGAAGCGGCTTTGATTGGTGATCCGCTACAACTGGAGATGGACGACATGACCGGGGAGCGTCTTTCTCTTCACCCAGCCGTGGTGGAACCTAAGGAGGTGACAGATCCCTCCACGATTCCCTTAGCGCCTCCTCCAGCTGGTGGTTTGGTGATTGCTCCGCCGGTTGGTCCTCGTCCCGCTAAGCGCCCTGCTGGGGGGGTGATCTTGCGTAAGTCCCTCTTTAAGAGGCCCAAAGTGACTAAGGACCTAGCCGCCACTTCCACTGCGGCCCCAGCAGCTGCTTCATCCTCTTCCTCAGCGACACCCTCTCCGCCAATTTCTAGTATGGTATCTACCTCGGTGGAGGTGATAAATGTAGACGCTGAGGAGAATGTCCCGGCGGTTCAGGCGGAAATAGCTCTCCCTGCGAGCCTCCCTCCTGCTACGGTCCAGGCGCATACCACTCCTTCAACTTTCCCTATTCCCCGCCGGGCTTTTGCTCCAGATTTCATGCCTGAGCCGCTGTCAGCCAACCTCCGCTATGTGCGTCCTCCCTATACTCTTCAGCCTGCTGGTCTGGAGATCCCCACGCCGGATTTTACCTATGGAGCTGGCGATGCGCTGAAAGCACTGAAGCCACTTTTTACTAAGGGAGAGGTATCCTCTTTTTATGATACGGGGAGTTTGGAGGCGCATAGCGAGGCTGTCTTAGATCACGTGCTGAAGGTATGTCCAGTTGTTATTATTCTTTTTCCTTTCTGGTTGTCTTTGTTTATCTATCTTCTTTTCACTGTGCCGTCTTGACTTTATTTACAGACGGCCAACGGTGTGTTCGGTCTGGCGAGGCGAGCGGGTTTGGCGGAGCATGCCTTCCGTGCCAAAGAGGCCGAAGCTCATCACCTTGGGCTTTTGTATAAGAAGGCTACTGCTGAGGTGGTTGAGCAGACGAAAACTCTGCTGACAATGAATAAGGAACTCAAGGCCACCACCACTCAATTCACCGACCAGCTTGCCCTCGCCACTCAGCTACAGGCCGAGAATGAAAAGCTGAAAGCCGAACAAGAGACCTGGGCGAGGAGTATTTCTGAATCCCAGAAGGCGAGGGATGAGTCTTTAAAGCAAGCCGAGGAGGCAGCTAAGGTTACCGCCGCAGCCCAAGAAGAAGCGAGCCAAGCCCGTGCTGAACTGGCTACTCTGCGAGCTACTCAGAAGGAGTTGACTGATGCTGCGGTGAAGGAGTATGCCGAGGGTGAGGGTGCTGCTTTTGCTGCCGGCGTAGACATAGCAGAATCTCTAACTCACTTTGTTTCGACATTTGAGGAGGAGATGCCTCAACTCCCCGCCTGTCTGGAGACTTTTAAGGCCAAATTTGGACTGAACCCTGAGTGGTTTGAGGCAGCCGCTAGTCGAGAAGACTGAATGACTTCTGGATTGTATTTATTTTGCATTTAGATCTTGGTCTGTTACGAATATTTATATTTATCCTTTTACGAATATTTATACTTATTTTGCATTTAGATCTTGGTATGTATAGTGTCCTGTACCCATGTATGCCCCCTTGAAAAGTCAAGGTTGCACCTTGGGTTTTTAACACGACCAGGACGCATCACGCGCTAGTACTCTCGACGTACCACTACACATGAAAAATTCAGCCTCGCATGTGAGAACGCGAGGGGCTATTCGAACCTAGGACTCTCGCCGTATCGCTAAATGCGGGAGTTGTGTCCGTAGTTCTGTTTAAGTTCATCCTCGCCTGTTTAGACGCGAGGGGCTACTCGAACCTAGGACTTTCGCCGTATCGCTAAATACGGGAGTTGTGTCCGTGGCTTCGTTTAAGTACATCCTCGCGTGTTAGAACGCGAGGGGCTATTCAAAACTAGGACTCTCGCCGTATCGTTAAATACGGGAGTTGTGTCCGTAGCTTCGTTTAAGTACATCCTCGCGTGTTAGAACGCGAGGGGCTATTCAAAACTAGGACTCTCGCCGTATCGCTAAATACGGGAGTTGTGTCCGTAATTTTGTTTAAGTACAGCCTCGCGTGTTAGAACGCGAGGGGCTATCCAAAACTAGGACTCTCGCCGTATCGCTAAATACGGGAGTTGTATCCGTAGTTTCGTTTAAGCAGCTTCACATACCACTGTAGTACAAGACTTCACTTTTATTAAATAATTCAAACGCTCAATCAGCTTTACACAGTACTGTAGTACAATCGTAACTTGGTGACATGCCAGGTCCTAGGAATTAAGCGTCCGTCCACTTCCTCGAGCTCATACGTGCCGGGGCCCAGAATCCGACGGATTCGATAGGGACCCTCCCACTTGGGGCTGAGCTTATGCACATTCTGCGGCTGGCTGGCTGACAGAAGTCTTAAAACTAGATCTCCGACTGCGAACTGCCGTCCTTTCACCCGCTTGTTGTATGCTTTCGCCATGGCATGTTTAAAGGCTTGCATTTTGTAAAGGGCATCGCTCCGGGCTTCGTCGACGAACTCCAGGTTCTCTCGCAGGCGTTGGGCGTTGAGTGCCTCATCAAAACCTCTCTGTTTGTGCGTAGGTGCTCCTATTTCTGCCGGGATAACCGCCTCCGTTCCATATACCAAACTGAAAGGTGTAGCTCCGGTAGTGAACGAAGGTGTAGTTCTTATTGACCATAATACCCCTGGTAGTTCTTGCGGCCACATGCCCCCTGGCGCGTCTAACTGTGCCAAATTCTTCCGCACCCCGTTTAGGATCACTCGATTCATGACCTCCACTTGCCCATTCGCCTGTGGATAGTAAACTGGAGCGAAGCGATGTTCGATGTTATATTTTGCACAAAATTCTTGCACGAGTCGTCCTTCAAATTGGCTGCCATTATCTGAGACCAATATGCGGGGAATTCCGTATCGGGTGACTATGTTCTTCCACAGAAACTGGACCACCTCCTCGCCTCTTATTCTTGACAAGGGTATCGCTTCAACCCACTTGCTGAAGTAGTCCACAGCCACAAGGATGTATTCTAAGTTTCCCTTCGCCCTTGGAAGTTTCCCCACTAGATCGATCCCCCATGCCGCAAACGGGATAGGACTGACGATCGGAGACATACCGGTAGCTGGGAGTTGAGGAACGGGGCTATGCTTTTGGCACGTATCGCACCTCTTGACGTAAGTCTGGGCGTCTTTGACCATCGTGGGCCAATAGTACCCTGTCCGGGTGATCTTGATTGCCAAAGCTTTGCCCCCGATATGGGATCCGCACCACCCTTCATGGACTTCGGCGAGCACTCGGGGTATATCGGACGCGGATACACATAATAGTAGCGGTCCTTCCCAAGACTTGCGATACAATTCGCCATCCCTCATGTGGAACCGCAAACTTCGAGCTTTTATCTGTGCAGCCTCTTTCGAATCCTGAGGCAACACGTCCTGTTCCAGATACCGGGCTATAGGGGTTCGCCAATCTGGTGATTCGTCACGCAGAGCCCTGACCTCCGGAACTTCGTGAGCTGGTCTATCCCGGACTTCCATATAGACATTGGGTGGGATCTCATCGAATGAGTTAGTGGCGACCTGCGAAAGATAATCGGCTTCCTCGTTGCGTACACGCGGGATGTGTGTGAATCTAATGGCTTCGAATCCCCTAGCCAGACGCTGAACTAACGCCTCGTATTTCATTAGTGACTCATTTCGAACATCCGCGCGTCCGGTTATTTGATCAATCACCAACTTGGAGTCCGCCTCTACTACGATCCTTCGTATCCCTATCATATGCGCGAGCTGTAACCCTGCGACCACGGCCTCATACTCGGCCTCGTTGTTGGTTGTAGAGAATTCGAAGCGAATCGCGTAGCCGATCTGTTCCTGTCGAGGTCCTTTGAAGACTATCCCCGCTCCGCACCCCTGGGCGTTCCTAGCGCCATCCACTTGAATGGTCCATTCGTCAGGGGCCGAGTCCGTCTGCGGCTCGGTCTCTTCAGAAGTACCCCTCATGCATTCAGTAAGGAAATCTGCCAAGGCTTGGGCTTTTACACTGTTTCTGGCGATATATTCTATATCGAACTCACTTAATTCGATCGCCCAAGCCGTCAATCGTCCTGACAGGGCAGGCTTTGCCAAGATCCTCTTGAGTGGCTGATCGGTTACAACCTGTATGGGGTGAGCTTCAAAATAGATTTTGAGTTTCCGGGCCGACACGATCAGAGCGAGAACGAACTTATCGATGTCCGGGTACCTCTCTTCGGGACCATGCAGCACATGACTGACATAAAAAATAGGCTTTTGTACCTTGTCTTCTTCCCGAATTAATACACTGCTTACCGCCCCCTTGGATACAGACAGATAAACCAAGAGGGTCTCGCCGGCCTCTGGGCGACTAAGCAACTTTGGGGAGCCTAAGTACTCTTTTAATTCGGCGAAGGCCTTAGCGCTTTCCTCGCTCCACACGAACTTCCCCGCCATCGGCGCTGCCTGTCGGAGAGTTTTGAAAAAAGGGAGATTCCTTTCTCCAGATTTGGATATGAAGCGGCTTAGTGCGGCCAGGCACCCTGTCAGTTTCTGAACGTCCTTATAGCTCTTTGGCTCGGGCATATTCACCAAGGCCTGTATCTTGTCGGGGTTTGGCTCGATACCCTTTTCACTGATCATATACCCCAAGAACTTCCCCGAGGTTACACCGAAGGAACATTTTTCCGGGTTGATACGCAATTTGGTGGCGCGCAGCCTGCCTAAGGATTCCCTTAAGTTATCCAGATGATCCTCCTTTCGTCTACTTTTGACGAGCATGTCGTCGACGTAGATCTCCATGTTTCTTCCTATCTGGCTTGCGAAGATGGAATTAACCATGCGCTGGTATGTGGCCCCCGCATTTTTAAGGCCGAAAGGCATGACGGTCCAATAATATAACCCATACTCGGTTATAAAAGCGGTTTTAGGCGCGTCTTCTTCCGCCATTTGGATCTGGTGGTATCCCCTCGACGCATCCATAAAGTCGAACATCTCGTGCCCCGCGCTTCCATCGACCAATCGGTTTAAACATGGTAGTGGATAAAAGTCTTTTGGACAGGCTTTGTTAATGTTGGTAAAGTCCGTGCACATCCGCCAACTCCCGTTAGGCTTTTTGACCAGTACCACATTGGCAATCCACTGTGGAAACTGTAACTCTTTGATCGCTTTCGCCTCTAACAGCGTCTGGACCTCCGACCTTATCGCCATGCCCTTTTCATCACTGAAAGTCCGCTTTTTCTGTTTGATCGGACGCATTCCCGGGTCTGTATGCAATTGATGGAGGGCTATACTTGGATCCACCCCGGGCATATCTTCAGGCCCCCAGGCGAATACATCCATAAAGCTGCGGATTAGCTCGACCAACTGGCGCTTGTGCTCCTCCCCTAAGCGCGTCCCCACACGAAAGGTTTTTCCAGGATTGCTCTCGCTGAAGGCGACCTCTTCTATGTCTTCGTGGGGACTCCCTTTCCGTCGGCTTTCTTTTTCCCTAGGGGAATTATCACTAGTCGACTGGAGAGTTTGCACATTCTTGGGCACATCTCTCTTTTTCCTCCGAAGTTCAGATGACCCCTCCGCCCCTTCGCTTTCCTGGATAGCCGGCACAGATGACAAATAGCACTTCCTCGCACTCTTTTGTTTTCCCACCATCTCTCCTACCCCTGTGGCCGTTGGGAATTTAATTTTTAGGTGCACCGGAGACACTATTGCTTGGAACTCTGTTAACGAAGGTCTCCCCACTATGCCATTGTAAGATGGATCATTGATATCTACCACAGTGAAGGACACTCTCTTTGTGGCAATCCGTGAGCCGGTGCCCATAGTGACGTCCAACTCAACCTCCCCCAACGGATATATGGAGTGTCCGGTGAACCCTGTGAGCGGTGTCCGGATGGGCTGTATGAGGGACCTGGGTAAGTGCAACTCGTCAAAGGTCCGTAAATACAAGACATCTACCGAGCTGCCCGTGTCTACCAACATCCTTTCTACTTCGATGTTGGCTATAACCGGCATGATGACCAAGGGGTCCTCATGGGGTAATTCTATCCCCGCCAGTTCGGAGTCCTCGAAAGTAATGGGCTCCCTTTTAGTAGCTCTTCCCTGGTACGAGGAGAAGACGTCCCGACGAGCATACTTTTTGCGAGCGTTGCGTGAGTCACCACCCCCCGCCCTGCCCCCTGAGATCGTTTCGATGCGACGGCGAACCGGCGCAGGGGAACGATCTCTGTCCGAAAGCGGTGGTGCGGAAGGCGTAGTCTGGGGGCCGCTAGTGAACTCGCGCAGACGGCCCCGTTGGATAAGCTTTTCGATCTCCGCCTGCAAGGTGCGGCATTCGTCGGTGTCATGGCCGTGCTCTCGATGGTAAGCACAATACTTGGTACGGTCCCGCTTGTGTGGGGCCGTGCTAAGGCGTTTTGGTCGCGGAAGCAATTTTTGATCCGCGATGGCCGCATAGATAGTTGAGACGGAGGCGTTTAATGGAGTGAGGGGAGTAGATGGCGTGTCACGGGTGCTAGGCCCTGGGCGATCGCCGTCGCCACTAGATGAATAAGACTTGCGCTTATGTTGGTAGGTAGGATTGTACGGCTTATCCTTCTGCAGTCTATCCCAAACGTGCGTCTTTGGGGTGTATTCCTTCTTAAGGATTGTGTCGCGCAAATCTTTAGGTGGGTCCTTCCGGTACCCACCTTTCTCTCGGACTTTCAACTCTTCCATATCAATGAATTGGCGCACCCGGGCCGTCAGTTCGTCCTTGGAAAGGGACTTTTCGCCGAGCAGGTTCTTTTTGAGGGCGCCATACCTGAGGGCGCGGAAGAAGCCCATATATGCTGTCTTGGCATCGCAGTTGGGGATGGACAGCAGTAAATCATTATAGCGCTTGTGGAAGTCCCGAAGGGACTCGTTTTTCCCCTGCTGCTGTTCCATAAGGACTTTTTCATCAAGCACCTCCCGGATAGCGGCCCCAAACTTGGCGATGAAGGCTTTGGCTGTGTCCTCATATGTGTCAAGTGATTTATCAGGTAGTTCCATGTACCAGTCCAAAGCCTTGCCCTTAAGACTATTGGCGAAAGCCTTGGCCAACAAGTCAGGCTCATTAGTAGCCATCGTCATCTGAGTCAGAAACGCCTTGAGGTGTTTCTGCGGATCAGACGTCCCATCATACTGGGTGAACTGGGGGAGGACAAAACCCGGTGGAGGGACGACAGCCTTGAGGCGGTCGGAAAAGGGCATCTGTGTATGCGCAACGACGGTGGGTGTACGCGCCGAGGCGATGCCAGCGACCTGTTTGCGGAGGGCCTCCATTTCTGCAAGGAGCCGGGCCATATTGGGGTCGGCAGCAGCAACGGGGGGAACCGGTGGTGCTGAAAGTACGGCCCCGGGTGTCGGGGCAGCCGGTGCCGAGGGCACGAGCGGGGTGGTCACCATGGCATCGAGTACCGTAGGCGCCACCAGTGGTGGCGCAGCTTCAAGACGGAGAGCAGCCTCGCGAGCCTGAAGGACAGCCTCAACGCGGCGTTCCACCTCACGATCAATGTCGACAGGAAGGTGGCGACGAGAGGACGAGGAATGATCGCGGGGGGCTGAGGGCCCCCCACGCTGTGTGTTGCGCTGATCTCGTGACTGATTTGTTCGATGATCCACAGACGGCGCCAATGATTTACCAGTCAATTCCCTGCGTCTGCGCATGTAGGATTCTTGTAATCTCTCGTCATTATCTCCAGCTTGTGATGGGTGTTCGTTCCTCCGAGACGAAGCGTCGTCGACCTCATCTGCGCGGTCGCGACCTAGCCGATTCCTTAAGTCGCGATTCGCCCCTCGAGGGGGCATGGTTGGTGCGGACACACGTCCTCGCCGGTCGTCGAGACGAGGAGGCCTGGATCCGCCAGCTTGGTGAGTCGGGGGAGTTCTTGATGCCATTAACCTGAAAGTGTGACCGGTGTTCGGCCACAAACACTCCGACGATCAAGTCAGTCAATGGTGTTTGAGAGTATGTGAGTGCAGGTAAAATATCACGTACCTCTATTATGGAATGAGGTTGGGTATTTATAGGAAGTTTCCATCTGGAACTTCTTGCATTAAATGAGGGCACGTGTCACCTTCTAAGTGGTTTAAACGGAACCCTAGGAAGCCAGGCCTTTAAGCGGATCGAGTCCAGCTTATAGTGGGCCGAGTCTTTCTCTTCTCTTATTTAAGAAGGGTGAGGTCCACATCATATGGTAAAAGATTTTATGTAAGAACCTAGCTAAGCTTGCATTTGTGATTAAGACGTAAAGTGACATCTGGTCAATCAAATCCCCGAAATACTGAAAATTAGGGATATTAAAGAGGCCTTTTAACATTGTTGTCATACATTTCCTTTTCCATAGGTCTGGAAGTGTTGAATAGGTATTCATAACTTACCTAAACAATAAACAATAATGACCCACCAAATACAATTTGGCAATTGGCACATGGAATCGATAGTGGTCATAATAAATTATCATGCTTCCACAAAGGCCAATTGTTACAAGTCTTATATCTAATATCTATTACATTTTATGTTATACTTGATATATAATTGATAAAATGATACCAATAAATAGGCCATTGTTATACTTTGTTATGTGTAACTATAGTCTATAAGTAGAACGTAAATGATCATATAAGTGTGTACCGTGCACACAAATGAGCCGATTAACACCTTGTTAAAAGTTAACAAAGAATGAAGATTTCAGATTATTTTAGGGAGCATTTGCACACGGGATACACATTTACGTTGATCATTTACGTTCATTTTTAGAAAATCTAAAAATGAATATTTGTCTAAAGTTTTTATCAAAATTACAAAATGACCTAAAAGTAAGTATTAATCGTTAACTTTTAAGACGTATTAAGTTAGAGACCATTTAAGCACATGATACACACTTAGCGGGGACCACTTACTAGAACCAAAATGTAACTGTCATCCACTAATTGGACCATTTCGATAATTACCTCTTACACTTCATGTGACAATATTTGTTACACTCGATCTTTAGGATTATAATGATTGTTTTTTCATTTCAAACTTGTAAATAAGGAGTAGTAGTTAGTTTATAATCATAATAACGAATAACAAAAATGAATATCAATTGTCACACAAAATGTAACATTACCTGGATGCATGATATGGAGAAGATAGTACATAGTAGATGCATGATATGAAGAAGAATGGGATGTTATAAAGTTGAACACTTGAACCATACCATAATTATGATTTATAAGGTGTTTCCGTCCCACATACAGACTGCCAGAAATAAAGAAGAGAGCAGTGGGTAGGAATGTGTAGGAGTCTTGCATGTTTATTATTTTGCCAGAATGGAAAGACTAAAATCAAACTTTAATTTGCCAACAATATCATCATACCCATGCATTCATCCTTAATGCATGCATATTCATACTTCATAGCATGGCAAAACCCATATGTTTTGGAAGGTAGGTCAACAAATATGATGTTTTCAACCACATGTGATGACATTATCAATGGGAAAAGATGTAGTATAATCTACCATACCTTTAACTCCCAAGTAAAAAAACTACCCCCTCTCTCTTATGATTTTTTTAGTCAAATTGTGATGATATATTCTCATCATTAACCAATTAAAATAGTATATGCATATTTGAGATATTAAATTCTTATAACTTTTAAACGCATATGGAATGAAAATATTTACGTTTTAATAAATTGTGTATCGATAATCCTGAAAAATCAAACGAGCCTTAAAAAATGGAGAGAGTTCTTAATACAATAATCATATTCAACTGAAAAATCATAATTCCCTTGACATACACTCTATAAGGTGTGGCGGACTAAAATTTGACCGTTCTAGATTCAAAATCTATTGTTCTTATTTTCATGTAACTAAAAAGGTCATAAAAATATATTTATAAAATTTTGTTGTAAATGATCGATGACTTAATCGAGACTAATCAACTAGTTAATCCAGACTCTAGAGGTCTTGACTTTAAGTCTATTAAAGACAATTGTTTCATACTTTATTCTAATATTAGTAATAGTATCATTTTATTCATATACTTTCATCGCTAAGTTTTATAAGTATTTTCTTTAACTCATCAAATGATGTACTATATATAATATATTAGCTTATGGTAGCATTCGAAATTTCGAACTACCCCTACTTAAATGCTACTAGAATTTATGACACTCTAAATCCCCAACTACACGTAGCTAAATTCGGTAGCCAAATTAACTATCTCCCACCCACCTTCTCCCCTTCATTTTTCCCAATAAATATTTCCATCTCATTCCCATATCCATATCCATTACCCCTTTAATTCAACACAAAACAAAAAGTCATCACCCAACATGGCCGGCGAGCAACATCTCTTGTCGACCGAAATAGTCAACCGCGGTATCGAGTCATCCGGTCCGGACGCTGGCTCGTTAACCTTTTCGGTCCGTGTTCGACGACGCTTGCCCGATTTCGTGCAATCCGTGAACCTCAAGTACGTGAAATTGGGGTACCATTATTTGATAAACCACGGGATATATTTGGCGACGATACCGTTGCTGGTGGTTGTGTTTAGTGCGGAGGTGGGGAGCTTGAGTAGGGAGGAGTTGTGGAGGAAGGTGTGGGATAGTACGGCTCGTTATGATCTTGCGACGGTGCTCGCTTTTCTTGGTGTGTTTGTGTTCACTCTCTCGGTTTATTTCATGTCGAGACCTAGGCCTATTTATCTTCTTGATTTTGCATGTTTCAAGCCGGATGATGAGCTTAAGGTACGTGCACCTCTCAACTACGTTCAATATGCATTATATGTTGAGTAAATTGTTGAAATGATCTCAAAAATGGGTTCAGGTCTTCATTTGATTGTCGAAACTTAAAAATTTCTAAATTAATACTAAAAATTAGATTAAAGTTGCGACAAATTTATAACTTTTAAACTTTGAGCGGAAAAGGCAACTAACCTAAATACTAAAATAAGCATACATATTAGGGAGTATTTTTAGGCATTCGGGTTGTGTGACATCATATGCGACAATTTATGTTTCAGTTTGTTAATAACGTGACTGACATCTAAAATACATATTTTTATTATCAATTAATTGTAAAATACATGATTTACATAGTCTTAACACATAATACTCTCCTTTTTTATTATATAATAAGAGTAATTATTTTGAACAAATTATAGTAGATATTTTGTTGACTACCTGACTAATTAGTCTTATCAATTATTTTCCTTTTAGAAGTAGAAGCATGAAAAAGTTTTCTCTAAATGAAATAATACGATTTATCATCAAGGGTCAATGTTGAGTTTTTAATGTCTATCTATAGAACGGAACATAAATGAGGAAATTATCGATATGATCTTAAAAAATGGATTAAAGTTTTAATTTAGTCCTCGAAAATTCTAAAATTGTAGATTAGTCCGTGAAATTGGACTAAAGTTGTGATGTAGTCCAAAATTTGATAGAGGTATTAAACTTAACGATAATTGCTCAATTGGTTTCTATGTTTGACGACAAAAGTTCCGTTAAATTGTAACAACTACTAGACTAAGTTGCAACCTTTGTCCAATTTATGGACTAGTTTATAACTTGTAAACTTTCGAAAACCAAATACAATTCGATCTACTTTCTGAGACCATTTTGACAATTTACTGTAACATAATATGCTCAAACTTATTACTTTGTTCATTTTTACATTTTTCTATAACTACTTTTATTTGACCAATACATATATATATATATATATATATATATATATATATTCTTAAAAACAGATCCACTTTAAATAATTATTGATTTATTTTTTTAAAATTTAAAGCTAAACAACTTGGACAATTGATGTTTCAACTTGGATGCTCATGCTACTCTTCAGTACCAATACTATATATCTGTTAGGTAGTACTATAAAACAAGTGATTATTAAGGTGCTTAACCATGTCCACCAATGATTTAGGTGACAAAGGACCAATTGATTGAGCATGCTCGGAAATCAGGAAAATTCGAAGAGCCGAGTCTACAATTCATGAAAAGAATTGTAGACTCCTCCGGGATCGGGGACGAGACATACGTGCCCCGATCCATCGGGATGCCCGAGAACACAGCCACTATGAAAGAAGGTCGCAGTGAGGCCTCTACAGTCATGTTCGGAGCACTAGACGAGCTCTTCGAAAAGACAGGAATCCGCCCTAAGGACGTAGGAATCCTAGTGGTAAATTGTAGCATATTCAATCCAACCCCTTCGCTTTCGGCCATGATAATTAACCATTACAAGATGAGGGGAAATATATTGAGTTTCAACTTAGGTGGAATGGGTTGTAGTGCTGGGATTATTGCATTAGATCTGGCACGGGACATGTTACAGGCCAATCCTAATAACTATGCTGTAGTTGTTAGTACTGAAATGGTTGGGTATAATTGGTACCCTGGAAAGGAACGATCCATGCTTATTCCCAACTGTTTCTTCCGAATGGGTTGCTCCGCCGTGCTTTTGTCCAATCGCCGACGAGACTACAGGCGTGCCAAATATAGGCTTGAGCATATTGTTCGTACTCACAAAGGTGCTGATGACCGGAGTTTCAGGTTAGTTAGCGTTTCCATTTTTACAAGTGAATGTGTAACCAGTAATTAAAATTCTCGTTTTGAATTCGATAATTGGAAATTAGAAGCATTATTGAAAATGATCATTATTTGATTGCTCCCTCAAGATGAAGTCTGATTTTATAATTATACTTATTTTACAAATCTTAAAAAATATTTAGTGACTTGTGACAACTATTATTGCAATATCGGCCACATTGGCCCATTTGTTTCACTATATTGCAATTATGACACCATTTAATATTCTAACCAAAACATGTACGCTATCAACAATTTGGGTGAGCCAAGGAGGCAGATAATGGCCCTACTCTCAAATTAAATGAAATTTATTACTCATTATTTACTGTATATGTATTTCTGGGACTAATATGCAATTTTCGATGATCAAATGGCAACCTCGACTCATTTTCTGGACCGTTTTAGACTACGACAACTTTATTATAAGTGCTAGATATCAAGTTGGTTTAGCGGCCATATGAAACAACTAAAAAATTGTTACATATGCCAACTTATCATGTGCAATTAAATTTGTTTGATTAGGAGTGTTTATCAAGAAGAAGATAGCCAGAAATTTAAGGGCTTAAGAATCAGCAAAGACTTGGCTGAGATAGGAGGCGACGCCTTGAAGACCAACATCACAACCCTCGGACCACTAGTCCTCCCCTTCTCCGAACAGCTGATCTTCTTCGCTACATTGATCTGGCGCCACATGTTTGGTGGCGGTTCTAAAGGCGATCAGGCAACAACGCAGCCTAAGCCGTACATCCCTGATTACAAACTCGCGTTTGAGCATTTCTGTGTTCATGCAGCTAGCAAGACTGTTCTAAATGAACTCCAGAGGAACTTGGAGTTGAGTGAGAAAAACATGGAACCTTCCAGGGCAACATTGCATCGGTTTGGAAATATTTCTAGTAGCAGCATTTGGTACGAGTTGGCTTACCTCGAAGCTAAGGAGAAGGTTAAGAGAGGTGACCGGATTTGGCAACTCGCATTTGGGTCGGGTTTTAAATGCAACAGTGCAGTTTGGAAGTCTGTTCGTCGTGTTAAACGACCTTCCAGGAACAATCCTTGGCTTGATTGTCTCGAGAGGTACAACGTCGGATGCAGGGCAGTTTATTGGAGGCTCTGTCCTGTTTCTTTTTAAATTTTGTCATTCGTTCTCCATAAATTAGCCGACCCCATTTAGTAGGATAATGCTTGGTTCGGTTTTTGTTTTATCCTAATAAAGTTAAACTTGTTTATTGCAGGTACCCTCAGCAAGAGATCTGATTGTTACTCTAAATTTTCTAGGGGAGAAGAGGAGAAATGCCACTTAAATAGTTTACTGGTTATGTTTTTTATTAATACTGCACTTTGTTGTTTATGTTTCTAAAAACGCATCAAACTTTTAATGTTTCATGATATAATAGATTTGTGTAACTCATATGTAATGAGTGGGTTGTTTTCTACTAATGATCAACTTTAAATTATATAATTAATTATGAAACAAGATAATGTTATTATTTACCTCTCCTTGGTTGGACCATCACTAGGCTAAATAATTCAAATATTTGCATAAGTTCAAAATTTTGTCAAATGACTAAATAAATCATACGTATTTTGCATAAGTTCAAATTTTGTCAAATGACTAAAGAATTCTCAAAATTGCTTCAGTTTTGTAATTTGTTCCCTCCAATCCATTATAATGGTTAGTTTAAATTATTAGAATTGAATTTTGACCATTAACTACTACTCCAATTCATCAAATGACTAAATAAATCATGTTATTACTTATTCTAAAATATATAAAATTTATATACTTCAAATATGAAATTTTAACTTTTATAAATATAATTAAAAAATAATTAAAAGTCAATATTTAGCTAGATATGTGAAAAAAATAATTATATTGAATTGAATGTAGTAATTTTAGAAGATTTCCAAAATTGTAATGGGAAAAGAAAGAGTGGAAATTTACTTTAGAATGCAACCAAATATATTTAATACATGATATTTATTGAACTTTATCACGATCGGTTTTTTAGAAAAAAAATTAGTGAATACAATGATTTCTAACTTATTGTAAAGTTAGAGTAAATATGAGATAAATTGTTTCTTACAAGGTTTGAAACCAAAGCCTTTTAGTTCAAAGTTAGAATCATATATCACTAAACTATTAAGTCATGGACATTATGATTGATTTTTGTATAAATGAAACTTAACAATTGAACAAAAGAGTTAACTGAATAGTCTAGTGGAAAAATCTCTCGCTAGTGACAAGAAATTTTTAAGTTCGAAACCTATCTCATCGTTAATTTACAAAAAAGAAAAAAAAAATTATGTGAATAAACTCCCAAGTCCCAATTATTATATATATGCAATAATTACACAAACATTACATAACTAATTTGAAATACAATGTTGATAAGTATGTATTAAATGTTGACAAAATTCATCCAATTATCTCCCACCTTCCCACCAAACTCCCCCTAAATTCAATTTATATATACAACACTCCAACGTTCATTTCACATTCACCAAAAATGACTTCAAATAATGAAATAATATTCGAACACTTCCCAATTATCAGAGTCTTGAAAGATGGCCATATTCATAGATTCATTCAAACAGATTTCCACCCTCCCTCTCTTCATCCCCAAGCCAAAGTCCTATCCAAAGACATCTTCATTTCTGCAGAAACAAACGTGGCAATTCGTCTTTATTTGCCCAACAATCATCATGATAACCACAAGCTCCCCCTTATGATCTACATTCACGGTGGTGCATTCTGCATTGAGTCGGCTTTTTCGACGTTTTATCACTCGTATCTCACCAATCTTGTTGCTGAAGCTAATGTGATTGCTGTTTCAGTCGACTACAGACTAGCCCCAGAGCATCCCATCACAGCTTGCTACGAAGATTCTTGGTCCGCCCTCAAATGGGTTGTTTCTAATGCTGAAAAGAATCAAGAATCTGATTCAGAACCGTGGTTAAGAGACCACGCAGATTTTTCAAGAACTTTCCTGGTTGGAGATAGTGCAGGGGCAAATATCGCTCATGATATGATGGTTAGAGTTTCGACTCTTTTCAATAGTCGAATTCGTGATAACGAAACAGGGGTGAAGATTAAGGGCATGGCTTTAATCCATCCATATTTTGGAAATAAAGAGGAAGAGAAACTGTGGGATTTTATATGCAAAGATGGGAATTATTCAAGTGTGGATGATCCTAGGTTTAATCCTGCATTATATCCAAATGTGTTGGAGAAGCTTGTGTGTGAGAAGATCTTGATTTGTACAGCAGAGAAAGACTCTTTGAGAGACAGAGGTTGGAGCTACTATGAGGCAATCAAGAAGAGTGATTGGAGAGGTGAAGTTGACATTTTGGATATGAAAGGTGAACTTCATGTCTTTCATTTGAAGAATCCAGGGTGTGATAATGCAACCATTTTATTGGGACAACTGGCTGATTTTATCAAATAATTATCAACAAGATATAAGCAATTCTGTTGTGTTGGTTTGGCCTTTTGAGTACGATGTTAGAAATAAGGCTAGTGAATTGGAATTTTAAACTTTTTCGAGACGAATAATGTGACATGAATCCAATCTGTTAGGTTCATTCCAAAACCTTTGTAAGATTATTATATATAACTATTATGGAAAGTTACGGTGCATTAAGCTTTTGGTTCATTAATGGTTCATTAATCACAAAAAAGGTATATTGTACTCATTTAAAATTATATTTTCTTCTTATTTTGGTATATTCTTAGGTAATACGTATCATTATATATATAAAAAATCATTAATATCAATCACTTAAGCTTATTTTACCGTTTTAAATAATTTGTACCAACTTGTTTAACAGATTTTGATATACAAACTATATCGGTGTATAGTATCATTTTGGTACATTTCTTTTGAATTTGAAAATTTTATATTGTACCATCTTAGAATGATATATTTTAATAATGGGTACCATCTTTACATTGAAAATAATTGTATATGTTAATTAATGAACAATATTATTAATAAATCGTAGCCATTATTTATGGTGTGTTTTGAGTTGTGAGCCTTGATTTATGGGCTTAGCTCTTTATCAGTTTCCTACCAGGGGCTAGGGCCATCTATGAGGCCAATGACGAGGGACTAATCAGGGCCGAGGAGTGAGAACTAGCTTTATGGTTTGTGCTGGATTTCTAAGGACTTGATGCCTGATGGATTATTTGTTCATCCAATGTCAATTGTCAATTTGCCATCTCTATAAAATTTAAAGTTGTGATGCTTATAATAAAACGAACAATAATGTATGAGCTATGCAAGAGTTCAACAAATAGATATAATTTCTTTTAAATACATCTCATTATTATTGTACAAAAATGTTGTAATAGTATCTATTAGACCACATACATATACGAACTTTAAACAAATCTCTTTCCATTTTATAAATTTTTTATGGTAGATTTTGAATTATCAGTTACCACGATTTAAATCCGTTATTCAATTCAATACTTTAATCAACTTACATCGAATAATAAAAGATTGTAACTCTATATAAAAACTCACTTACCCCTCTTTTAGATTGAAACCACGTGGGCACATGCATGCTCTTAGTTACTAGAAAGACTACTAACCATTGTTCCATTCGATGTTTACACTTGTAAGTTAAAATATGACAGTGTTATATAAAGACATCAGAATACTATATTGTTAAGATCAGACTCTCCTGATGAATCGATTATTAACTTGCCAATACAACATCTAGATGATACTATTGTTTTGATTTTTTAATTTCTTTCAGAAACTGATAGAAGAAAAAGTTCAAAATTGACCATTGTAATTTGGATGGATCAAAGAAAAAGTTGCAAAAAACAACATGATCTAATCTCGTCATATTTAATAAAATGAAAAAACACAACCAATAATGATGAATGAAATATTGTATTTGGCTAAACAAAAATGACAAAAAAGGATAAAAATGTATATATGTACTTTTTACCATTTTTTCATGTAGTAAATAATATTGGCATTTTTTAATTTTTATAATTGAGTTAAGTGCAAATTTATAAATACATGTCCACCTGACCACCTTACAAGATTTAATGTATTTGTTTGCCCCGCACTTGAGGACCGTTGAGAGTTCCTTAGCTTTCTTATTCTTTGTATTGAATGTGACAAGTAAATTGGGACACACATAATATAATTATTCCATGCACATTAAGTTGTGCATGAGCATGAGTGCATGCATTGTCATTGTTCACAAACTTTGGTCTATTTCCTATACGACAACTTATTTGCTTATAGCTATGCAACACACCATGCATTTAGTTGTCATTATTCTCATTTCACGACTCTCCCATTTTTGAGCATAACTTGATTTCATGTTTCGAATAACTTACGGAAAAAGAGAAGAATCAAACCATAGGCTTTAAGCATTGTCAAGCATCAAAGATAGCACCATAGATTCTTTCATGTTTACATTTGGATTACATATTATAAAAATGTGAAATCGTCACACTAACGGCCCTTACACACACTTATCCTGAGTATACGGAAAAAGTAAATCGTGATGTGCCTAATTTGATCAGGGAACTAGAGCTTGCATGTTAACCACACATTTCGCTCCTTATGAAAGTTGAGTCCAGGAAATTGATTACATATTATGATGATAGGTTACCACGTGAGACAAAATAATATTCCCTTCGTCCCTAAAAGATTGTCACATTGTGATTTTTGGTGGTCAACAAAACACGATTTAAAACATAAATATCTATTGTTCTACATTCGAAAAAATTATAAAAAGTTAGTATTTCAAAAATATATATTGAGACGAATCTAGCAAGGTTCCACAAGACTATATTATTTCTTATCGTTTAATGGGAATTTATGATCAAATTTTGTAATGTTTGACTAACAAAAATCAAAATGTGACAATCTTTTAGGGACGGGGGAAGTAATTATCATACTAATACATGCCAAAGATTCTCATGAATGTCAATGATCTCGTAGTGGTAATAAGTTCGATTTGTAGCCGCCCAAAGTAGAATCGTTTATTAAGAAAATACTCAAGACATGAATCATGTACAGTAAGCAAATTATAAGCGTTGTAATTAATTAAATATCATGATAAACTGACTTTCTTGCCTAGTGTTATTCGAGTAGAGCTGCTGTAGAGATAAGAGGTTTGTTGTTCGAATATTTCATCATTTATAGATTATTCCGATCGATTATAAATATGATTTATATATTATCGTTTAAAGAAAATGGGCAGTGTATGTAGATATATTCGTTCTTATGCAATTAATTCATTCTTTTTCATACTTTAATATTACTATTGATTTTAATGTAATATCTTATAAAAAAAATTGTTTCAATACAATTTTTTGTATGTACTAATTAATAAATCATTAGAATATATTACTATTAAATTTCTCAATATTCTTTTTGTTGTAAATTAGCGATAAAAGTTTATGCAGTGGTATTATAAATAACGAATACATACATAAATTATTAATTAATAAAATTTTAGATATATACTAATTAATAAATCATTGAAATGAAAATCGACTTAAAATTTCTCAATGAACGACTAATAAGAAAGTTGTAATATAACCACAATAGTTCGTTAAAACATTGAGAGTGACTCGATTACCAATAAGTTACAATGTGTTAGTTCTTATGAAGGTATAAACAAATGCTCCCTCCATTTCATAATAATTGATTATTTTGCTAAAAAAATACTTTATAAAAGGTTAATTGAATTTACTATTATATCCTATAAAATAAATATTTTATAAATAATCAAGTATTATGAAACAGATGAAGTATAATATTTATATAGTTAGATTTATTTTTAAAATATTTTGTAATACTAATTTGTTTATATTTTTTATAATATAATGAAGTGTCAAATATAGAAAAACAATTATTTTAGATTAAAAAAATAATACTAGTAGTCCTTACTTTTGTGCATACAGACTTAAACCTTCATCAGCATCTAAAACCTTTGTGAGAAACTGACAATGCAGAGTGTGAGAGAGGGGGTGACAAATTAAGCCAAAGAAACCAATTAACTCTACCTTTTATTCAAACATTTGTTGCAGGTTAGTGCAAGAAAAGCTTCAACCCCACCACTAATCTAGAGTATAAGTTCCATTTATATTGTCTGAATATTAATTAGTTGGTCTGAAAGTGACCCTTTTCAACTTCTTTCAGTACTAATCCTTCATGGGTATTTAGCCATTTATCAAATTTTTACCCTTATTAGTTGTTACTTCATTCTTGATAATTTCATGAGTAGCAAAAAGGGTGCATCTTTATGTAAATTATCTTTTTTTTTTTTATTTGTTGTTCAATTTAAATTTTTATCCCGCTTAGAAGGGACAAGGCAGCCTTATTTTTTTTTTTTGTAAATTAGCGATGAGATTCGAACCTAGTACCTTCTGATCATTAGCGAAATCTTTTCCACTAGGCTATTCGAGTATCTCAGCTTAGAAGGGAGCCTCTTCAGTCGTTGAGACACAGCTTAGATTTTAGCTACTGTTGCTCTTAGTTTGACATTCCCTAAGCATCGATTCCCTAGCAAGAACAATTAGACTTTTTTCTTCTTAATTAATTTTGTTTTATTTTTGGTTCAGGATTCATCTAGGGGTTCTTTGTGACATGTGTGCTCATAAAGGTTGCTACTTTTCTTTGTCTTTTGTGAATTTGCATTTTTTTTTCTTGAAAAAAATCTCCCTTTCATATTAGCTTTTAGAATGTGTATACATTGAGTATTTGATTTATGTGATTACTAGTTAACGCGGATTTGTGGGTGTTTACTGGTTTTCCATTTTTACCCTTTGGAATGTGTATAAATATGCAGATGGATTTGGCTGACATTCAGATAATTATAACTGGAGAAGCTTTTGTGATCATTTGAACAGGAGTTTTGCATTGTACTGGTTATTAGTCGAACGATGAGCTTCAATAGGTCCAATATGAGTTCTGGTTCGTATGTTGTTCATTTTAGAGATTATACCTTGCGTTGGGGTTTGATTATGTGCTCTTAGTCTGTTTATTTGATATCGTATGAATGTTACTATTGTCACGTATAGGTAGCCGAATGAATCCGACAGTTGAATTTGGAAGGACTCATGTTGTCAGGCCTAAAGGTAGACATGAGGCAACGATAGTTTGGTTACATGATCTTGGTGAAGACGGTTCAAGGTAATATTGTAAGCTAGCACTATTTCCTTATATAGTATAAGATATTGTTATTTTCTTGTGAAATGTAGCATGACCCTTAGCAAATTTAAGCATTTGATAATCCTAAGATTACTAGACTTCATTCGCCAACTGTATCAAGCAACTGAATTGTTTAGCAGACGTTCATGTTAAACCAAGCCTGAGTTATTTGACATTGCTCGACTAGTGAATACTGAGTAATGGCCAATATTTTGCAGGTGGTCTCAGCTTCTGGAAGGCCTTCCTCTTAGAAATGTAAGCACAAATATACAAAATTTGTACATATACGAATTTTTCGGCAATCACCATTCAAATTAGATTGTTTATTCATTCAACAAATGGAAAGCTTTCTGTAACAAATGCAATGATTTAATATGTTTGTCCATCAAATTGTAATGTAGATAAAGTGGATTTGTCCAACTGCTCCTACTCGTCCAGTAGCTTCATATGGAGGATTCGCTTGCACAGCTTGTAAGAATTTACTTAATGCTAAAGTTCCAAATAATTTGTGGATCAAAGATCCCTGATTGTGCCAAAACAATGTATTATTAAGTTTGTGACCGAACACCTTGCTTTGTTTTACTGTACGTGTTCAAGCATATGCTTGATTTTAAGCAAGTGTACTGGAAGCTTGTTGACTAGTTTCGACAGGGTTTGATGTAGGAGAGATTTCAGAAGATGCTCCTGATGATTGGGAAGGATTGGATGCTGCAGCTACGCATGTTGCCAATCTATTGTCTGCAGAACCTACTGACGGTATGTGCTCCGCTGGAGCACTCAAATTTGTTCTGAAACTTTATCTAGAACATTCAACTGAAGAACACATCCCAGAACTATAATGAACCTATCTTTTCTTAAATTTAGCTTATTGGTCAATGCTTCTTACTTTTTGCATTCAATGAAGTCTTGTTTACATCTTGCATTTAATCATTTTTTCCCCAACTTATGAGAGTGGCTTCTAGAGAGCTTGGTTCGGCTACCGGCCTAGATTTCTAAGTCAGTATTTTATATTTTAGAAGCAGTGTTTAGAGAAGACGCATGAATTTATACTATCTTACGTGACATATTGTATAATTTCAGTGCATGACATAATGTTGTGTCTTATTATTTGCAGTTAAACTAGGTATTGGAGGGTTCAGTATGGGCGCAGCAGTTGCTCTCTACTCTGGCACATGCCATGTTGTAGGAAAATACTTGAATGGCATGCGATATCCAATTAATCTGAAGGCAATTGTTGGTGTTAGTGGCTGGCTTCCATGTTTAAGGTGCGCCTAGAATTATATGTCTAAACGCTGAAAGCAGTTAATTACGAATCATGGGTAAAAACTAGGCGTGTTTATTAATTGTGAATTTCAATGACTCTCTAGGACTCTGAAGAGCCGAATGGAAGGATCACAAGAGGCTGTAAAGCGGGCAGCCTCGTTGCCTACCTTGCTTTGTCATGGCTCTGGTACTTCAAAATTCTAAAATGCTCGATAATTTGATTATTGCCTCTGATAGCATATAGACTAACACTTCAGTGCCATGACACAACAGATATAGTTTAAACATATTGGCAATATGGTCCATTAAAGAAAAATTGTTTTTTCTTTTCTTTCAGTGGATGATGTGGTGACACTCAATCACGCAGACTTATCAGCACGTACGCTGAGTGCTACTGGCTTTAAAAACCTTGTGTTTAGAACATATGAAGGGTATGTTCCTTCAAACTTCGATATAAAAAACACCTATTGATCACAATTGTTTCAACCTTCGTTATCCTTCTCAGGCTTGGTCACTTCACAATTCCTCAAGAGCTGAATGAAATTTGTTACTGGCTCACTGCAATATTAGGACTTGAGTGATCTTGAAACTCCAAAAGTTGGCAGCAAAAAATATCTTTACATCAACTATGGGAAGACAATTGAGATTTCAGAAGATACTATTAAGTTCAGCTCTCATCATGTCCTAGAAGGCGGTTTCCATAATGCTTCCTGGCCAGCGGGTCAGGTGGTATTTTTCCTAGTCGCGTTGCCTCTCTAGGTCCCAGTAGATCCTAGTTACTGTATTCTTTTGTTACCTAGGAGGGTGTAGATGAATTATATACATATGTAATAACAACAATTTTGTTGTGTTCCAACTTCCAATTGTTGGGGGGAAATAGAAATTGTCCAAGCTAATAATAGAAAATTATAGACTTCATATTGTCAAATTATATACCAAAAGGAAACACTGAGACGATCAAAGAGTGAAATCCAGCTTACAAATACTCTAACAAGATTCATATTAAGCTCTGTTATACACACACCAAAACAGTAAAAATTGGCCCTGAACTTCCTAAACTGCCCATTCTTTCTACGCTGACAATTTTATCAATCTATACAGTTAACCATGTATGTAACTCTGTATTAGTAGAGGTAAAGAGTGTTGCATCACTATTGGCTACAAGACGAACTGAGCAAATGCTATAACACTTCCAGTGAATCTAATAACTCCTCCTGTTTGTTCTGAAACACCCATCACTTCTACTTTTTCATCGACCCTGTCAAATCTGAACAACAATATAGCATTTAGTTTTCTTGAAACTAATAGGCTGCCATGAATGTTATAGCAGAGAATGCTTGCCCATTGAAGAAGTTTGTGGCCACGGTCTTGTGAGGAGTGTGAGAGAGTTATCGAGGTCTGAGAGTTGGTCTTTTAATAGAATTAAGATATCGGTATTGTACATAATATATGAAAGGTAAAGTTGTCCAAATCTATCCTTAACTCATTCACTTTACACAGATGTGCTAGTTATCGAGGTCTGAGAGTTGGTATATAGCTGTTGTTATATGGGGTGTGCGGGTAAGTTTTTCCTAGCAGTTTATATAGGGTATCACTATCAGGAAAGGGGGCAGGGCAGGGAAAAAGGTTTATATTCCAACATTTTTTAGCATGAAAACTCACTTATAAGCTGCAGAAAAAGGCTTAGGTAAACACCAACAACGTAGATTAGGGAATCAATTCTACAGTACCTTTCTTTCGGGCGTTCCGGCCATACTTATTTTCACACCCTTCACATCCGCATGCATCGGAACACCCAGAGGCAACCTAAACATAAAGAGCACTACAAGCTTCAGGCTATATAACAGAGAAATTACGGGGGGACTAAAGGAGGAAGGAGAGGTTCATGTATGAGAGGGATAGGGGAGAGGGAAGTCCTAACAATTGATGTCATGCAGAGAGGGATATTCATTACTGTGGCAAGGAAGCTCCAGAACCCCTTCCTACCAAACACACATCACAAACGGTTTGATCATATATATCTACTTGGCATAAGTACATAAAAAGTCTAAAGTCAGCGGCGAGCATACGGTTCCGTGTACTTCTTAAATTAACATATTGAGGGGACTTACAAAAGAACTGAAAGTTACCCGTAAACAGCTGCAGGAAAAAATTTTACACCTTGTCTTAAAGCAATTGCACCGTCTTCTATATCTAGAAGATGAACTACCACTTCCATCCTCCTGCTTACAAGAAAATTTATCTCAGCTACAGATAGAAAATATTTATTCTAATAGAAGTATATCGAACTTACTGTGCGTTGGGAGGTTAAGAGCTGCCTGCATGCGGCACGGGTTCTATGCTTACGAGCACATGCATGGCGATTCCGATATTCTTTTTGTCGCCTTACCGCCCTTACGCCATTGATTGTACCATCAGAGTTAGATCTGTTGAAGCATTCTTGGCATGCACAAGCCTCATCACAATCCACCCCAGCAGCGAAACAATCACAATCACTGAAATGGGGAACATTATTATTATAATATTCACATAGTCTTCAAGGGGAAAACATTAATCAACTTACAGCTTCAGGCATTTATTCTTCTTGCAGTTGCAAAATTCACGATCGTCATTATCATCAACATCTATTATTTCTAGCCTGTATTGCACAAATTGGTTTTACACTTTAAAAGCCTGCAGGTACTGTTAGTGTAGATGAGAAAATACTATTGCTACACTTGCCTTTTCCCTGTTGGGCTCGACTGTTGAAGATCTCCACTGATGTTGCTGTTAGAGCCTTTGCCTCTAAGAAGTCCTACCTATTGTTTTCAAGCAGAAAGAACAAGAGGGTTCTTGATTATGTAGAAAGGGGACACTTTTTCAGTGGCAAGGAAACTCCTACACCCAACACCCATTCCTACTAAACACACATCCCCGCCATTACGTTGGTACTCGTACAGTCTAAGTCCACGTCGAGCAATATATGAATCCATGTACTTCTAAAATTAACTTATTAGAGAAATTTACTAAAGTAACCAGATAGCACTTGCTTGTGGTACTCTTTTAAGAACCTTGACTTCTTGCAATTGCCACCTCTGGTACTCTTAAGAACTTGGACTTTGTGCAATTGCACCCTCTTTTATGTCTAGCAGATGAACTAACAATTCCATCCTGCTGTTTACCAATAAATCTCAGCTATGGAAAGAAAGTATCTAGTACAACAGAAGTAGATGGTACTTACCATGTTTCTTTTTGTACTAGTCTCAGTTGCCTGTAAGGTTGAACAGTGGGCTGGTTGGGCGGGTTCTGTATGGGATTCGGTATCAGGCGGGGTGCTCCTTGTATATTGAGTGATCTTAGGATAACATGCATGGCGATTCCGATATTCTATCTGTCGCCTTACCGCCCTTACGACATTGATCGTACCATCAGAGTTAGGTATGTTGAAGCATTCTTGGCATGCACAAGCCTCATCACAATCCACCCCAGCAGCGAAACAATCACAATCACTGAAATTGGGAACATTATCATAATATTCACATAGTCTTTAAGGGGAAAACTTTAATGAACTTACAGCTTCAGGCATTTATTCGTCTTGCAGTTGCAACCTTCACGATCGCCATTGACCTCAACATCTATTATTTCTAACCTGTATAGCACAAATTGATTTCACACTTTAAAAGCCTGCACGAACTGTTAGTGTAGATGAAAAAATACTATTGCTACACTTGCCTTTTCCCTGTTGGGCTCAACTGTTGAAGATCCCCACTGATGTTGCTGTTAGAGCCTTTGCTTCTAAGAAGTCCTACCTATTGTTTTCAAGCAGAAAGGACAAGATGGTTCTTGATTATGTAGAAAGGGGACACTTTTTCAGTGGCAAGGAAATTCCTACACCTAACACCCATTCCTACTAAACACACATTCCCGGCAATAAATTGGTATACATACAGTCTAAGTCCACGTGGAGAAATATATGTATCCATGTACTTCTTAAATTAACTTATTAGGGAGATTTTTTAAAGCAACAAGAATAACCAGAAAGCACTTGCTTGTGGTACTCTTTTAAGAACCTTGACTTCATGCAATTGCAACCTCTCGTACTCTTTTAAGAACCTTGACTTTGTACAATTGCACCCTCTTTTATGTCTAGCAGATTAACTAACAATTCCATCCTGCTGTGTACCAATAAATCTCAGCTATGGAAAGAAAGTATCTAGTACAACAGAAGTAGATGGTACTTACCATGTTTCTTTTTGTACTAGTCTCAGTTTCATGTAAGGTTGAGCAGAGGGCTGGTTGGGTGGTTTCTGTATCAGGTAAGAACAGCCCGCAGAAGTCATGGTTTTCATGCGGGTTGCACCTTGCATATTGAGAGATCTTAGGAGCACAATAAGCACATCCATGGTGATTACGGGATTGAATTTGTCTCCATGAGTCATTGATTATATCAAAAGATTCAGGTCTGTTAAAGCATTCTTGGCATGCACAAGCCTCATCACAATCCACCCCAGCAGCGAAACAATCACATTCACTGCAATGGAAAAGTATGTATAACATTTGCAGTCGTCAAGACGAAAACGCTAATCAACTTACAGCTTCAGGCATGTGAACCTCATGCAGTTGCAATGTTTACAATGTCCATTGTCCTCGGCATCTAACTTTTCTAACCTGTTTTGGACAAATATATTCACTTTAAAGGTCTGCCATCACTGTTAGAGTAGACCGAAAGATACAGTTTGTACACTTGCCTTATCTGTTTTGGGCTTGGCTTTCGAAGCTCCTCATTGATGTTTTTGTTGGAGCGTTTACCTTCGTAAAATTGAACCTATTGTTGTCAAGCAGAAAGTAGGATAAAAGTTGGTCAAGGTCCGGCACCCCTTCCTACCAAACACACAACCCCAAATCCCTTGATCCTTCTCTATATCTACTTCGTTTTAGTACTCATACAGTTGGTCAATGTTTAGGAAAACATGGATCCATGTACTTCTTAAATGAACTTATCAAGGAGATCTACTAAAAACCAAAAGTAACCAGATAAAGCTCGCTCGCAGTACTCTTTTAAGCACCTTGACTTCGTGCACAATGAACCCTCCTTCAAGTGTAACAGATGGACTAACACTTCCAGCCTGATTCACATTAGCAAATTGGTCTCAGCTTCGGAAGGAAAGTACTTATTCTGATAGAAGTGTATGGTACTTACCATGCTTCCTGTACTAGCTTCAGTTTTATGTTGCCTTGAGCCAATAGCCATTTTCTCATATTCAGGTCTGTTAAAGCAATCTTGGCAAGAACAATTCTCAGCACAATACTTCCCAGCTGAAAAGCAATTGCAATAACCAATACTGCAATAGAAGAAGTAAGTATAACGTTTGCATAATCTTCAAGGAGAAAACATTAAGCAACTTACAGATTCTGGCATTTAGTTTTTTTGCAGTTGCAATTGTTGCAGTCATCATTCTCGACATCTATCTTTCCTAACCTGTTTCGCACAATACATTTCACACTTTGAAGGCATACATTTTTGTTAACCTGTATTGCCCAAATACATTTACACTTTCAAGGTCAGCGAAGACTGTTATTGTAAATGAAAACATACACTTTGTACACTTGCCTTTGCCTTTCTGGGCATGGATGTCTAAGCTCCTTATCGATGTTTCTGTTAGCACTACTATAATTTCTCTTGTCACAAGGAATCGGCTCAACTGGCTTTAAAGACTCAAACTCCGATAGTTTTGTGCAATAAGGAAATGACACTGCCATAGATGTTCCAGCAATTGCCTGATCACTCTCAATCGTAACTTCATTTGGTTTTGCTAAAACCTGATTCGCTTGATTACATGAAAGTGAGCTGTTCATTTCTGCAGTAGGGACTGCTGACCTAGGAACACCTTCATCGTCAGAAGCATTTCTAGAATCTGATTCAATTGCTGAATCTGGTTCCCTGGCCATCATCAAAGTGACTACAATGTCAAAGCATGCCAATATGATCTTGGCCTCCCTGCACAAGTGTTGTAACTATATCCCGTTATATGTAATGTCATTGGCAGAAAAGCTAGATAATGAGGAACTCAAAAGGAGCATATAATTCATTTAATCAAAGTGTTTATCCGATACTGAGATGGTGGTATAGGGAAAAAACGATACACTTACATTAGAAGGCAAAAAGGCCAAATGTTCAACATTTCTGAGGCAAAAAAAAGAACAGAGAGATTTCCGCACAATACATATCTTAACTTCAGGTTATCACTTTTCTTAGAGGTAATGCATAATTATCCATGTTACTTAATAAAACTACTTACATATGGTACGGATTACTACAGCAGTTCTCGTTAAAGAAATAAACCCTAACTCCTCTAAAGAGCCTCCCGCCTAAGTGTGGTAGAGACATTGATTCTTAATGGCATATAGCTATCTAATCAAACTCCAAACTGACCTCAATTCCCAAATTAGGTTACAGTTAAGAAACCAGGATCTGCTCATTTTCAAGTTTCTACTTAACTCGAATCAAAAAGGCGATGGGACACATCGTAGCCCTAGCAACAATATAATACTCCCCCCATTCCAGAAATATCGTCTAGTTTGATTTCCAATAGCCATTAAACAAATCTTGTAACTTTAATTGACACACAATAAATTTGTTCTAAATCAAATAATCATGTTAATAGTACAACACATTAAGAAATCAAGACATCGCCATTAATAAATTTTCACCAAATATTACATATCACATTTCTTGAATCTATATTAGAATAATCCAACGCATCAAAGTTCAAAACTTGGCAATCTATCTGGGAGTATAATGCATAGTTTCAACAAAAACTAATCATAAACACAACTTCTTGAAATTAAATAGCTATATCTTACAAATATTCAGTCATTTTTCAGATAATTTTAAAGTGGGCATTCATTAATTACATCAATTTAGTTCACCAAATAAAATCCAATAAAAGATAGCAATATGTCACAAAAGAGCTCATAAAACAAAAGATTATCACGATCAATTTATCAACTTAAAAAATAAATTAAAAATCTGATAAGCAAGGTAAAAATGCACAAACCTATGTTAAAACTAAAGAATCTACTTAGTGGACAAATTAAAGTTGACTGATTTCAGAAAAGGTCAACGCTAGTGGAGAAGCATTTATATATAGTGTATCTGTAGACTGGAGTTAGTTGGTAGTTTAGATTTTTCCCTCCTAAACTAATCGGAGCAACGGTTCTCATACTTTTTTTCGCGGTACAATAACCCTTATTTGCCTTTGGGTCCCTCTACAATAGCTATCGTTTCAATTAACCCCTCGTTTTATTATCTTTTCAAATAGCCCCTAAACCTCCACCAAAATAATAGCATGAGAGGTTGTATGAAAAGATAATAGTATGAGAGTCTAGAAGATGTTGAGAGGCCAGAGGGAAATTACGTAATTAATGATGCATTTTTTTTTTTTGGTAAATTAGCGATGAGGTGAGTTTCGAACCCAGGACCTTCTGGTCACTAGCAAGAGCCTTGTCCACTAGGCTATTCGATTAACTCTAATTAATGATGCATTTTAATCATCATCATCAATCATACAATTATTAACAAAAAACTTGACGGTTACAAAATGAAAACACAGAAACCAAAATGAATAAAAATTACTAGAGATTTTACAGAAGCTTCCTTCGTACACTTCTGGGCTCGTTGACATATAACTCGACTTGGCGTAATTTTGCTTGGCTTGGTTCGTTATTATTATTCTACATCAAAGACTTGATATTTATGTAGTCGACCACATATTTTATTTGGATAGAATATGTGGTATTCATATAGTCAACGGCATTTAATCGAGTTGACTTGATTTGGTTGTATTTATATAGTCCACAACAATTAGTTTACTCAGTTTGGTTATTTTTTGGTTTTTATAGCCTCCACCTTTTTTTTTATTCGTGGAGAATTGGACTAGGAAAAAAACCAAAAAGACGATCCTTTTACCTTCATATTGTTATCACAAAAATAAATGAATAAAAAGCTTCTTAGAAGCTTATAATAATTTCAATTAATCGATACAATATGAATCGTTCTATCGATCTCTCGCTAGTCGTAACCAACGAAATTGCCTTTATAATCTAAAACGCTAGACAAAAATGTCAACACATCTTTACCAGTTTCTGTATGTGTATTTCTTTTGAGAAACGCAAGTATTAAAAAAAGATAAATGGTAACACAGAAAAGGTTGGCATCCTTTTCAGCCTCGGCAGTACCAGAGTTGGAACGAGGACATGATATTCCGCGTCAGTTTGTTTCGTGTAACAGTCCATAAAAGTGAAGTCAAAAGGATTGAAGTGTTTCATGCATCAATCAGTAGAGGTGTACTGAAGAGATTGTCATGCTCTCACCTTCTTAAAACGCTATTTGGAATTTGTGATCAATTTTGGTGAAGTCATCAACATGGCGGTTGCCTCTGAAGGAGTTTTAAGCCGCATATGATTTATCCTTTGCACTCTTCACCATAGTCTTGACAAAAAGCTCCCCGGCTCTGTAAGAAGATCGAACCTGAAATGACATATCTCAATGGAGTCAACAGAGAGGTGTTTGCACACACATTGAATCCTTATGTTTTAGTTGTTTTTCAATCAAGTAATTTTCGTATTAGCATTCGCGAAAGGGAAAAGGTACCAGCGGTCCACTGGCAACATAACGGAATCCAATAGACTCGCCATACTCTTTCCAGAAAGCAAACTTTTCAGGCGTTACATATTCTTTGACTGTAAGATGTAAAGGCGTTGGCTGCATAACAAAATGTAAGAAAGGTCAAAATATCAACTGGACTAAGAAACAAAAGCCTAAAAAAGTTTAGCAAATACATCACAACTTCATCCAACCTGCAGATATTGCCCAAGTGTCAAAATATCAACGTCTATGGCTCTTAGATCAGCCATGGCTTCCTTGATTTCATCATCCTTTTCACCAAGTCCCAACATTATAGATGTTTTTGTTATCATCCCTTCCTTGTCAAGCTTGGCATGTTTCAAGACAGTTAAGCTTTGTTCATATCTACACAAGTCCATTTGAAGTCCTTGTAATTTGTAACGAAAATTTACAATCACAAAACATCACAGTTAAACGATAATGAAAGCACCCTTCAGTTTTTATGTTCTGAGAGATAGTAGGTATATTATTGACCAGATTGCCTCTTCTTAAGATAAATTGTTTAATTGGTATAACTTCAATAATGTGTCAAATAAAGATCGTACAGAAAACTAATGTGCAATTGGTTCTTATAAGCCGTTCAGGACTCCGATGTTCATGAAAGTGATTAGAGCTATATTGGAAATTTAGTATAATACACATGGTTACGGGAAAGATCAATGCCTGAAAGTATTAATGACCTTTGCTTTCACCATGTCCTAATAATTAGATCGTATGCCAACCATCAACATCATATTGAACAAGGGTACTTTTAATGATAAAAAAACGTTTCTGGGCTGAAGTTTCCAACAAGTAATGAACATTGTACAAAATAGTTGATATTATGACAAAGGAATATCAAGATGAAAGACAAAAGGAATGCAAGACACATCTAATCTTAGTTACTGATACTCAACCATTCAGCTTTTACTTATTAGTTTCACGCAAGTGTTTAACACAATAGCAAACTGTAAGCTGTCTGTCAAGCATAAATAGGATTACCCAATGAAAACTTACCCTGCTCTGGGATCTCTAACAAGACGCTGAAGACGTCGAACAGTTTCAATGTTATGTGCAAAAACATCTAATCCCGAATGAATTAGAGTGGACACGGCATTTAGGTCACCCCAAAAATCAGAAGTTAAACACTCAACCATAATCTCAGGGTTGAGATTCTGCACATAAAGATAAACAAAACTAATGAAAGTGGTTCTTCTTTCAGTAATTTGTTCTATAAAGCTAGATCGCTGCATACAGCCTACGCCTCGAACAATTATGAGCGAAACATTACTAGTTTTATCATGGTCTTTGTAGCTGTGAGCTTCTAGTTTAGAAAAAAAGTTCAAGTACAGTGTGCACACACTTCTCTATACATCATATGAGAAAACTAGACAATAGAATATATCCACTTGATAGGCAAGAACGAACCTTCATGGATCTGACTGTTTCAGCAAAATGACCACTGCCTCCATCAGGTATATCATCACGATCAACACTGGTTAATACAATGTAATCAACACTACAAAGAAAATATAAAATAAATTAGAATTAATAAAAACCAAGAAGTACTAGAAGAGGAAGGAAAGTCCGATAATATATCAATTGTACCATATCATTTTGACAAGGTAGTGGGAAGAAAGAGAGGGGAATAATGTTAATAGACGGAAAATCAAGCTAGTTACCCCCAACTAGCTATAGCCTTGGCGGTGTTGAAAGGTTCCATAGGATCAGGGGGAGCCGGATTCCTGCTGGTCTTAACAGCACAAAATCTGCAGCCACGTGTGCAAGTGTCACCTAATAGCATAATGGTGGCCGTCGAAATGCCATCTCCGCCACCATTCCAACATTCCCCTATATTGGGGCATTGAGCTTCCTCGCATACCGTATTTAGTTTCAGCTGAGACAATTGTTCCTTAACTTCCTCATACTTTTCCCCTTGTGGAGCTTTCTGTCTTAGCCACCCTGGCTTCTTCACATTCGGATCTCTCCCAGTGAAGGGCCCAACTCCACCAGGATATGGTAGTGATGACAATCCAACCTTCTTATCATCGCCAACATTACCACTAGTACTTTTGATCTCTAATTCAAGGGAACCAGATTCACATCTCACACCCCAAATCTTGGCAGATTCTGCTTTCCTAGCTACGGGGGGCACAAAAGCTTCTCTAAGATAACTACACCGAGGTGAATAACTACACAAAAATTGATAGTGCACAGATTTCGCAATGCATTGATGAACCATTTTCCTTCTCTTCTCAACACAACACGTTGGAATCTACAACAAAAGAAAACACTTACATTAACAATACTTCATCAAGTGAAGCCCCCAACTTCAAAATCCAATATTTTTTAATCTCTTATACTACACTAAACTACAACAATACAAAACATTTCTATTTACAACAATTCATCAGTGAACCTCATAACTTCTCTTATAGCGATGGCTTAATACCCTAATGGCATATGACCAGAGCTTCCATTAAAGAGGTTTTCGGTTCAACTCTCCTAGGATTAGTATCTCAAAATAAAAAAGTGGAGGCCACAACTTAAAAATCCAATCTTTCTGCAATCCCTCATAGTATAATTGACATAAACAATTATTACAAAAAAAAAAGTGATTCAATTTTGGAATTTAAGTGCATCACAGAATTCAAATGAATATCTTAAACAAATGGCCTATATAGATTGTAGAGCAAGTATAAATATATAAATATTAGTGTAAACTGAGTTCAAAATCACATTTTAGAATTAGAGAAATAAAGCTATAAAAGTATGGTTGAGCTTATTCACCTAACAATGATTTGCTTGTTTTCTTAGGAATTATCGAAATCCTGACAACATTATAATTCGATAAAAAAAACAAGAAATATTAACATAAAACAAAATGCAGGCCATTTGGAAACAATATCCTTATTTTCAATAATATGATCAAGCTATATGCTTATTCTTGAAGGGAAAACACCTACAAAAAAGTGATATTCTTATTAAAATGTAACTAAATTCATAAAATTGAAAATTGAATATATGGAAACTTACAAACTTGACTAAATAGGATCTATGAAACAATGTTGTCTTCACCCCTTGCGAGGATGAGATTATGAAAGGATATTTTGTTTGATGTTACCTAAAGGAGGAGTGAGATTATGAAAGGATGAGGCAATTAATCTCACATAAAGAGTCTTGGTCTGAACTGAAAAGATGGATGAGGGCATGGTGAGAACGAGGAGGGAGAGTGAGGGATGATTCGTGAGATGGTCTAAAAACGCACGGAGACTGATTCTGGATCTCCGCCCTTTCCACCTAGTGAGAAGTGATGACCGGAGTAATTCAGAAATCGCTCGATACCCGACTAGAAAAATCGAGGCTTTTCACCCGTTCGTATTTTTATTGAGCGATAGGTGAAATTTTTTACTCGATAGCGTAAGCTCGGGTCCGATCGACTACCGCTGGTTTATTTTTTATTATTATAATATCTATCTATAATATATGCTTCAGTAGACAATTAAATATTGAAAAGAATTTTTAGATTTACATTTCAACAATTAATTTCAATGATCAATATATTTCCTTTTTTTTCTTTTTTGATCAAGACCAATATATTTCCTAATTACTAGTGAAAAGAATTTTTAGATGGCCAGCAGTAATCATGTACTATCTTCATCTTTTCTTTTACCTTTTCTTTTTGATGATGATAAGAGCTCAAAAAGTACCATGTCACTAGTATTATAATATCAGGCTTATTGTTTACATCAGATTCTTTTTCTCTTTATTTCCTCATGTGTCCCTCTCTACCTCAATACCAAATCTACAAACTGTCATCATCTGGTCTGATTCTGAGTAAATTGTTTATTGTCCTAATTATAACCAAGCATTTTATAATTTATCGTTGTTGAGTTTGTCATTTCTAATGCAAACCAATTGAACTGTTAATAGATAAGTTTTAGTCCCTTCTATCATGCTCACGTGAGACACATTTCGTGATTTAATTTCATTATCAGTATACGTTGTTAGTGTGATAGTTTTACACATATTTACAAAGATGGGCAACACTATACACACCAATGTGTATAGAATCATGAAAAGGGGTTTATGCAAATGTGCATCATAAGCAAAGAGCACAAAGTAGAATTTGATCTTTCCTGGATGACTTGTAAAAGATGGAAAAGCAATAAAAATATTATCTTTTTGTGGGTTTTGCTTTTTCTGCTTTGTTAGTAAATATTTGCTGCTAATGCTTCAAACTGTGCAAGCTTTACTCTGCTGAATCAAGAAAGAGGAACCCCTCCCCCCCCCCCCCCACCCACCCACAAGAAAATGGCAGCAGCTCCTCCCTTACAACAGTCACAACCACCTTTGGTATATCTCTCTAATTTCTTGAATTGTTTGAAATAATTTGTGGTGTTGTAGCATTTGTTCTGTTATGTTTTTACTTTTTATATTGTCTCTATAAGTGAATTTTGGATTCTTTCATATTTGTGCTATGCTTTTTTAGTTTTTGCTTCAAATAATATTTTCAGTGTTTTGATTTTCCTGATCTGATCTGAAATTGGTTGATGTTCTGTTAATTGATGCTGCTGCATTTGCTTCCTGGACTATCTACAGTAGGGACAATTCGAAAAGAAATTATCCCGTGCCATGTTAGATTATTCTCTAACTATATCATCAATTATCCTCACTATTGTTGTTGCTCTATGGAAATGTACAGAACAATAGTTCTATATTTCTTTTTCCTCCACATGACTAATATTGAAGAATGTGATACGAATCATAAGATCTTTTTTTATCTGATCTCTTTACTCCTAAATAGTGAAAGTATTGTATGCTCCTGAAGACGATGATTATATTATGTGTTTTGCCACTATATTAGACTATTTAGCTCTGTATTCAGACATAACATATCAACATGCGGAATTGAGCCTATTTACTTTGTCTTTTGCGCTTGATTTTCCTATATTAATCTCATTTGTGTTGTATTTTCAACGGCAGTGCCTTGATAATGTGTTGTTAAACCTTTATTAATATCTTTGCGAAGTGAAATCTTAAGAAGTTGATTTGCCTTTATACAGTTCTTGTCGATTATGATAGAACACTCCTTAATGTGGTGGCTCTACCTTTGAATCCTACTCAATTAACTTGAATGGTGATTATTCGATCTCATGTATTGTACACCCATGCAATTTGCTTTGTTAGTCTTTCGACTTTTCTATGCACATCAACCCCCTCCATCATCGTCTACCGTTTGCCCATTCCATGCTTGAGAAGTATAAGAATATATATTTATGCATCAATGATAGGTTTCACTCGGGACACTTAACCATTTTATTGCACTTGAGCCACTCATACTTCATCTTAATTTTCACTATTGCTCCTGGGATTTATACAGATTAACCCCGAATCAGAGGTAAATTAACAATCAACATCAGTAATGTCTTGAAAAAGTAAAGGGGATAGTTTATTTTTATTGTATATGCATCCCTTTTATTGATTTTCATTTATATGTCCTGCAACTATTGCTTACACTCAACTTCACTGTCAGCGTAAACGCTGGGCAGGATGCTGGGTTGGATTGTCTTGTTTTGGCAAACAGAAAGGTGGAAAGCGCATTGCCCCTGCCACCCGTATTTCTGAAGCAAGTACATCAGCAAATCAACAAAATGGGTCTCAACCTGGATTGAATCATCAAGCTACTGCATTGGGACCATCTTTTTATGCTCCACCATCATCTCCTGCTTCATTTACGAATTCAGCACTACAGTCGACAGCCCAATCACCCAACTGTTTCTTGTCAGCTAACTCGCCTGGAGATCCTTCATCTACTATGTTTGCTACTGGCCCGTATGCCCATGAGACACAACTGGTATCGCCTCCTGTTTTCTCCACCTTTACTACTGAGCCATCAACTGCCCCTTTCACACCCCCACCAGAGTTGGCGCACTTGACCACTCCCTCTTCCCCAGATGTTCCTTATGCTCGATTCCTTTCTTCTTCTGAAGACATGAAAAGAACTAAGTCGAATAATATCTGTAATGACCTCCAAGGAACCTATTCCCTTGATCATGGAAGTCCTGGAAGTCTCATATCACCTGTTCCAAGAGTCTCTCAAGATGATCGCTCCTCATCATTCCATGAAAGGGATTTCCCCTCCCAATGGGATTCACCTATACAGTCCAAAGACAATAAGCATGGAAACTCAGACTCTGGGCGGTTATTTGGGCTTCAGACTGATGGTGCCTCTAAATTGTCGGATTCGAACTTTTTCTGCCCTGCCACATTTGCTCAGTTCTACTTAGATCAGTCATCAATTTCTCACTCTGGTGGGCGAATTAGCGTATCTCGGGAATCAGATGCATACTCAAATGTTGGAGGTGCACACCAAAATAGACAAAGTAAAGCCTTTAAACAAGATGCAGAGGAGCTAGAAGCTTACAGAGCATCCTTTGGATTCAGTGCTGATGATATTGTCACAACAACTCAGTATGTAGAGATAACAGATGGGTTGGATGAGCCTTTTACCGTAACACCTTTGACCTCCACGAAGTACCAGGAAACCTTTCATCTGAATGTAGGAATAAAGGAGGGACAAAGATCAGAGACACTGCAGAAGGAGTCTCTGAGTCCGCAGTTTCATAAGTCAGACCCAAAAGGTGAGAAAGAAAGCTAATTTCGTTATTGCGTGGTTGCTTATTCTTTTTGAAGTTGTGGCAGTAACCTCTTTTCTCCTCTCGTGTCCCCTTTCTCTCTCTAACATGTTCTATATTCATGTATGTTTGGGCAGTAAGTTACACTACCCCTCCACCGCCACCGCTGATTTCCTTAAAAAATAATATAATCTCATTTCTGTTCGACAAGGTTAACCTCATGTGATTGTGTTGCCTGTCATATGTGATTGTGTTACCTGTCATATGTTCTGTTAATTATATGATACGCAAGGGAACTGTAAGTTCATCTATTTGTTTCCTTTTTAGTTTTGCAAGAATTGAGTTTTATGGCTCTAATTTTTACTTTTTTCTCATCGATCAATCTCATTGTCTCGTCCTTTTCAACCAGGAGGTGTCTCTGTGCAGAGTCTCCATGCTGTAAGTGATGATGAAGGCTTGTTTTCAAGAATGAGAAATTCAAGAAGCATTAGGAAGTATGACCACAATTTATACAGCTCGGATGCAGAAATTGAGTATAAAAGAGGCAGAAGTTTGAGAGAACGGAATTAAAACTTCCCGCGGCATCATTAGCTACCTTCTTCCTATGATAGGAACTGCTTGGTATTTCATCATTTTCATGGCTGCTGCACTGCATCTTATGATACGAATGCGCTTTTGATAGAACCTGCCCTTTATCTCCTTGTTTAAGTTCTGCTGCCGAGTATACGTTTGTTTACTTTTCTAGACATGAATCTGGAATACACTTCATCTTTTAAACATCACTTTGTACAGTTTTGATTCTTTGTAAATGATCCGGAATGTTTGTGCTTTGAACTTATGTTGCTTAGAACTGGTCTTTTACCAAGTCTAATGAATCGAACGACTTGTATTTAATTATACTATAAGCCAAATCATAATCTACATTATATGGAGTCTATTCGTGGAATTGACTTTCAAAATTGCGCTCACGTATCATTTCTGTTGGATGGAGCTTTTCACTTGTTTCGGCCATTTCGTATTGATATTTTAGTATTTGTAAGGGAGTGTCTAGCCACTACACCAAACTTTCACTCTCACTCCGAACATTCTCCCTCTCCGCGTTCTTCCCAACGAGCAAACATAGCAGCTCATGAATCACAGCAACTACCCATTTCTCCGCCTGATCACTATTTGGCGCCAAATTGAACGCATCCTCATATGGTGAAATGTGTGGCAACTTCTGCCACTCGTTCTCCCAGTCCTTCACCCTTTCCTCCAAATCAAACCCTCTCGGTAAATTCATCGAAAACCTAATAAACCTCCCTTGATTCCCCTCACTTTTTGCCGTTTTTCCATAAACGTAACAGCCAAATCCCCTCTCCACCCAAGCAATTCCAACCCAAAAACATGATCACCATCACCCTCTCCACCCCTCATCCCCGTATCAACAATCCTAAACAACTCCGAATATTCAGGCAATAAAATCAACAAATAATCATTAGGTGAATCTTTTGTGAGGAGATTAACCAGGGTTTGATGATGCACTACCATTCAAGGGTGGCTAATCCCAAATAGTACCCAAAAGATAGAGAAAACACTCATGGATTTTGCTAAGTGGTTTTGTGTAGAATGATGAGAAATACAGTCATACGCAGAAGAGAAGCAACAAAAAGCTAAATGTTACTAGCATTTGTTTGTACAGAAACTTAGCAATCAGTACTGCAATTTTGATTTCATAAAAAAAGTAGAGAACCGCTACTGCACATGAAGTAATTGAAATAAATGTTACTAGCATTTGTTTGTAAAGCTAAAAAAAAGGAAAAAGAAAAATCAAGCAATCGGTATGTTGGCCACTTGCTAATATTTCGTACAGAAACTTAGCTTTACTATATTAAAATGAACCGGTGACTAGGCGAAAACCTTACAATTTGTATACAACTATTTGGTGGCCTGTGCAATGATGTTACTGATAGAATTAGCCTGCTCCTTCGCCACTTCAACCAATGAATCCTGCAAATTGTTCTGTTTGTCAACAAAAGAGTAGGCATGATAAGATGTATCACATTTTCTTTGAATAACGATACCTGAGCTGCAATTAAACGCGAAACTGTTTTCTTGCTTGATTCTTGGAGTTCACCAGCAATCAGGATTTCATCCAGTATATAATATGCCTGAAAGTTCTCTTATCAGAAGTAGATTCATAAATGTCTCTTACTTTCAGAATTTATAGTCAAAACAGTAATGAAGTGAGAAAGAGGCAATGCTCCACTGAGCATAGCAAAATGGCATGCAATCTAATCCTTAACACCTTAAACTCTAATCGTGACAATGTAGGGTACATAAAAACGAAGTCATGTAATGAAAATAATGGACTCATCAATTTTCTGCTTCAAGCGACAATGTCTTTTGTAAGATTGATCCGACACCACTTAAATGGAGGCAGTAGAACTGAACTAATATTTTTCATCCACCAGTGAAGGAACTGACTTGGAACAGAAACAGAAAGACGTAGAATACATGGTACACGAGAGGAACAAATACTGAATTTTGAAATTTTTCTAGGCATGCAATGAATCAAAAATGTCTCAAGCTTAGGCGGGAACCTCTACTAGAGGCATGTTGATGTTCATGTTTTTTCTAGACATTCACTTTCAGAATCTTGTAAAATAATTGCCCAAACTTTTCCATATAATTCACAACAAAAGCTTTGTGTTAGTGCACTATTATAAATTGCTTGGTCTTCATACAGGTTTTATCCTGATGATTAGATGACTCAAGCAAGACTATCACAGAAAGTAAAGTATCCATTTAAAGTAAGACACATAGGATTAACTGGGTAAGTGGTTGAACGATCTTCTAACCTTATGAAAATTAAAGATCAAGTCCAGTTCACAGACCTGTAAAACAGACAGAAAGCCAACAATTAAATAATGATTCTTGACTCTATGAATAACACCATTAGTTCAGCGGACTTACACTTCCAAAGTAGCGGTCAAGGATCTCTACAAAATGATGAATAATCTCTAGAGTCTCCAATTCATTGTCATTCTGGTCAATACACATGCAGAAATAGAGACTGGCATACCTAACAAATAAAAACAGAACTAGATTTTAAGTCAGACTCATTTATCTTCCTTACATAGTTTATACTTTTGTTTTCCTTAAGATATATAGTATATTTTATGCTTAATGTACTACGGATCATGTGGCAATACCTTTTGTACACAACTTTGAATCCCTTCCACTCAACGAAGTTGCAAAGTTTAGGACCTCGTGTGAGAATCATGCCACTAAGCTCGCGGATCACCTTTCAAATGTGAAGGTGCATGTGACACTTATAATTACAATAGTATAATGGAACTATTCAATTCTAGAAAATGATAACAATATTGACACTTCCAACGTAACCATGCTGAAAACTTCAAACCCAATATTACAGTATATAATGAACAAAAGAAACCATAAATAAATAGTAACATCTTTGGAAGAGGTACAGGATTGCAGGAATCCAAACAACTGGAAGAAGGAAAAATAACAAGGAAAAATCTCTATTGAACAAACTATAATAAGAATCAGCAGCAGACTACCTTAGTTCTTTCCTTTTGAGTGTAAGGTGAATACCACTTGGTTAGCCTGACCTTTCCTTGTCGGCTAATCAGAAGTACAAAGTGAATCTGCTCAACAACAAAGGATCGTGTCAGAATTTTCAGCAGAAAAATAATAACCTCGTAGCACCTAACATTAACACCCAAATAGCAAATCAAAATTCATAATTTAATCTATTTCAAGTAAGGATATGTTGATACCACGTGTAGTGAAGGGACCAAGTAACCCAATAGCTGATCAATACCATACTTGACAACTCATTCGGTACCCGAATCGAAAAACAGACTCGACAACCAACCCGAAGGATTACTGAGTGGAAATTGAGTATCAGTTTGTACTGAATAACTTGGCAAGTTTAGTGTACACCCGATCCTGCTCAACTAAATACCCTACAAAGTTTTTAAAAAACATAATATATACTTTTTAAAAACTTATACATCTTGTACATTTGTTTATGGTAATCTATCACTAGTGTTGAGAACAAAATGGGTAAACCCGACAACTGTCCTGTACTCAACCAAAAAATAACTTCGCGGAACCCGCAAAAGCAAAGGAATATATAGAGTTCTATAGATATTTGTACACCAGTTGATAAACAACTGAAAGTTAACCAAGCCAAACTAGTGTACAATGTTATGCTCCACACCACACACCAACAAACAAAAAGTTCCCCAACTCGATAAAGAAATTACCCGTCCAGGTAACCCCATACTCTCTCCAACCGGACTCGTTAACATCACTAATCACAACCCATACTCTCTCCAACCGGACTCGTTAACAACACTAATCACGTATCAGGAGATTCTACGTTATCAAATTCTATATCCAATATACAGTTTCATGTGTATTGATTCTGTTAATACGGTTAACATACACTTTCATCACCCTAATCACACTTAAACTAACGTAATTTCAGATATTTAATAACAATTATAAGCTATAATAGGAACGATTTCTAGCCATACGCAGATTTAGATCTAGACCTACAAGAACATCGATTCATAAGAATCTTAATTTGAATAAAATCAAATAATAATAACATAAAATGGAAACTAAAATAATATGTTGGTTCGATATCTCGATCTAAGAAACTGGACAATCTCAAAGTGGACAATCTTTTTATATGCGAGATCAAATTGAAGGATAAAATGAAGTAATGAGATTGGGTACGAGTTTGATCTACATACCATGGCTGGTTGAGTTCTCGCGATGAGATTTGTGCTGTGGAATCAACTCGAATACCTCACCTTTCTATTTTCCTTTCTTTCCGACGTGATCTGTTATACACGCACGCCAAAATGGTAGATTTTAAGAGTGAAATTACAATATTGTCTCCCTATTTAAAAGTTCAATAACGTATAAAATTTAGTTGAGAGTAAAATAGTAATTTTATGCATAGAAAAACATTGATATGGTATTCTTTATGTCAAATTAAGTTACTAAAGAATAAATACCCCATAATACAATTGAAATGATGTTAACCAAATAATATATTAGTACAATATGTGAAACGTATAATTTACGATAATTTAATCATTTTTAAACTTCAATTTTATGTAGAATTGTGAATGAACTGAGCTTGTTTTTGAATTGGGTGAGTTATTACTCAAGATTGAAATTGAGTCGCTCATCTAGTTTGTGTTACATGTTTTGATTATTAAAGTTATGTGTTGTTCACCATTTTTCGATATGGCAGGAGTTATCTCGATCCGAAAATTGACGAAGATCAAAAACTATCTATAAACATTAACAACTGTGACTTCGCCTTTGAAATTGGATACTAGATAGGCAAGCAACGAGTTTTGGTGGACTTAAGCTAATGTTCTTACTTAAGTAGTTTCCATCTACTCCGAGATTTTTGCTCGACAAGTGATTGAGCTAGAATTTCTATAACTCAACTCGTCTCTAATAATATGCAACTTTAATTTCATATTGATATATTCTCAGTAATTATAGTAATGCCCCCACGGCCCCACATATGTGGCATGGTTACTAGAGGAGGATGGAACCATGGACGTTTTAATTATATTTATGAAGAAATCATGAAAGTATTGATACACAGACATCAAACTGGAATGAAGACTCATATTCAAGTCTTGATAGGTAGCTTATAAGGATGAATGCTATTTCGATTGTGCTTATGTTGATTATTACACTTCACATATATTTTATGCGTTCGTTATTATTATTTTTTTTTTAAATTCAACATGTGTTGGCCTTGTGGTTATATAATTTTCCGCTTATAAGTTATATGTTTTTAATAAAGTCGATGATTGTTGCACTTCATTTCTTAATTATTATATTCCGTTCGTTTATGATTTTTTATCAACTTTTATATTAGAAGTGGAATGTCATTATCACTCGCCGAAATATAAAAATCATTGGCCTTTAATAATAAGTTGAACATACGATTTGTAGGTAGAATTTTTTTAGTTCCTTCTATAATGTTCGAAAACTAGAAGAGCTGAAACCAGGCGAAAAAGTCTTCAAAACCAGCCACCTTTCTCCAGCTTCTACTCTAGTCCCAAAAGGTAGAATTTAACTTTTGACTTTCTCTGTTCCCATGGAAAAAACCATTGACATAAATCGAAAATTCATTACTCGGTAGAATTTATTGACTACAATCATTAAACAATGATGGATTCATGGTTTCGTATTAACTGGTTAAAACAAAGGTGTATTATCAATTAACAACTGTAGTTGTATAGTGTTTTCAACTTGGTAACCGATCATTTCTTAAAATAAAATTAACGAAAATAATTTACAGATTATTATATCAATTTTAAAAAATATTATATGGACATTCGATAAATTACATCCTTCCTTACAATAAAATTGAAGGAGATTATTTGCAAAATATTATTATGCCAGTTAATAAGTGCACTTGCTGTATAGTATTTTCAAATTGATAATTGCATTCTTTTTCGTAACAAAACTAACGAAGATAATTTGTATACTATTACATCAATTTAATGCACCCGATATAATTCATCCTCCCTTATGACAATATTGATGGTTTGCAAATTATTATCTCCATTAACAAGTGCATTTGTGTAGTGTTTTTAACTTGGTAATTGCATCCTCCTTGTAACAAAATTAATGAAAAATATTTGAAGACTACTACATCAATTTAAGAAGTATGTTATACATTCAATATAATTGCATATTCCCTTACAACAAAATTGATATAAATGACTTGCAAAACTATATCTCAATTCAAGGTATATTCAATACACACTTGATGATGTTAAATTATTTCATTAATCTAAGATAATATATTACACATTCGATGTAATTGCATCCTCTCCTATAACAAAATCGACGGAGATGGTTTAAAAGCTATTATATCAGTTTCATGTATATGAGTACATCCAATACACACTCGACCAGTAGTTACTACGGAACCCCATTACAAAAGGAGTAAAAATATCTAAAATATGCTCCCATAACATAACTACCTTTACATACTTTTTTCAACCATGGACAAAAAGGCAAGATTTATCTTCCTTTTTTCTCTTTAAACATGGAGAGTTGCTCCTTCATCAATGGTAGAAAGCTTGAGCCTGAAAGATCTCACAGCCAATTTAGCTCTTCTTGAAGATACTCTCTGCATTTTCCTCATCGACCCCGATTTCGAAACTCCAAGCCCACAACTTTTTTGATTATTATAAATCCCACCCCCCATTTTATAATCATTTTCTGAATAATCCTGTTCTTGTTGCTGAATATCAATTATTACAGGCGAAATTCTTGTCTTGTTGTTCTTGATCCTATGAGAAGATGCAGCCAAATCCTTTTGTAAAGCGAGGCTCGCTTTAACTGCAAGAGCAGCCATGTCTGATGAGCTCAGCTTGTTATGAAGCTTGCTTTCGGGTAATATGAAATACATTTGACCCGCTTCGAGTTGGTAATTCGGGTTCAGGGACGAAATGTATTCGTTGAAATTTAGCCTGTCGGAATTGCATAGAAAGCATGATTCACATTCGGATTCTTGATTTTGTAGAACCTCGGAAACCGTTAATAAACCCGGAAATTCGAGCAAATCTCCGTTTAAGGATATCACGTGAGCCGATTGGACACCACCAATGTCGATTCCTCTGTTTTGCGATACGCAACCACCCATTAATTTATTTTTTTGGTATTATGTTTGCGACGATACAAAATTCACCAATGCAGATGGCGAAACTAGGATGATATGAACGAAACTAACTAAATATCGAATATTTTTGTATATAGTTTCGAACTGAGAAAGAATTATATGAAAAATAACACGATAACGTGACAAAAAATGAAATAGTGAAATTTGGGATTTGATAATGAGGATAGTTGAGAGGTTTTGGTTTGGTTTTAGAGAGAGGGGAAATTGAGAGGTTGTGAAGAAATGATGAAAAAGAGGAGATTATATGTAAATGAAGATGTCTTGTCGTTTTCAGGTGGGTCCTCCGAAAACGACGCCGTAATGTGGGAAGGCAGGTTCGGACAATGTAGGACGTTGTTTTGAGATGAGATTGGTAGAAAGTGATGACGTGGGTTACAGTAGGCCATATTGAATTAGTCACACGTGTATATCTTCTTCTGAAATAAATGGTGATTTAAGAGTTGGCAACAACTAGAGAATTGTGTGAAATTACCTGTCTTTCAATACGTAAATGTATTGATAATTATGTGTGAAAAAACTCCGTGTAGGCTTCACATCTTAATAATTATGTGCGTTTTATTGAAAGGTATAGATGAATATATTTTTCACCGCATACTGGAGTTCTTTCGAAAAAAAATTATCGAATTTTTGAAATCATAAGTGAACATGAGTTGTGGAAATAAATGTAGGGAAATATAATTAACTATTATAAAGTCAAAGCTTTAAGAATGGTTTAACGGTTGAATAAAAAATATTATCAAAATAAATTGAAGAAAATATGTCTTTGTATGTATTTATGAGGTCAATTTTAGTATATCAAATTTAGGAGCATATTATTGTGTTAGATATCATAACTATTGATTATCAATCAAAACAATGAAAATATGGAGTAACTAAACAAAATGACGTAGAATGAGACAAAATTGTTAGGGATAAAAGTATCTCAATGGCACTATTATGTGTACAGAATAAAGTTCACATTTGATTTGTAATAAAGGTATATAATATAATTTAAATTAAGAGGACACATCTTTGATTTGTATAGGAAGTGATTATTTAGTTAAGTTGCTCCCACCATAACAATACCATGTGATTGTATAAAAAAAATGAAATAGTCATCTTAGTACCTCACGCATTCTATCTTACTTGAATATATGAAAGAGGTAAAATGAAATATGCTTAATATCCAAATTCAGTCATCAGTTTATTTAACAATAAAAATTTTTTTATTAACGTCTCAATAATATGGTAGCATCTGACTCAAGCTTCCAACTTGAAGGTGAGTTCAAATCTCCTTTAAAATAATTTGCTCGTATTTTATATTTTAGTTATCTATTAATCAACACTTAATTTAAGATCTACTATTAATTATGAATTTTTATATTTATTATTTGTAATAGTATAGTAATTATACTTTCCTCACTAATTTATTGAAGGAAAAAAAAATTATAATACTAGTTCTGTAGACAAGCTGTCAAGCTAGCTAGCTAAGTAGGTAATAAGGGATGAGTGAGGTCAATTTCTCATTTAAGATGGAATTGATCTATCTATTGTCATAGTCATGCATAAGCTCCTCGAAAGTGAAATAAATTAAATTGTGTTGTCGAATTTATAAGTAGTGTTGACATTTATGTGTCTAAGGTGTGAATTTCTTGTACTCCTACTCTTCTTTCTAAATGTGCAATAAATATGATTATTAGCATGAAAAGCGATTGAAAGTTGTTTATATATGAAATAAATTTAATTGTCACTCGTGCAGTCACGATTAACTACTATTATTGAGAATGTAAACCGTAACACCAACGACACATACACATCTATATCCTCGAGTATCCAAGAGATTGATCATGATTATCATTTCGAGCTAAGATGCTATATTTTGCCTAGTTGATAAAATAAATAATAGGAGAGAATCAAATCAACAAGTTGATCTAATTAAATCAAACAATATCAATTAGCACCCACCTCCCATTCTTAATGAGTCAACAACAGGCAAATTGCTGGTATTTAATAAAACAGTAACATGGTTGCCCAGCATTATTGCTATATGAAATTAAAATTGTGTATACAAAAACCACGACCATTTCAGTTAATCATGAAAAACCTCCCGATCTTCTTTGCCGCTCAACATCTCTGTAATGGTCGGCTATTGTTGTTTCCAGGATATTGATAGCCTCTTTCGCGAAAACGAAGTTTAGAAGAAATCAAGAAATGAATAATTTCGTTTTTTTAATCGATTATATTCTAAACGAAATAAATAAAAGTCTAAGATTTAAATAAACATCTTGTCTTTTCTAACTGTTGCTCCAATATATTTAACTTTGACTTCGCAGATGTGACTCCAATCCACATAATGCCCTAACTCCGTTTCCTGTATTTAACTCCGATCTTTGCAGTTATTCAACACCCACTTTATCTACCATATAGCTATTCAACACCCACATTTTTAGGCGTTCGACGATCTCCAACACCCTTCGTTCAAAATATATATTTATTTTTCTCTACTCAACAACTCGCTCTCGATATTAGTTCAAGATTCGACACTGAATTATGGCTAGATAGCTTAGGTTGGTCCTTGTTTGTTTTGATTTAGTAATTTGTGCATGAAGTTAATTAACAAGTTGCGATCCTGTTGGGAAATGGCTATATATTGTCATGAGATTCTGAAACCCATAGCATCTTTCAATCAATGAACCTTAGCTGGCTTGTTCTTCCAATGCACGTGTGCCATTGATTCTCTTCTTATGGAGATGGTTTATTTACAGTAATTATTACACTTAATAATTAATTATTCATCAAGATATAATATACATTATATTATCTGTGATCTCGTTACTGTGTTGCAAACATGTCCGAGACATATGACCACATTATACATACCATGTTGCTAACAACTCAGGCCTACAAATTTTGTTTCTTCCCCCCCACCACCTTAGACTCCATCACTAATAAAACATTTCCAATCATAACATGATAGCCCATGCACCATAATGAAACATTATTGTTGTGCCATCCTTTTCTTATTGTTATAAAACCAAAAACCAACCGAGCCGAGCCGATTTTGCATCAAAAGCAACATCGACCGATTATGTCCAAACCAAACTAATATTCAGCCGAATCGGTTCGTGTAGTTCAAAAACCGATATGATCAATTCCACACAAAAAACTCGGGGAAAACTAACCGAACAGAACTAAAAACAGTAGAGTCCTATCACTAATAAAACCTTTCCAATCATAATATGATAGTCCATGTACGATAATGAAACATTATTGTTGTGCCATCCTTTTCTTATAAATTATGTTATTTTTTATGAAAATCATTGACATGATTTGTCCCTTTAGAAATCTTGCCATAGTTGGACCGAGCAGAAAGAAGGGGGAAATTGAGGTCTAGGACGACATGAAAAGAACATGCGACTGTGATAAGACTGGATCTTACGCCCAATGATTCAAGTTGGTTTCGATGTTTTTCTCTCGAGCTTACTAATTAGCAATTTGGCATCCTTTAGCCGTGGAATCTATAGCGGGACTAAAATTTTCTGCAGTGAGCGCAAGAAAAGGAACACGCATATTTTACCGTGGCACGCCTGCAGAGGCGAGCACGCTAAGTACCACGCTCGTGTTGGTATTCAGGTTGTTATTATTCAATTTATCGAAGGTTGCAAGATCTCTTGTTCACAGAGCAAGAATGAAACATTATTAGAAAGTAGAAACAACTACGGCTAGTCGGCTACTACTGAAGCTTCCTCAATATTTGTTCTACTATGCACTTCAAACAATTTATTGAACATTGCTATAGTATTACACAAAAAAACAAAAGAATTTGATATGTCAAGTGCTACTGGAATTATTTCTTCTGCAAGAATAGATACACCATACACAAACTTCGCCATTTGGGACTAACGACGAACTCTTATTACACATATATAGAAAGAATATTTTACTAATGATGTATGTAAAAACCTATTAAACGTTGAAATCTAATTATATTAAGCGTGAGCTTAAGAGAGGAATGAGGATAATCATGGTTCACCATGATCCAGAAGAGAAAAAGGCACAATTACTATGCTTATAGTTAGTTGAAGACGATTCATTTTCAAGTAAAATACTCTGGAGTTCTGTCATATGGTCTCTTCTCTGAGCTTCCCGACTTCATGCCTGAAAACAATTGAACTCAGTTCACTTGAAGTCTGGCGGATTCCTGCAAAGACTCTCTACGCCATACTAAGACTACTCCTGCCCACAAACAGGCCATCGTAAGAAAGATGCATACCATGTAAATTGCATGAAATATAGTATGGCAGGAACATGGTGGCTCACCTTTATATTCTCTAAATTAACTAGTACCGAAGTCCAGTTTCTCCCATTTGAAGGGAGCAACTGAGCCAATGTCTGGGGCTCCTCTGAAGAGCAGGCAGACACATACACAGACAGCGGCTATTGCAAGAATTGAGTGTATGTAAGGGCGTTGAAGCAACCCTTGGGTGCCTGAAACTCTCCTGCTGGATCTAGCTGTCGCAATTGCACACCTAGAACAAGAGTTCAGAACTTGCTTGTTGATGTTCTGCACATGTTCCATCTCTAGTGGTGCCACCTCGTTATGAATTGATAAGGTTATTTGACCATTTTCTTTATCAGCAAGCTTCAGAGCAACAAGGTCATTATAAGAATGGTTCTTCCTCATCAAGGCATAAGCATAAGGAGACAACCCAGCTGAATCCAGAGTAGAGTTCCAACATCGCATCCCAATCTATAAAAGGATAGAAACCAATGTCAAAACATTGAGAAAACCTAACATGTATAATTAGTAAGTATGCTAAATAAAATGTAGAGAAGAAGGGTGAAGGTCAACAAATGCCCAGCCACCTAAGATAGTGACAAATACCTCTAGAGGGTCATTTGTCAGAGAATCAACAAGATTATCCGAATTTGACATAGACGCAACCACATGTAAAGGGGTAATGCCAGCAGGACCCCGAGCATTTGGTGGGAAAATATACTTCCAGGAGTTATCACTAGAATCAAGCGCACTGTAATGGAGGAGCAAATTGACCATGTTCATACATCTCCTTTTAACAGCCCTGTTTAGTAGGTGAATCTCATATAGCATCTCCAAAGATTCATTTGTTAGCTCCTTTTTAGCCAAGTTCATTTCTAACAGGATATCTAAAAGTGTTTTGACCAAAACACAAAAGTCGTGCTCAACTGAAAAAACGAGTAAAAACTTGAATCGGCTAAGCTTATACGCTGGAGCTTCAAGCAGGCAAGAATTGCTTTTCCTTTGAAACACCCATCCTAACTCATTTAAGAAATGAAGGGTTTCTTCTCTTGAATTGGATAGCCAAGAATCCTGGACATGCGAGGCTAAGGTTAAGTCATCGACTTCTGAAGATTCCCCAAATACGAACTCAAGGTGCCCCAGTTCTTGACAGATAGCAGCATCAGCAATAATTAGTGGGACGCTGGAGCCTCTAACACCATTTTCAACCTGCTTGTCAGAAAATGCCCCTTTTCACTTAACTGATACTCAACATGTATATAACTGCAGTAAGATGCTAGAAATTGTAATAAAATGATACCTCAATAAAACAGCGCCCAAGGGCTTTATCATTGGCTCCACAAATCTTAAATCCACTCAAGCATATCTCATCAGACATCAGTTGAGATATTGTGTAGCTGGCCATATGTGTACAACTTATCCTGCATAACAATCACAATTTCATCTGTCAGTCCATGCTAAGATGCACAGTAGGCCTTATTATCTTAACTCAGATCACATACTTAGTTCCTGGAATAGTCAAATTTCTCCCCCTCAGAATCACAGAGCTCTCTTGGCCAGGCACCACTGCAACAGGTGAAACTGAGACTAGTTCAGGGGAGCTCCCCAGCTTCGAGGATTTGCATAGACGAACTTTTCCTGATAAGCACCAGGAAGTGTTAAACAATTGGCATGTTTTCTAAAGAGCTTTGACAACAGTATAAGGCGTAAACTGAGACCTCTACTGATTTTAATCATAAAAAGCATTTATATGAAAAAATACTAACCTTCTTGATATGATGCCAATTGCTTAAGTGTATGAACTAAGAACCTCCCGTTACTCCAAAATTCCGAATCAATATCTTCAACCAAAGATTTGATATACTGATTGAGATTTCCTTCGAGCTGAAACAGAAACATAGGTCTCGAAAATGATTAGTAAATGGGTGGTGAGAAACATGTATTTCAAGTTGTTCACTCACTTGGTCCCATGCAGAAGATGACATGGATACATAAATTGACAAAACAATGCAACCAGGCCTAATATAGCTCTCCATATCTGATGGACTACTAGACAGCCAATTATAGACCTGCATGAACAATAAGAGACGGTCAGCTGCAGTGATGCATCAGTTAAAGAATGCAAAGGAACCCAAGATCAATGACCAATTCTAACCTGAGCTCGCAAAGAACTTGGTAGATGACTAGGATCCTTGTCAAATAGTTTAAATAGTATTCTCCCAGTACGATCCTGTTGAAGGTTCGTATATCAAAAACCATATGGCAAGATAGATAAAATTTTCAATAAATTTGGAAGCATTGAAGCACATTACCTGAGCATCAGAAATTAAACTTGTGGGGGAATGATCAGACCCAGAAGACGATGTGTACCCAGCTTGGCATAGAGAATATTGACTGGATCCATTATCAGCTCCCATACTTGATCCCCCAAATAGCTGAAGAGGCATAATGCAACCAGCAGCTGTAGTTGTTGATACATTGGAAGTACCAACTGGATGGAGTGGAATAGTTTTCGTTCTTCCTTTCTCTCTTATTGGAGGAACTGGGAACAGCTTCTGTGTAACAGGCGGTGAAGACGAAGGGGACCTGTCAATTGATGGATTGCTGCTACCAGAAGAGAAGTATTTCCTATCAGCAGAAAGCTTTGGTATGCTATCAATTTCAGGTGAGGAACTATATAGCTGGAGTGTCAAATCTGGATGAGTTTCCTGGACATGGAAATCCGATTCTTCAACTGGAGATCGGTCATTGGAACTGCTTCTCTCTCCAACAATAGGAGATTGCCCAATGGAGGCAGATTTACTCTTCTCAGAATCACTTCCTCTTCTGCTTCCTTCTGATTGGACCTCGAGCACATCAGTACTAGGAGTTGCTGGACTAGCTGATAAAACAGCAAGCAAGTTCTTGGTAGATGGAGATAATGTGTTTGCATTAACACAGCTCTGAGCTTGAGAAGAAGATTGGTTGGAAATGCTATTTCCCGAGCATCCCAAATTTGGGATTTTATTTGCTATGTTTGCTGGTAAAGGTAAAGAGTGTAATTTCTTGAGAATCTGCAGAAGTTGTTCGTTGTCAGGTGCTACCGATGGAAGAACACCTCTTTCATCAGTGTGCCCTACAGATACAAGAGGAACAATGAAGCACATGTCCACATCAGCAAAACTATGTGTACGTGTCAATCCGAGGTTGCAAGGTAGCAAAACTGGAAAGCTTGAGCAAAGACTCAAACTCTTCACCTACTTGACGTATAGCATTAAATTTCATTTAAGATCTACCGAATAACATCTTACCTTGTGCACGCGCTAGAACAGTGAATAAATTGACAATATCCACGTCATTTTTGTCAGTACTCTCCTGGTTCCCATTAGGTACCACATGAGATGCAGAATCTTCTGGTTGGATTTTCCTCCTTCTTCGGTTGTGTCCAGCAAGTCTACGTCTACAGCTACGCTTACCTTCATCAAATTCCAAAAGAGGGTGAAACCTGAAGGTCACAAAATTAAAACCTAATGAGATTTGTGCAGTGATTAACAAACTTATAGGCAGCAATTAATGAACAAGCGACAATGGCACATATCAATTCAGTACTATAGAAGGAATCTATGTCAGTTTTCTCGTGGCTGACGTAGTAAGCATATTTAGGAACAATAAAGTCAATTATGTGAGTAAGTATTGGAACCACTAAACTAACCTACTGCATTGCTGGCAAAATCTCTGCATCTGATTTCCCACCAAAGCTTTGGTAACCTTACTGTGGACTTCACAAACCTTATGACGTCGATGATAATCTTTTGCTCTAGAAAGATCTTCCTTACAATCATCCACTTGACACATTGGATAATTATTACCACCAGGAGACCCAGATCGGACTTTTTTGCAGGGCCTAGAAACAAGTTCTACATTAGCCGTGATGCTAGCATTGGAGCCGCCAAGCTTCAACCGAAGACTTTCTTCCTCTTCACCGGTGCGATTACTCCTATTAGGATCGGGTGCTATACTTTTATCAGACAGGACTACACCATGCGTAGCATTCAGCCTATTTGCTGAATCAAACTCAGATGGTTTCGCAACAAATCTGAGGCTGTCCCAGTTCCACACATTAGGATTCCAGGTATTGGGATGATTCTGTTGTGTAAAATTGGAACTTGGAAAGGGAAGACTACGTTTCTTGGCCATGGAATGCGACTCTATATATCTTCCTGATATAGCTTGGTGAATGAACATGGGACTAGCAACTTGTGCCCCTGCATCTTCCATTTCTTACTCTTCTCACATACAGACTGAATCCAAAAACTCAAAACTCTGCTCAAAGAGGGTAACAAGAATAGCAGAAGTCAAAATCCAAGTATATCCCAATTTCGACAACATAAAATTCCAGATTTTTATATCAGGACAGGAACCATAATTTTAGACTTATATTAGGACATAAACCAGATCCAAGATACTACAACAAAGAAGCAAACTGAATGAAGAACAAACACAAATGGTTAACAATGATGCCAAACAGAATTTCAAACTAAGGAACAAAACTTTTGAGTAAAAAAAATAAGAAAAAAGTAATTCAAAAAATCTACAAAAATAACATAATTAAGACTAAAAAAACTCAACAAAATCACAACTACATAGCTTTCAAGAACCCAAACTGAACAAAAAAAACAAAGCAAAATTTCAGCAGAACAAAACAACCTTAAACCACAAATCAATCACTCAGTGATCAAGAACTCACCAACCCTTTTCTCTGAAACACCTCAACAACAGTACCACAACCCATTCAACCACAATTCGCAGCTCTCATATAACCCCCAAAAAAACTATCTTTTCATCCAAATTGATAGATCTCAACTTCCAAAAACAACCCACAAATATATAAAAACTACACAACAAATCTATCTAAATATACTTCATGAAGGCATAAACCATAAAAAAAGAACAATTCCACAGTTGGGTATAGTTATGAGATCTCTTTGATTACCTAATTCCAATAAAAATGCTTTCTTTTTCCAAAAAAAGTTCCCCTTTTTGATGATTAAGTATCTATATTATTAGAAAATTGGTAAAGGGTAGAGCTATGTTTAGGAGAAACAATAACAAGAAGATGAAATACGAAATGAAAGGACGCAAACTAGTTTTCGCTCTCTTGTATATTCTTCTACTACACCTATCTTTCACTACTTCTTTCAGTATTTACCATTCAACAATAGTACAGTAACAATTATACATTTTGAGTTGAATTTTTCGATTCTAGAATAAATATTTAACAGTAATAGGAATTTATTTTTGGTTTTCTTGTTAACTTGAGTTTGTTTTTACTTCAAGTTCAAACATAGTTGCACGTTTACTCTGTACAATTAGGGTATGATATCTATTGTCAAAAGATTTAATTATTATTTTTCCGATGCTTCCGTTTTTATAGTTTAAATCATACGAAAAATATAAATTGCGGGATATATCTTGAGTGATATTAAAATAAACAACTTTTACTTAACCAATTTGATAGTACAACTCTATAAAGTTTATCCCATGAAGAATCCTAGATGCTTCATTGATCACATGTGAGACCATAATTTGTGTAAATGAATATTATTTATTAGCTTTTTTTTAGGAAGTTAATTTTTCTTCATTTTTGTGGGAGACTTCTTGGTTATGTGTTTGTAAATCGAGAGATATGCACTATAATAGTCATGTAAGAGAGAGACTTATCTCGACATACAACATAAGCAAACATACATTATTTAAACAAAAGTATTGACTTCGTAAGAACTAGAATCAACGACGTACGAGACATTTCTACCAAATCAGTTTGCCATTTAGACTAACTTATACATTTGAAGGTAAATTAGTTTGTTCCAATAAATTTCGAACTAGTTTCCGGTATAGAAGATGGTGATGTCATTTGGAGTTGGCAATCTCGACTCAACATGTGCATTTGAGAACATTAATATATCATCGATATGGCTCAAGATTTACCACCATAAAATTTGGTGATGTGTTAAGATGACTTCTAAAAGCGATAGAATAAGATGTTATGCAGATCTTGTCGATATTTTCATTTGATATGTATCAATTGTTGAAAACCTTATTTCAACGACTCACATTTGATACCGGATCATTCGATATTATTTAAAACAAAACTTCAAAAGATATTTCATGTATTCGATAATTGATGCCTTGAAAAATATGCCACCATCAAATATCAATATCTGATTAGTCAACATTAGCTTATTAAGGAGTTAAGCTAAAAGCCTTGTTGGGTTTGAATTGTAGAATCGATTGGCCATTATGCTAGCTGTATAGTTTTGATTGATTGCATTTATTTGTAAGATGATTTTTGGTTAGTACTTTCTAATCACAACTCTATTATTATCTGGACTTGTATTGGACCGTACAATATCCAATTAAAAATCCACTCAAACATCAAATCACAAAACCCATCAATTTCTGTAGGCAATGATGCCATCATCTGATCTAATAGTAGTATTCCGTACTCTACTTACGTTTTAAATGCGTAACTTATCAAGACTATTTTTTTTTTATATAATTAGCGATGCATATGAGTTTCGTAATTAATACCTTTTGGTTATAAGCAAAAGTCTTTTCTTCATTAGGCTATTCGATTAATTCATCAAGACTTCTAAACTAGTGATTTCAAACTCAATATCTTTTGGACTGTACGTAGATTCAGTAATTTAGAAAACGAAGTTGTTTATTTAGAGATTATAAACACAAACTTAATTTAAATACTGTACTTTTTTTGCCAATGGAATTGGAACATTATTGCCTAGAACTTAATAGTGAAGTTTTACTAGTGTTCCGAATTCCAATTTCATCATAAAATAACTTTTTGTTTAATAATTGTTTGATAAGTTTTAATGGAAAAATTATTGGTCTGAATTTCATTATTGTTCCGTTTTTTCTGTTAATCGGTTTTACAAAAATATATATCATAAAGTTTCTGGATAATAATTTTCCATTACTGATTATTGTAAAATAAATATTTCATGAAGTTTAACTAATGTTTCAAATTCCAATTTCATTAATATATATTGAAAAAATATAAAAAATAGATAACTGAATAAATACATTGCATCTTGAAATTTGAAAGTATATATTAAAATGAATTAAAGAGATCAATAATCTTAGAAAAAAAAGAGTTGAAATTAAGATCTTAGTAGTAATAGTATATCCAATAGTGAACATACAATTTGAGTTAATCGAATAAAGTGACCAGAAGGTCCTGGGTTCGAAATTCACATCTATCGCTAATTTACAGAAAAGAAAAAGAAAAAGCGAACATACGATTTAAAGTGTCCCTAGGATAATTTATGTGAACATAAAGCTGCAATAATGTGAACATATATTCCAATAAAGATATTTATATTTGAAATCGTGTTTTATTGATCATGAAAGTCAAAGTATATCAATTTTTTAGAAACGAAAGGAGTATATTAACAATGTATCAATAAGTCGAAATAATGTGGAGTACTTCATCAAATATTTTACATCATACTTCATACTATTACAAATGAAATAAAATAACATATTTTCATAAAAAGTTGCAAATCATCCCTTCATTATGTGAAACCGAACCAAATCAAAGCCTGTGGTCCAGTTTGCCGAACAATGGATTTTACCATTTGGTTCTATATTTCATAATAAGTAATAAATCACTAGCCTAACTTCTTCAAGCTGAATAATGCGAGTCGAATCCAATGACACTATTCAATCCTTGTATATAGGTGAGTAATTGAGTATATAGAACATAACATCATAGTTAGACCCTATTTTGATCAATAAAACTCGCGGGGGATCCATTACACACACCCAAATAGTGTTTTATTGTAGCGGTAAATGATTATTTTGCCCCCTATTTAACTTCCTTAACTACTACACTTTCAAATAGGGGGGGACAGAATAGTCATTTACCACTACAGTAAAGCACTATTTGGGTGTGTGTATAACAGATCAGCTCGCCGGGCCTCGATTTACTACTAGTATGCAATTGGATAGGGAATGCTTTCACTAGGTCTAGACGAAGAGTACCTCCGCTCCCTAAACATATGATGATATTATAAATCGAATTAGAATATGAGCAAATAGGCCCACATAACGGCTACTTGATTCACTATCCAATCCTTCTATATATTTCCTTTAATTTTAGCGGATACACAAAATTTCAAATTTCAAAATTAAACCTTCAAATCCCAATTGACATCGCCAAACAAGAATCAGAAGAAAAATGGAGAGCAATAACGTTGACTTTGAGTCGTACGTCGACCCAGAAACTGAATTTCTTGCGAAGAAGCAAGAAACTGGGTATGAGTGGGAGCTTTACAAGGAGAATGTGAGACCACTCAAACGAGGTCGGAAAGTCGAGCTTCTCAATCACGCTCTCAAGTCAACCACCGATTTCAAACTTAAAAAGTCGTTGATCGAAAACCGGAGAAAATTGATTCAAGAAATTGATGATTACCAAGGCGATGACCCTCTTCAACCCTGGCTCGAGTAAGCAATTGATTTTGAACTCATTTTATTGTAAAAAATATAGCAACAGATAGTATTTTTGATGTACTTTTCTACTTGATTGGAGAAACTGATGACTAGCGAAAGATATTTGGTGAAATGTAGATAAAAGACATCGTATTTTAAACCTGATTTAGTGTTAATATGATAATTTTGGTTCATATTAAGGCCATATAAATATATAATATGTTTACTTTGACCATTATATTGAAATAGATAATTGTTTTTGAGATGGGGTTAGTGTCGTTTTGATTTTTAGCTCAAATCTGATTTTATATGTTAAATGAATAAATTTTAGTTAATTATTTCCCAGATTTTATACTGTGCTCCAGTTAGTAGATAAATAAAGATGTCCGCTATTTTAAGGTTAATTTCTGCATTAGATTTGAATTCATTTATTACCCGATCATAATTCCCAGCAAAAACTAGATTTAGTTTGTATTTCTTTAATTTCTTATTTAACCTAGATTTTAATTATTTATTAAGAGGTGAATAGTGATTTATACTTGCTAATACCTTGTATGAAATTGATGTACACAGTTGCATTAAATGGGTTCAGGAGTCCTTTCCTCAAGGAGGTGACTGCTCAGGGTTAATTGTTATATATGAGCAATGTGTGCGAACTTTTTGGCGTGACGATCGCTACAAGGAGGATCTTCGCTACCTCAAAGTGTGGCTGGAATATGTTAGTTCCCTTTATCTTCTTTTTAAGAGATTTGCACAATTTTGAAATATATTGTACAACACTTAAAATATTTCAATATGATATTGCTTGCAGGCTGAGAATTGTCATGATGCTGAAGTCATATATAGTTTTATGGAGGCCAACAAGATTGGGCTGATACATTCTTCCTTCTACATATCATATGCGTTGCATATGGAGTCGAAGAATAAGATCAGGACTGCTAGTGAGATTTTCAATCGAGGAATTGCTGTGTATGTTGCTTTTATACCAAGGATATTCTGCTTTCGGCACAACTTAGAGCCCATGTTATTCAATAACACTCCGTCCCCTATTAATATCAAGATACTGTCATAGAAATTTTCTTTTATTTCTCTACTATGAACGTGATCTTGCTTTGCACCAACTGATGAAATTTAACGTTCTAAGTTGAGCACTAAAGTAAGTTATTTATAAATTATCATGTTGACTAGTTATTTATAAATGGTCATGTAGACTAGTTATATGTTCATTCAGAGATGGGGTATCTCACTGTGTCATCCCAAACTTTGCTAGTACACCAATTGCCACATTTCGTTTGAAGGAAATGTATTTGGCAGAATTCATATTCCTCTTAGTGGTCACTGAGGTCACAAATGTATATACTATTGCATTCTCTTACCATCCTGTTAATTGTCAATTATTTAAGCTGACGTTTCTCATTGGAAACTTGTGATGTGATAGTCTTTATTGATTTGTTTTGTTAGGAATGCGCAACCAGATGAAAAACTAAAGGAAGCTTTTAAGAAATTCTTCACACGGTCAATGAGACGACAAAATGCCCCTACTGTAAGTGTTGAAAGACGCTTTAATGTTAAGCTACCACATCCTATGATTTTACCACGCCGTCTTATATTGGAGTGACTTAACAGGAAGATTTCACTGAGAGCAATCCACCTGCTAGAAGCTTTGGTACAACCCTGAATGGAGAACATAATCGTAGGTTCTATTTAAACACTAGTAGAAGATTCGGCTGTTTTCCTTTGGAAGATTTTCACTTCTCTAGCTTTTCCTTCCTGTAGGTAATCAAGCTGCTGCAAACTCCATCTTCCCTAGGAAAAAGTTGAAGCAAGATGGGTAGGAAATGCATGTCATACTAATACTCTTTTCATGTTCATGTATGTGTTATGGTGTGATTGCTTTGTGATGTGATTGATTTTTTGTTGGACTCCACGTGCCAAAATGGTTGCAAGTTTGCAACTATAATCTTATTCATTATTTCAAGAAACCATGATGATCATGACATGGTTGCTGGAAAGTAACATTTGTGTCTCACATTTTCATAGGTGTACTAGAACTCCACTGAGCATATACAAGGACGCCAACAACATTGATGCAGGATTGGACCATCAAGGTGGAGCATCAAAGGCCGACCCCAACCTGTGGTGTACTCTTGGATCTCGGTCAGAGAGAAACAAGGAAAACAATGCAATTCCTTCCAAGTGGACTGCAAATAAAGTCAGCAACTTGCTTTGACCTTTTGCTTATTCAAACTACGTGAACCTACAGGTTACTGGTAATCCATATCTCACTTTCTCTCGGTCGCCTTTGTCCCAGATTCCAGTAAGAGCTGTGCACAGCACGAGAGGAGTAGCTCCGGCTCCGTGCATTGAAATTTTAGTAGACGAAGAATTTGAAAAGTGAGCATACAAACAGTTGCTTAATTTTTTGTCTGCATTTCGCTGTAAATTTGTGTATGCATTAGTATCTACCCTGCATTACTGATCGAATTAGCTCCTACAACATTTGCATCAGCTCGAGTTCAATCTTGAAGCATGCATTCTTGACCTGTCAACGGTTTTACTTCATATCTATTGTCGCAGTCATTATCTTATATGTTTCCGTACAGATTTTTTTTCAATTTTTTGTAACCTGTCAGTTCTTGCAGAGACCATAAGGCAGTAAAAGAGGACGCGAAGTCTTCCATTTTACAGCTTAGACATGGGGATCACAGAGACATGAAGAAGTAAGCAAAAAATGGCTACATATGTCCACTTACTTTATACAAATTCACAACTCTTATATGTTACTTATGTGTGCAGGGAAACTGATCTGTTGAGGGAAAACCCATTGCGCAACTTTCATTTTGGCTCTCTTCCCAGATGATTCAATAACTTCAATCATGTTCACATCTTGTTGTTTGTAATAGTTTGAGTTAAATCAGTTTTTGCTTACAAAACTGATAACAATTTATTCTTGCTTTTATCGCTTTATCTTGTAATAGTCATGACTCTATATCTTGTTGATTCCTGTTCCACCATTTCGGTGTATTTCGAATATTCGATCTTGTATTTGTTTCACTTGCAACAATAATGTCAAAACATCTGAATATTCCTTTGCTTGTTGTCCAATGAGTAGAGTCTTTTCTTTTCTGTTCAAAAGGCTATTACTATCGAGTTAATCGAATAGCCTAGTGGAAAAGACTCTTACTAGTGACCAAAAGGTCATGGGTTCGAAACTCGAGTCAAGATCCTCTTAGGGAATAAAATTGGAGAGGAGCCGAACTCTCGAAACTCACCTCATCGCTAATTTACAAAAAAATACTATCAGTATCATGCTAATAAGTTTTGCATATATTGCATTAATACCTCATTTTTTTAGTATCTATGTTGACGTTTTTGTAGATAAGAAGTACCTCCCGATTAATTTTCAATAATAACTAGGGAAATTAATCAAATCACCATTATAGCTATATAAATAAATAATCATAAAAATAAACTATCATGTCACTTGAGTCAAATTTAAAGTAATGCCTCAGGATAACATCTAAACATGAGCTAACCTTTTTAAAGATATTATTACATTCCAAATTTCGGACCCCAATATTTTAAAATTTATACATTAGTATAATTTATGTCATATTTATAATTTTACATTAACTCAAATTTTAATTGCTCCGTATAATATTAGTATAATTTATAAAAAACCTTATTGAATCATAATTTTATGTCATATTGTAGTTGGTATCATATTTGTCCAATCGTGGTTGGTGGTATCGGGCCTATATAAAAGGCTTGTTATTACATAACAATGACTTCAAACAACGTAAATCTCTCCAGCAGACCACCTACTCTCTCCCTCTCTCACTGCCTCACTATACTCTCAATATATTTATTTTTCAAGAATTTCACAACTCAAGAAACTCCTTATGGATTCAGATTTTGGAATAGCTAGAGAGCTCTCTGATCTGCAAAAGCTTCGATCTTTATACCAACCTGAACTTCCCCCTTGTCTTCAGGTATATGGATTTTTGAATTGTTGAGTTTCTTGTGAATTTGTTCTTGCATGTTTGATATAGTTTATGATTGGATTTATGTATTTGGGTTTGTTGGATTTGTTTGTTTGTGCATTATACCGATCGTTGGATGTTCTTTATGTATTGGTTTTGATTTCATTGCTGATTTTGAATATTGTTGATATAATGTTCTTTGTATGTTTTATATATGGTAGATCGGATGTTGAAGAACTGATTATTTGCAGGTTTATAAAGCATGGTATAAGTTGTTAATATGGAGTATTTTATTTGTTAGTAGTAAACTTAGTTAGATGATACCACTTCGATTCACCTAGATCCGGAATACGGATGTTGGTATAGGTTTATATACATCTCAGTCGTCGGGGAACAGAGCACCGTGTAATTTGGTGTTTTATTGATTTAGTGAAGATCCACCTTTTACTTAGTAGAGCAATCTCCCTCCAATACAAAAGAGATCGATTTTGTTTTTGAATTTGTATGGTTGACTTTCGTAATTTGGTGAAGAAATATATCAAATACTGTATAATGTACTTAATTAAGATGAAAATTTGTATGCCACTTCTAGAATGAATAGGCTGAACTATCCTACTTCCTGATTGAACATAAAATACTTATATTTCGCGTTGAACAAACAAGCATATCCAGAATCTGTTTACTCATGTGGTTATTGTTATTCCGTCTCTTTGGGCTTAGCACTAGTTCAGGACATTTTCATATATGTTATGTGTTTATGGGAAATTGTGAATGGTGCGATATGTTACTAATTATTTAACCGATCTGTGGTTAACACTGAGTTCCTTCAATTTATAGGGAACTGCTGTTCGTGTGGAATTTGGTGGTGCAACAACTGCTGCAGACCCATCTGATGACCACACCATAAGTCGGTCCTTCCCCAACACTTATGGACAACGCCTAGCCCACTTCCTCAGGGCTACTGCTAAGGTTCCTAATGCTCAAGTTATCACAGAACATCCTGCAATTAGGTATATATATGTCACATCATACTTGACACATGGAAGCATTTTTATTTTTTTAAATACACTATGAAATTTTATGCCCTTGCATACCTTGTTTTTGGTAAGATGTAATCTTTTCAAAAGAGATTAAGCGTGCATTATTAATTTACATGAATGATTCGGGATCAACCTCTAGTTTTTCTCTGCAGGGTGGGGGTGGTTTTCTGTGGTAGACAATCTCCAGGAGGTCATAATGTCATCTGGGGACTTCATGATGCTCTCAAGGTTCACAACAAGAACAGCAAATTGATTGGGTTTTTGGGTAAGCACTCTATAAGTAGCTAAACTTGGTTCTCGATGATCATGTTTCTTCCAATTGAAATGTTTATAATCTAGGCGTCTACTGTTGATTATTAGAATCATTTCATCTTATTTGTACTTATAAATTTATGAGGCACATCCGGAGAAGGTTATATCATTTACTAAATTATTCTCATGCTTTTACAATCAAGGTGGCCTTCTAAATTGTTATTCTCAAACTCTTTCCTTGAAGAAGTTGTATTTTGATTATTCTTTTTATTGATATGTCCAGGTGGTTCTGAGGGTCTCTTTGCCCAAAAAGCTCTTGAAATCACTGATGATATTCTAGCAACTTATAAAAATCAAGGTGGTTACGATATGCTGGGACGAACAAAAGATCAAATAAGAACAACAGAACAAGTGAAAGCCGCAATGGCTGCATGCACAACCTTGAAGTTGGATGGCCTAGTAATTATTGGCGGTAATTATATTAAATTTCTGAAGTATGAGGAGAATAAGGGCCTTAGGGCGTGATGTTTCAATATATTAATACATCGTTTTCACTTTTTCCTTTTAAGGGGTGACGTCCAACACTGATGCAGCTCAGCTCGCTGAAACTTTTGCTGTAGAAAAATGTCCAACTAAGGTAATTCACAAACTAATGATTTTATATTTTCAAATGTATTTTCAGATCTCATCTTTTTTTGTTCCCCTGAAACATTTTAAGTAATTCTTGGGTATATGCAGGTGGTTGGTGTTCCTGTTACTTTGAATGGAGATCTCAAGAACCAATTTGTAGAGACAGATGTTGGTTTTGACACGATATGTAAGGTATCAACTGCATTGAATTTGTGACCCAGGCATAGAATTGTTTGGTATTGTGTTTTGTATATAATTTACATGGTATACAGTTGTTGTCTCTGTTGGAAGTCTTTAAAAGGTCATACCTTTTTTTCGGTGGCTGTACACCATATAGTTGATTTGGTTTAGCCATGATATTTTAGTCCCTAGTTGTATAGATGGTGAACTGTTTGTAGATATGTCAATTGAGTGATTTCTCTAATTTCTAGCCCTGTTTAGAACTAGTTGAATTTATGACTAATAATCTGGACTCAATTGACAACTTATTCCATCCATCCATTAATTAATTTTGTTTCTTTTTGTAGTGTTGTCTACTAGCTATACAGTCTTTTCTTAACTTCAGATCATTTCTTTCTATTATGAAAATTTTAACTGTTTGATCTGTTAACATCTGGAAAATATATGATGCAGGTTAACTCTCAGCTCATTAGCAATGTATGCACTGATGCACTCTCGGCAGAGAAGGTAATATGACCTGAAACTTCTTTTTCGATGTTTCAGTTTCTTCTTTTTTATAAGAAAGTTTTCATCGACTTGACTGGTTCAGTAAATATCAATAGTGGGAATATTTCACTATAGAAGTTTCTGTTGCCAACTAGATTTCCATTCATATTGAATCTTACTTTCATTTTTCTTCCATTCTGCAAAATATAACATGTTCTTGTTCGATTTAGTACTACTACTTCATCCGACTCATGGGCCGAAAGCACTCCCATGTCGCCCTTGAATGTACTCTCCAGTCACATCCAAATATGGTACGTTTGGTATCAGTATGCCAGTTTATTTATGCCTCTTAGTATCTGTGCACCTCAAATGAAATGATCTTATGCTTATGCAGGTCATTCTCGGTGAAGAGGTGTCAGCTTCAAAACTTACCCTTTTTGACCTTACAAAGAAAATTTGTGATGCAGTTCAAGCGAGAGCTGAACAAGGTAAAGGATTTTTCTTGCTACACCAATTACCGAGACAGACGGATAATATAATTTTTGAGGACTGACTGGATAGCTACCGTCTTTTTCTTGCCTTTTGTATTTTAGACAAGTATCATGGTGTTATCCTACTACCAGAAGGGCTTATCGAAAGCATACCTGAAGTATATGCTCTACTGCAGGTACAATGTTATATTTGCCAAGTTTCTCTTGGGGTTTTGCAGCTTCCTTTCCTCCTCCCCAGTGCATGCTTTCTAGTTCAGAACCCTTCCTGATTAGTAAAAGATGACCAAGACGCTCAGTAGAAATAAGCAGAAAGATCTCTACATAAGTCTTTGTGACCAACTATATTGCAGCCTTAAGCTCTATAAGTGACCCATAGTCCACGCCATAGATGTACTTTTATTTTTTGTACTCTTAGTGACTTTTGACTTAATTCTGTAGAGGCTTTTAAAACCTAGATGTTTCTAATGATTGCTTATGTGGTGTTTATAACGGTTCTTCAGGAAATCCACGGCCTAATCAAACAGGGTGTTTCTGTTGACAATATTTCTGCCCAACTATCGCCCTGGGCATCTGCCTTATTTAACTTCTTGCCTATATTTATTAGGAAACAGGTATATTCTAACTTCTATTTTTCAGCTTCATATATTTCATTTTTTTTAATGACTTGAAATTGAGCTTACAAAGTATGTCGTCACAGCTTCTCCTCCACCCTGAATCAGATGATTCTGCACAGTTGTCTCAGGTAATTGATCTTTCATATTGATATTGACCGATTGTACTTTGTTATTCAGTTGTATGACTCCAGTTTTTGCCCTGTTTTTCCCAGATTGAAACAGAGAAACTACTGGCTTATCTTGTAGAAGCAGAAATTAACAAGAGACTAGTAAGCTGAAACTATCTGCATCTCCATCACTGCATGATATTGTAATGTGTCTTCATGCATCCAAACATAAATTAGCCTATATTGAGTGTACAAGTTCTAACTCATCTACTCTTTATAGGATCCTTGTTTTTTGGAAAAAAGTACAACTTCGTATTTTACTCTCCATAAACAATAATGTGTGATCGTCAGGAAAAGTGATTACTAATTAACTTGATTAAATATATAATCTTTGAAGCATCAAATATTTTGAAAGATTTGCTCTTTATCTCCTGAATCCTGATTAATGGAAACAACAATAGAAGTGATTATTAGTGCATAGAATAACAAAACTCACGTTGTTGGAGGCTTAGAGCACAAAATAAGTTGAATAATATGCTTTATTCATACTCCTTCCTATCTATATTATTAGTCAATTTGGTGTTGATATATGAGTTTAAGGCAATGTAGAGTTGACCTAGCATTATTAATTATGTTTGTAGTGTACTATTAAATGCTCCGTTCCTTCAGATTAGCGCTGGACTAATACTACCTAGGAGAAAGGGGAAAGTTTCTTTTTGCTATTCATTGCATCTATCATTTGGCAATAGGGGGATATATTTTCTATCCCATGGTTGGTTTGCCGATGTTGGAGTTTACAGTTTACCTTACTCTGTTTCCTTCATGGTGTACAGAAAGAAGGAACTTACAAGGGAAAGAAATTCAATGCAATCTGCCACTTTTTTGGTTATCAAGCTCGTGGATCACTACCTTCAAAGTTCGATTGTGATTATGCCTATGTATGTGTCTTCGTTCAAATGCTTCAATGTTTCCCTTATTATGGATGAATCCCCAATGTGTAAATAATTCATTCTTTTCAGGTTCTTGGTCATATCTGCTACCATGTTCTGGCAGCTGGTTTGAATGGGTATATGGCAACAGTGACAAATTTGAAGAACCCAACGAACAAGTGGCGATGTGGTGCTGCGCCCATTTCGGTAAGTTCCATGAGTTCCATCATATTAATCATTAAATACTGTACCAAGAGATCGTGATTATCTCATCCCCCTGCTTTCGTTCTTCTTCTTTCGTCCAATTTTCCTCACCCTATGAATTTGTGGAAGTTTCATGAAGGGATTGATTAGTTCGTTTACCATTTGTGGTTGTAGGCAATGATGACTGTCCATCGCTATGGCCATGGTGCTGGTGCTGTTTCAATTGGGAAGCCTGCTGTCCATCCAGCAACAGTGGACTTGAAAAGCAAAGCTTACGAGTATGATATATTTTTACCCATATTGATACTAAGAAATACGTTTGCTGAAATCATACTAAATCGGCATTGCTCTTTCTACAGCCTGTTCTGTCAAAACGCAAGAAAGTTCTTGATGGACGATGTGTACAGAAACCCAGGGCCTCTTCAGTTTGAAGGTGCAGGAGCTGATTCCAAGGCAGTAACCTTATGCGTTGAAGACCAAGACTACATGGGTCGTATCAAGAAGTTGCAAGAACATCTAGACAAGGTTACCATCTTTGGCAATTTATAGGATACTCGATCTGTTTGGTTCTTGACGTCATGTTTCAATTTCGTTTCCGCTGTGTGTAGGTACGCAGCATTGTGAAGCCCGGATGCTCACAGGATGTCTTGAAAGTCGCTTTGAGTGCCATGGCTTCCGTGACAGACATTCTCAGTGTGATGTCCACTCCTGGCGCAAACACCCAATTTCAAGAGTAGATGAACTTTTTTGTTTCATTTGTTTCTGTTTTGGCATAATCGTCGAGATTGCTTGGACGCCAAATTGTTGAATTAAAATATTGAGAGTACTTGAAGGTTTTGAGTCTTTCCTCATTTTAGTTTGCTCTTGTAATCGTTGACACACACACACACGACACATTAGTTCCAGAGTTGCAAGTGTGTTATTCTTGTCCTGATGTTTTCTATATCGTCTATACTATGTATCCTCTTAAAATACATAGAGCAAACTATCATAAAGTAGTATTACAACTTGATAATTTACACTGAAAAGGCCCTCTATATCGTAAGTACCTATGATGTTATTAATACATGATCTATAAGAGCACTCACACCAAGTCTCATTACAATTTTTCTTAAAATACACTTTTAACCGTCATTTTTCTATTTTGGGGTTTCACTTTTCATGTGTTTACTATCCAATATTGTGTACGTTCAATAAACTTTGGAGTCACACCGCATGCACTAGATAGACTTTGGAGCACACACTGCGTGTGTTCGATAGACTTTTGAGCACGTAATGTGTGCGCTCGATAGGAATAAACTCCTCACATATTTCTGGCATGGAAATATATGCTCCTGACTAGTACATAATAACTTCAAAGCCGATTCAGTTTGAGGTTCGTACCAACTATCAAACTTCAAGTTCGATTCATTTTTAACGATTCTAAGGTTTGAAGTTTGATCATACGTCTCCAACTTGGAACAAAAAACCAACTTTATACCATAAAGTAAAACCAAGTTTTAAAAAAATTATAGTTCGAACCAAACTTAAAAAATATCGGTCCCAAATACAAAAGCCCGGCCCGATAGAAAGAGATTTGAAATTCAAAAAGAAGTTACCGTTAAAATGCATCCCTAATCAAAGAAAGAAGCAGACCGCTCCAATGAAGTCCTATATATATCCACAACCTTCGCCCCCTCCATTGCCACATTCATTCACTTAGTAATCGTATCGACTAATAATCAATGGAGAATGTAGGAGGAGGAGTGTCGGTGATGGAGGCGTTCGAGAAGCTGGAGAAGGTGGGGGAAGGAACCTACGGGAAGGTGTACAGAGCACGTGAGAAGGCTAGTGGTAAGATCGTTGCTCTAAAGAAGACCAAACTCCACGAGGATGACGAAGGCGTCCCAAGTACCACTCTCCGCGAGATCTCACTGCTAAGGATGCTCTCCCGTGACCCTCATGTTGTCAAGTATGTTTTCATTCTTTTGTTCGTGTCCCAAAAAAATTGTCCAATTTTATATTTGTATGGTCCACTTTTCTGAGTTTGTTTCCGTGTTCTGAATTGAAGTAGGGAAATGGATAATTGATTCTTGATCTTAATTAAGTTCTAGGTTATTAATGGAGTAGTTAATTTTCGTTAAATATCTCTATGTACAACAATTTTAGGGTAGTTAATCAGCCAATTTTTTGAACTATCTGGCTTTCAATTCAACTCGAGGTTTGAATGAATTGAAACGATTACAATTGAATTAGGGGAATGGATTGATTTCTTCCTGATGTTATTAGGTGTTATGGATGAATTGCATCCTGATTTTAATTGAACTTCTAGTTTTTTAATGAATTAATCATTTGTCCCAAAATATTTTTCGATTATGATTTTTGATTGTTAATTTTATAATTATCGAACTAGAGTATAAGTAATTATGATTAACATGATAATATTGACATGAATCATATTGTCACTTTGACCATTGAAATCAGTAAGTGTATTGAACAAGTTAGCTTCTGATATTGGTAAGGGTTAATAAAATTGGATTAAAATCCTGATTTTCATGGCGTCGATGAAGCTTTTTACAATACCCGCTACAATGAATGTGTTGATGTACTTGTTTGCTTACCACTGGAAAGGTTAACTAGAATTGATTAATGAAGTTTTACTACAATTGGATTCAGATTGTCATTTTTAGGGTCTGGTACTCTGGTTAAATCAAATTTGCAGTTTCTTCTATTAATGCATAGTTTTCACAATAAACAGGTTGATTGATGTGAAACAAGGTCAGAACAAGGAGGGTAAGACAGTCCTCTACTTGGTATTTGAATACATGGACTGCGATGTGAAGAAGTACATTCGTAGTGTCCGTGCCAATGGAGAAAATATTGCTCCCAAAATCGTCAAGGTAGATACAAACAATAATGATGATAATAATAGTAGTAATTTAGATTAAGAAAAAATGTTGGATTTTTTGTTTCAACTTGTTAACAGTTTCGATTTTTTTCTATTGTCAGAGCCTGATGTACCAACTCTGCAAGGGTGTCGCATTCTGCCATTCTCATGGTGTGCTACACAGGTAAACTAATAGACTATTTTGGCGTTCTTCATTATGTTACTAATATTCTACCATTTTTTTGTACTAACCCACTTGTGCAATCTATAAATATGTTTCAGAGACCTTAAGCCTCACAATCTGTTGCTGGATAAGAAGACCATGATGCTTAAAATAGCAGATCTTGGACTGGCTAGAGCTTACACTGTGCCAATGAAGAAGTACACTCATGAGGTATGATGCTGATTATAATTCTAGTAACTAATATAAGGTTGTGTACTATCCGACCCCAGTACCCCGCTCAAGTGGGAGTGTATTTGGAGACTTTCAGGCATGTTGTTGTTAATGTGATGATATGTGGACTCTTCTTTCAGATACTCACCCTCTGGTACAGAGCACCTGAAGTCCTCTTGGGTGCTACTCATTACTCCACAGGAGTGGACATGTGGTCTGTTGCTTGTATTTTCGGTAAGCTTCTTCGAACATTCTTGTCTTTTGTCGAATAATGAAACCTTGTATGTGGATTTTTCTGACTCTTTTATATATGGTTAACTTCTTGTAGCCGAATTGGTTACAAATCAAGCTCTATTCCCTGGAGATTCTGAACTTCAGCAATTGCTTCACATTTTTAGGTGTGTTCAAAGCAAACAATATCACACCCCCCCACCCTACCCCCCTACACAAACACATACACACGAAACTTATGTTACTATTACTCACTACTTCATTTTATGTACTTAAGGCTACTGGGAACCCCAAATGAGAAATTGTGGCCTGGAGTTGGCAAGTTAGTGAACTGGCATGAATATCCACAATGGACTGCTCAACCACTCTCATCAGCAGTCCCTAAGTTGGAGGAGAAGGGGTTGCATTTGCTCGCTGTGAGTTTCAGTATTGATTACTTCACAACTTTTCAACAACTCGGATTCAATTCAACTGATGGCTAAATTATGTACAATATCTTCATTTGTGCAGGAAATGCTGCAATATGAACCTTCGAAGCGGATTTCAGCAAAGAAGGCCATGGAACACCCTTACTTTGACGACCTAGACAAGAGATATCTGTGATCAACATTGGCCTGTTGATGACATTTTACCTAGAAAGCTCATAGTATTCTGTAATATCTCTTATTGCTTATCTTGAGCAGACAACAAGAAATCTAAGTACGTGTAAGTTTGTAATGTGTGCTGTAGAGCTTTGGCTCAAACAAGATTCACTCCTAGTAATTGTGTTACCCTTGCACAATGCACTCCTAGTAATTGTGTTACCCTTGCACAATGCACATTTTATGATTACAAGTCTCTACAACAGTTTGTTGCTTATTTGATCTTTGCTGTTGTTACATGTCGACAATTTATCATGCTTCTACGGCTCTACCCAAGCCAATGCTTGAGTTGCAACTCGTGCCATCGTTCTTCTTCAGCCGCCTCTTCTCTTTGAGATATGCACCCAAAATTGTGCAGATATGATGGCTTGTTTTTCTCCTCCACATCTACTTCTAATGAATTTACCTTTTTTCCTTCATCATTTTTGCTGTCAGGGTACTTGTGTGCTATGCTCTATGAATCTATAGTTCTTAACAAGATCGTTTATTAGCACCATGTATGTCCTAGAGTCGGGATTAAAAATATCTATAACTTGGTTCTGCCATCTACTCGAAATTACTTCTTACAAGAATCATAGTTATACAAATCACGTTGTCATGTATTTACAAATCACAGTTATACATGAAAAATCAGGGGTTCAAGAAATCTGTCAAATCTTAAAAATCATAGAAACATTGGGAAAAAAACACAAATGAAATAGAGAATAAGAAAAGCCAAAAGTATGAAACCAAATGTCAAGATCATCAAAGCCATCTTGAATTCTTGATTATCTTCAACAGGACATATTACTGCAGTGATTCTATGTTTTTACTCAGCTCCTCCAATTTCTTCATCCGGAGCTTTTCACTTTCCCCCACCAACTGTTCAAGCAAAGCAACGACCAGGTTTATGAATATATTCACGTACATACATTTTATCGTGTGAGGTACATGAGAATAAGTATACCTCCATCAAGTTTGAGAGCAGTGCAGACTTTTCCTTGTTCTTTTCGTTGTAGGCTTCAAGAACTTCTCTATACTCTTTTTCCTGCAAGAGAAATGTGAGAGCCAGTGAATTTGCAAAGGTATCCAATTTTCTGTTGGACGAATAAGATCCCAAGAGACAACTTTCAAGTAAACAATCCAAGGGCTTATCTTCTTACGGATACTCATGCTTATAAGTTGAAAAACTCAGGAGTATGAAAAATGATTTAATTACCTTCTTTAGGCAGCTTTGTCCCAATGATTTGAGGTCCCTATTAACCAGGTCAATCCTTTTTCGAACAAGTGAGACTTCTTTCCTCAGTGGATCTTCAAGTGCTTCGAGTTCCTACTAGGTAAACATGAGGTTGATTAGCCGAAAATACACCAGAAAAAAGTGGTTGTAATAATTGATACTAATGAAATGGAACAGATCCATGCTGAAGCTCAATGACTAAATGCTCATAGCCTCATATGTTATAATGCAACCATTTCTCTAAGAACATCAAATAAGCATGTTACAGACTCGATCTTTTAATAACATCGAATCATTCAAGTGGTAAAGTAGTATCCCACAATGATAAATGTGTATTAGCAGAGTATCCCGGGAGGCATGTAACCATCTCATCTGATTCTAACATATTCAATTTGGGACGGATCTTCCTCTAACAATAGCTCGACTGAGGTAAATAAGTAGTCATATGTTGTAATGTTTTACCTCACGTATAACAGCCAAGCGTTTGGTTTCCTCTTCAACGCGGCCTAATTGAGCCTGAACTCTTTCCCTGACTTGAGTCTTCTTCTTCTCAATCTCCTCCTCCTTCTGCCTAAACGTCGAAAGAGCGGATCTTGTCATCTCCTCTTCCTTGTCATCACTCAATAATGGACTACCTGAATTGTAACTAGTTAGCATTCCTGAGTTCTTGACACGCACCATTTGAGAATTATGTTGCTCTTGTAATGCCTGTCTGTTTGTTGACATTGCTGTATTTCTACTACAGCAAACAAACAGCCCTTTGTTATATATTCTTGATTCTACCCTTTGTATTGTCTAATATTGAGTTGTCCAAATGATGGTTTCCTTTTCTTTATACTGTTACATATGCTTATTGACAAAGTTGCTGCCTTCAAAAGGTTCACCAATGGGGACAACTTCTCTTACTTCTTTACATTAAATTGAAATGTAACATTGATTGAAATGATTATGAATTTATGATGTCCAATAGTAATATATCATGTGAGTTAGCTTGCAATTTATTCCTAGTTATTTGAAAATATCATGCTCATTACTACTTTCTTGGTTTTTATTTGAATGACCCGATTTTTAACCAATTATTTTACATTCTTACTCTTAACCAGATTATCCAACTTTACTCTTCGAAACCATTGGAGTATTGCTGTCGATGACTCAATACCCAAGCTTCCACAAGGAGGTCTTATATTCAACTATTGTTGGAGACAATTGCATCATATTTCATTTTAATTGTCTATTGGTTAGTAATTTGTTGGTATTCGTTATTTGTAATACTATTTTACTCATGCTTTCGTCGTTAATTTACAAAAAAAAAAAAAAAAGCATTGGAGTATAATAGTATCGCATAATTTTCACCTTCTAAAAACAGTTTTTATATATTTTATCCCATTCAACTTCAAATTAGTATATAAAATCACACATTTAATTAAGTGACTCACTTTATTAAATTACTTTCTCTAAAAAGTCAAGGCATGTAATTCAAATAAAGAACAAGTCATTAACATGAGGTGTTAAAAATGGTTATTATTAAGATTTTTACAAGTAATAGTACACTTGTTAAAAGAGTTTAAATTTGATTAGCGGGAAATCACTTTAATTACAGAACTTCATTTTAAGCTTTATTAGCATAATTTAAGCTTGGCTGATTTTAATCTTTAAGTAGTAATAATGATGTCAAATCAACTTCATAATAAGTTTGATATTTATTAAACAAATGATGGCCAATGAACCACTTTTGGTAGGGCAACTATTTTCTTGAGTTGGCAAAGTGGCAAAATCAACAACTACTTCAATTTTCATATTCAGCTGTATGTGTTTATTTTTAATAAAAATGATTATTCATATTCATATTCATCATGATGAAGCAAAAATAACAATTCAGCTGGTGATAAAGTCTCCACTTGAATTTGATATTCAACTCCATACCCAATAAATATGATATATGAAAATACTCAAGGATGAAGATAAGTGTTTTTTGGCCAAGGTGAAAAAAACTTAAGTTTGGTGCAACATATAAAATGATGGAGAAAATTAATACTCCCTCAATATTAAGTTCATAAGTAAGATTTTTTTGTTTCCAGTAAATAATATAGAATTCCTTTTGTATCAATAATTGTGTTGTTTAATTATGAATCATATGCAAAATTTTGTTAAATTGAATATGCGCATTACATTTATATATGTTACATTATCGAGTTGACGTCGCAGACTTGCATGTAGTTGAATTTTCACTTCTTATTCTTTTTCTCATGCAGATCTTTTGTGATTTTATTTATTGACTAATTGTTATTATAATGATGTAACCATGCCCTACCAACTAAACTAGCAAAAGAATTGAAATAAATCATCATTAAAAGTAGTCAAATCATTTAATTTGTTCAATATTCTATCAAAATACGCAGGAATTCAACACGCTTTAGTTACAAAGATTTGCAGATTCCTTAAATCAGTTTAGTTGCAAATTCAATTTGCAAACATTTTTTAAAGCTTAATTTTGGGTGCTTCAAGAAGAAGTTCCTTAACTATCGGAAGTCAAATAAAGGTTCACCTACAGACATATAAATTGACTGAACACGACCAATATTCCCTACTATTAATATCGAATATAATACTAGTAAAATAAAACTTAATATACAGCTAAACACTTAGCTTTTTTTTTCTTAAAGGATAAAAAAGTTATAAATAGTCATTCAAAAGCAGAGGAAATATATTTAAATATAAATCTCTGCGAGAATTAGATTTTAAAAGATTTTGAAAAGAAAATTCAGACTCGATATCAATTTGGAGTAATTAAGTAGAGCCTTAAAGGCTAAGACAGAGAAAATGAAACGTTGGCAAATCAAAATCTAGTTAGCTGCCTTTGACAGATATCATTAACTTCCAAGTTGGTCTTGTGCAATAATCTACAATTTTTGTGTTTTTTTCTTGCTAATATATCTACTACTTTAATGTTGTCTCTCCAGTTGAGGCAGTTAATTTAAGGAATCAACTAAAATGTGTAACTTGGACACATGCTCCTCGACTCATACTGTCCTATGGAACTTTTGCTTTTCATTTTGTAAAATTTGTAGTAGTACAATAATAGTGAGTGAGAACATTGAATGACCTAGTGGTTAGGTGATTTTCCAGTAATTTAGAAGTCCTATATTCGATTCTCATTGTAAGGGGGCGGTGGGTGGGTTTTTTAAAAAGAAAAATGAAAAAAATGATAGTCACCGAAATTACGAATTTGTTGTACAAACAATCACTTTCTTCCAACGTTCATAAAGATGCAACCTTCGCAAGTGGTTTTATCAAAGTAGCGAGACTATTTGTGTAATTAACCCGTAAAAATTTAAAGTTTGAACCGTAGACTTCAACTTGTGTAAGTCTATATATAACGGCTACTTCAAATTAGACGCCAAATTTGATCATCTTATTATTGATGATAATTAGTTCGGTCTTACTAAAATGTGCCCTAAGGACACATGTTAAGCATTAAATATGGAAATAAAATTTAACATTCACAAGCATACAAGGCAACATTCATAAGCATACAAGGTAACATTCAAATTTCAAATGCAATTAGTTATCAATTATATTCCTTTATTAACTTCTTAACCTGTGCCCTAAGGGCACATTTTAGAAAACCCTAATTAGTTAATCACCAATGTTTCTTAATTAAGATCAAGATTCAAGAGTACATGATAACTCTCATGTGTTCCAATTATCTCTACTTATTTTATCTTTAAATGCACTCTTGCAAGCATCATTCTTTATTTCTATTTCAGAATGAAGGACAACATACACTACAAACAAGTAATTATCACTAATGGAGAAATTCATAGTGGAAGATGATCCAAATAAATAAAGCATAGTACTATTGAATCCTAATCTCATTGATTTGCCTTCAAAGAAAAGTATCTTCTTCGTACGACAACCTATCGACAATTCAACAAAGAGATTATGCCAATGCCACTCTTTCTCTGAAGGAATTCTGTATATAGATTCAAAGGATATAACTGATCTTCAATTTGAGTAAAGATAAGTTAAGCTAGAGCTTTCGCCTAACGATCACCGTCTGAAAGGACAGAAGAAGTAACAGGCAAGGAAGAACGTGCAAGCCGGCAAGCAATAACAATTTGCAAGCTCTTTATCAACTCAGAGAGAGAAAATTGCAAAATGAAACCAACTTTCAATCAAACAGCAAAAAGTTCCAAGAAAGACTAAAAATGCTTTTGAGTCTGGCCCTTGGAATTGGAAATTGAGGATACAACAAGATAATCCAAGCTGTTGAGGATCGAAACTGTTCTTATAGGAACATTCAATTCTTTTTTCTCTGTTTTTCCCCTGAACTCCGATAGGACGAGGGTGAAATAACCTGAAGTGTCAACAATTAGTTAAGTTGAAGACTGCTAAATTAGCGGCTGCTAACTGAGGAACAAATTAAATTTTGCTCACCATGTCCAACAAACAAACTGAGAATAAATTTTTCATTGGAAAGTTGGTTAAATTTGATTAAGTGTTTACATTTAGACATCTTAGGGGAGCAACTGAGAAAAAATCGATCAAATGATGTTTTTAGTACTCCAATAGACCTGAGAAGCTATGGAAACATATAGAAAAATGAACTTTAAAATGAAAACACGCTGCACCTGCAAACCAACCAAATAGGATATCAAAATCTCGCTAACCAGCCGAAAAACTCTTCAAATGGCAAGAAAATTCTTAGATGTAAGGCCCTAGTATTATTAGCAGGTGACCTACCTACGAAGATTTCACATATACACAACAATAAGGATGCAATGTTCTAAATGGCTTTGCCAATGTTTCCAATCACTTGCCACTATATGCAATATCTAAGATCCACCCAAATATTATAAGCAAAAATCACATGTGCAGATCCCAATCCTCGCTAGGACGACAAGCCAAACAACATATATTATCTCATAGCTTATTAACAGTAACTTGAAAGCTTGGATGCATAAGATTTTCCAGTAGTCTGAACAATATTATAGACACTAAACACCTTTTACTGGGCCTCACACCTAACATGCTAACACTTGCAAGATGTTTCCATTGCAAACATAGCTGGAAAGTTTGTGTTGAGTAATACCAAAAACGATAAACATTTTAGTGTAAACAGTAAACATCAATAAATGCATAGCAATAAGAAGCTCCTTTTCTTTTAATCTTCACAAGAAATCATCCTGGAACTTTAAAAGCTAAAGGCTAAACCACTATTGTTCTTTCTAGTTCTCTAGCTATTAGATTTGGTTCAGCAAGATAAACAAGGATAGAGAAACGTGATAGTCAATAGTATGGTTCTGTAATGCCATAAATGATTCCACTTCTAGACTAAGTACCTCCAACTTACCAAGAAAGTTAATTTATGAGTGGTTTAGATATATCCATCCAGTATGACTATCTCGTCTGCCCATCTTCTTGAGGTCTAGTTACCTACCAATAACTTGTCAGATGATATGACCAGTTCTTTCATATAATCAAACGGATACCATCTCTCAAAATTTAGAACTTCTATCATTCTCCATCCGTTTCAATCGATCCTCGTCATTCTAATCCTACTCCCCCTCTTCTGCTCCATCTGTGTCGCTCTCATCACTCTCCATCTCTTCCAACTTATCCTCATTGGCAATACTCTCCACATTTTCTAATATAATCATTGCACCAGAATTTGAATAGGCGTCACCTTTAATCATACCACGACGTCCCAAAAGAACCAGATCAAGTAGCTTCCTCCGGGCCTCATAAACCGGATTCGGCTCAATCAGCCTCCCCCTCTCATATGCCTCCCTAAGAAACACAGTATGTCTCTTGCCCTTTGTTGATAAATAAAACATCCCAGGATGATCCAGAAATAAATCCCTTATATTCAAATCAATTCCAAACGACTTCCTAAAATGGCTTATCTTCTCTACCTCCACCATTTTCTCCACAGTGAGACTCAAAAACTCATGAAGCATCCCAACAGCTCGCTTCTCCATTTCCTTTACCCCAGCCTTCGTAGCCCTCTTAACGCCCATTTCATCGTATGGCCCAAGATATGGTAACTTCTGCCATTCCTTAACTTTAGCCTTAAAATCCTTCTTCAACCTCATCCCCGGTGGATAACTAAGCTTAAAACTATACCGAATCTCACTCCTACCGCCATCACAATCCTCGTTACAATACTCCACCACCCTCCAATCCTCAACTGCAGCCACCAAACCATCCCTACTCACATTCTTGACCAATTTCAGCACATGGGTATTAACCTCATTCCCGGCCTCCAACGCAAAAACATCAGAATTCCTCAGTATCACCGACTCCTCAAAATCATCAGGCAGCCCTAACTCCCTATACACCTTAAAAACAGCTCTCAGAGGCAAACTCCTCGTAATCGACATCGAAAGAAGTCGAATCAAACGGTCTACAACAATCTCCAACGACCCCATTATGGCCTCAGCTTCTTGATTCGATATTTTAAATGCAATTGGGGTAAGTCCACAAAAAGGTTGCTTTTTTGTGGGGTGGTAGAAAACCTTGAAAATATGAGGGTATTTTCGAAGAAAGGCGGTGGCACCACGGTTGAGGTGGAGTTTCTGGGAGAGGCGATTGAGGAAATCGAGGGAGATGGAGGGGTCGGGGGAGGGTGGGAGAGGATCAGAGAGTACGAGTTCTTGAATTGATACAACTTTGTTGAGGTTCTTATATTGGTCCATTAGTTTCTCAAAGGTGGGATCTCGAGCACGTGATGCTACATATTGGGCTGAGGTTGTCTTTGTCCTAGCGGAGGGGAAGAGGGTGGTCGGAACTAGCTTCCGGAGGATGTAAGTGGACATTGTTTTGGGACAATAAATTTGTCCAAATGGTGAACAATTGTTGATCAATAGTAACAGGTCAAACTTTGAATATGAATTATTTCTGATTATATTGTGAAAAATTAAAAGAAAATAATATGATGAAAATACATTTAAAGATGAATGCAATAGTAAGAATATAGGGGGGTCATTTATTCTGGGACAAAAATTTGTCAAATTGATGAATAATTGTTAAACAAGAAGTCAAGAATATAGGATGGTATGAAATTGGATATAATTTAGCTACACAAATTGAAAGCTTACAATATTACAGCATTCAGTAAACAGTTGCAGCTGAAGGAAGAAGAGAACTGTTGCGGCGTCAACCACGATCCTTTTGAGCGTTGACTTATCCCCTTTACTAGTCAAAGATGTCGACCAATATGTCAACACAATAGGCCAACACCAAGAGTGAGCAAAAATTTGGCGCTAAAATTCGATTTGTATTAAAATTCAAGTTTAATTAGTGATTGGTTCGAATTTTACCTCATCGCTAATTTACAAAAAGTAAAAATTAGTGATCGGTACGGTAAAGATTTATGGATATTAATTTGAATTTGGATCATTAATATAATGTACACTTGATGAGATATTACTCCGTATTTGACTTGAAGTGAAGCCACATTAAATAAAATAAAATTAAAAAACGTACCAAATAAAATCGAATTGGTATAAATAAAACAAAAAATAATTTAAATACTTAAATAATAATGATATCGAACAAACTATAATATACAACTGAATTTTGATTTAAATTGCCAAATTATAGTATATTTAAATCATAAAACATCAAATTTTGAATCGGGCGTAACTTTAACCAAGATAAAAAAAAAAACCGCTAAACATCTCGATTGATGGAATTTCGGCGCTATATAGAGAATTGGTTCGAATAATCCGATAATTTGATCATCATCAATTCATCATCGTTTCTCATTTGACTCTCTCTGTAACTGAGTTTTCCACACATAGTTTACTCTTCTCCTGTCAGAATCTTCAAAAGTAAAAGTTGTACAAACATTTTCTTCAATTCTTCATCTATTTCAATCATTATCAACGTAAACTACATCTGCATTACGAAAATATATATATTTATTTATTATTTTAGTTTTTTCTACGAATTTAGTATGTAATGTAAATGATCAATTTTGAAAAAATTAAACAGGTATCAATGTCGCATTTGAGAGTTTGCGCGCGGTTTAGACCGGACAATCAAGGCGAGGATAGTTCTTGCGTTCGAGCTATTGACTCCGAAAATTTCATTGTTAAGGTTATCATCTCACACCTCCAAATTTGAATAAATTAGTTAAAGTTATTCAGTGTTGATGCGATAATAGTAGATTTATGATTCTGGTAAGGTGATTGCTCAATGCTCATTGAGTATCATTGCTCGTGATTCTGATTTGATATGCTTGCGAACTGTGTATCTGACATAACCATTTTGAATGAATGGTTGATGATGCTGTTTTTTCTGTTTTGAGAGTTTCGAGAGAATTCGAAAGTGTTGATGTCGTAGTAGTGACTTTGTGATGCAGGTGATGTGACTGATGGAGTAGTATTGCTTGTGATGCTTTAGATTTTCTGTTGAATCATGTATCTGATTTATAATTTTGAATTACCGCCTATGTTTTATATATAGGATGAGAAGAAAGAAGAGTTCGAGTTTACCTTTGATAGAGTGTTTTATCAAGGATCGGAACAAGTTGATGTTTTCGAATTTATTGCTCTGCCTATTGTAAAAGGTACACCGTATATGTGAAGCTGTTTGTCTATTATGTGACTTCTTTATTTCTTGTGTCCACAGTTACAGATGTAGAGTAATAAGAATCGTTAATGGGTTTTACCTTGCTTAGTGGAAAGTAAATGAGATAATAGTGTTTACTGTGATTGGAAGTGCAGAAGATGTTAAAAACAAGCAATTGCAAACTTATGCTCAAGTTTGGTCTTAAGCTCATCTCTTTCATGTATCACGAGATAGAAAATTTAGGATGAATTCTCGTTTGATGATAACTGAAGAGTTCCACGTGTTTTTGTTGTTTGGACGAACTAGGTGCTGTTAATGGAATGACCGGAGCAATTATCACATATGGACAGGTAATATCATTTGTACAAGTCCAATGGTAAATCCCTTTCCTTCACATGTTTTTCTAAATAGTCCTCAGTCTGAAGTTTTTCAAGGACTCCTCATTTTTAGTTACTTAGAAATAGAACCCAACCTCGGTCCAGCAAATCCTAAAGATTTTAAGATGGAACAAATTTCAATGTCATTGTCTTCATTTTCCAATGTTCTGTTTCTGCACAATAGTTATTAATATTTGACCTTCTGATGCGCAAATGATTAGATGATCTTATTTCATGAAACAGAAGATATTAGCTCCCTATAGCAGACATCTCACTGTTTTATCTGTATAAAACATATAATAAGTCTACTCTATCTCAGCAAAGACCAGGCATATTATCGTTTTGGCCATCACTTGTCAATACAGACTTGGCACTGATAAGTGCAAGTAATACATAGTAACTGCAAGGAATTTATAAAAGAGAATCGTGTGAAAGTTATAATACATCACATGGTCCGATCTGTTTTCTTATGTTGTCTGCTCATGTTGAGCTGTGATTGAATTGAGAAATATGGTTTTTGTGCTATCGAAGTATCAGATGCCAATGATGTATTAAATGTAAAGGATTTATACCTAACTCTTACATAGTGTATCCTTGACATTGTAAACTGGTCTTTCCTTGATAGAATTTAGTGATCGGGGGTTGTTATAATCATTAGTTAGTTCTTGAGGGTTTCACCATAATGATTAGAATGTCTTAAGTGAGCAAGTTTAATAAGAGGGTCTCCTTGAGTCAAAAGCTGTAATGAGGCAAACATGAAAAAATAAACATTTTCTAATGGATCTCTCAAAGCATTAGTTCCAATCTCATTAGATGTGGACTTGATGCTTCCAAGTCATTTAGACTTTAAAGTGCTCTACTAAACCAGTTATTTTCCCAATATTCGCAGACAGGTGCAGGCAAGACTTATAGCATGGAGGTAATTCACTGATATAATGACGTTGAACTTCATCGTGATTGTTACAACCAAAAAAATCTTATCACGGTTGACATTTTTTGAGAGTACAACAGAGACATTATTATTGGTTTCCATTTTTCAGGGACCTAACATCGGAAATAGTGATGAAAGAAAGAAGGGTTTGCTCCCACGAGTAGTAAATGAAATTTTTGAGGATGCTGAAGCTTCACATGAGATAGCCAATTATACTATCAAACTGTCAATGGTTCTACTCAGTCGACTTGTTATTTATGCTCCAATAAAAGTAACATTTAATGTTTTAACAATTTAGTTGTGATGCTTGTAGGTAGAGATCTATATGGAGAAATTGAGGTATGTTTTAAGTAGAGAACTCCTTTATTTTTCTAATACTTGAATGTACGAGTATACAAACAGATGTAGTTCTGATGGTAGCTACTTTTTCTCAACATACACCCTTAATTAATTTAACCAACTCCCAGGGACCTTTTCGACTTGTCGAACGATGATGTGAAATTAAAGGAGAGTAAAGTAACTGGGGTCTTTCTATCTGGAGCGACAGAGGTGAGTTGTATCAAGATAGGAAAAGGAAAAAGTTGCTGTCAGTCCAGCTTTGTGACAACAAATCCTTTAACTAGTGCAAGCTTACTGTAAACTGGTTTGGATGTTGATCCCAATGATTGGTAAATAATAGCAATAGAACATTCATATTTGCATTAAAATATTCTTTGGGAATAAGATATCTCGCGTCTTGCCCACTAGAGCATTTAAGATTTAATTTGACATTCTCGTCTTAGGTCACCACGTGAAGCAATTATAATATACTGCTGTTTATAGTTGAGATTATGTGTGTTGATTGTAGATTTTATGAATTTTAATGTTTTTACATTCCAAAATGTTTTTCTGGAGGTTTGACCAAAATCTAAATTTGATCCTACCTACATGACTCTTTGTATAGATTTGCATACCCAATTCTGCAGAAGCACTACAGAGTCTGTCAGTAAGTTTCAAGACTCATTTTTCCTTACTCTATAAAATGCTGAAATGTTTCGTTCTCTTTTCAATATTTCAGTTGCTGACCTTACTCTTGTAATGTAGAGGGGAGTAGCTAACAAGTCAGTTGGAGAAACCCGTATCCTAACTTAATATTTTTTAGTTGTTTTTCTTGTTCTAGTCAGCTTTTTGTTTATGGTATCATTTGTTAGTAGATTGACTATATCAGAGATGAACATGTCCAGCAGCCGAAGTCATTGCATTTATATGTTTACTATCCAGAAAGAAATGACAAAAGAAAAGAGGTATTCGTTTTCTGTTATTTTTTTATATCAAACAAACTTTCTAAGGTAATGCCTATTTGCCCACAGAACAAAGTCTGGAAAACTATTTCTCGTAGACTTAGCTGGATCCGAGAAGGCAGACAAGACGGGGGCTGAAGGCAGGGTTCTTGAGGAAGCCAAGGCTATCAACAAATCACTCTCGGCCCTTGGAAATGTCATAAATGCATTAACATCTGGCTCAGCTGGAAAAGCGAACCACATTCCATATCGTGACTCAAAACTCACACGGATTCTGCAGGATGCGCTTGTTAGTCTTCCATTTTCTTCTCCATCCCCCGTTGTTGTACTCCATCTCAATGAGGACCCAACCAGCTTCTATTGGCAGGGTGGAAACTCACAGACTGCATTGCTTTGCTGCTGTTCACCAAGTCTTTCAAATGCAGCAGAAACTTTATCAACTCTGCGCTTTGCAGCAAGGTGTCTATAAAGCTTCTTGAGATTTTAAGTCTTCATCATGTAATGCAATATATGAATTTGGATGTATCCGCGGTCATTATAGAATGTAGTTCGAAATTCTTTCAAGAATAACATGCAGATTTAAAACCAGACAAAAGTAAGAGTAGCATTTTTATCCAAATCTTGACGCTCTTCCATTATTTCAAATATAAGGCCGTGACAGAACGTTATATGTGAAAATTCATTAGCTGATAAATCCTAATATTTCAGTAATATTCAACTGTTCCACACAAAAAGATATGCGAAGCTTAGTAATAGTTCCTTTTTTATTTTGAGCAGAGCAAAGCACATCAAGACATTGGTGCATCCCTCTCCCAAAGAGAATATTTGTAGTAGAACCCTTGAGGTACATTCTCCAAGTAAGGATGAGGCATGTGAGCGAATACTGACTAAGGTAAACTTTATTATATATATTGCATGGCGTGTTTGTACTTCTGGTTCAAAAGGTTCTTTATTGTCATTCTACAGCTGAGAGAGAACTTAAGGGTTGAAGATGTGGAATTACTTGAAGAGCTATTTCTAATTGAAGGGATTTTCTCTGATCCAAGTTCAGCTGAGGAACTCGAATCAGCATATGAAGATATTACATCAAGAACAATTATGACCCTGCATCAAGAAATAGAAGCTCTGAGTATTCATTTTGAGCAAGTAAGAAACTTTTGGTATCTTGCATATACTGTTTAATATTTCACCAAATTATAGAACTGGAGGATTCTAAGCGTTGTTCCTTGAAAGTAATCTTGAAGCAACAAAGAAGGGAGTATAAGACTATCAGCGTTATCAAAGTTGAAACATATGATCCTAATAATAATGACTTGACTACTGCTTTATGATTTAATTGCCAAGTTATGTTCTGTTTAAGTATTAAGTCCCACATTATATCGGAAGAATCAGAAATGTCATTTTGCTGGTTCTCCTTGTATCTTTGACTTGGTTGATCTTCCTGATTTATTGAAGAAATCTCTTAAGCCTGTTTGCTTAACCCTTCAATAAATGCAGTTCCTTTTGTCAAGTATCCTTACCACCAAAGCTAAGTATTCTTTGTTATCCCTTCACTCTCTTATGTGTTCCTAGAACATATGCAGAAAAAATCATCTGATCATGTTTGTTTCTTTTCGTTACCTTCATATGTTTTAGTTTAATTCTATATTGGTGGTTAATAGTGAGCCTCCTATAAGCTTCTTGACAGGGTAACCTTCTCTTAGGTTTTTATATTTGAAACGAGTAGGGTATTTATATGTTAAACAACAGCTTAGACAAACACTTATTTGGATATCCAGGGAAATGTTCAGATAGCTAAAACAAGGGGAGTGTAATCGGATCTTGTCAAAGCTCGTTGATACTAATTTATACTTCTCTTGTTGCAGCTCAGGACAGAGAACAACCATCTGAGGACCCAATTGGAAGCTGCTGAAATGTCGTACAGACTTGACAAAGAGTTGAAAGGATGGTATCCTTCAAAAGTTTTCGGGTGGCTTGCTTCTTTTGTTCATTTGAACAACTGACTGATCAGCTCACATTCACTGTTGGCTCCCTTTCTTGTTTACATTTGTTAAAGTAGTAGATCCCCAAGAAGTCATTTCCATATGATCAATGTGCTGGGAGAAATGCTATAATCGGTTTCTATTAGTTGTAAGTTGTTAATCTCATCAATATCATATCTGTATATAGCATCTCACCCATTCTCAACTTGAACATTCATAGCTTTCCAGATGTTTTGACACCAAACGTTCATGTTCAGGCACGGAGTAGTTGAACTCTGCCGTATGGAATATTTTCTTGCTCATTATACCTCATTTTGAAGCAACAGCGCACGTAAAAAAGAATCGTTGTATGGAGCAATGTATGCAGGTCATGATGGTATTAGAGCAGCTCTCAGAAGCCGGGGGATGCACAATTATTTTCAGATTGCGGTTCATACAAGAGGAAGCGTTACTATTAAACAAAAGAGATGGATTGGAAAAAATCAGCCGACCGATCTACCAATTATACAAACTGAAATGAACAAAAATGTCAACATGAAAAAAGGAGTGGCATCTTGGCAGTGACAAGAAAAATTGCCAGAGTACTACTCAACTGTTGCACATTTTTCTAAGCAAGATGCCAACCAAAATGCAATAGTATAATTTTGGTTTGCTGCAATAATCAGCAAAAATTTATGCCATTGAATAAATTCGAGTACATTGTACAAAGAAAATAAGCATCTATAAATTGCAACTGGTGCGAAACCACAACAGAGGAGAAAAAAAAAATCAATATCTCAATTCTCACTAGGACGGATATGTTTTACATATCGGGAACATCTTACCAAGCCATTATTAGCGAAAAATTAAAAAACAAAGACTTCTTCAGAACTTAGCTACCATATGCAATCTCCTCATTCAATCTTCCCTTTACCACGAGACATATTGTAAATTCCTCTACCCTGAAAATTCAAATAAATGTATCCATGTAAGTATTATTTAATCGACTCCAGATACACGGAGATCTAAAAGAGAAGAAAACGCACGATGCAACAGATCGAGGTAACTGCCAAAAAACCAGGAATGGCAACCGATGTGATCTTGTCCATAGGAGCTTTCAGGTGAATGCTCTTCTGTATGCTCTGGAAATACTTCTGCTTCTCGAGAAGTTTTTCTCTTGGCCGGAAGGGTGTTTCGCCTGACATCTGAATCATATGTTCAATAATGCATTTAAATTAGAATCAAATTGTATTAGCCAATAATCAAATGATTGAAAAATAAGATTACTCACGAACTCTAAATCGAATCCAATGATTCAATCCAATCACTCATTAACTAAAACAGATTTTATTAATCTAAGATTTGAAAACAAACTCGACAGTCTGGAAGACACATGTAACAATTTGGTAACGAATGAATCGGTTTAATCAGAATCATTAAACAAAATTACTACTAAAATTATCTCTAATATAAAGTTCATGCAAAACAATGCCGGTCTGCATGTCTACAATCAGCCGATTTTTTCAACACTTTTTCCTATCACATCGCGATTCACGTGTGTCAAATTAATACCGAATTTTCATAATTTTGACAATTGAAAATCAAACTTGACAATCTTTCCATACCAACGGAGTAATAAGATTGCAAGCCATCATAATAATATCGATTATCGAAGACCTTATACATCACTGCATTCACATATAAATATACACACACATATAATAAGCAAAATAAATTCTAAAAATGTATACATGGTATTTGAAAATTGATTTTGCTTACTTTGAGTGATCGGAGCTGATTTTGATGAAAAATGCAGATTAATGTAAAATTGAAAAGGAAATAAAATGCATGTGAATTGTGAATTGGTAGTTGTATTTGTTGAAATGGAAAAGGCTAAATAAAGCCTATAATATTGGGAGAAGTTGAAGACCAAAAGGAGCTGTTGGGCTGTTCCCTCGTATTTTTGCCTATTATTTCGAGGGATAGTTATTTTCACTATGCCAACACCCTTAACACATGAAATGTGCATTGAAGTTTTTTCTTTGAAAAAATAATCACGAATGCATGAAACATTTCCTCGTTAATGTCTAAAAAAAAAATTAAATAAAATTGCTAATTGCTACACCTTTTTGTTGATAAAATATAACTTATTAGGTAATGAGCAATAGTTACATTTGTTTTCTTTCTTTATAGATTATTGCATTTTCCCAAAATTTATCCTACAAAAGGTAAGAGCAATGAAAATTGGCATTATCATAATTCATCACTTCATAAAACTTGCTTATTTACATTAATTTAATTTAGATAGATCACTTTCATTCATACATTTCCGAAAGATACAAAAACAAAACAATGCATTTGGCTAGATTTTCTTTCCAACTTTAAACCCTTATTAGGCCACATTCCCATTTACATATGCTATAAATCAAGCTAACATGGTTTAAGTATTGTCCAAAATTGACAACTGACCCCTTTTCATGTAATCTAAAACATCTCAAAGACTATATTGTCGTCCCCGGTAGTCTTCATCAAATCTTCATGTTCTGCATCTCTTTCCTTTTTATGTGCACTACTGGTTCCTAGAGGCATATTGCGGGGATCTACAAGTTCTGGAAGTTCAGGAGGAATAGCACACCGGATCAAAGCGAAGTTCAGACCTTCAAAAAATGGATGCTGTTTTATCTCTGCTGCCCCCATTTGGGACCCTAGCCTATTTTCTGGCTCCTTTTGAAGCAACTTCCTTATCAAGTCTCTAGCATGTGAACTTACCATAGGACTCTCAGGGAATTTTAGACACACAGAGACCACATTAGCTAATGTCTCGTCATTTGATAGACCTTTGAAGGGAGTCTTACCGTACAATAGTTCATACAGAAAAATTCCTAACGTCCACCAATCTACTGCACTGCCATGACCTGCACCCTTAACGACTTCTGGCGCCAAATATTCATGGGTTCCTACGAAGGAGTTGGATCGTGCACTAGTTGGCTCCACCACAAGCTGTGGGAAGGGGTTTACTTGTGCAGTTATGTCACATCTTACCTTATGGCTTTTTGATGCAGCAGGTAGGAAGTTGGGGGTGAAACAAGAAACTTGCCAGGAAGGATTCAGGCAGAAAGGGTCTATGCAGCTCGAGTGTGAACAATGACCTGTCTTCTTAGGAGGATCAACTGAGAGAAAAGGTGATTTTAGCAATGTTGGATTAACAACACATCTAAAAGACAAGTCAAAATCAGTGAGCATGACATGACCATCTTCTCGAACCAATATGTTTTCCGGCTTTAGGTCCCGATATACAACGCCAAGCATATGAAGATACTCTAACGCAAGAAGAACTTCTGCTACATAAAACCTGCAAGGAATATGCCAGGTTGAGTACAGAATGTTACTAGTTATTGTAAATGATACGAGTGGACTGGTGAATCATTTCTAGAATTAAGTTGATAGAACTAGGAAAAAGAAGTTATTTTTATTGGACTGTGTGAAACAAAATTAAGTTGCTGGGTAAATCAGTTCCAATCGCAAAAAAAAACACGAAGTTCTGCATCAACAGTTTGTGAAGAGGGGGGGAGGGGGGGTTGCTTAATTATTAGTAGAAGGTACAAGCAAGGAAATCATAAAAATAAACCTGGCTGCTTGTTCGTTGAAACATCTGTTGTGCTGTCTTTGACGGAGGACATGAAGATCGCCACCTGAACAATATTCCATGACCAAGCATGAAAACCTATCTGTTGTAAAGTGAGCATACAAAGTAGGGAGAAATGGGTGGTCCAGGATCTCCAGTATCTCTTTCTCTATCAGTGCTCTGGACATCTTTTTTCTACTTTCCAAGAAATCATTATCCAGAACCTTCACTGCAAATAGACAATTGCTTCCTACCAGCTCGGATAGGTAAACTGTTCCGATGTCCCCGCTACCCAGTTTTCTTAGTAACTTGAAATGCCTAAAACCTAGGCTTCCATGTTCTTTCTTAACAGAATTTATAGATTCCCATCTCACATCCTTAGACATGTGCGGCCTAGAGCCATTTCGACTTGAGCCACTGCGTTGGCTTTCTTCATAACAGCTAGTTGTACTACCATAACCCCCATTGCTCTTAGAGCTCTCTGAAATGTCACACTGTTGTCTCGATCTTGATCCTTGTTCATTTTTTTCCACTGTACTTCTAGTTGCGTCGCAACAAAATGAACTTACACTGGCTATACTAGATGAGGAATCTACAAGTGTCGAACTTAGTGAACTGACTTCCACGCTTGTACTACAGCTTGAAATAGAAGCTTCAATCTCTTGTCTGGAAGCTTTTTTCACAACAGTGGAGTCAGGCTTCTTACAGGCTGCATCCCCTAAACTACAACTGAGATGGTTATCCAACCCACCTCTTTGCTTTCTTGGATGAAATATAGAAGGAGAGTTGGTTAGCAATTTCTTCTTGTGTAAGATTTTGATTCTAGAAACTGGCCTGATTAGAGATAAAGTGTTGCTTACAGGTTTGCTGAGCTTACTCCCAGCAGCGAGGGAAGAAGATAATGATGCAGTAAGAGACTTGGAGTTCTCCTGTCTTTCCATGTCTTCTGGAATTTGATCCATGCTAGGAATAGTCTCAACTGGAACCTGAATATCTTTCTTTAAAGGTTCACTGTTTGATGACTGCATTTTAAGTTTATCACCGTCTTTAGAAGCTTCTTCTGGAACTTTACAACCAAAATTAGCTGATGAAGAAACAATCTCGCTAATTGGTAATGCTTCAGAAGTCTTGGCCTTTTCAATGAATTCCCCTGATGATGTGGGAAATTCAGTATTATAATTTGATTGATTCACATGGGAATGATGGGCACATATAGCTGAGTTGTCTGGAATCTTTAATGTGCTCCTTTCAGGAACAAGTGATACTTCCACCAAATTCCCTCTACCCCAATTAATTGGTAGACCAGTTTTATTAGTCTCACCTGTCTCAGCTACCACACTTTTGTACAGTCTCATTGCAGATCCCTCACCCGACACAATTGATGGTTTGGGCACTTTTTTCTTCATTGCAGCCATCTCTGAGGCCTGTGAGATGCATAAACCTCTAAGAGCTTGCTTCAAGCTTACAGGCTCTGAAATGCCAATCCCTTTCGCTCTAGCGAAACCAATCCGCATTGGATGTTTCATGGAACGATTTTTAAGAGCATCTTTAGCACCTTGTTCTGACTTCGTAATGCCCTTATTGAAACTCCGGAGATTTATAGCCTCGAATAACTTATTTATGTCATCCTCTATGTCATACTTCGATGAAGACTTCATATTTTGATTTTGTTGATTCAATCCAAAATTTAATTCTTCCCATGTTTCAGTGATCTCACTAGTCCCATATGATTCCATGTCTCTGAAATGCATCAAATTATAGAAAGTTGAGCATGGCTTCAAAAGATTATTTTGACCTTTCCCGAGGCTCTATAACAACAGCAGAAGAAACAGCCACTGATAGGAATGCACTACATAAATCTTCTGAGTAGTCTCTTCAAAAACTCAATGTATATGCATGGAAACAGAAAAGTCTCCAGTAGTTGCTTATATATGTTATAACTTCGCATCAAGTATCTGCAACAAAAGTTAAATTTTCAGACAAAACATGACCACAAATGTTACTACAGACTACAGTCCTTTCTGCAACCAACATTAAGTGATTTAATTATTAATCTACCCTCATTTTGCAATATGATCAAACTATGAAGGATAGCCAGATGATCGAATGGACACAGAAGGCAGCAAAATGCAAGTGATGTTGACAATTATGATACACTGATAAAGGTAATTAAGTTTAATGAATAAAGATGGGCACAAGAACCTTAATGTAGCCAACAACTCAACCAAACTTGGCCTAGATGACAACTAATATACAACTAACAATAGAATTCTTTAATGGCAACTACCACTACATAATGGAACATAATATCGGGATGATTTTAAGACATCCCCATCTAGTTCATTCAGTTAGAGTTTTATGTATGGTGTTTAAGCATAAATATATACTTTTAGGTTAGTAATTAATTGCATAACTACTATAACTAGAACTTTAATAGCGAAATGGATAAGGCAAAAGGCAAGCGGAAACAGACACGTAAGGTGCATTAATCGCAATATCAGCTCATAATTCACAAGTTGGTGATATATAACTCACAAAAACTAGTAAACTCATCTACCAATTCATGTTAAACAATATCAAACATCACATATGAGGAAAATCTAAGGAAACATACATGCCACCTAATCACTCCAAAATACTATGGCTTCCATTTTAAGATCCCCAACAGATTAATTTAATTCTGAACAGTAAACAAGCCCTCCAACCAACATAGCTTTGCTTTAATGTTCTTATGAATCCAAACACTATTATTACTCCATTCATCTAAAAAAGTTGGTCTAATTTTATATTTTGTGCATTGACTTTTTATATTAGGAATTTTAATATTTTGTAAATACTGTAATACATTTGGTAATTCTTTTTGTCAAAAATCTATTTTGATCCGAAATAAAGTTATACATGTCAATACGGTCTTAAAGTTTTAGCTTTGTCAAATTTGAAATCAAACTAGACTATCTTTCTGTAATGGAGGTAATATTATCCAAAAGACAGCCAAACTCCATAGCCTGCTCAACCAATTTTCTTCTTGCAACCAGAAAAACGATAAACCCCAACTCACAACATCGTGAATCAAGAACACGAAACAAAATGAAGAGGAAACCAAGTATGTTGTAACTACACCACATCAAACCAACCCGAGGCTTATCCCACCAAGTGGAGTTGATTATATGAATACCACGTCCCGAATCATGTACTTACTATAAAATTAACATCATTTCTAGTATAAGTTTGCAAATATTCATAAAACAGTAAATCAAGTTACTTTCCAGCTAATAAAATCATCATGAAGTTTAACAATATACATCACACAGTAACGAAAATAATGAAAAATGTAATCTTTACCAGATACTAACAACTACTTGAAGAAATCCTTCAAGAGGTAGAAGTTAAGCTGAATCTCATGAAAATCCCAAAAAGCAAAACTATCTACACCTCATATAAATGTTCCAGCTCATCAAATCATCACTTTGTTTAAAATTCTATCTTTGTTACTACAAGTATTCGAACCAAAACCTCGTCATTACAAGTAACATCTCGTGACTAATACACAAACAAAACTAATTATTATAGTCAGTTAACCAATATTCATGAAACAGTAAACAGAATGATGAAAATGAAAACTTTACCAGACAAACAAACTACTTGAACAAATCTTCAAGAAGTAGAGGTTACAGTAAAATTCATAAGAAACCAAGAAATTAGGGGATTGAGTAAAAGCTAAAGAAGATTTGAGATGATTGTTTGAAACAAAAAAAGGGAGAAATTTGAATAAGAGGAAAGTGGGACATGAGAAAAGAAGGGTGAAAATGAATGAAGTGAAATCAAGAAAAGAGAAAGGTTGAGTTTGAATGAATATCATTTATTGCATTTGGAGGGGGGGAGGGAGGTTACAATTTCACGGGATTTGCTGCCCAGATATTAATTGGCGGAAAAATATCACACTACCTATATTAATTAACGTTTTTAATTTTATTGTAGAAATTATACTCCATTTTTTTTGTATAAAAAGAAATTTTTTCACAATTGAGTACAACAATAGTGTTGCTTAAAAATTTACTTTATCTTTCAATTTATTCGTCTCATTAGTTATATTTAAATATTGGAAAAACTTTAAATTTATTTCAGATTACCAAATAAAAGAGACCTAATTTTGAAAATTTTAGAAAAGAAAAAAAGAATAAATAATTTGAGATAAAAAGAATATTTTTGGTTCTAGATAGATATAAAAATAAACTTCTCAAACCACATGGACTTGCATTATTTGGGGAAAAAATCTTCTTGATAATTATTAAAAAAAAATGGATTGAATAAATCTTTAATGAGTGGCTATAATACATACACGTAGCTAGAGTGGGGCAAGTAGTACGGCTGGTGATGGCCGGATGCATTCATAAGTCTTGCGGCGGAGTTTTATCTTTTGAATAAAAATAAGGCTTATTCACATTTTGCCCCCTATAGTATCGTTTTTGTTTCAGATTGCCCCCTGTACTATTAATGGTTTCAAATTGCCCCCTGAATCCCTTTTTTCCAGTTTTAAAATATAAAATGACTATGGTACCCTTGTCACTATTACAAAGTGTAGGGGACAATATTAATATATTTGACATATATAATTAAAATTAAACCACACCCATTCTTCTTCAACACATCCCACCCTCAACTGTTCTTTGATTATGTTTTCGTGCAAGGATCGCTGAACCATGTCACAATTTGCCCCGCTCTTCTTACGGCACTGATTAGGTTTGGAAGCTTCACCCACATGTTCTCCGCTCCCATTCTTGTAGTGATTGTGATCCTTCTAACTTTGTTTAGAGGCTTTAGAATATCAAAGAGCTTGACTAGCTCATTTGGACCCATCTTATCACTAACCTGTCGAATAAAAGAGAATTTAATTAGTTACCTAGTTAACTCATTTATTTAACTCTCCATATCACATCAACTTCGGATAGATAAATAAACTGTAAAATAACATTAATTTGCCAATATCAAACCATAATTACCTTCATTCCCAGGGGGTTAGCAATGCCTCTCAGAAAGAGAAATAAGGTTCTGGTTATCTAAAATCATTGTTGTATTGGAAATTTGGAATGAAATAATAATATGTATTTTAATTACTTTGTTGGGTCTCGAAAGATTATTGATTTATTGGATTTGTTGGGTCTCTAAAGCATTTCACCTTCAAGAATTGTTCGGTGAAGTGACGCCTCATTCTCAATTCCTAGAACAGAGATAGCGTTTGGGTTGGTGAAGTGATATTTGTATGCAGGGGATATCTTGCTTTCTCGTTGTGTTTGCTGGGATCATGTCGGGCCTCACTTTGAGGCTTGTCGAATTTGAGATCCTCCAGCGAAGTGGTACTCCTGCAGAGAAGAAACAAGCTGGAAATAGTGATAGGGTGGGGGTGAGGGTGGGGTTGGGTAGGGGTGAGGTGGCTGTGTTGAAGAAGAATGAGTGAGGTTTAATTTTAATTATGTCAAATATGTTAATATTGCCCCTATATTTTGTAATAGTTACAAGGGTATCATAGTCATTTTATCTTTTAAAATTAGAGAAAAGGGGTTCAGGGGGCAATCTGAAACGATTAATAGTACAGGGGGCAATCTGAAACGAAAACAATACTATAGGGGGCAAACTGCAAATAAGCCTAAAAATAATAATGATACTTCATCAGTCCCTAAATGATTGGTACATTTTGATTTTACATGATCAAACTTTAAAAACTTTGATCAATAATTCTCATTAACCAATAAAAAATAATTTAGTCATAATATATTGTTAGATTCGTCTTATATATATTTTTGAACTATCAATTTTTTTTATAATTTTTTCATATGTAAAATAGGAGATATCTATGTTTGAAATCGTGTTTTGTTGATCATGGAAAGTCAAAATGTACCAATAATTTAAGGACGGAGGGAGTATTATTTTCCAAAATCAACCATTTATTGATAATTTGATATTACAAATAAATCTTATTGATCGATAAGATATTCTATTTCCAGTTGAGGAGATATTGAAAAACATACGAGATATATGGTGCGTTTGGATTTGGGTGAATCAGGGGGAATTGAGGGGAATTTTAAAAAAAAATTGTGTTTGGAAACTCAAACTGGTTTTTAGGTAGGAGAATTCATTACCACTAATCAACCCCCATTACCACTGATTCCCCTCGGATTTTCTTTCCTCCAAATCATAGGAGAATGGGTGAGAATCACATTTTTTATTATATTTTCCCTCATTTCCCTGATTCTCTTAGTTTATAACTTTGGTAACCAAACAACAATCAAATATATTCTCTTTAATTCCCACTAATTCCCTTCCCCTACGAGCATTCACACCAGTTTACCTATTAAAATTCTAAAATCTTTTCCCTATTTGTCACCTTATACATAATTGAAATATAAAATATACACACAATATAATGAAAAAAATAGTAAAAAAGAAAATTAAATCCATTAATATTTTTCACAAAATTAGACACCTTTGATCAAATAAATTTTATAAAAAGCAATCTTAAAAACATATCAACAATCGAATTAGACACCTTGATCAAATTAATAATATAGCATAAAATCGGTGTCATAAATATAAGTTTTAGGCAATGATTAAATTAATAAAATAATTATATGAATTAACGGAAAAAAAAAACCACAAAACCATGAAAAGATGAAGAGAGAAACGAGAAGGGCGGGAGAGGGGAAATGGGAGGGAGACTGTTGTGAATGCTCTAAGAAAACTTTGATTGGAAATGAGAAGTGACAACATGCATATATTTGGTAGGATTTTTAATGAAAGATGAAAGTACTTTCCCTTCTGGAATAATTTTTTTTATTATAGAAATCTCGCAATAGTAAATATTAATTCATTCCTAAATTTAACGTGTATTTCGAGTCGATAAAATATATAGATTTTAATATGACGAATTATAGAGATCGAATAGACAAGTGAAAGTAGAATATAGATTAGAGACTAAATATGATGATTGATGATAGTAACATGAGTAAAAGTGAAAGTCAACGTTAATGCTAACAGAAAGAAGAAGAAAAAAATGGAAAATGTTTTGGGGCTATGAACTCATTTGAGCTGTTCACTTGTTCTTTATGTTATAAATATCAATTATCATCACGACTCGGATTGATATTATCTGCTTTAATTTATTAGTACTCTTGCTCACTATTCTACATATATTTATTTATTTATTTTTATTAATAAAGATTTGAACTTCTTATTCAACTATATACATGTTATATGTTGCAAATGATAATATTGAAATCCCAATGAAACATACTTTTATATATATATATTTTTTAATTTCACGAATAATATAATACTCCATATCTGTTATAGTAAATGATAATAAATTATGATTAGAATTAAATCAACAGCACCTCTAAATAGTAAAATAAAATAGTAAATGTAGGAAAAAAAAACTTTAAAGACGAATTCAAAAATTAATGATTGAAAATCAAGTTATGAAATAATCAAACATCTTATTTTATGGAAGGGGGAATATTTATGTGATAGTACTCAATATATATGGCGCATGCAACACCTACAGTTTAAATTTAGATATGTTTTAGTGAATTGAGATCATTTTGAATTGGCCGACGGTAACAATTATTAGTGTTATTAACATTGTGTTGCTGATCTTGTCGAAATCAATCATTCTTGCTTTCAATAGAGCATAACAATAATTGTGAAATAGCAAGATACGGATGAAATGTAGCTGTTTGGTTGTAAAAAAATAACTAGTACTACATATAATTATTATACTAATTCATCCATAATAATTTAATAGTTCAAATTTAGTATGTAAAAAGTGAAGATGTGAACTGACCCTTAATTTGAATAAGAGGTTGAATTAGGGACTAATTCGCACCCTCATAATCACTTTGGTAGACTAAATTTCAACTCTATTTTGAACTATTAGCTACCAATCTTCACCCTCATAATTACTATCAGAGACTAAGCCCCAACTTCCGAAATATCATAGACCGATTTTATAACTGGATCTTTGTGAAGACGAAATGGACATATAATTATTACGTATATAATAAGTTCTATATTACAGTTCAATATGTCGGAATCATTCATGGCTCAAAAAGTGTTAGCTAATGGATAAGTAACCCTAGCCCATAAGCTGCATTCTTAGGGTTAAAGTTAACATTTACCTATAAATATAGGTATCTCTATATTATATTAACATCGATCATCAATAGAATATCTCCCTCTCTATTTTCTTACAAAAAAAAAAGTTTCTCAAGGTAATAATTTTTCTGATTACTGTTTTTAACTTACTAATTTTAATTGAAATTTAATCAATGATTAATCTACTAATTAGCATATGTTTATACGACAATGTAAAGTTGTTTATCCATTCTAGCTCCTTGAGAAATGAGAGAAGTGACAATTGATGTAACCATCCCCAACCAAGAGCACTTTAAAACTGCAAATTTGATACTTTTATTTGGTTATTTTAAATTTTAATAGCTTGAGTTGATGTACTACTAACTTTCTCCCAGCATGCCGTGTTTATCGTCTAGCGGTTTTCTGTCAAAGCACTAGTTATTTCATATTTGGATGAATGACATATGGGTCCTTCGATTATATGTTAAATGTTAATTAAATTTCTGAATTTTTTATATTATTGTCTTGGACCTATTGATCAATTTTGATGATCTCAGTTATTTTTATACCGATATTCATTTAACATTTTGCTATATTTTATATTAATTTTTTTTATGTGATACCAACATTTTAATAGATTTTTATGAAATACATTACATATTTGTTTATACTTAATCTTCTTAAATTATTAAGAAAGAATTTATTATTGAGCTAACATTTTAAATAAATAAAAAAAGTAACTAAGAAACATTGTTTCATTGTTTCAAATTAGATTTTTTTTCAAACACAAATTAAGCACATTAGAAAATTTAAATCAATTTATTCATGTAATGACAAAAGATAGTTTAATCACCACATTATATTTACAATGATAATACCACCCTTACAAAAAAAAAGCTTTCTTGGAGAATTGGATGCTTTTAAAAGAGACATGGTAGTTGGTACATTCTCGATCTTCCACCGACACCTTTGTATTTTGTCATGTTTTCATTGCAAAATTAAAACATTTATAGCTATATTGAGAAATTTATATACTGCTTGGAATTACAACTAATTCGGTATATCGTGTTACCGTTAATAATTGATTAAAAAGGTAATAAAAAAATTTATGGATCTAATATTTTTATATACTCCATCCATCCCTAATTGATAAGATCTGACTTTGGACAAGTTTTACGAAAATTTTGAATTTATTTCTTAACTAATAATTTTCCTCCATTGGCTCCTCTCACAATTTAGTCAAAATAGGAATGTATAAATAGATTTATTAAATTAGGAACCTAACATTTAGGGATGGATGGAGTATTATTTTTAAATAAAAAAAAACTATTTTAGTTGTTTTTACTTAATTATGGTATATGATATGAATAGAAAAAGGTATAATAGTCAATAAAATATTTTGTTTTATGTTAAAGGACCTAGTTAACAACTAATCAATTATATTAAAACTATGGAATTTGTAGTGGTAATACAAAAAATTGAGAGACCCATTTGACATGTAACATAAAATTCGTGGTCCCAAATATCATTTACCCCTAGTTATTTGTTTCAACTTTGAATCAGTGAAAAATACTCCCTCCATCCCTAAATGATTGTCATATTTTGACTTTTGGTGGTCAACAAAACACGATTTAAAACGTAAATATATATTATTCTACATGCGAAAAAATTATAAAAAGTTGATATTTCAAAACTATATATTGACACGAATATAACAAGGTCTCACAAAGCTATATTATTTCTTGTCGTTTAATGAGAATTCATGATCAAATTTTGTTATGTTTGACCAACAAAAGTCAAAATGTGACAATCTTTTGGGGACGGAGGTAATATATATTTTGAGTAGTCTTATCTCCTTGGCTCATGTTCAATATCGGTAAAGTCCATCCGCTATTATTTTTTAGAAAAAGCAATCCAAAGTATGAATTGATATTGTAGAAATAAGCATTAGAAATATACCCACCCGTTCTAATCCATTTCGCAATAATATTTGCTAACAATTTCAACAAAACCCAGCTCATGCATCACAATAAAATTGATTGAGTAAATAATGAGTTATTATGGACGAGGACTTCTATTATAGTAGTAGATATTAAATTGGCAATTTCATTTTAAGAAAATCTCAGTGTACTAAAGGTATTAGAGACCAAGAGATACATGCATCTTTTTAATACTCGAACATTTAACATTGCAAATACTTGAATTCGAATCTTATCACTCTACCTAATTTCGTGGTTATGACCAATTAATAACCACCTTCCATTTCTTGTCAATTAAGTAACAATATTCATTGAAATTCCATTATCGTTATCATGTCAATTGTCCAATTGAAGTTCCATTGCTATTGCTGGCTAGTAGTTATGGAGTTTGACATTGTTATTGATTATAGATAGATAGTTCATAATGGAGATGTAGCTGGTGTAACTATCAATAGGGCATAACTTCACACCAAATGTGGCAATATAATACAAGTATGTTGTAATAATTTGAAACATAGAGCCAAGGTGCTACTTCATTTAGACATATACAAGATTACTCCTAGACATATCATAATAATAACAATATACGTCAAAAAACATTCATATATATTTTTTTATTACAATGATCATTAATTAGATGTAATCATACAATTTATTATTTCATAATACTTGTAAAATAATGATTTTATTGAGTTAAATCAAACCAACCAAATATTTTATGACAATACTTGTAGAAGTTATAATATATAGACATGCATTAAGTAATTTTCCATATCAAAATAAGTGATTGTACGTATAAGTTACACATGTTTAATTTTATTAAAGTTATATGTAAATTATAATATCTTCATTAATTAGAGGAATGAAGATATTTAATCTAAAAGTGTATAAAATTAAAGTATAAAAATGAAAAATATCACTTTTAATTAAAACGACAAAATATTTTGATACAATGCTTCTAATTAATTTTAAAGTAAACAATCAATTGTAAAATGTTTAGATTACACGCTCCTCCGGTAATCCGTACCAATAAAAGCAATATTGATACAAGTAGAATATCATCTAACAATTTTATGAATTAAATATTAAAAAACTATTAAACTTAAATTTAGGAAGTGGACTTAATAACCTCCATAAAAAGTAGTGAAATTGGTCCAGACCAATCTGCATGAAATGTCCTACTAAATCCACCCGGCCCCATAAACACCCCTCTCCTCCTCCACTTTTTTCTCATTCTTTTTTTACTCAACTAAAAAACTCTTCCTTTTCTTTCTCTAGTCTCTACCAAAAGAGGCGGCTCCACCACTTCATACGACGGAGATGGGCCCCACAGTCGTTGATGACATCAATGATGACCTCCAATGCTTGAGTTTTAACTCCACGAATAATACCATCATCACCCGTTCCAGCTCCGAAACCACCAACTGCACCGCCGCCTCCGCCTCCTCCTCCTTCTCCTTCCACCACCCACCCACCACCAAAACACCTCCCTCAGGAGACACTTGTAAGGACTCCATTACCCACTTCTTGTCAACCTCGTCCACCCTCTCATTCGCCAACCTCCGCTTCCTCCACCGCCTCGGCTCGGGGGACATTGGCTCAGTCTACCTCGCAGAGATTATACCACCACCCACCACTAGCCAACCACCGGGTTTGAAGACGGCGTTGTTTGCTGCTAAAGTGATGGACAAGAGGGATTTAGCAGGGAGGAACAAGGAAGGGAGAGCAAGGGCAGAAAGGGAAATTCTGGAAATGTTGGAACATCCATTTTTGCCAACTCTTTATGGTTGCGTTGACTCTTCGAGGTGGTCGTGCCTGTTGACTGAATTTTGCCCAGGTGGTGATCTTCATGTACTTCGTCAACGTCAGCCTTCTAAACGCTTCCCTTATTCTGCTGTCAGGTTCGGACACTCTTACTCTTATCTAACGAGTCTCGATCATATGTTACACTTTACTAGTCTTTTGGGCACAATCCATGCTTGTGCATCTTAATAAAATAATCATTAAATAAAAATATAAAATTAATAATTATGGAAACAATCTTTAATAATTTGTCATGTAAAAATATTTATTCGAATTTATATCTAAAGTAATTTATAAAGTATTGATTTTGAATTTAAATTTTATTTGTAACTTCTCCTACAATTATGGGATTTTTAGAACATGGGGCTTCACTAAAAAAAACTAATTCCCCCCTTCCCCAATTACATATAGTGTAGATTTAACAACATTTTATCATACCTGTAGATATCATGATACATGTTGGAATTTCTATTTAACAAGTATGAAATTCTTCTAAATGTCTAATGCTAGTAATATATTTTACTACATCGGTAAAAACAAATAATGATTAGTGTGATCAAATTGATATACACTAGGACGACAAATAAATAAATATGAAGGGAACGAGTAGATTTTACGTTTCATGGACAAGGAAGCTTGTTATTGTTTTTTGAATTTTCAAACTAATAGCTACATTGCATTAATGAGATGATCGAGAATTCGAGATGGGGAGAGGACGGACCACCACCTGGGGCCTGAGGGGGGGGGGGGATGATTTTACTCTATCGTTGTATAGTTGATCTATTAGCACCATTGTTTTGCATGTCAGAGGTTAATTAAGTTTGGAGAATTTGCTTGAACCTAATTAATTTTAATAATGCAAATTAAATGTTAGACACGTTTGATTTAAATGAATATGATAAATAAAATTTCCTGTGGTAGCTTTTATTTATGAATTTATTGTACTTTTTTCATTTTTGGAATGAAATTAAAGGATGAGCGTGATTTGATGAAGCCAGCTGGGGTTTTTATTGCTTATTTAATTACTCCCTTACATATTCATCATAAACTAAAAAAAGATGAAATGGTCATCCTAATAGTCCCCTTATCTGAAATATATAAAGAAAGTAAATTGTGAAATGTCTCTCAACTTATTAGAGAACAGAACTTATTTTTTAACCACTTCAACACACAAACACTCTTTATCAATTAAGCTATATCGTGAATATCATCCACAATAATCATCATAAAAACGGTTGAGTGATAGTTGAGTGCTACTCATCGAAAATCATTTTTTATTTTTATAAATTAAATATAGTAGTAGTAGTTAGGTTAGTATGCTTGACCATAATTTGAAGTTACGAAGGACCTTTTCACGTGGTCATTGATTGATCTAATCAACGTGTGTAATCGATCTCAGTGGGATTATTATCTAACTAGTGTTAAAATTGATAAGCTACTATAAGCTACAATAAATGAAATATATTAAAATTTGATCTTTAAATTAGAAGTCATCACACATCTATATATATATATATATATTCTAAAAGAATTATCAAGTCTATAATTTTAGTTATTTAATCTTAATTTTGTAATTAAAGGAGTATAAGGTGGCCAATTTAGAACCTAAAACTAAATAAAAAGCTGAAGAAGAGAGAGTGAGATCCTAGGAAATGGAGTATGCGTCCACTTAACTCATGCGGAATTTAGGGAGTTTAATTTGCATTGTTTTGAGGAACTTTTGTTACCAACACAATCATTTTCCGGTTATTGGTCCCTCAATTTCTTTGTGCCTAATTAATAAAATGAGGACCCCTCAAAGAATTTTCACAAAATACAATATAGCTTGTTTGACGAAAATGAAAGAATCAAATGTATGTAGATGTCGATTGTCGATACCCACAAAACCGTAACCTCATGACAAGAAACATTTGTCGTACCGACGTACCGTAGCGTGAGTTCTAGATAATTTCACGACTTTTTCTATTTTCTTAAAAAACTAATATCAAACGCATGACCGTAAACAAATTCACGTCACGGAAATAACAGTTTTGAAACAAAATTCACCCAATTTTTGGTAGAATTATGTAGGAATTTTGTGGTGATAATTGGAACTCTGTCCATGAGTGAGCATTTGGAACATGGGAATGTTTCCATGAGACGAAAAAATATGAAAGAAGAAATTTACAAATGAAACCTTATTAATTTAGATGGTATTCTCATATTTTAGTAAACTCTCTTGTAAGTGGCACTTGGTTTTTTTTATGATTGTTATCATAAACTCATCCTAAACCACTTGGTGACAGATTTTTTATTTCCTAGTTTTACCAAAAAGGGTAAAGGACAACAATATATGGTTAGATTTTTGGCATATAAAGATGAAACATTTTGCTGCAATCCATCAAATCCATCAAGATAAGGAATTAGATAGGAAAAAACAAGCCCATGTGTGCTTTTAGTATACTAGTTGTAAGTTGAATGGCTAAGGAGCATCAATTTTGTTTGTCCGATGTGTTTGGTTGAATTTGGGAGACATCCCACAAAAACATTGTTCACCCCATGAGACTGCTTGTGCACAGTTCCACCAAAAATCCACAATCGAGTGCAACTTGGTCCCACTTACTGGAACCATGGATGGCGTGCGATTGTGGAATGAACACAATTTTTGGGTAGCTTTAATTTGTTCGGACGAAAAACCCTCCCCTCCCCACCCTACATGGCATGCGATTAATTAATTGTACTCGATTAGACATATAGGTATTTTGGGGTATTGAAGTTCCTTCATTACAACGCATTAGCACATTATCTGGGACATACTATCTACTCCTGCCCTACATTATGTTATTTTGGCACAAATTGGATCCTCTGAGACATATACTTGCAAGTTTCATATAGTTTTATGGAAATATTTTAACTACTTACAGCTTTTTAAATGCTGATTATGTAAATCATCTTGGTTATTCGTTGCCTTTTTTCAGGTTTTATGCATCTGAAGTGGTGGTAGCCTTAGAATATGTTCACATGATGGGAATTGTTTACCGCGATCTCAAGCCAGAAAATGTATTGGTTCGAGCAGATGGACATATTATGCTTACTGATTTTGACCTCTCCTTGAAGTGTGACGACTCTCAATCGACTCCAGCCCAAGTAATTACTTCTCAGAATCCGCCAAATGCCTCTCGATTCAATGAATATTGTATTAACCCACCGAAGTTCACGACCACTTCATGCATTCTTCCCAAGTGTATTGTCCCTTCTGTTTCGTGTTTCAATCCCATGCGCAAGCGCAAGAAGAAGCAGGGGTGTGATAATAAGCCCGAGGTGGTTGCTGAGCCGGTTGATGTCCGTTCCATGTCCTTCGTGGGGACACACGAGTATCTGGCACCAGAGATTGTCTCTGGTGAAGGACATGGAAGCGCGGTGGATTGGTGGACATTAGGCATATTTATTTACGAGTTACTCTATGGCGTGACGCCTTTCAGGGGCTCCGGACATGAGCAAACATTGGCTAATATTATGGCCAGAGCTCTTGAGTTTCCTAAAGAGCCTGCAATTCCCTCAGCAGCTAAAGATTTGCTTACTCAATTACTTGTTAAGGACCCCGGGCGACGAATGGGGTCGACGATGGGTGCATCGGCAATCAAGAATCATCCATTTTTTCAGGGGGTGAATTGGGCTCTGTTGAGATGCACTACTCCACCTTTCATCCCCCCTCAGTTTAGCAAAGATGTGTTAGCATCAGATCAAAGTAGTCATAATGTTCCAGTGGATTATTACTAGCAATGTTTACAAATAGAGCTAGCCATAACTAAGTATATTAAATTTTAGTACCTAGCTTGATATATTAATTTGCGCCTTATTATTCTATCAAGGATACTAAATCATGACTCAATTAAGAAGGTTTATCATTATTCCAGTCCTACCTATCTTAGTAAAGACTTATCAAACAACCCGTAAGGGTGGTCAAATGAATGGAGTCGGTGAGTTTGTGACTATAAAATCATGAGTTTGATTCTGCTATCAACACTTTCTTGATCGATCCTATCGCACAACGCGCACTCTACGAGTAGCGACTGTGAACCCCATTTTAAAAGTAAAGACTTATCCACTTAGCTGGAAAAGAACATGCAAATTTTGGACATTTATTGAAAAAAGAAACCAAAATACATGCTGTAATAAGCTCCTATTTGCCTACCAAGCTTTCACATGAACATGCAAATTTTTCCAATTTTTAATATACCTGATTTGCATGAAAAAACAAACCACTTGCTGATAAGAGCGTCCTAATAACTAGTTAATTATCATAAATCATAATCTATTTTTTGCTAAGACAACTTTCTTTCTTGAACTATTACAGGAAGACCACCTCGTATGGCTGCAGTGAGTCCAGGCATGAATTTAGGACTCTGATTAGAACAATCTTCTGGTAATCTCAAATCGAACTGTCTGATTAAAGAAAGAGCAACACATTTCATTTCCACCAATGCCATTTCCTTCCCCAGACACACCCTCAAACCAGCTTGAAAAACTGGATACTTGAAGGGGCTTTGAGGCTTGAAAACACCCTCCTCCAACCATCTTTCCGGCTTGAATTCGTCCGCGTCTTCTCCCCAAATGCTCTTCATTCTTCCCATTGCATATGGATGGTATGTTACTCTGGTGCCCTTCTTGATCAAGGTTCCATCAGGCAGTACATCATCTTCTAAACAGAACTTCGAATCGAACTGAACTGGAGGAAAGAGTCTTAAGCTTTCATACACAGACGCCTGCAAATAATGCATTTGTTTGAGTTGATCATATGTGGCAATTTCTTGATTTTTTCCCATGATTTCATCTGATTCTTTTATGATGGCTTTGTTGACTTGAGGGTGGTTGGCTAGTAGCCAGAAAAAGCTGGTCAAGCCGGAGGCGACGGTGTCTCTACCGGCTAAAAGGAAGCTGATCACAATGTCCCTGAGGTATTTGTCATCATCAATTGAAGCCATGAATCTTGAAAGAAGATCATGGTTAGTGGAAAATGACCCTTGATTTCTTTTGTGTTTGATCATTTCTTTAGCTAACAAATCAATCAATTTGATTGCTTTTTTGAGTTTTCCCTCTGAACCAATATTGAAAATTCTCTTAAACTTCCATATTAATGGAGATGCAGACATGGCTCTCTCTGCTGAAAATCTTGAAGCAAGATCAAAAGCAAGTGCAAATTCTGAAATTGGCAACGAAAGATTCAGACAACCTGGGTCGAATCCGAATGAGAATTTACATATGTTATCAAACGAAAACCTCCTGAAAACATCTTGTAAATCCAAGATTTGGTTTTTATTGCAAGAAACAGATGATAACAGAGGAATGAGTCTTCCTTTGAGCTCAGACGAAACGATTTCAAATGCATATGATTTGATGGAGGAGTTTTTGAGTTCAAGACTAGCCATTTTCCTTTGGAATTTCCATTGATGACCATCAACATTGAATATCCCCCTACCCAAAAGATCACCAAGAAGTGCTTGAAATGGTTTCCCTTTTGGGTAGTTTTCAAATCTTGTTTTAAGAATGTATTCAACATTTTGTGGATTGGTTGTTATTACATTCCCAAGAACATGAACATGGATTGTTCCACTTGATGATTTTTGTAAGAGATGAGTATACCAATCGCATAAATTGGTGAATTTTTTTGTCCAACTTGATGAAATATAGCTCTTACAAGTATCACAATTACATGGCTTGATCTTAAGAAAGAATTTCAAGAGAGTAATTAGTGCAAGAGCTAATGTTACCAAAGCAAAGAAGAAGAAAGCAAATAAATTGGAATTCATAATTTGTTGTGAATGATGAGATTGTATATTAGGAGGAAGTCAAAAGAGAGAAATAGAGAGGAAATGAGTGTAAGATGATGGAGGGAAATAATAGAGAGGTTGGGTTTTTATAGTGGGTGGGTTGTATATTAGTGCCTAAATGTCATTTTCTTGTAAGTACAAGTTTATCAAACTTTAATTGACATCTATAATAATTGAGAGCATGATTTAATTATACTATAGGATTTTGAATGGACCATTACTTTCTTTCTATTTTGAAATCTAATATAATTTAATTGAAATGTAGCTTATGGTAGATATTTTAATTTTTTATTTTGGTTAGAATAAGGGAAAACATGTCTAATGATATTACCGGTTAACATAATTTTATCATGAAACAGTTGTGCTTAATAATTTATTATAATTGCGAGTAAACAATATATTTACAATCTTATGAGTTTGGACCACAAATTTAATACTATGATTAATTAGTGTATTATTCTTATTACTACTTACATGTGGAAATAAATTAAATTGTATGTCAATATCTAAAATACTAGTATTTCATTTGTCTTTAATGATCTAATAGTAAGTCTGGCAAGTTTTGTAATGCTTAAATAAAATTAGAGTGAAGAAATGGTTTAAAAAAAGTAAATATATCACAAATTTTTATGGGACCAATCAAGTTGATCAAATTGATATACTAGTGTCGACACGTATCATAGATTGGCGAATTGTAAATTACTCGTTGTGTATCTCAAGTTGTAACTTAATTGTTGTTTCACTTGTTTGTTGGATTACATACAAACATAGCATATAACAACAAAATTTTGTCTAATATATAATTTAACATGCATGATCGAGAATAAGAGCGTCGAGATTTGTACAGAAGATTCATGTTGATATTCTACATCTTAAACTAGTATTTATTTGAGGCACGCAATGCTGTCTCGTATCATGAGTTATTTCATCTTCACCAATCAATCTATACAAAATATTGATGAAATAGTCCTTTTTATGACGGGGTGATTGTTGTCTTTAATCCTTTGTGATAAGTGGTATCAATATGGAAATGATCTTTGTAAGTGTATATCGTATGTATAAATTGTCCATAAATTAATAGTTCCATTAAATATTGACGGAGAAAGAAAATTTAAATACTCCCTCCGTCCCTAAAAGATTGTCACATTTTGACTTTTGGTGGTCAACAAAACACGATTTAAAACATAAATATATATTATTCTATATGCGAAAAAATTATAAAAAGTTAATATTTCAAAAATATATATTGAGACGAATCTAACAAGGTCTCACAAGACTACATTATTTCTTATCGTTTAATGAGAATTCATGATCAAATTTTGTAATGTTTGACTAACAAAAGTCAAAATGTGACAATCTTTTAGAGACGGAGGGAGTATGTTTTAGAGACCATTTGAGCATACAATATACATTTACTGGGACTATTTGCGTCCATTTTGAAAAAAAAAATATTAAATAATTTTTCAAGTTTTTATCAAAATTGTAAATATGATCCATTAGTAAGTATAAGGGTGAATGACATTGAGGTCCCTCAGTTTTTACTTTAATGTCAGATAGGTCCCTCAGTTTTATGAATTACCAATTTAGGTCCCTGAGTTTTAACTTAATTGTCATATAGGTCCTATAACATATAATCAAATATCATATTGGCTATAATGCCCTTATATTTATACTTCAATATTTTAATTTATTTTTAGCTCAGGAAAATTATGGCTTTATTTGAGAAAATATTAAAATTTATAAATAATACAAAATCAATAAAATAAAATATCTTTCTTGAAAAAATGAAACAACATTTTTTTAAGTTAATTTAATATTTACTAAATGATTTAAGAAAGCTTCATAGATTAATAAATTTTATTTATCACTTTAGAATTTCAATGTAATGTTCGATAATTTTCTCTTTGTGCCCTATTTAATGAGAAATATATCAGGAGAGTTTTTAATATTAATACATTCATTAGATTGTCGTTTTATTCATTGATTAAAGATATAAAAGTACTATATTATTCATTCTTAATCGACGTGCTCATCGTTACAATAACAACTAAACACCGAATTTATATTAAAAAATAACCAAAATAATCTTTTTCAATTTTTTTTCCAAATTAAAATTATTTATTTTTATATATTTCATATCATTTATTAATCTAAATATTTTAGAAACGAAAGTAAATTGTTTAATGAGATAAAAATATTGAGGTGTAAATATAAGGGCATTATAGTCAATAAAATATTGAATTCATGTTAATGGACCTGTTTGACAATTAAATTTAAACTTAAGGACCTAAAGTGGCAATTCCAAAAACTCAGAGACCTATCTGACATTTAAGTAAAAACTGGGGACCTTAATGTCATTCACCCGTAAGTATAATCGTTAACTTTGAATGGTGGTGTTAACTTATGGACTATTTGTGCACATGATACACTTACAAGGACCATTTACACATTGTTACCACTTATGAGGACCAAATTAATTAAAGTACAACGGTGACCCACTTACTAAGACCACGACAATTACCTTTCAATTTATACACTGTTTTGCAAAGTTCACTCCACATAATGCATATTTAATAAATAAAAGCTTGATGGGTTGTGAGGGTGTCGATCTCTCAAGTTATATACTCCCTCCGTTCCTAAAAGATTATCACATTTTGACTTTTGTTAGTTAAACATTATAAAATTTGATCATGAATTCTCATTAAACGATAAGAAATAATATAGTCTTCTGGGACCTTCTTAGATTCGTCTCAATATATTTTTGAAATATTAACTTTTTATAATTTTTTTGCATGTAGAATAATAGATATTTATATTTTAAATCGTATTTTGTTGGCCACCAAAAGTCAAAATGTGACAATCTTTTAGGGACGGAGGAAGTATATATTTGTACATTAAGTAGGTTGATTTAATGATTCACATATTTTTGACATTTTAAAAACGTTCTTAATCCATAGATAAATTAGTCATATTAAATGTGGTCTCTTGGAGAAAAAATTCGAGAGAAACTCAACTTCTTATATTTTAGTCATTTGTTATATTCGTTTCAATCAATAGTTTTAAAATATTAACTTTTTATATTTTCGTTTCAATCTGTAGTTTGAAAGATCAATTCCTTATAATTTTTATACTCATAAAAGCAAAAGTATATTTATAAATTAATCTGTATTCTGATAATAGTAAGAAGTTAAACAAGATAAATACTTTCTCACGGATGGAGTATAAATATAGTGTCGACTAGTGACAAAAATGGGTTATTTTATGATATCCTTTCACCTAAAATTGGAGAATGTTGTACACTTGTACCACACGGTTAAAGTTGTACGCCTGTACTAGTTCGAGAGTAAACAATGGTCACGAGAATCACGTGTGGAAAGAAAGACTAGTTGTTAGGATAAAAGAAGAGCACGTGCATAAAATGGGAAGATGTCGTATGGTAATTGACAGCAGTTAGCCAGTTACACTTGAATTACAGGTTGTAGCCCTTCATACAGATCAACTGCACCAACTGGATAATTAGGCATGCATCCAAATCACCTGCTTATCTTTCTTTTTATACTCTAAATTAATTTATATACTAATAGAGCGAATTGCACAAATAGTCCCCGATAGTGTCACCAAGTTGCAGTTTGGTCCCCAATAGTGGCACCGTTGCAGTTTAGTCCCCGAAAGTGGCCAAAACGTTGCAGATTAGTCCCCACGTTAAATATTCCGTTAATTTTTAACACCAACAAGCGATGAGAGGTCAAATTTGGACTAAAAAATGAATTTTTAAGACTTAAACTCATTTTTTGTATCTCATGAAAATTCATTACGAAGTTGAAATGCAAAATTTTATTAATTTCTAACACTAATAATGAGTTTGTGTCTTCAAAAAAACCATTTTTTGCCCCAAATTTAACATTTTATCGCGTGTTGGTGTTAAAAGTTAATGGAATAGTTAACGTGGGGACTAATCTGCAACTTTTAGCCACTTTCGGGGACTAAACTGCAATGGTGCCACTATTGGGGACTAAACTGCAACTTGGTGACACTATCGGGGACTATTTGTGCAATTCGCTCTATACTAATACAACGGACTCCATATTTAATCTACCTTTTCAATTATTAAAATTATTAATTTAAAATTAGAAAATCTTCTAAAAACAAAATAAAGAAAAAACTTGATTACAAATAAATAACCTCTACTTTTTTAATTGTTAAGACGCATGCCCACATCGGAAGTCGATGTCCTCCCAGTCAATGTATAAGATTTTGGGCTACTCCCTTTATTGTCAATTGGTTTTAGAGTGGAAACTCATAGACTCTTAACATGGTATCACGAGCCAAGCCCGAGTTAATCAGGCACGTGTAATCCCGCCGATATTATTCCGACAAATAATACCGGCGAAGAAAAATTCCGCCGACGATTGGATTACACGTGAGGAAGAGTTTAAGAAGCACATCCCACATTGGAAATCGATGTCCTTCCAGGTCTTTTTACAAGATCATGGACTATTCTCTTTATTGTCAATTGATTTTAAAATTAAACCTCATAGTCTTAACAAATTAACAAATATGATTGATGGGTTAAATAAAAGATTTTAACTCAAAATATTTTATAATTTTGAACACAGATTATACCCTCTTGTTATCTTTATAGTCTATTTGTGCCTACAAAATTGAATTCTCGTGCAAAAGTGCAACTATATATATCAATTTCTTATAAATATGCTCTTAATAAAAATATATAATCAGAGACACCTCACCTCCACATTGTCCTTTTCACACAAAAATACCTCCATCAAATCGTTTGAATGTGTCATATATGTGTCTGTAAAACCCATATGTCAGAACTTATCCATAGAGATAAGTATGGATTGTCATCCGTTGTATAATGTTCACTTAGCTTGTCACTTGCATAAAACCTTAATGTTTCTAATAAGACACATGATGTGACAAATAACTTTTTTACTCGTATTACATTACATATATACTCCAAAATGGTTAGAGTTAACTGTAGTAAATTTTACACATTTCAAGTCTATCGATTTCGTAGCATTGGAATATCCCATACTCCACATTTTTTCCCCGACATAACTCAATTGATAAAAAACTAAAGTACAAAGTGTCAATCAACAATCTCGTCTCTTTATACAACTCAGGTTCGATTCTCACTAGGAGCAAATCCTGTATTTCGAAGTGGTTAATAGAAAAACTTTAATCCCTTCATCATGCGAGACACATCCCATGATAACCTTTAACATCATATCCAGGCAGCGAACTGTAAGGGACCTTAGTTTAAAGATATCCTTTTAACTTTTTTCAAAGGTGAAAGCGGGACTAAAGTGCACATTTGAAACAATATTAGGGCTAAATTCTATTTTGGTCTTGCTCTAGTGGCAAGCATGCTGACACCTCTAGCGGAGGTCTCGGGTTCGAGCCCTCTTGCTAGCAAGGAAGTGGTCAGAGAGAAGAATTTCTCTCACTAGTTTGATGCTAGTCGCCTCTTTCCTTGAATTTACGAGTTTACGAATTGTACAGATGTTTGGTGATTGTAATGGATTATTCGTATTAATAAAATTAAAGGGTAACCCCTTTTTTTTTTAAAAAAAAAAAAAAAAAGAGCATTTACACTTACTATATACTCCATCTGTATTTTTTTAATTTGATGTTTTGAATTTTCACGATCACCAAAACATGAACAAGAATAAAAATTTTACATGCGTAAAAGTTATAAAACATTAATATTACAAAAATATAGATTGAGCCGAATTTAACAAGATCCAACATAACTATATTATTTTTTATATATTAATAAAGTTCATAATCAAAGTGTTTAAAGTTTAATTTCAAAAATGCTAAACATCAAAATAAAAAAAATAAAAAAATATTTAATATACAACTTGTATATATTATCTAAAATTATTGCACAAATTTGAGCACGAGTCTATATTTGTTTATTAAATTAGCATGTGTGATGTAGTGACATCATTTAATGTTATTGAAACAGGAACATAAAGGATAATAGTTACTGCTATGTCCAAATAAATTGCGGCGTGGTTGGCGTTACATTATTTTTGCAAACTGCCTCGCATGTCGGCAAATTAATTGATGGCTCACTCATATATAAAACAACATTACAAATATTAGTAAATGAAATTAAAAGAAAGGTTAAGAAAAATAATTGCGGCCTCTAATTTCCCTCAACACCGATTTCAATACCACTTGATGAAATGTCGGCATAATACCATTTGATGGCATCTGGTTTCTAAAACCATTATTGTTAACTTCTTAATACGTGTCAACATACAAAAAGCGTTTTATTTGGCTCACACGACATTCATTCATAATAATTTATACTAAACGGTTGTAGGAAGAAATAATTAGCCTAATGATCCCACAAAATATACTATAATTATATTACTGTAAAAATAAATAGCTCTAATAATAATCAAGTTCTTATTTAGTTTATAGAACGTTTCAAATTCAAATCTCCTAAAAAAACATTTACTTTTTGTTTTTGTGTACTCTTCTTCTCTCTATAAAATATATATTCATTGAATACTACCCATATTGATGGTTTAGCTCAAAATGTGTTATTAGTTCCTTATTTGACACAGATGTAAAATTTTGACTAAAAAGGGATTTACCTGCTCCTTTTCTATCGATATTTGGAATTGATATCGACCATCTTTTGATCATATATTTATCAAAACTTGACGTCTCCCACAAAAGTGGGTTAGAGTGTATATTTTCGACCTATATTAGAGATCACTAGTTGGGGTGCACAAATAATGCATGTAACTTTAATATTTTATTTAGTTAATATTCGTTTATTTAAAAATAATGAATACAATAAATTTGGTCAATGATTAACATTAAAGTAATAACAACAAATATAAGTAGTAAATGAATTTGATTAATATATTTTCTAAAAATAGTTAAAAATAAAATATTAAGAATAATTTTTATTTATCTCATATATAATTATTTACAATTTCTCTTATGTAATTAAATATGTTTTTATCATTAAATTTATAAAAATAATCACAAACCAAAATAAGTTATTAGTTTAAAATATAACTACCAACTCTAAGTAAATAAAAGAAAATTAGAATATGAGAGAGCGCCACGTGACGTTTTGAGGCCTTAGACATTATATATTGTATAGATTTGCTCAATTCGTATATTTACAAAGATTAAAATACAACTTTCACTTATTATAGGAGATCAGGCAATTTCACCAATTATCTTGTTATTATAATTTACTAAAAATATCAAAATTTCGTGGGATGTGCATGGTCCTCATCGGGCATCACATTATCATGTTTGAATATTTTTATACATAACATGTCTATATTTTTAAATTTATAGATGCTTTAAGTAAAAGAAAAAGTTATCGAGATCTCAATCTTAGTCATATAAAATGATCACGAACCATGTTTTAATTAAACTAGTAATCTCTGCACAGTTCAACCTGTGCAATTTCGTTCAAATAGTATTTCATAAATTTTATAACTATATTCGCCTAAATATGACATTATAAAATAATAAAAATTAAATTGTTTATCTAAGCATATTAATTTGAAAAAATACTATTCACTATTAACTTTTTGTCATTAAAATATATGCACATTAAAGGGTAGTTATTTTTTAAATGTTTGTCTTAGATAGGTGGCAAACATATATGATGCCACATGGATAACCCAGATGATCTCCTAGGCTTCACCAAACAAAGGCTTCCCACATTATAGTATAGATTAGTTTTTCTCATAATTAATCAATTTTTCGTTTATTTCAACAACAATGAGCGACTCTCGAGTCTCTTCTAGATTCGAAGCAATAAAAGACACATAATCCACGTTGAAATATTAAATATAGTTGTTAGTATTAATTAAATACAAAAGAGGCAAAAACATATCAATAATGTTGTCTTACTTGCAGGCTTTTTAGGCTTTTATAACTTCTTCATATCCTTATTCAATTGGCTGCCTAATACAACAAATAAATTACAAGAAGCAAAAAAACAAATACACTACGGCGCTTTATCTGCTAATATTATCGTGATTTATTTTTGTACCCAGCTTTTTCGGGTTAAGTATATTATAAGAAATCATATTCTATGCTTTAATATGCATTTGCTCCAAATTATGTTTTTAATTCATTATGTTTAAATTATGTTATCTTAGGTGTTAATGGGTCCCACGCGTGCAGTAAGTATATATAATGAGGTAAGTATTACAAAGAAAATTAAATACTCCGTATATTTAAAATCCGACACTATTATTTAATTAGATTTAATATAAATGATAGATTACATAATTATTTGCTCCGATCCGTTAATGTGGCCGAGGGAGCAAAAGAATGTTAATCTCAATTTTATGGACATGCATACAACGTCTAATTGCCAAAATGGTCACTAAGTGGGCTGTTACACTCCGGCCGGCTCCATAAGTACAGTGTGAATGTGCGATATTATTGCTAAAATAGTTCATAATAGTGTGTATTTAGATATATTATGCCTCACGAGTTAATCGAATAGCCTAGTGAAAAAGGCTCTTGCTAGTGATCAGAAGGTCTTAGATTCGAAACTCACATCTATCGCTAATTTACAAAAAAAATAGATATATATATTATGCCTCACAAATCAACTTTTTTTATTATTAAAACTTAAACTTTTAACAAGGAAAAAAGGTGATTTTTGGGGCAAGACATAAATTTTGAAAAATATTAAGGTTAAAATTAGCTTACTTTTGGGACAAAAATGAGTTTGTTAGAAAATGCAAGCCCTAAATTTTGGTCAGAATCTTTTTATAAAAAAAAATTCCATTTTATCATAATAGTTACTCCCTCCATCCCTTTTTATTGGAGACATTTCATTTGGCACAAAATTTTAGGAAAATTCAAATTCAACTCACAATATTAATTTTTCTTCCACCTTTTTGAATTAAATAGGAATCAATTAAGAGATTTCTATTTTAGGAAAATATCCCTATCAATTAGGGATAGAGGGAGTAGCTTATTTTGCCCTTCAATGGTAACTTTTTAATGGAAATGTTAATTTAGTGGCCATTTTCAGCAACAAGATCACTTACGGGACCAAGTCGTACCCCGTCCCCACTTAGTGGAGCCATTTTTGTCATTTGTCACCCATGGGCATAGCTCGAATGGTCACGGGCTTCACTAAGAGTGTGCTTCTCCACAAGTGTGTGGACACTCTTGAGGCGGAGTACCGGACCACTAGAGATTATATCCACTGTTGGGCAATGGGCTAGCTGAGCGGGAACGCCTAAGATGAGCGTATCATCTTTTGTTTTTGTGATTTGTCAATTATCTTACCGATTGTAACCACATTAATTGTACATTGGTACTCAACTCCGGCTACAACTACAAGGATAGCCTTTGCAATCAAGTCAATTTTAAATATATGTAGTTTTATTTTTTATATAAATTTCTGATAATATATATGAAGGACCTTCTTGCAAGAATTGAAATGGTATTTATGTATAAAAAAATTAGAAAAAAGAAAGAAATGAAGAAAGCAACCTTTGAAGGCAACCTTTCAACCCAAATTCCCACGTAGATGATCTCTCAATTGTCATTGTGGAATAATTGTGACATTAATTGGTAATATAGTTTACCAATAACATCAATAATCTCCCTTGATGACTTTGTCTCCTAATCACCACGTTTTCATCAATATGCATATGTATGTTTTTATAAGTAGCTATAGATAGAAATTAATATACGCATATGTTTTATAACTACACCCCCAAAGTGACAAGATAAATACGCTCTTTTTTAGTTTGTTAAGGTTGTCGTAATTTATTGCCTTTTTCTGTCGGCATCGTCTCTAGCGTGAATTGGAGGGAGTTTCGGACCACTTAGAGCATTCGCAGCAGATTGCTTAAAATTTTTCCCTAAAATCAACTCCTTATATTACTTTATTAAATTTAAATGTTTTAACTTTTGCACAAATTCAGATTCCCTATTTATTACTTATGAAAGTTTACACTTCACACCGTTTGTTATTCCAGTTGTTACGATAATTGGTTTAACAGATATATGACATGTATTTAAATCACACACCAGAAATGGTAACCCAGTTCAGTGCCAATGCACCTACCTCTGGGGGGCAGCCTGCCCAAGGGAAAACTCCACTATATAAAAGGTCACTTACAAGGAGGGACTTACTAGTATGCCCACATACTCTCTCTCGCCCTAACTATGCCTTTTTAATATAGGCTTCCCTATTCGTCTATAAGATGGTTTTTCAAACTTAAAAACTCCTCACTGTTGTTATAAAATAACAACTGTACAATCAGTATAGAAGCTAGATAATGCTTCTATACAAAAGACGCCTAGAACACAAACCTTTTGCTTAAAAGCTCTTTAGGTGTGTATAAGAATACAATCGAATAAAAGGTGTGAGAACAAGTGTGATACACTGTCTCCTTTTATACTAGGCTCTGGCTCCTCAAATGTTTAATTCAGACAATCGTCAATGAATGCTTGATTGTCAAAGATCCGCCTATTAAATGCTTGATTGCTTGACTTTGTCCGCAAAAGATCCGCCTATTAAATGCTTGATTGCTTGACTTTGTCCGCACCTTGATTGACAAAGATCCACCTATTTAATGCTTAATTGCTTGCCTTTGTCCGCACCTTGTCCGCATTTAATTACGAATTAACTTGCTCTTCGGTGATAGTCCGTATTATTAACTTCTTTTGTTAAACATTAATCACCTCTGTCCGCATCATATATTCTGCATTAATCACCTACGGATCTTCTTAGAGGAGCTGACTCTTGATTAATCTTTTGTCCAATGCATGTTTGAATATAGCCTCATTAAATGCATTGTTGTTAACACTTGGCTTAGTGAAAAACTTCATCCAACACGTACATGCTATGCACCATCATTGTTGATAACACATGGTCTAACTCGTACATGCTATGTACCAACAAGCTCCCCCTTTGGGTAAGTTTTTCATGACAAGTACCTCTTGTTGTTTTGTAGGGTAGGATGATCCAAGCTTAGTGATTAATCAACGGTCTTCTTACGAGATATCAACTCCACTGATTAGATAGTGAGCACAATAGATATTCATGTTCAAGATACATGAAACATAGGAACACACACATAAAGTCTTCAACATAAACAACATAACAATAAAAGACAGAGTTTTTAGTGTTTCCCAATTTACTCCCCCTATTTGGCATAAAAACATAACCAAAGCCAAAATAGAGGGTCTTCATCACATTCTTCACTCCTCATCTGACTGGTCATTAACTGGTTCAGTGTCAGCAACATTGCTAGCAACATTTGGTCTACCAGTCCTCTCCAACTCCTTGATCTTCCTGTCCACATTTGCAAGCTGCTGCTTCTTGGCCTGGATTTCTTCTGTTAGCCTTTGTTTATCAGCCAAGTAGACAGCCATGAGAATCTGTGCTGTGGGATCATTGGAGGTGAAAGGTGGTGGTTGATCAACCTTCTCCACTGGAATATCAGCCCTGTGAGTATGCAGCAGCTTGTCACTGATGATGACTGCCTTGGATTCAGTTCCAGGTCCATCCTCTTCACTCAGCAAATCAGGCCTCTGCTACAACAGTATGCCACAGATCAAGTTGGTGAACCCAATTGGCTTGTTCTTTGCAAAAGACAGGGCATGGTCCACAATTTGATCAAATATGACTTGGCCAAAGTTGAGTTGTCCAGTTCCTAACACAAACAGTTGTTTTCCCATGAATTCACTAATATTTGTGCTGTTTGTTGATGGGACCAAGCTACATATGGCTGCCTTGTGAAGAATGGAGTACTTTAGGCTTAATGCAGATGCTGGCAGATGTAATCCCTTAGATGGCCATTGAGTTACTCCCCCTGCTGTGATTTCTGTCACAATATCATTCAACCTTAACAGCTGGCCAGTTTCTCCCTTATCCTCTCTTTTCAGAAAGTCATTGATGATAGTGGGACTGAAGATAAACTCATAGTTTCTGAGATGGACTCTGTAGAACATTTCATGAGTAGGATCCCTGATTTCAACAGTCATAGCACTGATAAATTCCTTCACCAGTTTAGCCCAGTGCTTCCTTCTCACCAGCATACATGTTATACCACTTGCTTCTAACACTTTCATGTAAGTGCAGTTGTTCAAAGTGGTGTCAGATAGGTGCTTTTCTGGCCAGATGATCCTTGCACACACAAATTTCCATTTTGTCCTCTGGTCAGCACTTCCAAAGTCCACACCATCACAGGGGGCATCATCAACATGTGCCACTCTTCTCTTATTTATTCTCCCCCTACTCACATCAAATTGAGATTTCCCCTTCTCATTCTCCTCATCACTTGAATCAACCAGTTTTCTTTTCTTTGATGAGGCAGGGGCATCAGTTTTCCCTTTTTCAGGCCTTTTCCCTTTATCAGTGGCCTTAGGGGCTGAAACAGTAGCCTTACCAGATGTTGAAGCAGATGGTTTGGCATGAGGGGTTTCCTTCTTCTTGCCTGAGATAGGTTCCTTTCCCTTAGCAGTTTGCTTCTTTTTCTTGGTCTTATCAGCCCTCTTCTCTATCTCCTCCAGAGTATCATTCAACTCATCTAAAATACTCCCTTCATACTAGACCTGGTTCTTCTCCTAACCACACCAGGTTTAGAGGACACAGCCTCCACATCATCATCTTTCTCTACATCCTCCACATTCTGTTCAACCTCCACATTTGTTTCAACAGTTGGAGGCACATCATCTACCCTGGATTTTCCTTTTGAGGACATTCCAGGTTCTCTATCAACCCTCTTAACTCTAACAGGTTTCCCCTTTTTCATCAAAATTCTCTTCTTCCTAGTGAAGACCTGTTGAGTTTTAAGAGTCTCCAACACACTAGCCATAGTGGCATCCTCAGAGTTCACACCCACATTTTCCCCAACATTTTTATCAGACTTTTCCAAAGTCTCAGAATCAATAGGGACAGATCTAGTTGATTGCTTAGTGGGATTATTAGAAACAGGAATAGATGAACATGCATCAACATTAGGGTTCATGGGCATACCGTCATCTTTCCAAGTCAGTCGCAAAATTGGTTCTTTTACAGGCACCTTTGTCTTTGCTTTTTCAGCCTTTTCTGCTTCTGCCCGTTTCAGTTTCTCAGCCTCTTCCATAGCAACCCTGACAGCCTCTGCTTCTTCCCTCCTGGTTGCCCTGAGAGCCTCTGCTTCTTCTTCCCTGGCAGCCCTAATTTCATCCTCGGGTGTGACCATTTGCAGCGGAACAGCTTCGAAGAAAGCTTTTTCACAAAACGGAGTGGAAGGTTGTCTTTTCGGTGCCATTGCAATTGCTAGGGCTATTGGTTTCTTCTGATCAGAGAGATTTTGATTTTTGGAAGAGATGAAATTAGGAAGGAAGTTGTTTTTGGTAATAATGGTAAATGGTGTTTGAGAATCCAACCGCCTTCCTTTTTGAATCATAAAGCTGTCCAATAACTGACACGCAATTAATTCCTTCAAAATAAAACCGCCAATTTTGTAACTTTTTGTACCCCTGTGGTCTCAGTACCAGTTGTTATAACAAATGACCACTAACAGTTATAACAACTTTTAATCTCTGAGATTATTCCTCCATGACACACAACCCAAGGGCTGTTCTTAGATACTCAAATTGATTTATATCTAGCCCTTTGGTAAATATGTCAGCTAATTGTTTGTTAGTAGCAATATGCTCTAAGTGCACAATCTTATCTTCAACCAATTCTCTAATAAAATGGTGCCTTATATCAATGTGCTTTGTCCTGCTATGTTGCACTGGATTTTTGGAGATGCTTATAGCACTCATGTTGTCACAGTAGAGAGTCATGGTGTCCTGGTCAATTCCATACTCTTTTAACATTTGTTTCATCCATAGCAATTGTGTACAACTACTTCCAGCAGATATGTATTCAGCCTCAGCTGTGGACAAGGACACTGAGTTCTGTTTCTTGCTGAACCAAGAGATTAGGTTATTTCCCATAAAGAAACAGCCTCCTGAGGTGCTTTTCCTATCCTCAAGATTTCCTGCCCAGTCAGCATCACAATAACCAATCAGGCTATTTCCAGTGTCATTTGTATAGAACAGTCCATACATGTAGGTCCCTTTGACATACTTGATGATCCTTTTAACCAAGGACAAGTGACTTTCTTTAGGATCTGATTGATATCTAGCACAGACTCCTACAGATTGAGTGATGTCAGGCCTACTGGCAGTGAGGTACAATAAGCTACCAATCATACTCCTATACAAACTTGGGTCAACACTTTTCCCTTTTTCATCCTTGGTGACTTTTATGTGAGTAGCCATAGGAGACCTTTTCTCTTTAGCAGAGTCCATTCCAAACTTTGAAATGATATTCTTGGCATAGTTTGGTTGGTTCAGGTATATACCTTCTTTCTTTTGATAGATTTGAAACCCAAGAAAGTGTTTCAGTTCTCCTACCATGCTCATTTCAAATTCTGACTCCATTTGTTGAATGAACTGTTGTACCAACTGGTTTGACATTCCTCCAAAGATGATGTCATCAACATATATTTGTGCCACAAGTAGCTTTCCTTTCTCTTTGTGTATGAACAATGTATTGTCTGCTCCTCCTCTAGTATACCCTTGTTTCAAAAGATACTCAGTGAGTCTTTCATTCCAGGCACGTGGGGCTTGCTTTAATCCATACAAGGCTTTCTTCAACTTGTACACATGGTCAGGATTGTTAGGACACACAAATCCTTTGGGTTGCTCAACATACACTTCTTCTTGAACAACTCCATTTAGAAATGCTGTTTTTACATCCATTTGATACAATTTAATCTTTAAATGGCAAGCAACAGCAAGCATGAGTCTAATAGCTTCAAGTCTGGCTACAGGGGCAAATGTTTCTTCAAAGTCAAGTCCTTCAACCTGGGTATACCCTTGTGCAACAAGTCTTGCCTTGTTTCTAACAATGTTGCCTTGTTCATCTTTCTTATTTTTGTAAATCCATTTTGTTCCTATAACATTCAACCCAGGAGTTCTAGGGACCAATTTCCATACCTCATGTCTTTCAAACTGAGCTAACTCTTCTTGCATAGCTAGTATCCAGTGTTCATCTAGAAGAGCTGCTTTTATGTTTTGTGGTTCATTCTTGGACATAAAGCATGTTTCACATAACATTCCAGCCATCTTCTTATAATCCACTCTATCCTTCTTTCTTGTGATTCTTCCTTCATTAATGACCCCAATAATTGCTTCCTTTGGGTGATACCTTTGGATACGAGCAGGTGGTTCAACACTGGCAGATTCAGTATCATCTGAGACTGAGGAAGTATCTTCTTCAGTATCTTCTGAGAAAGATGATCCTCTTTCTTTATTAGGTGTATCCCTAGTTTCAATAGGTATGGCATCAACCACTTCATCTTGTATTGCTTCATCCATTATTTTCACATTTATGGATTCCATAATAATGTTGGTTCGAATATTAAATACTCGAAAAGCTTTACTATTTGAGGAGTATCCAAGGAAGATGCCTTTCTCTCCTTTTGCATCAAACTTCTGCCTATGTTCTCGGTCAGTCAGAATGTAACATTCACTGCCAAAAATATGAAAATATTGTACATTCGGCTTTCTCCCCCTCCATATTTCATATTGTGTTTGCAGTGTGCCTGGCCGAAGGGTGATGCGATTGTGAATATGACAGGCAGTGTTGATAGCTTCAGCCCAAAATTTCAAAGGAACATTCTTCGCATGTAGTAATACTCTTGCCATTTCTTGAAGAGTTCGATTTTTCCTTTCCACAATGCCATTTTGTTGTGGAGTGATTGGAGCAGAGAATTCATGGTGAATTCCTTGGGAGGTACAATAGTCATCGAATTTGCTATTCTTGAATTCTTTACCATGATCGCTCCTGATGCGAATGATCTTGACTTCTTGTTCATTTTGAACCTGAGTAGCCAGTTTGTAGAATGCATCAAAACATTCAGATTTTTCTCGCAAAAACACCACCCATGTGTATCTAGAATAGTCATCGACTATCACATAGGCATATCTTTTTCTTCCAATACTTTCCACCTGCATGGGCCCCATCAGATCCATATGTATCAGTTCAAGTAGTCGATCAGATACCACTTGTTGTAACTGTTGGTGAGACACTTTCACTTGCTTGCCAACTTGACATTCAGAACATTGAATTGTTTGAATATTTAGCTTAGGGAGTCCTCTGACCAGTTCCTTTTGAACTAGTTTCTGGAGATTTCTATAGTGAGTGTGCCCCAATTTTTTGTGCCATAACTCTGCTTCATGGTTAGTATGACAACTTAAAGCCTTCTGTGTTGGCCATTGATAACAATTGTCACTGGATCTTTCAGCCTTCATAAGCAGATGATTATCTATGTCTCTTACTTCACAAGCACTCTTGCTGAATTGTACATCCATGCCATCATCGCACAGCTGGCTGATACTGATGAGGTTGGCTGTTAGACCTTTTACTAGCAACACATTGCTTAACTGTGGTAGGCCGGGGACATTTAGTACACCTTTTCCTACAATTGTTCCTTTGGCTCCTCCACCAAATGTGACATGAGATTGCTTTACAGGCTTTATTTTTGATAGATAACTATGGTTACCAGTCATGTGTCGAGAGCAACCGCTATCAAAATACCAACCTTCCCAAGTTGTAGCTTTTAGAGAAGTAAGGACAACATTTCCAATAGTCTGTTTCTTGGGAACCCACATAGTTTTTATCTTAGGTTTCCAAGTCTTTTTGGTATCCTGTGTATACCTATTTCCTCCCTTACCATACAATTTGTAGCAATAAGGAGCTATGTGTCCCTTTTTCCCACAGTGATAACATCTCCACTTGGGTTTAGTGTTTCTCTGGTTGTGATGATATCCTTGATCTTTCCAATAACCTATCCCACTGGTACTCTTATGAGGTCTTCCTTTTTCCAGTATCTCATCAAGAAGATTTGTGCTTGAATTCATCATCTTAATACCTCTTTCCATAGTCTGGACCTGCCCATCGAGGACTCCAATCTTATCTTTAAGATACTTGTTTTCTTGAAGCAATTCCTTATTCCTTTCATCACTTTTGCCTTTCTCTGATGTGATAGCAAGATAGGCCTCAGTTAGTTTAGTCCAGCTATGAAAAAGTTTCTCATAGTCAGCCACCAGTTCTTCATGAGTGATTTCAGCCTCTTCATCACTGTCGTTCCCGTTGTTATCAGCAACCGGTTCCTCCTGCTCAGGTACATTTGCTATTGTGATGAAAGCAATTACCTCATCATCATCTTCTTCATCATCTGAGTCATCAGAGAATGTGGTGCAATAGTTCTTGTGTTGCCTTTTCAAAAATGTAGGACATTCTGATTGAATGTGACCAAAACCTTCACATGCTCGACATTGGATGGTTTTTCCTTTGTTTCCATTTTTGTATGTCGAGCTACTTCCCTTTGAGAATTTGTTCTCACCCCCTTTGGAGAACCTATCTTCTCTTTTCTCTCGGAATCCTTGGTATTCTTGAGCATCATTCCCTTTCTTGTTGATACGTTTAAACGTTTTATTAAAATTTTTGACCAACATTCCAATCTGATCAGTAAGATCAGGGCTTTTCTCCATTGATGACTCTGGTTTTGAGGTAGCATCCTTACAATCAATCTTGAGAGCAAGGCTCTTGTTCCCTTCATTTTCAATGTTGAGCTCCTTCTCATAGGTATCCAAATTCCCAAGAAGAACATCTAGCCGATACGTGGTCAAGTCTTGAGCTTCCCCTATTGCCAGAACTTTTCCAGCAAATCTAGCTGGCAGAGATCTAAGAACTTTTCTGACCATTTTTTCCCTACTCATTGGATCTCCAAGTGAGGCGCATTCAGTGGCAATTTTGGTCACCCGAAATCCATACTCCTTGATGGTTTCATCGTCTTTCATTTTCATGGATTCCCATGTTGAAGCCAATTGTTGTAGACGAGCTATCTTTACTTGGGTCGTGCCTTCATAGGTGTTCTGAAGAATGTCCCATGCGTTTTTGGCCACTGTTTCCATGGTAATCAGCTCGTAAACATTTTCGTCAACACATGAACCTAATGCATTCATGGCTCGATTGTTTGCCAGTGCCAGATCCGACTCGAGATCGGTCCATTCCTCTTCGTCTTTAAGCACAATTTGACCGTTTACTATCTTGGTGGGTGGTTCCCATCCTTTTACAACCACCATCCATGTCCTTTTCTCAAGTGACTTGAGAAAGATTGTCATCTTGTTTTTCCAAAAACTATAGTTACTACCATTTAGATCTGGTGGTCTGAGTGATTGATTGGAGTGTGTCATCTCGTTGTGTGAACAGTATGGATCTTTGTGAACTCTGTATATCGAGCTTTAGCTCTGATACCAATTGAAAGTTTACTCTTCACACCGTTTGTTATTTCAGTTGTTACGATAATTGGTTTAACAGATATATGACATGTATTTAAATCACACACCAGAAATGGTAACCCAGTTCAGTGCCAATGCACCTACCTCTGGGGGGCAGCCTGCCCAAGGGAAAACTCCACTATATAAAAGGTCACTTACAAGGAGGGACTTACTAGTATGCCCACATACTCTCTCTCGCCCTAACTATGCCTTTTTAATATAGGCTTCCCTATTCGTCTATAAGATGGTTTTTCAAACTTAAAAACTCCTCACTGTTGTTATAAAATAACAACTGTACAATCAGTATAGAAGCTAGATAATGCTTCTATACAAAAGACGCCTAGAACACAAACCTTTTGCTTAAAAGCTCTTTAGGTGTGTATAAGAATACAATCGAATAAAAGGTGTGAGAACAAGTGTGATACACTGTCTCCTTTTATACTAGGCTCTGGCTCCTCAAATGTTTAATTCAGACAATCGTCAATGAATGCTTGATTGTCAAAGATCCGCCTATTAAATGCTTGATTGCTTGACTTTGTCCGCAAAAGATCCGCCTATTAAATGCTTGATTGCTTGACTTTGTCCGCACCTTGATTGACAAAGATCCACCTATTTAATGCTTAATTGCTTGCCTTTGTCCGCACCTTGTCCGCATTTAATTACGAATTAACTTGCTCTTCGGTGATAGTCCGTATTATTAACTTCTTTTCTTAAACATTAATCACCTCTGTCCGCATCATATATTCTGCATTAATCACCTACGGATCTTCTTAGAGGAGCTGACTCTTGATTAATCTTTTGTCCAATGCATGTTTGAATATAGCCTCATTAAATGCATTGTTGTTAACACTTGGCTTAGTGAAAAACTTCATCCAACACGTACATGCTATGCACCATCATTGTTGATAACACATGGTCTAACTCGTACATGCTATGTACCAACAACTTACAACACTTGATATAAAGAACAAAAGTGGTTTGGGGAATGTGTAAATATAAGGCATTCTCTGTAATATTTGGTAAAGTTTTTAGAGATAGGGAATCTGCTATTTGATACCTTTTTGCTTCTTTTTATAGTTCCTTATTCTAAATATGAAATAGGAAGAGGTTTAGGAAGTCTGTTGCGAATGCTCTTAGATTCTCTCCTCGTATTATACACGTAGTACAAGATCGTCAGGCACATAAATTTAAATATTACCTGAGTTAATCGAATAGTCTAATGAAAAAAGTTCTTGTTATTAGTGACCAGAAGGTCATGGGTTCGAAACTCACCTCATCGCTAATTTACAAAAAAAATAAAAAAATATTACCCATTAGTCCATTACAATGTTGTAAGCTTAACTAGAAAATTCTAAATTAAATGCTCTCTTTATTTTGATTTTTTAAGAACGGTACATTTTGAGCTAAAATTTTGTCTTAATTCGTTGTCTACTTCGTTTTGAACATAAAGTAATTAAAAATACTAAAAAATGAAAACTCAAAACCGAAATTGAAGATTCAAGATTATTATTATATTATCACTTAAGTCTTAAGAGCACATGCATGTGAAATTTACTCATTTGTTGATCAATGGACAAAATGACAACTACCCCACGTAGAAAGATGAAGGACGTGATTTAAATTAATTAATAATGACAACTACCCCTCGCAAATGTATAGTTTAAAATTCGATATAAAGCCCTAATAAATGTATTATTTTTTACTTGTTACAGTGCACTGATATTATATTGATATTTAACAATGAGATTATAAATATAATGATATTATAAATAATAATGGATATAAATTTCTAATTAATAAACATACATTTGAATTAAAAAAAATGAGAGGTTTAGACCCAAGACCTATTAATTGAAAGTTTAGATCAGATGTTACCAGACCATTAAGCTATATCGACTAGTAATAATTTAATTGATATGAAAAAAAATAGTAAAATAAGTATGAAAAAAGATGGAGTATAGTTTATAGAAGACAAGTACATACTCCCTCCGTCCCTAAAAGATTGTCACATTTTGACTTTTGATGGTCAACAAAACACGATTTAAAACATAAATATCTATGATTCTACATGCGACAAAATTATAACAAGTTAATATTTCAAAAATATATATTGAGACAAGGTATCACAAGACTATATTATTTCTTATCGTTTAATGAGAATTCATCATATGATCAAATTTTGTAATGTTTAACTAACAAAAGTCAAAATATGACAATCTTTTAGCGACGGAGCGAGTATTATATTACATATACACAACCGTTTCCGTAGATTTTGATTCCCAACAACAAATTGTGGTTATTATTATAATGGTATATATATATATGATGATAGTCAATAATGACATAATTTTGTTGTCTATTTACTATTGTGCGATTAATTTGTCCCTTCAAAGATAGTGTCGGCACTCAAATGTGTAAGTATAGACATACATATATAATAGAAAGATAGAGATATTTATAGTTATGATTATAAGTCTGTTTTACACCTTTTTTGTTTTAAGGAGAGTAGTATTCCACATCATTTATTGTGAAGAAATTACGTGTTCACACGTCAAATTCTATAGCTTCGGCAAAACTTGATATTTACATATATACTTTTGAAGATTTCAGACATAATATGGGTTCACATACAGTATGTAAAAGGTTAAGAAGGACAAGTAGTAGTGGAGATGTTAGAAAAACATCCATCAAAGTGGAGATTATTATTGTTGGAGAGATACATTTAAGGCATGTAATAACATATATGTGTTTATAATAAGGAAGATCAAATTGTAGACAATAATAATGCAAGTCATCATTATTTTTAAGATAGATTTAATATATATAACTTATAGTAATTTTTGGTTAATGAGTGCATTCATGAAGTGAGAACAATTACATTATCACTATCTCAATTAAAAAAAGCATCCAGGTGAAAAATGAGGGCCTATCACTCAAGTAAAAAACAGTGCAAAATGGCATTACTTAACCAAATATGTGTCACAAATATCATTATATATCATTAGCGGTTTACTTATCTTTTAAAATATCTTCGGTAATAATTATTTAATTTTAAAAGGATATTGATACATCGTGACCTCTTTTTTCTTCAAAATACCGATCCCGCAGAGATCATTTATGTACCAAATGTGTTGTCCCTGAAAAATATACCTCCGTTTCAAATTATTAGTTTCATTTCACTTTTCACGGTCACCGAGACACGACTTAAAGCATAAATATATCTAATCCACAGACACAGACGTAAAAATTATTTAAAAAGGTGATATTTTAAAAATAGACATTGAACGAATCTAACAAGATTTTACATGACTTTATTATTTGTTATCGGTTAATAAGAACTCATGATTAAAATCTTAACCTAAAAAATACCTATTATACGAGTTTTTTCTTGTGTGCTAACTATTGAGATCTTATAATCGTTTTATGTCCCAAATAGTAAATCAAATACTCAAATCTTGGCATAACAATTGTATTTGGAGGTGTTGGATTGGATCAATTAGACCGTCGGATATTTTGCGTCATATATGGAAGGAAGGCCCAATTCATAAATTCAGTGTGCTATAAGCCTACAGGCTACAGACTACAAGCCCATGGGCTATAACTATGACTATGAGACTGTTTTATAAATAAAGCCCAATATCAGTAAATTTGTAGGGCTTTAAAGCCTTAAAATTTAAATAGTCTAAGTGAATGTAGGGGTCAATGTAGTAATATGAGAACTCTAGGACCCATGAAGCAAATTTCTAAAGGGTGTGGATATTCTCCGTAATTTACTAAAGAAACCTCAATCATGATTCATAATGAGCATAGGATACTTTCGATCCAATGGCTAATATGAAACTAGGGCATCCAGGACTTCTATATAAACAAACCAAGTAAAGTTGCAGCCTCCATCAAACTCACTTGGAGAACATGGAAACGGAGTTATTAGTTATCGGAAGCCAGAGGAATGGGTGTTTCGGATAGAGAAATATAAATGAAGAGAAGTACCCAAGTACATCTCTTTCCGATACCGCCCATTCCTATGGTTTCCGATTACTACTCCCTTTCCTACATCTCTCGTCAGACAAAGAGCATATTCTTCACCTCTTTCGAAGCTTTCTAGTAGGTAATTTGGTTGGGGCTCTTTTTGGGTATTACACTATGACTTTTCTCTAGCCAGACAAAGTTCATACCTCTTTCTCTAACATTTTGGTAAGAGTCAACATCTTACCAAAGTTTCATGTATTGATGTATATAGATAGCTATCCTAAAAGGAGATGTAGTGTTTATTTTGAGAAGTGAAATTACTAATTCGCCCATGACTGTAAAAACACTATTTTGGGTGCGTGTGCGTGTATAAAAACACTATTTTGAGAAGTGAAATTACTAATTCGCCCATGACTGTAAAAACACTATTTTGGGGAGAGGCATTTGGAAGGGCGAGTTTTTTTGTTTTAAATTTTTCTTTAAAAACATAAAAATTTTGAAGGTAATTTTTTCGAGCCACACCTAAAATATATCATACGACTTTAGCATGTGGTATGGGGGAGTTGCTAAATTAGCTGAAAATAAATGGATCAAAGTGTGTTCCGCACAATACATGATCGATTGGGACATTTCGAAACATAATGTAGTTGACCGTAATGTAATTGATGAATCACGCCTTATAACTCTAAATTATTATGTTAATAAATTGACGAACAAAATATGGACTTTAGTAGAGAGAGTAGAAAATGCAGATCAATGAAAATTAATACTAATATTATACAGAAATCACATTAAGAGCTATTGGACTCCTAATACTATGTACTTCATTAATCCATGTCAATGCGCCAAACACATAGCTTCCGTTACTTGTTTTATAAGCCTCAAAGTCGACCCTGAACTTCATTTTCTGTCCAGCCTTTGAAAACCTTAATTTACTAGGAGTGACGGATACTCTCACGCCTTTCGGTTTGTCGATTTTGGCGATAAACAGGTTTGGCCCTTTGCCATGATATGTAACCGTTCTGTGTACTGATAGATTACCACGTATGCCAGAAACACCAATGGATGGATAGTTGAAGTTGTAAGATGGGGTTGGAGAGGTCTTGAATTGTTTGATTTGGCCTGTAAGATTCTTGAGTTGAGCAGGGATTGCCCCGGTGCTGCAGAGTAGATCAATAATGTCATTGGTGTTGTGATCATAGATTAATCCCGGGTCTACTGCTGCCAGAGGATTTATATGTCCTGATCCATAGTCGAAAGGTGATGCTTGAGTGTCATTAGGATTGCTTCGAATGTAGCTCCTCTCGTTATCAAGAAATGTTGCTGTTCAAATAAGTCGCGTAGGACATTCATGTAATGTTAGAAGATAGGCTAGACAAGATGTTCTGAGAGGGTTTATATATCTCACTGATCTACCTGTAGTCATTATCGCAGATTTGATGGCAGCGGGGCTCCAAGAAGGGTGATAAGACTTTACGATTGCAGCCACAGCAGAAACGTGCGGACATGACATTGAGGTACCAGAAACTATGTTGTAGTCTAGTGATCTTCCAGCAGTACCCTGAGTACCTGCTGGAGACCATGCTGCCAGAATGTTTACACCGGGTGCTGTGATATCAGGCTAGATCAAAAACGTAAATTTTAGTTGGGTCCAATAAAGATACCGATTGCTTTAAAACTTGAGTTAGGACTTACTTTGATTATATCAAGAGTGATGATGTTTGGTCCCCTAGAAGAGAAAGAGGCAATTTTCGGTGCAGGTTTAGTCGGCACAACTGTTATCGTTGGATGTATTCTGGCCACCGGTTTCCTATTAAAATAGATTTATTTCAACTGTTATCTGATTTCTCTCCTTTGGTGGAATGATAATTGTTTGGGGGGTGATTTATTTAGATTGCATTGCCACACTAACATAGATAATGAATCTGTGGAACTTACTTATTGGAAGATATATAATCTTGAACGTCTTCTGCTTCTTTGCGACCTATTGCTGCAACCTGGATGACAAACTGAAACAAATTTTCTTTTGCAAGTGGATCAACTAGAATCATCCCAACTCCACCCCCTTCTTGAATGGCCGAATCTTTTTCTCTTGGATCATCCTCACCTGTCTCAATCTTGCACACCACGATCTTCCCCTTTATTAATATAGGATCGAGGGTGTTGTTCTTGCAAAAGCTGAAGAAGCAGGGAGTCAGATCAAAAAGGATCTTGAATATGATTTAAGTGGATGCTCTAAGTTTTGTTTTGATACCTAGCATTTATTGCTGGAACACCAAGAGCAGCCGCATCCCGCCCAGAGATCAATTCGAAGAAGTCATTGTTATTTTCAGTAGGATTTATACCATAGCCCTGAAAAGAACAGAAGAAAAAATAGTGCCAAAAGTGAACGCTTTCTTTCAAAATACTACATGATAGAGTTAGTAAGTACCTTTATGACTTTTGAATTCCCAAGATGAATGTAAGTCGGGAATTCACGGTCAATGGTGCTGGCAGCAACTGTAAGGATCCAAGGAGCAACGCTTGTTGCAGTTTGTGGGAGACCGCTGTTACCAACTGCTGCAGAAACGACGATCCCTTTCTGAAAAGCGTGGAAGCTAGCGATTGAGATTGCATCTTGGAAGTAGCTGATTTGAGGAGGCAATGAACCAATTGAAATAGATATAACATCAACCCCATCACTAATCGCATCATCCATCGCAGAGAGCAAGTCAGCATCACTGCAATAACCAAACCAGCATACTTTATATATGGCGAGTCTGGCACTTGGTGCGCCTCCTCTTGCTGTCCCATTGGCTTGTCCAAGCACACTGACATTAGGAACAAGGGAGCCTGCCACAATGGAAGCTGTATGGGTTCCATGTCCTCCACTATCTCTAGCTGATCGATAAGAGGTACCCTTATATGCTTCAAGAGGTCCCTTATCTTGTTCAAATCCTTTCGAATAGTACCGAGCTCCAATAATTTTTCTGCGAAGTTTGTTGAGCCATTCATGACATTGTGCATATCCACTGATGTTTTTGTGATGATTATAATTTCTGATATTCCAATGAGAGATTCTAGCAGATATATATTCTCACCTGTTACAATTAAATAGAGTAAAGTTTTCTCCAGTTATACATTCCCCATTAAATTTCAGGGGCACATCGCCTAGTCCATGATCATTGAAGCTTTTTGATTCAGGCCAGATTCCTGCAAGAAATGGATATTTGAATTTAAAGTTCTCGATAGCAACTAATGGTTATCGCAGAAATAGATATTCCATGATGAAACTCGTGAATGAAACGATACCAGAGTCAATCATGCCCACAATAACATCATATTTTGTATCCAATCGAAATCTATTTGGTCCGCGAACAGTTTCTGCTTCCAGAAAATCCCACGAATGTGTTGTGTGAATCTTGTTTACTTTGCTTTCGAACACAGAAACCACCGAATCACTTCCTGCAGAAGATTGAAAATGATCACTTTCAAACAAATAATGCTGTGTAAATTAACAGGAACCAGGCTGATTATAGTACATGAAATGATTTTCTGCTTCATATTCCGGAGTCGAATATTTAACTATATTACAAAGCATAGCTAATAAACTAGTTACGCTTGCACTACTTGTTTAGTCTGCACAGGTATAAGAATGTGTTTTAGATTTTATCAATATCTTTCGGAAGACAAACATGGACGAAGAAGCCGAGTACATGAAACAAACCTGCCATTTTTTGAGCTTGCTCTGGTGTTAGCATAGCAGAGAAGCCTCTGAAGCTTTTGGTGTAGTGGTAGAGAGCTGCATTTTCTGATCCATCATAGCTCAAAGAGGGTAATAATAATTGGTCAGCAATAAGTATTACCTTTAAACAATTAATCTTTAATTTAATTATGGATTCTGTATTAGTAATAGTACCTCCCAATCACTGAAGTAAGTACCTCATGATTAGCTGTTTTTACATCTTCTGAGTTCTTGAATGAGTGATGTCCCATGTAGACAATGTAATGCCTCTGTATTACCAGAAAAGAACAATTAATAACTTCTTTTAGGCATGTTAATCAAGGCGAGGCGTGCCATATAAAGCTCGTTCGCCTTTGGGCTATTCGAGTAAATCCATTACACTAAAATTCGACGAGACAAATCACCACTTGGAGGTGGCTTATTACCTTAAACTCATCGGTGGCTTCATGGGAGACTACGAAGTTGAAAAAAATAAAGAAAGTGAACAATGAAGCTGCCTCCATTTTTGGACAAAATGAAACAATGATAGGTAGGAGATTAAGTCTATAAACCTTAAACCTTCATATGTATATGATCTTAGTCCATATAAAATAATGTATGCTTACGATAATTTCAATTTTTGGCAGTATATTATTGGAAGCTCAGAAGGCATCTGTCCTGGAGCTTAGAATCAGTCGCATGGAATAATAAACCGCCATTAAGGTGCTCTCCAAATCTATGTAATTGATAATCATTTTTAGTTATGTACACATGCATATGAATTTAGGGATGTAAACGAGCCGAATAATACCGAATATATTCTAGTTCGGTTCTGTCATCCTCGAGTCGAACATCAAAATGAGAAGCTTGGTTCGAAGTTCGTCACTTTATTTTCGGCGAATTCGAGCTCAACTACCCAAATAATTTGGTTCGAAGGTGATGAAACAAAACAAAATTCGACTAAATATGCTAGATCTACCAAAACAAATAAAATTAAAACTAAAATATATATATATTTACCTCAAAATTCAACCAAATATGCTAGATTTATCAAAGAAATGGACGATTAATCGTTCTCAACTTATCATACAAATACCACAGATACAGGGGCGGAAGCAAAAATGGAGCTTGCTGTAATGGGGCCCCCGAGCTTAGTGTTTGTGTCTGCTTGGGTTCGAAACCCAACAGCTCCCTCTTTTTTTACCTACCATATTAAGCTCCATATCACTCTTTGAGTCTTTTCCTTACCATATTAAGCTGATAAGCTCCACTTAATAGTTAATACAGTATAAATATAACTCCAAGTCAACCTTCAACTTCTCCATTTTTAGAGATCATACATACTAACCAACCAATTGAGTATACAAAACAACACAAAGCGTCAAAGCCAACTTTTATTAATGTTCTTTATTTATAAAATTTCATTTATTGTTTGTAAAATAATTTAAATTTGATCATTGGTAGAGATTTGTTTTAATTTTGTTTATTATATTTTGGTGATAAAATAGTTTAATATTAGTGGAGTAATATTACAAAGCTTAACTATTAGAGATTTGTTTATTGTTTGTGAATAATTAGCAATTTAAATTTGACAATAAAGAAATTTACCATTTATCCTCTTGTTGATAGATTCATTCGGCTTGATCTAACACCTCTAGTATCTTCAACAACAATTGAACAAGTGAGACATATCAAGACAGATATAAAAAACAAGATGGGTGATATATATTTTTCAGATTATTTGATCATATATATTGAAAAAGAAATAGTAAAATATTTTTATCGATGATATTATCGATAGTTACGATACAGATAAATGTCGTAGATTACCTTTAAAATAAATTATATAATTTTATTATGTCATCTTTTTTAAACTAGTCTTTCAAACAATTTTTTTCCGACTTAGCCCCCTTAATTTTTTATCCAAATGCCTATAAAGACACCAATGAATTATAAATAGATAAAGTTGAGGATCTTAGTAATTTTTTTTAAATTTTTTTTAGAAAAGACCCACCCACCATTCCTTACAATGAGAATCGAATTCAGGACCTCTAAATTACTAGAAGACCTCTTAACCACTATATCATTCGATGTTCTCTCGAGGATCTTATAATAACTCACCCGAAAGTTATGTTATTACTCTAGTAAGGAATTGAGGTTCCAATTTTCAAATATATAGTGGTATCATTCTTGAGGAAAGAAAATAAAACGTTAGAGTGGAATTGATGAAACGTCGTCTCCCAAGAAACATGCAAATAAATAAAAGTGTTGAGATTTGAGAACCATTGGTTAATTGTGAAATCCTTTGGGTATAAACCAAATTGCATGTTGGCATGCACCACATACATAGAGTATAGACTATAGACTATAGTGTATGTAGGAGTTGTACTTAATTTAGATGGAAGCATAACATTCACATGCAATTGCATGCATACATGATACATCCCTTCCAAATTCTAAATGTACAACCCAAACTAGCTATCTAGTTGCTATGGTGGTAGTGTGGTACTACCCAGCTATGCAATAATACGACGTGGCATGAATTGGAGGAAGCAGTCCCAGTATTTTGCCGTACAACATCTTCTTATGCTAGACACGTAGGAGATGCTACTTCTGTTAATTCATCCCACAATTCACTATTACTCACTATTTCACTATTTTGAGCTATTCTTAGTTCATACTGGGATAATTGGAGATTTGGAGTACGCATCAGATTACACTACTCTTTCCGTCCCAAAACTATATACTCCTTCCGTCCCTAAATGATTGTCACATTTTAACTTTTTATGATCAACAAAATAAAAATTGAAACGTAAATATCCCTTATTCTACATGCGAAAAAATTATAAAAATTTAATATTTCAAAAATATATATTGAGACGAATCTAACAAGATCTCACAAGACAATATTATTTCCTACCGTTTGATGAGAATTTATGATCGAATTTTGTAATGTTTGACCACCAAAAGTCAAAATGTGACAATCTTTTAGGGACGGAGGGAGTATAACTTTTCACGATTACCGACACAAGGATTAAAACAAAACATATTTTTAATTTTATACTCATAAATATTTTTAATTAAGAGGATTAAAGCTATCAAAATGTCCTTCTTTATAAGCGGATGCTCCTTTTTTCTTTTTTATATAAATTAGTGATAGATGGGAGTATGAATACAATGGTAGACTTAAATTGTCTCCAATAAAATTTGAAGCTAAGATCTCTTAATTGAAAATTTGAATAAAATAATTAATGCTAATTCGATATTATTGAATCATCAACAAACGAAATCGAAAAGAATATATGTTGTTTGAGGTGTTAAGAGGTTCCACTCTAAAACCAATTGGCAATAAAGGTACTAGCCCAAGATTTGATACTCCCTCCATCCCTTATTGATAGAGTCATATTCCTTAAATAGAAATCCCTAAATTGGTTCCCTTTTAATTCAAAAAAATTGAGGGAAAAGTTAAATTGTGAGATAAGTTTGAATTATTCTAAAACTTTGTGCAAAATGAAATATGCCCAACAAAAAGGGATGGAGGGAGTATATTGATCCGATCGGACATCGATATCCGATGTGGGCATGTGGCTATGCATCTTAACTCTCCCCTCACGTGTAACCCAATCATCGACGAAATTTTTTCATGCCAATATTATTTTCCGGAACAACATCGGCGGGGTTACATGTGCTTCAATAACTCGGACTTGCTTGGCTCTGTTACCATGGTAAGAGTCTATAGAGTTCCACTCTAAAATCAATTGGTAGTAGAGGGAGTAGTCGCCCAAGATTTTATATATTGACCCGAAATGACATCGATTTCAGATATGAAATGTACATTTTAACAGTAATTTTATAGTGTAACCCCATAAACTCTTAACATGAGGTGGTATGGGAGTTCCTAGCTAGACTTGTACGGCGGTACTAGCGTAAACCATCCGAGGCTTAAGAAAAAGAAGTTGGAGTTCACATAAATAAAGCAGTCCCATATCCAGGCTTTTTTGATAGGATCTAGATAGTCTAAACTCTAAAAATACAACATTTTCAGGTTAGGTTTTTACCTATAAATGCTAACAAAACTACCATTACTATTACTTTGTTTAAGCTTTCGGCCGCTTAGGACACTGATGATTTGATCTTTGTGTTCACCGTACCATTACACTTCTCAAATTTAACTTGTGTGTTGATGTGATGCTACAAGTACCATTTACTCATCTTTTACTATTAGTAATGCATTTACAACATTCGAACTTCCACTATTTTTGGTATATATCCATGTATATACACTCTGTCTGTCTCTCTTTATTTAGATGTAATGTGAAATTATATTAAAAAATGTGAAATCGTCACACTAACAGTCCATGTGCACCTCTCTTTTGGAGTATATATAAGAGGTTAATCGAGAGATGTGTCTCACCTGCTGATCACGAGACTAGATCAGAGCTTGTCTGTTAACCACTTCATCGACATAAAGATGACTTTTTATAAAAATTGAATTTATGTTATGTGAAGATGCGAAACTATTGCTAATACTTGAAACATTAATATTATCATTGATCACATTATATAAATATATTTAGATCTATGTTCGTATTATTTATAAGATTCTTAACTACCATTCCGCACTAAATTACAATGCATACAGCCGGTTTTGTGGCGGTGTAAGATGGTAATTCTAAAGCTTAATACCAGGTTCACCCAAGCACGAATGAATTATATATGAGTTGGATCGTATGATTCTTAAGCAAGAAAACGGATATAAATGTTGATTAAGGTAATTGTCGAAATAGTCTCAACGATTAAGGTAATTATCGAAATAATCTCAATATTGCACTTAGACCTCAAGTTACAAAGTAATATTGATGAGCAAATGATATTTATAATTGTATAGCGGGTGCGGAATGGTCAATAAATTAACTGTTCCATTAATTATTAATGGAGGAAGAAAATTGAAGTCTATTCCTGGACTAAAATTACTAATTTAAAGAATATTTTTGGGGCAAAAACATAAATTTAACCCCCTTATTGTAAAGTGTAGTATATGAGGTAATTTCAATACGGACAAGGTGATGACATAAAGTTCATAATAATACACCCTACATTTCAATATAAATGACATTTTCATTTTTGGTGGTTCAACTTTGACAATTAATAATGATTATTCTTTAGTTTAAAAATATAAATTACTATCAATATATTTATGTTGAAGAATATTTTCATAAAAGTAAATTTTTATAATTCTTATATTATAATTAACTAGTTATTGTTAATAAAAAGTTAGACACGAAAAAACAAAAAAAATCTTATATTTTAACATATGCAAGGAGTATTATTTGTCTCAAATATTCATCAAAATTATAATCGCTAGAGATTGAAGAGTTGTTAATTTTAGACAAGTTTCACGCCCGCTACTCACTTAGACATACCATCTCTACATTAGTACCACTTACTCGACTTAAGTACAATAATAATCTACTTATTAGAACAATTTCAACCATTAATTTTCAAACTAATACTATTGGTTTATATCTTAAAATATTTTTCTCATATTAGTCCTTACCTTATATTAGAACTCAAAGATTTTTCCCCGGACCAATTAGAATGAATTAAAATATATAAATATATAGTAGGAAATACTCCATATGGTTAGAAAACCTTAAAATTTTTGACTTCTGAAGTTTAAAAAACCCCACCTATATATATTCATGTAGTGGGGTGCAATAAATTATATAATTTCAATTATAGGTAGACCACAATATTTATAATAACAGCAGAAAAGTAATTACAACGAACTCAAAATAATAAAACATAATTTATAATAACGGGCACAATCGATGAATGTGCATATTATTTATACAAGTGCATGCACTGATACATATAAAACACATACAGTGACATACTAGTTCACTCATTATTCAAGTAGTCTTTAACACATTCATACACACATGCACTTGTTTAATCTCACCCAACATACATTATACATTGCCCAATAATAATACAGTACATTTGTTTCAGTAACACTTTCTAGTATTACTAGATAGACTACTAAACTAAGTAGATATAAATAGTAAAGTTAAATAGAGAATTTTTTGGATAACAATAAGAAACATATGATAGTAATAATAATGGATATATCAATTATTCAACGCCTTCTTGCAGCAGTTTCTCTCTGACAATTGAAGAAAACAGCAGCCACAGGAAGACCAAGCTCATTCTCGTCAGCAAATTTCTTTGTGTTGAAACGATCTCTTGAAAGTGGCGAAATTACAGAGCCCCTCCTTTTTTGCTTGTACAACACAAATACAAACCTATGTATACCAATATTTGGCCGAGGCATTTCATAGCTTACTATCTCTTTTCCTGCATGTATTAATATCACCAGACTATAAGTCATCATCGGTTATTCTGGAACAGTTTAGTCCCGTTAGTATCACGCGCGGTTATATTATTCGAGACTATATTAACAATTAAGTGACCAAATAGTTGTGAGTGGGTTGATGAATTAAAGTCGTTCCTAGGTGTTCTGAAGAGGCAAATGAACAGCATATAAAAAGAACCCCACCATGTGGGTAAGTGTGCATACCAAATGAGGAATCTGTAGTCCCTGGAATATCAGTCACAATCCTGCGAGACAGTCAAAATCATAATGTTATTTATAGCTTAATTATACTTCGAACAAGATACATCATCTTGTTACATACGCTACATTATTTGATAGTATTATTAACTATAGCTACAACGTCGTTTAATATATGTATATTGCAAAAAATTGATGAGCGCGAAAGACGCCAAATATATATGTTCTTTTAGATATTTAAAAAGTTTTATTTAGTCAAATTCTCTCTCTCTATGTACTTCTCTTGGCATGATTGTAAAGTGACAAAAAATAATTGTGTAACATAGTACACAAGTATAAATTGACGTATCGCAATCTATATCTTCATCAATTGGTGCAATAATTGGTTATTTTTTCAATCATTTTCGAGTATCAAAGTTTCTTACCAGTGCAAGTGTTCCTTAAGGTATGGATCACTAGGACCAGGAAAATCTGGATCTGTCATAATCTGCCAAAAAAAACATCATATCCATATAAGGGTTTTTTTTCAAAAAAAAAAATTGGAAAAAATAATAAGAATATGTTGATGCATGAAAGAAAAAAACAAGTCTAACGATTTCTACACACAAGCGAGTGATAACAACACTTTTAGTACAAAACTGGATGAAAAATAACGAGAGGGTGGAGTGCTGTAATCAAGAAATGGAGTGTAAAATCATTAGCCGAAAAATATACCAATGTGAAGAAGCTTCTCATATCTCCACCATGAACATCAACTTTGGGTTTAGAGGTAACCATTGAAGGGAAGAGTTCATGCCCATTGTAGACAATTTTGTTACAATTGTAAATAACAGACATCTTAACACATGGAGAAAAATAATCTATTACATCTCCAACAACCCTACCAATCACAAGAGGGTCTGACATTTTACTAGCCATAAAAATTTTGAGGAGTTTTTTTTGTTTGTAATAATAAGTAGTGGATAAGATTAATGGTTTGGAGAGATTTATTATGGTGTATAGGGAGATATATGAGAAGCTCTATTTATAGAGGCAACAAAATAGTAGTATAAGTGTAGGTTTGTTGATCAGAGGGGAGTCAGGGGGGGAAAGTGAATTTAAAAACTAGTTCAAGGACATAAACGACAAGAAAAAAGATTAGTTGTTTGTGATCAGTTTTTTGCTTGCTTTCTCTAGGTACACTAGAGGTTTAGAAGTTAGACATTGTCATGTTTTAGCAGCTAGAGAATCTATGTTAGTTTTAATAAGATACTAAAATGGATGTAAGAAGATGATTTGACAAGTCTTCTCACATAAAGGCTACTCCAAGTTTTTTCTATGGACTAATATTTTTATACATATATAGGGAGTATCTTGGTTTCCAAGATGGATGAGGTAAACTTGAAACTATATATACAAAATTTGAATTTGTTGTACACGATTTGACTAGTATAATTTACCTAGCTGACGTAGTTTGCAAGTTATTGAATTAGTCGGGGTCTACCCAGTACAAGAAGCAGCTGTGAATTTTCCGTTACAACATAAACTACAAATCAGAGTTTTTCATTTACAATGTACATTTTATTTAGATATAATACAAATTTTATGTCGTGATATTTTAATTTTATTTTTTATCAGGAGTATCATTCTTAAAAACACTTTTTTTTTTTGTAACATATCGAAAACAAATATGGATATATATAGACTACTACTCTAATTTGGTGATAGGTAGCCAAGGTAGAAAGTCTAAATGTAGTACTCAAGTTATGTTGTAGTTCTTCATCAAAATGTGGCAGTTGAATTATTAAGTCCTCACAATTTCCGAAATTTGTGAAAATGGTCTTCCAGTTTATGTTGAAGATAGATCAGACAACGGAGAGTGATACTAGAATTGATCTGTTTGGACTACATTTATGCTAGGCTCATCAGTCATCTACATGTATTTAAGAGAATGTTAATATCCTCAATTCCTCACATATTCGATGAGTTAATCGAATAACTTAGTGAAAAAGGATTTTGCTAGTGACCAGAAGATCCTGGATTCGAAACTTACATAACACATCATTGCCAATTTACAAAAAAAAAAAGAGATCCTCAGACGTTTGATTTTCCAGTATATAAAAATATTGCATAATGTTATAGTATAAATTAAATGTACGTTATTGTACCGAAGACATTTAATCTGCCGGTAGGAGCTTAGACTCTCGCTGGTTAATTTAGGATTTAATTACGTTTGATATCGTAATATACTCTCTAATTTGTATTAGAGGAAAAAATAGTCAGTATGTATGTAAATTATTGTGATTGTACACACTAATTATTACGGGGTATTTAAACCTACTTATAACACTTCATTTTTTGTAAATATATATATTTATCATATTTTTATTCGCAATTCTGATGAGTTGTTTTATAAGTATGTTGATTGCTTATACACCATATAATTGAGAAGAAAAGAAAGGGAGGTATATGGCATTTTTATATACTATACGAACTGTTGGACATTCTCGTTACTACTTAAGAGTTGAGGCCTTTTACAATTGAAGAAAAGAAGGTGAGTCGTCACTTCATTGATGAATTATTTTTCAATTTTTTAATAATACATAATTTTCCTTATTATTCATTCATATCATATAATTATAATTATGGCGATAATTAAACAGAGAGTTGATTATATTATTAGGGCATAAAGTAACTCCACCAAAATGCTACAAACGATTATACAAATTATTGTGGGATGAAAGTCTTTTCAAGAATCAAGAATTTAATATATTCTTCTTGCTTGACTTTAAATTTCGTCCTTTCCAAATTTGCAATCGAGAAATTCCGTACTATTTTTGGCATTGAAACGCCTCATTTTTCACCATTATTCGTGATGAATCAATAACGTTTAATTTTTGCATGCTTTTCTTCTTTTGCATTCAAAACGAATTTGCTCGCTAGATTGAGAATTAGATAATTAATGTTGTAAATTAATGTTTTCTATGTCCAAATTTGAAGATAAATTAAGCATGCATATAACAAAGAACGATATGGAAGGAGACATATTAAACAACAATTAGATTAAATATTTGGCCCAAATAATGTAAAACGACTTGTGTTATTTCTTTTTTTTTTACTTTAATTCGAATTAAGTTTTGATTACTCCTTTATAACCACAATAAATGTTGATGCAAAGTATACCTAGTGGAAAAAGCTTTTGTTAGTGACCAGAAAGTCCTGATTTGAAACTCACCTTATTACTAATTTACAAAAAAAAAAAAAAAATTATTATACAGTGGTGTTGGACCTTAACTTCTACTTAAGAGGTTTTATTAGGTTCATTTCTTGGCAAAGGATTATTTTAAATACACTATCTCTGTTTTAGGCTTCTTTTGAAACTTTTCAACACTCGTTATATCATATTATCAAGCGTTTCAACGATTTTCAATGTTCACTTTGTGAGATTTTCAAGCGTTTCAGACATTTCTGAGACCGGAGTCTCATCCAAAAAGCAAAATTCGAACTTTACGTGAATTAAAGTCATATCCAGAGAACGAACATTCTTTGAAGAGTCACATCGATTAAACAAACTTTTTTGGGGGAATATCTATTTACTTGATTTAAAATGTAATTGGAGTTTTTTTTTATCATATCACTCTTATAAGTTGTTTGAGAACAAAAAAGTAAAAAGTATTACCGAAACTACCTGGTAAGGTAAGTAGTTTTTTGTCTTTTGTTTCATGTTAGTATTAGGCTCTATAGAAGTGTACCTATAACTCTATAAGCTATAAAGTGGTAGTAGCCGAAGGAAATGGGCACTTTTGGAGATTCTAAGGCACTTACTCTAACTTCAACATTTATATAATAAGCGCTAAATTCATTCTATCAAAGAATCTATAAAATTGTGGGTTATTATTTTACCTTTTAATATTTTAAAAATAAATCCTATCATCCCAAAAAGGAGGAAAAACATATTGTAATTCAGTTTCTCCCAAAATACACAATGAAAGAAAAACTATGGGTTTTACATACATGATACTACCATTTTCTTCCATCAAAGGTAAAAAGGTCAAATTGCAAAGAATATTTTATTATAGCATAATAAAAAAACAAATTTGTTAGTGATTAGAAGATTTTGATTTGAAATTTATCTCATTATTAATTTATAAAAAGAACTTCTAATTGTTAATGTACCTTCTCCTTATAATATTGATAGTTGTATAAAAGTTGTCATTAGAAATGGGGGTGAAAGTTATGCCCTCTTTTTTTTTGCTTAAGGTCATGTTTATAGGAAGGCGTTAATATAGGGACGAACCATAATGAAATTTAAATGGAGACAAAATTTAAAATAATTAAGTAGGGGCACAATCTAAAAATAAGAAAACATATTGGTAGAAGAAGAAGAGTGAAATAAAATAAAAAGATCCCAAAGAGATTCAAACCCTGCCAAATATTGTGAAAACATAAAAACTTTACCAATTACTCTTAATTTAAGTCATATTAGATTAACATATTTTATATTATACTCCCTCCGTCCCTAAATGATTGTCACATTTGACTTTTGGTGGTCAATAAAACACGATTTAAAATACAAATATCTCTTATTCTAAATGCAAAAAAATTATAATAAGTTGATATTTCAAAAATATATATTGAGACGAATCTAACGAGATCCCACAAGACTATATTATTTCTTTTCGTTTAGTGAGAATTCGTGATCAAATTTTGTTGTAATTGACCACAAAAGTCAAAATGTGACAATCTTTTAGGGACGAAGGAAGTATGTTATAACTTTCAGAAACCAGGCGAGGGCACATGTCCCCTACCCCAGGTTCCGTTGCTACGCCAATGGACTTTTTCCACTGCGTCACATATGACATTCTATCAAACAAAAATTACTCCCTCCGTCCCTAAATGATTGACCCATTTTGACTTTTCATCATGGTCAATAAAACACGATTTAAAACGTAAATATCTCTTACTCTACATGTGAAAAAATTATAAAAAATTGATATTCCAAAAATATAGATTGAGACAAATCTAAAAAAATCTCATATGAATATATTATTTCTTATCGTTTAATGAAAATTTATGCTCAAATTCTTTAAAGTTTGACTATAAAAAGTTAAAATGTATCAATTAGGGACGAGGGAATATTTTTCTACCATAACTTAATATTCCGTGTATTATGTTTTTAGTTTGTTTCTATTATGCCACTAAAACATAAACGTTGATATTTTTATTTACGAAGAAGTTAAGAGCATACACGTTGATTCTATTGTTGACAAGTTTGTTATCTTCAAGAAGAAATAGATCAGAGAATAATTATGTCTTTCATAATACACCATCGACAAAAAATGGTGTAAATTTTTATAAAAAACAAAGAACCCAATAAATAATTGCCATTTGATCATTCTACAATTCCTTGAAAATAAATGCACCAATTCATTGTCCAACAAGCAATCTATTGATTATATACAATTGCAATATGAGCATATAAATGCATCACAAGAATAAATTTATACATCAAATGGACAATTTTGGCCTATACAATGGAGGATCTTCTCCAAGCAGAAGAGACCTCAAGACTGCTTCACACACTGCATTATCATACACAAGCAAATGCCCACCATCAGGAACTTCATGATAGCTAATCCACGGTAGCCTTTTCGCTATATATCTCTGTATGTCACTAGGCACGACTCTGTCCTCGCACCCTTGCCATATATGAACACACTTTCCTTTCTCGCCATAGGGATTTTGGAGCTCCAATGGATCAAAATCCCACTTACCAAAAGCCACAATCAAGTCACGACGAAGGGAGTCGAAAACTCTCCTTTTCCCTATTTTGTTCTGCATCAGAAAGTCGGTTTATGTGGTTCCCAAATTAAGGCAGTTGGAGGGGTGCAGTGGCCCATAGGGAATATGTTTATTATGGTAACTAATAACTTACCTTGCTAAATAATTGATAACCGGGTGTGTTCTTGAGGACCTCCATATCCTTTGGGCTGAAAAACTTGGGATTCCTGTCGAAGACAGTCGATGAAGGGAACAAATTTTGAGTGAACCACCAATGTAGGAGCCCTGGAGTGTAACGGACTACAAAGAGCATCCACCGTGCGAGCGATTTCCTGTAATCATCCTTGACTAGATCATCTGGAAGAGAGGGCCATTTGTAATTGATGTAAGGCACTATTAGAGCTGCACCTGCTAGCCTAGACAAAGTAGATATTCAGAAGTACGACATCATTAAGTATTTTATTCTAGATGAACATCAAAGCAGGCCAAGCTAAAAGGTTCCTGCACCACATTTGAGCATGCATATCGAGGTATTGTTCGCTATGGCGAGGCTCTCACAACCTGCTATTCTGTACTAGAAAAACCTCCTACTACAAGGGCTTTTCCTTATACAACACATTTATCCTTCTCAATCGTTCACATTAAGAGATGTCTCTCAACACCATCTCCAAGTTAAACTTGATACTTGCAGGTACAAACTAGTATAAGACAAACTTGAAATTGTACATTAGCACAGCGTTGCTGGTTCAGATTAGTACTTAAAAAGATCTCCGAGCAAATTATACAACAAAAACAAAATGATCCAGCCCTCACTCGATATATATTCTGAGCTATCTTCATTATTTATAAGGAAAAAGCAAATACTTCAGTACTTAAAGAAGTGGGGATTACCTCTGTGGTAGATGTTTGAGGCAAGTCCAGGTTGGGTAGCATCCTACAGAGACACCGATAACATAAAATTTGGATCCTAATTGAAGCTGATCAGCCAATTCCTCAATGTCTGAGGCTTCACTCTTTAAGGAACGCTTTGGATTAGGATCACTTTCTCCATAACCGGCTCGATCAAACAGAACAATGTAGACACCTAATTCATCCAATAATTCCTGCAGGGTAACTAGTTGGCTTAAAGGGTTTGATTGGCTAATTGTATGCTAATAGGTGCTTAGTAATACATCAATTTTACAAGTAGAAATGAGAACTATTTATCAACATATATACAATAAAGCTTATGGGAACTCTACTACAGCTTCTCAAGAAGAATTTGATGATTAGCATCCAAAAGCATAAAACAATGGAATGATCAACATACTTGTACAGTTGTACCCCTATTGATAGACCTAACAGGAGGATGAGACGAGGATGTTACGAGTCCATGGGTTTCATCTCAAATCAATTGCTAATAAGGAAGTAGCCCCGGATCTTATTAACTCATCTCCAATGTATGTTCTATTAACTCATCTAAAATTCTCCCTCTGACTACACCTCCCATTGCTTTCCAATTACAAAACAAACAAGAATACACAAATTGAGAGATAAATTATCTTGTAAGGAAGTGAAACAGAACATAACTTAAAGGCAGCATTTATAACTATCAGGAAACATAAGATATTACAACATATCATATTTATACAAAGAAATTTACTAACAATAATGCTTCTAGCGAATGAAATGAGAGCAAAAAATGAAGGTTAAGATGTAAGTACTTGGGATGCCATAAAGCTCATATCTTTAGAACTTCCAAATCCATGAACAATAATAATTCTGTAATTGGACTTGTTTTTTGGGACACCCCTTTCTCTATAAGCCAATATTCTTCCATCGCCAAGCTTGATCTTAGTCGAATCGTCGACAACAATAACATCTCCATCTCCCTCTATGGATTCCTCATTGCCACCATCTCCAGAAGGCAGTGTAGGTTGACTTGCAAAAAGTCCCATACAATAATTGGACTTTCTTTTTGGGACACTCTCAAGACCTTTTCCATCATTTTCTTGAACTTTTTTCTCAGAAGTCAACCTATCCACAACTTTCTTGGAACCATCTTCATCACTTTTTGGATTAGGAGCAAGTCTAGGTTGAGTAGATTGATGAGCTAATCCTAAACACCCCATCATTAATACTACTACTCTTTTATAAACCATTGATGTATAATTTTGTGAAGAGTGAAACAGAACCAATTTAAGATTGTTTTATGTTTATTGGAAAATTGATTTGAAACACTCAATAATTTGCAAACAGTTTAGACAGCTATAGATTTCTGTTTCAGAGTCGTAAATGATGGGTTATGGTATTTGATTTGTTTTCAGAATATTTTTTTTAAAAACATTGCAAAACAAGACAGAGTGGAACAGAATATGTTGTCTACCTGTTCAAATGTAATTGAGGATTAATTGGTACTACAAATAATTATTTAATGTCTTAATTTATGAAAGTGATGTTGGCAGTTATCAAAAACAAATTCAAGAAGTATTTTCCAGTTTCAGGCTAGCAAGCAATGGTGGATCAGCCAATGATGTTTAACAAGGTGTGTGGGGATATATTCGACTTTGGACAAGGCATAAGAAGCGAACGAAACGTACGAAACATGCCTTTAATGATTTTATTTTTTAGACAATAAAAAATATTTAACTCACGTTACGTACATTCTTTAGTATATTCGAGCATGTATCTTGTACAATATATCTTGAAAATAGGCTTAGCAGATAGTATATCATAGCACATCGTAACATATTTAATAATTTGTTAGAGATCAATTTTTTGAGCTAAGTCTTACACATTAATCATTTCTTCTTAGAAAAAAGTCGCAATTTGTAAGTCATAAGGCACCAAGCTTAATTGGAAGAAACTTGTACGAATAATTTATCATAGTATTACTAGATATTCTGCTGCAATGATTACTTAGAACCGAATATTAGAATTGGCATAGGGGTTTATACTTCGCAGAGGTGCCCAGCATCTTGGAATATACTTTTATTGCATCATCCATGCACAAATTCAAATGATTGCATTTGTTACAAATATTTATGTCAATAAAAATAAGAATTAAAACAAGTAAACCATACTTCAAGATATTAGAATTAAACTTCATAATAATCTACTAATATTATCTACGATTGGTGTATATATAGCAATATTTAACACCCATCAAAACAAATATGCATATAGATAATAACTAGGATTAACTCAGTAACCCGTATATTACTTTCAATGACAATGTCTCACTTTAAATTAGTATTGTTTGTGGGGCGAGTTACTCGGGACTCGGCTCCAAAATCGGACTAGTAACCCTGCTGGAAATAGAATTGGTTTGATTCCGAGTCGAAATTCGGACTAGAAACCGAACGTATATTTCAACTAAAATAAAGTATGCAATTACGAAGCGAGTCACTGATTCTGGTCAATTTTGAGACGTTTGGGGCCGATCCCAGATCAAGTCCCCACCGCTTTCCAATTCCAAGTCCGTTTCAGATTCTATTATCAGCATTGATTCCAAACCGAACCCAATTCGAGTATAGCGAAACCCAAACCGTCTCTGCTCGATAACCGCCCTATTCTAAATCTTAGAAAAGACAATGACAATATGTTTTAAATATGCAGATATGGGCAGTCCGGTTTGCCAATGAACAAAATGAGGTAGTCCTGTTGGCCCATAATACAAGTCTTGATGGCTTTTAAAGACCAATTAATTGAAGGCATACAAATAGTACATTACACATGTTGTAGTAGTTTAGAGTTTAGACAATATGCATTTTTGTAAAACTCTCTTGTTTGTTCGGCCACTTTTGCAGAAAATGCGGAAACATTTGCTTCAACTCAGCTTACTTCTTCACAAGTTCTTTTAATATGTCATACCATACGCTACAACTCATTTCATGCCCCTGATCAGGAATCTCATGATACTTAATCCAAGGAAGCGTCTGAGATATATAACGATTCATCTCCAAGGGGATCATCTTGTCTTCGTAGCCTTGCCAGATATGAACAGATCCATCTTCGTCAGGGAATGGATTCGAGACCTCAGTTGGATCGAATTCCCATTTTGAAAATCCCACCAAAATGTCCCGACACAGAGACTCGTGGATCCCTTGTTGAACAACTTTCTCCTGCAATTATCAGTACAAAAATGTTGTTGCATGATTCTACTGAAACCAATTGTTCAAGAAAATGTCGATACCTGACTAACACTTTCATATTTGGAATTTTGCTTTATGATCTCATGGTCTTTTCTAGTGTGTATTGGAAAATTTCCCCACACGATACTTAAAGAGGGGAACACTCTTTGAGATATCAACAAGTATAGCAACTGTGGAGCATAACGAGCAACTCGAAACGTCCATCGAAGTTGAGGAAGCATTTTATTGAAGGATTTACTTAATATCACAGCAGGGAAAGAATGCCACCAGAAATGAACAAAGGGAGCAATCAGAGCAGCTCCTGCCAATCTACAAAATCTCAAGAAACTTAGATTTTCAATCAGAGTGGTAATTTCTAACAATAATTGCTAGGCCTTTTGTAAAAATGTTCATTACCTATGTGGTATATAGTATAGACAACTCCAGATAGAGTACCCTCCCAAGGAAACGCCAATGACGTAAAATCTGTCACCTATGTCTAATTTGTCAGCAAGTTCTTCAATGTCAAATGATTCACTCTTGACCGAACGTTTTGGATTAGGATCACTTTCTCCATATCCCGCTCGATCAAATGATACAAGATAAATACCAAGCTCCTCCAATAGTTCCTGATCCAAAGACAAGAAACACAGCCATCTTAGGTAAATAAGAAATATCACTTTGCAAGATTAAGATAGCCTTATAAACGAAATCGAAGACTGATCATACTGGAGCAACCGGTAAAGAGTGATCCTTGGAACCGCCAAAGCCATGAACCACAATTATCTTGTAGCTGGCACTGTCTTTGCTCACGCCCCACTCTCGATAGGCCAAATGCCTCCCATCCCGAAGCTTGACTCGAGGAGAAGTTATCGGAGGACCACCAGGAGAACCACAGAGTTTGGTGGACGGTGGTTTCACTGCTAGATACACGAGGCCAATCACGCCAGCGACTGCTCCAATGACTACTTGTGCAATCATAGCTTGAACTCATAAAACAAAAACTTGAAATTAACAAGAAAGCATCTAAAACCATGTACTAAGAAACTAAAAGTACTTACTCAAATAAATATGATAGACTTCTAAATTATCATATGAAGCCGACATAGTTCACTCACCAGTCACCAGCCACCAACTTTTCTAAAATATGCAAATTTTTCCTATTCGAAGTTCTAAACAACTATTAATGACAAAATCATTACTAAATGCAACTGCAAGGAAATTAAGTTTGCCTATAAGATTACTAGTTACTACCTCCATTGTAATAGGTGAGCAAATTTAATGGATATTCGTAACTCTCATTTTTTTTTAATAGTTAACGATGAGGTGAATTTCAAACCCAAGACCTTCTAGTCACTAACAAGAGCCTTTTTCCACCCGACTATTTGATTCACTCCAAAATTTAAGATGAGTATCCCGAATATATATAATTTATACACTACATAAACATATGGTATTTTGAAAAAAAGTCTCCCTTTATCACTCGAACGAAGAATCCCGTTATTATTACACACAAATAATATCCCGTAACTAGTAGGTTAAGTAGTGGTTAACATATCTCAAAATCTGTGCTCATATATATACGTTACGTTGATGCCAAATTACCATGTATATATACATAAACAATTAAAAGTGATCTTTAGTTAGTAGTACTCCCTCCGTCCTAAACTACTTGACATTTTAATAATTTTGACATAGATTAATAAAAATTAAAAGTAATCAAAAAGTACATTGAAAAAATAGAAATACAATTATTTAGAATCATATCATTGGTTGGTTTCTAATTTCAATATAAAAAATAGTCAAGAAGTTCATTGAGAATGTAAAAGTACAATTTTCAATATTAAAACGCCAACTCTTTTGGAATAAAAAAATAGTGTCAAAATGTCAATTATTTTTGGACAGAGGGAGTATTAGATAAGTTTCAACTAGTAATATTTTCGAGGAATAACAAGGACTTCCTGATATTAATGTTTTCAAGAACAAGTACTTATTTCTATTTTCATTAAAAATTGAAAAACAAATAAAGTAAATGAGATATTTGAGTTGGTGATCACTTCATATAATTGGGAGAACTTACCTGAGTTACTTTCAACATAAATTGGAACGAGACCGGGGGACTTACTTCGGCTACTTAATTTCTATAAACAAAGATTGAAGGTCACATACCATCTATGTTAAGTATATATATAATTGTGAAACCGTTACACTAATAACGGATTTCATGCACCTTGCGTACATAAAGTAGATAAATGGCAGGATGTGCCTCACTTGATCAATCTACTACATTACGTGAAAAGGCACTTGTTGATATTTTGTACTCATCTAATTTTTTTCACGTTGAACTATGTCCCGGAACTTTGTTACGTATATACAAACACATACATTACTAATTTCATTCCTAAAAAAATTGTCTAATTTTCACTTTTGATAAATCAACTAGAACTCAAATATTGCAATATTAATATGATAATTTTAATACACTGTAAATTAAAGTTATGTATGCCAATGTAATTTGTTCATTTTGATTATCAAAAATATTAGTTGAACGATTTTTAAATATGAGAGAGCATTATTACATTATGGGAAGAAGAATTGGAAACCAGACAAAGTTGAAGGAATAATCGGTCCTTTCTTCGAAAATCTTGATTGGGATCTCATTTCCAAATATGATGTAGTTTAAGTTCATTACGCTTATGTTTCCTATTTTCTTGTTTAAACTTTTTGGTAAAGGTATTCTTGATTAGGCAACTATGCAAAATTCAAATTTAATGTGCTTGGCTAAAAGGATAAAACAAAACAAAACAAAGGCAGATGTGATAGGTGATATTTGTAAATATATATAGCGTGAAACTGTCATACTAATCGTTTCTATATATTCCCGTTCTGAAATATATGAATGAAGTAAGTCGTGTGATGTGTCTTACCTGATTAGGAAACTAAAGCCTGCATGTAGTGCTGTTAAAAGACCGAGTAATCCGTAGTCCGTAAACCGCTCGTTACTCGACTCGGAAAACCCGGGTCCATTACCCGCTCGTATCCTTATCGAGCGATACTCGAGTAATTTTTTTTACTCGATACCCGAATAAAAAAACCCGGTCCGCTCGATTACTCGCTCGTTTATTTTTTGTAATATTATTATTATATATTTATATATAAATACTATTTTTAGTATTTAATATTTCAATATTTTAACTTAGTAAGGAGGAAGGACCAATAGGCAATAGTCCGGTATAAAACTCTTAAAGCCCAAATTAATTCAATAAAACCTAAATGTCTAATACCTAAACTAGAAACAATCAAACGAATAACATCCTTGCTTCCTTCTTCTTCATGTCGCATGTAATCCAGTACCACTCTTCCCAAATTTTGAAATTCATCCTCCATTAAAACACGGTCTTTTCTTCTCACCATATCTCATCATGCATCTTTTATTACATTTTAGTAATTATTATTTAACTTTATTGTCATATGCGTTAATGATTTTTTCTTTTTCTATTTCAATTTTATAGCTATTTGTTGTGTACTAAAATGGGTAAAATTACCCGTTAAAACCAAAATGTATACCGATCCGGGTAAAACCCGACTCGAAAACCCGATAACAACGAGTCGGGTAATGAGCCGGGTTACCCGGGCTCGACACCCGGACCGGGTTCGAGTAGCATATTTCCTACTCGACTCGTTAATTCCGGGTAATTACCCGACTCGGTAAAATTGATACCCGGCTCGTTTGCAGCACTACCTGCATGTAAACCATTTGATCGACACAAAGTTCACTCCTTGTGTTAATGAGCACATATTCGACTAAAAAGTTATGTGCTAAAAATGAATTCAAAGGCATCTCAGACAACAACAGCACTATATATATATAAAACTTTATCAGGGGACTAAAGCCTATTTATTATTAATATATAGTGTTATCACGAAAATAAAAATTAATAATTTTTTAATGCTAAAAGTGGGTTTAGAACGCACATAACAATTGACGCAATAGATAATAGTTTAGGGGTATTTAACTAAAATGTCGTGGGATGTGTGACTATACCTTGCATGTTGATGATTTCATCAACACAAAATTCGATTCCTGTGTTGATGAACACATATTCTGCTAAGAAGTATTGTTCTAATAATGGGTTCAGGGCATGTCAGACAAAAACAACAATATATCACCTTATCATAGGATTATAGTTTATTTGTTAATATATAATGTTATCATGAACCTGAAAATTTATTATTTTTTAGTGCTAAAAATGGGTTCAAGAGGCACATAAAATGTATATTTATTAGCATTAGTGGTCATTAATCATTAGTTGACCATATAACATTAGTGACCATTATTAGTATTAGTGACCATTGACTATATAACATTAGTGACTTGACTGTATTAGCCCGTAGTGATAGGTATCTTTCTGTATAATATGTATCATTGTTCAATAATACAGACAATTCATTCCACAATATTTTACACAATCTAATAGTCCAATACAATGTACACTGGCCAGGTGATCTTAATAAGTCAATTCAAAACCTTGAAAAAGATTTAGAGGATTTACAAGTATTCATGGAAGATTGTGCACAAAATCCCAGTCCTAGTAGCAATCAAAAAGTATTGGTGAAGAGGATATTGAACATGGTCAACAAAAGCGAAAACGTTATTGATGATTATCGCCAGACAAAATGGAAGGAATCTAGGGAAGAAGATGATCCGTAGATTTGATCATCGGGCGTCTCTTCGACGTATTGCTAAAGATGTTAACAGTATTGCTAATGAGGTTGAAAGTATTAAAAAAGATGTCCAAGACTTTGAGTTGACCAATTCTTGTGGGACCTAATTAACCTCAACAATAATAATGCTCCAATGGAGAGACAGGTAATATAGCTCCAAAAATATCAAAACAGAATAATCTACGATGTTTAATATACTACTATGTTATTCAGGATCAAATTTTTGTCTTTTTTTAATTACTAAATCATATTTTGGTTGAACTGAAACACATGTAACGATTTTTTACAATTAGAATGTCAAAGATTTGTATAATATTAATGTTCATGTCACGGTTAAACTATACGAATGAAAACTCGCTGCTCGGAAGTACTTTTTAGTAAGTTAGATCTATAATGTTGTTGGTTTTTCGGCCAATTGTCCCCTAATGAAATATTTAGGCCAAACAGGCCCCTCTAGTAGAGGAAGACGAGGTCGTCGGCTTTTGAAAGATCGGTTGCTGACATAATAAAATTTCTCAAAGGTGATTCATTGGAGGTTGATATTATTGGAATCGTGGGAATGTTAGGTCTTGGGAAGACGACATTGATGAATAATGTCTACAAAGATAAAGATGCCGATCAAGATTTCATCCATCGTGGAATGCCGTCTCCGCGATCGTGGCGGGGCTGCGTGCGCCTGTGGGCTCCCCATTCGACCTGTCTTGAAATTATTGGAATCGTGTGGTGGTGGTGGTGTTCTACGATTGAGATGGCCAACCCGCGGCGGCTCTGTGTTTGGAAGGGTGTGGTAGTATCAGAGTGGTGTTTTCTTATTAGTTGGGGCCCTAGGGTTGGTGCCATTCGACCCGTCTCCTGGCAGCTCCTGGCGCACTCGGCACCCGGCTCCGGGCGCACTCGGCAAAAACGGCACCATGAACCCCCATCGTTTACCAGTTTCGAACAAGTATGCGCACTCGGCACCCACAAGCATGCGCACTCGGCACCCGGCTCCGTGCGCACTCGGCAAAAACGGCACCAACCCTAGGGCCCCAAACTAATAAGAAAACACCACTCTGATACTACCACACCCTTCCAAACACAGAGCCGCCGCGGGTTGGCCATCTCAATCGCAGAACACCACCACCACCACACGATTCTCAGGTGGAGGACGTGTTCATCTCAATCTTGAAGCAATTGATGGACCCTTCAAACGCCATAGACAAGATGACTCGCCACGAGTTAGCTCAAATGGTTTGGAATTGCTTAGAAAACGAGAAGTATCTTATAGTATTGGATGATGTTTGGACTAAGGAGACTTGGGATGTCATAAAAGTCGCTCTTCCTGAGAACAATAAGGGTAGCCTAATCGTGCTCACCGCAATCATGTCGCTGCACATGCTAATATCGAGCGGGACTCTTATATTCTGAATTTTCTTTCGCAAGCAGAAAACATTGACTTACTTAAAAAGAAAGGTGTTCGGTAACACGAAATGTCCTTCAGGTCTGGTTCAATTACTTGAAAGCGTTGCTAAAAACTGTGGGGGACTACCACTTGCAATAGTAAATACCTGCAATAATCATTATTTCAAGTGGTAGTCCCTCACAGTTTTTAGCAATGCTTTCAAGTAATTGAACCAAACCTGAAGGACATTTCGTTTTACTGAACACCTTCTTTTTAAGTAACTCAATGCTTTCTGCTTGCGAAAGAACATTCAGAATATAAGAGTCCCGCTCGATATTAGCATGTGCAGCGACATGATCGCGGTGAGCACGATTAGGTTACCCTTATTTTTCATAGGAAGAGAGACTTTTATGACATCCCAAGTCTCTTTATTGGAAGTGGTAGTCCTCACAGTTTTTAGCAATACTTTCAAGTAATAGAACCAAACTTGGAGGACATTTTGTTTTACGGAACATCTTCTTCTTAAGTAACTCAATGCTTTCTGCTGGCGAAAAAAAATTCAGAATATAAGGGTCCCGCTCGACATTAGTATGTGCAGCGACATGATTGTGTCGAGTGGTGAGCACGATTTGGCTACCCTTATTGTTCTTAGGAAGAACGACTTTTATGTCATCCCAAGTCTTTAGTCCAAACATCATCCAACACTATCGGCATAAATTTCATAATGGCGTACAAATGAATGGATATTACTTGTCTGTGAACGAAATTTATCAAAACATTTGACCAATTTATTCACATAAATTTTTCATAGAGGCTAAGAACTATGTAATTTATAAGTGCAGAAAATATAATGCCCCAAAGCCTCGTGTTAAGATCATCAAAACGCTTGAAAAAATCAAATAAGAGTCTTACTGTAACGACCCGCCCCAGGTGGGCCCCCTGAGGTTAGACTCGCTATCAAATCCATAACAGAGTCACCACTCGATGGATGACTCGATACATCATACATTTTAAATAAAAGAAAACGAAATAAATAAATAAAAATAAAAAATAAAAATCTATGAAAGATTGAAAATATATCCATGTAGGTATTGACATAACCATAACGAAAGACAGAATCCAAGATATATTCAATCCATAACCCAAGAGTAAAATAGGAAAGACATGATAAATAACATAAAAGAACATCCATGACTGAGGGAGATCCTAATGCCACCATCGCCACTCACCGATACATGTATGTACGGACTGCAACACCTAGCCCAATAAAAATAAATCCCCGAATGGTCAGGTCGACAGCTGGTGAATTCTAACTCATGGGTGGCTACAAGCCCACACACATGATGTGAAAGCGATAACTGAATGGGAAGTACGATAACAGGGAAATAGAAATAACAACGTACACAATGTAATCCTCAGTAATCATAACGCTACAGCCAAGCCCATCATTAACAACACATGCAATAATATATAAGTAATGCAATTCAACAGCTCAACAGACACAATCCATAACTAGCACAACAACCAAAATCAAACATCATCACATATCAAACACATGCAATAAATATACACGCACTAGATCCAGACTTTCATATTGTACAATACTTTACCTAGCTCGCCTGTAGAGAGACCCCACCCGTATCACCCTAGTGACCGGCTCCAACTCGCCCCGCTCACATCACCTAATTGACCGGCTCTGACCGACCCCGCCCGCATCACCTCAGTGACCGGCTCTCACTCACCTTACCCGCATCACCTAAGTGACTGACTCTGACTCACCCCGCCCGCATCACCACAGTGATTGTCTCTGCCACCCCGCCCGCATCACCCCGTGACCGGCTCTGACCATCCCGCCCGCATCACCACAGTGACCGGCTCTGACCACCCTACGTTGTTGGATCATGACAACAACAAACACAATGCATGCAAATAACGCAACATCTCAATCATAACCCTTAGGTCCATCTCTATCCCAACATCCATTCTCGACATAAAGTCAAATAATCATAATAATCAATTCATCATAACAATCGGTTCTCATAACAGTCAAGTCATCATATCAAGATCCATAACAATAACAAACTACAAATTCCACACATCATTCACACAATTACACATAACACATGTACAGGAAAGTAAACAGACGTGAGTAAGAACTCACCTTAAGCAAACAATACAAATAGCATTCACTCCCAAACCAACAATGCATACTCGATCAAGTACGAGAACCTATTATAATAACACATGCTCCATCATCACTCTATCGTATATCGTCCCAACCTCCCGCTTATTACATATAAGTTCTTGTATTATATTAACTAGATGTGTGTACACAGTCCAGCCTGTGTGCAATTAATTTATCATATTTATAATATATGACTTTTGATCAATTGATAAATATAATATTTCTAGGCTATACTATTTCTTTTATCTTAATTAAATTTAATTTAATGTGTAAAATAACATTAGATATTAGAAAAAAAGAAATTTTCATAAAATGATGATCAACTTTTTTATGCCTATTAGTAAGTAGTTATTAAACAAAATATTTATATAATAAAATAATTATATTAAATAGAGCTTCAAAAAATAACTTATAATTCTCTTACCCCAATTGTATTTAGATAAATATATTTAAGTAGATTATATAAAATTATATATTCAAAATTCAAAATATAGTTTATTCTCCTAATTTTTTGTAGAATTGAGAACATGAGGTTCATTTTTTTAATAACTAATTCATGCCTTCCCATATTATATATGGTAAAATTATATTTAGATAGATATATTTAAGTAGATTACATAAAATTATATGTTCAAAATTCAAAATATAGTTTATTCTCCTAATTTTTTGGAGAATGGAGAACATGGGGCTTCATTTTTTTAATAACTAATTCATGCCTTCCCATATTATATATGGTAAGATACTTTACTTTTATCCAAAATGTAGAAATACCAATTTTACCCTTGAACATGGAAATTACATTTTACCCTTGACCTCTTTTAATTACAATATGATGTATATAAGAGTTTCCATATATATATATCGTTATGCTATGGGTCGTGTCATGAATCGATACAAATTAAGTAAAATCCAAATTATATATATAGTGAAATGAAGCCGTTGGTAACTCATCGATCGTTTCTTATCTCAATGTCACTAATTAATTCCCGTTAAAAGTTTAATCTATACAAAATAGATACATGATAATCTGAAAATAAAAGGAAAAAATCTAGTTCCAATACACTAACCAAGCTACTGATGCTCTTAATAAAACACCCAAAGAACATATTATAATAAAGGTAAATAATTGGTTTCTTCAAAAGTAACATTTCTAATTGCCTGCCAATCTGCCATCATCATATATCCTGGACATCTGGTGTTCCATTAAACACATGCATGCTTATAATCAATCAAATTCAAGACCCTGAAATATTTATATACAAAATTAATCGAATAGCCTAATAGAAAAAATTCTTGCTAATAGTGACAATAAATTTCTAGTTCGAAACTCAACTCATCGCTTATCATAAAAAAAGAAAAAACAAGTATATACAATCTGTTGGTACATAGCTAGACCATGTGTTAACAACAATAATGGTACATAGCATGTACGTGTTGGATGAAGTTTTTCACTGAGCCAAGTGTTAACAACAATGCATTTAATGAGGCTATATTCAAATATGCATTGGTCAAAAGATTAATCAAGTACCAGCTCCTCTAAGAAGATCCGTAAAGTAATTAATGCTAAATCAGAGAAGTTAATGATACGGACTATCACCGAAGGCCAAGTTAATTCGTAATTAAATGCGGACAAGGTGCGGACAAAGGCAAGCAATTAAGCATTAAATGTGAGGATCTTGGTCAATCAAGGTGCGGACAAAGTCAAGCAATCAAGCATTTAATAGGCGGATCTTTTGCGGACAAAGTCAAGCAATTAAGCATTTAATAGGCGCATCTTTGACAATCAAGCATTCATTGACGATTGTCTGAATTTAATATTTGAGGAGCCACAGCCTAGTATATATAGAGACAGTGTTTCACACTTGTCATACACACTTTTATTCGATTGTATTCATATACATACCCAAGAGCTTTTAAGCGAAGGTTTGTATTAGTGTTCTAGGCGTCTTTGTATAGAAGCATTATCTAGCTTCTATACTGATTGTACAGTTGCTATTCTATAGCAACAGTGAGGTGTTGTAAGTTTGAAAAACCATCTTATAGACGTATAGGGAAGCCTATATTAAAAGGCCTAGTTAGGGCGAGAGAGAGTATGTGGGCATACTAGTAAGTCCCTCCTTGTAAGCAACCTTTTATATAGTGGAGTTTTTCCCTAGGGCAGGCTGCCCCCCAGATGTACGTGTGTTGACACGGAACTGGGTTACCATTTCTGGTGCGTGATTTAAATACTTGTTTTATAGTTGTTAAACCTATTGTCATAACAACTGGAATAACACTCGGTGTGAAGAGTAAAATTACAATTGGTATCAGAGCCAAAGCTCGATATACAGAGTTCACAAAGATCCATACTGTTCACACAACGAGATGACACACTCGAATCAATCACTCAGACCACCAGATCTAAATGGTAGTAACTATACTTTTTGGAAAAACAAGATGACAATCTTTCTCAAGTCACTTGAGAAAAAGACATGGATGGTGGTTGTAAAAGGATGGGAACCACCCACCAAGATAGTTAATGGTCAAATTGTGCTGAAAGACGAAGAGGAATGGACCGATCATGAGTCGGATCTGGCACTGGCAAATAATCGAGCCATGAATGCATTAGGTTCATGTGTTGACGAGAATGTTTACGAGCTGATTACCATGGAAACAGTGGCCAAAAACGCATGGGACATTCTACAGAATACCTATGAAGGAACAACCCAAGTAAAGATTGCTCGTCTACAACAATTGGCATCAACATGGGAATCCATGAAAATGAAAGACGATGAAACCATCAAGGAATATGGATTTCGGGTGACCAAAATTGCCACTGAGTGCGCCTCACTTGGAGAGCCAATAAGTATGGAAAAGATGGTCAGAAAAGTACTTAGATCTCTGCCAGCTAGATTTGCTGGAAAAGTTCTGGCAATAGGGGAAGCTCAAGACTTGACCACGTATCGGCTAGATGTTCTCCTTGGAAATTTGGATACCTATGAGAAGGAGCTCAACATTGAAAATGAAGGGAACAAGAGTCTAGCTCTCAAGATTGATTGTAAGGATGTTACCTCAAAACCAGAATCCTCAATGGAGAAAAGCCCTGGTCTTACTGAGCAGATTGGAATGCTGGTCAAAAATTTTAATAAAACGTTTAAACGTATCAACAAGAAAGGAAATGATTCTCAAGAATATCAAGGGTCCCGAGAAAAAAGAGAAGATAAGTTCTCCAAAGGAGGTGAGAACAAATTCTCAAAGGGAAGTAGCTCGACATACAAAAATGGAAACAAGGGAAAAAGCATCCAATGTCGAGCATGTGAAGGTTTTGGACACATTCAATCAGAATGTCCTACATTTTTGAGAAGGCAACACAAGAACTATTGCACCACCTTCTCTGATGACTCAGATGATGAAGAAGATGATGATGAGGTAATTGCTTTCATCACAATAGCAAATGTACCTGATCAGGAGAAACCAGTTGTTGATAACAACGGGAACGACAGTGATGAAGAGGCTGAAATCACTCATGAAGAACTGGTGGCTGACTATGAGAAACTGTTTCATAGCTGGACTAAACTAACTGAGGCCTATCTTGCTATCACAACAGAGAAAGGCAAAAGTGATGAAAGGAATAAGGAATTGCTTCAAGAAAACAAGTATCTTAAGGATAAGATTGGAGTCCTCGATGGGCAGGTCCAGACTATGGAAAGAGGCATTAAGATGATGAACTCAAGCACAAATCTTCTCGATGAAATACTGGAAAAAGGAAGATCCCATAAGAGTACCAGTGGGATAGGTTATTGGGAAGATCAAGGATATCATCACAACCAGAGAAACTCTAAACCCAAGTGGAGATGTTATCACTGTGGGAAAAAGGGACATATAGCTCCTTATTGCTACAAATTGTATGGTAAGGGAAGAAACAGGTATACACAGGATACCAAAAAGACTTGGAAACCTAAAATAAAAACTATGTGGGTTCCCAAGAAACAGACTATTGGAAATGTTGTCCTTACCTCTCTGAAAGCTACAACTTGGGAAGGTTGGTATTTTGATAGCGGTTGCTCTCGACATATGACTGGTAACAGTAGTTATCTATCAAAAATAAAGCCTGTGAAGCAATCACATGTCACATTTGGTGGAGGGGCCAAAGGAACAATTGTAGGAAAAGGTGTACTAGATGTTCCTGGCCTACCACAGTTAAGCAATGTGTTGCTAGTAAAAGGTCTAACAGCCAACCTCATCAGTATCAGCCAGCTGTGCGATGATGGTATGGATGTACAATTTAGCAAGAGTGCTTGTGAAGTAAGAGACATAGATAACCATCTGCTTATGAAAGCTGAAAGATCCAGTGACAATTGTTATCAATGGCCAACACAGAAGGCCTTAAGTTGTCATACTACTCATGAAGCAGAGTTATGGCACAAAAAATTGGGGCACACTCACTATAGAAATCTCCAGAAACTAGTTCAAAAAGAATTGGTCAGAGGACTCCCTAAGCTAAACATTCAAACAATTCAATGTTCTGAATGTCAAGTTGGCAAGCAAGTGAAAGTGTCTCACCAACAGTTACAACAAGTGGTGTCTGATCGACTACTTGAACTGATGCATATGGATCTAATGGGGCCCATGCAGGTGGAAAGTATTGGAAGAAAAAGATATGCCTATGTGATAGTCGATGACTATTCCAGATACACATGGGTGGTGTTTCTACGTGAAAAATCTGAGTGTTTTGATGCATTCTACAAGCTGGCAACCCAGGTTCAAAATGAACAAGAAGTCAAGATCATTCGCATCAGGAGCGATCATGGTAAAGAATTCAAGAATAGCAAATTCGATGACTATTGTACCTCTCAAGGAATTCACCATGAATTTTCTGCTCCAATCACTCCACAACAAAATGGTATTGTGGAAAGGAAAAATCGAACTCTTCAAGAAATGGCAAGAGTATTACTACATGCGAAGAATGTTCCCTTGAAATTTTGGGCTGAAGCTATCAACACTGCCTGTCATATTCACAATCGCATCACCCTTCGGCCAGGCACACTGCAAACACAATATGAAATATGGAGGGGGAGAAAGCCGAATGTACAATATTTTCATATTTTTGGCAGTGAATGTTACATTCTGACTGACCGAGAACATAGGCAGAAGTTTGATGCGAAAGGAGAGAAAGGCATCTTCCTTGGATACTCCTCAAATAGTAAAGCTTTTCGAGTATTTAATATCCGAACCAACACTATTATGGAATCCATAAATGTGAAAATAATGGATGAAGCAATACAAGATGAAGTGGTGGATGCCATACCTATTGAAACTAGGGATACATCTAGTAAAGAAAGAGGATCTTTCTCAGAAGATACTGAAGAAGATACTTCCTCAGTCTCAGATGATACTGAAGATACTGAATCTGCCAGTGTTGAACCACCTGCTCGTATCCAAAGGTATCACCCAAAAGAAGCTATTATTGGGGTCATTAATGAAGGAAGAATCACAAGAAAGAAGGATAGAGTGGATTATAAGAAGATGGCTGGAATGTTAGGAGAAACATGCTTTATGTCCAAAAATGAACCACAAAACATAAAAGCAGCTCTTCTAGATGAACACTGGATACTAGCTATGCAAGAAGAGTTAGCCCAGTTTGAAAGACAAGAGGTATGGCAATTGGTCCCTAGAACTCCTGGGTTGAATGTTATAGGAACAAAATGGATTTACAAAAACAAGAAAGATGAACAAGGCAACATTGTTAGAAACAAGGCAAGACTTGTTGCCCAAGGGTATACTCAGGTTGAAGGGCTTGACTTTGAAGAAACATTTGCCCCTGTAGCCAGACTTGAAGCTATTAGACTCATGCTTTCTGTTGCTTGTCATTTAAAGATTAAATTGTATCAAATGGATGTAAAAACAGCATTTCTAAATGGAGTTGTTCAAGAAGAAGTGTATGTTGAGCAACCCAAAGGATTTGTGTGTCCTAACAATCCTGACTATGTGTACAAGTTGAAGAAAGCCTTGTATGGGTTAAAGCAAGCCCCACGTGCCTGGTATGAGAGACTCACTGAGTATCTTTTGAAACAAGGGTATACTAGAGGAGGAGCAGACAATACACTGTTCATACATAAAGAGAAAGGAAAGCTACTTGTGGCACAAATATATGTTGATGACATCATCTTTGGAGGAATGTCAAACCAGTTGGTACAACAGTTCATTCAACAAATGGAGTCAGAATTTGAAATGAGCATGGTAGGAGAACTGAAACACTTTCTTGGGTTTCAAATCTATCAAAAGAAAGAAGGTATATACCTGAACCAAGCAAACTATGCCAAGAATATCATTTCAAAGTTTGGAATGGACTCTGCTAAAGAGAAAAGGTCTCCTATGGCTACTCACATAAAAGTCACCAAGGATGAAAAAGGGAAAAGTGTTGACTCAAGTTTGTATAGGAGTATGATTGGTAGCTTGTTGTACCTCACTGCCAGTAGGCCTGACATCACTCAATCTGTAGGAGTCTGTGCTAGATATCAATCAGATCCTAAAGAAAGTCACTTGTCCTTGGTTAAAAGGATCATCAAGTATGTCAAAGGGACCTACATGTATGGACTGTTCTATACAAATGACACTGGAAATAGCCTGATTGGTTATTGTGATGCTGACTGGGCAGGAAATCTTGAGGATAGGAAAAGCACCTCAGGAGGCTGTTTCTTTATGGGAAATAACCTAATCTCTTGGTTCAGCAAGAAACAGAACTCAGTGTCCTTGTCCACAGCTGAAGCTGAGTATATATCTGCTGGAAGTAGTTGTACACAATTGCTATGGATGAAACAAATGTTAAAAGAGTATGGAATTGACCAGGACACCATGACTCTCTATTGTGACAACATGAGTGCTATAAGCATCTCCAAAAATCCAGTGCAACATAGCAGGACAAAGCACATTGATATAAGGCATCATTTTATTAGAGAATTGGTTGAAGAAAAGATTGTGCACTTAGAGCATATTGCTACTGACAAACAATTAGCTGACATATTTACCAAAGGGCTAGATACAAATCAATTTGAGTATCTAAGAACAGCCCTTGGGTTGTGTGTCATGGAGGAATGATTTCAAGATCAAAAGTTGTTATAACTGTTAGTGGTCATTTGTTATAACAACTGGTACGGAGACCACGAGGGTACAAAAATTACAAAATTGGCGGTTTTATTTTGAAGGAATTAATTGCGTGTCAGTTATTGGACAGCTTTATGATTCAAAAAGGAAGGCGGTTGGTTTCTCAAACACCATTCACCATTATTACCAAAAACAACTTCCTTCCTAATTTCATCTCTTCCAAAAATCAAATTCTCTCTGATCAGAAGAAACCAACAGCCCTAGCAATTGCAATGGCACCAAAAAGACGACCTTCCACTCCTTTTTGTGCAAAAACCTTCTTCGAAGCTGTTCCGCTGCAAATGGTCACACCCGAGGATGAACTTAGGGCTGCCAGGGAAGAAGAAGCCGAGGCTCTCAGGGCAACCAGAAGGGAAGAAGCAGAGGCTGTAAGAGCTGCTATGGAAGAGGCTGAGAAAAAGAAACGGGCAGAAACAGAAAAGGCTGAAAAAGCGAAGAAAAAGGTGCCTGTTAAAGAACCAATCTTGCGACTAACTTGGAAAGATGACGGTATGCCCATGAACCCTAATGTTGATGCATGTTCATCTATACCTGTTACAAGTAGTTCTGATAAGCAACCAACTAGATCTGTCCCTATTGATTCTGAGAATTTAGAAAAATCTGATAAAAATGTTGGGGATAATTTGGGTGTGAACTCTGAGGATGCCACTATGGCTAGTGTGTTGGAGACTCTTAAAACCCAACAGGTCTTCACTAGGAAGAAAAGAATTTTGATGAAAAAGGGGAAACCTGTTAGAGTTAAGAGGGTTGATAGAGAACCTGGAATATCCTCAAAAGGAAAATCCAGGGTAGATGATGTGCCTCCAACTGTTGAAACAAATGTGGAGGTTGAACAGAATGTGAATGTAGAGAAAGGTGATGATGTGGAGGCTGTGTCCTCTAAACCTGGTGTGGTTAGAAGAAGAACCAGGTCTAGTATGAAGGGAGCAGAACCCTCTGATTTAGATGAGTTGAATGATACTCTTGATGAGTTAGAAAAGAGGGCTGATAAGGCTAAGAAAAAGAAGCAAACTGCTAAGGGGAAGGAACCTATCTCAAGCAAGAAGAAGGAAACCCCTCATGCCAAACCATCTGCCTCAACATCTGGTAAGGCTGCTGTTTCAGCCCCTAAGGCCACTGATAAGGGAAAAAGGCCTGAAAAAGGGAAAACTGATGCCCCTGCCTCATCAAAGAAAAGAAAACTTGTTGATTCAAGTGATGAGGAAAATGAGAAGGGGAAGTCTCAATTTGATGTGAGTAGGGGGAGAATAAATAAGAGAAGAGTGGCCCAGGTTGATGATGCCCCCTGTGATGGTGTGGACTTTGGAAGTGCTGACCAGAGAACAAAATGGAAATTTGTGTGTGCAAGGATCATCTGGCCAGAAAAGCACCTATCTGACACCACTTTGAACAACTGCACTTACATGAAAGTGTTAGAAGCAAGTGGTATAACATGTATGCTGGTGAGAAGGAAGCACTGGGCCAAACTGGTGAAGGAATTTATCAGTGCTATGACTGTTGAGATCAGGGATCCTACTCATGAAATGTTCTACAGGGTCAATCTCAGAGATTATGAGTTTGTCTTCAGTCCCACTATTATCAATGAATTTCTGAAAAGAGAAGACAAGGGAGAAACTGGCCAGCTATTGAGATTGAATGACATTGTGACTGAAATCACAGTAGGGGGAGTAACTCAATGGCCTTCAAAGGGCTTACATCTGCCAGCATCTGCCTTGAGCCTTAAGTACTCCATCCTCCACAAGGCAGCCATATGCAGCTTGGTACCATCAACAAACAGCACAAATATCAGTGAATTCATGGGAAAGCAACTGTTTGTGTTGGGTACTGGACAACTCAACTTTGGCCAGGTCATATTTGATCAAATTGTGGACCATGCCCTGTCTTTTGCAAAGAACAAGCCAATTGGGTTCACCAACTTGATCTGTGGCATACTGTTGGAGCAGAGGCCTGATTTGCTGAGTGAAGAGGATGGACCTGGAACAGAATCCAAGGCAGTCATCATCAGTGACAAGCTGCTGCATACTCACAAGGCTGACATTCCAGTGGAGAAGGTTGATCAACCACCACCTTTCACCTCCAATGATCCCACAGCACAGATTCTCATGGCTGTCTACTTGGCTGATAAGCAAAGGCTCACAGAAGAAATCCAGGCCAAGAAGCAGCAGCTTGCAAATGTGGACAGGAAGATCAAGGAGTTGGAGAGGACTGGTAGACCACATGTTGCTGCCAATGTTGCTGACACTGAACCAGTTCTTAACCAGTCAGATGAGGAGTGAAGAATTTGATGAAGACCCTCTATTGTGGCTTTGGCTATGTTTTTATGCCAACTAGGGGGAGTAAATTTGGGAACACTAAAAACTCTATCTTTTATTGTTATGTTGTTTGTGTTGAACACTTTATGTGTGTGTGTTTCTATGTTTCATGTATCTTGAACATGAATATCTACTGTGCTCACTATCTAATCAGTGGAGTTGATATATAGTAAGAAGACTGTTGATTAATCACTAAGCTTGGATCATCCTACCCTACAAAACAACAGGAGGTACTTGTCATGAAAAACTTACCCAAAGGGGGAGCTTGTTGGTACATAGCTAGACCATGTGTTAACAACAATAATGGTACATAGCATGTACGTGTTGGATGAAGTTTTTCACTGAGCCAAGTGTTAACAACAATGCATTTAATGAGGCTATATTCAAATATGCATTGGTCAAAAGATTAATCAAGTACCAGCTCCTCTAAGAAGATCCGTAAAGTAATTAATGCTAAATCAGAGAAGTTAATGATACGGACTATCACCGAAGGCCAAGTTAATTCGTAATTAAATGCGGACAAGGTGCGGACAAAGGCAAGCAATTAAGCATTAAATGTGAGGATCTTGGTCAATCAAGGTGCGGACAAAGTCAAGCAATCAAGCATTTAATAGGCGGATCTTTTGCGGACAAAGTCAAGCAATTAAGCATTTAATAGGCGCATCTTTGACAATCAAGCATTCATTGACGATTGTCTGAATTTAATATTTGAGGAGCCACAGCCTAGTATATATAGAGACAGTGTTTCACACTTGTCATACACACTTTTATTCGATTGTATTCATATACATACCCAAGAGCTTTTAAGCGAAGGTTTGTATTAGTGTTCTAGGCGTCTTTGTATAGAAGCATTATCTAGCTTCTATACTGATTGTACAGTTGCTATTCTATAGCAACAGTGAGGTGTTGTAAGTTTGAAAAACCATCTTATAGACGTATAGGGAAGCCTATATTAAAAGGCCTAGTTAGGGCGAGAGAGAGTATGTGGGCATACTAGTAAGTCCCTCCTTGTAAGCAACCTTTTATATAGTGGAGTTTTTCCCTAGGGCAGGCTGCCCCCCAGATGTACGTGTGTTGACACGGAACTGGGTTACCATTTCTGGTGCGTGATTTAAATACTTGTTTTATAGTTGTTAAACCTATTGTCATAACAACTGGAATAACACTCGGTGTGAAGAGTAAAATTACACAATCATTTGACCCAATCGAAATAAATGTTTGAATTAAATTAAAGCTTACCCTCGGGTCGAGAAGCCCATAAGGAACTCAAGGCTCTTAACCGACCATAAAACTCTCCTATAACAAGAAAGCATCTTGCAGCTTGTCGAACACTCAATATCCTTTCTACTTGATGGAGCGTTTGTTGCCTTAAATTATCAGCCTATATAACAACCAACTTTCATACATTATTATGGGGACTAAGATATGGTCCCGTCGAATTTGTCAAGATTGTACTTTTGATCCTCGAAGGTGTCAAAGTTTCGATAATAATTAAAATTTACCTGGCGAACAAAGCCTTCAAGATTGGCTAGCTTGCCAAGAGCAATGGCCATATGATGCATGCCATCATTGATAGTCCCACAAACAATACTATCAACTAGAGATTGTTGCAGTTGCTCTAATCCTTGTGTTAATGCTTCCTCTGCCTGTTGTGATGAATGTTGAAGGCTGTAAATCCCCATTAGTTGCTGCTCTGTTAGAGGCTCCAGTTGACTAATCAACATCTGATAATAATCACCATTAATCAATCAAGAAAAACGAAGCGTGTGATCATTAATACTGATATAATAACAATACGATATTGACGTTGATACCACGAATACTTAAACTTTGGAATATATACTGATACCTTGATGAGCTCGGAAGGTCGAAAACCACCCATCCAAAGGAAGCAACGTTCAGCGGGGGTCGTCCAGAGTCCGTTGATAAGGTGGAATACATCTGTTTTAGCTGCAATTCCTTTGATCCGGAAGAGTTCATCATAATGAGCAACATACCCATCAACAATGAACCTAAGATCAGTATCTGACAACTGTGCTTGGATTGCTGCCCTAAGTTCTGACATGTGCCTATGATCATCTTCTAGCCATCTTCCATATTCCATGTCAAATATTGCTGCTCCTGCATGAATGAATATCATCGGATGTTTGTTAATAAGCACAGCTATGTCCACGACATCACACATGTCATGCGTTATGTTTCTTTTAGTAGAAAAGTAATACGGAACACACGAACGGCACAATTAAACCCCTCATGAAACCATGAAAATAGGATCCAAAGTTGTTAATACTACATTATTAGCATTTTATTTAAAATGTCCTGACTTCGAAACTCACATCTATCGTTAATTTACAAAAAAAAGAAAAATGATGAGTCGAGGAGCCGTACCAGAGCTCATATTACCACTTGGATTCCCACCTCCACCTAAGAAATAACCCTATATATTGGACCATAAGAAAATGTTAAACCCATAAATTCACTAGTCTAATAATTCCATTTTAATATTTTATGTTTCAAAAGAAATTATTTGCTTGGTCTATTTTACCTGAGAACGAGCTAGTTGAAGTTCTTGTTCTAGCTGAGAAAGCCTAATCCTACTTGATTCAAGCTGCTGAACATAGGCCTACAATATGAAACCAACATAAACATAAATCAAACAACCAAAAATAACAAAGAAAATTACTTGAACCATATATATAATTAACGATGAGGTGATTTTCGAACTCATCAAGACATTCAAGTCACTAACAACAGTCTTTTACAGTAGACTATTCGATTGACTTAGTTTTAATTGCCTCCTTTTTAATGAAAAGCTACAAACTTTAATTATTTAGCTAGTAGTACCTTTTTCCTCAGTCTGCTTTTCCTAGCAGCTTCTCTATTTTGAGCTAAACGTCTCAAAGTCTACACAATCATAAATACAAATTTTTGAAAAATTGATCAGTTTCTATCATTTTTGCTTAATATATAGTACTCCATATATAATTTAGCTAAAACAGATAGATAGTTTTCGTTGTTTACCTTAGCATCAAGCACTCTCTCTGAAGAACCAGCACCTTTTCTCTGCAAATTAATGCAAAAAAAATAGATTTATTTTTTTGATCTTTTCACTTCTTGGAGTATAATTGTCATAATCATACCAATATTTTCCAAAAGATTTTTGCATGTAACAAATATGAGTTGAATTTCATGGCTGCCAGCCTGCCCTAGACCTTTTCATAATCTTGAATTCTTGATGTTGACATGACTATTGTTTTTTCTACATCATAATCAAATGCTCTTGATTGTAAATTGCATAACTATTCTTCTAACATGTTGCTTTTGTCATTTGTAAGATCTTTATGGATCAATCTCTTTGCCCCTCATTTTTCGAGAGTAAAGAAAAATCCTATCAAGTTTTCTCCTAATTCAATGATTATTGTCCAAATATACAAGAATTTCACCAATATTATCTCTTTTTGTTATAGTATCATGCTACAACATTTTCTTTCACAGAATCAATGGAACAGAAGATGTCTTATTCTTGATCTTTTCTTACAAGGTTGGTTGGGATTTGTCATAAAGATAGAGAGAGAAAAGTAGTCCCAACCTCAAAATAATAATTAAGAAAAAGAAATAGATTAAACTTTATAACTTTGTCTGAGGTGAATAAGATAATAAAAACCTTTTCTTGGGTGGATTTTGAAGAAGTTGGTTGGGAATGAGATAAGTCTGGTCTTGCTGCATCACTTGCCATCTCTAGTTGTTGCTGAAATGGTGATTCTGGAGCCTCCCCTCTACTTGAAAGACCATTCACTGCTGATCCTGAATCACTACTCTCCTCACCAGACCTCGAATCACTTCCCTGCATATACACAGGTGTCGGAATCAGAATTTTTATATATAAATAACCGGAAAATTTAAGGGACGGACCAAATAATTTTTGAAATTACTTAAGTTAAAATTATACTATCATACACAACTACACAAGCATGCATATTGACAAAGAAAGTATTCAAGAATCAATCTCATATGAATCTTTTTCAAAATAAATATGTTGAAACATAAAAAATAGCTTCTTGTTACCTTTATCTATGAAGGGTCATCACCAAATTTGGATTTTTTTTTTTTTTTCACTAGAGAGAATATGAGAAGATGAGGAAGAAATGATCAAATATAGAGAAGGGGGGGGGGGGGGGGGGGGAAATAGGAGAGTACTCTTTTGGTTGGTTGAAATTTAGTAGGCCAAGAAGGAAACATTTCCAGAGTTGCTGCAGGCCTTGCTGTATATAAAGCTGCAAAAAATCAAAATTTTCCAAAAATCAGCTTTAAATAAATTTATATATAATGAGTAGTTTTATTTGTAGAAGCTTTTATACATCATAAAGGGTAAAAAAACCTAATCTCCTTTTCTGCAGTTATGGAGTGAGTATATCATGCAAGAAGATGAGTTTTTCCTAGTTTGACCCCCCATGTAACTTAGGTTCTTTGTCCAAGAATGATTACCTTATCAGAAATGGTAATAATTTGTAGAAATATTCAAACCTCCTTTTTTCTTCTCTGCTTTTTTAGGTGTTTGTTATACTTTTGCTCATGTAAGAAAAGTACAAATGAAAGCTTACATGGTTTGGAGTCATCATGGTTGTTTTGTATCTTAGCTCCTTGTAGTACTATAGCCTCTTGCAGCTCTCCAAAATCAAAACTTGCATTTTCTTGATGATTATTGCTAAGTAAGAAAAGTTCATAAACTTTATTAGCATTAAAATTCATAAAATTGCATAAATAAAACATATTTTGAATTAAAAGCTTACATATAACTTGAATTTTGATTATTTAGACCATGGAAAATTGAATATGGTACAGTATGATGAGGACTTGAGCCTGATATATCAGCTTCTCCTACTCCTTGGCTAGCCATGCAAATTTCTTTGAAGAATTCAATTTCTTGTTTTTCCACTCATACCATTCTTGGGCTTCTTACTATTCAAAATGATATACTAAATAATTAGTAATAAAATTGGAATCTTGAAGATGATGAAGAGATAAAAAAGAGGGAAAATAGCAATCTTGAAGGAATAGTCTAAGAGTTGGATAGTTTTGAACAGAAGTTGGACTGAGAGCATCAAATATTTCTGGTCAAAGAAAAATATACAGACACCCCATCAAAAGGTTTAGTATTTTCCTCTAAAAACATGTGACTATCTAACGGACTTCACGTGCCTCTATCTGAAGTATACGAAGAAGATAAATCGCGGGACATAAAACGTATTTTTTTCCTGTTTAAGGGTGTTTATTTTGCTGGTTTCTTTTCTCAGTGGGGAAAACTAGCTGATAAGTTTGGGGATTTGATTTATATGGTTTTGCAGCAGGTTTGTTGAAAGTTGAACATCAAAGCCTATGGTACACAAAATCTTGTCCTTGTAAAAATACAGACTTTTCTCAGAGTATGAGTACCCTCTTTTCCTCTGCCTTTTGTGGGGTTTGGAAATAAAATAATGTAACTATATAATAAAACAAAATTTTATTGTTTTGAAACCAGAAGGGTGGGGTCTTGTACATGAAAACACTAGAATAATATGGCTCCAACTCCACTCTCTTCTTAACCGCCTGAAGTTTCTTATTGGTTCTTTATAGAGCTCCTCAGAGTTGCAAGTAGTACACAAACAAAATCCCAAGGGGGTGGGTGGGGTGGGGTGGGGTTGCAATGGCAATGGCGGATTTATAGTGGTTCATGCTTGTTCAGGCGAACGATCACTTCTTTGAAAAAATATATATTCCCTCCGTCCTTAAAAGATTGTTACATTTTGACTTTTGGTGGTCAACAAAACACGATTTAAAACATAAATATTTATTATTCTACATACGAAAAAAATTATAAAAAGTTAATATTTTAAAAATATATATTGAGACGAATCTAACAAGGTCTTACAAAACTATATTATTTCTTATCGTTTAATAGTAATTCATGATCAAATCTTGTAATATTTGAATAACAAAAGTCAAAATGTGACAATCTTTTAGGGACGGAGAGAGTATATTATATATGTATATATAAAAGTTAATACTCCCTTCGTTCCTAAAAAATTGGTACATTTTGACTTTACATGGTTCTTTTTCTTAATCTTATAGGAGTAATATTTTATTGTTACTATTATATGATTATTCCATTTGTAAAACTTTGACAACTCATGGTGTCAATAAGAGACATTAGAAATTGATATAACATTATGTGGCTTATAAAACATTATAACAAAGGTGCCTTTGCCACCAAAACATGATAGAATATTAATCAATTGAAAGACCTAACTTGTTTGCTTATTAATATATAATGAGGTTGGAGATGGATTAGTTTGGTGTTATCTTCTTTGTTCATAGGTCAGCATCCATTCCCTCTCATCACCTAAAAACATGGCACATAAAGATTCCTTTCCTTGAATAGAAATTTGATGTAATTAGTGTCTTAGGAAATTGTTTGTTGTCACAAAATCATCTTAATTATCCCTTCCTCATTTGGGCTCCCTTTGTTTTCAAACATGAAATTATAACTTAGCTTGCTAGGTTTATTATTGTCCCATACCATTTCTGTTTGCATGTTCTTTGCTATATATATTATCATGGTTTCTTTACTGCTCATGCTAAAAAATAAAGAAACTGCCCTTTGGTAATGGGACTCAGTCACAGTTTCACAGAGTTATTGTAACTCGTCAATTACGCATTGAATAGACTTTAAGCTGATCTAATAATTCGTAGACACAAATAAAAAATTATCCTTGTATTTTGTTAAGGTGACAAAAGAAAATGCCCTTATATTTTGTTAAGGTGATGTTACATGGATATTTCTCCAATGACTTACATTTGCAAACTCTAAGATGTATGTTAATTGTTAGAGATAATTATCAATTTGGTCAATCTACAGGGAGTAGTGGCACTTTGGTCTCTGTTAGTTACATTATTGCATGTTAGTCTCCGAAATTAGCTCAAGTTGTAATATTGTCCTTAAAAGTGACAATCATTGCACATTGCCCCCTATAATTTCATGGTCATATTACAATATTTGTCACTTTCAAAATATACTGCAGCATGTATGCCATTTTCGAAAATTAATATATGACATTATAACTATGTGATATTAAAATATAACTGCATCCCACTGGGACCTCACTCCAATTAACTCTTAGTTGTTACCTTCACCTAATCGCGTCTCATCCTCCATATAGTATTCCAAATACTACATTACCATATTTTTGTAAGTAGGTGGATACACACAAAATAAACGAATAGCATTTGTGGTCATCTACCATACCCTATGTATTAGCCTTTGCAGACAATTATATACCTACTAAAAGCCTTGACAGTTGACAATAAAAATATTTCTTCTTCAAACCAATGATTGACTTTCAAGAGCTTTGCCATGTACATACAATAGAAGATGCATGCCTCAATGAATTAGGTATGCATGGAGTTGATATATCCTTTCAAGTACAAATTAAATATAATGTGAACGAAAAACATTTTCAAATAGAGCTAATATGTGGATATATACCTGCATATATAGGTAATTAGGTATGGTACTCATGAATTGAGATGAACCCCTAGCTCGATTGGCGCGGCTCGAGAAGAAAAACGAGACATGCTCTACGAGTTTGAAATTGGACTCTTTTGCTCAACGATAAAGTATCATTAAAAAATGTTTTAATATAAATAGTACTAAAAAATTAGTTAAAAGTCCTGCCAAGTACTAAAATGGCTACTACATTTAATTATAAGGTCTATATATAAGTCTATGCATGAATCATATGGGTGTACATTAACATCAGTATCCAAAAGTCAACTTGCCCAAATGGTTAATTTTGAAACAATATTTTGATCAAGTGATATTAATGACCAATAAAAATTCGAACTACTTGTTATTTTTCATGCACAGAAGACCGATTCAGGGAACATATATATACTTTTACCTCTCAATCTTTTATACTACTAGTATTACAATAATATTACTTTAGGCTGAAATGTCATCTACTATTCTACTCTATACTTCACAATCACTCTATGGGATTTTCGGACGTTTTAGCTATGGGATTTTCGGACGTTTTAGCGATTCTCATTCTTATCCAGGAAGTGAAAGTTCTATCGTCTGAGGAAAAAGAAAACAATTATGTTGTTTGTAGTGTAGCATTTAAAGCTCCTAACAACTTATCATTCATTCGTTTCAGCAATTTTATTTTGGTTCCAGAAAATATGATGCAAGCACAAGCTGTATTTCTGCAGTGTCCTCATTCAACATAAACTCAATCAAACTCTGATATTTGACCTCAATCAAGAAAAGGTCACCTATACAGGACTGCACGGACCATCACCATGATGATCCTCAATTCTATTAATGTCAAAACAAAACCAAGCTCATTGATTTAATGTCATGCATAAACACCAAAACACATTAATCTTGTCAAAAATATTGTCACATTTCAATGATAAGTCGTTAACGCTGATTCTTCCCTGATAACGCTGATACAATATCGAAACTGTATAATGTATAAACATACGTCTTCTGAAAAGGCTATTAACTGTCAGCTAGAAGAATGTGAAAATGAGATTTTGAGAAACTTCATATAATAACTCGAGGAGGAGTTTACTGAATATATGAACAGAAATGCTACTAAAGTTTCGAGAGTCTTAAGTCAGACCACTATTATTATTGACACAAGTCGGGATCTGATAAGAAGCACAATAGCCTCTGCAGATTGCTATAATATAACCTTTCATTACCGAATTTGATGCAAATTGTTTCTGGGAGGAAAGAGATAAAACAAAAGAACAGACAGAATACACAAACAACCACGATGCAACCAGGGTTCATGAAGTGATAAACTGAATATCATAATCATCACATTTAATGGAATCAAGACAATCATTCTACACAAACATACATTGTAGAGACATAAGAGCAATATATGAAGAATGAACTAATTTTCTCATATGACTTCCAGAACATTCTGGAATTTCAATTATCATAATGGAAAACAGAAATGAACCACTTCTGGAGAGGTTGAGGATTCAATCTTAAAGCATCAACTTCAGTGAAGCTTTGGCATGTTCATCATAATGAAACTAAATCATTTTTCTAAACAAAGAAAGTAGCAAGCATGATCCAGTTACCGAGCTAGTCAAGGTACGTGAGGCATTGTATTAGCTTTCAGATTAATAAAGAGTTAGAACAGGGTTCACAAAGTGAAATCATGGGTAAAAGATATCCATTTAATCACATTTCAATAAGATTATCAATTCACAAATGCTGATAACATAGGATGCTCTCATGGCACAAACTCGAAGATGCTGAGATATTGAGAACTAATTATATATTGGAAAAACATAAATCAAAAACTGTAAGGTGCATTGCATATGTACTTAAAAACTCCTCCCAATATCGGGTCATGATTCCTTAGTGTCAAATATACTATGGAACCTTTATGTTATATGAATACACTAATGTAAGGCCAAATGTCATTGTATTTTTTGTTCACAATGATGCATGTTTGTTTACAAAGGCATTCTTAATTGTACAACTTGAGATCGAGTATCTTTAAGAGACAATCAAGGAATAATAAGGGGTAGCAATAAATAGTCAAGTTTTCCCTTTACAAGGCTCAATGGAACATGTTACAGGGGGGCGAAGATTCAGAGTCGCAAATTTTCACATCGGGAGTAAACAATCTGTGAAGCTATTCTGAAACAATCAGGGACTACAACAGAACTAAGGCTTCACATGTAACGAATTACCTGCTTCAAAGCTCGTTCAAGTTCCTAAGCTTCACCACTCAATTGAACACATCATAAGCTTTGTTATTCATATTCAAACTGTACATCTACATGTATATACTTCCTCATTAGCTGCACAATGCGTGATGTAAAGTTCGCCAGTATTTGGCACTCTTCTTGACTTTTGGACTCTGAAATAATCCCATGGATAACTAACTTCCGGAGGTTTGGACATATTTTAAGGAGAGCTGAAACCCAATATACAAAAAGATTGTTGATGACAGTCCATCCAAGTTCCAAGGTGACCACATTATCAAGAGGAGATGATCCCTGTAAATCATAGTGAATCATCCCATCCCTAAGGTCATCTCTCAAGTCATAACTCAATGCAAGATAGTTTAAGTTCGGGAAAAAATCAGATATAGTTTCCAAATCCAAAATATCATCTTCTTCATCAAATACCACATCCCAGAGACGAAGCCTTCTCAGTTTAGAGGATGCTGAAATCATTTGAAAAAATGTCGACCATGTAATGGTGAAGTTGCTAACATCTATAATCTCAAGATTATCGACAGATTCGCCAATATCTAGGTGTATAACACTAACATCATCAATTTTAAGACATTTCAAGGCTCCTTTTCCGAGCAGTTCGAATAGTTCAAGTGCACAAAATTTCAAATGTAAACTTTCTAGATTGTCCGCCTCCAGTATAAATTTGTCTAGGCTGATAGACTCGACATAAATGCTTTTAAGCGTTGGACTATACAATTCCACAGTAACTAGCGCATCAGACATTGCAATCTCCAGATTTACAAGAACTAAGTTCTCTATGGTGGGGCAAGCAGACAGCAACATGTTAAGATCCCAAGCTGAAATGCTGACATAACTCAGAGACAAGGATGTGAGACACGAAAATCTGTGGTAATGTGGTTCCACACCTATGATCGTGTTATGAGCCAACACTAACATTTCCAACTTTTGTCTTCCACAGATTTCAAGAATGTTGATATTTGGAGTAGTTCTCACATTATAAAACAGCCATCTCAAAGTTTCCCTGGTATACATGAGCCAAGCAGTAACAGTCGATGCTGCAAACTCATCCACATCATCCATCAAAATCGACAACCCTTGCAAACCAGTCGTCTGAAACAGAGTTTGAGTGATCAATATCTCAAGCCTTGCAGGAGTTAGATCACGATAGACGGGCCAATCATCTGAATTAAAGGAGAGGGCATGAAGATGTCTCCGAAAAGCTTTCCGCCAACTCCTACATGTAGCAGACGCTATAATGACATCGCGGGCAGCCCCGAGATGAGACAATACATTCCCAATTACCTCAATCGGAAGGTTATCCATAATCTTCCTATACCTTAATCACATTCTCAAACAATAATTCACATAAAAGCTAACTATAATCTCAACCATATCTCATCTTTCGCTTGGTTATACATCTCTCTAGACATTGGTAAAATGTTCACACCATCACATTATCAAATAGCAATACTACACCAACCACAAGGAAGTAATCATAGATCACCTAAGCCTAGGAATATTTGATGGATGCAGTCCACCAAAGCCTTTTTATACGTTTCCTAAATTCCAATTCATCAATTAAGTATCGATTTTCCTGAAGATCAAAATAAAGGGTATGCGGAAAAAATAAAAAAGTTGCAATTTTGTAATAACAGCGATATGATTATACAAATCGACCACCAAGGTTGAGCTAACAAAGGAGAACACCAAGTACCATGTTTCAAATAAATCAAAGATCAGAATTTTGGAACGTACCCATATAATCAAGAAAGTGCAACCCCACCGAAGGGTATTTGACTTATCGAAATCTGTTCTGATATGAAAAGATTCAGAGGTGCTTATGGTAAGTCACATTGACTTTACTCGTATTACTTTTTATTTTTATATTAATTTAAAAACTAAATAAAAGATGTGTTAGATTTTAACGGAATATAGTAATAAATATTTAAATATAAATATTTAAATATTATAGGATTTTAATAAGTGTAAACAAATAATGGAATGTAAATTATTAGTATGTGAGAGTTGAGGGAAACATTTGTATTGCATGCAGCAAAAACTTGTCAATACAAAGGAAGTAGTATTTTAACGAGTTGAAGACTTGAAGCTCATTGTAACATGGTCATTAACGAGTCAATTCAAATTGGATTAGTATACTTAATTAGATCTTTTACAAGTACTATGGTTCCAGTATGGGGCAAAACTATTGGACCACAACCTATTACAGGTCATATCCGGGCCAGTAACTGTTCGATAATTTATCGTGTGAATACTTATATCCGGTGGACCTTAGTATATTCAAAAAAAAATTGGCATTCGGTTTGGATTTTGGCTATTTTTGACATATACGGTATACCCCAGATTTCGATATTTATTAGGTTATTAATTCAGTCCTATTAATACATAAGTAAAAAGTTAAACCCGCACCACTATTTTATCGGCCGGTTTTTCAGCCCATATATCCCCACTTTTTTGCTATTTTATTAGGTTATTGGTCCGGTCTCATTTCGATATTAAAGCAAAAAATTATACTCCCTCCAATCCAAAAATAATGTCTTTCTAGACATTTCACACAAATTAAGAAACAATCATTACATTCACACTTTCCATCTATACCCCTATAAAGCAATCATTAATAACCCAATTTTCAATTAACTATATGATGCAATCATTACTTTTTAGGGATATTAAGGAAAAAAGTGATACATTGTGCATTGATTTATGTAAAAAGACAATATTTTTGGATATTCTTGAAATGTCTAGAAAGACATTATTTTTGGATTGGAGGGAGTAATAAAAACTGGATCACTAACTTATCGAGCCAGTTTTTTCGGACTAAGTACTAGATGGATTTTGGATCTCCCGATCCAGTAACATCTCTATACCAAGTTACCAACGGCCAACTCATCCAAAAAACAGAGTCAGACTATCAAATAGTACATGAAAAATCTATTTGAAATATTACCTAAGTCGAAAAGTTCACTTAGGTTATTGGAATTGTTACCCATTGAAATAGCAACCCTTAACTAATTAATGTTCTACAAAGTCCTAAGTGCAAAAAAAAAAATTGAGTGTATCAGGTGCAAAAAGGCAAACCTTGCCCAAGAAAAAGACACAAAGAAACAAACAATAAAAATGGTCAAGAAATTGAATTTGCTAATTACATAAACTAGTATATTTGCATGTCTTGATAGACAACAAAATGTCATCATAAACAGACAAGAATTTGCTGAAAACTTAACCAATACCCACCTCTCTACTCTCTGCCCTCACCAAACACATTGAAACAATGTCTTTGCTCCCACTTCACCAATAAACCTAGTCCACAACAAGTTCTCCAATACCCTACCAGACTTCATACCTATCAAAATCCTTCAATAAGCAATGGTTTAATGTCATTTGAAATGGTGATAAATAGCTGCAGTCTCGTAGTACCGTGTCTTTACGCAACGTGAGTTCAACTCCCATAAAAAATATTTTGTATTGAAGTGATTAAAAGGTAAGTTGTAGTTTCCTAATCAGTTTAAGCACATCTCACGATTTACCTCGTGTACTTCAGAACATGGATGTCTGAGGCTGTTAGGATAACGGTTTTAATATTTTCTTAGTCGATTTATTTCATAACTAATTTTACAATTTAAAAGAAATCATTATTTACTCATTATATTACTAAACTACCCTTCTAATAACAACTCAAAAGACAAAACTACCCATTACCAACTTCTCTCGTTTTCTTATAAACACAAACTAGTTCACCACCCCCTATTCCAAGACGACCATAATGGAATTCCCCTCCCTTTTCCTCACCTTCACTCCCCTCCTCCTCCTCCTCCTCCTAGCAATCTACCTCTACCAAAAGCTTCGGTTCAAGCTCCCGCCCGGTCCACGTCCCTGGCCTATCGTAGGGAACCTCTACGACATTACACCCGTGCGGTTTAGGTGCTTCCACGAGTGGTCTAAAACATATGGCCCCATCATTTCGGTTTGGTTCGGCTCGACTTTGAACGTCGTGGTGTCGAACACTGAATTGGCTAAGGAAGTGTTGAAAGAACATGATCAACAACTGGCTGATCGACATAGGAGCCGATCAACGGCTAAGTTTAGCCGCAACGGGCAGGATTTGATTTGGGCAGATTATGGACCGCATTATGTGAAGGTTAGGAAAGTGTGTACGCTCGAGTTGTTTTCGCCCAAGAGGCTTGAAGCTCTTAGACCTATTAGAGAAGATGAAGTTACCTCCATGGTTGAATCCATCTACAAAGATTCTACTAATCCAGGTCTGGTTCATCAATCCCTTACTTCAATGTATTTTTTAGTTCATATTGTAGTTTTTTGAGCTAAAATCGGAATCGGATATATTGAATTAAGAGTAAAGTGACAAGTGCTTGTGTTCAAGAGTGACGAGTGCTAAACAATGTCCTTTTACCCACCAAGACCATTCATTCTAACATGCCGGTGGTTGTTTGGTAAACCATAAATATGAATCCCATTTGGAGTAAATGAGACTAGTACATTAAAAAATGAAGAAAAGTTACAAAGATTATAGATTACTTGCGTCAATTCGAAAATAACCTACTTGAAACTATAGGGGTAACATTATGCGTCTATGCATTATCCGAACCCCGCTTAGGCAGGAGATTCTTCAAAAGTAGTCGGTCGTGTTAATGTTTATGTTTGCATCTACGGTATCACTCATGAAAGTAATTATGTTCTTGTTAATGCATTTGAACTTGCGTAGAAAATGAAGGGAAGAGCATCCTAGTAAAGAAATACTTGGGAGCAGTGGCATTCAACAACATAACAAGGCTAGCATTTGGAAAGAGGTTTGTGAATGATGACGGAATACTAGATGCTCAAGGCAAAGAATTCAAAGAGATAGGTGCAAATGGTTTAAAGCTTGGTGCATCACTTGCTATGGCAGAGCACATTCAATGGCTTCGTTGGTTGTTTCCACTCGATGAAGCTGCTTTCGCTAAGCATTGTGCACAGAGGGATCGCCTCACGCGGGCAATCATGGAAGAACACACTCTTGAAAGGCAAAAGAGTGGAGAGAAACAACACTTTGTTGATGCTTTGTTGACACTTCAAGAAAAGTATGATCTTAGTGAAGATACCATCATTGGCTTGCTTTGGGTATGCCCATCATTGCTTTCTCTTTTACAAGTTATCTTGATTTTAAAGTCTTCAATTTGTATCTTGGTCCATGCAATTATAAAAGCAGTGAAAAAAGAGGATAGAATCGAAATATAGTTGCTACGCGAGATATAGCTTAAAAGCCATACTCCTTGTCGTTGCACATTAGAGAATACAAGATACTTTATTGGAGTAGCGAGTGAAAATGAGATCATTTGACTAGAACGTAATAATTTCATTGCAGGACATGATCACAGCCGGAATGGATACAGTAGCTATCTCTGTTGAATGGGCAATGGCAGAGTTAATCAAGAACCCCAGGGTTCAGCAAAAGGCTCAAGAGGAGCTAGACCAAGTCATAGGATATGAACGTGTGATGACTGAAGCAGACTTCTTAAGATTGCCATACCTCCAATCTGTTACGAAAGAAGCTCTCCGCTTACACCCTCCGACCCCTCTCATGCTGCCTCACCGTGCCAATGCTAATGTCAAGATCGGTGGCTATGACATCCCTAAGGGATCCAACGTGCATGTTAACGTTTGGGCTGTTGCACGAGACCCCAAGATGTGGAAAGATCCATCCGAGTTCCGGCCAGAGAGGTTCTTGGAGGAGGATGTTGATATGAAGGGGCATGATTATAGATTATTGCCATTTGGTGCTGGAAGGAGAGTGTGCCCTGGAGCTCAATTAGCCATCAAATTGGTTACATCTATGTTAGGTCATCTCTTGCACCATTTTGATTGGGTTCCACCAAATGGTATGAGCACGAAAGACATCGACATGGAAGAGAATCCAGGGCTTGTCACTTACATGAGGACTCCACTTCAAGCAGTGCCTACCCATAGACTACCAAATCAGTTATACAAAAGGGTTGCTAGTGAAATTTGAAAACAATCTTGACTTCATCATCACAGAATTAAAAAATGTAGATTCAATCTTGAATCATATTGGACCGCTTTAGAAAGAGGTGATCATATATCCAGCAAGGAAACAATGTTTAGAATTTGTACTAAGAAACCCATGCATGTCTTTTAGTAAGACTGTAAGAGTATAAACAAGGAAACTGGTTTCAGGATCTTGTAATTCTATTTTCTTCCTCCTTTTTTGGGCGACAATGAACAGTTAGCTACATTAACAAAAACGTTTAAACCACAGTGCTCGATGCATCTCTTATAGAAAATGATCGAAGTTCTTATGTATAATACTCCATTCGCCTCCGGCCAATATACTAGATCCAGTGTGTGTCTAGTTATACCTAGTAGTTTATTGAACTTTAAGGTACTAAGCTGTATGCATACAAAACAAACAAAGAACGAAAAGGTTATATATATAGATCCAAAACATATACAGCTTGTATAGTAGAGGAGGATCCAGCAACGCCTGAGCTGATTGCACTTTCAGCAACATACATTGCTGGCTGCAGAAGGTATTATTAGACAATGATCCACTGGTCAAATACAGATTTTTAAGAAGCAGTTATGTAGTACGGTTGAGGCTCGCGGTAACTTGGAGTTTGACAAACTGGAATATGGTCAATTAGAATTAAGATCTTATGGATAGTAGAACCACAGAAGTAACAGTTCAATGAAGTACCGTAGTTTTGTTACCCCTATCTACTGTTCATAGATCAAGTTCTTCAAGTTGATCAGCTTGCAGGAGCAATCATCTGTAACTTATAACGGTTTCTCAATTCTTTTCACGAAGAAGTTGTCACAAAAGAGGAGGAACATTAGAACAGCCTCTAAGGACCATATCCATGAAGGAAAAACTACAAAAGCGCGGCCAACGATATAGGCATGTAGCAATGTCAAAAGGTAAATGCCGCAAATGGTTTGATTGAGTAAGTATTTTACGTTTCTACAGTTTTTTGTTGGGTGCTCCAACAATGTCCATAACGAAGAAGGCATGGTCGCTTACTCTCACAAGTTACACAATAAAAACCTTAATACCTCTAGATCATTGATCTCTTCACATGATAACAAATTCAAAGAATAGATACAGAGTATTTTCAGATTTTCCTCTTCAATCCACTTTAGTTAAAACAAATGCTTTTATAACCAAAATACTTGAATCTACTAACTTCAACCGAGTATATGTTTGTTTGCCCTGCTGATCCGAGTGAACCAAGGTACACGTGCGAATTGAAATTTATACATCTACAAACAATTGATTTTAGTATGCACCTCATCGATTATCAACATGCACATTTGAAAATCTTATACCTCTAATTGGCTCTGAATGAAAATTTTGTTTTTTTCTTTAATGGAATAAAATTCAAGTGAACTGCATACTTCATAAACATAGTCAAGAACAATAAGTTCTTCCATTACCATACCCAAACTCCATTTATATATTACCCAAATGAAAAATAAGTTATTACAAGCTTAGATATTACAACTTGTAATAAATTCATATATACCCAAATGAAAAATAAGTTATTACAAGCTTAAAGATTACAACTTTTAATAAATTCAAACAAATTCAATGGTAAAAAAACATTATTAGTAACATACTTAAGCAAAAAGGGAATTAATTATTACACCAAAATTAACAATGATCATAAAAACTCCAAATTAATCAAAAGAAACAAGTAATTACCTCTTTATCAGGGGCACATTCTTCATCATTACAATCTTCTTGATTATCTGAAGAAGATTTTATTCTGAAATTTTTAAGGTTCAGCTTTGTTCTTGAATTATCTTTGTTTAACAACAACCTACTGCTATATACATTGTTTATTGATGGCAAAGTACACACCATTTTCAACATAAAATGCAAAATTACACAAATAATATTTTTTCACTTTCAGCTAGTAATAAAATTTACAAGGGGACAATTTATGTATTTATCTGACAGCTTTTGATTTGGTTGATCAAGTATGAGGCTGAGGGATGAGGATGTTTGTCATTTTGGACACTTTTTTTTTGTATATGTTGGTTGGGTATGAGTTTGACTGTTTACCCCTTTTGTTTGCCAGTTGTTCTGGATATTTCAAGGACAATTAAGGGAAAATCAACTTGGCCTCTCCATTGCCACACGAGTTATGACGTATGAAGTTTTCTTTATACAATAAGACGTGGGTTTAGGTAGGTCACTGAATTAATCCTTAATATAACAGTGATTAAATTTCCACTTTTATAGTAGAAAGCTATGTGATCCATTAAGTTTTTCTTTATTAATTAATGGTCTATTAATCATCATAAAGATATATTGTATATAATAATATAGAATATTTTTTTTTTCTTCTTTTGTACATTGTAAGTAATATGTACCATTTGTTAAAAAAATACATTATGTTAAGCTTATTTTTTACATTTTAGATATAAAAAAAATATCTTATGTTAACTAATTTGTTTAACGAATTTTAATTTGGTTCACAAACTAAATCGAGTTATAGAATAATTTTAGCACATTTCTTTTCGAATATTTTATATATTTCGCAGTAATGTGTACCGTCTTTACACTAAAAATAATTGTATATATAGATTAGTGAAAATTAACGAACCGTAACCGATTTCCCGAGTATGTATTAATTAATACTTATACGATAAGAAATTCATCATTTTAAACTAAGTTAATGGGAGTCTAAACTCCAAATAAACAACCTGGTCAGCTCTATATATCCTCTCTGACTGCTGCGCTGCTCGAATGAACTTTCGCTTTCTAGATGTGAGTTAAATCCACGTAATTCAATGCACGTCAAATATTATTTAAATATAAACAATACTACAATGCTACTCTTCCGAGATCTAACCTTATGTTGAAGTTGTTAAAATGAAAGCTAGAGTATGTGATCAGCTGAAACACATTTACATACCCTCTTCATATACTTCACGACAGGAGTGCATTGTGATCATTAATACGACGATTCATATATTTTTTAAATTAGACAAATACTCAAAATAAGAAAGAAATGACAATATAAAAAAAATTGAGACCCTCAAAGTAAGGATCTGACAACTCCCTGCCCGTAGGGGTTGACAATATAAAAGTCATTGAGACGAGATTCAATTTGAATGATGAAATTACTTACAAGTTACGTTCTATTAGCATAATTAAGATCTATGATCTATCTGACTTATTGGAGGCCCATTTCTCGAAGACCAAATATACTCCTAATATTTTATGCATGCATGCAAATAAACAATAAGCCATAGTACTATAAGCAATACTATTTTCATGACAGCATTAACTCTCTGGTCCAACCTCAATAAATTCCATCCCCTAAAATCTCTACCAAATTCATAAGTTCACACAAACATTTCAACATTTCATTCAAAATTCAAAATGTCTCCGGCAAGCCCACCGGAGACCGCCAACGGTGTCGGTCTAGGCTACGGTATAGCCATCGCCATAAGCATCCTCGTCCTCATATCCGCCATCATGCTCGCCTCCTACATCTGCGTACGCGTCAAATCCAACGGCTTTAGAAGTAGCTCGACTTCAAGCGATGAAGATGATCAACGGGTGGAGAACTCGTTGGAGGTGATGAATAATGTTCTTGGTGGATTGGGCCTGGAGAAGCCCATGATAGAAGCTTACCCGAAGGTTGTATTGGGCCAGAGTAGGAGATTACCAGGCCCAAATAATGGCCCGTGTTCGATTTGTCTGAATGAATATAGTGCGAAAGAGACGGTACGATGTATTCCAGGATGCAATCATTGTTTTCATGTAGGTTGTGTTGATGATTGGCTTCAGATTAGTGCCACGTGTCCTGTTTGTCGGAATTCGCCTTTGGCTTCTCCAAGTTTTGGTTCTCCCATTCCTACCCCTCTTTCAGATTTGATTCCATTAGCATTTAATCGTAGATGATAAATAAAAATAGTAAGTATCTTTTTGATTTTTTATTATACAAGTAGATGGGTAGCACTATTGTGTTAAACTGTTAATTAAGTTATGGCTCGGATATGAATTTTGAAATGATTTGTTGTTAGATAGGGAAATATAGTATATAGATGTGATTAAATAGAGGTTTCAGTGAAATTTGAAAGGAATCAAACTATCTTGCATCGTTTAGATTGTCAAGGAACCAAACTAGATCTGAAATTAGGATGATACGGATGTAAACGGATCGAATTGTATTGAACATATTTATATTTGAATGCGGTCAGCACTGTATCGAACCTTAGGTTCGACTTGCAAGCTTGACAAAAAATTTCAATTCCTTATTTCGCGCGGTTTGCCAAAAGTTTGGTCCGATTTCATATATATTAACACTTGTTTAATCATTGTTATGGCCCTTTTTATACTAATGGCTCAGAGTATATCAAAGCTTCTGTATTGTGAGTTGAACAAAATCAAATCGTCCTGTCTGATTCCTTGAACTTTTGATATCAACGTTCGGTACAATATTTTCGTCAATGTATGCATAATCAAGGGCGAAACCAGGATGAAAAATTAAGGGAGGTCAAATTGAAAAAAAATATTGGTTTTAACTAATTAAAAGTGTACGAAATATAAAAATTAGTTATATGTTAAAGATATTATTCTATGACCTTTAACTCTATTGTAGCTATCGATAACACTATCGGTAAAAATATTTTTTTAGTTATTTTTTTATAAGTATAAATGATCAAAGAATCTGAAAAAAAGGTATCATCTATTTAGTTTTATATATCTGTCTTATGACTCACTTTTTCAATCGTTGTCGTAGATGTTAGAGGTGTTAGAACAAGTCGAATGAATCTATTAACGAGAGGATTAATGAATCTATTACTAATTATTCTCAAATAATAAACAAATTTCTATTAGTTAAGCTTTGGAATATTGCTCCACCAATATTAATAAACTATTGAATTATTAAAACTAAAATTAAATCATTAAATTCTACCAACTATCAAATTTAAATTATCTTATTTACAACCATAAATAAAACTAAATAAATGGATCCGACCCAAGCCCAACTTGGGTCCGCCCCAGCTAATAATTGCACAAGAGTCATGAGTCGCATTTTTTCGAACTAAATAATGTGAGGCAAGTCAAACTTTTTATGTTTATGTAGTCGCACCTCACTCTACATCCTCGTGCTCGTGCATATATCATACTATATAATTGATATATAGTTCAACCGACATGAATTTATTAATATATACTACCTCCATTTTTTCACATGTTGTTTTGACTTTTCACATACACGATTTAAAACGAAAATATTTTTAATTTTACACGCCTAACAAATACTAAAGATACTAAATTATGGTCAAAGTTTGACTCTAAAAATATTAAATAATAGGTTAAGAAAATAGAGAAAATATCTAACAGATGTATTAAAATAGGGACCCATTAAAAATAAAATTTATATCTAATAAATGAATTTATGTGTATATGGACATACTATATAAATTGTACAAAGTATTATATAAATTCTTAATATAGTACATAAATAACTCTGAGTTAAAATTACATCATATATATATATATATATTCATTCAGCTCATCATGAGAGAAGATTATTATGAATGATGCTGATATTTCTTCTACTCACCATTCATAAATTACTCTTCCAAAAATAATGCGGTCTACTATATATTACTAGTAATGATAATGCATTTTGAATAATATTTCATCTGTTGGGTATGTTTGTTTCTGTGTCTTTATCCTCTTCCCCACTAAATTGGTCCCTTTGAGATATTTCATTAGAAATAATAAAACTTATATACTTTTCATATTTATTATTAGTTGGCCCTATATGGGTATTAATATATCTAATATAGTTCATGGATCCGTCTCTATATTCATGTTTTGTATATATGAATATGAATATAAATATGATGAGTAGTTTATTGCAAATGCCATCCTTATAGTTAGTGCTTGTGGAGTTGTGGTACATGTTTTTGCTATATATGTACTCTTCTTAATAATTCTTGGCATAACTATACCGATGACTTGATAATATATAGGCATATTATGGTATCATTTATATTAGGAGGTCTCGAGTCTCGGGCTCAAAACATGTTACTTTATATCTTTTATAATTTAATACTTCCTCCGTCTCTAAAAGATTATCATATTCTGACTTTTGTTAATTAAACATTACAAATTTTGATAATGAATTCTCATTAAACGATAATAAATAATATAGTCTTGTGGGACCTTGTTGGATTCGTTTCAATATATATTTTTGAAATATTAACTTTTTATAATTTTCTCACATGTAGAATAATAAGTATTTATATTTTAAATCGTGTTGACCACCAAAAGTCAAAATGTGACAATCCTTTAGAGACGGAGGGAGTATTTTTTATTAGTTAGTTTGATTTGATCTAGTGATGGTGTGTTATTTGAAAGTACTAAATACTAATAACATCACTTTCCTTATGAGAATAATAGTTAGTTGAGGAGGTCGAGAGCCGGCCCTTACCCATGGCGGGGGAGCGCAACTGCACTAGGCCCCCGTTTTAGAGGGGCCCCAAAATTTCTACGAAATTTCCTACGAAACATACGAAAATTTTCATTTTTGAAATTATGAAAACGAAATGTTTGTATTTCGAAGTTTATTTTTTTCGTAGAAATAAGTTCAAGTTTTCAATTTTATTAGACATATATGAACTAAAAGTATTTGTTTAAAAAGAGTTTATTAATGATTAAAATAATTATTCATAAACTTTTGCTAATATACATATATAACATATAACTCACACGTTTAACAAGTTAGATAATTACAATTGTCTGTTTGTTTTTAGATTTAACTTTTAGATATTCTTACAAATAATATTAAATGATGTATATATTTTCCATAAAATTTAATCATTTGTTAACATATATAGTATTGATTTCACAATATTTTATTTTATTTTTAGAGTAGTTTAAACTTATATATACTACAGTAATATTTATGTTTATTCAATTTTTTTTAAAATATACGTATAATTTATTTTGACATTTTACATTTTAAATTGTTTCTTAAATGTTTCCATAATGTAATAACATGGGTTAATTCTGTGATTTAAAATATAATAATAAATTATATAACTTTAATAACTCGTTTCGTTTTATTTAAAACTCGTTAGTAGTTTGCTCGTTCGGTCAATTCGAGTCCTAATCAAGTCAAGCCCGTATAAGGGCCTTGTGATCACTATTTAAAATTATTACTCCTATGTTTTACGTAAGTTTATCGAGTCATCCATCGAGTGGTGACTCTGTTACCGCGTTGATATCGAGCCTAACCTCAGGAGGCCTGAGTGGGTCATTGCACATAATGTTTGCGCCAACGTTTCTTAATTTTATAATTTCGAAACTATATTCGTAAGAGAAACTTTGAACCATAGACAAAACTACTGCTTACTAAAAGTATTCTTATAGCTAGTGATCAGTTAAATCAAAATTTGAGTGAAAAAATGTAGTTTCAAGTGATCAAAATATAGTGCCAAGAGAACTTGATAATAAAAACATATTATGCCAAATGAACTCGATAATGAAAATTTAGCTTACAATAGTGAATCTTTTCCACATTTTGATTTTCACAACCCTAGAACTTGGGAAAATCTTGACCATGAAACGGGAGATATTTTAGTTGATAATGGATTTGAAGATACCGTTTGTTTAACAATTTTGCATCAAATAATGTTAAGATATTTTTTGTGTAATTTTTAATATTCATTTCAATGGATAAAAATGAATCCTCGAAAAAAAATTTATCGAGGCCCCAGTTTCAATTTTCGCACTAGACCCCGAAAATCTATAGACCGGGTCAATCTATTTTTGGCATTTTAGGTACTAAAGCTGCCTTAATAATAAATTCATTCATCTACAATTTTACGAGGCGATATGATACAACCACTCGAAACAAATATCCCATCTAAGTTGCTTCTTTCATGCACGTCGATATCTTAGCAGCCTCATGTATATTTCACCATTTTCCTTCTATATTTTTCTTTATTATAGCTACATTATTAATTTGTTCATTTCTAACAAATAATCATCTCCCTCAAATACTATAAATAGAGCTAAAAGTTAAATTCAATAATATTTAGTTTGGTTTGGTTGATAAATTGATTAGCAAATAAGCTCCGAATTACATAAAATATATCCAACAATTAACCTCTTCCCTATACTACATCATAGGAATATATAAAGCCCATTAATACAAATGTTTCATACTTTTATTTACACCACTTGCATTAAAGATTTGGAAACTAGCTATATAGGTGTGTAAATAAAACTGGTTAGTACTAGTGGTAGACAAATGAGGCCTCTTATTAGAGTTTCTAATAACATTTTTATAGTATTTAATTTAAAGGTGATTAAATCTATTAAATAAGTATACTTGTTATTATACGGATGTGATTCCTCTACTATTATTTAGAATTTTTATAATACTCCTATTATTCAATTAAATTACGTAATTTGCAAGCTATTATTTCAATTATTACTCGAGATCTATCCTATATGTATGACTAACATTTACATGCGGGATCCCCATTAGAAAAGCATCCTTTCTATAAATATTAGTCCTTCCATTTTGTTACATAACTGTAATTTTAAAACCTTTTATTTTAGTTTAATATATATTCCTAAAATTGTTTATGGGAAAAGCTAGGTTACGTTTAAGATGGATATATCGTAATATACATATATACTAACATATCGTGCGTGAGCAAATTGCTCAAATGGTTCCCGAAAGTGGGTTCAGGTTGCCTTTTGGTCCTCGAAAGTACAAAAGTTACAATTTAGTCCACGATATTAGCCAACTGTTGCAAATTGGTCCAAAATTTAGTTAAAGTGTTAATTTTAAACGCCCAAATGGCGATTGTAGTTCACTCCTAAGCTAATTTTATTATTACCGTTCTAACTTATTAACAACGCGTGTAACTCACGAGGCGCGTGAGCCGTTAACATTTAACAGCGCCGTTAAATTTTGGACCAATCTGCAACCATTGGCCAATATCGTGGACTAATTTGCAACTTTTGTATTTTCGGGACCAAAAGGCAACTTGAACCCACTTTCGGGACCATTTCGACAATTTGCTCTATCGTGCGTCATATAAATTAAAATCTAGTAGTGATGATGATAATTAGATCTTTTTTATTTCCGCAAGTGGTATTATGTTAGTTTCCAGACTACCACACATCCAATTGTTTCCCAAAAATAAAAAGAATGCCACGTAGACACGTCAACAACCATTCAAGCTTCAAGAACAGCTTCACTATTGACGTGTATCATAATATTCCCAACCATTTCTTTTTCTTCTCAAATTATATATCTACTCAAACCACAACCCATCTTTTAGTTGTTGCAACATTTTCATATTTCTCTAAATCTTTAAATAAATAATTATGGATCATTCAATCACTAATGTTAGCCAGATAGCTAAAGTACCTCATGAAGTCTCCAAGTTAGAAAAATGGAATAATAATAAAAATGAGACAACATTTCCTTATAAAATCAATATCATCTCAAAAAATGATGGTGATCAACTGATGCTGGATGAGGCTGCAGTGGATCTAATGGCGACGACGGACGAGGCGTCGGGGGACGTATCGACTCCAGTAGTAGCACCTTGTGGAGGGCAAAGAGTGAAGAAATACTGGGCAGAATTGTCAAGTACAAGAGTATACATACCAGAAAGATGGAATCAAGAAGGGTTGTTGATGGATTGGATTGATTATTCTTCATTTGATTCATTGCTAGCTCCCAAAGGAATTGATTCAGCAAGGAAAGCTTTGATTGCTCAAGCACAAAGAGAGAAGGTTTTCAGATCATAATAATATATAAATATATATATATATATTTCATATTAGTATATGTATGTATGTGTATGTTGAAAATAGACATTTTAATTTACATTAGCTAGTTTGAACTGAATTTTATTTACTAATAATAATACCATATTTCCATTATGGGATTAATCAGTGGTCATGTAACACTCTTGCATATTTTTTTTACATGTAATAAAAATAGAAATCTTTCTGATTATTTTGGTTGTAATAATGTTGAGTGGATAAGGGGTGCTTGGTTGGAGTTTAGATGCCTATTATGTTTTATAATGAACTTTTTAGTTATATAATAAGTGTATTTATATATAATTTATTTATTAAATAAACAATTTATCTCCTTTTTCGATTATATATAATATTAATAATAAATACATTCTTGATTCAAATTATAATTTTTTGCTAACTGGAGTATTAAAATTATCTTGTTTAATTATTATGCTATTCTTGCTTATTATTGCTTGATAAGATTGATTTTGGAGAGAGCTAAGAATTCCTTCAGTGTGTGCGATAATATATATGGAATATTAGATAAAATAAGCATCATTAGTATTGCAATATTACCATTCGTCGTTGGGGATCTTCTACATTTGTTATTAATCACACATACATTTTGCACATATTCATGTGGAATTATGATATAACTATATAAATACTTAATATGAAACCCGCGTTGATTTGTGTTGTTAATCGTACATTACATTTTGAATTATATCATGGAGTTGATTAATATCCAAAGTAGTTCGATGCGCTTCAACATTTCATCTACCTATATATGATTTAATTTCATCGGCAACAGCTTTATATTCTTGAGCAGCAACTAAGAAATGAAAGCACCAAAAGCTGGTAAATGGAGTTACTAAATCAATGATTAATGAATAAAAAAATTCGCCAATGGTGTTGTTCGTGAATCATGAAAGAAGATTATATACATGAATGAAGAGAAAATTGATGGAATGGTCCTAGTAAATATGTGCCCATTGCAGTTTGGTCCCAATTAGTTTTGGTCTGCCGAAATAGTCCCAGTAATTGGTATATTTGGTGCACTTTAGTCCTCAGCCGTTAAATATAGACGGAAAATTATAACTTTGGGCCAAAATTGAAGTTTTAGCATTAAGTCAAGGTTAAAACGCAAATTGTATATAAATTGGATTTTCCTTTGTTTTTTTGAAAAACAAAATTTTGGATTTGTTTGTCAATGTTTTTTTTTCGATTTTTTTTCTATACCTTTTCAATTTTTTCGGTTTTTTTTCCAAATTTTTTTCGATATTTGAATTTTTTTCAATTTCTATTCTTTTTTTATCTTTTTCCCTAACAAAAAGGGTTCGACTTTGGTAGTTTTCGCTAAAATTTTGGTTTGATAAAAAGTTTTGGCTTCTGTAGCTTTTTGGCAAAAAGGTTCAATTTTGATTGTTAAACAGTAAAAAAGGTTCGGTTTTGAACTTTTTGACGAACATTTTCGATTTTGGTAGTTGTTTCGCAAAAAAGTTTCGAAAAGAAATCGAAAAAAACCCAATTTTTTTTAAATCGACAAAGAAATCGAAAAAAGAAATTAATAAAAAACTAAGGAAAAATCCAATTTATATCCGAATTTTTCATTTTATCCACATTGACTTACAATTTTCCGTCTATATTTAACAGTTGGGGACTAAAGTGCACCAAATATACCAATTATTGGGACCATTTCGGCATACCAATAATTAACGGGGACCAAACTGCAACGGACACATATTTACTGGACCATTCCAGCAATTTTCTGCATGAATGAACTTCAACTTGTAGGCACTCTTAGGCTATACATTGTCATACTCATTCGCCAACACCTTTTATATATCTCTATTTATAATTTATTAAAATTAAGTCTGGAATGTGAACAAGAACATTAATCAAGTGAGTCATACGATTCAAGACTTTTAGCCTAGTGGTATCGGACTCGAGGTTCTTTTTAAGAGGTATTGGGTTCGAGTATATTTAAACATACTTTTGTGGCTGCCTTTGCAACGTTTTTGGGGCTGCTTGTGCAGCATTTCAGCACCCGCCCTGTGGGATTTCAGGCGTTTCGGCGATTTCCAGCACTCACTTTGTGGGATTTCAGGGCGTTTCAAGACAACTTCGGAAATCGGACTCACATCTAGGAAGCGAAGTTCAAAGATTACGTGGATTCAGCAATCGAGAAGATGAAACTGTTTATTTGGAGTTTAGACTGATATCGCGTGACTATTTGTAACTTTTATCATTTGAATGAAAAGTGAGTCATAGGGATTCGGCTAGGACTTGGTGAAATTAAGGCAGTAACTATCTCGATTTGACTCACTCGACTCAAATAGTCATCAAACCAAGTTATCATCTTTCAACAATGACTCGGTTTGGTTTATGTACATGATATACCTCTACTTGTGTTGTATTGTGTTTATGTCACACATACACACTCCGACATGATGATGTGCGTTTCTAAATTGTACAATTTTAATTATATAACTAATTTTGTTACTAGTCAGGCTCGTTCCATGTAACAACGTTCCCAAAGACTGAACCAGATCGATACTTCAATGAGTAAAAAATTTGGGCAGGGACCACACCGATAGCTTACCGAATAAACACTCGGTCATAATTTTTCGATCAAGTTTTCTCCCCATCTCATTTTGAGTTAATATTTTGGGTATTCCATTCGGATAATATGTTTTTTGGACGTATAACCAAATATATTGGGTATTTATCGAGTAACAAATTATCCGTCCGAATAAAACCGACCCGGTTTTCAGGTGGCCCTATAATCCTATTTATTGGGCTTTTGAGCTTCCTTAATCTGGAAACACTTGATATAAAAACAAAACAAGAGCAGCCATTAGCCAATTATCAATATCTGGAGCTGAAATTTGCGTCTTGAGTGATTCAGTTTGTTAATCGAATCCCAGATTTTAGAAATGGAAGCAGTCGGAAGGAAAAGAAGCGGCGGAGCAATGGAAGCCTTCTATAAGCTTGTCATGCGCCGCAACTCCGTCTATGTCACCTTCGTCATCGCCGGCGCCTTCCTCGGCGAACGGGTACCCGCCTTTCTCCTATTTCCAATTCCTCGATTTCATAAACAATTATTCCAATTTTGACTTTTTGTGGTTGACTTTATAATTTTGGAATATAAGCAATTATATACGTGTCCCGATCTGACTAACAATTAATTATTTTAGTCTGATAGGTTCAAAATTAAACAAAAATCTAGTGATACTAAATTTTGATTTATTAGAATAATAAATGATAAATTATTGATGGTGAAAGATTGATGTGGAAAAATGAATACGTCAATTAAATGAATTGGAGATAGCAGTGTTCTTATGTGTTTTTCTGTTTATCTCATAGATTTGATTCAAATCGTAGATGTGTGTATCCATTAAAGCGCAAAGTTCGTTAATTTGTTACCATTGGAAATGTTTTGAAATGGAGGGAGTAATAGTTTGATTAAATAGATCTGATGCGAATCATTTTGCTTGAAAAATGATGTGCTGAGCGTTGACTTTGCTGTTTGTGGGAATTGCAGGCGGTTGATTATGGGGTGAAGACGATCTGGGAAAACAACAATGTTGGGGTAATTTTATTCATTTGATGCTTCGCAATTCGATTTAGTTATGTTATTGAATGCCTGGTTGCAGGAGGTGGGGGGGGGGGGGGGGGGGTAGGGTTTGTGCTTCTCTTAATTTATTCATTTTTACTTTTGACACATGTGAATAATTCTTACAAATTTTGATACCCATGGGTGATACAAGTTGATATGGTTTGATATGGCTGCTACAAATTTTGACACCTAGCAAGTCCTCAGCAGGAACAAAGCCTGAGTGATGTATATTTAGTTTGTTCCTGTGAAGTTTAAATTGGAATTCTACCTTGTGATTGGATATTTATGTGATCCGTGCGTAGTTATTTGATGGCATATTCTCTCATATAAGTTTTGGTTACTACTCATGTTTCTATCACTAGTGTCTTTAACTCGAAGTGATAAAAAAGGAATAATTTTTGTGCTCGACATCCTATGGAACAGTTCACCTTTACTAAATAAAGTCTTTTAACTTGCTCCAGCTGTGCTGATTGCGCTTCAAAACATTTGAATTATCTTTGATCAGTTGTTACAATTTATGATCTTTATGTTCAAATGTTTATCTCTGTTATTTGTCTTAGAGGATGTTTATCAGTTTTTATTTCTGAAACATAATTAATCCAGTTACTGTTTCCTTCATGAGAGTGGAATACATTGATCTTAAGAAGAGAAAGGGAGGATGGTGGTTAGAAAATAAGGTATCAACATGTAATGATATGTGACTTATAGAGTTACAGTGCTGACATGTCATCATGTTTTATTGTGATTGTACTGAATAGCTATTAGAAACCGGAAGACACATAGCATGACAGGCTTCTGTGATGATGATAAATACCATTGAAGCACAATGTAATACACATGAAAGGGAAAATAAATGGAACTAGAAGTTGCAAGAGAAAGTTTGTAGAGAAGAGCAGTAGAGGTAGATTGCACATAAGACTTTGTAAGGAGAAAAAGAATGAAGGGGGGAGCATAATAGTGAGAGGATTGATGGGGAATCCACCACTTCTGGTGTCCTTATGTTTAGCAGCATACCTGTAGAAGTAGGATGGCGTAAATTCTGGTATATTGTTCACATTATGGTGTTACAGGGTTATGCCTGAGATGGCTCAAATTCTGCAATTTCGTTCTAGATGTTGTTATGCTCGAGATTGCCTAGAACAGTTTTCATCTCTGAAATTGTTGCATTATAAAAATCATTACACTTTGTTCAGTCTTAGATGGGCCTTCGGTTGTCAGATTTACTCCAGTCCCCTTCCCTCATGGATTCTAACTTCGTTTTCTTTTTCATAATGCAGAAGCGGTACGAGGACATTCCTGTTCTAGGACAAAGGCCAACAGAATGAACGAGAAGCAGGCTCATTCTCCTTTTTGAACTAGATCTTTATCAAGAATTTATCTGTTGAACGTCAATAAATACTTCCTTATACGGGGATCATGATGTATTGGCAACAATTGAAATGCTAATATGAATTCGAATGGTAGCTTTTATCCGCATGCGCCATCTCCATTTTCTTTATTTGTGATTTCTGAACAGGTTTTGTTGTAACCAGAACCAAGTATGAAGTATCTGCATACTGGTGTGTGAGGATCTTTATGACTGTTAAAAATTACCTAATCCTCCACAACCTCTATTTATTTATGGTGTTAATGTTCAGTATGCACCATGTCTATTTTTTCTTCCAAGTTGTCTTGGACTCTTGGCTACTCTTCTTTCGTTAGCTTCTAGACGTCCTTTTATATTTTTTGGGCGTCACAACCCCAATGATACTTACTGAACTGGAACAATACTGTATGAAAGCTCGGTTCGAGGTTCAACCTAACTGGAAAAATTAAAAGTTGATTTGATTCGAAGATTTGAGTTTGGTATCACTAATTTGTTTTCCCAGGATAAGGCGAGGGGAAACTATATACTCTTTCCCAGCCAAAATAAATGTTTTTTTAAGAATATTAAGAAAATTCATTTTAATTGTCTTTTTGTACAAACAAGGGCGGATTCATCGCTTTCAGAGTAATGGTTCGAAATATGTACAAACAAGGGTGGATTCACCATTTTAACTGGAAAAATATTGATAGTTATATGTTTTATTTTTCGATGTTGAGTCCGACCACATTGATCAAACAAGATGATTTTTCCGGTAAAATTTTTATTTCCAACATCCAAATTGTACCGAATCATCGAAGCATTTATAAGGATAAGGAAAAACACCTTAAAATTGTTGATTTCATACTCCCTCCATATTTTAGTTATCGTTCTATATATTTTCAAGTGAATTAATAAAACAATTGCATATTATAGATATGTTGATTTCATACTATCTCTAATTAGTGAATTATTCATCAATTACATTCATGTATTGATATTATACTTATTCACTTGAATACATTAAATGTGTACTTAAGAAAAAATATTTATCAAATATTGTTCGGAAAATGTAAAATATCAACTATAAAAACGAATGAATATATTTATTTACAAAATTCAAGGTGGTTCAAATGAACAATATCAAGGTGGTTCAAATGAACAATATCACATATGCCATGTGTACTTAAAAAGCTAGAGTATATAATGCAATAATATGAGGACAAAGAAGTAAATATTTGGACGTGAGACTTCTTTATTTTGTGTGAAAATCTTAAAAAGACAATTATTTTGATTTGAAAATAGTATATAATTTTTTGTACATTTATATACTTTAAATAGAATCGAACTTTTGGTACCAATTAAATTTGATAAAAAGTTAAGGTTCCATCACGAACTATATTAAAATAAGCTTGTAACCAAACTTTTAAATAATTGTAGAGGGTAGTCCCACCCTCGATTGATCCTGCTAAGCCAGCTGATACCTGGGGCTGTAAAACAGCTCCATCCCAATTATTGACCGGCTCTTGATTACAACCAAAGGATGCGGCTTTATACAACAACTTCTGCTCTTATTATTCAGACCACCTGGCCTTAATGGCGTTTTGGACTGTCCCCAAAATACTTATACTTATTTTAAAACGACTAATTTATAGTTAGAAACACAGGTAAAAATAAATGGCGGAAGTACAATTTAATCTATGATTCTTATATATAATTTAAATCAAATTTTTATTATGATTCCACACAAGAAAATAAATTATGCCAATTTGAAGTCTAATAGTAGTAGTATCACTTTATGAAAGTCACGCCCACATATTACTTCAAAAATAATTTGATCCAATTTCATTTCTATGTGAAATCTTTCTTTTTCATTTTACTCTCAAATAAAACATACATAAATAAACAAAATTGTTCTTATGAATTAGTTATCAAATACTCCGTTTCAAATATTTGATCATCTTGCCAAAAAATAATATACTAAGGATCAAGAAAAATTACTATTATACCCTATATATAAATAATTACCCTCAAAAGTAAAAGCACTTTTGATCCGACACAAGAAGAATCTAATCCCTCCACCAACAGTAACCCACCCGACAATAACTCACCAGATCAGTCGATCATTCACCAAAACAGAGCTAGTCCTCCTGCAGAGCCAAATGCCGAGCCAAATGTCAACCTTGACCTCTCACTACACACAGCCCCAGCTCATAACCGCCCCACAAATAGACCATACCTCCGTAGGCAAATCATTTACCAACCCATTCCACAAAGAACCTTAATCACTGCCCTCCCAGCTGACCCCTACCGAAGAACATACAACATCCACACACCACCATCACCTACTGAAAACAGAAGCCCCAGCCCCACCCAATCCCCTTCCACAACACTTGATCTGCAATCTCCTGAAAATGCCGAAGGGTTCATTGTCCAACTCAATAACAGGAACCCTTGGACTGAAGAAGAAATGGAGCTATTCTTCGAAGAACAATCGGAAATGGCTGCCCATATCTCCTTTAATGAACACCAAAGAAACCAAATGGCCAACTCAAATCCACCAATTGATGACTCCAAAGCAATCAAAACATGTTTTTATGAAGATTGGGTCAAAATGAAATCTCTTTTGAAAGGATTTGGCACTGAATCAGAAAACTCATGGAACTCCAATCTTGAAAAGATATTAAATCGCATTGGATTTAATAGCGACAGTGAGGTCTCCACCATCAATGGATTGGATTTGTACGACTCCCCAATCACCAATTCTCGATCAAGTAGAAATCTTAACACCTCCAATGAAACATCTTGGAACTCTGCTTCCTCGGATTTCAAACCAGACTTCTATGTTGGATTCGTGGTGGGAAAAACTGATTCCTTAATTTATATCTTTGGTATTGTTACTGACACGGTCCGAGAATGGAACAGGGAGGTTGAGGAAAAATTCAAAATTTTTACAGATCTAATTCACGGACAGCCTGATGAAGACAACTTCCATTTCCTCATTTTCGGACCTTGGTTTAATGAGATGGAGATCCCTCAAGGAATTGAAGATATTCTTCATAAAAAATGGATTTCAGGATCCTTTGCCCTCAAACCTCGCTGGTTCGAATCCTTGGAAGCTCCCATACAATCATTGTTCGCAAAGATCCACTCCTTCTACGCCACCCTCTGCAAAATCAATTGGACACTAGACTCGGCTCTACATAATAGTGTGGGGTTTCAGATCTTCTCCGAGCTTATGCGCTATCACTCCTTTTTTCATGTTGGTCAAATTAATAATTGGCTGGAAGAATTGAGCTTAATCAACAGCCTCAAAACTTCAATTGGCAGCAAAAGAGGAAGATTGTTTGAAGATAATGGGGCAATTGGCGAGGATGGTGAAAGAGCTCCTGAAACAAAGAAAATGAAAAGAATTCCAAGAGAAGATGAAGCTGGACCATCTAATTGGAACGATTTTGGAAGCATGGATGTTGAATTTGAGGATTGCTCGGAGGATCTGGAGGATTGCTTGGAAGAGTTAGATCTTGAAGCTGATAGCATTATTGCTAATCTGCCAAATGAAGGTACACAATCTCCCTTTTATACTGGTTATCTTAGTTCAATTATTAATCGTAAACAAAATATTTTTAAACTTTCCTTCTTTAGTAATTTTAATACTACTATGTTTGTCAAAACTAATCGGACTTTGGTGGTTGTTCCTCAACAACCCCAAATGACGTCATGAAAATTCTATGTTGGAACTGTAGAGGTCTTGGTAAGAAATCTACAGTTCTTTTGTTGACTTCGCTAATCAAACGATATAAGCCTGACATTTGTTTTTTGAGCGAAACTCTTTGCACGGTCACAAAAGCTAACTCTATTTTAACTAAACTCCTTTTCCCTCAATGCTTCGGTTTTGATTCCCTGGGACATAGTGGTGGGCTTTGGGTTGGATTCTCTTCTAATATTAATGTTAGTCCAATTTCCCTATCGAAAAATTTACTTCTTTTCTCGATTAAAACCTTGTCCTCCACCCCATGGCACTTTGCTTGTGTCTATGGAAACCCCAAGCTGCACCTTCGATCCAATACCTGGAATTACATTTCAGACCAATTACTACCCCTATCCAACTCACCCATCTTCATCTGTGGAGACTTTAACCAAATACTTTCTAGCTCCGACAAATACCCTCGACCTACCAACGGCACTCCTGGTTCGATAGATTTTCTTAAGTTCATTCACTCAAATGATCTTGAAGATTTACCCTACTTGGGGTGCCATTATACGTGGGAAGGTAAAAGAAACAACCACATGGTCTACGAAAAACTTGATCGGGCCATGTTCAATTATGAATGGGGACTTATGTTTGATAATGCTTCTTGTAACATTCTCCCAATTCAACGATCTGATCACAGCCCTCTAATCATCAACACTAAAGCCAATAACACCCACGCAATCAGGCCTTTCAAACTTGAATCTTTCCTTCTTTCCCTTCCGGACTGCCCTAAAGTTATTAACAAAGCCTGGACCTCTACAGACAATACCTCCCCATCTCCTTCCCCGGCCTACTCTTTTATAACTAAACTCAAAAACACCAAACATACTATCAAATCTTGGAACAAAAATAGAGTTGGCAATATTTTCCAACAAATTAAAGATATCGAAAAAACTCTCTCTGACCTTCAAAACAACCCTTTCAACCCTCATAATCCTATACTCGATCGTAACTTGAGATCACAACTTGATTGTCTTCTTGACCTTGAAGAAATCTACTGGAAGCAACGAGCCAAAATCAAAAGCATCAAAGATGGAGACAATAATTCAAAATTTTTTCACGCCCATGTTAGGTTCAAAACAAAAACTAACAATATTCTTGAACTCCTTGATGACTCTAATTTGGTGGTCAATTCTGAAAAAGGTATCCAAGATCTTTGTAGGTCTTTCTTCTTCAATCTTTACAACCCTCCTTCTGCTACTACTGTAGCGCCCACCTTGTTCCAAACTATTAACAATATTTCTACTCAATTATCACCTGAGCAATACTACTCTCTTGACCAACCCTTTACGCCTGAAGAAATTAAAACTGCTCTCTTTCAAATGCCCTCGCACAAATCACCGGGCCCTGATGGCTTCCCTGCAGAGTTCTATCAACAAAACTGGAACACTGTCAAAACCGACCTTACTAATACTATATTAGACTTTCTTAACAATGGTCACATACTTAAAGAATTAAACAATACCTTCATTACTCTGATCCCAAAAAAATCTAACCCCAATAAACTTCAAGACTTCCGCCCCATTAGCCTCTGCAACGCATCCTACAAAATTGCATCTAAAGTCTTAGCCAATAGACTGAAACCCATCCTCTCTAGTATTCTCAGTCCTTTCCAAAACGGCTTTATTTCCGGTAGAGGTGCCCAAGATAACATCCTCTTAGCCCAAGAGATTACCCATTCTATCTTCCATTCTAAAGGGAAAAAGTCTGGACTAGCAGGAATCAAGATTGACATGAATAAAGCCTTTGACCGTATTAATTGGGACTTTTTAGAAGCTGTCCTCACCAAAATTAACTTTCCACCCCATTGGATACAGCTCATTAAAGAATGTATCTCCACGGTCCAATTTTCTGTCCTCGTCAATGGATGTGTTTCAAAACCTTTCAAACCCTCCTGTGGGTTAAGACAGGGAGATCCTCTCTCTCCATTACTTTTTGCCATTTGCACAGAAGCCCTCTCAGCTTCTCTTATTACTCATCAGCAACAAAAAAAACTTAAAGGTATATCAATTGTGAGAAATGGTCCTGAAATTAGCCATCTTCTTTTTGCGGATGATAGCTATTTTTTCATACATCTTAATAAGAAGAGTATTGTTTCTTTCAGTGAAACAATCTCTAACTTCTGCCAGGATTCTGGCCAAATCATAAACTTCTCTAAATCCTCTATTACTTTCAGCCCTAAAACACCAAATAATATCAAGGAATACATTTTTACATCCCTCAACATTCAGGAATCCCTGTCCTTCGGAGATTATCTGGGAGTTAATATTGACCCTCATCACTCACACAGAAAAACTTTCTTTTCATCCATTGTTGATAAAATTAAGAATAAAATTCTTAGCTGGAAAGCTAAATTTCTTAATTTTGCTGGAAAGACTACTTTAATTAAACATGTCCTTTCCTCTATCCTGGTCTATCCGATGGGGGTCTTCAAATTCCCACTCTCTACTCTCAATGAAATTGACAAAATCTTTGCCAACTTTCTATGGGGAGGGATAAATGAGTACTCAATACATTGGATAAACTGGGATTTTTTGTGCATGGATAAATTAGATGGTGGTATGAGTTTCAAACACCTACACCACTTCAACCTAGCACTTCTTGCAAGGAATGGATGGAGAATGATAAAATATAGCTCTTCCCCACTTTGTACTTTCTTTAAATCCAAATACTTCCCCACATCAACCCCGGATTCAGTTGCCTCCTCCAAAATCACCAAAAACAATCCTTCTTGGGCTTGGAGGGGCCTACATGCAGGGCTAAACCAACTCAATCGAAGTAAACTTTGGGTGGTAGGGAATGGCAAAAATATCAACATCTGGAATGATGTTTGGATCCCTAACTTACCTATCACCACCAACATCTTTCAGTACAAAAAAACTTGTCTCGCGCCTATCCCGGAGACAGTTGATGAACTACTACACCACGAAGGACATTGGAACCTTATTAAACTCAAAGCCATTTTTCCAAACTACATTGTTTCAAAAATAATTGAAATTCTTCCTACTTTCTCGGAGGATCATTGGAATTGGAACCGGAATGCCATTTCCACTAAAACAATCTATAATAATATCCAAACCCTAAACCAAAAGGATACTATTAAACCCTCTAATCTAGATAAAATCCCTTCCAAAACCTGGAAAACCTTCTGGTCCCTCCCTCTCCCTCATAAAATCAAAATCTTCGCCTGGAAACTTCTACTCAATAGACTTCCTACCAGGATTCTTCTATCAAATAAGACTAAAAACCCAATTGACACTAAATGTCCCTTCTGTGGGATTACATATGAAACCTCAAATCATATTTTCCTTCATTGCCCTTTCGCCACCTTTCACTGGAATCAATATGGTTTAAATCATTACCCTCTATTTAATGATATTTGTGATCTCTTCACTTCACTGCTTTCCACTCCTAAGGATACTGTTCTTATTATTCAAAGCTGCAGTATTCTATGGACTATCTGGCTCACCAGAAATGAACTTGTTTTCAGCTCTAAGGCCCCCGATCCAAATTTCTTTAACTCTAGAGCACAAAACTTCTTTGGGACTTGGACTCAGGAATTCTCCAAAAAGAGCATCAGAAGAACCAAGCAAAATTCGAACAACAACTGGATCATGGATGGTTCTGCATTCGCATATAATAAGAGTATCCTAATACATGAAACCCAAAATCCACAAGTATGCAACAAAAGAGACTTCAAAATTTGCATTGGCACTTCCAATGAAGGTCCACCGATCTGGAAAATTGGTATTACCCACAAAGGAAATCATTCAATTATCAATGGCAACAACTTATACAACAATCAAAATGTGGAAGCCAATAACTTGGATTTAGAATGCTGTCTTGGCGCTATTATTACTGGACTGCTTCTTGTCAGAGACACTAACAAACACTCTGTTTTTATTGTCACTGATGCTTTTTTCTCTCAGGTTTGGAGTAAACACTTTGACAAGTTGAAGAAAAGTAAAGAATGGGACATGATCATGGAGAATGCTTTGGATTTTTGCTGCAAGACTTTTTGGTTTCCGACAAGAGTTGGATGTTTTAGAAATCTTTTGGACACTTCTATTAAGGAATTTAATGACAGTTGTAATCATTCTAGTCCTTATGTTGCTTGTACTATGAATTATGATCCGACTTTGGTTTGATTAATATTATTGCGTTACTTATCAAAAAAAAAAAAAAAAAAAAAAGCACTTTTGAAGGGCAAAAATGTAAAAAATGAGTTGAAAAGTATATTGAATTCATAAACAATCAAACATTATGAAAAAATTAATATTTTCTAAATAATCAAACATTATGAAACGGATGGAGTATATTATAAAAAAATATCGATCAATAGAGATAATTGCAACATCGTAATAAGAAATGAATCTTTTGTCCAAAAAACACAAAAGATCCATTGAGGTGATATAAGGTCATCCTTGGCCTTTTGCATCTATCAAGCTTCCCAAACAAAGCCTAATTAACAACTACTTCTACTTACGTAAGTGGTGACTCCAAACCAATTCGAAAAGTCCAATTTCGCCTTTCATTTTCCCTTAAAACCCCCACCCACTCCCCCCCCCTCCTTTCTCCCTACAAACAAACACACACAGCTCCAGATCCTCCGAATCAGCAAAAGGGAATAATCAAATTCACAACTTTGTATGATTTCTAACTTAACTATGTGTTTTAATGAATAAAGATTCTATTTTTTTTTTCCAATTGTGGTTATGAATATATGGTGTTTTTATTGAGTTGTTTTTATCTGTTTGCAAGATCGTCACTTGCTTCTGTGTTTATTATCTGTTTCAGAAAAGATTATGGTTGCTATAAATGGTTTCTTTTTGTTGAGCTATTACATCTGTTTGCATAATTGCATTTGGTATATCATGAAATTGGCCATTTGGGATTTCTAAGTATATTGTTTGTTTAAATCGATAAAGATTCAATCTTTTTTTAATGGTTCTTAATATATGGTTTCTTGATTGAGCTATTTCATCTCTCTGCAATGTTCTATAATCAATTTGGTCATTTGGATGTGTTATGTTGAAATATTATGTTGTGTGGGTCCGTCTATTTGCTTAATTCAAATTTAGGGAATACAGATGGGATTTTTGTTGTTGGTAATTGGAAAGTTGCATGCTGAGACTTTGTTGTGTATTGAGCATTGAATTTTGTACTCAAAAGTGTAATGAATACGGATCTAAGTTGTAAGTTGATGATTTCGAAACTCATTGATTTAAGTCAAATTTGTGTTGCATGTCTTCACATTGGCTGCTAAGAAGAGTAATTTTGCTCGTAAAGTCTCGAAGTTGTTAAGTTCTACTGTTAAAGAAGTCCAATTTTCGAATGCTTCACAAATAGGCTGATTTGGTTTTTTCCATTTGCTAATGTCATCATATTAATTACATGGACTGTGGAGCAAAGAAGTCTATACTCAGGTCAATTTAAGGGGGGTGCATTTAGAATGTAGTATGCGACATCCTCAGAATTACATATCTGGTGTAGATTTTTCTTAGGAACTTATAAGTAAGAGCTGCTTGAGATCGAATTGTCCTATTTAAAAATAACTAGTGCATATAGAGCTAAGGGACTTATGTAAACACCCTCCTAATGATAACCTTTAGGACTGCGAATGTTGCATCACCAACTCACTTAGCTTGCCCCACTTTTAATTGTTCTAAAGGTTCTGTCCACGGGTTGCAATGCCTTAACTAACAGGATAGGGCTTGTGCTATATTTCACCGTCTTAGTTTCTTTGATCTTCAGAATTCACTTTTGGCTTTGGTGTTTCCTGAAATGCAGTGTGATATGTTATGTCCCCGTTTGCTTGATTTGGGTAGTAGTTTTTCTATATAAGAAGGTACACATTTGGCTCAGGTATTAATGAGTTACTAAACTAACTGAAATTTGCTATTAGGAGATCATGTCAACTGCTAGGCTTCACTCATCTTGCGTATTCAATAGCGCACCCCAAAACCGAAGAACTACTTGCTTTTTGAAGGCTCCCGTCGTTGTCGCATCTCCATGGAAGATCTCCAAGAAATTCGGATTGAAATCTAATTCTGGTTTTAGAGCAACAGCGATGGCGACATACAAAGTGAAGCTGATTGGCCCCGAGGGTGAAGAGCACGAGTTCGAAGCCCCTGACGATTGCTACATCCTTGATTCAGCTGAAAATGCTGGAATTGATCTGCCATATTCTTGTAGAGCTGGTGCCTGCTCCACCTGTGCCGGGAAGTTGGCTGCTGGGAAAGTTGATCAGTCTGATGGATCCTTCCTCGACGATACTCAAATGGGCGACGGTTATGTTCTGACTTGTGTATCTTACCCCACTTCGGATTGCGTGATTCATACCCACAAGGAGGGCGATCTTTACTGATCATGTTTCTCATGTAGACATTTAGTTTTTGTTTTCTGGAGAACAGCTACAATACCTGAACGGTTATCTAAAGTTCCTTAGATTATGTCTTCTGCATGAACTCTGCTCGCCCTATTATGTTTTTAATGTCATGCATTTGTAGGTGACCACATTATCTTAAGAAATTAAGCGGTAAAAAACAGACAGACATGATACACGCATGGTTCAAAATTTTTTTTTTCGAATATAGTTTCGAAAGGATAAAACTAAGAAATGTTTGGGAATCATTATAGTAACATTTAACGAAAAATGATGTAAAAATTTAAAAATCAAGATAATTTAAAAATCGTAATGTAACAGAGGAGGTGAATTCGGAATGTGTCTCTAGCGGCTCGGTACACCTCAAGAGTGCCCTGAGTAGGCTGGGTAACCACCCACAAGGAGATCCTCTCTTGAACAAATGTAGAGTTACTCATGCACCTGCCGTGGATCAAATCCACATACTTGACACTTATAGAAAAATACATTTTTATAGTGAATTTCCTTACCATTTACGCTATGTCCGTGGACTCCAATTACTTTTGTATGAATGCACATAGACGTGGAATGTTGGATTACATAAATCACACGCAGGGTTGCCAAAAATAGAAGGGATGGTGGGGATGGGGGTGGGGGTGGGGGGTGATGCTAGCACGAAAGCTCTAGCTTCAAAAAAGTTCAACGCGGTCGCTGTTCTTGGCCTTTCAATTTCTCTAATTTAATTACTCTAACTCAAATATACATGTCGGCCTATTACACCTATTATTATAAAAATATTTACCATTATTATATCTTACGTGGCAGAATCCTATTGGTTTAGGTAACAAAAATTGGAAAAATCTAGGAGATGAGTCACATCAAAGCCTAAACTTTCTTACTTTATGTAGATAATTTTTTCATAAATTCTTCACTCTCGTCATATTTAATTGATAAGATTGATGCTGAATCTGGATACTCATATTTTAGTATTACCATACCTTATAAAAATCTTAATAAAATACAAAAAAAAAAAATTTAAATACGCAAATACGGAATATATTAATTTCACAAGAATTCAAACGAACAATAATAAAACATTTTTAATATCAATTATTTTATCAGTTCTCATTAAGACACAAACATCTCATGTGGTGAAAGTGGGGTCCTTTTTCAATATAAAATTTAACGTAGTAATAAAGAACTAATGTAATAAAGTGCCATCTAAATCTAGTGTACGTATGTGTATATATATATTGCCAAAAAAAGGGGATCATCATTTAGATTTAGCTAAGCTTTTTGTGCCATTGGCAATGGCCCTTTTCTTCTTCCGAGCTCTTCTGCTTTGCCTTGTGCTTTCAGGTCCCCTTTCTTCTTCTTCTTCTTCAACTACCCTTTTCACCTTATCACTTGTGTCCACTTCAAGTTGGTTTTTTTTTTGGTAAACTAAGATTAGTCGTCACACTAACGGTCTTCACGCACCTGTCGCCTTACCTCATGCAATGATGTGTATGGAGGAGTTGGAACCTTTTTTCCCCTTTCTTATTATGTAGCATCTTTTTAGGCAGGGGTGGGGTGGGGTGGTGGGGGATGCTTTCTTTGTTAAATGCTTGTCACTGTTTGAGATATGCAAACACTAAAGGTTTTCAACTTTTTTTTTTGTATAGATTTGTTCTTCAAATATTATTCTTGTCTCAGGAATAATATCTTCTCATTTTGATAAAGATATGGCGGATAATGATTGAAAAGATTCTTGATATTTCCCTGATAAGAATTAAGTGCTTTTGTTCATAGAGTGTAACGAATAGTGTAAAACCGTCACACTAATGGCCTTCACGTTATGTGAAGAGGCAATGCTATCGATATTTTGCACTTTAGTTCTTTACCAGTTGAGTTATGATCGGCGCGTTCATATAGCTTAATCGTTCTATGTAGAAATGTCTACCATTATAAGAATCATTTTCTCTGATTATTGTAGTTTGAATGATGTGGCTATGAACTAGTTGGATTTCCTCTATCTAATTCTTGTTGTACCATATATAGTTAGTCATAATATTGTCTTGTTTACTAGACTCTTATTAATTATTGTTGATCTATATGTTGTACACGAAGCTATGATCCTTATCATTCTGCAAGCTTTATAATTTCTATCCTATCATTATCCTGACTCTTACGCAATTGTTAGCAGAGATTTGCTTCAAGGTTTTAGGCATTGGAGTTGGGATCAACTATGGGCAAATTGCAAACAATCTCCCAACACCATCTCGCGTCGCGGTTATGCTTAATTCTCTCAATGTTAGCAGAGTGAAGCTATATGATGCAGATCCGAATGTGTTGAATGCATTTGCCGGTTCGAATGTTGATTTTGTGATTGGACTAGGGAATGAGTATCTCCAGAAAATGCTGGATCGTAGTCAAGCTCAAAGTTGGATTCAGCAACATGTTCAGCCTTACATTTCTCGGACAAAAATTACTTGTATAACAGTAGGGAATGAGCTATTGAGTGGCACCGATTATCAAGCTATATCCAATCTCCTACCAGCAATGCAGACTGTATATTCAGCTCTGCAAAACCTCGGCCTAAGCGACAAGGTCTATGTCTCTACGGCACATTCCACTGGGATCTTAGCTAACTCGTTTCCTCCTTCATCAGGGGCTTTTAAACAAGAGTTGGCGCAGTATATCCAGCCGCTACTTAGTTTCCACGCACAAACTAAGTCACCTTTCCTGATAAATTGCTATCCGTTTTTTGCATACAAAGATAATCCGGAGAAGGTTTCGTTGGAGTATGTGCTTTTCCAGAATAACCCTGGCGTCGTTGATCCAGTCACAAATTTGAAGTATGATAACATGTTATATGCACAGATTGATGCTGTTTATTCTGCAATCAAAGCAATGGGACACATGGATATCGAAGTTAAAATTTCCGAGACAGGTTGGCCATCTAAAGGGGACACCAATGAGGTCGGAGCAACACCTGAAAATGCTGGTGTATACAACGGTAACCTGCTTAAGCGTATTCAGCGTAATGAAGGCACACCAGCAAAACCATCGATACCTGTTGACATTTATGTATTCGCCCTCTTCAACGAGAATTTGAAGCCAGGTCCAGCATCAGAGAGAAATTATGGATTGTACTATCCTGATGGTACTCCTGTTTATGACATTGGATTACAAGGCTATCTTCCACGAATGGAATATTCTAGTTCAATAAAATATGTGAGTTATTTCTCTTATGTTCTCAGATGACTTGATCAATATTTCCATTTTCTTTCGATTCGTCTATACACAAATCATGTTTAAATACTGCCCTGTGATTATGCCGAGGTTTCACTAATCGAAGAAGTTATTCTATCTTGTGTAATGTTCTCCTACTGTTATGCTTTTCCAGGTTATGACTGTGGCCTCTCTTCTCACTTTGTATCTAGCTTCCTTCGTACTATTCTGAAGATGCATAGAAAAGCCTTGAAAGATGAGGCTACTGATTTTTGTCTTATCATAGATATAAGAAGGTGAGAAGCTTAATGAACTTTGGACGTAGACAATGAAAAATGCTAGTTCTTCCTTTAATAGTTGCACTATGCTAACACTCACTTGTTCGACTTTCAAACTTGAGCGTCCTCATAAATGTACAATGTTTACGTTTCTAGATATGCTGATTTTGTCTAGCGTGATTCCAGCTGAAATATCGCTTATCACTGCACTGAACATTTTTGGTTGCCTGCACATATTTGATGCACTGCAATTGCTCAGCTAATGATGCCATTTTCCATTTCTTTCCAGGGACAGAAGTTCCGCGTCTGCAGAGTTTTTCAAGCTGCAATATTGATCAACACGTCATTTTTTGGAAATTAGCTTATTCATTTGGGAGGATAGAACATAGGGTTCTAAGGAATATGGCTCAAAGCAAACCACTTGATAAATGACAGTTATCGTAATGTGTAGATAGTGGAAAACTTAATATTTTGTAGCACATTTTGGGTTCTTGTTTACATTATAGGTTGAATTGTGTTCAGGTTATTGAATTTCTTTTTCTATCTTGTAGAAAGCAAATTGTTCTACTAATCATATATATTATTCTTTGGAAACGCTATGAACAATTTTGTTTTAATAATCTTCAGAAGTTGATATTCATATTGGACTTCATGAATGTCGAAGAACGTGATGTTTTGGCAAAAAAGACCAATGAAACTACTTCAGTTCAGTTGATATTCACGAGAGACGTTAGCTTTCGTTGTTGGCGTTGGCTAGAACTATACGATCACCATCCCTGATCATTAAAATGTCTTCAACTAAAACTCCGTCTCTGGTTATAATTTTAGTACCAGCAAAATCGAACTTTTGGTTACCAACTTGAATCAGCTCCTCCAAGGTATCTGGTAGAAGTATGTACTTCCCGGCTGCATCACCTTTTTGTGGACAACTGATGACGACCCTAGCTCGAGTTTGGGTGAAAATGTCGGTGGAAGATGGGACAAGACCCTTGCCACCTGTATTATGAAACAACAAGTTCAGAAATGATCGTTTTACTCCTTGATACTTGATAACAGCAAACGCTAACTGATGGTAGAGATATGAATCATTCCTAACCTGATCTTTTTGGGGTGGAAGCGGATAGGATACCGAAAAGTGATTTGCTAAAAGAGCCTCGCTGGTTGCTCGACCTGCTCTTGAACGAGCCTGTTCCCTTCCCGTCTAATTGCATGGATTCTGACAGAAAAGGAGGCAATGTTGGCTCGCTCTGGTACTTCTTCAAGTAATTCACAGGCCTTTCTTCAGGGATAGTGATTAGAGGGGTGATTTCACTACTAGTAGCAGTCTCTTGATTTGACTGGAATAGAAGCTTTATCTCATCATGGCCTTGACAATCAGCCAATTCTGAGGGTGTCCATCCATCTGCATCTGGTTTATCAATTTCCGCCCCTTGTTCCACCAGGAACTTCACTAAATCAATATTGCCCTGGGAAACAGCTTCACGAAGGGCCGTGGCTCCTGAATGGCTCGGGAGGGTAACATCTCCACCAAACTTAACTATTTCCTGCAGCAAGTCTAAGCTTTCTTGCTGAACGGCATAGCATGCAAACTCACCCGTGTTTCCAGAAGACAATGACGCACCATTATCAACAAGGATTCTAATAATAGTGTAGTGCCTTCCTATTATCGCATCCCACAGAGGAACACTTCCATCTGAATCTGCACTAACATTTGGTTGACTTACTTGTCAGAACTGAGAAGTAGTAGATACATTATGAAATATATGTAATGTTTATATCATTTTCAATGTCTAAATATATAAATAAAAGTCTACCTTCTCTGTTTGGATCTGCCCCATAATCTAGAAGTAGGCGAGCGCATTCTAAACTACCTACCGATGCTGCAATGTGCTGGCTCACATGATGAAGTTTCGTGTTAAGCCCTTGCAAGAAGGTTATAACTCACTCATAAATTATGGGATATGAGCTCATAAACATTCATACCAGAGCTGTGCGGCCGTTGCTATCCAGCTCATTTGGGTCCTTCCCTTGTCTCAGCAAATGGCTCATCAACAAGCCGTCTCCTCTCATTGCTGGAAAGCATAGTGTGAGAGGAAAGTCCATCCTTCCTTGAGCAAGCATATTCTCTGTATCGGCCAAAATTGTCTCCATTCCTCTTATTCTTATATTCTTCAAACGCTGCATTAACAAATTGAATATCATGATTACTGATATCGGCCAAAATTGTTGAACGTGTAAATGTTATAATACTACCTCCATATCTAAGAGATTGCCAACAAACCATAGTCCTTGATTGACACACATAACATTCATTTTAATAGTAAAATACATGAAAATTTTATCCACCAATTTATTTATTTTAACAAATGCTATATAACATAAACAAAATATTGAGCTCAAAATTCAAACTGTTACCATTAAAATCCAACACTTAACAATCTTTAAGGATGGTGGGAGTATGAGATTTGACCCTTCCATAATATAGAGAGAATAGACACATCGAACAACAAATTTTAGGCTAATAGTAATAACTTTTTAAACAGGAGGTTGGTCTTTCACCTGAAGCAGATTGTTCATCATAATAGACCCATCTCCAACATTTGCCTTCACAATATTAAGAAATGCAGATCGATTTAACCTTAGGAGCTGGCTTAATCGCTTTGTCCGAAACGTAAATGGTTGGGGCCTGTAGCAAAGAACTCCAACTTCACCGCATATGTCTCCTGATTTTATCTCCCCCACAACCTACAAGTGCTCTTTACGCTTATATTTATGTCATCGGACCTTGAATATACATGAGATTTAATATGGTGAAGACATACTAAATGCAGTGACATGCACCGCCATAGGAACATGGAGAACTGCACAATGTCTAACCTTCAGAGCAGATAATAGTTGCAATACACATAGGTATGAGGGTATGAGAATCCGTTATCAAAATTAGGCCTGAAGTAGAAGTTTTCCACAAAAACGCTTGGTTCAATTAAGAAACTTACTTGTTCTACTTTTTTGCTGCCCTGAATTATATCCTGACAGAAACAAAAAATTGATTATCAGATTAATACATCATAGGGAGGTGAACCAATAAGAGAGTTCATCGAAAAAATTCTCTAAGAGAAAAGTGCCTTTTTAAACATTCGCAGCAACGAAGTGATAGCATGCTAATTCTTGTATCATGATCAGCATCCTTATTCAGGTTAATTCTTCAAGTTAGTTGGCAAAGATAATTTAAACAGTTGCGGTTTCTTCATTTTTTTCACACAGGAAAATAATATTCTTACCATTGCCCCAGTCACCAGAATGTACAAATACGATGGGGCTTCATTTTGCAAGATAACATCTTCGCGTGGAGGAAAATATTCAGCTTTCATCTCAGAAACCTGAAAATAAAGACGAGAATAAAACTGCCTGAACCATGCTCGTCTAAACATGGTCATATGCTTTTCAGAGAGATCAGAAGAAACTTATCTACGAATTTCTAACCCTTCTAGCCCACCCACATGAATGAGGAATTAATATCAAATCATTTAACATGCAAATCATGCCAAAGTAAGGTGTTGGAATCACTACCAATTGGAATAGTAGGTCATTTGATATGCCATTGAACAGGTACACCTTTTCGACTGTAGAGTAGAACAAATGACGTGAAATACTTGATGCAATTGCTTTTGGAAGCATATCATGAACTTGCTGCAGCAGCCCCTCAGAGTCGGCTCTATACCTCAAGCACAAGTGAGCAACTATCTGATCTTGGAGGCGAACAGGGAGCCGGTTTCTTTGTGCAAAACTTGAAGCAGCTTGGATGGTATCTCTCTGTCCACAATACATAAAATCAGTTAAAAGCTCCTGAAAACATGAGCTACATGGCAGAATATTAGACCTGATATTTCTTAATTGTACCTATCAAAATACAGCAAAAAAAGAGCGTCCCAATATCTACATAGCTCACATCCCAAATACGTAGTATATGAAATCTATTAAGTCTCAAAAAAGTAAGTTAGAGAAAGGAATCGGATTTTTCAAGGATTTGATGTAGCTGTCAACCTTGAAAGCTTTCCTTAACATGCATCAGATATTTCTATGATCAGTTAATTGAGTTCCGTTTTGACTGTAAAAACACTATCCTGCATATTCAAGCCTGAGGCTGAATCAGGAACTAAGTTGTGGTTGTACCATTGCAGTGAGCAATCCAAATAGCAACTCACGAACTTCATTTGTCATGTTTCCGATATATATTAGTCCAACCAAAGGTTGAATAAAAAGTAAAAGATGTCAAAACCATACTTATTGCAAATCGCCAAAGACATTGGTCGAAAGTGTAGTGATGGACTAGTACATAAAAGTTATGTATCGAGACCACGAGCTCTCGCCAGAAAACTTTTTAATAGGTTGAGCAAAGTTAATAGAGCTGTGGTTGTCTGTTGTAGTAAGAAATACATGTAGCAATCACTCACAAATTTAATTGTTCTGCCGGTTACATGGACAACCAAGTTTGTCATGTTTCCAATAATATACGAATCCAACATAAGGTTGAATAGCATGTAAAAAATGTCAAAAACCGTCTCCTTTTGATTTACAGGATGCAAATCGCCATAGCCAGTGGTTGAAAGTGTTGTGATGGACCAGTACACTGAAATTATGTAGCTAGCCAACAAACTTTCATCAGGAAACTTTTCCTTATATAGAGAAATCCATGTGTTCTTTGGATCTTCATCACGCACAGCAATACGATAGACAAGACAGGCAACGATGTGAATGGCAAAGAGGGTAACCTACGAGTAACATACAACAAAATAGCTAAGCGGAAGTTTTGATCATGGTCTCAGACAATTAGATCAACAATGACTGCAAGAAAGCATTTAATTCATAATAAGAGACTTACACAAATAAGCTTTGAACATCTAACCCAAAAGTAACTGTAGTTTCTGTCTTTCTCCATTCTACATGAATTTTTAAGGAGATGATGATCAGTATACAAGGATGACTTTCGAATAAAGTTATAGTAATATAATAACACCAAGAGGATATAACAACCAACCTATATGACTAACATCTTGCTAAAACTAGAGGAAGGTGTAAAAAAATTACCTTGCAAACATATCACTGACTCTTTTAAGACGCCAAAGACGAAGCAAGCCATAGGTCACCACAAGGTCGGGGAGAACAATATGGGGAAGTTCTGTCGGGATTGTTGCAAGAACATCAAGGACGAACCATGTGCTTATATACCTCCAAGCAATTTGCGTTCGATCAACAACAAGAAGGTAAGTTACCTTATCGCGGTAAGCAACAAAGAATGTCAAAATAATGTCAACGGCAAAGAAACCATTAACTACATTGTCGGCAATGGCAAGAGCCCCATGCGGCCTCTCAATGAACCCAAATTCAAAAGGACAAACCCAAGCAGTGTAGAAGACCAGTAATACCAAGAATCCCTGAAAAGCTCTGCAAATTCATTTCTAACCGATGTTACATCAAAGGCGATGATGTCAAGCAACAAAGTAGGCAGGCATATACAGCTTCTGAATGCTTTAAGATACATAATTGTTCGAATTCAGTATACATTACTAAAAACAAATACATCATTCAGATAATAAATTGGCTTTCTTGTTCGGGTTTCATTGATAAGTAAAGTTCATATTGACTCGACCTTGGATATAACGAAATAAATTAAAATCCCTCGTTACACTACCATACCCGGCCACATTTATTATATATCGTGAAGTAGTACATCAGTACATGCATACAGTGTACTGTACTTAATATTAGATCAATTCCTTACTACAAGGATAAGATTGCGTACTATAATGTATAATCTCTAAAACCAACATGCATAAAACTATTGTGCATGCAGATATTGGACATGCATTATGGGATAAATAATGATAGGAACGGTTTGAGATGCACATCCACAACGAAAGTCGAGAAAATTGGCATACCTATAACGTTTATCAAGGGGGGAAACAATAAAGCGGCCGAGATCGGCTTGGTGATGATGTCCACCAAGAGAAGGAAGAATAGTACTATTAATGCTGTGAGAGTTTTTATCATCTCTTGAAAGTCTCTCAAACTCATTCACCCATTGGCTTCTTATTGCTCTCCTGCATATTTTATTCTTCCATTTCACCCTTTTCTTCAGCTTCTCTCTTCCCTCTGCTGATTTCTCCATTTTCTTCCTCAAATTTCCTTTATTTTATACAGATCATTTATTTATAAAAAATGAAAAACAAATAAAGAAGTGGTATTTACGATATGGGTATTTAATATTTTTGAGAAATAGAACAAGGATTAACAAAAATAACAAATGATGATATTTTTGATAATGAAGAAATGATACGTTTTGAGTGAAAATATGATCAACTCAAGAAGAGGGACTTGTTTACACACTTACACACACGTGAACACTAATTTTCGCTCACGCAATTACTATTATACCCCAACTATCACTAGAGTGTTTTCTACAAGGCGGACCCGGGCCTAAGTTTTCGGTTATATATCGTATATTATTTTTCAAAAAAATTTGATATGAAAAATAAAAAGTGCAACTAAACTAAGTACATTTTGGCCCTATCTACAATGGATTCTTTTCCTTACAAGGATTTCATCCTCGATCTGATCATTAATTGCAAGTAATATATATGTTAACGTCTTTTCAAAAAATTTACGAAACTGTTAGAAATTTAAAATTGATCTTTTGATCATGAACAATCTCATCTCATAACTAAGATTCATTACAACATCAAAATCCCTTTTCATAATTCAAGAGAGTAAACATGATCGAGTTTTGAAATCCGTTTAGAAATATAATCTTTTTCATTTAATTAATCAACACATGATCATTGGTAAGTTCAACATGATAAATTTTTTAATTTAAGATAGTAAACGTGTAATTAGTAACCGATGCTCGTTAAGTGGGCACTTAATAAAGAGCGGCTGAAGCAACAAGAAATAGTACAGCATCTGTTATCTTATCTATTGTCTAGTTACCGGAGTACCTTGCAATCTTGTCTTCGACAAAAATTGGATCAATTTCAAGCCGAAAAAATACAAAAACAATTGGATACGAATTTCTCCAGAAATTGATATTTAAACTGTTCGCTTTCTCAAATGATTACATACCTCATCACTTCAAGTTTGATATTATTTCGTCAAATATATTTTTGTCCTTTTGCTTGAAATTTTTAAAGATCCAATATTTAGTATTGATTTACTATTGAACTTTATGTTGACAACTTTTTGATTGATTGAGTGAGTGAGTGAGTGAGTGAGTTAAGCTAACAAGATTTGTAGTTTAAATTGTTTTCTTCAATGGGCATGTTAGCTTGTCAACAATCACTGAGCATCAAAGCTCATTTTTTTATGAATTCAAGAAAATTATCTCCAAATTTTGATATTTCAATCATTCATTTATCTTCCATTCTGCAATTCTCCAGCTTTAGCTCATGCTTATGCCAAGATTACCCTCGTAAGGTACCAATGAATGGATTTGTATTTTATGTTTTTTTTTCATCTGAATTTGTTTGATTGCTAATTTATCACCTTCTTGATACTATACTGTAAAAACTGATCGATTAGAGACTTAGAAGTATGTTATTTTGTGTTGTTTGATTTGGGTTGTTATCTATGTTGCTTCATTATTTCATCTCTTATCTCTAGACTATAATGCTTTATTTATGAATTTAGAGTAATAATGGAACTTAAATTTCCATTTGAAGGGAAATAATTAACAGTTTCTGTCACAGGGTTTTGTGTCTCGGTTACATGTCCTGCCCGATGCTGATGATTTTCCGTGGGAGGCGGTGCCAAGACCGATACTTGACACTATTGAAAGTCCAATGCACTTAAAAAACTTAACTCCAAAGGTCTTAAATTTAGCTTTCTGAGGAGTTCTCTCATTGAACTTTAAGTTTAAATTTCAGTTGTGATGTCTTTTTGTTCGAACGTCTATTAGTTAACTGCCATAATAGTTTTATGCAGGAATTAAACCAATTAGCAGATGAAATTAGATCGGAGTTGTGTTGTATGATGTCAGAATCTTATAAACCCTTTAAAGCCAGTATTGCGGCTGTTGAGCTGGCAGTTGCGATCCACCATGTATTTCATTGTCCAGTGGACAAGATTTTATGGGATGTGGAGGAACAGGTAAGGTTATGTTTCGTTTTTATTTATGTTTATAGGTCCGGCTCCGGTAAGCTGGAAAAACCTGGAAGATGTATGCACTAGTCGACTGTCCAGTGGATAATCTTTTACACATTCATGTCTTATTGTCCCCCATCTGTTTATTCTCATTGTTCTTATGTAACCAGAATTGCAAGAAAACATGGCTACAAGGCATGCATTATCTGTGTTACTATATTTATATGTTTTATATGGTCAGTTGACTTCTTTCGCCTTAAACAGACATATCCACATAAGATTTTAACGGGAAGGAGGAACTTTATGAGAAAATATAAACAAGAAAGCTCTATGCTGGGAAATACATTCAATGTTGGAAAAATATTTGATCCTTTCGAAGCAGGGCATGGATGTAACAGTATATCAGCTGCGCTTGGTATATTCTACCTTCAAGTAACAATCCCATTATTTTTCTTATTGTTTTCATGTAGTTATGAATGAAGCAGTAATGGTGAGCATTTACTATCCTAGGAATGGCAGCTGCAAGGGATATTAAAGGAAAACGAGACCGTGTAGTTGCAGTGATCAGCAATGAATCTATGATGGCTGGTCAGGTTTACGAGGCTATGAGCAATGCAGGTTACCTGGATTCCAACATGATTGTAATTTTAAATGATAGTCGACATTCTTTGCACCCAAAGATGGAGGAGACTCGCAAAACACCGATAAATGCTTTTTCTGGCACTTTAAGCAAGTTGCAATCAAGTAAACTGTTCAGGAACTTCAGGGAAATCTTAAAGGTAATTATTATGATTAGTTCTGACCTACTCTCTTGAACATAGTTCATAAAAGACCTTTTCAGGTATTCACTAAAAAATTTGGGAGGGGAATGCATGAATGGGCAGCCAAAATTGATGAATATGCTCGTGGGATGATGGGTCCTCCTGGATCAACTCTCTTTGAAGAACTTGGTCTATATTATATTGGGCCTGTTGATGGTCATAATATTGAAGACCTCGTATGTGTATTGCATGAAGTTGCTTCATTGGACTCAATGGGTCCAGTCCTAGTTCATGTAATTACAAAAGAAGATCAGGTAGTGGAACACTTCCAAGCAGTGGACATGCCGAACAATAATGGAACTGGTAGGTTACAACTCTTCCTTTGGGCATGTTGTAACATTTTTCATCTTGGGCATAACTTTGACGGGTGCAACCTCCTGGAATGATGCTACCATGAGATTGTTTATTATTACATATTTTCCATTTCCCCTGATGCCTGCTTAACTTTGATTGGGAATTAAATTTCTAATGCTGCATAAAGATGTTAGAATTCCTCGCATTTAAACCTGTTTTTTTCTCCATGCAACATTTGTAGGCCAGAAAGAAATTTATGTTCTCTGTTTTCTTTGCCTCTGATTTATTGTCTGTTCGGTTGTGAGCGCAATTATACTATGTTAACTTAGTTTCTTTCTCTTTTTCTATCTTGGAGTAGAAAACATCAGAAGCATAGTTTCTCTTTTTCTATTTTGGAGTAGAAAATATCAGAAGCTTACTCAAACTTAATCAAGTTGGCAGTGCCTGTTGGAGGAGTGCTGAGTCTATGAGAGCATCTTTGTTTCAGAAGAAGCCTCACATGAGCATAGTTAAAGCCTCATAGTATAATGAGTTACCTACTTATATGTTTTATTATCAATTGATTTCTCTAGCTATATGTGATGTCCCGCTAGTAACCATTTTCTGAAACCTCTAGAGGTAATAGTTACGATGCATTTCTAAAGTATGGCTTAGTTCCATACTTTAAGCCTTGCTGTTGCATGGTCTTATGCTATATATGCCATGCTAAAACAGAGTTAGTTTTTATTCAATTTAATGCCGACTTAATCAAGTTTGATTTTGCAGGTGCTAATGTCATTGGTTCATCAAATGTTGCTGAGCCCGAAACGTTGACGGACTGTTTTGTTAAGGCGCTAATAGCAGAGGCAGAGAAAGACGACAATCTTGTGGCAGTCCATGCAGGAATGGGGATGGAACCTGCACTTCAACTGTTTAAAAATCAGTTCCCTGATAGGTTTTTCAGTGTAGGAATAGCCGAGCAGCATGCAGTGACTTTTTCAGCTGGTTTGTCTTGTGGGGGCCTGAAGCCATTTTGTATAATCCCCTCAGCATTTCTTCAACGTGCTTATGACCAGGTCTTTCCTCTTTTCTTTTATGGGTGTGATTGTGTTTCTGGAGTTTACGTGTACTATGGTTAGCTTAGTTGAAGAATGATATCTAGTGTGAAATGGGGCATATGTTAATAACAATGCTCCTCTAGAGTTTAGCGCTGGTTGTAGGCTGTAGCTGTACTTAGAATTCATGATAATCTTGTCTTTCTTAACTTGTTTCTGTTTATTTTGGTGGATATCAATCGTGATTATCTATTTTTGAATGACCTCACAAAGCTGGTATTTTTGCCAAACATAGTGAGTACCTCTGAGGCTGTGACTGAATTAGATCATAGTAAATGATATTCCCTTCTGTGTCATCTCAGGTTGTTCATGATGTGGATAGGCAAAAGATTCCAGTGCGCTTTGTCATTACAAGTGCCGGGTTGGTTGGGTCTGATGGTCCCGTACATTGTGGAGCATTTGATATCACCTTCATGGCGTGTCTTCCAAACATAGTTGTGATGGCACCTGCCGATGAAGTTGAGCTTGCTCGTATGGTAGCCACTGCAGCCCAGATCGATGATAGACCGACATGCCTTCGATATCCTAGAGGAGCTGTGTCCAACTTGGATTTCACTTCATTCAATAGTACTCCCATTGAGGTATTATTCTCATTCATTTTCTAGGATCATTTAACAATTCAATTATCATAATTTGCTGTTATAGCTTGTCTGGATCAGATATTTAGTTGGTAGTTACATGGTTTGAAGTTTGAACTTTTCAATTCTTATGGCAGCTGACTCGTATATGTGCTACAAGTACAAGGTCATTCCTTAATATCTCATCTCATCATCACACGTGTACTGCTGAAAGAGTCGATTTCATCCAAATGTCATGATATACATCTATTACTGCACCTCTGATTAGCTGTCAAATGATAATTATGTTTGAACCATTCTCTAGGTTGGCAAGGGGAGACTCCTCATAGAGGGGAGTGGAGTTGCACTACTTGGTTATGGATCTATGGTGCAAAATTGTCTTAGAGCACAATCTCTTCTCTCAAAGCTTGGTATTCACGTGACCGTTGCTGATGCAAGATTTTGCAAGCCCCTTGACATCAAGCTTATCCGAGAGTTATGTGCAAACCACGCTTTCCTGATTACAGTGGAAGAAGGTTCTATTGGAGGATTTGGCTCACATATCGCACAGTTCATCTCACTTGATGGACAACTTGATGCTGGCATTAAGGTTAACTATCCATATTAGGCCAACTTTTCTTTTTCGGATTTGTTGTCAGTTCTCACCCTCCAACGCTCACCAAAGTTCTTAATCTTGCACTGAGCTCTTTCTCTAACTTTTCCAGTGGCGACCCATCACATTACCGGATAACTATATCGAACGAGCATCCCCTATGGAACAACTTTCTGTTGCTGGATTGTCAGGGAATCACATTGCTGCAACTGTACTGAGTTTGCTTGGTCGAAACCGGGAGGCGCTTCTCTTCATGTGCTGACAGTGGTAGTTCAGTACATATGTCACCATATTTTGTGAAGATAAGTTTGTAACCTTTTAGGCTAAAGAATGAAAAATAATGATGCCCCACTTGTCTGGTTCCATGGGCTAATTATTTTTATATTCATTTCGTTGTATGTATATTAAAACTATGTTCTCTTTTATATCATACTACCCATTCTATTTTTTTATCATAAAAACCTCACGAAAGTAATGGACCATTATAGAAAATTTCTTCAATCAAAGGATTTTTTTTGTGAGGTTCTATAATTTTAATTACAGTCCTAAATAAGTACGTGTTTAATATAATGTGTTAATATAAAAAAGTTATTTTGCATTCAATCTTTCATAGGAGTTGCTCAAAGAACTTATTGTAGTACTTTTACTCAATATATTGCTAAAATATTGTTTTACGTAAAAATTAATCCGACAATCATGTGAGTAAAATTTTCCTCTGATTAGAGTTAGTGCAGGTATTATATACCATTTATATTTACATTTAATTTTATATAAAAACTTATTCTATAATTAAAATTTCGAAATCGTTTAGTAAACTCTGGAATGGAGAAATTATGATATTGTAATGCTTGGCCTTTTTTACAAGATGAGTTGCTAGTTGCTAGTTGCTAGTCTTGTTGAATGATGGATGAAGATAAACAAGTTTTTTGGGGATGTTATAATCAAATAATTTTCATTACATTAACAAATTAATGTTATTTTTGCAACTACTGCATTTTTATATTTCATGTAATCTGATAGATGCGTACATCATAACTTTAAGAAAAGTGTGAAATCGTCACACTAACGACCCATACGCGCCCGTGTGCTGGAGTACACATAAAGAGTATGTTTCTATTAATGGTGATTGAGATTCAAATGAGAAATCAACATTAAAAATGGCTTAAAGTACATTGATCACTAGTCCAAAACAAATCAACAGCAAAACACTTGCTTCTCAATGAAATGGTCATTGAGTCTCCTTCTACTGCTCTAAGTCCACTGATTTACCTCCTAAAAAATACATTCACATGCACACCAGAATCCTAATCAGAGGGAAGCCGAAGAATAAAGCCGAAAACAGCGAACAAGAATAAGAATATCTAAACATCAAGGGCATGCATCATTTAGGTGTTTTATGGATTCCAATTCAAATCCATGTCCATGACACTCGGCATTTGGAATTCAGATAACCGAAACTCTTGGCACCTCCACAGGGAAGTCTTGAATCTCGTCCATCCAAGGATTCTTTTCCTTGGCTGGATTTACAGTCCTCAAGGCCTTCCAAACTGCGCTGTTACACTTAAACCCTGAACCGAATGCTATCTGCCAAGTTCGGTCTCCCTTCTTGATCCTCCCCTTAGCCTCCGAGTATGCAAGTTCATACCACAGAGAGCTGCTGGAGGTGTTGCCAAATCTGTAAAGAGTCATTCTGGAGGGTTCCATGTGCCAGTCAGAAAGCTGCAAGTTTTTCTCTAGTTCATCTAGCACAGCTCTTCCACCAGCGTGAATGCAGAAATGCTCAAACGCCATTTTGAAGTCTGGAATGTAAGGCTTGATCTTCATCTTTAATAGCTTTCTTCCAATCAATGTGGCAAAAAACAGAAACTGTTCAGACATCGGGAGTACAAGAGGACCCAACGTAGTGATGTTTGTCTTTAAAGCATCACCTGCAACTGCCATCAGATCTTTAGACAAAGACACCCCAATTTTTTGGTTGGCATCCTCCATCTGTGTTACACAAGAAAAACATTTGTCATCGGCACCTTTATGAGTTCTGACAGTATGAACCAACTGGTACTTGGATTTTCTTCTGTCAGAGCTTTTGTTTGACAGCAAAATTGCAGCTCCACCCATCCGGAATAAGCAATTTGATAGGAGCATTGACTTATCATTCCCAAAATACCAATTGAGGGTTATGTTTTCCATGCTGACCACTAAAGCGTAAGTATTCGGATGCACTTGAAGAAGATCTTTTGCAAGATCAATCGAGATTAGACCAGCACTACAACCCATCCCACCAAGGTTGTAACTGGTGATATTCCCTCGGAGTTTGTAATGGTTAACAATCATGGCAGACAAAGAAGGAGTTGGATTAAACAAGCTGCAGTTGACTACTAAAATTCCAATATCCTTGGGTTTTACAGATGATTTTGCAAGAAGTTCGTCAATAGCGCCAAACATAACAGCCTCAGCCTCCTTTCTTGCTTCAGCCATACAAGGATTTGGTGGCACCCTTAAAACAGCCTCGGGAAGATAAGTAGATTCACCAAGGCCAGACCTCTCTAAAATCTTTTGTTGGAAACTAAGGCTATCCTCATTAAAAGAACCCTCCAAGCGGGACCTCTCCATGAAAATCTGCCTAGTACATTTCCTATCGTTCTCAGGCTTATAACACGAGAAGTTCAGGAGGTAAACAGGACGCGGGCGAGTGAGGAAATAAAGGGTTGATAAGAAAACCAGAAGCGTAGAACACACAATCACCGATATAAGATTGAACCGTAAATGATCCCAAAGCACGTAAAGATCTCGCAACGAGAATGTAGACAGCTGAGCAGCACTAACAGCAACCAAAGGGGTTAAGCAAAGGTACATTCCATGAGTAATCAAGATATGATACCCAAGCTTCACGTATTTCAACTTGATCGATTTCTTAAAATCCGGAAGCTTTTTAGAAGCAGATGTTGGAACCAGGGGTGTCCTCACACTTGATTCGCACATTCTTGAATCAATTTCCTAACCTGAAAATTCACAACTTTCATTCATTTTTCGAAAGAATTCATCAATAACAAGATAAAGGGTATAAGCCAAGAAAGTCAATAAGATCTATTCATCCCTACAACCAAATATCTCTCCATAAAACTATTCAAAACATGATCAAACTCAAGTTTCAAAGAAGAATTCTCATATATAAACAAGAATGCAGCTAAAACAACAGCTATAAAACCCCAACAAAAATCCCACAAAACCCCAACATTACAAAAAACAAGACTAAACTTTGGATTTTGGAATAACTCAATCAACAATACACATAACCAAAAAATCCAACTAGAAAGATCCAACAAAAAAAATACATTGAATTTTGTGAAGAAAAACAAATACTAATGCATACCCAGAAAATAGAAGAAAAAAAAACTAACCTTTATCAATGTACTCCCCAATGTAGAATAGGGAGAGCTGACCAAACGGAGAAATCAAAGCTGCCCAGAGGGAGGGGTGGGGGGTAGGGGGGGGGGGGGGGCAAGACAGATAAAATGGGGTTTATTTTTTGTGTCTGAATATTTGGTGGTGTTTTTATATGTCATTGAGAAATAAATGGTAAGATGAAAAGATTGAGACAACGTGAAACAACATAGGAAAGTGTGGTCCACATTCCATTTTCCAGCGTTTTATAGTTGACTTTTACCGTTCTATGTTCAAAATACAATGAATAGTTGACTAATTGTTGAGCTGTACAAATAATAGAAAGGCTGCTTTTCTGGATATCATCTAGTCATGATTGGTAGTTACTTCAATTTTTAAATAATTACTTATCTTTTTTACATATTGAGATAACTTTTTATGTTTAGTTATTCTTAAATTATAGTATTATTGAAAAAATTAATATTATGAAAGCTTTTTGAAAGGTGAATTTAACTAAATAAATTTTATATTTTTGGAATAAAAAATTACTAATTGATAATTAATGTTTAATTAATCAATGATATTGGGTAGAGAATCAAATGATTGAATTAATGGTATTCATGAATTCAATTATTATATATATATATATATAACAGTTGCATGATAATATTGAATGAATCCAATTATTCTTTCATTCTTTCTCTACAAATATACGAAGAAGTATACTTTTTTATTGAATAATTGATGACACTTAATACCCATCTCATGTAAATATTTAGTTCATTGGTTGTATTGATAATATAACATAATTACATGCAGTAAGGTTAAAAGAAAAAACTATAAATAATATTTTGAATAGTAAATTATAACAAATATTAAGTTAAGGAAGACAAATAAAAAGGTGAAGGGAACATTTTTGCCCGTGAAATAGGTCAAATTGGGATTCGGCAGTTAAGTGATTGAGTTTTCCTTTTTATCTTTTTAATTAATAATATTTAATGTTTTTAATACATAATTCTAATGAAAAACTTATTTATATTTTAAATTTGACTTAAAGTCTGACGTGAAATTTTAAATTCATTTATTTTAAAATGATTAAACCGATAATTAAAAAATGAAGGTAATATTAAAATTGGGGTGTGTGGGTCCGCCACAAAAGAACCAAATTGCTAATACTGTGTATTTCATCCAATCTAAAAAAATTGACGTTTAATTTTTTCTAAAATTAAAATTTGACCATTAATTACTAATGATTACTTATTATAAAATATATAGGTCTTATATTGTTGGATTCATCCTTTAAATTACTTTTATAAAATATTTTTAAAATATTTTAATAATATAATTAAAGAATATTTAAAAATCAAATATTTATATCGACATGTGAAAAATACAATAAGATTGAAGGGAGAGTTAAATATTGAGTACAAATTTGGACATAAATGTTTTTGACTTTTATGTGACAAGAGCTCAACAATGAATGTCCTGATTTTTTTAATAAACCGTTACTTACTTTTGACATTTATTTATATATAGTGTCCATTTTAGAATCATATAAGTACCTACCTTGGACCACCATCTATTGGTCTTCATAACTCATAAGCAAGCAAATTGGACCAACTATATACTTTTGAAATTTCTCTTTAAATTGAAAATACTTATAATTATTATATAGCAAACCAGACTTTTGCTTTGTATCAATTTTTAAAAGTCATCTATTTTTTAATTATATGTTAGGTGAATTTTATTTCTTACGGTTCTCATTTCCACGATTCACGTTAGATATCGATATCGAACACATGTTTCATGTGTTAGCGTCGTAATAATATGTTTCTCATACACGAATATAAGAAACTAAAATAAACAATATGACAAACAACTCCCAAGAATAATTATGAATGTACATTTTTTGTATTTTACTATCATTCTAGTGTAAAATTTAAGGATTTATAGTTTGCAGGTGAAATATCTGCATGTGAGTTCACATGTTCCCCGATATGTTTTCATATGATTTGCTGTCTATTCGTTTGTATAATATGTCAGGTAGCAATCGAATGGTCCAAAATGTCCTTGGCAACTTATAATAAACATAAATTCATATAATAATAATAATGATGATGATAATAACAATAATTGACTGAGAAAACAACATCAGTGCATACGGCATCAAAAAAATTAATAATAGGTCATGCAACAATACTATTCATTTTAATACTCCCTCCATCCCTAAATAATTATGAAGATTTAATTACTTAATCGCTTTTCAACGGTATATTCCGGGCTCGTTTGGATAATGAATACCTAAATGAATATCACATTTCGATTTTTCATGGTCAATAAAACAAGAATTAAAAATTAAATATCTCTTATTTTACATGCAAAAAGTTATAGAAAATTGATATTTCAAAAATATATGTTGTGACGAAACTAACAAGATCTCACAAGACTATATTATTTCTTATTTTTTGATGAGAATTTATGATCAAATTTTGTAATATTTAACCAACAAAAATTAAAATGTGATAATATTTTAAGGACAGATGGACCCATTTCCTGAAGACACTTTCAGAGTCCTGGGGAGACATTCTTGACTTGGTCTTCCTTGTGTTACATGTTTTCGTGTGGGATGGAGATGATCTCTCACTCCTTCTTTTCTCCTCATCGTGACCTTCTTCGATTCAACGATCACGGTGTATTGAATATATCATTGATAGTCACGATACCAATATATGTTATCAAACGCGTAAAGGATAATAAAGGAGGCAGATGATCCTTTGCGGCTATTATGTGGAGTTCTCTACTTCCTCGAAACCTAATTCGTACTCATCAATTGTTGTTTACTGGCAAAACACCACTAAAAGAATAGGCTCAAACACATCACAAGGAGACACATATTGCCGGCCTTGGACAACATTCAAGATCTTAAAATCGAAATACAACCACAAAATGTTTCCTTGTAGAACAGCCCCTAAAGGGTAATTGTGTTTCAGTATATGTAATCCAGATGAGGCAAAACCAATGAGCACCAAAAAAAGAGTCCACAATTTTCAGGTTTCTAATATGCTGAAGCCTTATATCAATGTCATTTTTTAGTTGGACTGCAGGAGATGTACTTTGTCACAACATAGCAATCAGGTGGAGTGATGTTTGTATAATAGTTGTGGATAGTTTCTGTAATTTCAAACCCGAATTTCTTGTAGAAATTGATGGCGTCCTCGTTATTTGTCTGGACATGCAAATAAATCTCACCAATGTTCTGCTTTGCACATAGTTCAAGAACATGATTCAGGAGTTTTGTACCTGCGCCAGTTCAGTGTCCATATCAACTAATCATACTAATAATCTACAATTCAAACCTTATCATATTGAAATAATTCGCTCTGTCGGGCTCTTTATCATTCGTTGCGACAAGAAATAGAAACCTTCAGTTGTTTATCTATTTAACAGTATAACTGTGGATATGGGTCTTTGATATTCAGGGAACCCCAACCCCACCTAGAAACTAATCAAAGAATAGCAGATCAATTTAAGTGATGGATTCAGGGTTACGAAATCTGGCAATGAAAAAAAAATGGATTCCCAAAATAATTTCGAAATCAGAGGGTTGGGCATTTAGAGATGACTGCAAGCAAAAAATAGAATAATTTCTAGTAAGATACTGGATCCCCAATCACTTTAGACTCCTTTTACAATAAAACATGAAAAAGAGAATGGTATGAATTACTCACCAATGCCAACATTGCGATATGGTGCCAAAACACCTAATGTCATGATGTAAGCACGAACTGAACCTCCGTCCTTCTTCTCGAGCTTGCATGCGATAGCACCGACACAGATGTCACTGAAGTATGCTGCAATACGGAAACATAGTGCTAGTTTAAGAAAATGGTCAATTCCAATTCCACTTTGCACAACTGTCTACCATCTGACACATTTGCAAAGAGATGAGAGACGATCACAGATGCCTGATCAGGAAGTGCTTTGTTCTGGGTAACAATCAGAGATTTGGTTCTGAATTCTGATGCAGTAATCATAACTTTTCTCTCTGAACTTAAATTGCAAAAGATACCAAGATGTGGCCAGTTAAAAAAAGAAAACTTAGGATCAAGTATATACATTGATGCTAAAGTATATACATTGATGCTAGAACAGTCACTGCTACCCTTGCAAACTGTAAAATACATAGTATATATTTTCAATTACAAAGGTTCGAAAGTTCCCTGACACCACATGGTAGAGCCATGTGGTATTGACCTTGTTATAGTCTCTCTTAATAACTACAACAGTCTGCATGAGATTATGTAGTACCCTTCACTCAAATTACTTCCCTGCTTACTTATGTCGAATACTTAGCTAAGATGGATAATGAATTCCAGAGTCAGTCTACATATGTTCCATCGACGAGTTTCTTTGTTAAAGTCTAAAGGAACAGATCAACACCCCTAAAAGTCCAGTTTCATTGGCTTTGGAATCAAAGGGTACAACTGAAGAAATGGATATTTTCATTGTCACAAATCACAATTGCTTAAAACCCAAAAGCTTAAGTGTTTTCTGCATTAACTGTATTACTTTGTTGGAACAAAAGGAATCAACTTTCTTTGTTAGAATCCGTGATGAATGTGCGTACTTTTTTATTAGTCTGTTCTCTGGTATCTGCAAAACTACTCAGATTCCACTACTCTATTCTAATAAAATACTGTCTACACATTATATAAGAAGTTTAAGAATTAGCATTAACGTATAACCAAAACCAACATACGTTGATTTCCATTTTTGCATCTTTCAGGGTTCTTTTGTTTTTTGGTGGTGACCTCTCTTCTATGATATCCCACCCTCTATCACAATCCCACACCAACATTCACAACTATCAGAACCTAAGCTAAACCGTGTAGGCAACTCTAGTATGCCTTTCCAGTAAATATGGACACAACAGTACAACCTATATGCTCATCACAATTTCTGGACTCTAAATCAGAAAGACCAATGTTCTAAAACATGAAACCTATAAACAACCAGCCAAATACGATTACCATTCATCCATTAAATACCAATTAATTGGACAAACCAAGCTATTAGTAAAATGTTACTCATCTAACTATAAATGTTCAAAGCTTCTTTTCAAGACATAGCTCATTAACACCTCATGAAAAGATCCACCAAACACCTCCAAAGTCAGTCAACAATATCCTATTGGAACTCCATTACTATAATCATTACAAGGAAACAACAGTAAGAGAATATACAAAGTACAAATCAAAGAGGATACAACATTTAATTACACAACAAAAAACCCTGAAACACAATCATACAAAAAATCACCAAACTAAAATCATAAAAAAGCAATGTTATATTCACAGACCAGTTACTCTATTAATAAACCACTAAACAATAAAATCCTAAACCCAATCAGATTAAACTCACCAAATAAAGATTCAATTTTTTGTTTAACAGCCAAAAACATTGGATTTTTTTTTTAAAATACCAAAAAGGTTGATTTTTTTCAAAAGGGCAATCATGATATTAAGTGAGGGTAAAAGGAGTACAGCAGATTGACCTAATTTGGTGAAATCAGAAGGGAGCAACAAGAACCGATTTTTTTCTAAATAGCCAAAAGATGGATTTTTTTTTGAAGGGCAATTATATTATTGAGTGAGAGTAAAAGGGGTGGTAGGAAATGAACCTAATTTGGTGAAATCAGCAGAAGCAAGAGCTTCAGAATAGTATTTATCATTGTAGTGAACTGGGAACAGAGCAGCATTCAGCTTCTTGAGCTGCATCAAGTTCTTGTCTCTCAATGCATCAAGTGATATCAGCATTTCTCTGCCTCCCCCTCCCATTTTATTATTCAATTAATAAATATGTATTTATATCTCTTGCCTTGATTTGGAGTAGAGAAGAAGAAGATGAAGAAGGTGTCTGCTTCTTCTGCTATATGTTATATGTCTATTGTCTAGTATGATTTTGTTCAGTAGATGGATTGCTTATGGCTTATGCTATGGATTGAAGTTTGGGTAAAGCCCTAAATAATTTTCGAGACTAAGAAGCCCATTAAGGGGTTTTACTAATACAAGTTCTCGAGTCTCGACTTCTCCTAAGCCGTGACCCGATGTTCGTTAGGTAGAAAGTTATGGTCGTCATAAGATTTATCTAAAGTACTATCATGCTATTTATACAAAATTTAGGAATCAAATTGTGAAACTAATGCATTAGAAAATCTTAAAAGAAATTTTTTTAGGAGAACCGTAACAAATCTGGTTCGTTAGATACTGGACACCAAAGTCTAATTTCGGTGTGCAAAACCAATAATTGAGTTGGATTCTCATTCGATTATGAAATATTATATGATAGTATCGGTACTCTATGCTTGACTTGATAATACCCGTAGATATTCGATCCAAAAAGTCCGACTTATTTGCTCCCATTAAAAAAATTGCACAATTAAAAATTTATTTATAGCTTAGCATGTTCGACAATTAGAGACCAAATATGTGCAATTATAGTATAAGCTAAGATTATTACTAAGGATAATCTAGGATGATGTTAGAAAATAAATACAGGGTGTGGAAATGAAATGATTGGCCGAATTAGAGGAGGGTTTTTTTTTTTTTTGATCCGAATTAGAGGAGGTAGAAGTAAGAAAGCGACATTTGGTGGCAGCATGAATATAAAAAGAGGGTCATTGTGAACATCGTATTAGTGACAACTGACAACGACCAACGAAGTTTACAATTTTCTATTTGCATTGCTCTCTATTTGTTATGTGCCCACAAGAACCTTTGCAGAAGTTATCGACTTTCTCACCAATAATGTAATGCCAAAAATATATATCCCCTCCCTCCATTTTTCTAATACTTGTTTGGTTTTATACGGTCATTTCGATACGCACAACTGACAATCAAATATCTCTAAATTTACATTCGTAAAAGTTATAACAAGTTGATAATATTTTAAAAATATAGATTAATTACTAGAATCTAATAAGATTTCATATATATTAGCTTAATATAAGAAGTATTTCCTATATATTGACTAATGATTATTATTCATGATCAAAATTATTAAAGTTTTGATATATGCTAAAATAAGAATGTGCACCTTAGAAAAAATAATGGATATTCTTAATTATAAAACGGTGATATTTTGAACATATATTATGTATTTTATTTGTGCCTTGTTAAACTAATAATAATTTTTGTTAAGATTAAATAAAGTTTTACGTGTCAATTAATACATTACAAATTTATTAATGTTATCATGAAAAATCAAATTGGACGACATTTTAGGAAAAAGTGAGTCACATATATATGCCAATCTAAACAACATATATATATACAGCTAGCTTATATATCATGGGAATCTACTTCAAGGTTCTGATGTTATATATATTAGTAATAACTCCATCCTTGAATCTTGATCAATATTGAATCCCATATCTTTTAATTTCTCCCCAATAAATAATATAAAAATGAGTGTGTTACCCTCAAATCTATCACCCGATGAAGCAAGCCCAGACTGGATGAACAAAGGTGATAATGCATGGCAACTAACAGCAGCAACACTAGTAGGCCTTCAAAGTGTTCCAGGGTTAATCATTCTTTACGGCGGGGCGGTAAAAAAGAAATGGGCAGTAAATTCAGCTTTCATGGCTTTATATGCATTTGCTTGTGTTCTTGTTTGTTGGGTTTGTTGGGGATACAGATTATCCTTTGGGGATAAGCTTGTTCCAATATGGGGTAAAATCGACGTGGCGTTGGAACAGGATTATTTACTGCAACAAGCTTTTTTGGGGAAGTTTCCAAATGCTACCATGGTGTTTTTCCAGTTTGTTTTTGCAGCAATAACGTTGATCTTGATTGCTGGAGCTTTGCTTGGGAGGATGAATTTTTATGCATGGATGTTGTTTGTTCCTCTTTGGTTGACTTTTTCTTATACTGTTGGGGCGTTTACTATTTGGTCAACGAATGGATGGCTTTCTACTGCTGGATTGATTGATTATTCTGGAGGATATGTCATTCATTTGTCTTCTGGTGTTGCTGGATTTACTGCTGCTTACTGGGTATGATCGCACGAAATCCCATCTTTTATATTCGTATTTAAAGTCAAGACTTAGTCTACGAAATTTATATAAGTATATTGATAATTGATAGTCTATGCCATTTTAAGTTAGTTGCACATATAGTTCACATAATAATTCGCATTGGTGTAATGATAGTCTTCGGGTAAGATACTACCGGTAATGAAGGAGAGAAAAAAATCATTTATGCAACGTGCATGTTTTATGATAATCTAAGGGGCCTACCTTTCATCAACACAAAATTCTAATAACCATTGTTGTGCATGAGTCGAACTACACGAGTTGCTTGTTCGGTTAGGCCTTTGAGAGCCGAGGCTCGAATCTCGACTCGTAATAATAAAATGAGATGAGCCATGAGCTGGATTCCCATTTATAACTTATAAAATTAGTTATATTTTATATTGTAGTATTTTAGTCGTTTTAATGATCTTTCATATTCCCAGTCAATCCTTCATTTTCTAAGGTTTATGACCAATTAAGGTAATAGACAATAATTGTCTCTTCATTTTCTACGTTATGTTATGAATATTTTTCTTATTATGTTAATTTTTAGTACAAAAATGATGATTGTATAACCTTGTTACAATTAACTCTTTAAATAAATAATTCTTAGTTAATTCAATTGAACTTCAATTTTGAAATGAGCTTTGCCTTGGCAAGCTTTCACCAAATAGAGCCGAGCCTAATAAGGCTCTTTTAATTATGAGTCGAGCAAAAAATTCTTGAGCTCGGACTCCACTCCACTCGTGTACAGCTCTACCAATAACTAAAGTTCGATTTTGCAAAGTTTCCAAGACTATTTGTGCAGTTAACTTTATTTGGATTTGTACATTTATAATTCAAATAAAGTTATAATTGATATAAATTAAAACACATGCCTAGGTTGGTCCACGATTGAACAAAGATAGGGAAAGTTTTCCACCAAACAACATAATACTAATGCTGTTTGGAGCTGGACTTCTTTGGATGGGGTGGACTGGGTTCAATGGTGGAGATCCTTATGTTGTTAGTATTGATGCTTCTCTGGCCGTGATCAACACTCATGTTTGCGCCGCGTCAAGCTTGTTGACGTGGCTGTTGCTTGATGTTATATTCTTTGGTAAACCTTCTGTAATTGGTGCAGTTCAAGGCATGATCACTGGTCTCGTCTGCATCACTCCTGCCGCTGGTAATTTTGCATTTCTTCTAATCTTCGTTATTATTTGAATGACATATTATTCAATTAAATACATTTTTTATCACCTTTTATTAATTTATTTTAGTTGATAGTTATTTTTTCATTTATTAATTTATTTTAGTTAGTAATTACATAAATAAAATTTCATGATGAAATATTTTTAACTATAAGAATACAATTGTTATATCTCATTTTCAACTATTTTAAAAATATATATATCAATTAAATTTATTTAAATAATGTTTTGTTATTAATTTAATTTAAATTATTAACAAAATTTATTGTGTCCATAATATTTTGGATACATAAAAATTGACCAAACAAAATATTAATACGCACATGTAATGACTGTGCATCATGGCTAGTAACATTAATTTACCTAGTCCCTAGAATGCTAGAAAGTTAAGCGCTATGTAAGTTATATCTGTTGATATTCCTTACATGCCGCTTCCTTAAGAAATGCTATTCGAGTCTTGACTTGTACGTACAATGCTTTCCGAAAGTGCTATATAAGTTAATTCTTTTTTTCTATATAAGTAAATTTTGATTTAGATCAAATGACACTTACTAGGAGCTATTTGAGATTTTACTTGTATAGCGTTTTCCAAAAGCGTTATGTAAGGGATGTTTAGTAAGCTTAACTCTGTAGCACTGGAATACGAACAGAGGAACGAATAAAGTATTATTTGCCCCTATCAATTTGTCCCTTCAAAGTCAAACGTAATGTTTGTTAGGACATATGTTATGATGGAATGACCATGTTAGACAAATTTTAAAACATGTGTGATTAAATGGTGACATGATCAGAAACATGTTTACCGAACGTGCAAATAAACATGCTTTGGACTATAATTTATAAATAATATGTAAAAATTATTTATGATATGTAGGAGTTGTTCAAGGTTGGGCAGCCGTAATTATGGGAATGTGCTCAGGGTCAATCCCTTGGTACACCATGATGGTTGTGCACAAGAAATCCGAGCTCCTCCAGAAAGTTGATGACACAATGGCAGTCTTTCACACACACGCGGTGGCCGGAACCCTGGGAGGCCTCCTCACGGGACTATTCGCCAACCCACGTTTGTGCAACTTGTTTTACTCCAAATATGCAAAATATGTGGGACTATTCTATGCCTTCCACGATGGGAATTACCACGTCGGATTCAGACAAATTGGACTTCAACTAGTTGGTGTTGCCTTTGTTATTGTGTTGAATGTTGTGATGACAAGTTTGGTGTGTATAGTTGTCCAATTCTTTGTGCCTTTAAGGATGTCAGAAGAGGATATGGAAATTGGAGATGAGGCTGCTCATGGTGAAGAAGCTTATGCTCTTTGGGGTGATGGAGAAAGACTTTCACAAGCTTTTGGAAATGTTTCAAGTCGTTATGATGAGCTTCCTCTTAGTAAAAAGGGCGTTCAAATGGTTTAGTTCCGAAACTTATCTAATGAAATAATTAATAAATGCGCACTGGACGAGAAGCGGCTGCAAATCCGTGTTATAAGAAAATGGTAGAGAAATATTGGACAATTAAACCTTTCTTTATAAGATTGGAGATTAACAATTAGGGTAATAAGTGGATGAAGAGAACCTCATGCAAGTTTATTAGTTACTACTTCAGTAATTATATATTTTACAATTGATGTGTTTTCGACATTGTAAACTTATAACAACGGATTTTCGATCAATTTTCGAAACTTCGAATAAAAGTGAGCATTAGCTACTTACTTGACTATGAACTAGTGTAATATATATTTTTTTTTTGTAATGGGGACTAACAATTACTACTTGTAAACATAAGCGAACCCATCATAAGCCAAATGTTGGTGTTACAAAAAAAATTTAAAAAAATTGGATTCCTACAATCCTTTTTTTGAAACCACAATGTCATATTAAACTTTTGTTGTAACCTAGCTCAAAACGATTCATTTCTGACCTCACATTTTCATCTTGTTATTTGTTAATTCAAAAAACATTTGGTTGTACAATATTATCGCCGTAGCACATATAGGTCTATCTGTATTCGTAAAGTGTGTATTTCGGATTGATGCAATAGCTTGTATTTCACGTTGATCAGGTAAACTACATCAAACAAGCCTTACATAATAGCTTCGATCAATAAATTGTTGATAAAAAGATTGAGCTCATAACATTAGGATTACAAACTCAACTTCATTCGTATAATCTTATTTCAAAATATGACCATATAAACTGGGCTAATCCGTTAAGGTTATTCCTGGCCCAATCTTAATTCGAGCCATACATTCGACTTCGATCCAATATTTTGTTTTCTTATCTTTCATTTCTATCTTAAATTTGCTTGAAATACTTCAACATTACATATGTATGCTATATACACAAATAACATAATACTGGACATGCAATATTCTCATACAGACTAACTAAATATTTGAAATTATTTTGATAATTAGCTCTTAAATGGATGAAATGCATTGAAGAGGTGAAGAATGAATGATGAGTAGAATTGGATAGTAATTGAGTGTCGACGTGGTCATTGCATGGAAGCATTTCCCGAAGAGAGAATCTAATGAGTCCCCCTTACCTTTCTTCAATTCCCCTCCCCCTTTTGCTTTATTTTTTCACAGTTCACTACCACCTCTCTTTGGCACTCCCCAAGAAAATGCTACCCAAATTCTCCATTTTTTTTTCTTTTTCTTTAATACAATTCAAGACTCACTACTTATTAACTTCACTAATTTGTTACATGCAATAATCAATATAATAATCCATTTTATTTTCACACACATATACCACTACTATACTTGATTCGTAAAACAATCTCTATTATATATATCCGCTACATGTTGTAACCAAAATATGACGTCGGTCCCTATCTACATTCATCTGAAGCCTCCTTTGAAACATTGAGACATGTTATTCATCATCAATTAGAGACTTGATAAGTATTAATTGATGATTAATTGAGTTTGATAGGGTTTGTTATAGTAGTGGCTAGTTAAAATTTCTCGGAGAATGGTGTGCTGATGCTTCACTTTACAACTAAAAGAGATTCATTCAATTGAAAGTAAAAATGAGAGAATCTTAATTGAAAAAGAAACGTGACAGCCAAAAAGCCTTTAGTAGTAGAAGAAAAAGTGAGGATTAAAAGAGAAATAAAGATGGTCAAATTAAACCTTGAAGACTTCACTTCCATCATCAGCTCACTATCTTTATCGAACAACTCCTACAATTTTATCTCTTTCTTTTTTTGTTTAAATCCCACTTTCTTCTCTACTCAACCTATTAACTACACTTCCTGAATCCTAATATAGAATATAATCTCCCTTCTTTAAATAAATTGACATCTCCACATTAATCGACAAAACTCTACTCACATGAATTTATAGATTTTTATATGCAAAAGGTATTAAAAAAAATTATATTTGAAATATTTAAAAAAATATTCCACAAAATGAATGTTAAAAATTGCTCAAAGGTATGAAAATTCCACGTAATGGGTGTTGACATACATGAGTGGCAGGGCCGACCCTTACCCATGGCGGGGGAGGGGCCCAAATTTAAAAAAAAAACAATTATATATCTATATATATATTATATTATTGTAATGATTAAAAAATTAGAAATTAATAATAATATTTCAAAAATATACATAGACGAATCTAACAAGATGGTGTCTAAATGATTGGTGCTCTCTCTGTTGAGTCTGTTCCTAAATGATTGGTACATTTTGACTTTTCATGATCAACAAAACACGATTTTAAACATAAATATCTCTTATTCTACATATGAAAAAATTATAAAAATTTGATATTTCAAAAATATATATAGACGAATCTAACAAGATCTTATATGACTATATTATTTCCTATTGTTTAATGAGAATTGTTAATCAAACTTTTTAAATAAAGTTTGACCATGTAAAGTCAAAATGTACCAATCATTTACGGACGGAGGAGTAATATATAATTACATCTAAATCTTATCATACACAACTATAATTTAAAATCCAAATCACGGAAGATTAAAATTGCAATTCTAATATTATTTCTTTAATTTCCCCCCAAAATAGGAATCACCAACATCTTTTGATCTTTATCTACATTCACTTGCTTCTGACCGAATTAAACTAGTTAATAAAGGTGGTCAAGAATAATGAAATCCCCCTTTAATTTTAATTTGCTTCAAAATTAAGTTAGATGATTATGGTGTCACATGACCATGACACCGTTTAAATTACTTAATGGCCAGGAGTTTCAAGTACGTACGACTGTGGAATCTTCAATTAATCTACAACAAAAAGCCTCACCTTTTATATTCTCCAACATTTAAACCTTTAATAATTGCTGTCACTTGCTTAATACCAAATTAAAGAACTAACCAAAATATTCATCCATTATATTTCCTAATTAATGTAATAATCCATATTAATGCAGATATTCAATTACATTAGATGTTATATGTTAGGTACTATCCAATCGTTTTTATATTTGATGGGGGATTAAGTGGGACGAAATTGCACTTTAGTTCTATATAATCATATTGTTATAGATCAATTCTGAAAGTTTTGCCATACATTACTGTTAAAGATCATATTGCAATATTGATTACTTTTGAGAATTACACTATAACATTTTGTGCCACTTTCAAAAACTAATCTATAACAATAAAACTATCTGAATCTATAGTGGAATTACATCCCACCATTTAGAACTGAATTAATAATGATCTCACTCATCAATATCAAAGAAGATTGCATAGAGTACTTTAACTCTTTTTTGATGAATTTCTTATTTAAATAGGATTACATTATTAATTAAAGTTATTGGAATTGAGTTTGTAAATTAATTAATCAAACATTTTCATAAAACAAGAATTAAATAGAAAAGTACATACATTGTTTGCTATATATACATATATCATTTGTTTTATAATGTGTTTTAAAGCACATGTTAAGATGCTAATAATAAATAAATTATTTTATTAAAAATTTAAATTTAAAACTTAATATGAAAATACTTTTAAAATATATTCCCTTACAAACTTATATATATGTTACAATTTATTTCATGTTAATCTCTTAACATGTGACTTTAGAAAAACCGTATATATAATAATTTTTAATAGTTGTAAATCGTTAGTTAAAATAATACATGCATGCATGTCTATCTCAAAACTTGAATTAGTTTTCCCGACAATAATAGGAATAAGTGGGGTCATTTAAGGAGATAAGAAATGCACGGAATATTCATTATGTCTCATAAAACATGGATACTTATGTTCCTTATTATCTAAAAATAAATTGAGTCAACAAACTTAACCAAGTAGTAATGCTATCTTAGCTTTACTTCTTTTTGGAGTTTAGATTTGGTTGCTCAAATTGTGGGTCCCATAATTTCCAGTCAACAAATTTTCTATAGCTTAAGTGCTTCTCAATGCTAAGATTGATTCTATATATATTTCCTACCCTAAATTAATTTTGACTAGCTAGTGCGCACTACTTTATTTTACAAATGCATGGTGCATGGGCTTTTCAGTCATTTTCAACATGGCAAAATAATCTTTAATTGCATACAAAAGCTTCCTACATAGTATTACTTTATTAAATCTCAATAATAAGTCACTTAATAGATTGTATTTTAATTTTATTCTTTTATGTATTACTTAATTTGTTTTGAACACTTTTTCTCAATATTGCTATTTAGGAGTAGTACTCCATATTTGAATTCATCGAATAGCCTAATGGAAAAGACTCGATTTTTGCTAGTGATCGGAAGGTCCTACATTCAAAGCTCACTCATCGCAAATTTACATTAAAAAAATCATTTTAGTATAACAGTAATAAGTAAGTTATAAGTAATCATTTAATAACATTAAACGGGATTAGTATTGCTAGATATTCATTTATCTTTAGCATTAAAGAAGCAACATATATAAATGACTCACAAATGGAATAGGAACATATACAACGATCTAAGGATATTAGCTCTTGAAGGAGAATTTGAACGTTTAATAGATTATGAGTATTAATTAGATTAAATTTTAATATCAATCTTTATAATTGAATTTTTATTAGATTAGGTAGATTAGGTTTTACTATCAATCTTCAACAAATAGTTAACTTGTTCTTCAGATTTTTTATTCCTTCCCTTTCAGTTATTGAAATGCATCGATCAATATGGAAACTTGGACACAATTTCGTCCTGAAGTTGAGTAATAAATTAAACCTCATGCTTTAGCCCTTATATGTTACTAACTCTTACTATTTGCTATATCAATAAGTAAGAAAGGAAAATCAGTTTCAGCACTGTAAAAAAGTTTGAGACCTTCAAATTAATTAAAGTTTTTAGAGCTTTTTGCTTTGAGTATAATATCAGAGGTTGACACGAAATGTGCCTCGCTTGATCAGGGAACTAAAATTTGCCCGTTAACCACTTCGAAACACAAGATTAACTCCCAGTAGAAATCGAATCTAGATTGCATGAAGAGGCGAGACTGCTTTAAACTTTATACTCTAGTTATTTATCAGTTAAATTATGCCCTAAAGCTCTCTCTCACAAAACATAAATCGTGGAAAATAACACTAATGGCTAAAATTTGTATACTCAAATAAAAGATAAGAACTAAACAATTACTAATTATAGACTAATAATAAGTTGAGTATTAGAAAATTGATTACATGAGTTTTATGTTAGTAATAGTATGTAGTGATGAGTAGTGTGATAAGCACAAAGAATAAGCATTTTTTGGAGTTAGATATGGAATTTGTTGGTAAGTGTAGAGCTTCATTTTCACATCTAGAAGCATTAAAAGAAGTTTAAGTTAAAGCTTTATCAAAATTTCAAATTATATTTCGTGTCTTTTGAGCCTTAATATCTTAATTCTCTCTGTTCCTTTTCCTTTAATGTCCTTTTTTTCCCTTCTCTTTTTCACCTTTGATTCCTTTCAAAAAACTAACAAAGCTAATACAAGTGAATAATATGAAAAATTACTTCCTTTTTCTCTTCATTTCACCTCGATATTCTCGTTCATTTTTCTAGTATATAAACCACACCATTTCTCACCTTAATATCGCCACTTCCTCACCACTATCAACTTACCATTTTTTCTTTTTCTTCATCCTATTTGTGTTACTCCAAGGTCATAACCTCTATAGTCAAGTGTAATTTCTTCATGTATTATATTTATATAATCAAATATTATTGCATGTAATCAGGAACGGAACTAGGAGTATAAATATTTTAAGTCGATGGAATTAAGGGCAAAGGAAACTTGCTAGTCGCCACCATAAGTATTTTTTTTAAATCAAAATTGCCTATATGGTTTTTGTATACCCTTAGCCAATTAAAAATTTCAAATATTCTTGATTACGATTAAAGATTTCAAATATTATTGCATGTAATCGAGAACGGAATTAGGAGTATAAATATTTTAAGTCGAGGGAACTAGGGGCAAGGGTCGCCACCATAAGTTTTTTTGTAAAATTGCCTATATGTTTTCCGTTCCCCATGTCCCCCCCCCCCCCCCCCCCCCCCCCCCCTTTGATGATTGTTATTGTTACAATAGATGTTACATAGACATGGGGTTATTATTTTAATGAGTTATTATTAGACATAAAAGTTTTGTTATCGATGTCACATACACTATATACTTGACTCGTAACGTTTTACTAAATTTATGTTTTGTTTTGGTTATGAAATTAGGAAAAAATGAACAGACCAGGAGACTGGAATTGCAGGGGATGCCAACATTTGAACTTCCAAAGGAGAGACTCATGCCAACGTTGCGGTGAGCCAAGGCCAGGGGGAGGGGGTGATGATCAGAGAGGAGACTTTTATGGGAGTTTCGGAGGGGGGGTGATGAGGGGCATTAGTCCTTCCTCATTTGGATTTGCAGCTGGCCCTGATGTTAGACCAGGGGATTGGTATTGTGCTATTGGAAATTGTGGTGCTCACAACTTTGCCAGCCGTTCTAGTTGCTTCAAATGTGGTGCACTCAAGGATGATTCCTCCCTCGGTGGTGGTTTTGACGCGGAAATGTCACGTCCCAGGGGTGGAGGTGGTGGCGGTGGCGGTGGCGGTGCTGGATTTGGTTTCGGTGGTGGCAGCAGTCGCTCTGGCTGGAAATCTGGTGATTGGATTTGTAGCAGGTCAACATCCTCACTTTCTTGGGGGGGGATTATGTATGTTACTTAAATAACGTTATTAGATAATTATCCACTCAGACGAAAAACTCTTCAAAGATATCAAAGGAGGGTTGGGGGAGGAATATGTATGTTACTTGAGTAATGTTATTAGATTACTATCGCGTTAAGATGAAAAACTCTTCAAAGATATTAGAGCATGTTAATGCTGACTTCGGGTTTTTTTTTTCCGATGTCGAGCAGGGCGGGATGCAATGAGCATAACTTTGCAAGCAGGATGGAGTGTTTCAGATGCACTGCGCCAAGAGAATTTGGAAGCAAAGCCTCCTCCTATTTTTCATGAAGCAAAGGAAAACAATAATTTTCAGATGAGATTCTTGAATGAAGGAGAGAATGGTGTCTACAAATCTCTCATCTTTTTGTGCCCCATAAATCATCGATGTTTTCTTATTTTCTAAATAATTCATTTCGTCTAGCTAGTAGTTTATTTTCTAGGAAACTATTTATCAGTAGAAGTATTATTGAATAGAGATTTAGGGGCAGTAGCTAGTACCTTTTCATTTCTTGTTAGTTTTTATTATTATCTTGTATTAGTAAAATGGATTATGAATGTAGTTTTATTTTGAGAGCTTTTTCTCCATGCATTAAGCTTTGTTTCAAAATTATGTCCACAATCAACTTTTGCATGCACTATTTTGACTGACGAAACCAGGATGAAAATTAAAGGGGTTCAATTTTGAAAAAAATAAAATAAAATGGCTAAAATAAATTAAAAATAGTTAAAGTATCACAAAAATGTAAAAATAAAGCTAGAGGGGCTTGAACCCATGACTTCTACCCTTTAAAAGTAGAATTTAACCAACTAAGCTACACTTTCACTTAATTTATTTAGACTTTTATCATATATATCACAAAAATTTAAAAAAGCGTATATAGAATAAAACGATATCAAAAAACCTAGAGGTACAGCCCCCCCCCCCCCCCCGCCCCCCCCCAAGTCCGTCCATGACTGCAATACCACTCATAAAATGTTATGTACCCCCGTTTCTTTTCAATTGCAAATTATTTGATCACTTTCTACCTATAAGAGTTAAATTATAAAAATTTTGACCATGAATTTTAATTCTTCGCTAAGAAATATGTAAAGTTAGAGTCGATAGCCATGAAAAGTCAAACAAAACAAAAATTTAAAATGAAAAATTACTAATGAGTAGTTAATGAAGTGGAGTTGGTTTTCATGATTGAGGAATATTAAGATTTGGTTTAAAGTTATAAAAGATCGAAAGTGCCGCCTTCTACATGCATGTCTACATCTCATGTACGTACTTATTAAAAAATACCTCTCTTTAGTCTTTTCTACAATTAGATGGGCATACGTCTAGCTAATAAGTTTAGAGTATAATCTTCTAAACTAAAGAAATAAACAAGAGTATGTACCCCTTGACTTCAACCTTCAAATTTATCTACTTAAATTGAGGATGAAGGTATTTTTGGATGATGAGGGACAAATTCAAATTATTTTAAGATATGTATTCACTATATCATTTAAAATACGAAAAATCATATGAACATTCATCTAGAAATGTATAAGTGAATAAAAGCAATATGAAAGTGAGGACGAGAGTATTTGGATCAGGGACGGGTCCAAGATTTTAGTATAGGATGTTTATTTCGTAATTTAAAATTTAAGAAGTCACAAAAACATCCATTTAGAATATATAAACAACAAACAATGCTTGTAGCAAGTTTTGATCTAAACAACTTTTATAATTTAGTTAAAGACTTGATCATTTGATCCATTTATTTTTTATATAGGATATTCTTGTAGAAACTCTACACATACTAAATCTGCCTCCCTGGATAAGCTTTTCATTTGATTATCAATGTATGATTATGAATTAATAAGAAATCATTATGAAAAGGCTTGGTTAAAGGGACCTATTGAATTTCCAGTTGAAATTGGATAACATTTTTTCTTTGTAAATTAGTGTTGAGTCAAATGTCAAACAAAGAATCTTGTGATCACTAGACTAGGTCATCGATTAACCCAACTGGACAACTTTTTTGCATAGGAGAAGAGGTATTTATACCATTTACTCCATTTTTTTTAATACTTCGTGCAAGCATCCAAAAGAGATTGTCAATTTTATAAATTTTAATGGTTCATTTTGTAATTTTGCATTCGAATATTTTTACATATATATGTTGTTTGTTAATTTTAAACTAGGCAAAGTAACATTCCAATATTTGGGGTCCAGTTGTAATTCAGTAATATAAGTTAATGGTTTGGTAAAATAAAAAATGTACGTGAGGCAATGAGGTACTAAATTTGACAACTTTATTTGATAGATAAAACAAGTATTAATGTCAGATTACATTATTGGCCCTAATGTTTGCCATATTCTAAATTCTAGCGCTTTTGTTTTATACAAAGTCCCTTTATTTTGCTTTCACTTTTTCCCTCTCTTCCTTTGCTCCTAAAGGAAGACTCCTTTATTTTCCATTAGATGGACATATCTCATTTATCAACATTACCATATAAAGTTAATGGCTCCTAAAGTGAACAAGAATAAATACTATCGACTCAAAATGCCATCGCGTTTCGTTTTGGATAACACATTATAAACCGAAAACGTCAATTAAAATGAACTGAAAGGAGTAGTAGATCGCACATAACTTTTCTCATTGTCACGAAGATTTCGAGCAGCTATTACAATTTATAGATGACGTTCAACTTAATTCCGTCCTTTAGTCAGTAGGAAATGCTCTCCGTGCTTGAGTCATGGAAACTAATACTAATGAACGTACAAAATTTTAAATACAACACAAACTACTATTTCACCAAATGATCTTGCAGGTTTGAAGTAATTGTCACCTTTTGGTTCTCTGAGGAATCCAGTTTTGCCTTCTCATCTGCTTCTTTCTGTGCTTTCTTCTTTTCAAGCTCGATTTGCTTGCAGTTTTCATCATGTGCGCGTATGAACATTCTCACAAAATTGTGCAAAGTTGATACAACTGCAGTAGCAGAACATCGTTATATTAAGAAATACTTGAAAACGCCTAGTGATTTCCTGCTTATCCCCCTCGATGAACCACTCAACTCCGTTGACATGAAAGTTTTCTTAAACAGATGTAGTACTTCGATGAAGTAAATTTTATCTTTACATGAGGTCAAGAATTTGGATTTGCGGAAAACAAGTTAATGAAAACTAGACGAGAATGATGTCAGTAGATTATATAGTGACCCGACCAGTTCTTCTTTCTATTGCCACATGTAGCACAAAGATATTGAACACAAACTTGAATTATGCTTAGAGATGTAGTCATGGCATATTTCTTGGTATAGAAAAATTTATACGACTGAGTTTAAACGGTAATACCTTGCTCAAATGGGACGCGAGCTGGATCTTCTCCGAAATAAAGGGACAAGGCATCCGCATCTCGTCCCTAGTAACCCATAAAATTGATCAAGTTGCAGTTCATAAATTTTGCAAATACTACAATATAAAGAGCTTACACAATAAGCCTTACCACGGAGGCATAAAGTGATGCCAGTGATCTTACTTCACCTTCGGCCGATGGCAGAAACTTCATCAATGCCTGGAAAATGGGAAAGACCATATGGTTACTGCAGTTTACTAAGGGCAATAAAAAAAATTAAAAGGATTTCCAAATCGATGCATGTCAACGTTTTAGCAAGTCCGAGAGTACATGATTTGACATGATTCATAGAACAAAAAACTTTTCCAAACAATACTTAAATCATACTCAAGTAAGGAGACAACTTGAGGAGAACAAAAGATGGTCAGGAATTAATTACAATTAAAGGACAAATGCATTTTCTCAAGCAAACCATACCATAGCTAACATTCTTCAGTCATGGAGAAATAGTGCATCTTAAATAAGATCTGTATGAATTACTATTCCCATAGAAAATGATGACTTCAAGGTCACTTTTCAACTACTGTTTAGCAGCTTCTCAAGAAGTAATATTATAGAAAAGGTGGCGTGTGTGTGTGTGGGGGGGGGGGTTAGCTAGACGATTGCAGGTCATATAGTAACGTAACAAGGACCGAAGTACCTTGCAGAAACTATCAGAAACTGAACCGTCATTTTCTGACAGAGTGAGTTCTTGTATTAGTTTCTCCAGCCCTCTGCCGATGGCTTGCATTTCCTCGGCCAAATACTTTAGTTGGATCTGCTCGGTGAAACCATAACAAGATATGAGATGATAGATAAATGTTTCTGCGACAGCTTGAATGATGCATGCAATTATCTTGCATGGTGCAAAGTTGTACATCATCCCTAAAAGATACTAGTAAAGTTTTGACTTTTGATGATTGCATTTTAAACTTCGTACTGAAATATATAAATGGATAATATTTTTAATCTTCTTTGAGATTGACATGGTAGTTTTGGTTCAAAACTTCACATCAACGTAACGTGTCAATGCTATATGGAAGCTGATAGAGAACATAAGTTATTTTCCAATATGACTAATGTAAAATTGATACCTTCGTTGCAGCTTCCAAATTGAGAAGGTCCTCCGGGAAATTTAAGAGTTCTGATAACTTTTCTGACAGCACCTACAACTCAGTAACCATGTCAATTAACAGGAGATAGATCTCAGATAAAGTTAGGTAGTAGTTTTACTATCTCTGACTAACTCTACATTGTAACACATTCAGTGTATATGAACCCCATTTTACTGTCTGACCAGAATATGTGAAAGTTCTTCGCCTTATTGCTAAATATCATGAGTAGTAGATAAAGTTGTACGACGATTTATGTCAAAAGAGAAGAGACAAATTTGGACAGGAGAGAAACCTCCCCTCCCTGTTGCTTTATGTTTTGATGCAGTTGGGGTTGATAAATCTCATTTCAATGGGTAGTAAGAAACTAAGAACGACTAATCAGTACTATTAACCAAAAAAGAGACCAGCATGCATTCAATACCTAAGGAAAAATACAGGATACCGCTTTTACCTTGCAGAGGTAGTGCATCAAGGTCATTTTGTTATTTCGTGATCGTGTATCCGTCAACTTCAAAAGACTGTCCAACCGAAATCCAACAGCAGATCCTATACATTGCATTTTTTCAGGATTCAGCAACAACAGTAACCACAGGAAACATATATACATGCTTAGACATTGAAACCATAGAAATATTTTCCTAGAATACCTTACTTTTGATTGTTTTCGTATACTAAAAAGATTCGTAGTGCCATTTGCAACATTTCTCAAAAATGCATGAGAATAAATAGTATTTTCCTTAACATGGTATAATTTGCTCATCTTAGATAACACATGGTAATTATACTTTACTCTGATCATGAAAGTAGTCCATCAGCAATAAGTTATATGTTAAGAGTACTATAAACACTCCTGGTGCCATGAATTGGTACCCACAGGCACTTTCTCTGCAATCAATTGTAGTTCCTCAAAAAATTACAAACGAAAAACTGTGTTGAGTAAGTTCTTTATCGTGCCAATACCTATACTAAATCAAGTAAACTCCGTACTTTGCAAATCTCATCTCTTATTTTAATGAAGCTTTTTTGTGTGATTAACCATTTTGAATGCCGAGGAATCACAATGTAAAATGGCAGGGCAGTTTCCAACAACTAATGAATAAGAAGGGGAAAGGAAAACTCTGAAGCTCTGCTTACCTCTTGCAGTTCCTTGATTTAAAGCATTGCCTAGGGAAAGAATAGTCTGCATGATTCTTTTCAACTTCACGGAATTTCTGACCTGTCAAAACATAAGCTATGTGGGCTGAGAGCTGAGGATAATCTGGAAAAAATGCAAAAACTAACAAAAGGGACTACAAGGCTTACCTCCTCGCATGCGGAATTTATCACATTTAAATCTTTCTTCAAGTCAGAAACCTAAAGAATTTAGAGTCAGATGAAGCGAAAAATATACAAGGAGCCAAAAGAAATCACATTTTGATGATGAAAGCATACGACACTAACCTGGGAATGAAACTGAATTTTGAAGGCGAAGACTCTTAGCTTAGATTCCACACGTGGAACTTTCATTAACTCCAAAAAGAACTGCATTACATACAGAAACTCATGCTCGCAGGGGAGTGGGAATATTAAGGATTGATAGGATATCGTGCAACATAATATTTAATCAGAGCTCCTTACTTGTTCACATTTCCCTAGGTTCTTTTCATCGCCTTTGTAGTTCTGGAAACAACATCACACATTAAAATGAAGTGAGATTCCTCATCAACATGCTGAATTTTGAAATTGCAATGCCAAGCATTAGGTGGTGAAATGGCTACAAAAGTTTAATTTTAACTCTAACCTTTGCAATACGGGAGGAAGTAATTTCACATTATCGAATTTTAATCTAATACTGAATCTCACCTTCAAGAGGTCAATTTCTTCTTTTTTTGGACAAAACTTAATGAGGTTCTCAACCTGGTCAACATCTAATGATGAATCATCCAAAGTCATGATAGAGGTCTGTCGATAATCAAACGAAGTCAATCACAGTTCAATTCAGAATAAACAGTACTACTGCAATCGTTTAAAATAACCTAACTGAGTTTTGTGGGTCAGACTTTTAAGATTTGACATTGAAAGTTCTTCCAGTTTCATTTAGTACTAGGATCTCTATGTAATATTTTCAGTGTTGTATATGTTTAGTCCTAAATGTTAGCACAAACAATTCTAATTACAAACCAAAGCTCATTTCCCTACACAAACCTTAGATTGCTGACTTTTATTATTAGTTAGTGTCAGAAGTTTGTACACAAAAAGAGTGAACTATATCATCCAAATAGGAACTTAGGTAGTTAAATATCGGAAAATCTCTGAACATTAACTGAAGTTGATGCTAAGGAGAGAACAGATGAGATCAAAATGAAACAGGTTTATTACCGTTAATTCATGCAAAGGAACCTTAACTTTTGTCAGCATAATTTCGCAATTGTATGCCCTCCTGAGTTCAATCTGCAAGAACCAGTAGCCTTAATCGCATATGTCAATTTGTCTCAAAGGTAATTATTAAATTGTTTGTAAGACGATAAGAAATACGAAACAAGATTCGTCAACATTAAAATGCTATGCTTGTTTAATTCCCGATAGTATATTGATGCATAGTATTTTTAGTGTACTTTATTGTTTACATGATTATTTTTGTTAATGAGTGTCAATTAATCCCTCAAAGTTTGTTAAGCTTGACTACTACAAGGCAGATGTGAATCTTTTAAGGATGGCTAATCTTTCATATCAGCATGTGTGAACTGTGGAAAGCTGAATGATTTCACAGTTTTTTTTTTTCCTAATGATTTACATTTTTTCTGGAGGAGATGAGCTGAGAGAATGCTGAATCAAATTTCTTGGATTTAACAATATCTTGAGAAGGAAGTAGCTTAAGTGAATCCACAACCACCGACCTTTTCCTTTTTAACGTCGCGAATCAAACCTTGACACGCGAATCAAACCTTGACACATAACTATTCACTTTCCCACTTTAGCAAGCATCACGGAACATAGAAGTTGCAAAACATAATTCCCACATTGTGACTCATTCAAGAAGTCATCATTTACTGGATAGCGATTAGGGACCATCACGTATAATCTCTCATTTTTAATGACATATAGACATTGGGATACGAAAATTGGATCACGCAAATTAAAGAGCTAGTGAATACTTAATAATCATACTCAGCATTGTTTTCATCAAACTTCTATATCAAAGTGGTCGAAAAATTGGAATATGTGAAAGTAAACTGTATGCTAGTGCAGAAATACAAAAAGACAATGCGCCATTCACCTTTACAGGAATAAGAAAAGAACTTATGCATGGTTACCAGATTGACTTTCTCGGATTTAGGTCCTAGATTTCGACTAGTGGATCTCTGGAGAGTACTTTGGCGATCCGAATTTGGAACTGAAGCTGCAAATAGATTCTCAAGTTCAGACATATCGATTTCAGGAGTCCTGGCAAAAAAATCATGAAGAGTCCAGAAGTCGTTAAATTATACATCGAAAAGAGGAATGTTGTCATGGAAAAAAGTGCAAGTAGTTATGACATATGAGACCAGATAATAAAGAAGAAAAAGGTACTGTCATACTGTGAAGCTTCCTCTGGCTTTTGTGCCTCAGCCCACAGGCTACCTTGAACGGCCCTCGTCAACTTCAGCCAATGGTATGGCTTAAGGTTAGACTTTTTAGATTGTAATTGATTCCTAGGAGTTGATCTAGGCGGCATCCTTCCCTTCGCGCCAAGAGGAGGAGTAGGTGGAGATGTAAAAGAGGCACTTCCAGATTTGGGCAGAAAAGATGGAGCTGGTGGGGGTGGAACGAGAGGACTATGTTGATTTATTACAGGCATGGATTCTTTCCGCATCAGATGCGGAGGAGGAGATGGAGGAGGTTTCGGGACTCTAGACGATTCCAGTGGGAAATGAGGAGTAATATCACGCACGAAATGTTTTTCTATTACAGCTGGTTGAGGACTAGGAGGTGCAGGTACCGAAGAAGTTGGTGCAGCAAGTTGAGCTCCTTGTCGGGCAAAACTTTGTGGGGAAGGTGAAACTGGCACAGAGGACGAACAACTACAATTTGTAGCCAACTCTGAACCTGGAAGAGATAGAGGCAATTGAGGTATTGCTGGTGAATTTTCATGTAGCATGAACGAAGACATGGCCTTCGTACTAGACATAGCATATGGAGGAGGAGGAGGAGGTGGTGGTGGGGCTAGAGGAGAGGAATCATTTAGTTTGGGAGCCAATGTTGATGTCATAGGTTGTGGAGGAGGAGATGGAGGTGTTACCTCTCCTGGGGGTGTTTGAGAATGAGGAGTTACAGGAGATTGTGGTATATTCATAGCCTCTGAGCGAATTTCTTTTAGGTGGGGTGTTGGAGATTTTCGCATGGTGGAACCTATGCTGCATAGCATGTCTTTATCTGAGAGAGGGAATGATGGTGAAATAGCATGCCTCTGAGACAAGGTCACTGCATTTAAACCTTTAATGTCAGGCGCAAAGTGATCATTTAGTAGAGCGGAAATTCCAAGATCTGATGGTGCACTGTGATATCTTGAAAGTGGTACAGGAGAGCCTTGTAAAGACTTGCAATAGGATGTTGGATTAGACATTGAACCTTTAGGACTTGTCCCCAACGCAGGTCTAGATTCAGCAGATTTGTGGGCGGCCAATTGTTGTTCCTCAACTTCAGCAGTAGAACAACTGGTACCTCTTTTTAAGTCCACGGGTTCTGACATCTCTTCAGTTTCTGCAATGTTCATATTTTGAATGGGCTTGGTTTCTGATTCTCCCTTTGCAGTTGAAATGTCCACAGGTTTGTCGCTAGCTTCAGCAAGTATCTGAAGGTACGCTGGTGTTTCTTGAATTTCAGCAGCAGAACTCTTGGATACTCTGTCTGACTCTTCAGTTTTAGCTACAGTTGTATTTGGTAGGCAAGCAGTTTCTTTTGCACTCTTTGTGGAGAAAAGTTCCTGAATGTTGGCAACGGAACTCCTGGAGCCTCTATCTGTGTCCACATAGTTTGACATCACTTCAGCTCCAGCTTCACTTATATTTTGAGTGACTAAGATTTCTTTTGCCATCTCATTGAGTAAAATATTCGACTTTTTCCCTCCAGTTACTTGAGAAGAAAAACCACCAGCCAATTTTTCACTAAAAATTTGAGGAGAAACATCTTCTAAATTTGTAACCTCCTTCGTAGAGTCCCCCTCTTGTTCAGAAGATCTTTGCGGGTCTGCTTGCAAGACCTCCAATTCTATTTCAACTGAAGGACCGCTGACATCTTTTCCCGACTCCGCGTGTTTTACCATCTCTTCAATGGACTCTGTCATCCCTTCAGAGTCACCCATGCTTAGGCCTTCTGCTACCTTGGCTTCTTTTGCACCTTGTTGGGATATACTCTCCAACTGTTCCAGATCTTTAGCCTTATGAACCAAGTCACTATCTGAAAGTTGTCTTTTGGTAATGGATACTACATCTACTTTTTTTGGGAGACTTGATGCAGCAAGGTTATGGATTATATCAAGTGCAACATCTGGTTTTGAACATATGAAGTCCACATTGCTAAATATCTCTTGAACCTTGCTGAATGCTTCCATAGGAAGACCAGCCTTGTCCCAGGCTACAGGCAATGATTGTGTACGCATTGAAGAAGCTGAATCCAAGTCGGAGAAAATGATCTATATTGAGGAAAATGAAAGAAGAAGTTAATTCACTAACAGATATTATACGGAATCAGAAAAATTCACAGGCAGAACAATTTACACACCTCGGACCTGAATCCATTGGGGAATTGTTCCTTAACATTCCACAATATGTCAATTTCATCCCGGTTAAGCATTAGAATGTTTGATCTAATAAGGGCTGTGTTAAACATGACACGGAACATCATCTTTTCTTTCATGAGATCATCATCCAACGTTATACATTCTAGCACAACATCACCTTGAATATGGCAATTGATGTCAATTTTCACCAACTCATATTGAGCCTGTAAGAAATGTAAAATGTGTTCTATAAATAACGCATTGCATGAATGTATATGTTTTAGGGGTTCTGCATTTTCCCAATAAGGTGTACTTATTATTATCTGAAAACACTTGGCAAAGAAGGATACTATCATACATATTATGCTTTCGAGAAATATGTTTACTAGTAGCTGGAACTAGTAGGACAGAAATTTGAGAATGCCACTTGAATAAAGGAGGCATGACTTCAGTCCTCTTAAGGTGGCCAAACTATTTGGCTACTCATATTTAGCTATACTGTGTGAATACATCAATAGCATACACCGAGGGATGTCCAATACTTCATGAATTTTCAATATTAACATGACACCAAAATGGATTCGGAGCTGGAAAGGAACACTAAAAAATTATTTAATATCTGAAGTTAGAATTAACAGACAGGCATATATAATATGTTAGTTCCAAACATTTTCATTTTCAAGCTAATTGGACAAGCCAAGCAAATATCTGACTTCTTACCATATTACTTGAATGTAAAAAACAAAGAAGAATGTTCCTTAATTCAGTTTTAAGAATGGTTTGTTAGAGCAGCTAAATTTATTCAAAGAAGTGTCATGAAAGTAAATTATGCAGAATGGAACTCACCTGGTTTAATCGCCGAACAAGTTTTCTTTCTTTAGGCGTGGAGAACAGAAGCTTAGATGAACGATCATCGGCTGTAAGAGGATTCTGACCGTATATTCTAAATATCGGACGACAACCTCCACTTCCATCGATATCTGGGATCATTCTCAAAATGACGCAATCCAATATTAGTGATCTATCAACAGGTGGCCAGACTGTACCAACATTTCTTCTGGATATATACTGAAGATACCGCAATTGCGAAGGTAGTGGATTCAGGGGACAAACCAGATTCAGAAGCTCACGAGGAGCTTGTCTGTATATCATGTCTAAAGTTCTCTGCTCAGCATTGTACTGCTTCTGGTAAATTAAGAGGCCAGCAAGCATGAAAGCTAGAACAGGCCATCCACCACGTTCACAGTGCATAAGAAGCACATTCCTCTGCCCAAGAGAAAGCCAATTTTCGCTTGTTCTGAGAAAATGGTGGATCATCTCCACTGTTAGTACTGGGCAATTTTTATACTGTTGTGGATAATCAATTACAGTCACGTCATAGTTAGACAATATTTTATCAAAAAGTGTTTGATAATCTCCCTCGCATATATTAAAAGCCATGTATGAAGCATCCGGGATGTATTCCTGGAGTTGACCTATTATTCCTTCTACGTAAGTTTTGAATTGGTTCTCCTCCATTATTTCTGTGGTAAAGCAGCAATCAAACACTGTCAAACAGTAGATATTGAAGATTAAATTCAAGTTTAATCTTGCTAAAATGGAACAGCCAAATAAACTGCACACTTAAGCAGTTAAAAAAACAGAAAGCAGCAACAGATGTCCAAGTCTTCACGCCAAATTATTAGAATGTGTCAGACAAATGAACTTAGTTTCTATGATCTTTCACATTCCCAATCTTCAAAATACAAATTATTTATTAAAACTAAGGCTATAAACAAGACAACTGTGAATAGGAAATTGGGGTTGAGCTTTGTTTGCAGTAATTTTCCTATTAGATAACATTGAAACTCTCAACCGAAGTTAACTCTTAATGTTCCATACCAATACTGTTTCGTTTAATCTCGTTAAGACACCCGATGCACTTTGATGGATATACAATGACATTCTCTAAGCATTCAAAAACTAACAGCGGCCAACTCGCTTACCTAACCTCAACTACGCAGAAACTTGCTAATTATAACAGCTTAGCAAACACACTGCAGTTCTACAACACTAATTTACATTTGCTAGTCTAGATTTGAGCAGAAGTGAAAGTAGTAATATTGTTTGATGATATTTACATACACTGTATGCTAATAAGAAGGCAATACAATGCATCTCCAAATATTTGAGTCTACCTAGATTACATGATCTGTAGCCTTCCCTTCCAAATACTACTCCACACTATTTCTTTTTATTCATTGTCAGACTGAACATGAAAGAAAAATGATAACCATACTACTACTGCTACTAAATGCAGCAGCTATTCCGCAAATAATTTCCCAACACTCTTACATAAATTAACATCTTCAGCAACTATCTCCTCTGCTAATATCGGAGTATATCTAGGGAACTTCATAGGCATTTTGTCACACTTTTATGAATTGAAAAAATAACTATAACAACATTATATCTATCACTGTTTACTCATATATTATTCAACTTCAATATGCCCCAACTCTCCAAAGAGTCTCCCGACTAGGGGGTCGGATAATATGCACCCTTACCCCATGGAAGCGGCAAGGCGGTTTCCAAATTGATTCAAGAATGAAGTGCAAAACAATCTACTACTTCACAATGCATATAGCAAATCTACTACTCAAATTTCATTGAGATACAAAACTAAAGTGCTTCTATAACATACCAAATACTCTTTCAGAGATCTCCAGTAGCCCATCAGGGGGCTTCCTATAAATGAACCTACGATAATGTGCCATTTTTACTTAGTGTCCACTTCTTGCAACAATTGAACGCAACAACTCATCAAAATAATATTCCAAATGTTCCCAAAGCTGCCAAATTTAGATAAAATTTCTTGCAAAATGCTACTATAACCCCATCAACTAATTTTTCAAAATGCTCCCAAACTTGCCACCTTCAATTGAATTCTTTTTGCAAAATGCTCCACTACCCATCAAATATTTTCTCAAAATGTTCCTAAAGTTACCACCTTTAATTCACATTTCATCCAAAATGCTCGACCAAATAATTATAAAATGTACATAATATTTGATGATATAAGGACATGGGTATTGATTTTGGTTGAAGGAATAAAACAAGATTCACTGACTCACTCAATCTTTATCTATTTTTATTACTTTGTTTTGAATTTTAAGAATGTGGGTACACATGCAGTGTTATTATTACATCTGAGAGACACTTGAAGAGAAAGTGAAGATAAGTTCTGAAAAGCTAACAATTCTTTTGTCCCAAAAGGGTTGTTAATGTTGGGTGAGGTGGTTGAATGGTTCTTGAATTGGTCCTTTTCTACTTTTCTTGCACAACACAGGAATTGTAGGATCTCAGACATTCTTATGGATGGGAATGTTTGCTTGTCAATTTTTCCAAAGAGCTTGTTTGTTTGTTATACATACCAACACCATATCCAAATAGTGTTATTGAAGAAATCAAATGACTATTTTACCTCTCTCATATTATGGATGTAGTTATAGTGGGGCAACACTATACACACACCAGAATAGTGATTTACTATTGCTGGAAATGACTATTTTGCCCCCCCATTTATCTTCCTCATCTACTACGGGACAAAATAGTTATTTAACTCCTCAAAAAACACAATTTGGATGTGTATAAAGGTTCCTGTTTGGTACAATATATCTCATTAGCCTTCATCTTAATTGACGTGTTTTATTATGATCGATAATTTTTACACTTTCTTATTTGATTATGACATTTTCTGGCTTTATTGCTTTTTTATGTACTTTTATATTGTAAGTGTACCATTATTATTATTCGTTGGATGTAAAAGTCATTGACATTTGTTAAAGATGAAATTTCGATTGAATATGTACATTGTAATGTGAAAAGATTGGGTACATCAATACTATCCATGCATCAGGTTCATCAAGGGGGTTTGGATATAATATATTATAAATTAAGGGTCACGATGCAATTATTTATATAATTAAGGGTCACGCTACAATTATCTATATATTTGTGGGTCAATTTACAAATCACATATATATTTACTACTTTTATTTTGAATTGATAAATATGTGGTACTGTACCATTGTTATAATATAATTTGGGTACAAGTTATGTTGATATTATTTCTTGTACCAATAATGAAGTTTCAAGTGGGTACAGTACCCACGTAAAACCTTTAAATGGGTACCTGATACACCTGATGCATGGAATTATTGATGCACCGAAACCGGACTCAGGCTGAGTATGTTTTCGAATAGTTTAGCTCCACACCACTAAAATACAATGAAACATTTGGTTTTTATTAGTCTATTAAAAACAAAGGATCATATGAAACATGCTGATTGATATTCTTATTTCCTTTCTTGATTAAAAAACAACATTAAAACAAAACTAAAAACAAAACTATTCGAAAAGCAAATGGGTGAGTCTAAAGCTACTTTCTACAAAACTAAAAACAATGACAGAGTTCATCTTTGTTAGTCCATTTTAAACAAAAAAATCATATTAAAAATGTTGACATTGTGCAGTTCATCTTTGTATTGCAACTATTATTTCTTCTTAAGGTAAGACATTGTGCAGTTCATCTTTGTTAATGGTAAACTGTTTGAATTTTGAACTCAATATTTTGTTTATGTTGTATAGCATTTGTTAATATAAATATTCCCTTCCTCGGTTCTCTTTTACATGTCGTTCTAACCATTTGCACATATATTAAGAAAAAGTAAAAGAGAGTAAAAAGTTACAATCAATTGAAACTATATAATTGGTTGGTTGATAAATTCAAAGTAACAAGTAATTAGAATGTATATTGAAAATATAAATTTGTAATTAATTATGCTAGAACGACAAGTATTTAGAAACAAAAATTTGAGGCTAAAACAACAAGTAAAAGAGAACGTAGAGAGTATTGATGATAAAATTTTCATGTATTTTTACTGTTGAAATGAATGTTATGCGTGTCAATTGATGCTTATGGGTTGTTACTTGACATCTCTTAAATATGGAGGTAGCAGTACATAAGGGCGGAGGTAGCAAGTGCCACTGGTGCCATGACAACCAGTAAGAGTTTAGTTTTAAAAGAAAAAGAATAATTTTTTTTAAATTTTAAATATATAGCCTAATTACTTTTATGGTCTGTTTGGATTGGGGTGAATCAAGGGGAATCAGGGAGAATTTAGTTTTTTTTTGTGTTTGGGAACCTAATAATTTTCTACCCTAGGAGAAACTATTCCCCTTGATTCACCCCCATTACCCTTCATTCCCCTCCAAATCTCTACCCTCCAAATCCAAGGGGAATCAAGGAGAATACAATATTACACATTAAAATATACTATTCTCCCTGATTCCCCCTGATTCCCCTAGTTCAAAATCATGGTACCCAAACAACAATAAAATATATTCTCCCTGATTCCCCTTGATTCTCTTCCCCTAGGAGATTCACCCCAATCCAAACGGACCATTAGTTTTTACCTTTTGACAATTTTTTCTTTTACATCTTGACACTTTTACTTTTCACCACACCATACTCTAAATCCCTATGGCATGTCTGGATCGGAGTGAATTTAGGTGAAATTTATCATTCACCCTATTTCGAACCAAAAAAAAAATCCAAAGTTAATGAATGTAGGTTAACACATTCACCCCCATTTCGTCTCAAATCATTCACCCCCAAATCGGTGTGTAATGCTAGTTTAACGAATTAATTTTTTATTATTATTATTATATCAGACTAGAATACCCACCAATAATATTTCTCTCCATCAATATTATTTGACTCCAAAAAAAATACGTTCCCTCGTTAATGAACTGGCGCCTATTTTCTTTCTTATAAATTGCAGCCTATATTATTTCTTAGCATTGCAGGTAGAATTAGATTAAGTGAATTGGGTGACATGGCATTCCGGTAGAAGATTTATTTGGCACATTTTATTTATACTAGTATATAATAATTAACATTGAGTTCATAAATAGTTTTTTTTGTCTAAACAACTTTTGGCAGAAATGATAAAAAAAAACTAAGTGAAGTTGAGGAGGCAACTTAAACATATAATAGTATTAGAAGACAATTTGAAACTTACACGAAAGAATATGGCAACAAGAAAATAAGCTTATTTTCTCCAATAAAGTACGATATGCTATTTTATGATAGATTTAAAATTTCTACTACAAAGTAAAAACTAGCTTAAAATCCGAGATCTACTCAATGTGCATTCGAAGAGTAGTGATTGCAGGTCTCCATTACGATAGGTTTGTAACATCTACTAGATGTTCAAATTTTCATACGATGTCATACTTCTTCATGCTGATTGAACTCTAGGAAAGATCCTAGCCTGCAAAGGATTCTTCATAACCACAGTGAATTCTTGTTTCTCAGAAAGATCAATGCTATTTGGATCTCCATCAACAGCCTCCCACTTGAAACTCCAAACCAAATTGGCAACAAAATATTCCAGATGCAATAGAGCCAAAGAAAAACCTGGACAAATTCGTCTTCCAGCACCGAAAGGCATCATTTTTATCTCCCTGCTTCCAGTGATATCGAACCCATCGTGATCATCAACATTGTTTGAAGAGTTCAAGAATCTTTCAGGCTTGAATTCCATTGGATTTTCCCATACATTTGGGTCCCAACCCAAATCTGCCACCATCACATTCACTGTGCCATCCTTGGGGATCACATAGCCTTCAAATTCCACTTCCTCTGATACAGAGTGGGGGAGCAGGAAATGACCTGTTTGTCGAAGCTAGAGAATAAGATCGAGGGGGCAGCCATAAAATTTGTAAAAAAAATAGTAGTTCGACAAAAGTTGCAAAATTTGAGTGGACGCGATGCATATGTTATAATTATTTTCCAACTCAAGGCGCCAACGAAAATAGGATGTGGCAGCCACTGACCTGGTGGGTGCCTCCTTAGAGCTTCCAAAATCACTGCTTTCAAGTATGGCATTTTCTGCAAATCTTCCTCTTTCACAAACCCCTCTTCGAGTTGAGTTTCTCCAACAACCTGGAAAGTCTCCTGGTAGACCTTTTCTTGAATTTCAGGAAACTTCACCAGATTAGCCATAATCCACTGCAATGCAGTAGCAGTAGTATCCGTCCCAGCGTTAAGAAATTCCGAACAAATGCTCACCATTTCATCCATATTGAGCTTTCTCTTCTCATGAGGAAGCTGCAAGTCAACTAGTGAATCAACATAAGCCACAATATCATCTTCTAAGTCTCTTCCTTCCTGCTTTCGACGTTTTGCCTCAATGCGAGCTTCAATAAGGGGAACCAGAGTATTGTCTTGATCTTGGCGAAGTTGAAGAAGCTCATTCCATTTCTTGCGGAAGATAATCTTCCCAAGTTTAGGAAACAAATTGAGTATACTCAATCCTCCAAATCTCAACAACATTTTCCTCTGGATTTCTTCAATTTTCTTGATCTGTTTCTCATCAAGCTTGTCTCCAAAACTCATAAGTGCCAGAAGGCAAAACATGGCATACTGGAAATGGTCCATGACTTTCACAGGCTCCCCAGACGCAGATTTCAATCTTCCGATGATGATTTCAAGAACCCATTTTCGAGCTGAGGAGTAAGATTTGATTCTTGAAGGGTGAAGAATCTCCGACGTGAGGTTGCGGCGGAGGATGCGCCATGTTGGACCATAATAAGCAGAGCTGATGTTATGCTGGTTGCTACTGAACACCTTGTGATAAGATTGACACAGATAAATAATAATGTATTCAACATCAATTTCAATAAACAAATGATCCTCTAACCATATCATAGGTTCGATTCTATCTACCAATACTTAATTCGTGCTAGTTATCGACATGGAAAGTAAAAAGATTAAAAAGACACTTTCACCTAAGTGGCATATGGGGTCGGATAGTAACGTCCCCTATGAAAGTGTAAACAATATCTACTACTCGGACTTGAGGATACATAAAAAACAAGCAGTACCGTCCCTAGTATAATGATCCGTTTTAATTTACATTCACAAGCCACAAAACATTCAATCTACAAAAAAAGAAAAACTCGATACCTTGCTAATAGGTGGGGGTTTGGGGCGGTTTGAGAAGATGGCACCATTCTGAACAAGAGCTTTGTGAGCTAGAGCATGGCTGGAGATGAAGATGGCTGGTCTGGAAGTGAACCAGAAGGTGAAGATTGGGCCCTTCGTGTTTTTAAGGTCTCTCAATATCAATTCTATGTCTGAAAATGATTTTTTTCTAAGCAACAATAAATTCCCGATTATGGGCAACCTGAAATCTCCAGGTGGAAGCTTATTTTTATTAGTATTTCGATGTGGGACGAGGATGTTCACTACAGATTTGAGTAGAGCACATATGCAAAGTGTGCAGATGACCAAAAACCAGGTCTCCATTTTCTTGAGAAATTGATAGAGGATTTGTGGTGTAGATATGTATGGTGATGATGAATAGGAAGTGATGATGATGATGATGATTCTATTGTATAAATATATGGAGCATCACTAGGTATTTATAGGTGAAGATTAATTATGGTAAACAATACTCCAGATATACTATTAATTATTTGAATTAACATGGAAATAAATCATTCTAATACTACTAGTAAAAGGGGCCCGGCAATTGCCGGGCCGAATTTTTGACATAGCAACGCCCGGGACTAACTGAAAATAGTTTATTTTAGAAGGTGCAAAACAATCATATTAAATATGTACAGAAAATGGCGATTTTACACATTCGATGCCTTCATATGCGCATCGAATATAACAAAAGATAGGTTTGAACTTCTAATTAATTAAGCTTGGCCTATTTAGATAATCATTACAAAAGAGGGTAGGACTTTGTTCCATCATACACCTCCAAGTTATATGACTGTAGCATTCCCATGTATATGAAGGTGAATTCTCGTTGTTTGATACCTAAAAGTTTTACTTTGCTGGAGTTAAATGGAATGGTATCGTTGCTATGTTGGTCATTTGTCGCTTTAATGGAGACGAAGGGGTGTCGGAAGGCTCTATTGTAGTTGCAAGATGTCCATACGCAAGATGTAAATTAATTAAGGAGTTGGGAATAAAATAACATCTGGACTACCTCTACCAAGAATGTTACAGTTTACTTAGTAAACTAAATTTGTGGCAGATCGTCATCGATCTATAAAAAATGTTCTTAGTAAGAAGCTATGTACCTTAGTGATGCAATAATATGTTCTTCCAGCTTCCAGAATTCTTCTACATAGGCTCAGGAACATAGTATATATATGTATCAAAAACTTATATGTGGACTCACTTGAACACAATCTGCTTAATCCGTACACCACAGCGGCTAATACTCCCCACTTTCTTCCATTCCAATCAGCTAGATATGTTTCGAATGATGATTTAGGCAACTTGAGAACAGGGTGATAGAGGAAAATGATCTTCAGTAAGACAGCAACGAGGACAAATGAAAGTGAGAAGTACAAGAATGCCATGTAAACTACCAAACATGGAACCCCTTTTTTCAGCAGGTGCCATTGGTCATTGAAGGCAAAATTGAATTGGGAAGAAAAGAGCATAGCATTCACCTCCAAAGAAAGTGATTCACATTCATAAGAATACACTCTTCCCCAACACTTATTTATTGGAAATACGATAAGGGAAATTGCTCAAATGTTACAATTAAAATGGTATCTTATTCCTTAATAACCGATGATGGATCTTGATATACCGAACTAACCTAACTCTCAACTCTTTAACATAACGAAAATTGATATACCTTCATTGCTTTTTTATTCTCAAGTTGTAGAAGATAATCTACAGAATCAAACTCTGGTATGTTCCCTTCGCATTTCTGTGTTCCAGATCCATTTTTTCCTCTGTACATGTTTCGCGTATGAATTATCAGCACTAACCTGTATAACATAAACTTCACGATATAAAATATATCTCATACTTTTAGACAACTGGTGTCTCTTCGAATCTGACATCTCTATTACCCTGAAATAGGAAGTGGAGACACAACAAAATCATTGAGACATGAATATATACAGCAGAAAATTTACATCAACAAACCTATTTCACTTGACATAGTTCATAAATGCTCAAACTATAGTCTTGAAAACAGAACCATCAAACATTGTAACACTATAGATAAGAGTTGTTATCAAATAAGACATCAATTAGAGGGTAAAGACTTATTAGACACAATGGACAAAGGTATTACCGAAGCACAACTAAATGTAAAGAAGCAATGACAACCATAGCGATATATATGAACATTGAAGGATATGAAAAATTGAATACATTATGAAAAGACAATTGAACATTACAATCGAATTCTTCAAAGATTAAAACAAAGTAATTGGGAAAATCATATAAGTAATTTCCACTAAATGATGACTTACAGAAGTAACCTTAAACTCAGACATGTTGATGGACATAAAGTAAGCTAAGCTGCGAACCAATTTAGATGAAAAGATGCAATTTCGAGTGAATCATGAATTAGATAAGCAAACCTAAAGTCGAAGAATATTGGTGAAACTCAAATAAGTTGAGATCCGAAGCAATTAAGCCTACGAGATCCTGCTACTAAGAGATATAGGTTGCTTCCTTTGAACGACTTCAGAAAAAGAAAGGGGGAAAGGGAGGCCAATCTCCGGAGACATCAGAAAAATAAGGTATAAATCGCGAATTGATAATCAATTAACTGGGATGACAATTATGAAGATGGAACATACCTATTTTACTTGAAAAAGAAGGCAAATTGATATGAAGATGGTGAATGGAGCGTGGTCAGTATTTGCATTTTCATGGTGCAGAAACATCCGAAACTCTACCAGAAAAAGAAAGGGGATGAAAAAGCCAAAGGGATTAGAGGAAAAAGTCAAGTAGTCAACGAAGTCGGCTTGAAGAAAGGTGAAAGTGGGGAAGGATGGGGACGTTAGGGAGGAGAGGGGTTTATGAGGAAGGGAAGAAAGGGGGGAGGGGGCCGTTGTGTGAGAAAGGAAATTCTGGAGTGTTGCTTATGGTATTACATAGGATGCGTAATGTACAACCAGCTCATGCAGCATATACAAAGTACAATACTTGGTGCACAAGGTACAACCGAATAAAGCAAGAAACATCAGCTCACGCGCTTCTGGGGTATAGACGATATGCGTGTATTACAAGCGCATTCCCCTTTTATATATATCTAAGCATTGTAGATTAGTTTTGAAAAGTGAATTTTACCTGTTCATTTATTCATAAATTAAGTTGTTCGTCTCTCCTTTAATTCGTATAATTTTCTTTATTTATATAATATAATTTGTTTATTTTCTTATATAAGATTTCTGATTTCGATATTATATTTTTGTGTAATCATTCACTAAATATAACTCTCTCAGCAAAATAATTAAAGTTTGATTTTTTTCTATAATGAAATTTTGATCATCAATTATTAATTATTATTTATTATATAACTTAGAAATTTATATAGTTGGATTCATATTATAAAGTACTTAAAAAAAGAATTTTTAACAGTGTAATTAAGGAATAATTTAAAGTTAAACATCTATCTCGATATGTGATAAAAACACTTATTTTGAATTGAAAATAATACTACTAAAATATTAAAGTATAAAATTGAAAATTTAAACAGTCAAATACTCCACTAAAAATCTAAAATTAAAACATGTCTTGGAGAAGGAGTTAATTATTGGCTTGCACAATGGACAAGCTACGTTAGGCTTGACACGTGTGCTGTGTAACTGATTTGGTTTAGATGATTGAGTCGATATTCCGGAAATCAAATTCATTATATATATTCAAAGTACATGAAGATAAATAACTGAGAGGTGGGAATAAGTCGTGGTCTTAGAACTGAATGTTAACAACTTTTACTTTCCTTGCAAGGAAAGGACTTGATAAACATTACCGGATCGAGTTTCTCAATACCCTTCAAAAATCACTCATATTACGTTGTGTATGCATTGCACAACTAAAACAAATTTTAGGTATGAAATTTTTCGAACAAGTAATATATTATAAGTTCTTGACAACAATCGGATCGAGTTACTTATTGCCCCTAAAAATCACTCTTTAAAATCACTATTCATTACAAATTACTTTCATTGAGTAACTACAAGTAAATTTTAAGTATGACATTTCTCGAACGGATAATATCATAAAAAATTTATAATAGGAAAAATTTTCTCTCGTCATTTTTACTGAAAATGAATATAGATCCTAATATTGTGATGGTGCAAGATGCTGCACTACATCTTTCACATAGAATTCAATAACAATTGAGACATAAAATGTGAGTTATAGTAGTGGTACAAATTTATCTATCTGTATGTTGTGTTTCTTGATATATGTACAACCAGATTTGTAATATCTCTTCAAAATTAATGCTTTACTAGCATTGCTTCTAGCCTTTTCTTTCTTGCAGCATGTTTTAGTTTCTCCAAAGCAACTAGCCCAACTTGCCTCACTCTCTCCCTTGACAATCCTATCCTGAAAATTCACACAATTACAAAGAGTTACGAAAGGCGCGATACTCGCAATGATGAGGTTTCGAGTATCAGTGTCAGGGTTATTTACCTTCTGCTGATATCTTCCCAGGTTAGGCATTCATTATCCAGACCATAGTATAGGCGGATGATATCTCTTTCTCTTGATGCTAGAGCGGAATTAATAAGATTGTTTACCTCAACCTGCAAAAGTAGTAAAACTGGACTCAGTTTCTTTCCCTATCAGTCATAAGTAACAGAGATCTCGCCACAATGCCTAGAGCCTAGACGCGAAAAATGCCATTTGGGATGCTTATTTACCTTAAGTGACCACTCATCAACCCCATGCCATGGAATGTTCTCTAAATGAGTATCACCAATATACTGCAGATAGATGATATGTCGGGAGTTAGAAGAGTTACTTCGTTTTTGAGGCAAAACATTGTGGCTGCAAGAAGTAGATATATGGACTTACACTATGAAGTGTTGCCCCTGGAAGACCATTTAACGACGGGAATGCTTCTCTGTCCAGTGAGAACACCTTGCTGACTGCCTATCAGAAAGTAAGCATCGACGTTTAAGTAGTTTGAAAAAAATAGCATGCATAAAAAGGGTAATGCAAACTTTTTAGAACATAACGTACCTCAGTAGCATTCCTGACTTTCCTTTGAGACATGTTTAAGGATTCAGCGATTTTCTGAATCATCATAAGTAATATCGACTCAGTGGAACTCAAGATTACGTAAATGAATCTACTAAGTCATAGTGGTATGTATTCAGAATCATTACTCGCTCTAACTGAATAGTAGAAGAAGATAAGACTAGACTAATGTACTTACATCAACTGATGGTATTATTCCTCTTTCTTCTAGTTTCATTTTCGCATTTCTTATCATACTCAATCTTTCGTGCAGGTGAGTTGGCAACCTTAAGGTTCTTGAATTCTCAACAACCGCTTTTGAAACACCCTGCAACCAGTGAAAAATAAGGGTACAGTAATTAGGCAAGTAAACGGATAGGTCATAATAGGTACCGTATAACAGATATATGAACTTCTGACATCCCAAATGTCTTATCTAATATCTGAAATACCCAAAGGATGAGTCACGAGGCATCATTATGAACGGTATATACACACGCTCAGCCATCAGGGTAATTATTTTCCCGTCATGATAGTCCCAGACTCTCAGTACCTAGTGGATCATCCCAGTATCTAATTCTTGGACTAAAGTGATAAAAATTTGAGAATCAAAGTCGTCAATGTGTAATTAAATTCAGTTTCTGTAACCAATGCATATAGTTGAAGAAGTTCCTAGTTCACAGAATGCTAAAGGGGATTTATGGATCTCACCTGTCGGATCCACCAGTATACATAAGTTGAGATTTTAAACCCCTTGGAGGAATCAAATTTCTCAATGCCTCGGAGCAGTCCTATAAGGCCCCCCTACATGACAATTGAAATTAATATAATCAAAGGGGTGGTCCAACTGTCCAGGACAGTGATATAGATGTTTCATACATATATAATTTCTGGTGAGATCAATATAAAATCAAGTTACCTGAATAAGATCAGACATCTCCGCACCCATGTTATCATATATTTGCGCTATGGACATGACAAGACGGACATTGCTCATAGCCAGCTTTTCTCTAGCCAATGAGCACTCGAGCAATTTCGACTGCAGTTCTCTCCGTGTGATTCCCACTGAACTTGCAAGCTGATCCTCAGAAGGTTCAAATCCCAGTTTTTCCTTAAGCCTGAGATACAGTTAGTTTGGACTTAGTTCATTTCCCATTTTAACAATAGATTAAAATCTAAAGTGTCATAGGCCCAACTCAAAGATGTTGCCCATTTTAACAATAGATTAAATGCAATGGTAAAATGACTAAGGCCAAACAAATCTTTTTACCTGGATCGTTGTTCGTCCAAATGGATTCCCGTCTTGATTTTTCTAGACAATTGGACAACTTCAGAGTGAGTAAGCAGTTCCTGACTTAACACACCCTTGACATAACCTTTCAAGTGACTCTGAAGAAAATCTGGAGGAATGATGGAATCGTCCAATGGCGCACTTGAACTAAACTCCTTTATAGAGCCTTTATGACTTAGAACTTTCCTCCTGTTATCAACTCTTCTGCGTCTAGCTGATGTCCCGGAGGCAGTAATATGCATCTTTTTAGCAGTATCTCTTGGTGACACTAATCTCGTTTTGTTCTCAGAGGAAAGTTTAAACTGCTTCTCAAGCATAGACTTCTGCAACAAGAGAAGAGCATCTACATGTAACTCAGTATCTTCGTTATCTCTTTCTAACTGGTTAGTACCCTGAAGCCATATCTCCAAGTTTTCAGCGGTATCCAAATGCTCCTTCACAGCTTTTACAGACAACTCTTTTCGTTTTGGGAAGAAACTAGAACTATAGTTTGGCGATTTCCTAGCCGTGATCAGATTCCTCCCCGAGGAAGCCTGATGGTGAGAAAATGTAGGATCAGTGCCAGAAGACAGCTTCTCTGTGATATCAGAATAATAGAAAGAAGAGCTGAGGAGCCCTTTCCCAGTACTCAATCCGATAACAGCAGCACTGGTAGCCATCCCAAGGCTTCTAATTTGGCTTCTTGCAAATTAGAACAATACCATTAAACAGTTGTCTAATAGTACTAACTAGTGCATACACTCTTTATCACGCGACTATATCCTGCAAAACCGGAATTCAGACAGGAAATGCTAAAGGCTGAGTATGTTTTCGAATAGTTTCCCTCCACACCACTAATATACAGTGAAACATTCGATTTTTATTAGTCTATTAAAAACAAAGGATCATATGAAACATGCTGATTGGTATTCCTTTCATGATAAAAAAAACAACATTAAAAATCAGTAAGGAAAAGCAAAAGGGTGAGTCTAAAGCTACTGAATCAGTTCTACAAAACTAAAAACAATGAAAGAGTTCATTTTTTGTTAGTCCATTCCAAACAAAGAATCATATTAAAAATGTTGATAAGTATCCAATCATGCCCAAAACAAAATATCAAGTAGACGATAACATAGTTCGATGCCCACTCCTTTCTTGCAGAACTCTCCCAAGTCCCAACATTTCTACTACATCAACATGGCTCCGAAGAGGGCGGGGTCGCATATGCAATCTTACCTTAATACCCTGAGGTACTAACTACTAAGGAGGTTGCTCCTCATATTTACTAGTTCTAACAATATTAACAGCAAGAGAAAAGTAATACGAATTTCGACATAATGATCGTTCAAGAAGCATATAGATACAGAGGGGAGGGGTGGGTGGGGGGGGGGGTGTTCAACAATTCTGCCACACCTGAAAACAGCAAATGATACTTGTAATCCTGCTGGAAGGGACAATTCAATAAACCTTACAGAAGTTCTTGTTTTCTATACAACTTTATGATCTTCCCTTTCAGAGCAACTCAAGAATTCTTGTTTTAATATACTGCACTATTATCATGGAATTATGAAAAGGAAAAAAATAAGAAATGTATGTGTGGAGTTAAAGGGTGTTTTTCATTTTTTTATTATTATTACAATACAGAGATTATTACAATTTTGGATGGATATTGAGAGGAGAGAGAACAGTTCTCATTGGCTGAAGTAGATATTGAGTAGAATTTCGAGTGGTTAAGGTTATTGCCAATGTGTCAAAACTCAGATCCTGTACCTTCGATTCTTGTCATCTTTCTTCCTCTTTCATCCACGTCTACTTTCTACATACTACTATGTAGATTAGTGCTGACTGATAAAAAGATCATTTGAACTTGTCACAATTTATCTATGAAATATATATGGTGGATTTTATTTCTACCGTAACACTTTGTACTGCATGAACTTTCGACATTATCACCCGTATAGAACGCATGAAATCATTATTGGATTGTGAATTGAACGTGTTCACCATATGTTTGTTTGTTTTGTATTTTCAGATGAACGTATGACAATCTTATTCTATAAACTATCCAACACATGAAAGTTTATTGTAAATGCCTATCCAACGTAAACACACAAGATTTCATGCCTTGGTTTAACATTTCGTTGTAATAAATACCTGTCAATAACGTATATTGGATATGTATTGAACTAATAATCTCAAAAATCGAAAGTGCATAATAAACATCTTTCGAAATACTAAATCAAGACATGTTTTATGCATTCGGTAAAAATAAAATGATCCAAATATTAGTGGCACCAAATGCTAGTATGTTCCTATTAATCTCAACGAATAATCATGGAAAAGATCGTTAGTATCAACATGAAATCATACAGTAATGAGGTTGATACAAGTCACACAAGTTTTACATCAACTAACGACTCCAACAAAAATTATAGGAGTAGTATTAGACTCTTAAAAGTTTAAAAATACAATGTCTAAATATGTAATACTCCCTCCGTTTCTTTTTATTTGATTGTTTGGGGAAAAAGTACTTTATTAAGATATTGTGAATAATTACATTGGTATTAAAAAATGTGCATTAATTGTAAAAAGGTGCATTGAAGTTGTAAAAAGGTGCATTAGAATTGTAAGAAGTTGCATTGAAATTGTAAACAATCAAATATTTTGAAACAAGAAAAAAGCTCTAAACAATCAAATAAAAAGAAACGAAGGGAGTACTACCTTAAATACATATATGAAAGACTAAATTTAGAAAACTATCACTAGGTGACACCAGAATATAATTCGATCACACTTATTAGATATCGATAATTAACTCGGACTAACTTGGATGCATAGATATTGAGAAAGCTTACATAAATTTGATGTCATTTTGTATAAGCAAGAAGGAAATATGATGTATTTCATGTTTTCAATTGCTTTGGAGACAAAGAATTTGACCCCTAATAAAAGGGTAACATATCATATCAGATTTTCTTGATGGATTCCTTGCTGAGATGATTTCTTAAATTGCACCTCCCTCCTTTGTGTGTTCTTGATGAATTCATGTCATCATGTGTTCGAAGTTCAATTGTTGTTTTTGTTATTGTGATTCCCAGCTCCTTCAAAGCTCCAAATTATGTACACTCCTCAAGATTACAAATCCAAATCTCATACAATTTTGCTTTAAATTTTCTTTTTGTATAACTACACTATGGAATATAACTTATATAAGTACATGCATCCTAGAATGTACAAATAAGTACTCGAGCATGATAGGATCTATACTTATTACATGCATTCTGTTTTTCGACAAGAGTACTACGTCTATCAAACCAAGCTCAATCACATCGGTTAAATGAATACGACATCTTATTCATGTTGGATCATCTTTCTGATCTCCAAGGTCCTCATAATATATGAACTTTGATTTAGTGTCTCGTTCTATTTCTATGTCTTCTTTGATCGTCATAGAGTCATATCTTTTGAATTACGTATTCATTTGAAAAAAAATTATATGATCATATCATCTCAAAAAGAAAAACAATATTGATCGTGATAAACGACGTGAGTTGATTGTGAAAATAGAATTCGCCCACGTCTAAATGTTTCACTACTAGAATACTGACTTTCAGTGACGCCAAAATCCGACACCAAACTGACACTAATGACTATCAGTGTCGATTTGGAGTCGGGAAATTTTCGTCACCATCCACGCGTCGCTAAATAGTAAAACCGACACCAAACCGACTCTGATGCTGCAAACCAAACTTGCACACCTTTTCGACTCTAAATCGACACCAAAACGTTTATTATTCTTCTAATTTCAAATCGACACCATCCGACTCCAAATTGACACAAATTATCGACACCAATTCGACACTAAATAGGCACACTGTTACGTTTTTTTCCAATAAAACGTTGACACCATTCCGACACCAATTAGACACTACGTAGAACCATTAATTAGTAAATATTTCGACTCTATTTCGACACCAAACTGACACAAATCCCGACTCCAACTGTCACCAATTAGACACTATATTGTCCAAATGACATTTTTCATGTGTTGAAGGCCGACACTAAACCGACTCCATTCCCGACACCACCCGACACTAAACTGGAAATTATGGTAAAAAAAACAGCCTGGCTGCTGCAGTTTTAATACCACAGCAGCCAGGCTGCAATGCTGAAAACTGAAAAGTTATGAACAACAACAACACCAAACATAAACAAACACCAAACAACAAATATAAACAACATAAACACCAAATATGTACAACATAAACACCAAACACAAACTAAACAAAATGATTTAAAACTTTAAACACCAAACATAAACACCAAATATGTATAACCTAAACACCAAATATGTACAACATAAACACCAAACAACAAAAACACCTCTTTGAAGTTTCCCTACAACAACATTATTAAAGATAAAGTTAGAGACAAGCAATAATAACATACAAAGATATAAAAAATGAAATGATTTAGGAAATATTATAATGAAACATTACCTCTTTGAATTTGCCTACAAAAATCAACAAAGTAAATTATTAGTATACATTATAATTAAAAAAATATCCACAAACTAATTGAATTTAAAAGTTTACCTACAACAACATTATTAAAGATAAAGTTAGAGACAAGTGATAATAACATACAAAAATATAAAAAATGAAATGATTTATGCAATATTATGAAACATTATTTGGATTTCCCTACAAAAATCACCAAAGTAAAATATTAGTATACATCACAATTAAAAAATGAAATTAAAGAAAAGAGAAGAATGTTAGAGAGAATTTTCTCGATTTGTGAATGTTAGGGTTTATTTGACACATGTGAACCGTATCAAATACCTAATACTTATAAATATTCATTTTTTCAACCTTTTACCAGCTCTAGTAATCCTAGCCAGTACCATAATTGCAATTATTATAAGCAAATGGAAAGAAAAGTATCATATATACTATTATGGTTCTTGATGCTTTGGACGAATATCTTTATTCCTTTTCCTTTAACTTTACTTGTCTACATAATTCAACATTTTGGTTTTTTTTTTATTCTATGGTGATTGCTTACATATTTGCATTGTCTGCATGCAAAAAAGAAAGAAAGGAATAAAAACTTGATAATATTATATACTCGAATATACCTTTTTTAAATGTTAAAAATATTATGGGCTTTCTTTTTTAGCTTCTTTTTTAGAAGTTTACCTACAACGTACAAAACATATATATGTGCTTCAACATTAAGCTATTAAACTCATAGTAATAATGGACACTACTATTTCATTTTATGCTATTTTTTTATATAATTAATTAGTTGTAATTATCAATAAAGAGTCGTTTATACAATTAGAGAGTAATTCGCTATAGTGGAGTTTTAGAATTAACTTTTAGCATATGCATATATCATTAAAATTAGGTGTAATATGTGGGAAACCATGAGCATAATTTGAAACACCCGTCCAATCCGCCGAATGTAATTTGAAAAACCCGCAATATTCCAAACCGCATAAAACTTGTATGAAATTATAAAAAGGAATTAGTCATGTTTAAGCAAGTGGGCCAACCAACAAACCCGCCGTAAACCCACAAATAACACATAAGAAAAAACCCACGGAATTCAAAATTTTGTGGGCGAGTTGAAAACCCGTCCACAAAATTTTACCAAGTTCAATTTTCACAAGTATATAAAGTAATATGTTTAATATGAATGTTGAGTGAAAATCTTTTCTAATTTATATTTATATATGATAAAAAATATCTGATTATTTCTTAATTTTATTTTTCATACAATTGATGGAGAGTAATCATGGTAAAAAAATTTCTAATAAAGAGAGTATGAATTTAGTTGGTGAGCATAGTGTGTAAATTTCTTTAAGGAGATTACTAATTTAAGTGGAGCTCGAAGAATATAATTTTTAACAATTTTAATAAGCTCAATGCTTGGATTTTAAGGAAGCTAATGTGAATGCTTTAAGAGTTTCAAGATCATAATGGACTGTTTTAACTTCGAAATAGAAGGTTTTAGTCGTAATTTTAATATCGAATAATAGTATCAATTACTACAACATACATCAATTCACAACCAATCTCTCCCTATAAATTGAATACCACCTTCCAAATTCTAAATATCATCATATCATCGACTCATCGTACTAGACTACTTGTCTATACTCCTCTTGTCCCAGGCCCACCTTCATATTCCTTATTCTTCTCAATACCAAAAACCTTTTCTCAACCACCACCACCACAACTGCCGCCACCGCCGCTGCCATGATCCACCGTATAGGCTATGCAATGGCCCCAAAGAAAGCAGGAAGTGTATTCCAACCATCACTCATTGATCATGCTGCAAAACAAGGCATAGACCTTGTCCAAATTGACCTCAACAAGTCCCTAGATGAACAAGCCCCCTTTGATTTCATCCTCCACAAACTCTATGATCAAGAATGGAAAAACCAACTTGCACAATTCTGCTCCAAACACCCCAACACCATCATAATCGACCCTCATGATCTCATCGAAAAGCTCCATAACAGGGTCACCATGCTTCAAGTGTTCAACAATTTTCAAGAAACAGAGAAAACTCATCAATATTCTTATGGTATACCAAACCAAATCTTCATCAACAATGAAATTGATGATTCATTGTTTAAAGATCTCAAGTTTCCTGTTATTGCAAAGCCATTACTAGCAAATGGAACAGATGGTTCTCATCAAATGTTCCTAGTCTTTAACCAACAAGGCTTGAAAAATACCAATCTACAACCCCCTTTTGTATTGCAGGAATTCATCAACCATGGAGGGGTTGTTTTCAAAGTCTACGTTGCCGGAAACCACTCCAGATGTGTAAAACGGAAGTCATTGCCCGATATCTCCAACGAAACGATCAGTGACTACGGTGAGAATTTCATACCATTCTCACAAATATCAAACTTGGCAGATCAAGAACAGAGCAATGAGGACTCAATGTCCATGATAATTGAGGAAGCAGAACTACCACCTAGTGAATTTGTCTCTGAAATTGCAGGAAAATTGAGGGATGGCTTGAAATTGCATCTTTTCAACTTTGATGTGATTAGAGATAACAATGATCCTAATCATTACCTTGTTATCGATATCAATTACTTTCCAGGGTATGCTAAGATGAGTGGTTATGAATCCATGCTTACTGACTTTTTCTTGGATCTTGTCAGAAGTCAAAACCATCAAGAATGAGATCTATGATCTTATCGTTTCCTTGTCTGAATTGTTTTTTGATCAGTTGTTTATGTGATGCTGTGTAATAAGCAAGAGTAACTTCTTGCAGATTTCTTGATGTAATGTGATGTCATTGTCCATCTATGATCTTTTGTCTCATCATGCTCTCTGTAGATGAGCCAAAACAGGATCATGGATTTCAACTACTCTTAAATCCACAATAAGTTGTTAAAATATTACTCCCTTCCTATTTTTTCTATTGTCGATTTAGCTATTTTCACATAGATTAAGAAAAAATAAAAGTAATTAACAAATACATTGAAATTGTAAAATGAAAATTGATTGTCGCTATATTATTGGAGTGTTGGCAAAAAGCATATTGAGACGTAAAATTACAATTTATTATGCTAAAATGACAACTACTTTCAAACAAAACGACTAGGTTAAGACAGCAACTAAAAAACCGAAGGGAATATCATATTTATTTGTTATAATTAATTTAATAACTTTTTACAGTTAAAATTCTTTTATAATGAATCAATATAAAAATATTTGAGTTCAAAATCTAAATCTAAAGAACTTAATAGTCAAAAATAGAATTTGGCCAATCTTGTTTTGAAGATGTAGACTATACACCATCAGTAGTATTTAATTTGGTGGACTAGTTTAGTAGTTTATCAGTTTCATAGTACATCATGCAACCGAGTTTCTTTAGGACGTTTGACTTTTTAAGACAAGTTTGAATTAATTAGTTAATCGAATAGTCTAGTGGAAAAGGCTATTGCTAGTTACCAGAAGGTCTTGGGTTCGAAACTCAACTCATTGTTAATTTACAAAAGAAAAAAAAGACAAGTTTAAATTAATCTTGTATATACATGTTAAAATTTTCTTCTTTAACACATAAATTTCTAAAAAGTTGATTTTCAGGGATTTATAAATAAGGAACACGTGCAACCAAAATGAGTTAGAGGGAGTGAAAGTGCAGAAATATGTAACAATAAAAATGATAGTAACAATGTGTATACAACAGTAAAAATGATTTTAGAAATGCAATTAAATATGACGAATACTATTTTCAAGGCGCAAAACAGTCGAAAATAAATACCAAATGAACACTGCATCAAATAGGACATATTTTGCCCTTATCGTTTGTTGGGAATTTTCGACGGGTCTTGTGCCTCGAAAATATATCAAGTTATTGTCAAACATGAATTGTTTCAAGGAGCTTTGGAAATATGTCCACCATTGAATATGCATGGAATTTTTCCAAGGAGCTTGAGTTGCGCATGTTGATATGATTTGATCACACACACGTGATCTCGACAAAAATAAGTAAACTGTGTTTCTGTATGGGAGAGGAGACTACATCTAGATTTTATATCAATGGTATTTTCTCCATCTATCTACCCTACGTTGATCTCGAGGAAATCTCTGGAGATGTTTTACAATTCTAATGCGGATCCATTCTCATCTTAAGTTAATTGCTCTGTTATGAAGGTACTTACAGAGTCGCGATTCTCACATGGTTTCTCCAAGATCTTCACACGCGAACCGGGATATGTCACCCTTTTCAGTTTCGAAATTGCTATTAATGACACATATTTATACAATGTGTTGCTGAGTATGGTCATTTGGTCGCCATTTTGTTTTGTATTGTTGGAACAAGGTAGCCAGATTCTCTATTTCTAGGCCGCCTGATTACTTTCTTGTCTTCCTTTCTCCAAAGCATTCCAGCAACAGATTTAAAACCACTCTTTGCCTAAGACAGCAGAAGTGCAACAAGTTCTCTGCATAATAGAGGAAACAATGGTCAATAGTGCCGACTAAGAAGAGATTAGAGATTATACAAAAGTAGACATGATTAGGAAACGATAACAGTGAGGATCTGTGGTTTTGTTGTACTTACAACATAGGTGAACAGTGAGACCGCTCCCCATTAACATAGTAGATAAACAAGCAGGCATCATAGTGCTGGCCATTAATCTATATCTATAATACTTATAAAAGAGCCAACACCCTTAGGTGTTTCTTTCACATTTTGTCAAGACTATTTTACCCCTTCCCATTCATATATTACTATTGATTTAATTTTTCAATTGTATATATCTTTTAATGAGAAGCTGAATAGATAAGTACATTATGAAGTAATAAATTGATATTCAAATAATCTATAATACTTATAAAAGAGCCAACACCCTTAGGTGTTTCTTCCACATTTTGTCAAGACTATTTTACCCCTTCCCATTCATATATTACTATTGATTTAATTTTTCAATTGTATATATCTTTTAATGAGAAGCTGAAGAGATAAGTACATTATGAAGTAATAAATTGATATTCAAATAATACTTATAAAAGAGCCAACACCCTTAGGTGTTTCTTCCACATTTTGTCAAGACTATTTTACCCCTTCCCATTCATATATTACTATTGATTTAATTTTTCAATTGTATATATCTTTTAATGAGAAGCTGAAGAGATAAGTACATTATGAAGTAATAAATTGATATTCAAATTAACAAAATTCCTTCGAATGCAGATAACTCAGAGAAGGTACATCACTACCGTTATTAGTGTTATCATTTCCTACATAATAAATGTAATTACATGTATTATTTAGTGTAATTTTAGGATCATGACTTTGATGAGCCAATTCAACTTTCTCTAATAATAATTATATCAAAATAAAAACTAAGCACATATAATCAAATTAAACTAATACAATAGCACCTTCAAATACTATATATCTTTTAATGAGAAGCTGAAGAGATATGTACATCATGAAATAATATATAGATATTAATATTAATTTTTCAATTGTATATATCTTTTAATGGGACGTTGAAGAGATGGGTACAATATAACCTATAATACTTATAAAAATAAGAATGTAGTCACGTATTTTAAATAAAATATTGATTCTCCATTAGCATGAATGATAGATTATTTACTTTATGAAATAAGCATTAGTTTATAAGTATGCTAAATGTTTCATGATTAAATAATATAAATATTAAATGTTTTTATTTAGTTACCATATAACAATAATTCAAGTAACGTTTTATTTAAGTAAAAATGATACTAGAATGACTTTTCAACTTAGAGAATAAGTATTTTATTTTGAATAATATTTAATGGTCTTTAAGTAAAAACATAATGGGGTAACTAAGTTACTCTTTATAAGTAACACCATTACACAAATCATTATAAATATCATGTGTCTTACTCCATCTTAATATACGAATGAGGTGTGTCATATTCTAGAATGTCAATTCGATGAATTTTACTTGGCAAGATTGGCTTCATATACATATTTATACATGTAATCAAGTTTATTTAGAATTTGAGAATTGTTATCACGATGATATTGTTTTGTTGTTAATTTATGGTTTTGTGCTTCTCTATTGCAGGATAACCTAAGATGATTTCTCCAAAGGCATCCGAGATAAATTCTTATTGTGAAGCCTTACTTGATCTTCTTAACAAGGTATGTCACACTTATTTCAAACTTCTTCTTTTGTAAAATAAATACTTGTAAAAGTTTTTTATTCAGAGTGCTAAGGGTGCATTTTGTTTCATATATGTTGTGTTCATTTTCTTTCAACAACATTACTAATACATTTCTTTCTTGTGGCTAGAGTGACTGATCAACTACTGGGTGATGATTATATTCTCATATGAAGACCAGAAGAAGATATGAAGATGAACAAAATGAAATAAATGAAGATGATTTCTTCTTGTCGTGTAAATTTATGTATTTTTCATAGCATTTATCTTTTGTTTTAAATTGAAGATAATGTAATTTTCATAGACAAGGGGACCTTATGATGGGGTATGAATATAAATTATATTATTTGAAAAATTAAGTTGAATTCTTTTTTTGTTGTCTATCTTCATGTGCTAATTATATTGTTCTCTCAAGTGACATTAGTTATTTTTTTCATTACTTATAATATATTTAATAATTATTTGAATTTTGTAATATTTTCATATTATCATAAGACATGTTGAATGTATATATTTTTATCTTAGTCCTACAAAAAATGAAAGAAACACATGGCATTTTCATATTATCATAAAACATGTTAAATATAAATATTTTTATCTTAGTCCTACAAAAAAAGTGAAAGAAATAAGGAGATTTCTATTCTCTCAAATATCATTAGTGATTTTGATAACTAATAATAAATTTAATCATTTTATGAACTTTTAGTACATGTTGAACATAAATATTATTCTTTTAGTACTTTAGATTAGTTTAAAAATTTCATAAGTTTTGCTTTTTAATAATTTAAATATAATTATTTTTATAACTAATAATATAGGTTCCTTATGATTAGTTTAATGTGGAATAACCTTCGTAAATTAAATTTATGGATTCAATTCATGCTAATAATAAGTCATTAAATTCAATGAAGGTTATGACTTTCACAATTCGAAAGTTACACAATAAAAAACATAATTGATATTTAAAAATAAGTTTATGATTCATTCAATTAACTATCTATATAAACTAATATATAAGTAGAGATACATAATTAGATAAAACGAATAATATGAATTAATATATTCAACACAAAAAAACATAATTTATATTTAAAATTAAGTTTAAGAGTCATTAAATTAATTATTTTAGGAGATAGTATATAAAATAAAATTACATAATTAGAGTAAATTAAATATATGACTTCAAATATTCAAAAGAAAATAAAAACTATAAGTAAAAGATAGTTATGAGTTAATATATGTATGTAAAATATTAAAAATAAGTATACGAGTAGCTCTATTTACAATTTTATGAACTAATATATTTTAAGTACAATTATATAGGTAGAGAAATTTTCAGTTGCCATATTTATAACTTTATGAAACTAATATATTTTAGTAAAATTACATTATTAGAGACAATTTCAATATATTCTATAATGATAAATGATGATTGTATAAATAAATATATTCATGTAATTTAATTCATGTCAATAATAACTCATTAAATTGTGTGGAGGTTATGACTTTTCACTCTTTTCACAATTAATGGAAGGAAGCCATGGGATTAAGTAAAGGCATTTAGCATCAAAATCGGCTGTAGCAACCCCCCTATTTTCGTTTAAAAATAAGTTAAAGAGTCATTCAATTAACTATTTTAGTAACTAATATATAAGAAGAATAATTAAGTAATTATAGAAAAATGAAATATATGACTTCATATATATAAAAGAAATTTAAAACTATAACTAAAATATATTTGTATATTTTTTATAATGTAATCTATGAATTAATATATCTATGTACAAAATGCAAATAATTAAATAAGTGTAACAATTGCTCTATTTACATTTTATGAACTAATATACTTTAAGTAAAATCATATAGTTACAAAAAAAATTAGTTGCTCTATTTAGAATTTTATATGATACTTAACAGTCATGTTACAACTTATCTTTCGTGTAAGCTAATAACAAATTATGAAATTACTTCGAACAAAAAAGATTAAAAATCATTCGATAGTAAGGTGAAAATTCAAATACATAAAAAACAGAAACTCCAAAATTTCTTTTGTCTTTGTATAATATTTTGAAAGAATGTCTTATTTAGTCATATCTTAATGCAAAATGAATTCCATCGATAAAAATATTAAATAATTGTTAGTCAATATTATAGCTAATACGTCTAAAGTTAAAAAGTACACGATAGAGCAAAGTTGAATTTACACGAAGAAGAAATCATCTTCATTTATTTCATTTTGTTCATCAATTCATGCTAATAATAAGTCATTAAATTCAATGAAGGTAATGACTTTCACAATTCGAAAGTTACACAATAAAAAACATAATTGATATTTAAAAATAAGTTTATGATTCATTCAATTAACTATTTATATAAACTAATATATAAAGTAGAGATACATAATTAGAGAAAACGAATAATATGAATTAATATATTCAACACAAAAAAAACCTAATTTATATTTAAAAATAAGTTTAAGAGTCATTAAATTAATTATTTTAGGAAATAGTATATAAAATAAAATTACATAATTAGAGTAAATTAAATATATGACTTTATATGTCTTTAATTTATAGCATTAGATGGCGTTTCCTTTTTGCTCTATTTTTCTAAAGCTCTTTTATACGTTTTTTGTCACTCTTCTTGATTTTAGCTACAAAATTTATTTTTGCAATAGTGCATACCATATGAAATTGTTTTTACATTGGTGAAGAGTCCTATGAGTATTCAGTGTATAATACTTATAAAAATGAAACAGGCTTTGGTGTTTCTTTCATTTTAATTTTATTATTGATATAATTTTTACATCATATTCTTATCTATATTAGTACTATTATTGAATGCTTATTTTTATTTATTACCTTGTATCTATAAACTTCCTTCACTGTAATTATAGTTCATATTTAAAAGTTATTATTTTCACTATCATATGACAGCATTGTGGTATGACTGTTAAATTTTATGGGCTCGGAATAATTTAATGAAATCAAGTACTGGGGAATGGGTTGTTTCATTTACTTTTATGTTTCCTGTTATGGTCAATGATTATAGGTGCTCTTGCCAGTACCACAAAAAGATGACTGATTATCTGATCAAGATTGTCAGCGGCTTTCACCAATACAGAATAATAGACCTTTTGCACTTTATCACCATCCCTGTCCTCGACTTAATCTATGTATGCCACACGGAGAGAGGGATTGTTGTGCAGTGAAGATCATGAACCACTCAAAACTTTATATGTGATGGTTTAAGTGAGGCTTGCAGAGAAGTGCGGATATATGTGCTTCAATGTAAATAAAACATCATAACTAAAATGTTGAAAGTTACACAACCATAATTATTTCATCTTTTGAGAGTGACACAAATAATAAAGTACTCTTTGTTTCAATAAATATCCTTTATTTTATACAAAAATAGGGATATCCATCTATTAATTTTCTTAGAGAGTAATCTTTATAAATATTATTGGTTATTTGAAAATAAAAGTCATTTACACTCTCCATTTACCTCTAAATAAGCAAACAAAATTCATATAATTTTTCAAAAAAATAGTTACCACGTGCAACGCACGTAATATCTTACTAGTAAAATAGAAAGAGCACAGGTTCCATATACACTGAAAGGACATTCTTTTGTACAGATGAATAGCCGGGTTGTTATAAGAAATCACATGTAGGTAAACAGCACGGCAGGTGTTGATACTTGAGGCATATATAATAACTTCAAGGATTAGTGATTTAGCTGATTTCCAACAGAAGAGAAGTTGTCAATAAAAATCGAGTGGACAGAAACTAATGTCTACTACTTCAAAAGAGTATCCTTACCTACACCAATATTTCTGTAAGATTCTACAACGCCCAGTGTCAATATGTACAAGAGAGTTTCATCCGATTTAGGCGACTCAAACCTGATGAGATCTTCTATCTGGGAACACAGTTCATTTAGCTAAGTGAAGATATCAAAGAACAGATGCAAGGCAAACTACTCTAACACTAAAGACATTAGGTTACACATGCTGTGAAACTCAGTGTTCAAAAGTGAAGCTTAAGGATTCATATCAGCAAAGAATCAGACCTACAAAGCTCACCTCACTTTCTTTTGCTGCTACGATTCGCGCAGTAACAAAACCAATGAGTTCATCATTCCGACTCTTCGGGTGAGCACGGTCAACAGCTCCCCAGGACACAATCCCATGCCCACTCACAACACTATGAAAAACCACAATTCATACCTATAAACGACAATTAGCTTCTTAGTAATAGAATTGGCTTCCAAACAAAGAAAAAAACTCAATATAACAAAAAGAAAGAGCAGAGTACGAACCTAATAGGAAATAATTCACCATGTATTTTTTCAAGGACTTCCAGATCGGAGGATCTCAAAGGCCTATAATATATAATTGGATGGCGAGAAGCTTTAATATTTATCATTGAAGTTAAGAATCAATCACCAGGAAATATTTGGCCTACCTCAGGAAGTTTTAGATACATTGAACCTCGCATCTATGAGAAATGAACCATGATGGCCATTCACGTTTCGATCCTGAAAGGGGTAAATTACTGAAGTTAGATAGCTATATTTTCTAATGGCTTATGACAATAACTGAAATAACCATGTATAAGAGTGAATCTAACATCATGAACCAACAGGTGCAAAATAGTAGGAGACGCGAAGACTATGATGTTGTAACTTGTAGCCATTCCTACCCATCAAGAGAAAAACAAGTCCAGCTGTTCATCACCATGTAATGTAAACTCTAACGCAAGACTACTAGAATCGTTGAACAAGGGAAAGGCAAGTGATTCAAGGTTATGTATGTAAAAGAAGAGGACACTGTGCAGCCAACCACCACAATTGGGCGGCTGGGGGTCGATCTGGACCGCTGGACGCCAGGCCCTGTAGGGCTACAATACTAAAAAAAAATCAGTCAAGCATCAAAACTAGTAATTGCAATACTCAAGCATGAAGCATATCAATAAAAAATACTCATATATCAACTACCCTCCCTCCAAAATGCATTAACTAGTGTGATCAATCAAAGTACAAATGCATTAATGCAATGTTCTATCTGAAATTAATATCAAGCTTTTTAATCAGAAGCCAGTCGAGCCACTAATAAACAACCACATTCAACTCCTTATATTAATCTTACGCTCAAATTTTACAACTCAGAAAAAATACATAACTGATATAAACCAATCTACTAAAAACAAATTCTTCAAAAACTCATGTAATATAATAATATAAGGAATGTACAATCCAAAGATTGAAACTTTGTTACCTTAGAAGCTGCAAGAAAGATGAAAGGGATAAAAAAAGTTGGATTTTTAATTTATTAAGCTCAACTGGAAATTGAAGCAGAATGTTTAAGAATAAAATGGTAAATGCAAGATACGCGACTCAATAGTACAGCTCCAATTCTATATCCACTTCAAATTTTTTTTTTTTTTGATAATTAGCGATGAATTTTGACTACAATGATATTATAAACATGAATACAGAAATTGCTAACTAATAGAAAGTTAGAGTATAATATGAGACAAATATGTCTCCAACAAGGTTCGAACCCATGACCTCTTACATGAAAGGTTGGGCCGGATGCCACTAGGCTATTGAGCCATCGGCTATATCCACTTCAAAATTGGGTATATATTTTTCTTAGGCTCCGCTCAACATATGCCTCCCTCAAATATTTAGAACCCCTCAAATGAGTACCAAATTTTTAAGTATGTCAGATTATCCCCCAAATTATTTTTTAGGTCAATTTGCCCCGAACAATCCTTTCACGTCTAGTTGCCCCTATATTTGACCAAAATAGACTTTTGTCGGAGGCAAAATTGGACTTTCACAAAATGAAACTTTGAGCTCATAAAAAAGAAATTAAACTTCCTTAATAATATTTATTATACTCTTATTGTGGTGTTATATTTATTTATGTATTATTTTTATTGGTATAATAAATATTGTAAAGAAAGTCCAACTTTTTAATATATTTAAAATTGACCCCCAAAATTTATTTTTTGTGAAAGTTCTATTTTACCCTTGTTAAAAGTTTATTTCGGTCAAATTTAGGGGGGCAATTAGACCCTGAAGAATTGTTCGGGGGGGGGGGGGGAAGGGGGGGTGGAGGGGGAGGCAAATTGATCTAAAAAATTCTTTATGGTCCGTTTGGATTGGGGTGAATCAGGGGAGGAGAATTTTAAAAAATTCTCCGAGGGGAAGAGAATCAGGGGGAATCAGGGAGAATATATTTTATTGTTGTTTGGGTACCATGATTTTGAACTAGGAGAATCAGGGGGAATCAGGGAGAATAGTATATTTTAATGCTTAATATTGTATTCTCCTTGATTACCCTTGGATTTGGAGGGTAGAGATTTTGAGGGGAATGAGGGGTAATGGGGGTGAATCAAGGGGAATAGTTTCTCCTAGATAGAAAATTATTAGGTTCCCAAACACAAAAAAAAAACTAAATTCTCCCTGATTCCCCTTGATTCACCCCAATCCAAACAGACCATTAGAGTAATATGACCTACTCAAAAGTTTGATCTCTTATTTGACCATTTTTTTATAATTGAAGGGCCATATGATATTCAGCCTTTTTTTATGGATAAAGAAAGTAACCCAATAGAATAGCCAAAATTATGACTATATGCAAAAATACCCCAAATACGGATCGAAATATTTAATTTTGAATCGAAATGTCCAAAATTTTGAATCGAAATGTCCAAAATTTTGAATGAAATGAGAAACACCGAACTGAATTCGGGATTAGATAATCACCCGATAAGCTATCTGTTTGATTACAGTCTAATATTTTTACCTAAAATTTAGATCGCTAATAGGTTAGCATCCAATTATTTTTATCTGTAATGTCATAATGGATTGAGACTTAGTTATTATTAAGTTTTAAGAGTGAAAATACTATTTTGTTCACATTAATGATAAATGTGATAATTGATGAAGTTTTTGAGTTTTTTCTTGCAACCTAACTTAAGACGGGTTAGTAAAACCTAACTTCATATCTGGACCGTTGGATCAAGATTAGATAGGTAGTTACGTTTTATGCTATTTTTATGGGTGCTTTGATGGACAATTTTTCCTTTTGATTAGTAAAACCTAACTCTATATATAGTTAGGCTCTAAGTATTCCTCGAAGTTTTTGTTAGGACAAAATAGTATTTACCAATTAGTACAATATTTGTTAATTATTGCGCAAAAAGTGTAAGTAAATTACGTTGGTGGCGCAAATCGAGACGGTTCAAGTGCTCCCTTACTACCGAACATCATAGAACAAGTAAGAATCATCTTCCTCAAAAACACCAAAAAACAATGGAAGGAGGAGGAGGAGGAGGCGGAGGACATGAAAGTAGTGCAGTCAACTCTCTTCCGCCGTTTCTGAGCAAGACATACGACATGGTCAACGACCCCACCTCAGATTCAGTAGTTTCTTGGACCCAATCCAACGGTAGTTTCGTCGTCCATAATGTTCCTCTCTTCTCTAGAGATCTTTTGCCCAAATACTTCAAGCATAGCAACTTCTCCAGCTTTGTTCGCCAGTTGAATACTTATGTAAGTGTCAATTATAGCTATTTCTTACTGCCCATGTCCCTAAATGATTTATTATCTTCGATTTTTAATTATCAAAATTAACCACGTATAAATTGATAATCAATCTTGATTGGAATCCAAAATACGCAGCTTTGTTCGTTAGTTAAATACTTAGGAAAGTGTCAATTATGGGTCTTTTTTCCTCTTTGTTACTGCCCATGTGCGGAAAAGATTGTCTAGTTCGAGTTTTAATTGTCAAATTAACGGACTTTGTGGTCTTAATTGAATCGAAATTGTATGGGTTCGTTTTACTTTTTAGTAGTGCCCAAATCCCAAAAAGATTGTCTAGTTTGATTTTTTGATTTTGAAAATCATTCAACTTTGTGGTCTTAATTGAGATATATGATCTTGATTTGAATCGAAACATATTCAGTTTTGTTCGTCACTTAAATCATTGACATATGTATTGATTTCCGTATGCAATATGGGTCTTCATGTTTGATTAATTTAGTTGTAATGATGAAAGATTGAAAGTTTATTAGTGCTTTTCGAGTAAACTCACAAATGAATCTGTAAATGGCTATATCAAAATCAACATTGCAATAGACTTTCACTGCCATAATAGAAGTGTTAGGTGGTGATGGCGATGGGTTGGTTGTCAATGTCTGTAATCTTAGCAAGCTTTTTTATGTTGCATGTGAGTCATAGCAGTTTCAATGGGATTTTATTTTTTATAGTTTGTTTTTTTGTTTCTATAAGGGTTTCAGGAAGGTGGATCCAGACCGATTTGAATTTGCAAATGAAGGTTTCCTTAAAGGCCAGAAACATCTCTTGAAAAATATAACCAGGCGAAAACCTACTAATGCACAAGCTCATCAACAACCTTCTCAAATCCAGAACAAATCAGTGGGTTCATGTGTCGAGGTTGGAAAATTTGGGATTGAAGATGATGTTGAAATGCTTAAAAGAGATAAGAATGTTCTTATGCAGGAACTTGTCAGGTTAAGGCAACATCAGCAATCAACAGATAACCAATTGCAAACAGTAGGTCAACGTGTTCAAACAATGGAACAACGCCAACAACAGATGATGTCCTTCCTTGCCAAGGCTATGAAGAGCCCTGGATTTGTTACACAACTTGTGCATCAGCCAAACGAAAGCAGCAGACGACTTTCTACTGTGAATAAGAAAAGGAGACTTTATAATCCAGGAGAGGATAATTTAGCGAGAGATCAAGATACTGATTTACCAAATGGGCAGATTGTAAAATACCAGCCGTTAATGAATGAAGCAGCGAAAGCAGTGTATAGGCAGATCCTTAAAATGCATTCATCTGCTGACCTGGAACAGAAGATTAATGGATATCTGTATGACAAGATGCATTCTGCACCAAATGATGCTTTAGATGTTGGTAGTACCTTCGATCGGGTATCTGGTTTGACTATTTCTGATGTTTTACCTACTTCATCACAATCCGCAGCCCTCTTGTTTGACCGTCCTTGGACTGCAGTTTCTGATGTCCACTCATCCCATATAGATGCGACCAATCATGTTCCAGTGGTGGGTAATCCATGTTCCGAGAATATGTCTGATTTGCATGAGTTTTCTGGAGCATGTATTCATGAAGATTATATTGGCATGCCTGATATGACTGTTGAGGCATCTAAAGTTAGTGATAGGGACTGCATCCATCCGATGTCAGGGTTTGCAGATGATGTATTGCCAGGTATGTCTGAAGGAGCTTCCTCCGACCCTGATGCCTTGCTAGATGATACTCCCAAGCTCCTCCCAGGCATCAATGATGTTTTCTGGGAACAGTTTCTTTCATCCACTAGCCCTCTTCGTGGAGATATACACGAGATTGAGGCTAACATTTTAAAAGTTGGTGCTGAAGACCAAGATTTGCAGTGTGGGGAAGAAAATGAATGGGATGCAACAAATTCCATGAACCACCTCACTGAACAGATGGGATCTCTTGCTGCAATGGCCGAGCAAATGTGATATTTGCGTTGCTAAGCCGCACATGAACTGCTCTCAAGCCCTTTATTTTCAGAGGGCTGATTTCTTTTATTGAAGGCCTACTTTTGAGATTCAATGTGATCTCGTTAATCGTCAATCCTGCTATTCCCTCGCAGGAATGCGATGGTTACTTTATGTCTATATCATTATATGTGGAATATGTATAGACATTACAATGCATGAAAAGGTAATGAAGACACATATAGTTCATGCTGGTCGATAAGGTTTGGATATCAAAATGCTACTTCCTCTGAGAACCTACTTTGAGATCACATTTTATCGGTCTCGTTTGATTTAATTAAATGTTTTGTTGCCCATAATATTGTTACACCCTAGTTGCACTTTCCACAACCTTGAATGTATCTATACTTTTTGTTTTGCCCTTAACTAGAATTAATTTTTTTCTTCTTTTTTTATAATATGGGAAGTCTTAAATTGTTTGCTGAAGTCTAGGGGATTATCTAGCAGGATTGGTTACGGTTCTCCTAAGATTTGTTCTCCTAATAATTCTCATAATACATTAAATTAGAAAATAGTCCTTATAAATTAAGTAATTGCAACTAAGTTCCTATTTTCACTCAGTCCCCCAACATACGTTTCTCACAATTTCTAGGTTTTCTTATCATTTCTCTCTTAACTCTCAAATATCAAGCAAAATTGAGCAAATTGAAAGGTACGAACACCAAAAAATTTGCAAACAAATTTGATTGACAATAGTTATACTATTTCAGCAAAAACCATTGAAAATAGCTCCACTGTTGGTTTCTATGCTCAGCGTCCTGGAGATAGACCATTTTTCATAATATTTACTTTGGATTGGTAATAGTATGTCAACACGAAACTTTTGGAGTATTCTTAATTTTCTTTTAGATTTGAGAATATGGTGACCTTAGTATTCGCAACACAATACTGAATTTGAGAATCTACAATAGTTTACAAGGTTAATTATATAAATTTTAGAAGTAATCTCAATTTTCTTTTAGATTTGAGAATCTGTTGACCTTAGTATTCGTAACACAATATTGAATTTGAGAATCTACAATAGTTTAAAGGGTTAACTACATGAATATTTGAATAACATAAGCTATCGAACAATATTCTTAAAGTTGGTGAAATCGAGAGGTCTTTATCCTAACATTGATATTTCATCATTCACATAAATATACTCATGTAAAGGGTTTTTACATCGGATGGTTTGGTGTTTTGATGATCCCGACCTTATTGACCGCAACTTCTGTATTTATTATCGCCTTCATTGCTGCTCCTCCAGTAGATATTGATGGTATTCGTGAACCTGTTTCTGGATCTCTACTTTACGGAAACAATATTATTTCTGGTGCCATTATTCCTACTTCTGCAGCTATTGGGTTGCATTTTTACCCAATCTGGGAAGCAGCATCCGTTGATGAATGGTTATACAATGGTGGTCCTTATGAACTAATGTTGGTACTGTACTCACATGACGTATAATATTGTGGTTATAATTAAAAGAGAGTTTATATACCAATAAGATGTCAATATTCTCAAATTCAATAGTGTGATTGAGAACACTATGTTTGGTAGGTTCTCAAATGTAGTACTGTGTTTGAGAATACTCCATGTTTCTATATTACTCAGTTTTATGAGTGTTTGCTATGTTTTAATTCGAATGATATACATATTATAATAATGACATAGTTTTGCAAAAAGGTCCCTAAAGATTGGAAATTTTATATTTGATTTCTAGATTTGATATGAATTGCATAGTAGATTTGATATTAATCGAATGATTATGTCTTTAATTTTCAAGACATAATTTACCAAAATCTAATCAACATTTATTAGTACAAAATTACTCTCCTTAGTTTAAGTTAATTGACATTTATTATTTCGGAGGTAAAATTAATTCAACTATTATTTTACTCGGATTTCAATTCTTGTTATTGTAATAAGAAGGACCTACAATTTATTTCACAATGAAAAAATTAGTTTGATTTTCAAACCTTATATACTTTTGTTTTGAATTTAATTTCATTAATAACAACGAGAGAAAATGGGAATCATAATTATTTGAAAATTGAAGCAAAAGGAAATATATATAATGAGAGAGGCGTACTTATGGTATTTCCATAAAATTCGATGCAAATTAATATGTTTAGAGAATCTTTATTAGTAATATTAAATGTTTAAACGTGATAAAAACACATACTTTCTTTCTTTTGTAAATTAGGTATGTGATAAATTTCAAACCCATGATCTCCTTATTACTAACAAGAGCTTTTTCATTAAATTATTCGATGAACTCGTATTATAAATTTATTTTTGGAGTTGAACACAACACAATCACGACATGGACCTATTAGACCCATAGGGGAAGCCCTCTATTTATATGCTTAACAAGAAACCTAAAACGAACAACTTTCTCTACAAAAAAGCCCACATTAATTAACTACCTAATAGTAATTATTTATTTCTCAATAAATAACTCTAATAGGTAATAACTTATTCCCAACTTATTTCCTTAATAAAAAGACTGCGAAATTGATTTCACAACCCATCACGGAGTTGCCAAATATTTTTAAATAATCTTGATTTTTGCCATTCTATACGTGCGTGATTTTAGTATATAAGTACAACACCTCCTCCTTGTAGTCTTCATCAATTCTTCTTCAAACATTCAACCAGCAAGCCCTCCTTTATTACCCACTTTCATCATTACACCACCCCTTATTACTTATATTATACTTACATTATTACCCAATTACCAATCATGTTTGAACTTCCCCATCCAATTGTGTTTCTTCAAGGAGCTTTTATTTTGTTTTTATTACTTGACCGTTTTTTAAACAAAACATTGTTACATGTTATCAAGAATTGGTGGAGTTTATTTGAAGATAAGTTCTATGTCTACAAATATTACAAGGTGCCTCAATTCGACCCCAACATGCAAGAGAATCAACTCTATAGGATAATCCAGACCTACGTGTTCTATTCCTTACCGGATGTTGAAGATTCCAACTCCATCCGCCTCTTCTCCGGCAACGAATGCGATATCAACGGTATGCTCGCCCCGAATTACTCGGTCGTCGATCACTTTCTCAGCGCCAAATTCGTTTGGATTCACGAAAATGGCGACAACAATGATAATTGTTTTGTTTTGAAGATGAAGAAGAATGAGAAAAGACTTCTCATACCGTATGTGGGGCATATTCATGCAAGGTACAATGAAATTCGGTCAAAGAATGAGGAGGTAAGGTTGTTCGTGAACGTTGACGATAAGACGGAGAATAATAGACGGTGGAGATCAGTTCCGTTATCTCATCCAGCTACCATGGAAACGGTCGTAATGGACGTTGACTTGAAGAAGAGTGTCAAACGGGATTTGGAATTGTTCTTGAACGCTAAGCATTATTATCACAGTTTAGGGCGCGCTTGGAAACGAAGTTATTTGTTACGTGGTGAATCGGGGACCGGAAAGTCAACCTTTATTACTGCTATGGCCAAGTTTTTACGTTACGATGTTTATTACATTGACTTGTATAAGGTTTTGGATGATTCTGATTTGTGGAAAATTTTGATTCAAATCAATAAAAAATCGGTGATCGTGATAGAGGATCTTGACCGTTGGTTGAGTGAAAATAGGCGATCGACCAATGTGAGTTTATCTGCGCTACTCAATTTCATGGATGGGATTTTGATGTGTTGCGGTGAGGAACGTGTGATGGTCTTCACGATGAACGGAAATGATCAGATTGATCCGATGGTTCTCAGGCATGGGAGGATCGATGCGCATATTCACTTCCCTTTGTGTGATTTTAATGCTTTCAAGACTCTGGCTAGTACTCATTTGGGGGTTGAGGATCACAAGTTGTTCCCGCATGTGGAGGAGATGTTTCAAGCCGGGGCGAGTTTGAGCCCCGCTGAGATCGGGGAGATTATGATATCGGGAAGGAGGTCCCCTACCCGGGCGTTGCTAAGCGTCATCAAGTCTTTGCAGTCCAAGTTTGAAGCGATGAAGGCAAGTAAGAGCCAGGGGCCGCAGTCTAAGGTTGAAGCGAGGAAGACGAGTACGAGCCAGGGGCCGAGGTTAAGTGGGAGCGGGTCGGTTCGAGTGGAGGAGAAGTGTGGGGAGTCCGGGGAGGCGAGTAAGAGTCAGGGGCCGAGGTTAAGCGGGAGCAGGCCGGTTCATGTGGAGGAGGAGTGTGGGGAGTCCGGTTCATATTGGCTTGAAGACCCAAGTAGATTGCAGAGTTTATTCGGGGCCGAAAGTACTGGGAAGACGAGTAAGAGCCAGGGGCCGCAGTCTAAGGTTGAAGCGAGGAAGACGAGTAAGAGCCAGGAGCCGTGGTTAAGCGGGAGCGGGTCGGTTCGGATGGAGGAGAAGTGTGGGGAGTCCGGGGAGGCGAGTAAGAGTCAGGGGCCGAGGTTAAACTGGAGCAGGCCGGTTCATGTGGAGAAGGAGTGTGGGGAGTCCGGTTCATATTGGCTTGAAGACCCAAGCAAATTGCAGAGTTTATTCAGGACCGAAAGTACTGGGAAAGTGTCATTTGATTGTGATGAAAGACATGGAAGTTAGCATAATTATATGATTAGTTAGCGTTTCCCCAAATTGGGATACTTGTATAATTATTTCACGTTCGAATGTCTTCATGTTTTGTTATTTTAGTGCTAGATTCTCGAAACAATCTTCAAAGCCATTGCATTCTATTTTTTTCAAAAAAAATTGTCGTCACTTTATAATAGTGTTGTTAACTTTGGGGCAACCATATTTCGGAATAACATTGTATGATTAGAATATATGTACTTCGCATAACATTTTTGTGTAGCATAACATTACAATATTCTAGTGGAAAAGGCTCTTGCTAGTGACCAGAAGGCCCTGGGTTCGAAACTCACATCTATCGCTAATTTACAAAAAAAAAAACTAGAAAGACCATTATTGGACTGAGTCGCAACTTTTATTAAATTTCATGGATTAACTTGTAATTTTTAAAATTTCAAAGAACAATTGGCAACCTTGCCTAACATATAAGTTCATTTCTACAAATTTACTCTCTAATAGATATTGATATTTTGGTAATTGCAATCTAGGTTATGGAAATCATCTTTTGATATTGGTGGAACAATAATATTGTAAGATGTGTAACACTGACTTGGTTTCAAAACAAAATGCATATAAAAAATTCTTCAATTTCAAACATCATCTATTAGTTGTGGTAATACTCACTAGCAAGAACTTTTTTCACTAGACTATTCGATTAAAAATAAACAAAATCTTAAATTGACAACTCTCGGAAGTCGAGTTTTCAATCTAACTGAATAAAGAAGTTCATGAGACAAGTTAGAATATTTTATGTAGTAGTAACTATCCATCTATGGCTGTAAACGGACCGAACTATACCGAACGTATATTACGTTTGAGTTCGGTTTGCAATGGCTTGAACCTTACGTTCGACTCGGTTTGCAATGTGCGAACCACACCGAACCTTACGTTTGACTAGATCTGCAATGTGCGAATCGGACCGAATATTTGCGAACTATGCGAACACGTTCGGTTTGGTTCTTAAAAATATCGGTGCAATTAGGCATTTGAGTGGATGAGGATGAGTAAGAGATGAAAATATGTGAAGTGAAAGTGATTTTGATGATTTAGATTAGACTTAGTACTTTCAATTCTGAACTTTCATGTATTAATATGCGAGCCGAACTATTTCGCACCGTTCGGTTCGATCGATCGAACATCCATTTTTAACGTTTGCGTATACGTTTGCATATGCGCACCGAGCCACGAGTCGAACATTTTCGAGCCGAATAATACGAACCGAGTCGAACGTTTTACGTTCGCTCACGGCCCTATATCCATCAAATATATTTATTTTCGTTTTTAAAAAATGGTTTTCAAAGTTTGTATATTATTTACATTTAAATTTAATTAAGTTGAGTTAAAGTGTATGTATTACATAAAAAATGGTATCTTTATTTAGTGATTTTTACTATGTACATGCATTTTTGTAATTTATAAATGATATATTATTATAATGAGTTCATGCAAAACTTAATCGAAAAATATATATTATAAAATATAATCAACAAATTCACACGAACTAGATTGTGCACAAATGAATTTGGATAGACCAGACTATATTCAAAACTTTTTGTAAAAAATTAATTCTCACATGAAAGTAACTTCATGTTCATGTTTAATTGTCAAATATTCCCTCATGTACCAAATATTTTTTGAAAATTTTAGACGTCAATAGGAATAGAATCAAAGTAAAAGCCGGCGTCATTGACTCATTGTAAATAAATGGCATGTAGCTATTAATGTACAAAATATTTTCTTTGAATTTACTAACAATAATAAGAATATAATAAAAGTAAAAGCAGGTGTCTTTATAAATAAACAAAATATACTCCAATGCCTATGCATAGAATAAATAATATATTACTAAGCTTACGTACTCTATTAATTTGTACACCCTTTCGAACAACTAATACTTATTTATACATATAAAATAACTTTTTTTATAATTAATTATAATACTAATAAAAAAAATTAAAATTGATACGAAAAAACGAAAAGGCAATGTAATCTAACAAAGCGTACAAAAGGGGGGAGGAGTGTATAACAAGAGACTTGGAGCAGAGCAGGCAGGCAGTCGTCTGAAAGAATATTTAGAAGTTTCCACAAATTCAACTTTATTCAACACACCAACTTCAAAGTCGTCTTTTTTAAGGTAAAGCTTTCATCTTTACCAATTTCATTTCAATTTCTTTATTTTCATATTCAAGATAATTTTATTCAGCTTGTTTATGTGATCTGATTCTTTGTTTCCCTCCGTTTAATTACATATTTTCTATTTTCTTGGCAATTTTCTTTTTTGTTATATGTTATTGTCTATTGTTTACAATCATCAGTTCTTCTGCTGATCAGCTAGTGTCTCGAAAAAATTGTCTAGTTTTGATTTTCGAAGATTGACTTTTCACATTTTCAATCAAGGGTTGGAGGAGATGGAGGTAGTAATAATTATTTGACAAAATTGTTTTTTTTTTAAACTATTTGTAGTCTGGTTAGTGTATACTGTTTGAAGTTTGTTACCACAGTTTTTACCGTTTAGTTAGGTAGACATTGAACTTGAACCTGTGATTGTTTAGCAAGCGAAGAATCGCCTTAACGTCGTACCATCATGAGTGACAATCTGATGGAGAAGGTCAATTCTTTGGGGGAGCGCTTGAAGATTGGGGGGTCCGAGGTAGGCCAAAAAATCAGTGCTGGAGTAAGCTCTATGAGCGATAAGATGAAGGAATTCTTCCAAGGCCCCAATCAGGCCGATAAGCTAGTGGAGGAAGCCACATCTGAGACTTTGGATGAGCCTGATTGGGCTATGAATCTTGAATTGTGCGATATGATTAATCACGACAGGGTCAACAGTGTAGAGTTGATTAGGGGTATAAAGAAAAGGGTTATGTTGAAGAGTCCAAGGATCCAGTACTTGGGGCTTGTATTGCTTGAAACTGTTGTTAAGAATTGTGAGAAAGCATTTTCTGAAGTTGCCTCTGAGAGGGTTCTCGATGAGATGGTCAAATTGATCGACGATCCTCAGACTGTTGTTAATAATCGGAATAAGTGTTTGACTTTGATTGAAGCTTGGGGAGAGTCCTCAAGTGAGCTCCGTTATTTGCCCGTCTATGAGCAGACGTATAAGGTATTAACTTCTCACCGTTTTTCTCTTATCGCTTTGCTTCCAGTAGCCATTTTTCTCGTGAGATTTGTTACATAAATGCTTACATTGGGGTTCACCATTTAACGTTTATTGGATAATATAATAACTGTCCCAAGTTTTACATCTTTCAATTGTTCCTTGGCCTATTAATTTCATGATCCATTTCCATGAGAGTAGCATTTTTAGTGTGGAAGTAATGTGAAACTCTCTACAAAACAGACGCGATATCATATATCAGGAATCCTAGTGTTTTGGGGTCTTTAATGCTCTATTTCCGTACTTCATTCTTGATTGACGCTTACTGTGTTGAGAAATCATTATTGTCTATTCCATCATTAGTATTTGATCCCGCTGCTTTTCTATTATAGAGTTTGAAGTCAAGAGGAATCCGGTTCCCTGGTCGTGATGATGAAAGTTTAGCTCCTATATTTACTCCTCCACGATCAGTATTGACTGCTGCATCCGATAGTGGTCTTCCACCACAAATGGAGCAAGATATTCCTGATGTGACCTTTTCAGCTGAACAGTCGAAGGAAGCCTTTGATGTGGCTAGAAACAGTATGGAGCTTCTTACCACTGTTTTATCCTCGTCACCACAACACGATGTCCTGCAGGTAATTTTGTTTGTGTATCCTAAAACCTGGACATATCTAGATCCAGATGCTTTTATGTTCGCAACTTTCCTTACCTTGTAATTTATGTCGTAAATTCTGGTGATATTTCTTGTTGGTCTCTTCTTGGTTTAGTTTTTTTCACTTCAAATATGTTAGAACTTTGACTTTCCATTATCACATTATTCTGGTTTAATAATTTTTTTGATCTCTAAGTTGGTGGGATTGCCAGACGTCTCAACACCACTCATGATTCCGTACTTTTGGGTTGTTTGGGAACATTTATTCGTGCTTCTTGCTTACTATTCATTTCTCTGGGCAGGATGACTTAACAACAACACTGGTTCAGCAGTGTCGCCAATCCCAGTTTACTGTTCAGAGAATCATTGAGACAGCTGGAGACAACGAGGCTCTTCTGTTTGAAGCGCTAAATGTCAACGATGAAGTCCTGAAAGTTCTGAACAAGTACGAAGATATGAAGATACCTTCTGTCACTTCACAGCCCGAACCTGCCATGATACCAGTGGCTGCTGAGCCTGATGATTCACCTCACGTAGGAAAAGAAGATGCTCTAGTCAGAAAACCATCAGGCTCTCGCACTAGTAGCCAAGGAGGGAAAAATGATGAGATGATGGATGATCTTGACGAGATGATCTTCGGCAGGAAACCAGGCGGTACATCCCAAGAGGAGCATGATGCTAAGAAACGAGCACCTCCGAAAGATGATCTCATTTCCTTTTAAGCTAATTTAAATTTACTCTTGATTCACGGATTATTAGAAACTTGATGATAATGCTGGTGTTTGTACTTCCTTCCATAAGAGCCAAGCAGCCAACACATATGTGACTCTATATAGCATTACCCTTCTTGTTATTGATGGAAATTTCCGATGCACATTTTGTACAAGTTATTGATGTTTTTCTACAATTCTATTGTTGATTGACTGCGCTTAAAACTAATGTCAAAGATTGCATAATGCATAGAGGAGGAAACTCAGGATTTAGCTTAGGAGGGGCATAATTGTATGATAGGCTTTTGAGGATCATTTTGATCGACATGAGCCATACTAGTTATAATATTGGTCATTAGTGTGTCTTAACAGAGGGTAACAGCGCGGTGTTGTGCACTTAGCGGTCATAGGTGTTGCGAGTTGCGACGTCTGGTGCATTCGTGCAATTTGTTTTACATGAATTTCTGGTGCTCATTTTGAACATTACAAGGAACTTTTTTGCCATATATACTAATTCAGTAATTCTATTTAATTTGCTAGCCCATTCAAGAATGTGGGACCTAAAAAATCTCCAACACGTTCATGCAAGAAGAATGACTACAGTTTGTTAAACAAGCACTAATGCATGATCTAGCTAACTGCTACCTTACGTGCAGAAAATTTAGTTAATTCTGATATACAATCTCCAGAAAAAGTCATTACCATCAAACATCTAGTAATCACAACGATGGACATTTTCATGAAAACTTTCTTACTTCTGACAATGGTTTTTACCTCTGTCAATGCTACAAACATTCCCTTACACAGTCAAAATATACTAGGCGCGATCGAGGAGATGCAGAAAGCGAACTATTTCACTTTCATTATGCTTCTCAACATCGCCCCACCGGATCTTTTTGCAGGAAATGTGACATTCCTCATGCCAACGGACAGTATGCTGGCAAAAGCAACCATGCCAGAAAATTCCATTGTTGATTTCTTGCTCAGGCACTCCATTCCTACGCCTCTGCTACTCGACCACCTATTACATTTCCCAACGGGCTCATTGGTTCCAACGTCGAGTCCTGATCTCATGCTTAAGGTCACGAACAATGGCAGGCAGAGTTTCTTTCTCAACAATGTCCGTGTCAGGAGTCCGAATATCTGCACCAGTGGCTCTTCCATCAGATGTCATGGAATCGACGGGGTGCTGCAACAATCCGGATTGAGCACACCGCCTCAGCCAACTCCTACTCAGAAGACAAATAGTTCAATCCCGTCTGCTGCAGCACCCCTGCCCGCAGTTTCACCCCCTGCATCAACAACAAGTGGCAGCGTTAACCCTGATCATCAGGTAGCTCGTCATGTCCCCGCGGCAGCCCATTCAGCTGCCGGGAAACAAACATCGGGCTCCCACCAGATGAATTCTCGTGAGGGACTATTTCACATCACCAATGTATATCTAATTGTTGCCTTTTTCATAATATGTTTCACTTGAAACAGTTAAAATTTGTTGACATCATTATCATTACTAGTATTACCATTACAAGAACTAATTGATGATGTTTGAAATTGAAGGATTCTTTATATGCATTTTGTTTTGAAACCAAGTCACTGTTACACATCTTACTATATTATTGTTCCACCAATATCAAAGATGATTTCCATAATCTAGATTGCAATTACCAAAATATCAATATCTATTAGAGAGGAAATTTGTAGAAATGAACTTATATGTTAGGCAAGGTTGCCAATTGTTCTTCGAAATTTTAAAAGTTACAAGTTAATCCATAAAATTTAATAAAAGTTGCGACTCAGTCCAATAATGGTCTCTAGTTGTAAATCACGAGGTGAAGTTTTAACACGCTTGGCATTTTAAGCTGATGGACGCATATCCCTTTTGTCGAAGCCTCAACTACAGAGTAAACATGTCCACACCATACATAATAAGTGTTAATCCCCACCATACACAAAAATGTTATGCGAAGTACATATAATGCTATTCCGAAATATGGTTGTCCCTGAAAGATTATGCTATAATTATTGGCTGTCAGTTAATGTACAAGTCGGCAATGCACGAAGTACAACTTGGTGAAGCAGGTTATTGAGTATCAGTGAAGGTACAAGTCGTCGATGCACGAAGTACAACTCGGCAAAGCGTGGTCGTTATTCTTTCCGGATTACAGTTATTAAAGGATACGCGGCCAATCAGAACGCGCCACGTGTATAGCCGTTAGAAAATTCAGTTAGTGTGTTTGTTAGCTTGTTAGTTAGGGTTCTTGGAACCAAATTTAGGCGATTCTTATCCGTTTAATTTCTTGTTAATTGCTTATAAATAGAGCTAGTTCATAACATTGTAATCATCAATCAATAAAGAATTCTCCCAATTATTCATCTATGAAAGTTCAATTTCTCTTTTCTTTTAGTCGATATTTTCCTTTTTCCAGTTTTAATCTTCGTTTGTAATTCTGCAATCGTTTCTTGAATTATTTGATGGTATCAGAGCTATAGGGTTGTAGTTTTCTGATTCAGAATGGCAAATGAAGATGAGATTGAGTACAAACCAAACAATCCCCTTTTCCTCCATAGCTCAGATCATTCGAGCTTGGTTTTAGTCAATGATTTGCTTACAGAGCATAACTATCAGACCTGGAGTAGGTCGATGATCACAGCATTGAAGGCAAGAAACAAACTGGTTTTCGTTAATGGAGTGTTCCAAAGGCCGAACACTACACATCAAGATTTCAATCAATGGGATAGAGTAAATGCAACTCTGCTTTCTTGGCTGCTGAATGCCATGGGAAAAGAGCTTGCTAGGAGTTTTTCTTATGCTACAGAAGCAGATCAGCTATGGCAGGAATTGAAAGAACAATTTGGGGGTTGTGCTGGTTCTAGAACCTTTGAGCTAAGGAAAGAAATTTATACAATAAAACAAGGAAGAGATTCTGTTGTTGTGTACTATAACAAGCAGAAGGCTTTGTGGGAGGAGCTAGTATGCTTAAGGCCCATGTTGAAGTTTGGTGACTATGAGGAGGAGAAGATGATGCTCTTCTTGATGGGCTTGAATGATGAATATGAAGGAAATAGGAGTCAGATCCTAATGTCTGATCCATTGCCAAACTTGGCAAAAACATATGGGTTTATAGCTAATGTTGAGAAACAAAGAAAGATTAGTGGTGTGAATACTGGAAATTTTATGGAAATGTCTGCTATGAATGTTGCTCCAAGAAGTTTGGGACAAAGATTTGAGGCACCAAGAGTGCAGAACACACAGAATAACCAAACAAGATATCAGAATAGTGGGATGACCACTGGGAGATTTCAAGGGAAAGAAGATAAATCTTTCTTGAAATGTGATCACTGTCAGAAGAAGGGACACCTGAGGAGAGACTGCTTTAAGCTAAAAGGTTTTCCAGAATGGTGGCCTGGGTTGAAGGATCAAAAGCCTAGGGAAAGGGCAAACTGTTCTCAAGAATACTCTACTCCTATGGAAGAAACAGGAACAGATCAGTTGAGCAACAAGGATGTGGTGGCTTTGATTCAGCAAGAGGTTGATAGGGCAGTGAAGGGAAAGGACATTGCTCTCCAGTCTGACACACACATGGCAGAATGTGCTCATTTTGCAAATGAAGTGATGATTGAAGAGGATGATCATTTCTCAGGTAATATCACTCCATGTTCAAAATTGGAAAATAACCTGTTGCAGGGCCAATGGATTATTGACAGTGGTGCTACAGCTCATATGTGTAACAATCTGAATATGTTTAAAGATTATGAGCACTTGGAAACAACTATTGGTATAACACTACCTGATAATACAATTAAGAAAGTTTGTATTAAAGGCAGTATTAGAATCAATGGTTGTATCACTTTGAAGGATGTTCTATATGTGCCTTCATTTAAATTTAATTTACTGTCAGTTCATAAAGCTTGTGTTAGTTCAAATATTCATTTTGAATTTAGCTCTAACAAGGTTGTTTTGCAGGATGCTAGTTCCAAGAAGCTTTTGGCAGTAGCTTGGGCCAGGAGGGGGCTTTATTTCCTGGCAGAAGAAAGTTTGATTGTAAATAGTGAAATAAGTGATAAACACAGTTGTCATAATATAGTTAGTGTCAATGAAGCAGCTCTTTGGCATGCTAGAATAGGACATGCTCCTATAGAAGTTCTGAAAAGATTGTTAAATCCTGCTATGCTTAATAGATTGGACACCTGTTTTGTATGTCCTCTTGCCAAACAGCAGAGGAAGATGTTTAATAAAAGAGCTGTTTCTGCTAAGAAAGTTTTTGATATATTGCATCTTGATATATGGGGTCCTTATAAAGTGAATGCTAGGCAGAATGCACATTATTTCTTGACTATTGTTGATGATCATAGTAGGTTCACATGGACTTTGTTAATCACTTCTAAGTATCAAGCCACTGGTGTTTTTAATGATTTTCTGAAAATGATAAAAAGGCAGTATGATGGATTAGTAAAAAGAGTTATGTCAGATCATGGCAGTGAGTTTCTTAGTTCTGATTTTCAGTTTTTGTTGTCAGATCAAGGAATCTTGCATAACAAAGCTTGTGTATACACTCCCCAACAGAATGGGGTAGTGGAAAGAAAGCATCAACATCTATTGCAAGTAGCAAGGGCTTTGATGATACAATCACATTTGCCTGACAATTTTTGGGGAGATGCAGTTTTGACAGCAACTTACTTGATTAACAGGATGCCTACTTCTATCTTAAACTGGAAATCTCCTTATGAATGTTTGCATCTTTTAGCACCTGACATTTCTAATCTTAAGATATTTGGTTGCCTTTGTTATGCTACTAACACTTTACCTCACAAATCTAAATTTGATCACAGAGCTTTTGCATGTATTTTTATTGGTTATCCTAGTGATCATAAGGGTTACAAGTTATTTAGATTGCATGACAATGAGGTTATTATATCTAGGGATGTAGAATTTCATGAAAATCTGTTTCCTTATGCTCCAAATTTTCCAGTTAGTAGTTTAGTGCCTATTGATGAGGTTGCTAAGGATGGTTCAGCTGGAGTTCCTGGACAAGTTGTACTTACTGATTTATCTGTTGACACACAGAAGGCTTTGGATACAACTGATGTTCACTCTGGCAGAGTTAGGCAGCCACCTAACTGGTTGAAGGATTATGTAGTGGCTCAGTGTATGAAACAAAGGGAAAAGGATGATGATCTAGTGCTGTCTTATGATGAGTTTTTAGCTAATATAGCTGAAGGAAAGGAGCCTGTTACCTATAGACAAGCTCAAGGAAAGCCAGAATGGGAAATTGCTATGACAAAGGAGATACAAGCCTTGGAATTAAATAACACTTGGGAGCTTGTTCAGTTGCCTATAGGACATAAACCTATAGGTTGCAAGTGGGTATACAAGATCAAGAGAAAGCCTGATGGGAGTATAGATAAGTTTAAGGCAAGATTAGTGGCCAAAGGTTACAATCAAGTTGAAGGGCAGGATTATTTTGACAGTTTTTCACCTGTGGCTAAATCAGTTACAGTGAGACTTGTGTTGGCTTTGGCTGCTCAGAAGCAGTGGGGTTTACATCAAATGGACATTAATAATGCATTCTTGCATGGTTACTTAGATGAAGAGATTTATATGGCTTTGCCTGATGGTTATAAACCAGAGTTAAAGGGCACAAAAGTTTGCAAATTGACAAGGTCTCTTTATGGCTTGAAACAAGCCTCAAGACAATGGAATCTTGAGTTTACAGCCAAGATCATTCAGTATGGTTTTGTGCAGTCATATCATGATACTTGCTTATTCACTTATCAGTCTAAAAGTGAGTATATGATTCTGATAGTATATGTTGATGACATATTGATAACTGGAACTTCAGATGTTGCTATCAAATTGGTTAAGAAATTTCTACATGATCAGTTTACAATAAAAGATCTTGGACAAGCCAAGTATTTTCTTGGAATTGAGATACAGAGGTCTACAAAAGGAATGCTGTTGACTCAGCAGAAGTACATTAAGGACATCATTTCAGACTTAAAGATGGAGAATGCAACAGCAGTAGCAACTCCTTTACCACATGATTGGCATGCACATGATCAAACTTCTCCTTTGTTAGAAGATCCATCTGTTTATAGAAGATTGGTTGGTAGGTTGCTATATCTTAACTTTACCAGACCAGATCTTACTTTTAGTGTGCATCATTTGAGTCAATTCATGCAGCATCCCACTCAGCATCAATGGAAAGCTGCTCAACATGTGGTTAAGTATTTAGTTCACACCAAGGCTCATGGTTTGTTCTATCCAGTAGACAATGTTCCTTCTGTATCTGCTTATTGTGATAGTGACTGGGCCAAGTGTCCTATCACTAGGAGGTCTACTACTGGTTATTGTATCTTCTTAGGTAAGGCTTTAGTCTCCTGGAAGTCCAAGAAACAGCCAACTGTGGCTAGATCTTCTTCAGAAGCAGAGTATAGAAGTGCTGCTGCTGCCACTTGTGAATTGAAGTGGCTGTCATATATATTAAAGGATTTGGCTCACACTGCGCATCTGCCTATTCCACTTCATTGTGATAACAAATCAGCCATCAATATGATTGAAAACCCTGTCTTCCATGAGAGGACAAAGCATATAGAATTGGATATACATTTCATAAGAGACCATTATAAAGAAGGTTTCATTTGCCCTCAGTTTGTTGGTACCAAAGATCAGTTAGCTGACATGATGACCAAGGCTGTGCCTGCCCCTCTCATGGCGGATTTCTTGTCCAAGATGAGCTTCATTAGAGCTCCATCTTGAGGGGGGGGGTGAAAGATTATGCTATAATTATTGGCTGTCAGTTAATGTACAAGTCGGCAATGCACGAAGTACAACTTGGTGAAGCAGGTTATTGAGTATCAGTGAAGGTACAAGTCGTCGATGCACGAAGTACAACTCGGCAAAGCGTGGTCGTTATTCTTTCCGGATTACAGTTATTAAAGGATACGCGGCCAATCAGAACGCGCCACGTGTATAGCCGTTAGAAAATTCAGTTAGTGTGTTTGTTAGCTTGTTAGTTAGGGTTCTTGGAACCAAATTTAGGCGATTCTTATCCGTTTAATTTCTTGTTAATTGCTTATAAATAGAGCTAGTTCATAACATTGTAATCATCAATCAATAAAGAATTCTCCCAATTATTCATCTATGAAAGTTCAATTTCTCTTTTCTTTTAGTCGATATTTTCCTTTTTCCAGTTTTAATCTTCGTTTGTAATTCTGCAATCGTTTCTTGAATTCTTTGAGTCCCAAAGTTAACAACACTATTATAAAGTGACGGCAATTTTAAAAAAAAACAAAATGCAATGGCTTTGAAGATTGTTTCGAGAATCTATTTTAAATCGTGTTTTGTTGACCATGAAAATCAAAATATACTAATTATTTAGAGATGGAGGCGATAGCTTCTTTATATTTATCTGAAAAAACAATACCATGTTTTTGCACATAATTCTTGATATTTGACTACTTGAGATTCTAGACGAAGAATGGTTAGAGGTGGTTGAATAACACAACAATTTGTTCAACTTGACAAAACACTAAACTATTTCATGTGATGATGTCTTGATAAATTGAAAGACCAGTCTTTATTTTTTTTATTTTTTTCTCTGATTTTGGGAAGAATTTAAATGTTTGATGAGCTTCTCTTGCCGTCACTTACGACAAAGTAATCAATCTCTAGTGTGTAATAACCCACTATGCAAAAAAGAATTATATTCAAGATTATTTGTACCATTGTCAAAACGTTATGTATGTATGAATTATTTATACGAAACCTAAGGTCTTCCACCTACCCCTTTTCTATATCATTCAATTTTCAATTTTTTTTTCTTTAAAGTAATAGTAGTTTTTAATTTTATATACTCCCTCCGTCCCTAAAAGATTGTCACATTTTGACTTTTGATGGTCAACAAAACACGTCTTAAAACATAAATATATATTATTCTACACTTGAAAAAATTATAAAAAGTTAATATTTCAAAAATATCTATTGAGACGAATCTAACAAGGTCCCACAAGACTATATTATTTCTTATCGTTTATTGGAAATTCGTTAGCAAAGTTTGCAATGTTTGACTACCAAAAATTAAAATATGACAATTTTTTAGGGACGGAAGGAGTATTACTGATGATACGATAAAATTAGAAAAATGATGTTATGCGTATGAACAGCTTATTAATAAATGGAGAGTCAAGTATATATTGAAAAGTTGTGATTTGGTCATTTTTATTAGCGCAAAACGTAGTAACCATCACTCATGTTTCACTAAATTTACCATTCACTCACTCATATTTTATATAAACTTATTTACTCACTCATCTTTAAAAAACGGTTGTAAATGGTGATTCCGTTAATTTTTCCGGTCAACCAATGGCTAGTCAACTATTTTTGTTTACTGTTGACCTTTTGAAAGACAAAATAGTCATTTCACATTTATTGTTTCTAAAAACAAAAAAGCGAAAATGAGTAATTACAATTATGTCTCCTATTTATAAGTGTGGTAGCTAAGAAAGTTTGAAGGAGGGGCAAAATAGTCATTTCATACTTTTATATACTCCCTCCGTTTCTTTTTATTTGATTGTTTGGGGAAAAAGTACTTTATTAGATATTGTGAAAAATTACATTGGGATTGTAAAAAGGTGCATTGAAATTGTAAAAAGGTGCATTAGAATTGTAAAAAGTTGCATTGAAATTGTAAACAATCAAATATTTTGAAACAAGAAAAAAACTCTAAACAATCAAATAAAAAGAAACGGAGGGAGTATAAAAAATAGATGTGAAATGGCTAGTTTGTCATTAAAAAAGTAAACGGTGACCGAAATTATTGACTAACCAATTGACACTATTTTTGAAAGATGAGTGAGTGGATGGAACATATAAAACATGAGCAAACGAAAGGTAAAAAAAAACAAAACATAGGTGATGACTGATGGTTGATGTCTTTTACCCTTTTTATTATTCCTTCAACTTAATTCTTTTCGAAGATATGATAAGAACTTATGGAATGTTCTGCAAATGATTTTAAAGTAAAGATCGGGTAGACGTGATAACTTTCAGTGAAATATTTAGTTAAATATATCAATTGGGAATTTGTGATCTCTTTAATATTCATTTTAAACAATAATGATAATATTTTGTTTATTCTAAGAAAGAATGTCACGTTTCATTATTGAACCTCAAACTTTCATCTAATGTTCAAAAAATATGTATTTAAAAAAGTTAATTATATAATTTGAATGAGATGAAATAGTAAGAAATTTTTTTTATTCCGGACTTTATATTCCCGGAACTATTCCGGCAATTTATTTTAGCCATAAGATGAATTGTTAATTCGATCCGATGGTGATGAATGCAGTGGTAATAACTACCCCATATGCCATGTTTGTTTACAGAAAGTCAATAATTTGAAGGAAGAAGGTTTATATACTACTTCATGGCGGTGAGCTTCCTTGATTATCTCAATTATTAATTAAACGTAATTAACCTATTATGTTCATATTCTCTCAATTAATTTGATCCAATTATTTTGGTCAGTAGAAAGTAAAATTTTTAATGTTTATTGGGTATTTGAAGATGAATATATATGACAATAAAACGGTATATAAACGGCATAATATTGCACTTATTCTCTTTATATTTTCCTATTTCTTTTAGATTTCACAATTTGTAACTGTCCAATTCAATTTATTCTCTCAAACTCATGTTTTAGCGGTAGTGACTTTTTGCCCTTTTCTTCTGTGGAGAAGCTTTTCAAATGAATTTGTTTTTTAAGGACGTTTTTCATTTATTCTTTTCCAAATGAATTTGTTTTTTAAGGACGTTTTTTCATTTATTCTTACACAGAGATAGAGCAGATGGAAGAATGGTAAGAAGGATTGGGCGGTCATGAACAATTGAGAAAGATACTAATTTTAAAATGTTATGCTAAATGACAAACATGGCTTTATATTAAAACTAGATCTAAGCCATTAGATTAAATATCATTAGATTCAACGGTGAAATTGAATTTCTGGAAAGTTAACTCCGAAATATAAGAAATTTCCAAAGTAGTAATAGACTAAGATGATGCCACAACTTTTATCACATGGAACCATTTCTAGAACTATTTACCCTAAAGAGAAATCCGGGAATTCCATCTTTTTCCTAAGTTTCAATTAGAGTATGAAATTGTCATTATTTTTTGAAATTGAAAACACATATAAACAATACATGATATATACACTTAAATTAACTAAGAATAATCTTTTTTAAATGATTGTCGGAATCAATTTTTACTGAACAAGATTTTAGCAACTAATCGAAAAAAATAGTAAAATATTTTTTTTGAGAAATTTCATAAGAGGTTGATCGTAAATTAAGTTTGTTATGAACCCTCAATCATTAATCAACACATATGATATTGAAAACTCTCCCATTTCATGCTTTAATTCGAATTCCGGAACCGTTCCGAAAAAACAAGGTCCGATATTATATTTAAAAAAATTCCAAGAAAAATGGGTCTGGATTTTCTGCGATTCAAAATAAAAAATAATAGTATTTGTTAGCAACAACATATACAATGAAGACCATCAATCAATATTAGATTGATCCAAAATCGGATTCAAATTCAACATAGCATTATAGAATTGAATAGTTAAAAATTGGTGAATAAATGTGAGAAGTAGGTATTGAAGAATAGCATCGACGTAAGCATATGAGTATGGCAAGTTGAGCCTCCACGTTTTGTGGTATATCATATATGTCATATGTGCCCACATGTTAACAAGTCATACTTACATACGTGCATCAATATGCATTATTCATTCTCATTTTATCAACTAATTAAAATTCCCTACTATATTAATTAATATCATTTCATAATTCATATGGTTTGGTAGGTGAGAAAAGGTTGATGTGAACATTTAACATAGAACTCTATGTGAAAAAAAACATATACTCTTAATTTTGTAATAGACTTCATTTTTAGAAAATTGTTTTATGTTCGAAATACGTACAACATATAACGGTTTATTCGTTTTTATTAATACATAAATCCTTGTGATGATTTCACATAGTTTCAACAGTTTGTTTATTTTTAAGATAAATGCTTCCATTTGTATCCGTTAAGAGTATGTAGAGTTTAACCTAAAACCAATTGGTAATAGATGGAGTAGCCAAGATCTTATATATCGATTCGGAAGGACACCATCCGAGAATGGGATTAGAGGCAGAGGCGGTAATATCGACAGTGGTGCGAGAATGAGAAAGTGGACACCGACTTCCGATGTGAAAAGTGCATCTTAACAAAATCACGTACAAAACCACTAGAGATTGATGGATCATTATCTTGAAAATAAATAATTCTATATCATATGATTTGGGTTGGTGAGAGAATTTGATGTGAACGTTGAACATAGAGCTGTATGTGAAAAAAGGCATATACTCTACATTTTTGTAATAGATTTGATTGGTATCTTCATTTTTGAAAATTTGTTTGTTTGTTGATTTTTTTAATTTTGGTGAAACTATCGTGTAATTATCAGGAATCTTGGTTTAATCTTCAGATGTGAGAACAAGAAAACCATAACAGGAAGAATATCAGAGATTAATATTTAAAAGTTGACTATTATTTAAATTATTTTTTGAATAATATATAACTGAATCGACATCATCCGAGATATCATATTGTTGAATATTATGCACATATATATTAAAATAAATAAATAGATATGCTCAAATGTTAATTAGATGATAAATATACATCATCACTTACTTCCGCAAACAAGTAATAATACCTTTGATTTGCACCAAATTTAAGGTAATCATTAGTGTATAATGAGATAATCCTTTTGAACTCCATCATCATAATGAAGTCGAAGACTCCACTAGAATCAACTCGATTTATAGGTATTAAAGTGGTAATATGTACAACAATTTGATAAATTTATATTGAAGTTACACTCTTTTATGTAGTGAAAAAACAACAACTTAACCTTCATTTATCTAAAAAGTATGAAGCGGTCACACTAACATTTCTATGCACCCTTGCCTTATATAGGTGAGTGAGGTAAATCACTAGATATGTTTCAACTAATCACGGAACTAAAGCTTTTTGTTAACCACTTCATCAATATAAAATATGATTATTATGAAAGTGATCGAACCAATACTATTGATACTTTACAATCTCGCACACTAACAATTTTACTATTTGAGCTATGCTACGAGAACAATGTTCAGTCATTTACTAGTAATACCTCCAATCCAAAAATAATGTCTTTTTAGACATTTCAAGAATATCCAAAAATATTGTCTTTTTACATAAATCAATGCACAATGTATCACTTTTTATCTTAATATCCCTAAAAAGTAATGATTGTATCATATAGTTAATTGAAAAGTGGATTATTAATGATTACTTTATAGGGGTATAGATGGAAATTCTAAATGTAATGATTGTTTCTTAATTTATGTGAAATGTCCAGAAAGACAATATTTTTGGATTGGAGGGAGTATAATCTAAAAGTTTGAGACCCTCAAACTAAGGGACCTGACAGCTCCCTGCCCTGGATATAATGTCAGAGTTTGGTGCGGGATGTACCTCGCCTGATCAGAAGACTAGAGCTTGCCCATTAACCACTTCGAAACACAATATTTATTTAGTTCCCAGTGAAAATCGAACATGGGTTACATCTACTATGATCTAAACTCATATTTGTAGATGTAATTTACATGCCACATGCAAATGCATGAGGCTGCGGCCAAAACAGCTAAGCATAACACAACTACCAACAATTCCCAAAAGCTAGCTAAACTACCCAACCACCCACTCTTTCTTAGCTCCTCTTCTTTGCTACTTCTATTTTCCTTGTTAAACTTACCTAACCCCTTAAACCCACCCCCCACCCCCCCCACCCCCCACCTCAATGCATCACTTCTTATAAATATTTTGATAACATTTCCCATCTATGCAACAACTACTTCCCCCCCTCTCTTGAACATTCTTGCAATATCTTGTCCCATTTTTCTTTAGAAAATTATTTCAAGAAGAGAAGTAAGGTGTTTTGGTATACCCAAGCCAAGAAGAGTTGGTTAGAAGAAAAAGAGTGAGAGATAGAGAACCAAACATAAAAGAAAGCTCATCACAATAGTGAGGTGGGAAGAAATCCCACAAAAACAAAAACAAAAACAACCTTAATCAATCACCAATAGTAATATTCACAAAACAATCAAGAAAATTAACAATGTTGTCTGTTGCTTCCCCTGAAACTCAAAAAGCAGAGCTCTCCTCCATTGCTGCCCCTCCTTCTTCCACCCCCCAAAACCAATCCTCCATTTCTGGAGATACCAACTCCAATGAAACCATCATCTTCAGATCCAAATTACCCGATATACCCATCTCCAACAACCTCCCTCTCCACACATATTGCTTCCAAAATGCCTCTCAATACCCCAACAGAACATGCCTCATTGATGGCAAAACTGGAAAACAATACACTTTTTCCGAAACCGACTCTATCTGCAGACAAGTTGCTGCTGGTTTATCAAATCTTGGTATCCAGAAGGGAGATGTGATCATGGTCCTCCTCCAAAACTGCGCTGAATTCGTCTTCACCTTCATGGGTGCTTCCATAATCGGCGGTGTAATCACCACCGCAAATCCATTCTACACCACTGCAGAGATCTTCAAACAGGTCAGTCTCGAATCTACCACCTTTTAATTAATACTGGCTGTTCATGTTAAGATGCACATCCCACATCGAAAGACGTAAAACTAACATAAGTCCGTCCTGATGCTGAAACAGGTGAATGTTTCCAACACAAAACTCATCATCACCCAATCCAACTACGTCGACAAGCTCCGCGCCACGACCACCAACGACGCTGATAACAAATACCCGAAGATTGGGGAGGACTTTAAGGTGATCACAATTGATACCCCCCCAGAAAACTGCCTACCCTTTTCACTACTCACCCAACCAATTCAAGAAATCGAACTCGCCTCAGTTGCCATCGACTCAAACGACCCTGTAGCTTTACCATTCTCCTCAGGGACAACTGGGCTACCAAAGGGGGTGATCTTAACACACAAAAGCCTCATCACAAGCGTTGCTCAACAAGTTGATGGAGACAATCCAAACTTGTACCTCAAGGAAGATGATGTTGTACTATGTGTGCTTCCTCTGTTCCATATTTACTCACTAAATTCGGTGCTTTTGTGTTCCTTGAGAGCTGGGGCTGCTGTGTTGATCATGCAGAAGTTTGAGATAGGGGCATTGTTGGAACTTATACAGAGCCACCGCGTCTCGGTGGCGGCTGTGGTGCCGCCGCTGGTGTTGGCGTTGGCGAAGAATCCGATGGTGGACAAATATGATCTGAGCTCAATAAGGGTGGTGTTGTCGGGGGCGGCGCCGCTGGGGAAGGAGTTGGAACTGGCCTTACTTAATAGAGTCCCACATGCCATTTTTGGGCAGGTAACATTTATGAAACCACATGCATTTCTTTCCATTGTTTTGTTTTGTTTTGAGGTGCATATTTTCACGGTTTATTTTCACGACATTAATCTACTGATCGTATTGGGACATTTGTCTAAGTTCTTTTTTGAGATAAACATTATTGATTCGATATTCACTTATTTTGATTTTGCTACTATTATTATATATCCATTATTATATCATAATTTAATTTTGAATCTTGAAATTGTGTATGTTTGTATATATTGTATTTTTCTAATTTTATCTTTCTTGACAACCTCAAAATTATTATAAATTCAACATAAGAACTTGTACTCTAAACGTAACAAATTCTTATTTATATACAAAAATAAAAGGATTGTTAATTTTGCTTTATAAATAATTTGGACAATTTTCTAAGAATACAGATAATAATGTTGTTTATATATCAAAATTTGAACCTTGTCGTTATATGAATTGATTATTAACCTAACTCTAATGATTTGAGCTTATTACTGTCGAATTTGTCGTGTTAGCATTTAGAAAATAATTTAAGATCTAATTTCTTTTGAAAAGATTATTAGTTCAGAGCTGGATCTACCTTTTCAATACTTTAATGTTCAAAATAAAAATATAAAACAATCAATTATTATGAAAAAAAATTTAAATATAAGTAAAAGATTCCCGTTATTACTTGTAATATAAGTAACCACTAAGTCAATTCGATGTGATGAACTAACATACTATATTAATTTAATGGATTTGCTTAGTCAATTTCCCATTAATTCTTTAATTCTAACAATGGGGTAGGAAAGTGTGTAGATGAAATTGATAATCAAAAGACAATAAGTAGTACTATTATTATATTATGTTAAAAATACTAGTAGTAAATTATTTATGTGGACAAATATAGTTGGATCTAAGAAATTAAATACATTAAAATAATTGTGGCACAAAGCTTGGAGAATTGGAAGAGCTAGGTACACATGTTGGGATTTCACCTAACTTATTTTCTTGGGGGTAGTTGAGAATTGTGGTGGTAGTTGACACAACCTTCACCTTCATACTTGTTGACTCAAATTTCACAATCATGGATTATTACACAATGTGTGCAAATTTAATTGACCCAATTTTTTTTGTCTTTTTTGCTGGTATTTCTTTAGACAAAAAAGTCAATCCTCAACTCACCTAACTTTTCTAGAATTAGAATAGTTTGAATAACCATTTGGTCTTTTAATTTTGGTGTACTACTTACTTACCTATATTTATAATTCTACCTACATTTCAATTTAATGATTTAAATTTGACTATTTATAAAGTATAGATTATCACAGGCTTTATATATTTTTAAGACAATTATTTCTAAGGAACGTCCGGTTTTATTCTTAGCGAGCGTATGAAACATGCGTTCAATGTGTACTTCGAACGCGTGTTTCTGCATTCGGTGTGTATATTGAAAATGTCTTCCATCCTTCCACTAATATACCAAAAAAATGTTTCATAAATTGAACATTGAATTATATTAATGTTATTGATTATGTTCAACAGGGCTATGGTATGACAGAAGCTGGACCAGTTCTATCTATGTCCCCTTCATTTGCAAAGAACCCATATCCTGCAAAATCCGGGTCATGTGGAACTGTAGTTAGAAATGCAGACCTGAAGGTGATCGACCCGGAAACCGGTTCCTCCCTAGGCCGAAACCAACCCGGGGAGATTTGCATTCGTGGCGAACAGATCATGAAGGGCTATCTTAATGACCCCGAGGCAACAGCCCGGACCGTTGACATTGAGGGATGGCTCCACACCGGTGACATTGGCTATGTGGACGACGACGATGAAGTGTTCATTGTTGATAGGGTGAAGGAACTCATTAAATTCAAGGGGTTCCAAGTCCCACCAGCTGAGCTTGAGGCTCTCCTCATCTCCCACCCCAACATTGCTGATGCTGCAGTTGTTCCGTGAGTGCTTTTTCGACTTTGCCCGAATTTCAAGAAAATGAATTTTCTGTCACATTGTATATTGAATCCTCTTTCAAAATTGTTGATATATCAGGCAAAAAGATGCTGATGCTGGAGAAGTCCCTGTTGCTTTTGTGGTTCCATCTACTGATGGCTTCGAATTAACAGAGGAAGCTGTCAAAGAATTCATTTCTAAACAGGTGCCAAAAATATCCACGATGCACGGGTTCAATTCTTGTCGTTCGCCATTAAAACTCTACTGATTTTAACTATAAAATGAATTTGTTTTCAACAGGTTGTGTTCTACAAAAGGTTGCACAAGGTCTACTTTGTCCACTCCATTCCTAAGTCGCCGTCCGGCAAGATTTTGAGGAAAGATCTGAGAGCCAAACTGGCAGCAGCAGCCTCATCTTGAACTTTTATTTTTACTATAGCAGTATGAAAAGTGATTGTTGCCATGTATTATGGCTAATTAATAAATAATAGGAATTATTCTTCAAAATGTAGTAATTATTGTTTGTGAATGTTTGCATGAAACTAAGTAATTGAACTCATTAATGAGTTCTTTTGTTATTTGTGAGACTGTAGAGAATGGAATTCAACCATTTTACTATTATCTTCTCTTTAGTCTTTTATTCATATGTCAATGCCTTCGGAGCTCATTTTACTTCCAACGCGCTACCATCATCGGACCATATAATTCAACTATATGTCCATGTGTTCGATTGCATAAATTCAAAAAGAAAAAAAACCGAACTTGTGACTCCAATATTCAAATTTGTAATATAACTATAATTTCACGGTAAATCCGTGCAAATTGGCAATTTACTGTCTTGGAAATAATTGCGTTGAAAAAAAAGGCACCCATATAATATGTAAACTAAATATATCATGGTATTTGGGTAGACATTTGTGACTTGGCTAATGATACAAAATTTTAATTAGTCATCTACTAGGACAAGATTAAAGAAAAAAGTACTGTTTACCTATATAATCATTTACACTAGAACAATAGATGATTTAGCTTTCAAATGTTAAATGGCAGCTCTCAATGGACCTTTTGAACCAGGGCACATTTTCATTGTCTGCTCATCAACTCCAGAATCATTGCATCTAATTTCCAAAAATGTTGGACATTCATATGTCAGTTTTTCTTGATCCAACTTCAAGTTTTTCTAAAAACGGGATTCCAGCATCACGCATCGTCGTTAAGATAGCTTCAGCTTCGGGTTCCATCTTTGCTGACTTATAGAGGTGCACAGCTGCGCTCATTATGAACCTGTCCGATTCTACGGATCCACGAATTTGTTTGAAGAAAGAGATTCCTTGTTCAACATGTCCATGGTCCATATACCCTCTCAGCATAGTCTGATTACACGCGAGGTCAGGAACTAACCCTGCAGTTGTAATCTTCCTGTAGATCCTCTCTGCTTCAGTTAATGAACCTGCCTTTGAGAGAGCTAATAGCAAGTGGTTGAAATGAGCACAAGTAGGAGAAATCCCTTTTTCCTGCATCAGACTGATACTTTTTTCTGCTTCATGGTACTGCGACCCTTGTGAATAAGCTCGGAGAAGGGAGAGATAGGTGAACGCGTCAGGTGAATAGCCAGCGTCTTGCATCCTTTGGAAAAGTTCTGCTGCTTCATGATAGAGCCCACTTGTGCCGTAAATATTGATCATGATATTGTAACTCACCTGCAAGCCATGACGCAGACACAACCTCTTGAATTTTAATTTTTTCCAAAGAACAATTTTCATCTCCAACATCTGGTGATCAGAGGATATTCTACAAGGAAGGTCTGTTCTTCGTGCATTCATTAAGGCATTTCAATTTTATATGGTACTAAATTCGGAGTATTTACCTTTCCTGGTTTAATCCCTTCTTTCTGCATTTCGTCAAATAGATGAGATGCTTCGTGGTGTTTACCTATTGGGCAAAAAAGGCCATGCAAACCAAGTGATTAAATGAAGCCAAAAGTAGAGGCTATGGGAGTACGCAAGGCTTAATGCAATAGCATTGCAACAATAAATTCTGTACTTAATAGTTTTGCCCCGTTTTTCAGAACCAACTAGTATAAATTATCTTAAATTTCACTGCTAACGAGGTATGGAAAACCAGTGAGCACCAGGGAACATACTGAAAGTACATTGGTTCTGCCTATGGTTTGAGAAATTTAAAATGAGATAATTAGAAGTTTCAAGTCAAGAGAAACTGATATCAGGAAGCTTAGGTCTTCAAGTCAATATTTAACACTCTGAACACATGAGAAACGAGTAGTTAAGTGTCTAAAGTGACCAGTTCAGTTTGGGCTTCTGAGCTGAGATGGTTGTCCCACCCAATCTCTAGCATCACTATCCAGTACAGGTTGTAATGAAGTAGATAAAAAGGCTTCATGTGCTGTGAATATGTCTCTCTAAAAGATTTCTAACTTAATTAACACTTTAGAGAACTAGATTGACATCTCAAGATTTGGCTGAGACTGCCAGAGTATTAGATTGTCATCTTGTTTGGTCTACGGACCCCTATCATATCTTTTGTACTTTCCACAATACAGAACGATAGAATTACCAGCTTTGCCATAATAGCATATCAAATTGGAATATGCCTTCTCATCCATTTGCATGCCCGTGCTACGTGCTGTAGTAAACATCTCTAGAGCTTTATCCAGATTTCGGCACCGACCATAAACACTGATTCCAAACATATTGTAAGTCCAAGCAAATAAATTTCTTATACCTATCCAATAATTTTAAAGGGAAAGTCTAACCTGATCATAGTATTATATGTCTGAATAGATGGAGTAACTTCAAAAGAGAGCATGCGCTCGTATATCCTGTCAGCCAAACGTAATTTACCTGTACAATAGAGGTCATTTTAGTTTCCTTCAATGCTTTTTGTAATTCAACTATTTAAAAATCAAGAGATAACCAACCGGCTTGTAGCATGGCCTTGATAAAAGTATTATAAGCTACAGTATCGAGTTCTGTTTTGAGGCGAAAACTATCATAAATGATGTCCTCTGCCTCACGATATCGACCTGAAAAATTCAGAAGTATCATAATCTTACCAATATCTACAAGAATGCTAAGCTTCTTCGCTTAAATAGATTTAGGCATTTAGCAGAATGATGGTCTCGTAGTATTCGAAAAGTAAGTAAATACAATCAATCTATTTTGTATAGTCTTTTGGCTTTTTGTCAAGTAACAATTCTTACCACAGTTAGTCAAAGCATTCACCAACATGCTGATGGCTATCGGGCCCAACTCATTACCCTTATCTATCTCTTCTTTATACAGCAGATATGCTTCCTCTTCCTTACCGAGTTTCGTGCACGCCTCAAACATGGAGCTGCAAAGGAGTTTCTTGTTGGACGAAGAATGCAGTGAAGCCGTAAAAAGTTTTTTGGCCTGTTCCAGTTTCTGTTGTGTAGCATATAACGTGATTAGTGAAGCACATGCAGCAGCATCTGGTCTGCTACCTAGCTTGATCAACATCTCATAAAGATACTCAGCTTTTAGCAATTCACCTACATACAGAAATCTGGATCAGTACTCATTAGTCATTAAGTGACAACTTAATTAATAAGTAATACGTCGTATTTATGTTCACTTGCCTTCTCTGGCTAATTTGCTAATAAGTTGGCTGGCTACCGACAAGCCATTAGGAGCCAGAAGCAATCCTTTCAATCTTTCCTCAGTTTCCTTGCCATCTCGTTCTGATAAACAAAGGATGAGTGCCAACTCAGAAGCACCGTGCTGATCTAACGACCCACCATTACACTTTCCTTGTATGGCCAGCACAAGTGACTGAAAGAATACACTATCCTCGAGTCTTTTGACAGACTTCAACTCTTCAACCAACTCTCCCGCCTCTCCAAGCATTCCCTCCTTGCAGTATAGCTTCATCACTGATTTTACCAGCTCTTCATCAAATTCAACTTGTTGTTTTCTCATATACAAGACAAAGTTTTTTGCCTTTTCAGTTAAACAAAATCTCATATACAAATTAAGCATGTCATTGCAGGAGCTACAATCAGGAAGTCCAGTCCGAGATAGAGCCTCAAATGTAACTTCAGCAGCTGCTACATCTCCTTTTACAGAATAGCATTGCAACAGAATAATGTAGGCAAATCTTGATAATAAGATGTTCCTAGACTTCATCTGTTCAATAGTAATCAACGCTTTATCTACCTCCCGAGAATTTAGATGCACTTGGGCCATTGTTGTATATGTTTTGTCATCTTTCAGAAGGCCCAACATCTCAATCTCTCTAAAAGTTCTTTCAGCATCCTCGTATAGACCAAGTTTCCCATATATTCTGATAAGTAACCCATAGATCACTTCATCTGCAGCAATCCCATATGTTTCCATTTCAGAAAAAAGAGAAAGGGCCTTAGAGTAATCTCCACCTTTATAATACAAAACGAGAAGAGACGCACACGTAAAATTGCTGGGAACTATTCCTCTGGATCTCATATCCTCATATAGCCAAAAGGCATTCTCGCGATTTCCGTTCTTAGAGTTTAGACTGATTAATAGGCTGTAGGTAGCCTCCTCTGGCACAAGTCCCAAATTGTTCATCTCGGTAAAAGTTTTAAATGCTTCACTTGCATGGCCACCTTTAACAAGCGATCCAATGACAATCGTATATGTAAAGTGATTAGGAGCAACCTTTCTATCAGTCATTTGCCTCCACATGTATATCACCTCTTGATGAAGTGATTTCTTTTGCAAAGATGAAAGCATGAAATTGAAGACTGCAGTTGTGAGAATTACTCCTCTTTCTGCTACAGCTGAATAAAATGAAACCATAGCCTTGTGGCGACCCCATCTAGCATATGCACACAACATGGTACCACAAGCAACTTCATCCGGTTCACATCCAACTTCAAGCATCTCCAAGAATGTCTGTTCAGCGAGCTTAACCTTCCCAACTTGACCGTATGCACGAAGGACAATTGTGTAGACAATAACACTAGGTCGATAGCTCAACTGTTCATTCATACATCTAAGACTAAATCAAATTAATATTGCAGTCATATGGAAAAGACAATCGTAAGTAAACAATCAAATTTAGCAGCAGGTCCATTTACCATCTTTCATATAAAAGAATCATTCTGATTTCACGTGGAGGAGACTAAAAATAGTTGAAGACTAAATGAGCGATAACTAACAATGACACTTTTAATATAATTCGTAGGAAGGAAAAAATCACTTTGAAGAGAAATCACTAACTACAAATAGTATAAGATTTCCCAAGGAGGCTGTATTAATCAAACAAATTAAATTCAGCAGCAATTTATTTAGTACGATATGCCTAATAATCACTACAAACATTGAATAGAGGAGAAAATGTAAACAAAAGCACTTAAATCGTAGCATTAATAGTGGATCGTTTTTGCATTTCATTTTTTAGTCAATTCAGAAACAGTCTCTCTGTAATCACAAGCGTAAGGGTGCATACTATACTATCGAATCCCCCCCTCCCCCTGTTGAAAAGCGTTTATGTTATGGTTACATATCAATGAACATTTCAAATGAAAAGTTAACATCAAACATAAATACCGTCACACTAACATACTCTTCAGAAAGTGACCATTCCAAAACAAGAGGGTACCAACAAGTCACCTGCAGTTTCATCCATTCAAAGAAGTCCCTCACTTGTCTCCAACCCTTTTGCTCCTTCAAGACAGTACACATCTCTCTAAAAGTCAACTTAGCAACAAAAGAACCCATCACTTGCCTCATATCATATGCCCCTTCAGGCTTCCCAGACAAACTCCTAACTTTCTTGATTGCAGCAACCACATGTTTCCCATACAAATGCCCATTCCTATCATCCTCCAAATACTGCACCATTTGTTCAGGAGTCCTCTTAATCCACCTCGGCGTTTGAGCCTGTGAGCCTTCATTACAAAGATCGATTACATTCCTTTAACGCTTTTGCTCATTTAAACATACAATTTCCCCGCAAGTTATCAATTAAATCAAGGCGACATTTTAAAGAAGATGAAACTCATTACTAACAATTTAACAGATACAATATTCTAAGAAACTTAACTGGTCTCCCTCCATTTTTATGTAGTTGTCATCCTAGCATTAATTTTATTCTGTTCTTTTTTATTTGTCGTTCTACAACTCTAAGACACTTTACCCCCTTAATTCACCTATTAGTCGAGTCTAGAACACAAGTAAATAAAAACGAAGTAAATATAACAAACGTATATTAACTAAAAGCATAAACTATAGTTAAGAAGAAACCAAAATAACAAAAACAGTAACTTTCCACCTTGATTACGTCGCAAAACACTCAAGTACTTAGCTTTAGCCTTAATAATTCTTCTTGCATTATCATCTGGAAGTGGATTTTTTGCGTTCTTGGATTTGGGTTTTGGCTTATTCATGTTTCCATCACTCAGAGACCATGGGTCAGGTGAAAGTGATGAACATGTTACTATAAAGGGTGCATTTTTTGGATTCTTGCAATTTGAGGGGTTTTTTGTGGATAATGAGTTTATTGAGGTAGTTGTAGAAAGAAATGATGATTTCAAAGCTTCCATTTTTTTTAGTATTTTTGTTTACAAGATTAATGGAGCTTCATGAGTCTCCTTGAAGATAAGGAGAGCAAAGTAGGCGATGATTAATCAAACAAGAGGAAAGAATAGGCTTTTGCCCAGAAAAAATGGTGTAGATAATGAAATAAAAATTCAAGCTTTATAGGCCTCTGAAAATAGCAGTTTGACCCCTGAAATTCTGGAAGTTGTAATGTAACCCCCAATCTTTTTTTCTTGTTCTTTCATGATGTTGCTACTACTCTTTCCACTGATGCAAGAAGTATCTTTTACTTCATTTATGAAAGTGTGAAATCGAATTTTTAAAAAAGAAACTATCAAAAAAAGGTATAGAACCGTCCTGAAGTGCATGAAGTATGTAGATCGCGGTGCCTCGATCAGCGACTAGAGCTTTCTTTTTAACTACTTCAATACAAAATTCATCGACATTCAATCTAAGACAGGGCGGAGCGTTGATGGCATGTAGTGAACAACCCCCTTATGAAACTAACCGAAAGAGCCTTCGGTACTTAAGTAGTTAAGGTTTGGAACCCTTGCAACTATGATAGAAAGCTCCTTATGAACATCGAACATACATTACATGAAGAGTCAAGGTTGTTGGCATTGAACACTCTGGTTCTTTATTAGTTGAGTTATATCTCGACCCCAACTCTCTTTTACTTCATTTATGTGTCTATTTATAAACCTAGCGTCTAATAATATTGAACAGGGCATAATAACTAATTGCGAAATGAGGAGTAAATATTTATGATATAACCATTTAACAGGTGAAATATGAATCATAAACAGCATGTAGAGGATCTTCACGGTCTCTACACTTAATTTACTCCTAAGAATTCCACACCAATGGCTTGTTTCCCGTAAATCACCCCCTCGATCTTCAATTCTAAAAGTGTGAAACCGTCACAGTAATGACCCCTACAGGCCCTACTCACCCGTGCCCTGTTTGTATGTGCGTCTGAGTGTGTCAGTGTGTGTTTGTGTCTTTGTAGTTTCTAAATGATAGAAATTTCTAACGCAATTGTCTTGTTATACATAGTACAGTTATAAGACAAACGTTTTTCCACTTTTTACAGTCAGACTTGTGAAATAGGAACCGTTTCTGCTATCTTTGATCTTGATCCTGCAGTTGTAGACTATGGTTTGACCATATTCTAAAGGTACTTGGCCTCGATCTCCTCCAACGTAAGCCCTTTTGTCTCTGGGATAATAAAGAAGATGAACAGGAGGGACAATATAGCTATCACTCCAAATATGTAAAATACAGCTCCAGCTCCCAGTAATTCCTGCCACACAGATAAAGAAAATTGATATGATAGATACACCAGAAGAAGCATCGTCATTGATCTAGGGACGAAACCAGGATTTGGCATGGCAGTAGGCGCAATCACATAAAAGAGTCTACAACGAAGACGGAAGTTTTGGGGGAGGCTATAGTAACTCAGAAGTTCAAAGGTAAAGAAACAATTGTTTTGAGGGGACAAGTCAACCCCCCCCCCCCCCCCCTCTCTTTTGCTAGTTAATCGCCATATATGCGATCTGTTACTCATAAGATCATACCTACATAAATAAACAAGAAAATCTTTTCGTTACCTGCAGAGGAGAGAACGAAAAAGTAACAAGTGCATTTGCTCCAAAATTTAGAAGAACTGCAACACCTAATCCACGCCCTCGGACACGCAAGGGGAAAATCTCGGAAATCATAAGCCAACCAATTGGACCAAATGACAGCTGCAGCAAAAACCTTTTTAGTGATTTACAAATAGAAAGATGGCATTCATATATGAATCGGGCCCATACTTGGTGAATCCGACTTTATGATTAAGTACAGAAAGAGAAGGGGGCAGCTAGAAAGTGAAGAAAGTTCGATCATGCCGTCTTTATTATTGTACTCGCATGTGCCTCTTCAGACATTAAAGAATTAAGTCTTTAACAGAAGAGAGATAATACATGAAAAATGGTAAACAAACAAATCAAAAAGGTATGTAATCACACACCCCAACCAAGAGAAAATAATTCTCATTTGATCATACAGCTACACGGATAATTCTCGCTGCAATGCCGTTACTTTTACATCAGGCTCGTTTTGCATGAACAGAAACTCAAGGAAGAAAAGTTTCATGCCCTTTATCATCAGTATTTAAGTGCTTTAAATGCACTCAAGTGTTAAATTATATACTTGTTCTTGTTGCTTGAGCTGACACGCCAAAGCCACAAATAAAAATATAATAGTCCTGGCACTAATGCATGGAAAAGACTGCATTTACGTAAGGCTAATGTAATTCTCGGAAATATTCCACGGGTGCAAGCCTATCCCTGTTAATCATGAGAGCTGTTACCTGATAGCAACTGACGTATACCAACAGTGCAAGAACAGCAACAGGAGGGATATTGCCCAGGTAAGTGTAATATGATCCTAAAAGAAATAGCGATACAGCCTGGCCACAAATGTCAACCACTTTTTAGAGATACATCATTGAGATTGTAAATGAATAACTATATAAAAGAACAAATACAATACAGATTACATCAGACGGGGACCATTACTCTTCACCTAGATCCCTGGGGAATAGAAGTAATACATGGGTTATTGGAACTCACTATTCCAGAGACGCCACCAAGAAGCAGAGGTCGTCTTCCGAGTTTATCAACAGCCAGAACAGATACGCCAGTCATAATCAACTACATTAACAAACAACATTTCGTTTTAGGTATAACTCAATGAAATCTGACAGAGTACTCTATGTTTACTTACAACCGTTCTTAAGGAGAGCATTCCGTATCTACTCTGATGTAGCAGGAGAGAGACTAATTTTAGAAAGGCCTCAGTGATACGGATATTAGATACCTAGTTATTTTCTATTGTCACTATCAGTTCATTACTATCTTAACAATAAATTACTTATCCAATCTTTCACTTTAAAGGACAAGATAAGAGATTGTACAAACCCACCTTCAAGAATCCTAAGAGGACTGAAACCCTTGTTGCCTCAGATGCGGCAGAAAATCCGGCATCCTATGAAAATGTAGAAGAGTATAAAGCAAAAAGGAATGTGCGGGAGGGATTGAGGAAACAATAAGCTTGTTTTACACTTTTCTCCTAGAAGGCATACCTGAAAGATGGCTGACGCATAATAAAGAACACTTGGTTGACCTGTTATCTGCCATGAATGAGAAGCACATACTTAGGATTCATCAGTTATGAAAAGAGATAAGACCCTGGCATCAATGAATACCTGTTGGAACAAGACTAATCCTCCACCAATGACAAGCGCCTTTAGGCACTTCCCCTGAAACACCTCTCTCAGTGATGCTTCTGATTCTTCACTTATATGTGAAAGCTCAGACATAATCTCATTCACTTGCTGAGAAGCTGAACTTCCATGCCGTTCACCTTTAAGCCTGCACAAGCAAGCTATGGCCGTCTCCTTCAAATCGTGCGTGTTTCCCTTTCCTTGAATAGCACATAAGAGAATCCATCTCGGAGATGCAGGCAGCCACCACATGCCAATTGCCATTATAATTGCGAGAGGAATGCTTGCAGCATACATATACCGCCAACCGGATAAGACTTCAACCAAGAGGCTCCCTATTATATAACCCACCTATAACATGACACGAGTTTTTAGAAATCTCAAGCTTCACTCATCTACTCATTGCATAAACATACTCCATGTGTATGTCTGGATTTCAACTTTGTTTGGATGTTAGAGACGTGAGTGAAGGTTTATATTCATTAACAACAGTGTAAAGCTTCATAACTTGAGCAAATAAACACATCAATCCAGCAAGCTGATAACACTTACTAGCATCCCGAAAACTATGAGGACCTCTTTTAGGGAAATTAATAACCCACGTATTTGAGTTGGTGCAGTCTCAGCAATATACATCGGAGCAGCATGCATTGCCTGTTAAGAATATATGCAAAGAGGATGAAGCAGACTACTATATATAGTCAGATTCAAAGACTAATATTCTTCTTCGATAAGAATGATAATCATACATCTAAAATAGATTTATCCAATATTATTAGAAAAGTCTCCCTTCTTATTGGCAAGTTTCAATTGCTTCAAAAAATCGAAATGCAGTTCACGACTTCACGTATTAGTCTTGTGGGTGACAATAAGTTTAAATAAGCAAATGATAATAAGAAGACATATCTCTATTATAATGGGAAGGAGGTATCAAGTATCAACATATTTGGATTGTTGACATTTATGCGAGATTTTGTTTTTCTTGAGTAATCAATATAATATCAGTAAATAATAACTGTGGATATGAAGTTCATGGATGATATGAACTACGAACATAAGAGCATGATATGGAAGGGGAAAATGGTTGCCTTTGAGAAACATACCAATCCAATTCCTATACCGTAGATAAAGCGTCCAGCCACCATGACACCAAATATGGGAGCCACGGAAGTAATTAAAGCTCCAACTAGATAACAAGCAGCTGACAGAATAAGCTCCCTTCTTCTTCCTGTCAGCTGATTTATCAATAGAAGATCCAACAACAGAAACACGGAATATTTGAGAAAACTAACCTAGTAAGTCCGCAATATTAAAGGCTAAGACAGATCCAATCAATGCACCATATAACGATCCGCTAGTCTGCAGAATGCACAAAGCAAAGAATCAGCAAATATGTTCCTATACAAGTGAAAGAACTTGTGGGAGTGTCCCTAACTAAATAGAATTGTAACAAGCAAAAAATCCAAGCACTTACTATAAGACCTATTTGGACAGAAGATAAGTTATACCATGCAATCCCACTTGATGAGGCTGACTGCAGAGATAAGAAAATGTTAGAAACGGTAGAAGATACGTCAGAATACAATTGTGAAATCTTATATTAACATGTGTAGCCCACTAAAAACTAATGTGAATCCAGTTGTTCAAAAACCTAATGTTAAGCAAGCATAAGAACAAACAAGACATGTCTTATGTATCTTCATAGATTTAACATATATGTACATCTTCAAACACCAATGTTCTATGAGTGTTTGGAGATATTAATATAAGAAGAATCACAAGTATGAGTTTTAACATATATGCACACATATTTTATGCATCTTCATAGAATTTTAAAGGATAAAGAAATGATTTTGCAGTAAAATATTAATATAAGAAATTAGATTTTCAGAAGAATCACATATATGAGTGTTAAACTAATATGCAGCTACAAGTAAAGATGTTACTCTGGACAATAAAATCTAAATAAACGCTGTTACAGTAGAGGTTCAAAGTCGCGGAGAACAAACCGCAATAGATATAATAGCACCCGATGTAGCACCAATATCATAACCATATAACATTCCTCCCACAGCTGGGAATAAGAACCTGAAATAATTTTGAAAACAGTAAGAATATGTCCAACATAACGTAGAAGGGCGCAAGTATTGTAAAAGTGGCCTGTACAAAAAGAGTTCCTTATAATTGAGAAAAAAGTTCGATGTTAGTAGCTGTTAAGGATCAAGGGGGTCTAACATGAAACTAATTGGCGAAGAGGATGCCAGGATTATGGGTGTGAATGAGTAACAATTTAGGATATTAGACCATAACAAGGGACACAGAAAGGAATCCAAGTATATTTAGAAGTCTCAAAACGGTGGGCGATGAAATCTGAATTTGAGACACTTATAAACAATTGCTAATACATAGATTGTTTTGCAATCATATAGACAGAGACAACAGTTAGATATACCAAAATCAATGTTTAAGTAATGTCCATTTTAGCATCGGGTCATACACAAAACACCAAGTCTCCTTCATGCCATCTATAATTCATTCACGTTCTCATTCATCACAACCAATTATCGTTTTCCTTCTAGGAAAACACATTCGGGATACAGACTAATGTAAACATTAATAAAGCATGAATCTTTAGTATACCTGGTATAAACTACTCCCTCCGTCCCTAAACTATTGTCATTTTTGTTTTGATGTGTTGAATCTTTAATCTATGACCTTAAATATACTTTAATGTAATACTTTGTACTATGTTTTGCGAAAATATATCAAAACGTAGTATTTTCACCCTAATTTACTACAGTATTAACATTATACCTTCAATCGAAATAAAGCCGTGTGAGTCAATTAAAACATCAATCTAAAAATAAAACTGGACGACTTTTAGGGAGTCATAGGAAATGATATAAACTCACGGAAGGATAGTAGCTGCTACAGAGTAATCCTCATGGCGTCTCCCATCTGGTCTACTGATAAGAGGTTCTTGAGCATACCCGATTTCTCCTGATGATGACTTTCCCCCCTTTATCCATTTCAACCAACACAAAAAACAAACAAAACCCAACAAACACAAAATCCCATTAAAACTTAAATTAGCAATTTATTCACTTTTTTTTCTGTAGTGAAAAGAAGTACATAGTTTTTGTACTGAGTCAATTCGGAAACAGCTTCTCGTTATCACACGGATAAAGTTGCATACTATCCGATTTCACCCCTACCCCTACCGTCTTCGACTAGATTGAGACATATTAATGTATCGACATATCATTACATCAAAAAACTACATAAGCCAAGAAGCCAACCTGTGGGAAATATGACAAGCTGGGTCTCTCCGGATCAGAACTCATTTGCTTCTCAACAATTCTTTGATAATAACTGCGAAGTTTGACACCCCTCTAAAAATGGTTTCGTGGGTTTCAGTTTTCTTGATAAATGGAAAGTAATCAGTAACTACCACGTGGTGAAGACAAGGAGGAGGTGGTAGGTGTGAGCTCAGAAACACTTCTGTAACATAATCCAAATTACAATTCAAATTATTCAGACAATATTAACTAACAAATTGTAATAATACGAGGTTAGATTACTTAAGATTCAAGTTGTTAGATTGATGAAGGAGGAAATTAGAGGGCGCGAATCTTTTGACGTGGTGGTAGTTGGTAGCATACAACGTGGTAAACTGATTAATAATGTGAAGATTAGTAGGTGCAAACTAAGATGGCTATATTTTCGACATGTACCATATCACATAGGTTCATATCATTTACCTAACCTCGTCCCGAGCATAGTTCAACAGTAAACAACTAGAATGAAAAATATCGATAACAACATTGACACTTCATGCAAGCCGGATGCATAGGAACCATTAGTGTGACACTATCATACTTTTATATCATTCACCTAACCCCAAATTAAAATGATTCACAAGCTACTAATCTAGTTTGCAGATTCTTCATCGCACTTGTATTGGCATGATGCTACACTATGCACACACCAAAACAGTATTTTTTATGTACGAACTTACCATTTTGCCCCTATGTAAAATCTCTCAATTGCTACACTTACAAATAGGAGGGCATAATCGTAATTTTACACCCAAAATTCACTATTTGTGTGTGCATATAACAGATCAGAAAAATATGGAGTAGGTATTATTAAATCGATAATTTTGATGTAAATCGAAGTTATAAATGTCGGTTAAGTAAAGTATGTGTATTACTATTGATAATTAAAACTTGACAATATGAGATAACTTATGGATTTATAGTTCCCTGAATGTTACAGAAGAGAGATCTTCGAATTTTCTATCTGAAGCGACATGATAACGAATTATCATCCACATAAATCTGCTTAGGCCTGTTTAAGAAGTCAGCTTAATTCCTTTGTTACAAAACTCTGGTTCAAGCAGGTAGTTTGAGCTGCTCTTGGTTCTTCCAGCTGCAAATATAAGAGAAAATAAGTTCGGATAGCGACGGATGAGACTGAGATCAATGAAAATAGGTGAAGAAAATGAAATATACCTCTTGATATAATAGTAAAAAAAATCAGCATAAAGCGCAGTCTGGACTAACCCGGACAGCCAAGCTGCATTGATGATAAAAAAAGAGAACGAAATTACAACTCATGAGTCATGATAGGCATGGTGGCGTCATCATTTGAGGAGACTATGAGACTTACGGATCCAGCGAACTTTGTGGTTCTCCGTTAAGAACCGGTAGATCCAGTTAAGAAGATACAAAGCTCGATAACCACTACAAGAGAGGTACGATCTGTTTGAGTAACTATACCACCAATTTCAAAGGGGGAAGGCATAACATAAGCACATATTAACACCCAGATTGGTTGCAACTGTAAATGAGTAACACGAGGTAGCTATGAATGTACAATCAGACAGAACTTATTATAATACTGTTCAAGAAATTGGTAGTTTGCACTTAGCAATCTCGATTGCATCTGCTATTATCCATTCACTATTGTGTTGATGAGAGATCCATTTCATGAGAATGCCCCTCTTATTCTGGAAACTTATGATGAAAAGTCAACCTATCCCGATCTTTCACTTCAAAATATTAAAAAGAACTAACATCTGAAAATATATCAGATTCAGTTGTACTGTAGTAAAGTACTTTCAGAAACAGAAATACTATAGTAATTGCATGTAACAAAAAACAACAAGCTACATATTTTTATATGAAAAACCCATCGAGCTACATACCCCAATAGGAAGACATAGTTCCCAGTTAGATTATCGATATTCTTGGAGCGTTGCAGTAGTATCAACTGCGGAAGAATTGCAACAGCTTCAAGATAAAGTGAAAATGTCCACAGAACCTATTTAGAAGAAGTAAAGAGGAGAAGATACATCAGCAAATCAGGAAGAATTTATTCAGAAACTCAAGGTATTAATTCTCCCAATTATAAACTTTCTTCTATGAGTCCGAAAAATGAGTTGGCATATAGGATGCACATATAAGGGGTGAGATATTTGTATCTATGGCGGGTACAATGGCTCTGGCAAAAACAGTATATTGGGATGGGTATGTTGAGGAACATAGCAGTCCATGAATGCAAGAAAACAAGTTCCAAGGACAAGGCCCAACTGGTGGCTGTATATAGGAAGACAAAATGCTAGGAAAAAAAGCCCTCGAGCTATAATGCTATATATATATCTCGCCCCTTACATGTGCCTCCTAGCTTCTAGAGGTCCAAGACTCAATTCTATCTGAAAAGAGTAAAGCAATCTAATTCAATGTGCTATTATTAGTTCATACCTCGATGACAGTAAACTGCGGGTGGAACAACAATGCAAGCAGAAAGCATGGAGGAACAAGTAAATAATGCTGCAAGGTATCTTGGTCCTTGCTGTATGTTTGCTTCACTACTTTGTGGAACCTCATGTACCAAACAATACAAATCGAAGTTCCAACGAATACTAGCTTCATCACAGTGTTGTAAAAGGAGACATACCTCGTAAATATATCAAGGTACCGAGTAAGAAACACTAAAACATAGAGTTCCTGAGTCTTAAGCGAAATCCCTGCCCAAAGTCACAAGGTAGGCCTTTTTTTAAACATAATTCAAAAAACAAAACAAAGAAACTATAGTACCATAATCACTTCAATGGATTTGACACCCCCCCCCCCCCCACACACACACACCATATCACCACTTTCTTACATTACTCAGCTTGAATCTTAACACTCCCTGTCCCAATATAAATGAGTTCACATATGTCACAACACAATCAATTCACTTTTCAACCAACAATTTATTCACGAAACCTCGATCTTACGTGAAAACGTTCACACCATTAGATAAGACGCATTAAACACTCGTATGTCTAAATTTGCACTGAGAAAAACAAGCATTAACTCCATCCCTAAAAGACTGTCCAGTTTGTTCTTTCATGATCAAACACTAACCAACTTTATGGTCTTTATCGATACCGAAAACTTCCATTGCAATCAAATTACCAAGTTAATACTAAGTATGCTGAAAATGCTTCATTTTAATACACTTCCACAACAAAATAAGTATATAACACGCTGAAAAGTCAATTAATCAACATTCAGGACCAAATCGAGTTATTTTAATTGTTTAGTCAATCTTTTTTTTCTTAACTAAAAAAATGGAGGTTATGATTGACATAAGTCATACATAAACCAGCATTCGTTCATTCATCTACACAAACTTAATAGACCAAATATCTTACTTGGGCTACTCTATAATTAAACTGAAAACGTAATTTAATATTTCCAGATGATATTTAGGCTTAATTAGGACATAATAATCAAAATGAAGCAGCAGCAACACATTTTAATCATAATAATAAATAAATAAAAAATAGGATACAATTGGAAAAAGTACAAACCAGCACAAGATTTGATGGTACGGATTTTGAGAAGAAGAACAATAATACTGAGGAGATGAGTCATATCTCCTGCTAATCTGAAGATATTCATCTTCGAAACTCTTTGGGGGGGGGGGGGTTTCTTCAAGTTTTCGTTTATGATATTTCCTGCTTCCCTAAACTCACTGGTTGCTGGTAATCTCAACTGTTATACAGGAATCGGACGTGAAATGACTATTATGTCTCTTTTTATTTAGTAGTTTTGTAGATGAGAAATTTTAGTTGGGAGTAAATAGTCATTTCGTATCTAAAATGTTGTTTTAGTAATGCTTCCATTGCAATTAATCCCGCCGATTCTTTTTAATTTTATTTTTAGATATCATCATCTTTGACTATCAATGCATTTTTATTTATTTGAAAACTTTGCTTTGAAAAGGAAAATATAATTGCAAATGAATTAGATTTAAAGTATTTTGATTTTAATATCCAATTTTGTAAAACAAATTAAGATGATAGATATTCCTTAAGCACTAGTTATGTCGATGGCTGAAATGCTCAATAGACTAGTTCTATTTTTGTTCAGCCGTTCAGGTCTTGTTTAAATAATTTATCTCATATTTCATTCTAACTCTATTTTTGTTTGAGTCCACTCCAATTCAGTTTTTAAATCGTTACGCATGTTTTTAATTCAAACTAATTTATCTCATATTTCATTCTAACTCTAAGTCCATTTGTTGCAAAATATTCCTCCTTACGATTCCTTCATTCGCTCAATAATTAGTGCATTAGAGGAAGCTAATTTCTTAAAAAACGCCTAATCTCCCTTGTTGACTTTCAATAGGTACAAACTTAAAAGAGAAATTTGTTTTAGAATACTACTATTAAAAAAATGAATCAAAAATTATGCCAAATGGATTTTGATTGAATCAAAGGATTCACTTGTCAAAAAACATATAATATAAGAACATATATGAAAAAGCAACATAGTTTTTTATTGTGGCTGAACAAAAAGAAGGGGAAACTCAGCAGGTTTAACCCCATATCAGTAATGTAATTTCTTCTATTTCCACCACATGGAAAGTGATGTACTCAGTTTTGGGTTTGACCCACCCTGCAGTTTTCAGATAGTGTTTTCAGTGCAGTTCTTGTAACATCTTCTTCCTCTTCACCTTCTTTCTCCTGCTGTTTGGAAATATTCAGCTTTCTTAACATCTTTTCCAATTGCCTCAAGCTCATGTCCTCCAAGGCCTTCTTCTCTGGCTTCTCGGCTTTCGAAATAACAGGCTTTGCGATACTGCCAACGTTCTCTTTGTCGTCTGAAACCTGGGTAAGTCCGGCGGATTTCTTTAGTGGAATGGCGTTCAAAGAGTTCTTCATTGGTTCAATTGAAGAAACAAGTTTGTCGTCCTTGGGACCAAGGATATCATCATCATCTGAAGTCTCACTTTCATGAGGCATGTCAGAGTCTTCTTCATTTGAAATCTCATTATCATGTTGATGCTCCTCGTTAATCATCCCTTGTACGTCTGCAGTCGCATTATGAACCACATGACCTGCAACGTTGTTCATATGTTAGTCATAGATAATAATAGGCATAATGGGCCGAAATCCTTCAGCAACAAGCACGCTAATATTGTAAGAGTATGTTAATAACATTCCAATTTCCAATTCTATATACATTATTAGTCCATCAAAAAAATTAAAGATAATTCATGTAGCCTCAGAACTAGACTATACCTTCAAATTCTGCAACAGCAATAACCTCATCCACTGTAGAGTTCATATCAGTGTCTTCAATTGATGCCTTAGTTTCATCACCCACATTAGACTTCATTTCAGCGACTTCAAAAGAGGCGTTCTCCTCAATGTTCATATTGAAGCTCATTTCAGTGTCCTTGGGCGAAGCTTTTGTTTCCTCGTCTACATTGCAGGTCATTTCAGTGTCATCAATCAGGACATCAGTTTCTACTCCACCAACATTCTCGGACACTGCAACTATTGTAAAATATGAGTTATTAGTTGCCACCCCACAAGCACAATCATAAGTGAACATGAAAGGGATAGTATTAAACTAACCATTGACTTCTTGAACCAACTCATCGACTGTCTCTAAAGCATCTAACGTCTCCTTTGTCACTTCAAGATCACCATCATCCTCTTGCACAGAGGTAGTTTTGATGTCATCATTACTTGGAATTGCCACACGTTCATTTGAAGTTTCGACTTTTTCCTCGGAAACTGCTTCGGATTCATCTTTACTCTTGACCTCACTCTCCTCAGAACATTCCTTGGAGTTGTCAAGAACTGCAAAGTAGTTAATTTACAACATTTAGAATTTACATCAGAAATGTTGACTATAATAATAAAGAATTTGGTATAATGCATACCAGTAATCTCAGAGATTTCACTGTTTTCGGCAGAGGTTTCTTTCATCTCAACCTCCATATTTTCATCAATCTCTTCTGTCAAAGAGTTCATCTTGATGGCTCGAGATGTCTCTTTTGGCTCTTCGATCTTTTCAGCCAACCTTGCAGACCTCCTAGTGCTATACGCATGGGTGACAGTGCTCGTCTCCCTGACCGCCCTTCTTCGGCTAACAGGTGTAGCAGCAGCAGGGGTGTTCATAGAGACGCACGTTTTCACATCCTCAATTTCATTCAATGATTCATCAGATGATGCCTCAATATTTCTACGGACTGAGGTGGAAACAGCAGCAGCCCTCCTCCTCGCGGCTGTGGTTGGCACCGCTGCTGGTGTCCCAACTACTTTGGCAGTTCTAGTTCTCCCACCAGTAGGAGGAACCATGGGAGATTGAGGAATTTCTGATTCCAAACAATTCATGATTTCTTCAATTCCTTCAACCTTCAATTAGAACAAACATCGAAATTCAACAGACGAATTACATCTAATCATTCAACAAATGTCAACAAACCTTTATTTCAAAAGACCGATATCAAGTAAATACATAACAATTGACTCATGTCATCAAAAGAAAGAGCATTCAACAAAACAGATCAAATTAACTTGACAAAAATCTAAGAAAACAAACAAACTTGATAAAAACAAAAAAAAAATGATTCTTAATCATTTAATCTAATAATGAGCATCAACTAAATTATCTTGTCAGACAAAAGTACAGTCAACAAAAAACCGATTAAAGGGCATTCCTAAACCCTAGAACACGAACAGATCAAAATAACAATGATTCTTAAACATTTTATCATAAAAAATACCCATCCAACAAAAAACAGATTTAATTAACCAAGAAAACCAAGTCTACCAATAAAAACAAACTTAATGAAAAATACAATAAATGAGCTACTTGTCCATATGAGAATTGAAAAGAAAGAAAGCAAGTTATTCGATTAGTTCATGAATCTCATTCAACGAATCGTATAAAATCATATGAAACAAACAGAATCCACGGAAAAAAAAACTTGATGAAACTCGAACATTTAAAGGTCAACAAGTAACCATATTCCTTGCCCATCTCAGATTCAAACGAAAATAAATAAAACACTTTCTAATAGAACAAACACCAATTGATTCGTCTACTTAAAATGAGCTGTTTTCACTATAAATAGATTTAACTAACCGTAAAAAAAAAGACAAAAATCGAACAAATTAAGGTCAACGAGTAACAGTAATCCATATCGATTTCAGATATAAAAAAACAAAAGAATAAATACTCACAAATTCAAGAGCAGCGAGAGCATCAGCCATGGCAACATTGGTGATGTTAGCTGGGATTTTGTTCTTCTTGGAAAGGGCTTGAAGTTGTCTTCTCGAAAGGGTGTAAAAATCCATTTCTGAGTTTTGGAAAAGTTTTTTTTGGTTTTGAAAAAGGTTTTGGATTGAAAATGATCAAATCTTAGCTGAATGATGAGGTACTGCAGGTGGTTGATGGAGTTTATATAGATAGGTTATGGGAGTTTTCTTGACCGTTTTAGAGCGTCTCAATTTGAATTTTGAATTCTGGAGGGCTTTTATTGGGCTTTAAGAGGCTACAATCCCTTGTGCCCTACTGCCAATTAGTGGGGCTTTTATTGGGCTTTTACTGGCTACTCTTTAGTAGGGATTTTAATAAGTCAGTCGGTTATGGATTCGCTATTTCAAGAATATTGTATTAAATTTAATAAATTAATTGAATTAAAATCGTAAAAACAGATAATCCTAGTTTTAGGTTTTGATATTGTGAAAATATTATTTTAGATTTTTTGTGAGTTAAAATCATGTATTATATTATGGTAATTGTAATTACTTAATTAATATGTTATATTTAACCTTTTAAGTAATGTATTTATTAAAAGGATAAAAACTAAAACCAATAACTATCGAAAGTGTGAATATAATTACTTGCAAGTATATATATGTTGCAAGATTTTTTATTCAATTTAAATTGTAATTTACTTTTTATACTCCCTCCATCCAAAAATAGTTGACGTTTTGGCACTATTTTTTTGTCCCAAAAGAGTTGACGTTTAAACATTGAAAATTGTACTTTTACATTTTCAATGAACTTTTTGACTACTTTTTATATTGAAATTAGCAACCAGCCAATGATATAGTTCCAAATAATTGTATTTTTACTTTTTCAATGTACTTTTTTACTAGTTTTAATTTTTCTTAATTTATGTGCAAATTGCTAGAACGTCAACTATTTTTGGACGGAGGGAGTATTGAATTTAACATACAAAATCGAATATAAAACTCAATAGGTTTGAAATAATATCATAATTAGGATTTATTACCTATATTTATGCTATTCAAATGATTTCATGAATTTATCTCATCGCTAATTTACAAAAAAAAAAAAAAAAAATGATTTCATGAATTTATGGCATGTTTAATATGAATATATATGACAACTTTTGAATAATATCATAATTAGGATTTATTAGCCTTTATGATATTTATGGTATTCAATTGATTTTATGAATTTATGGCATGTTAAATATGAATATTTATAACAATTTTTTTTTGTAAATTAGCTATGAGGTGAGTTTCGAACCAGGACCTTTTTTTTTTTTGATAATTAGCGATGATTTAATTAATAAGCCCCGAACGGCAAAGTTTTACAAGCTTGATAATAATCCAAACAAAAACAAGAAAAAAAAACCTATCCTAATTCACCTAAGGCCTTTAAGGCTCTATGGGAGCCCAAGAGGAACTCCATTCACGAAAAGGAAACGTCCAAAAGGGCCAAACGGGCAGCCCAAGACCACCCAATTAAAACCCCAGCCGATGCCCTAGAAGCTTGTAACATAAATACTTTCCACACTTCAGTAAAGGAACTAGAAAGTTCCATTTAGTGCTGCCTCCTCCTTAGCCCTTCTCTCTGTCTCTTGAATTCTCTCATCAGCAAGAGAGAAAAACTAACCTCACAAAGCCGAAACTTTCTCCATACTTCATCCAAAACCTTTCTCGACTCTCCAAACCTCCAAAATCGGAAAATCCTCCGTAGCTCAGCCTCTTCGAAAACTCCGTTGCCGGAGATGTCAATGAAGATACCCCAAAAATGAACCCCAATCTGAGAAAATTCCCTTCGGAGCTGAAGCTGGCCCACGGATCTCTGATTTTAGCACACTGGAATCGGAGCTTTGAGAAAGGTTGGAGCTTGTTCATCCGCCATTAAAAAGTAAGTTGCGAATCTGTAGCTTTCTATTGGTGTTCTTGTTTTGCCTTCGTGGATCCGCATGTTTCTTTGATACCATAACTCCCACATGCATGTTGCCCAAAGCCTAAACTTCTCTGGTGTGACTCTTTTTCGTATGAACTTGAATAGATCTCGGAATGTCTGTATGCTTAGATCTAGTGCTGGAATTTTTAGTAGACTATGGATCTCTTGACTGAAAGCACACGTTATGAAAATATGAGTTTCGTCTTCTCCTGTTTGTTTGCAAAAAGCACACTCTTGGTCAGTTGGTACACACTTTGTGTTCAGATTGGCTTTCGTTGGTAATCGATTAAGGCATCCTTTGTATAAAAAATGTCTCAACTTTTTTGGTATTTGAATATTCCATAAATGCTTGAATGTCGGATCTGGACTTTGCCTACTGCTTGATGCCTCTGAACTTTGTTGTTGTTCCTCCATGATGAACGTATATGCTGATTTAACTGTGAATAGCCCATTTTTGCTAGCTGTCCATCGTGGTATGTCTCGGCTGTTTATGTTATTGAGTGATATACTGCTTATGCCTTCGACATCAAGAGGTAGAAATATGGATACCAGTCTATCTATTCTCCACACACCTATTTCATGATCAATTAAATCTGCCACTGTCATACTTGATAGATCTGGATCAAAAGGTGTGATTACTTTTTTTGAGTGAGTATGTGGCACCCAGTTGTTATGCCATACATGTATATTCTGCCCATTTGCTAACATCCAGTGTGTCCCTTTGTTGACGAGGTCCCGGATTGAGAAGATACTACGCCATGTGAAGCTCGGAGAACTTCCCAGTGATGCCAACCAAATACTTTGCTGAGGGAAGTAGCATGCCTTGTAGACCCGTGCGAGTAGAGAATCCGGATGAGAAATCAGCCTCCAAAATTGTTTCATTAGTAAAGCTTCGTTAAAGCTTTTTGTATCCCTAAAACCCAGTCCCCCCATTTCTTTACTTTTACATAGATTTTTCCAGGAGATCCAATGTATTTTGTTTTTTCCATTCTCCCCGGATCCCCACCAAAAATTGGCTAAGATTTTATTTATGTCATTGCATAGGGATGTAGGTAGTTTGTAGCAACTCATTGTAAAGGTGGGGATCGCCTGTAAAACCGATGTAATAAATATTTCCTTTCCCGCTGTAGATAGAAGCCTAGGCTTCCAATTGTTCACTTTGGCCTTTACCTTTTTAAGAAGGTAAGCAAAAACTTCCTTCTTCGAGGTGCCAACTGTGGACGGGAGCCCTAGGTAATTACCATGGTTGGAAACCTCGGGGATGCCTAACAACCCTGAGATATTCCTCCTGGTTTCTTCAGCTACACACGGGCTGAAAACAATAGACGACTTCTCTGTACTTACTAGTTGGCCTGAGAGGTCCTCGTAAGTTTTGAGGATTCGTTTAAAAGTAGTAGCCTCCTCCATTGATGCTCTACCTACTAACAAGGTATCATCCGCGAACATAAGATGGGAGATAGGTTCTACACCTTGATATCGAATCCCTTGTAGTTCACCATCAAGACATGCTGCCTTTAGCATGGCAATAAGGCCCTCCGTGCATAAAATAAATAAATAAGGGGAAAGAGGATCTCCCTGACGTAAACCACGGCCTGGCTTGATATAGCCAGGCCGTGGTCCATTAATCAACAACGCATAAGTCACAGACTCCACATGGTGCATAATAAGATTAATCCAATGAGAATTAAAGCCTAATTGACCCAACATATATCTCAAAAAAGCCCATTCAATTCTGTCGTAGGCTTTGACCATGTCCAATTTAATGGACATAAAGCCCATCTTACCAGACTTTTTCTTCTTGATCGTGTGATGAAGTTCATACGCAAGAAGAATATTGTCTGTAATCAATCTATTTGGCATGAAGGCACTTTGAGTTTCAGAGATTATAGATGGTAAGACTTTTTTCAACCTGCTAGCTAGGGCCTTCGCAATCAGTTTTACACTCGTATTACAAAGCGCAATGGGTCTAAACTGCGTCATTCTGATCGGTTTGGCCACTTTAGGAATCAAAGTAAGGAGAGTAAAATTCATTTTGTCTAAAGTTTTCCCATGATTAAGAGCCTGGAGTCCCATATTGGTGATGTCATTCCCCACGGTGCCCCAATAATGTTTGAAGAATGTTGCAGACATTCCATCGGGCCCCGGGGCTTTTGATCCCTTCATTGAAAACAGAGACTGTTTAATCTCCTCCGCCGAAAAAGGCACTGCTAAGAACGACTTGTCTGCATCTGACAGAGTCCGAAGTGGGAGCGGGCCTAACCCGTTCCTCCTGTCATTATTCTGAGAAGTAAACAGCTGTGAATAGAAGTTCACAGCTAAAGATTGGATATCTTCCGAATCACTGAGCAGGCTTCCGTTGTCATCTTGCAACTCAGTGACCCAATTAATTTTCTTCCTTTGATTAGACAGAGCATGAAAATACGCCGTATTACGGTCTCCCTTCACTCGCCAGAAGTTCTTAGATCGTTGGCACCAATATATGTCATTGGTTTCTCTCAAGCGATCGATCTCCCTGGCAAGTACACACGCTTGCTGTTTAGAAGAAATTGTAATGGACCCTTGCTGTAGCTGGTCCAATTCCTCTTGTTTATCCTTAATGGCTTTGGGAATGTTACCCAAAGTTTGGCGTTTCCATTGGAGAAAACCCAATCTGGTATGCTGAATACTTTCAAAAACCTTTAAACATGGGTCTGTAGCCACACTTTTCGTCCAAGAGTCCTCGACCACATTTTTTGTACTATCGTACAGACACCACCCTTCTTCAAAACAGAATCTAGGCTTTGCTTTACGATGTGATTTAGCTTTTTCCCCAAAATCAAGAAGAATGGGTAGGTGATCTGAAGTATTAGTAGTTAAGTGATAGACCGCAGCCATGGGGAAGAGTTGTTGCCAGTGAGGGCTAACGATGGCTCGGTCCAATCGTGCCCTTGTTGAGTGGGGGGAAATAAAATTATTGCACCACGTAAACGAATAACCAGAAAAACCAATATCAATTAGACCACAATCACTAATAGCTCGATTAAACTGGGCCATTTGCCAGTTTGGTCGAAATCTTTTAGTGGATACAAATTCGGAACTACAACGAACTTCATTAAAGTCACCCATAAACACAGTAGGTAAAATGGAAAAGCTATTTATAAAGCGCATAAAATCCCAAGATAATTTCCTTTTGCCCGTCTCATGGTGGCCGTAAAAACCCACAAAACGCCATTGATCTACTCCTTCACCTTTGATAAGAGCTTCAATATGATGTGAAGAATAAGTCTTCACCTCCACTTCAAATTCTCGATTCCAAAGAAGCGCTAGACCTCCCTTTCGTCCTCGTGAGTCCACCACCAGGCCATTAGGGAGCTTTATTTGCCGTTTAATGTACTCAAATTCAGCTGACTTTAACTTTGTTTCAACTAAAAAAACAAAAACTGGATTATGGGAGCGGATCAGCCCCACCAAGGATCGAACTGCTCGGGGGTTACCCAAACCCCGGCAGTTCCAAGCTAGACAACTCATTCCTCTCGGCTGGACTGCCCCGCAGTCTCAGCCGATTCCGTAGTAGGTGAGGAGACATTCAATCCATCATCGGAAAGGGATGTCTTCTTTCTAGGGGACCCCGATTTTTTGCTTTTTCCATACGGTTGTTGCCTTTTTTTAGCTATCGGAGGTTTTACAGTTTTAAAACTTTTCTTTGCATCCCGAATGTGAGGAGACTTGTTCTCTTTAATGCAAATGCCCTTGTTGGGGGTTACACTAGAGAAGTCAAAGAACTTTAATGTTTCCAAAAGTCCATGTGCATTACCTCCCTCTTCAAAGTCTGGTATAAATGGATCCATAATGGTCTTCCCTTTCCCTAAATCCCGGGTGTTATTAATCAGCCCAGTCAAAGGATCAATATCTTCACCTGCCGAATTTGAATTAATTGTATTAATGCTATTAATAGCGTCCGGTTGCACTGTCTTTGACTGGACATTAATTACTGATTCAAAACCCGGAGGGAGTTTTGGTCCTTGGTCTTCCCCTAATGAATGCTCCTTGACCACCGCATTAATGTTTCCCAAAAAGTCTCCCCCTGCTGTTTTGGACGGTGTCTCCGACCAACCTGAATTCGCCAACTGAGATCTCATGGGTTTGAAAGCAAGTTCCGTCTCTTTTTCACGATCAAGGAGAGTTGAATCATCCTTGGGGATTTGCCAATCATCTTCCTCATCTTGAACAATGCTTGCATCCACACGAAAGACTACCCACGATCGTTCCATAGGTGCTTTAATGTCAGCCGCCACACGTACACATGATCTCGGTTCCACACCCGAAGGAATCAATGGACACTGGCGAATAAGATGGCCAATAAATCCACAATGAAAGCAAATAATCGGAAGGCGTTCATAAGAAATAACGCCATTCATAATCTGATCATCAACTGGAATACGAAGATTCCTCTTGAGAGGACGAAGAACACTAATGTTCGCCCTTACTCGGAAAAATTTTTTACCCATCTTGTCTCTCCTCAGTTCAACAACCTTGCTCTGCATGAAGGCCCCAATCATTTTAGAGGCAACTTCTTTGGTAAAGAATTCATTTGCCATTCCTCTAATGTGTACCCAAAAATAACAATCATTAAAATCCAAAGATGTGGGCTCAACCCCACGGGACCATTCTTTGACTAATAGTAAATTATTGTCAAAACACCAAGGCCCCGCTTCAAAGACTCTCGCTTTGATTTCAATCGAGGGAAAGAAAACATGGAGCAAGGGGCCTTCCACTCGAGTAACACTGAGGTTAGGACAGTTCCATGCTTTTGACATTGCGATTTGAAAGCCTTGTAGACTGACAAATCCCTTTTGGAATCCGTAGACCTTAATATAAAGGCTAGCTTCGTTTTCCACCAAACCTGACAAGAGATCAAGTTCATTCAATTGAAAATCGACCCCGTCCTCCTCTACTTCGGAGGCAGCCGCTAGTCGTTTCAATGTTTCCGCATCCATGACACTAAAAATCAGAAATATAAGTAAAAAAATCGGAAGTAGTTTCCCTCTAAAAAACTGAAGAATTATGTAAGAATAGGGAGAGTAGAGGATGGGAAAACAGTGGTATAGATCCCCAGTATAAATAGGAACCAAAATCCGCAACCAATCTGCAAACGAATTGAAAAGAATGCAAGAAAAAAGCCTAATTTCAAGGGAAGTTTTAAATTCCTTAAAAAGTTTGGCCAAATTAACCATAATTGAGATCACAAATCACGTTATAATTATGATAGTGTGATTGTGTGGAAATTATAATTGACCAGAGGAGTAGATTGCTCCTGGGATTGAGATTTGGTGTTTATTTTGTAAAAGATGCACTAGATGAGAAACTAGTGAGAGAAAAACTCTAGAGAGAAGCTAGAGAGAAAAATCTTTGAGGCGTGTCGCACTTTTGGTTGATGAAAAAAAACCATACTCTATGAATTTACTCAATATTTATAACAACTTTTGAATTTTAAAAGTCTTGTTTATTGCCATTTACTATGACATCAATGCATGATATGTGTTGAAATTTCCATTATTATTATTGTTATTATTGTAATGGGAATGGGGAATATTATGATATGGCCTAATTTTTTTTTAATACGGTCTGCGAACCGTTTATTTGTTGGACAAGATCTGGGAGAAATTTGAATTGCATAAGGAGGATGCTTGAAATAGCGAATCTATACAAGAAAGATTGTTAGTTTGAAAATCAAAAGATTATTAACAAAATTTATAGCTTTAGTAGACACAAACTTTTGATTTGAATCAAATCCACTATTTAAGTATCGAAGTATAAAATACGCTTGATGCTTATACCCGCACCAAATTGTGGTGGTTGATGAGTAGATGATGATTGTTTGAGCTTTGAGTTACTCCATCCAGATCTAGAATATGGTTGGTGTTATAGAGAGGTTTTTCAATAGATTAAAGTTTAGAAAGAGAGGAAATTTGATAAATGAGATTTGATAGTTTTGTTCTCATTAATTTAAAATGGTATTTTAGTAAATTAATGTGGAGTGTTGTATATAAATGTACCGTATTTAGCATTACCCTTGTCATATGCTTACTCGTAGGGGTGTGCACGGTTTGGTTTGGTTTGGTTCGGTTTTGGCCGAAAAAAGAACCGAATCGATTTTGGTTCGGTTCCGATCGGTTCGGTTCCGGTTCTGTGCCTTCTATTTTGTACCGAAAATTGAGCTCGTTTTTTGGCATGAAATTTTTGAAATATATATTCAATAAAAAATTGTTCAAACAAATCTACAAAGAGTAAACAAATTTAATAGGCTCAAATATAAAATAGTCCAATGTAAAACAATTCGTGATTATCGTTAGACAAATAGTAAGAATTCTCGCTTGTTTATTCTCAAGGGGAAAATTACACGAAAAGTAAGTCGTGCATATTTTATTAATCTCTCCTCAATAACTAGAGTTAAACTCCTTTAAAACGGTGCATATTTACGAATACTATAAGCCAAATTTATTGTGAATAAATTATATTATAATATTATAAGAAAAATGGTGCATATTTACTGGGCATAAATTATATTATAATGTTATAAGTAAAATTTACGAATTAAATGTATGAACAATCAAGCAAATTTAATTTTGAACATTGAACCTATTAAATGTTAATACCAATCAGGTCCTTGTAATTCGTGCATATTTCAGACTCGATATGAAAGTATCACGTATATGACATATACCAGAAGCTCTTAAGTGTATCGAAGGAACGTGCACTATTTGAGAAGTACGAAACCTTTTGTGCCCTCATTGATTGCAAACAGGAACACGGTGAACTCAGTTGTAAGGAAAGTATAGCCGATCTGGCTGGATAGTGCAGATCACTCAGGATACCTATAAGCCGTGAACTGCAGTTTAACCTCTGCCTTAGAGCTGGATCTAAACGTGTTAAACGAATCATGACAGTTAATAAAAGGCCCGGCCCCTAACGAATTAGGGACGGGCCCACTCACCCTTAGATGGTCGGGCTGGGTCAGCACACTAAGAAATTCCCAGGCCCCTAATCGACCCAGACCCCCTTTTGAACCGGACCTTTCGGCCCAAACGGTACACCGTTTCAGCCCAAATTATTTTTGTTGTTGGCATTTTTGCCAATAAAAATGAAATGTTACTTTGGGGATTTGAACACTAGACCTTCTTTATTGGTAAATAGTTTACTATGTACCCCTGTCACTATTACAAAGTATAGGGGGCGATATTAACATATTTTAAATAATTAAAATTAAACTCCAACTCCTTCTTCTTCAACACACCCTATCCCCACCCGCACCCCAAACGAAATCTGGTTCCTCATCTTCATCCATCATCTTCCAGCTTGGATTTTACGTTGATACTACTTTATGAGCTAGTAAACTAGAATATGTAGTTCATTTTCACCCAGTCATTCAAATTAAAATTGAAACTGAAATCTATTTAAAAAAAGAGTTGAAAGTGAAAATAATTATGGAGTACATAAAAACACCAACTGTGTTGAGTTAATCGAATAGGCTAGTGGAAAAGGCTCTTGCTAGTGACCAGATAAGTCCTGGGTTCGAAACTCACATTATCGCTAATTTACAAAAAAAAAAAACCACTAATTGCGTCAAAATATGACATCATGCCATTGCTTGATGTTGTTAAAGCAAGCCGTCAGCAAAAGTGCCGAGATGAGTTAGACTAGGGGCATTAAGTAGGGATAAAACCTCGCCAACACAATCCATCCCGCGGTGATTGTTTCTTAGAATGTTGATGGGTAAGGAAATATTATTGGTCTTCGCCTAATAATTGAAACAGTTGTAGATTTACATTGAGGCACCATGGATGCTCCCTTAAACTTGGAACAAATATCTAAGATCCTCTACAGTAAGTTTATTGGTAGCAACTCCGCCATGTTCTTCCCCAAAAGCTGATGCAACCATCTTTCGTTTTTCATCCTAAAATGAAAATCGTCAATAGGCAAGAATCTAGTGCACATATATACTATTGTTTTATTTTAGGAGAGTAGCACAATCTTATTAATCTTCGTTTGGGTGTGAGGGTGGGGGTGGGGTGTGTTGAAGAAGGAGTTGGAGTTTAATTTTAATTATTTAACATATGTTAATATTGCCCCCTATACTATGTAATAATGACATGAGTACTGTGGTAATTTTATATTTTAAAACTGGAAAAAAGGGTTCATGGGGTAATCTCACACGATTAGTAGTATAGGGGCAATTTGAAATGAAAACGATACTATAGGGGGCAAAATGCGAATAAGCCTATTTGGAACTTGGAAGGGAAGAACTCGAGCCTAATTTCGTCCAATCAAATTTCCAACGGCTCTTTTTTCGAAAAAAATAACCGTTAGCCATTTTTCCTTAGAAAAAACCCTAGGTTTCTCCGCTGAGTAGATTTCTCACGATTATCACACATTACCGCCTCATCGAAATTATATATATTCCCACCATAATCACCACTTAATTCACTAGAATTGATTAATCATCAATCAACCAATCGACTCCGAAGCATTCAATATCGATCTCTGCTCTCAATTATATTGCTTTCATTTCTTGATTAATCTGCTGTTATTCAATCTTATTTAATTTTCACATCATTATTTCCCGAAGAATTAATTTTGTTTTGCAGGGTATTTTTCAGTTTTGCTAGAACTATTATTGTTATTATTTTTATTATTTGCAGAATATTTTGTTTGTTTGTTTTTGTTGTTGTGAGTGATGGATGCAGGTTCAGTTAGCGCCACATCAGCGAGCAAGGCTCGATCCCGATGCCCTCTCCAGGACAACCATATTCAAAGGAGAAATTCCAAGGATAATGTAAGTGGCTAGATTTATGCATTCTTTGTTATTATTTATGTTGTATAGTTATGTTGGATTTGATTGGGTTTGACAACAGATAATAGTTAATAAAGCCTCCAAGGGTTTAATTAGATTTTAGGGATATCTAGGGTGTTGCAAATTGCAATTAGTCCAATGGATTTGTAAAAAATGTTGGGTTCTATTTATTTACACTGCCAAGAAATAATTATGATTCTATTTGGTCAGTTTTGTATAAGGGCATAAAGTATATTGGATTAACGAAACAGATGATTTAACGTAGATCCGGGACATCATATTTATATACCAACCCGGGTAGTATAGGTATAAAGCTTGGTTTGATCAATTTTCCAAAGGTGCAACTATTTAATTGGGTTTAATTTTTTAACTTTGTTGCGTTGATGATGCGAGTGCCATTTTGGCCTACATAATTTTTGTAGCTGTTATATAAGGTTCGTGGATTGTGAAGTGCTGTTTTCCTCAGTCTTTTACCAGGGATTAACTTTTCTTGCTTAAACAGTTGGACAGGTTTATCCCAAATCGTTCGGCAATGGATTTCGACTACGCTCATTACATGCTAACAGAGAGTAGAAAAGGTAAGGAAAATCCAGCTGCAAGCTCCCCATCTAGAGAGGCGTATCAAAAGCGTCTAGCGGAAACCTTCAATATGAACAGGACTCGGATTCTGGCATTCAAGAACAAGCCTCCTACCCCTGTAGAGGCTATCCCGAGTGAGTTCTCATCGATTGCCCCACAAGCCAAGCCTGTGAAACCCCGTCGACATATTCCTCAGGTGGGCATTAGTTTGGAGATGTTCGTTTGCTTGAATACGAACTTCCGAGCAATTGAACTTAATACGCTCATATTTCATGTATTTGCAGACTTCTGAGAGGACCCTTGATGCTCCTGACATTTTGGATGATTACTATTTGAATTTGTTGGACTGGGGCAGCTGCAATGTTCTAGCTATTGCTCTTGGACACACAGTGTATCTATGGGATGCTTCAGATGGATCCACATCCGAGCTTCTCACTGTCGACGAAGAAAATGGCCCTGTAACTAGTGTCAAATGGGCTCCAGATGGCAGGAACATCTCTGTTGGTTTGAACAACTCAGAGGTCCAACTATGGGATTCAACAGCCAACAAAATGGTTTGTGTTCTCAGTTTGAGTTATTATTTTAATCAGGTTTCCCTTCTTGTTCTTAATAGTTTCTAACTTTTATGTTCAATTTCTTTTTACAGCTCAGAGTATTGAAAGGCGGCCACACCTCAAGAGTTGGTGCTCTTGACTGGAATAATCACATTTTGACAACTGGAGGCATGGATGGTCAGATCATCAATAATGATGTAAGAGTGAGAGCACATATTGTTGAAACATACAGAGGGCACCATCAAGAAGTTTGTGGACTGAAATGGTCAGCTTCTGGTCAGCAGCTAGCTAGCGGTGGAAATGATAACCTCCTTCATATTTGGGACAGGTCATTGGCATCTGCCAATGCACCTACACAATGGCTGCACAGGCTTGAGGATCATACTGCTGCTGTAAAAGCACTTGCTTGGTGTCCTTTCCAGAGCAACTTGTTGGCTTCCGGTGGAGGTGGTGGCGATAGATGCATCAAATTTTGGAACACTCACACCGGAGCATGCGTGAACTCAGTTGATACAGGCTCCCAAGTATGTGCTCTTCTGTGGAACAAGAACGAAAGGGAGCTACTAAGTTCTCATGGATTTACTCAGAATCAGCTAACTCTTTGGAAGTACCCTTCAATGGTGAAGGTTGCAGAGCTTACAGGTCATACATCCAGGGTCCTTTTCATGGCTCAGAGTCCAGATGGCTGTACAGTTGCATCTGCTGCAGGAGATGAAACACTGAGATTTTGGAATGTTTTTGGTGCTCCTGAAGTGGCAAAACCAGCACCAAAAGCACCTTGTCAGCCGTTTGCTCATGTGAATCGTATTCGTTGAAGAGTATAGTCCATGTAACAATGTTGTGCACATATACAGTAGATAACTCCTCCACCATTCGTTTGACCATATTCGTTGAAGATCACTTCATTGTAATTATGTTGTGCATATATAGGGATGCAGTAGATAACATTTGTTGTCAAGTTGACGAAACAGATTTTCAGATTGTATTCAACATTATAAGTTGACTCATCCAGTTTTCCGATCTTAATGTTCGATGAACCTTGGCTTTCATAATTTCATGATATTTGGAGATATCAACATCTTTTCTGTCATGATTTTTTAGAATTATTTTCAACACTCAATGACATTCTTGAAAAGAAAATCGCACGACTCAGAGTCTCAGACCATATTATATAGCTCAGAATTGATCTGACCATCTACAAGAAATTAACACTTTTGTACAAGAAATTAACACTTTTGTACAAGAAATTACAGAATTCAAGTAAACTGTCTCCTCATGTAAGTGTCTTCATGCACAAAAACTGGATTATGGGAGTTGGGAGGAATATGAGGTTGTCTCATCATGGTGGTGCTCTTGGTTGAATTCGTTGTAATGTAGTAGATGATACTAAGAACAACACTAACAAGGGACAAAACAGCAGCTCCAGCAAAAGCCCCAGGCTTTACAACATGGCAATAGTAGTCTCCAATATAAAGAGTCTCATCCCCGTGTTGAGCATTGAGGGCTGCTCCTGTTAGTAGCAGAATGAACGCAATGACAAATGTGAACCTGCAAATTCCATTTTTTTAACGAATAAGTTCATTCTACATACATCACCAATTGGATTACGAATTCAGACAAGATGTCTAAGCTATAAGATCAGTATTAGGTTCAAATCTCAATTTACTATATGGCATATTTGGGTAACATTATACTTGAGTTGGTGAGCAGTAACAAAGCATCAGTTTACCAGGAAACAAAACCGGCTAGTTCTAGACTCCTCTCAGAGATTGATCGATGAGCGTCTCCCTTGAAACAGATGCATCCTGTTGCTACATGGATGATGATCCTTGCAATCATAAGCGAAACAGCAGAAATTAATCCAAAAGCCAGAGCGGGGGAGGGAGTCCTCGGATAAATGCACTCGGACGAGGAAGGAAACTCAACCTCAGTACGCTGCCAGGCAATCCAAAAGGAACATTAAGCAAAACAACAGTAATCCAACACATCTGTTACATAACCAATCGAAAACCATTTCTATACACGCAAAGTTCGGAAAAGAAAAAACCGGTCACCTTAATTCTGGTGGCCTCTGCAGCAAAGCCAGTAACAACAGATAATATCCCTAAACAACTCACAACAATGCAAACCACAATTACCCTTCTTTCCATTGTTATTGAATATTTTGTTACCAATGATGAATATGATCAAATTGCTAGTTAAATGTTCATGCTATGAGGAGGAGACTTCATATAAGTTTAGCTTCAACGCATTAACTATACATTAAATAGCTCATTTACTTGTGAAAGAGCTCTTGGCAACCAATGCTATAAGTATTAAGTAATAAATATCCCTACTAATACAATAAATTTAAGTGGACTAGAATGGCATTGGAAAAAAAGAAAAACTCGAAACATATCATAATATTAAACAAGTGTAACAACGTACCAAAACCGTCTTAAACTTGCGAGGCACTAGGGATTCGAGTGACGCGTGCATCATAAACATGATTTGGGGCGATTTTCACTGTCATTATTACAAATGGGGGAAAATTTTCATTAGATTTTATTTGATTGCTTGAGGTAGCCATTCCACCTATTTGTTTTACTAGCCTGCTAGCATATTGCAGACTTGTAGGCACAACTGCACAATTGGGTTGAACTCTTATGATATAATTCTGAAATTTTAAATAACGTTCATCAAATAATTGAATTACCAGTTGGTGATAGTTTAATTCAATCGCATGTATCAAATGCTAAATATGGTACTATAACAGGCCTAACATACCCATGAACTATCAACAAATTAGTTATAAGTATTGAGCCAGATTTTTCGAACCAGGTGAGGAGCCTATTCAAAGTTACTCGTTCCCTTGTGCGTCATTATTTATTAGACCATTTACAGAGTATGAATAGACTCCAAAACTATGGTCTCATATACTCATCTAGTCATATTAATTTGTAAATGTCAAACCAATAGTTTAAATATAATCGAAAATTGGAATGATATTTCAAGAAGTTCCTCTAGAAAAACATACTCGACGTTTTATATGTAATTTAAGTTAACTTCTCGAGTTGGTTGAACATGACATTTCTCATTAAAGAACGAATTCAGGATGAATCATGCCTACTTCCAGGGTAGAAAACTACAAAAATTATTATATATTTCTATTATAGTTTAATATCTAGAGTGAAGAAATTAGTCAAACTTCCATTTTTCTTAATTCCTTCCCTCCTTGGCTTATAAGTAACGTTCATGATCATGATGCACAATTGGTCATAGCTAGACTAAAGAAGAGGTCCAAATTAAATATGGTCCATTGTTAGCGAGTGACAAGGTGATTGAGATGAGAATATTTTTATTTCGTGGAACCGAATTTATATAGAGATAATACTTTATTGAAATATTGTAGGGATTTTATATCCCATTAATCTTCTCTCATGCTGTTACTAAAGCACTTTTTCCGATTTAAAATCCGTCTGATCGAGAAATCTTTTATAGAGGTGAAGGAGATTTATCTTTTCTTAATTGTTATGACAAAAGAATTTTAATAGTCGAACACTACATGTACGCCAGCCATACGCCAATTTCCATGGTCTTTGGTATATTTGCGTTGATATTAATAGTATTTAATTTCTTTATGTATGCAGCATGGATCGGAGGAAGATATTAAAGTAATTAATTAATGATAAATTTGAGGCATGAAAAATACATGTATACTCCCATATATTTATTTATAGATAGAAACAGTTGCATTATGTAGAATGTGTTGGATCCGCGTATTACAAGATAAGTTTGGAAAATCAAAGTAAGCATCACAACATTGACTTTATAGCCTATGTGGCATATGCTTATCTTGGGCATGTGTAGTATTTTAGATTTAAATTAAATATTGTAATCATATCTTTAATCCTCCTCCTCAGTCCTTACCATCATCATCCTAAAGTCTATACATGAGATCAAGATTTTTACTAGTTGGAATTTTGTTCAACAAATGAATTAAAAAAGTTGTTGGAGAAAACAATTAAATCTGTTGATGTGAGATCGATAAATTAATAAGATTCCAAACAGTAATCTCGAAGTCGAAGATGGTATTCTTTGTTGAACTACTTTAGGGTTATTTTTTAATTTCGTATTTTTATTCTTATTAAGATATAATCCTTCCATCCCTAAAATTGGCACATTTAGATTTTTCGAACAAAACACGATTTCAGACGTAAATATATTTTATTTTACATGTGAAAAAAGTATAAAAAGTTAATATTTTGAAAATATATATTGAGACGAATCTAACAAGATCACATATGATCATATTATTTTTTATTGTTCAGTGAGAATTCATGATCAAATTTTTTAAAATTTATTCACAAAAAATCAAAATATATCGACCATTTTAAACAAAAGAGTTATCTCTTAATTCAATTGATAATCTATATTTGATAAAAAGGTTATACGATAGGTGGGGAGAATATATAACCGAAAATGAAACTTTTATTGATAGTGAAAAGTCATATGGACTATCTTGGGCAAGGGCACATGCGTAATCTTGATAAGTCCGAACATCATCTACAACCCAAATATATAATACATCTATTTCATTTTAATTGATTTTACATTTTTAAAAAATATAATTTTAATCATTAATTATTCTAAAAAATAAATTTGATTATTAATTTTATATTTTTCGAATGAATAAAATAAAATTATAACTAAAATTTGACACAACCTTTAAAATCTCAATTAAATTGAAATGAGCAGACGGAGTAGTAAAATATTACTCCAACTTTGTACGAAAGGAATCCTACACTTAAGAATAAACTATTCCTAATTGTCAAATCTAAATATAAACAGCGCACATGATCGAATTGAGTTTCAAAATATTCGAATGTAAATAATACTTACTCAAATTTCATACAAAGCATAAAATCTCGACTCTACGAAAGTACGAAATCATGATGAAGAAAATATCCACAATATATTCCGTTAGTAACGGAGCCAAATAAACAGAAGAAGCATAAGGTACAATGAGGTAGTACATCGATTTGAAGTTGGTGGGGTCAATTAGGCCAACCGAATTTGGGTAATGGTTTATAGGTTATTGTGTTAATTTAAAATTTATACTTTAAACATTTTGCGAATAGTGATTATGAGTAGAGTTGTACACGAGTCGAGTTTGAACTCATGAATTTTTTGCTTGGCTCATCACTAAACGAGCCTTAGGCTCGGCTCACCGAGCTGTGCCATTCTCGAGCCGAGCTAGCGCTAGCTCACTTAGCTCATTTCAAGTTCAATCAGATTAAGAAAAAAATATTTTAAATAAATAATTAATAAAATTACTTAACATGTAACAAATAATAAAATTAACTTACATGTAACAATGTAAATAAAACACTAAATTAACATTAATCATAATTATTTAATTAACTAACAAAGTATAATATAACTAAATTTTTTAAAAATAAAACTAACATATGTGCATTCGAGATATCGAACCGAGAACTCAGCTCTCGGCTCCCGAATCGAACCGAGCGAGCTGCTCAATTTAACTCGACTCATGCGCAACACTAATTATGAGTCCTCATTACAATTAAAAAAAAGTGGCACGTCGATGTTGAAGTTGGTGGGGTCAATTAGGCACCCAAACAATGACCCACCATCAAATCTCGTCTTCTTTTCCAAAAGTACCCTCACCAAACAACAATCAACAACTTGGTGAATTTCACTATAAATATGATCATCACTTGTCTACATAATTCATAATTTCAGCTCATCACAAAACAGAGAAAGCTAATAAGAGAAAAATATCATTTTATTACAAAGCTAAGAAAAGTTTGGGAAGTTGCATGGCAGCCAATTTGCATAGCCGGAAACTGGCCACCGTCGGAAACAAATTCGTCAGCCACCTCATCACCTCTCGCTCCTCTGCTTCTCTCTTTCTTAGGTGTGTTCACTTTTCTTATTCTATATCAAAAATCAATTTTATGTTTTCTGGATGGAAGTTATTTGTTGATATACTCTCAATCAATGTGACGATGTCGCATTTTAGTGCTTATAGTGGCACAATCACCGTGAAAAGGTTGGGTGCATCAATACTTCCATGCATCAGGTGCATCAGATACCCATTTAAAGTTTTCACGTGGGTACTGTACCCACTTAAAACTTCATAATTGGTACTTGTACCCAAATTGTACTATAACAATGGTACAATACCACATATTATCAATTAAAAAAAATGTGGTATTGTACCATTGTTATAGTACAATTTGGGTACAAGTACCAATAATGAAGTTTCAAGTGAGTACAGTATCCACGTAAAACCTTTAAATGAGTACCTGATGCACCGAATTGTTGATACACCGAAACCGGACTCACAATCACCTTTCTTACTTTTCTGTTTTAGATAATGTTATATATATTTTTTGTGATTTCGTCTTTCTAAATTAAAAAGTTACTTAACTCGGAATAATGAAATTATAACAATTGTTTTAGATGTCAAAATTGTATTAGAGGATTTTTATTGCTAGATTATAGTTCATAGAATGCCACCATATAAATATAACTTGACATTCTTCTTTTTCCATTCATAATTACGGAGTACTACACAAAATATATTGTGATTTGTAGTTTACGATTATCGAGTATATAATAATTATGGTGTACTAATAAAATCATTAGTATGAGTAATTATTCCATACATGCCACAAAGCTAGTCAAATTTGATTTTAAAATAGATAAAATTAATAAGTTTTATAATTTTTTTTATTTGAACCGAATTATCATTTTAATTTTAATGATAATTGAATCAATGGTATTGTTACTTGATACATTTTTAACCAAATATTAACATTCAAAAGATCATTTAAGAAATTTCCAAAATCTTAAAGTCGACAATACCAAATTAAAACTGATTTTTTAAGGTGGTGGGAGTATTATTTAAATCTGTCTTAAACGACGAAAGGTATGAATAGTTATGTGATAGTTTGAGATCTCTTGAAAATATATTTCTCTACGACTACGTGAATCAAACCCAAGACTTCGTCATGAAAAAAAGTTGTTGGTCGATATTACTAAATTAAGAGGTTTGGGTGATGAAATGACTATTGAGTGCTCCAAAAATTTGGAATTAGGTGGAGTTATAGGCCTACATTAATCACCCTTAGCTGGTCAATTGAGGAAATCTAATACTCCACTCCCAATTGTATTAATGCACTTTACCAATAAACATAAAGAGTTGAAATGTGTTCTGCAAAAATCAATACCCAAAAGTAAAAGTGCCATAATCCAACAAAATATGGTCCCATGATTTTGGATCATATAGACTTTTTGAAGCAACCTTCATCATCATGAATCATTATTGGTTACCTTTATATAATCATTGTAATATCTTACATTATATTAGTATAAGATTTAATATAACTTGATGTTGCATTGGCTCAACAGTGGGATCCACTACACATCAAAATAGTTTTTTCAGGTGTGAAATGACCATTGTATCCCCCATTTCAACTTTCTCACTTGATATACACTTCCAAATATGGGGACATAATAGTCATTTTAAATCCTAAAAAGTTACTATTTTGCTCTGTGTATAACACCTCAGCTCAACTAGATAAGAATGATGATATTGGCTATGCTATAAAAGTCTTTTTACATCATGTTAATTTGTCAATGTGTCACCATTAGTGGCCCACCCAATAGCCACCCTTAATTGAAATTATAAGCATAATCAAATCTCTGAGTGTACTTATTATAATTGAAATCACTTCTTAAGTTACATCAAATTGTAATTTTATTTTATTATAGTGACATTAGTTAAATCTTGTCGGCCGCAGTCCTTGTCTGATCACATTACTATTATATTATCTCCCTAAATCTCTCGTTAATAGTTAACACACGTGGAGTCAATGGAATAGCCTAGTGGAAAAGGTTTTGCTAGTGATCAGAAGGTCCTGGTTCGAAACTCACCTCATCGTTAATGAGAATTGAATTGCAATGTGTTCACTTTATTTTATCCATTAGCAATAATAGAACTGGACCAACATTCAACAATGTGATGGTGATGTTTGCAGGAGGAGTGTGCACGTTTCTGTTTACGACAAGAACTTGGAGGACCATGTCCATTCAGCTGTGGTCCCAGACGAGGTGATCCAACTCCAGTCGGAGAAATATTGGTCTCCGCACCCTCAGACCGGGGTGTTTGGACCCGCCACTGACCATAAGGCAACTACGGGTGGATTTCACTCCTTGTCTGAGAGCGCGGAGTCTGTGCTGGAGCAGAAGACCTTCTTCCGCCCCCTCGAGAACTTGGACAAACCAGCTCACCCTTGAAGTGAGCCACAAGGGGGGTGGGGGTGTAGAACATACAACCTTCTTGTAATAATCAAGTCCTATAAAAAGATAGAGAAGTTGCTATAGTAGTAGATAGTAGTAATATATGGTAATGTAGTATATTTCTGGAGGTTGTTATCTAGCTATGTTGTATTGGTTCCCCTTCCCATATGTTATATGGAGTGTGTATTCATTTCAATACTCATTAATCAATACTAGTATGTTTGATGAAAACTTTATTATTTTTGGTTTCACCTGCTCCTTCTCTATAAGGCAAATTCTATTTTCACGATTCACGTTCGATATTGATATGCTATTATCTTGTGAGAAAACCTCCAACATATAAAATATGTGTTGGCATATCCATTATCCAAATGAGTGTTGGTGAGTGGTAGCTTTAATGCAAAGCTATCAAAGCTGTTATCGGAAATGGTATGGGATAAAGAGGGAGACGGTGAAGACGACATGTGTCTTTGAATTGCAAGTTGTGAGGTGGGATGTGAAAGGATTACAAAGGGATCTCAATCATGTCAAATATGAAGATAAAACATGTCAGCAACTGACAATCGGATAACACCCATCACTTTGATTATCGATCTAGCTTCACAAATCACAAGTGTCGCTCTATTTTTCCAAATTCAATCTCTTTAAAATCGTTGTCTACTTTCTAGCATTTTGTATTTTATTGCATTAGACTAATACTCAACACTTTACTCAAAAATGGATCATGGATGCAAACAATAATACTATTTGATATGATATTATGAAGTCACTAAATATTGAATAATTAAATTTTTTGAGAAGTGGGCCATTTCCTTTTTTTTTCTTTGTAAATTAACGATGAGTGAATTTCGAACTCATGATTTTCTGATCACTGATCAATAACAAAAGCTTTTCCCCCTAATTATTTAATTAAAAAATAAGTCATTTTTAAGTCTAATAGATAAATGAAAATGTTTGAAGAAAGAATCATCCAATGTCAATTTTTTGTTATATTCTTACTCTCACCAATACTTAATAGAGAAAAATATTAATCCTTCATTAAGGAGTGGCCAAGAGAAAATGATATACTCCCTCCGTCCCTAAAAGATTGTCACATTTTGACTTGTTAGTCAAACATTACAAAATTTGATCATGAATTCCCATTAAATGGTAAGAAATAATATAGTCGTGTGGGACCTTGTTAGATTCGTCTCAATATATATTTTTGAAATATTAACTTTTTATAACTTTTTCACATGTAAAATAATAGATATTTATATTTTAAATCGTGTTTTGTTGACCACCAAAAATCAAAATGTGACAATCTTTTAGGGACGGAGGGAGTATCTTTTATTTTTTGAGATTTAAAATAAGGTTTAAATTCAGTTAATCAAATAATCTAGCGGAAAAGACTCTGGCTAGTGACCAGAAGGTCTGGGTTCGAAACTCACATCGCTAATTTACAAAAAAAAAAAAACGGTTTAAATTTATGATATTAAAAACGAGTTAAAAAATGAGTCTTGTTTGGCAATTCACAATTGGTGTAATCGAAATAGAATGAGTTCGTTACGTGAGATTTGAGAAGTTGAGTTGAACTAGCTGGACCTGGATTCATACTTAGCCCGTTAGCCAGTTCAGAATAGTAATCAATAAATCAATGATTAATTGGGCCTACGACAGCCTATAATATGGGCCTAAAAGTCCAGGTTAATCAACTAGGTTTTACAAACTATATAAAAGGCGATACTAAAGAAAAATGCAGCTCAAGTAAAACCTCGCTCATCTTTTCACTCTCAATTCGACGTCGTAAGCTCTCTTGTTACTCTTCAATCTTCATCTTGTGTGATTTCTTATACGTTATTTTGCTCGATTTTTTATATAGTTACATTCCTTAATTCTTAGTATAATTACATATACTTTTTATATTCAATTCTTATGCTGAAATGCGTAACCACATTTTATTAGGTATCTATTACTCCCTCCGTCCCTAAAATATTGTCACATTTTGACTTTTGTTAGTCAAACATTACAAAATTTGATCATGAATACCCATTAAACGATAAGATTTAATATAGTCTTGTAGTACCTTGTTAGATTCGTATCAATATATATTTTTGAAATATTAACTTTTTGTAATTTTTTCACATGTAGAATAATAGATATTTATGTTTTAAATTGTGTTTTGTTGACCACCAAAAGTCAAAATGTCAAAATGTGACAATCTTTTAGGGACGGAGGGAGTATATTTTAAAATGCTATTAGTATCATGTTAAGTTTTGCATATTTTGTATAATATCTTATTTTTTAGGATCTATGTTGACATTTTTGCGGATAAGTAGTAGGAACCTCCCGATTAAATTGAAATGGATTCTTTAATTCATTTGGCTTTTTTATGTTGTTCATATGTTTGAAGTTTGGTACAATTTGTTATTTGTTACTCCATCAATTTCCTATAAGATCGTCCAAAGTGACTCTTAAAATTTTGTTTCGATTGAAAATCATAATTTTAATAGTTAATTAATGTGAAAACTCCATATTTTGATATATTTTTCACAAAATATTAGACCATATATTAAAAATGTTTGAGTTTAAAGTTTTAAAAATGCACACATTGGAATTAGAAATTGTACAATGTTTTATGGATCGCAATAGTGTTATGCTGGAGTGTTGTGATGGAATATAGCTATTGATTGTATGATGGTATCCTAGTCTGTTGTAATCTAAATGTGTCATCAAATCGATGTTTTAGGTGAGCCATGGTGAAGCACAACAATGTCATCCCCAATGAACACTTCAGGAAGCATTGGCAAAACTACATAAAGACATGGTTCAATCAGCCAGCCCGCAAGCACAGGAGAAGAGTCGGTATTGTATTTCGTTTAAGCGAGTTATATTAGTTCGACCAGTTTGTCACCGACTTTACTATCAACATAATGACTTGATGCAAATCAAAGTTGTCAGTCAGTGGAGATCTCAAAGTGTTCAATTAGAGGTTTTTTAGTGATGAAGGTAGTATATTTTATTCTGTCTATTCTTAACTGGACTTATCTGTTTCTCAGCAAGGCAGAAGAAGGCAGTGAAGATTTTCCCCCGCCCAACTGCTGGACCACTTCGTCCAGTTGTTCATGGCCAGACCCTAAAGTACAACATGAAAGTTAGAGCTGGCAGGGGATTTACTCTTGAAGAACTTAAGGTAAGTTGCTCGGTCTCTGTTAGATTGTGCATCTCTATGGTTTCTCAGATTGTTGGTGAGCTTTTGTATTCTCAAAATATTTAAATTATTTGATATTTTATATTATGATGTTGCCTTACGCGGTTTTGTAACAGTAACTCTATGGGCAACGAACTTCAGCTTAATTATTCAGTTCGATTCAATTAGGTGCATAAATATGTTTTGGGGGTCTGCAGTATTGCCTTTAATATAACTAACTTTCCATTGTGCTTTTATGGCCAATTAGATGCATAAATATGTTTTGGGGGTCTGCAGTTCCATTCATTGAACACCTTCTATTTTTATTTGTATGGCCAACGAACTTTACATGGTGCTTGTTGATTTGTAATTCAATTTTCCTGAGAATATTGTTGTAATTTTTATTTGTAAGTTGGGGGTCTGCAGTATTGCCTTTAATATAACAATATCCTCTTACATAGTGCATTTGCAACATCTGTACTACAGTTGTGGTGGGATGTAACACGGAGTTATGTAGTTATTTTATGATCTTTTTATGTTGGAATATCGATCATTAATATTTGCAAATGCTACAATTTGGAACAGGCTGCTGGTGTTCCCAAGAAACTGGCCCCTTCTATTGGTATTTCTGTGGACCATCGTAGGAAGAATCGCTCCTTGGAGGGTTTCCAGACTAATGTCCAGAGGCTGAAAACTTACAAAGCCAAGTTGGTTGTCTTCCCAAGACGTGCCAAGAAATCCAAGGTGAGGCTTTCTAATGATCTCATCAACTACAACGCATTTTATTTGTAGATTCTTATGACTTTGACCTAAATGTTCTTATTTTGCTTATCTACAGTCTGGTGATTCTGCTCCTGAGGAATTGGCCAATGCAACACAAGTACAAGGTCCTTACTTGCCTATTGTTCGTGAGAGGCCAGCAGTTGAGCTTGTGAAGATCACGGAGGATATGAAGTCATTCCGAGCTTACAACAAGCTTCGCTTGGAGAGAACCAATGCTCGTCATGTCGGTGTCCGAGCAAAGAGGGCTGCAGAAGCTGAAAAGGAAGACAAGAAGTAGTGGGTTTTTACCATAATGTTGTCAACTCATGTTTTGCATTTCACTGCCGAGGTTCTTTGTCAGACCGTTTTTGGACTAGCTTTATTTATTTGTGGATTTATCAATTTAACTATATTGCCATATACTTTTTTCGTTTTGTATTTATTGTCTCGTTTCATGTGTTGTGTGAACTCTTATTATTTTATTTCAAGGAAGTCAAAGTTGGCCAGTAATCGAATAGTTTAGAGGAAAAAAACTCAGGTGTAATTCCCACTTGAATCAGTTAAAACAATTACAAATAATATCAATTAAATAGTAAGGTAATGGTTCGTGACACTCAACTTAGTAAAGATATGATTCTATGATTGTGTGTTCTTTTAATATTTAAAGATATGATTTTATAATTGTTTGCGTTCTTTTAACATTCAAATCTAATTGGAGCGTACAATTAATTCAAAGGTATAATCAACTTTCAAGATCTTTCATTGAAACATATTTATTGTAATACATTGATCGTAAAATTAAGTTTCAAATTATTATTTACATACAATGAATTTATTTAAATTTATACGAAGATTTGAAACTCATATGATTGGCTAAAAATTCTTTTAGTTGGTAATTATCAATTTATCAATAAATTAACTCTTACAAACTTTATAGACTTATTTTCACGAGGTATCACGAAGATTCAAAGTGTCTTCTAATATTATGTCAAATCTTTATTTGCTTCTTATACTAGGTCTCTTTTTGTCATTTTGCCCCCTGAAACACCAAATTTAAATAGAATTTTGTTTTAAAAGAAGGGCAAACTTGGAATAACACATTTAATAATTTTTTGGACACTTTTTAGCAAAAACAAAATTATAAACCACAAACTAACCCCACCCTTACTATGTCTTCCTCATACCCTACTCCATCCTCACACTAACCCAATCCCTACCCATCACTTCATCTACTACCACGTCTCAAGCCATAACTACCAAACTTTGCCGTTGAGACTTAATATAATATTATGAGGTGATTTAAAATTTTTATATTTTTATAATAGTTCAGGAGCAAAATAAAAAAAGTCAATTTTATAAATCTTAATAGATTACCTTAAAACTCTATAAAAATTTAATTTTACTATGTTTTAAGAAACCCTGTGAACACAACACTTAAAAGTATTTTTTTTTGTAAATTAACGATAATGTGATTTTTGAACCCAAAACCTTTTGGTCACTAGCAAGAGCCTTTTCCACTAGACTATTCGGTTGACTCTACAACACTTAAAAGTATTTTTTTTTTGTAAATTAGCGGTGAGATGAGTTTCGGACCTAGTACCTTCTGGTTACTAGCAAGAGCTTTTCCACTAGGCTATTCGATTAACTCCAAAAAATCAATAGGAAACTAACACTTAAAAGTATTAAGATAAAGATCAACTAGGAGAGTAGTCAAAACTTACAATAAATTAGAAGTTGTATCTTAACAAATAAAGGAGTAGTTGTAACAAGAATATAGTATCTTTCCATTTTAGGATTGTATCTTTTTACCAACCTCACAAATGTTGATTTGTACATTACCCAACTTTTTTTTTTTTTGGATAGAATTACCCAACTTAAATAAGCAAGACATGTTGACCATCTTCTCGTATTAATTCTACACCAAACTCTTAAAAATGTCATTAATTGTAGATTTGTTGCAAATATAAGGATGTTAAGGTACCTTAATTCTACACTAAACTTTTAAATATATCATTATCGACCCAACCTCCACAATTAAAAATATTGGGTTCCAATTATGTTAAGGTATCTTAACAAAATTAATGCCTCTACTCCCGTTGGAGTTTAGATTTTCCCTTTCTCGAGAGTATAAAATTTACCTTTAATATAATATCGTTTGACAAAAAAAATACTCACTTCCAAACGGACAAAATCAGATTTAGAGATCGGTCAACTAATATCTAATGTGGTAAAGAAAATGTATTATCACATGTTTATCTGCATTGCAACGGGAAATATGTCGGTGGTTGTTGGGAGAAAGTAAATATATTTTTTTTGTTTTGGATAGATTTGTTGACTTTTTCCCCCCCTTTTTTGTTAATTAATTAGGAATGAATATTACAAGTTTACAACTAACAAATATATCTAATTGATTTATTCTTTTACTCCCCTATTCAATATCTTCAAAGATTATAATACCAATACATTTATTATATTATTTATTTATTAGAGAATATATATGTAAAATAACATCATTATTAATTGACTTAAAAATAGTAGAATGATAATCCACTCTAAAAGTAATTAGCATTGAAGGGAGTAGCCCAAGATCTTATATATTGATCCAGGAGGACATTGACTTTCGATGTGGGATGTGCATCTTAACACTCCCCCTCACGTGTAACTCAATTGTCGGAGGAATTTTCCTCACCAACCTTATATGCCGGAACAACATCGGCAAGTTACACGTGTCTCAATAACTCGGGATTGGCTCTGATACCATGTTAAGAGTGCATACATTTGATTTACACTAATAACACTATCATTTATATATTTATATCTATTAAGTACATCACCTTAGGAAAATGTAAAGAGATCAAGAAAATGAGACTTTTAAATTGTATTGAAAAGAGATCTCACTTGAAGTTTTACAGTGAGACTGAAGCTTGAGTATGCAAGTAAAGCGAACCCTAATAGTAGACTAATGCTAATTGCATTGTAGATTTATTGTGTTTGGGTGAAGCTTTAAATTTTACTCTAAAATCAATTGGCGATAAAGAGAGTAGCCCAAGATCTCATATATTGACCCGGGAGAACATTGACTTTCGACGTGGGATGTGCATCTTAACAATAACTAAGAAATGAAAAAAGTATGACAATATGTTTTTTTTGTGTAAATACATTTATTAATTGAGGACAAATGTTGTTGAGATAATTTTCCTTAATTACTAAAAGCTCATTCATTAAATCATTTAGAGGAGCACGACAAACAGTTAGTACTCTTAAGTTTTTTAATTGTCCTTCTAAATTTATTCACGTTAATTAAATAAGAATGAAATTTTATACATATATCTTTAATTAATTAATTAAACAAGGAAGTATGTATTGTGTTTCATCCTCCTATATATAAGACCAACTATTGTTATTCTTTCGTGAATTTTTAATGTCGAGGGACTAAATACACCAAATATAACAATTACTGGGATCATGCATGCAGTTTGACCATTAAGTGAAATCAAAGTCAACTTGCACATATTTACTAGTACCAAACTGAAGTATTTGCAAATTACCCTCTAATTATTACTATCAATTTTTCATCGCTCTGTTTTCTTTTGCTCCTATTATTTTCATACAGTATTTCAATACTTTATCAAATTGGAGCTTTCAAATCACTTGCAAATGCTCAACTTCCGATAGTAAATTTGATATATTGACATAATTTAATACAAAGTATATTTTTTTCATTTTTAACAAAATTAAATGAAAATTTATTATGGACAATAAATGTACAAAAAAACTGTAAATATTATTCTATAATTGTCTTAGTGTAAATTGTCTTAGTGTAAATAATACATTTAATCTCCATCCTCTTATATATAAGACCAACTAGGTATCTCAATTTCCACCTCCACATCCAACCAACTAAGCTCTCAATTATAAAAAAAATAGGACCAACTAGGTTATTCTTGAAATCATCTTGCCAAGATATAGATGCTAATCGGTTTGACTTGAACCTTCCATTGATCTCATCAACTTCATCTTCTCCCTCTTTTACCCACAACCCACAATCAATTTCATGGAAACAAACACCAATGCAAGGCAATAAACACAACCCAAAACCTAGCCATGATTGATGAAAAAAATCAAGATGAAACTACTGAATCTAAGGACAACTTTGAGACCTCCCTACAAATCAGTTACAGACAAAAGTTGAGGAGTAGGAAAAAGGGTTCAAAATAAAAAACAAAAATACCTAACACCATAATCAAAGAGGTCCCATTTTCTCTCGAGATTCTTACTATAGAGATCAGTCCCGAAAAAGACATCATTGGATATCTCACAAGGTATGCCAATCAAAAGCATCGGGGATTGACATTATTACACGCTTCTGGAAGCGTTCATGGTGTCACTCTCCGTCACATGTTTTTACCAGATGACACCTGACGTAATGGGACTGGGTTCTCAATATGTGAAGTGCCCTGGAGGTATGATGTTTTATCACTCAATGGGGTGTTCTTACCCCAACCATCACGTCATCCCGGGGTGAACCAGATATAGACAAGTAATCATCCACCTTCTACGTTGAAACTGAACCCCTTCTTGTCCAAACGACTTAGAGATAACAAATTCATCGCCAAATGAGTTAATTGTCTTAACACGTTCAATGTACATACTGCTTCGGAATCAAGGCCCAACACATCGGTGTAAAATGTGTCATCCACTGCAACAAGGGCCATGTACTCTTCATGATGCGTACTATCGTTGGCAATCGCGACAATACCAACCCCGAGACCCTTTTTTATTGCTGCCTCCTCTTGGGACATACTAGACCCAACTCCATACGCTATAGCATACACCAGTCACACTCGGACCCATCATCGGCCTACTGAAAAACTTCTTCTCCAATATATCACAATCTTCACTAGTATCAACCAGTGCATCATGAACGTCGAAACAAACGACTGTGTGAGAATTACCTGGTATGGAGGGCATAACTAACCTGATCCAGAACCTAGAGACTGAAACTAATTTCCCCCATTAAGCTTCTCCAAAATCGTGACTTCACCACTCATCTACTTCGCAGATCTAGCCCAGGCTCTGATACCAATTTATTATAACGGCGGAAGCGCATTAAAAATCAGATGCGAATCTCAGACAAAGAATCACGTAAAGTGCACGAAAGTAAAGAACACCAAGAATTAACGTGGTATCCCTAACAATGTGTTAGGACTAATCCACGAGCTCCAAGCCACAACACTATAATGAGAAGATCAGGTTACAGAGTTGATCAATCAAATCACAGATTAATAGAATCACTAGTGTACACTATTCCTAGAATATGATTATAAGACTCATTATTCGAGAACTTCTAATTTATGTGTTTAGTCTCATCTCTATGGCTTCTAGACCTCAGAGAATAGAAAACAGGAAATCTATTCTTTGAGTCTTTTTTGCAGCTCATACAAGTTTAATGAACAAGTCTCCTATTTGTAAGTAATCTAGAAAATCTAATGAAATTAGGAAAGAACGCTCGAAGTCTATCAGAAAACGTCAAAATCCTCGCGACTCCAGGTCCCATCCACTGTTGTAAACAAATTCAAGGCATATTTTTAATATGAAAGATGACAAAAAATTACAAGGAGAGTATATTGAGAGGTGATAAATAAGGGTTGTAAAGAATGTCATAGGAGCAGTATGTCGACATATGGATAGATGGGGTCACATTTCTTCATTCTAGCCATGTCGATTGTCCAATAATGGCTAAAATCAGTCTATATTGTGGGGAAGAACAAAACATGTAGCATGTATGTATGTGGGTTTTATTTCCTCTAACATCATTATATTTTACCATATGGCTTCTATTATTTGATAGCTCAAATTATTGGATTCGTTTTTCGTGAATACTATTCGTTTACTATATCACATCTGTTGCCACATTAATTATGGATAGACCTCTAAACCAATAGAATCATATCTAATTTCATGAAAATTGGTTGCGGTTTAAAAGTAGAAATTTAAAGATTCAATTCAGTTCAAGTTTACGAAAAATTTAAAGTTCGATTTCGTCCGAAAAGATTTGAAGTTCGAATCGAAAGGTTCGAACAAAAATTTGAGTATTCTTGATAAAATAAGAAAAAAAAAAGGAAAAAAATGAAATGTATGTCATTCAAGCCGAACCGAATCTTTGGTTGAACCTAAAGCTGAAGTTTGAGCTTGGTTAGAACCGAACCTCGTATTGAATATTTCGAACCAAATTGAACCCTGAGTTCTTTTACAGCTTGAATTGTGAATGTTCGAATATGAGTTTGGGTCTTATTTATTGTTAATCTTAATTAATCATTTACGAAAACTCTTTAATATGTGTATATATATATTTATTTATTTATTTATTTTTTGTAATGAGAGACCCGGAATCATCTTTTAATTAAAATTAATTAATAAAGTACAAATAATGTCTCATAATATCCAAAACCATCTTACTCACAAAATTATTTTTATCTATATCTTCCCGCGTAATGCATCATAACTTAGTATACATAACACATGTCAACTAACTCGTATTAAATTAAAATAGTTAAAACAATCAAAACAAAACAACAAGTTTGATCCACGTCACAAATGTCATTATTATTTGTTCATGCATGAGTCATTTAGTAATATAGTATCAACACACTCTACTACATTTTACATTTTCAATAATATATTTGTCGCATCACACGAGAAATTATTAACATGGTGGCCTTTGGAAATATCCATTGAGTTTCTTCTTCCTCTAACTCAACCACCATTAACATTTAGTCAATAATTTCATGTCAATAATGCATACACAAATTCATAATGAACAAACTATAAATTATAAAAGCGTGAAACGTTACTGTCATACTAACGACCCCCGACCCCTACGTATAACGGAAAAAGTATAAGTACATGCTGATTTCACGTTCTCTTGAAGCCATTCTTTAAGATATAACACCATTTTGCTTATTGAAATGGCGATAGAAGGTAATATGGGGTCGCTAAAGGAGAGTTTTATAGAGAAAGGAAATGAGAGATTCATATCGAGAAAAGGGTACCCTTCGGATATTGGATTAGGCGAAAGTGTTGTATATGTCGGAAATGAGAGTTATTTATCTCGTTTTGTGAAATCCATTAAGGAAAGAATCGGAGATGTTGGAGAATTTGTAATGAAGGCTTATCAGATGGGAAAAAATGATCCCAGGAAGTTCATTTTTGCTATCAAGATGGGATTGGCTCTTGCAATTGTTTCTATTCTCATATTTTTCAAGGAGCCACTTAGCTATATCGGCCAGTATTCTATATGGGCTATTCTCACTGTCGTCCTCATTTTTGAATTCAACGTAGGTATGTTCGAGCTGTCGTTACTAGCTCCATTTCAAACATATCATGTAGCTTTGAGCTTTGATGATCGGACTAATAAGTAGGTGTGTTCGTTGATATGTGTGTTCGTTGATATGTAGGTGCTACACTGAGTAAAGGGTTAAATCGTGCATTGGGGACGTTTTCTGCTGCTGGACTTTCCTTAGTGATGGCTCAGTTGTCCATCTTAGCTGGGAAATATCAGGAAGTTGTAGTTGTTATCAGTATATTCATTGCAGGTTAGAGTATTTCCTCTAGTTTTTCTTAGAAATCTAAGTGTTTGTCATAGTATATGATCTAATGAACTGTAATGTTTTCTGAATTAGGATTTTGCGCGAGTTATTTGAAATTGTATCCAGCATTTAAGCAATATGAATATGGATTCCGCGTGTTCTTGTTGACATATTGTATTGTGCTGGTATCGGATACTAAACATTTTACATACACGGCTGTCTCGCGTTTGTTGCTGATTGGTGTTGGTGCTGGCGTGTGTTTGGTTGTAAATGTATTTATTTATCCGATTTGGGCTGGTGAGGATTTGCACAAATTAGTAGTGAAGAATTTCACAGGAGTTGCTACTTCTTTAGAAGGTAGGATGGTATGCAACATGAATTTGATTATCACTTTGCTGCATAATTTGATTCCGGTGCATTGATATTTGTATGACTGATGCATTGCAGTTCTTCTTTAGGTTGCGTGAATTCATATCTGCAAAGTGTTGAATATGAAAGAATACCTTCAAAAATTCTCGTCTATCAGGCTTTTGATGATCTTGTGTACAGCGGAATCCGAGCTGTCGTGGAATCTAGAAGTCAAGAGGAGTCTCTGGTATGTCTATGACTAACATAATACTTGGATAAACCTCAAATAAGACGAGTTAAGAAAACATCATAGATTGCTTTTAACTTTTGAAGTTAGGATTTGCGGTTTGGGAGCCGCCTCATGGCCGTTACAAGATGCTTAAGTATCCTTGGAGTGAGTATGTTAAAGTTAGCGGTGCATTGAGGCATTGTGCATTTATGGTCATGGCGATGCACGGGTGTATACTTTCTGAAATTCAGGTACTATCTCCTTCAGACTCTCTTGCAGTTGCCATTAGTCTTGTCGAATTTAAAGTTATGCCTATGTTATCATTGAGTTTATGCTTTATTATAGTCCATGATCTATCTGAATTGTCTACTTTCATAGGCTCCATCTGAATTAAGACAAGTCTTCAAGGACGAAATAAAAAAAGTTGGCGTTGAAGGTGCCAGAGTGTTGCGATTGCTTGGAGAGAAGGTCGAAAAGATGGAGAAACTGAGTTCTGAAGATCTGCTTGAGACGGTGCACGAGGCTGCTGAGGTATTACAGATGCAGATTGATAGAAAATCATATCTTCTGGTTAATGCAAAAAGTTGGGAAAGTTCTAAGAGACCAAAAACGTTTGATGACCTTGAACAGCTCAATGAACTGACAGAAAATGAGCACAAACCAATGATGATAAGTTCACTTAGTAATCTCCATCTGAAATCAACTGAGGCGTTGCGCCCTTTTGATCCCCAGAACCCAAACATGAGTGTCAATGTATCAGCACAATGGGATTCCTCTGAAGACACGCTGAAACAACAAACTATGTGGCCTTCGCGCCTCTCATTACTTGGTGACATTGTCCTAAATGAAAGAGAAGTTCGGACATATGAAAGTGCAAGCGCATTGTCATTAACAACGTTTACTTCCTTATCGATTGAGTTCGTGGCAAGGCTGCAGAATCTTGTTGATGCTTTTACAGACCTCAGTGAAAAGGCTAAGTTCAAGGAGCCTCAAGTATTGATCCAAGAAAAAACTCGAGGCGGTTTCTGGACAAGGTTTTGAAGATCATCTGATGCAGGAAATGTTTGTGCCTTTCAGCAGATGCATTCTTCTTCTGTTAAATAAGTTAATGTGTATGCAGTAATAAGCCTTTGAACTCAAATTTTTTATGTATATGCTGTATAATATTGGTAATTTTTTTCGAAAATATGTAATCTTCAACCAACTTTATTATTAGCATGCTTTTTGATTAAATGAAAGTTGGATAAATCAATTAACAAAATGTTATGTCATTAAATTTGACTTGTTAAAATCAAACTTGAATATCTTGATTTGATATGATGAGCGAATGAATCAAACCGAACTCCAAATGACAACGAATCATAACGAGTTCAAAGTAGAAATCGAGTAAATTTACAATCGGTTTTAACAAATCCATTCCCGAAAGATTATCAAATTAGTTAGTTCAAATAACAATTTTTATGTAATGATTGATTCTGATTTCAATGAATGTAGAGTTTGATAATAAACTAATAATCTTTTCTAACTCCTTAACAAAATATTTTTTCGTTATTCCAGAAGTTATGTGATCATTAATGATAAAAATATGCTCCTAATTTTGTGTTTCGAAGTGACTAACGGACAAGCTCTAGTCCCCTGATCAGGTGAGACATATCTCGCGCTAACATCTGATATCATACCCAAGGACAGGGAGCTGTCATGGCCCTTAAATTGAGGGTCTCAAATTTTTTTATTAATGATAAAAATGCAAATGACTAACAACAAATTATAGAGCATATATTTTACTAATTTTGATATATTTATAGGTAATACATATAATTTTCTCATTTTTCTAATTAATCGACAATATGTAAGATATTTATCTTTTAGGTAATTTGTCTCACTTTCTTTTACAAATCTTGGTACACTTTTATAATGAACTTAATATTTATAATAAATAAATACAATAACTAATAGTAGTAGTTGTCAATAATTATACTTGTCATCTAATATGGAAGTAAATCGTCACTAAATGTAGTTAAAAAACATTTTAGCATCTGATTTAATGTTGCTCATCATAATGATACATCATGAATAATTAATTCTTTATAATTATTTATAATTGTAATCAATAATCATTATAAAGGTGGCTAAAGCTTCCTCCGTATAATTGAGATTGAGGGCAAGGTGCATAAAGACGTTAGTGTAACGGTTTTACAATTTTTATAAGTTGGGTAAAGCAAATTTTTTTTTCATAATAAAGACATAAACAAGAAAAAAATTAGCAGCCTCTTGATCCACATCATCATACATTATTACATCACATTCTTCATTTCTTCTTACATGATTTGAGACATCATGTAATTTTTGTATAGAAAACTTCAATCAATAGATCACATCAACTATTCATTAAGCTACAAACACATGAACATATAACATGCAAAATCAACAATGTATACATTCAAACTAATTTCACCATATTCTCAAGCTATGCAATGTATATGTTTATAAATTTCATGCTAATTTCACCATAGATTTACACTGTTTATTGAAACCCAAGAAGGAAAATGGCAGCAACGAGCAATTTAGGATCATTGAAGCAGAGTTTTATAGAGAGAGGAAAAGAAAGATCGAGAAAAGGGTATTCGGAGCTTGGATTAGGAGGGGGTGCGTCGTATATTACAAATGAAGGTTGTTTATCTCGTTTTGGGACATCCATTAAGGAAAGAATTAATAGGTTGTTTGGAGATGTTCAAGAATTTGGTGTTAAGGCTTATAAGATGGGGAAAAATGATCCGAGGAAGGTTATTTTTGCCATAAAAATGGGAATGGCTCTTGCATTTGTTTCGATTCTCATCTTTTTGAAGGAACCCCTCAGCTATATTAGCCAAAATTCTATATGGGCTATTCTCACTGTTGTGGTCGTGTTCGAATTCAGTATAGGTAAGCTTAAGTGAATAAATTTTGTTCATGTAGATAAAGATTGCTTTTTTTTTTTGGTGTTGTTAAGAAGTTTTGTTGATGTACTATAAAGATTGTTCCTTTGTTAGTGTTTTAAATAAATTTTGTTCATGTACTATAAAGATTTTTCCTTTGTTTGGTGTTTTTCATATTCTTTTGAATGTCATATAATGATTGTTCCTTTTTTGGTTGTTTTTGCTATAATTGAACTTTGTGGATCATACCTAATTTTGGCAGCTTCGTTCTTGATATGTAGGTGCTACACTCAATAAAGGGTTTAATCGTGCATTGGGGACATTTTCGGCTGGGGGGCTTTCCTTAGGGATTGCTCAATTGTCTATGTTAGCTGGGAAATATCAAGAAGTTGTGATAATTATCAGTGTATTCGTAGCAGGTTAGACTAAATCCATTAATGTTGATCAAAGTGACGATTATGTAAAGTGTTTGTAGTTTATGATTTTGTCTTATTGTCGTTTTGTGTATGCCAAGTGAAAGTAATGAATTGTTGTGCTGTTTATTAGGATTTTGTGCGAGTTATTTGAAATTGTATCCAGCGTTTAAGCAATATGAATATGGATTCCGCGTGTTCTTGTTGACATATTGTATTGTGCTGGTATCGGGGACCACACACTTTACATACACTGCTGTTTCACGTTTGCTGCTGATTGGTGTTGGGGCTGGCGTGTGTTTGGTTATTAATTTGTGTGTTTATCCGATTTGGGCTGGTGAGGATTTGCACAAATTGGTCGTGAAAAATTTCAGGGGAGTTTCTGCTTCTTTGGAAGGTAACTTGTTATTCCAGCATGCCTGAAAATCTTTTTGTTGTTGTATAGTTTAATGTGTGTGTCCCAATATATGTATGACTGATGCATGTCAGTTTTTGTCTAGGCTGCGTGAATTTGTATCTGCAGAATGTTGAATATGAACGAATACCTTCAAAGATTCTTGTTTACCAGGCTTCTGATGATATTGTGTACAGTGGATACCGAGCTGCTGTGGAGTCAACAAGTCAAGAGGAATCTCTGGTATGTATATGATCCACCTATTGTTTAGATAACCCACAAGCCAAATGAATTCAGGAAACATGAAGGAAATCGTTTTGACTTTTGTAGTTAGGATTTGCTGAATGGGAGCCGCCTCATGGCCATTACAAGATGTTCAATTATCCTTGGAGTGAGTATGTCAAACTTAGTGGTGCTCTGAGGCATTGTGCATTTATGGTCATGGCTATGCATGGGTGCATACTTTCTGAAATACAGGTAGTATCTACTTCTGAACTTTATTGCCATCGCCATTAATCTGGTCTAGTATTTCTTTATTCCGATTATTGCAATTTGCATTAATGCTGAATGAAGTAATTAAGTTTATGCGAGTGGCAAGGCGCACATGCTTTATAATAGCTTTTGATGTGATGATGTATCAGCATCGCGATTGATCACTTAAATTGAGGACAATAAGATATTATTTGGAATAACTGGATTCATCCAGTTCATCTATCTAGCTTTTAGTAAACCGGAGTGAGTTCTTTGTGAACTTAACATTAGCATGCGTCTATATGTTCCCCCCACCCCATCTCCACCCACAATAAAAATATCATAAAAATTTGGAGTACATCCTAGTGGTTAGGTGGTTCACCTCTAACGCAAAGCATTACTAATGAAAGCTGGCAGTTATATAACAGATGAGAAAAGTGAAAAAACAATGGAAAAGAATCAGTGGAATCTCATGCTCCATGATTTGTCAAAAGTTAACCATGAATACTATAGTATAGGTTAAGGCCATCCCAATGTCGCGTTTTTTTCTTTGTGAAAGTGCTTCATATTTATAGAGAACAGTGTTAGTGCTACATATTTGCAACAGATTATTGCATATTATGCTTTAGTTCAACTCTTATTTCAAATCTCTATTACTGAATTAGATCGTCTGCTTTTGTAGTCACCATCAGAGTTAAGAGTACTCTTCAAGGATGAAATCCAAAAGGTTGGATTTGAAGGTGCTAGAGTATTGCGGTTTCTCGGAGAGAAGGTGGAAAAGATGGAGAAATTAAGTTCAGACGATTTGCTCGAGACAGTGCATGAGGCTGCTGAGGAATTACAAATGAAGATTGATCAAAAATCATATGTTCTGGTTAATTCAAAAAACTGGGAAAGTTCTAAAACACCGAGAAAGTTTGAGGACACGGAACAGCTTCAGGAACTGACAGAAAATGAGAACAAACCAATGATGATAAGTTCACTTAGTAGTCTCCATCTCAAATCAACTCAGGCTCTTCGCGCTTTTGATCCCCAAAATCCAAACATGAGCATCAATGTATCACCTCCATGGGATTCCTCCGAAGAAACGCTGAAACAGCAAACTATGTGGCCTTCACGGCTTTCAATAGCTGGTGATATTGTCCTAAATGAACGAGAAGTACGGACATATGAAAGTGCGAGCGCATTGTCATTGACGACATTTACTTCCTTGCTGATCGAGTTCGTTGCTAGGCTTCAGAATCTCGTTGATGCTTTTAGAATCCTCAGCGAAAAGGCTAAGTTCAAGGAGCCTCACCTATGGACTCAATAATGTGTTCCTTTCAGCAGCTATTTGCCAGATGGTTTAGTAGCCATCTCCCAAATCAGGGGAGACAATATGATCCATGAAACAGATAAACCAGTAAACTACTCTCAAAGTTACAAAGTGAACAAGTCAAAATATAATCCTCCATATTTTTAAAATCTCACAAAAACATATGTTATCTAAGTTTAGAAGATTAAATTATTACTTGCAAGTGACTTTTGAATTTGTTTGAACTAGTTACCAACTTATATACCTCTAAGAGATGTGTAGTTTATTAGCAAGGAGTATTTTCTCCGAATTTCCTAGCCTTTTGATTTTCACTGTCGCAGAGACACGACTTAAAACGTAATCTTATCTGATCATAGATTTAAAAGTTATAACAAGTTGATATTTCAAAAATACATATCAAAATGAATTTAGCAAAATCTCATATGACTAAATTATTTTTTATCATCTAATACGAATTCACTGTCAAGGTTTAAAAGTTGAAACGACCCTATTTAGTGGTCAGATTAGTGGAGTAGGTGAGTTTGTGATCGCAAGGTCATGAATTCGTTTCACTATACCAACACTTTATTATCGAGTATGTTACATATGAGCTGTCTAGTATATTACCAAGTGCAATACTTCAAGATAAAGTGAAACTGATTATCTACTGCAGATGCTGATTGATAGAAATGTTTGCAGCAACAATTAGTCAACAGCCTCTTGTTCCTCTGAGCTCAAATTTTAGCTCCCAAATCAGACAAAGTAACAAATGGTACAAATTAAACAGACCTTATTGTTTTCTTCCAAATTTCTTTCTTCAAGAAAACCACCATCTCCAAAAGCCAGTTTTTTTACCATATTGTGCTACTAGTCAAGGAGCTTCAGGTGATGGAACTCTTCCTCAAGAAGATTCCCAACTAAATGTGGGTCATTTTTCAATAGCTTAAAGTTTTCTGCATTTGCATTTCTTGATTTTTATCCTTGGTTTGTATGTGTAATCGATACTTTCTTCCATTGTTTTTCGTTGTTGGGTTCTGCAGAAACAAGAAAACAGAGGATTCTGGCAACAATGGAAGGTAAAATTTGGTGCATATGTAATAATTTGGTCTCAGATAGTGCGACTAAGTTGAATTTGAAAATCAAACATGACAATCTATTGTTTGCATAAGTGAAAATAATCCCCCCTTTCTTCGAAAAGGAGTAATTGTTTTCTTGAGATTGAGCTGATGCGGGTCATTTGGTCAGGCACATTCGGGGGATATGAAGGAAAAGGTAGCGAAACTTGGACTTGCAGCAGTTCTAGCATACGGGTTCTTCGATGGAGTGACTTATACTAGCTTCTTTGTGCTTGCATTTCTTGGCTACGAGAAAAGCACAGGCAAAAATCCAGCTGCCAACCTTCAAGCACTTTTAGGGGTAATTACTGGATTCTTCTTCTTAATGTTACCCTCTACTGAGATAGTTTCGTCTCAATATTGATACCATTGTACACCACGAGCCATCCCTAGTTAAGGGCACGCGTATTGGTGAGGTTGTGAGCTTAGTCTATCTACAACCAATTGATTTTAGTCTGTATCTACGGACTCTTAACAGTTAGTCCGTTGGTGAGTGATTTCGTCAACAGTCAGTCAGTCTTGAAATTGAAAAGCAAAACAAGCTTAAGTAGACTTATCATATGTCTCTGTTGGCCTTGAACTTGAACAATAGAAAGCTGATTAATAACCAGAATGTCATAGGATTGACTGCCAAATTGAGGTAACAAGTAAGTTAAATACCTCGCTATTGTTACACACCAAACTTGCAGTCATGACTCCGAAGTTAATTTAGAAAGACATTTCAGGAGCGTCTTCAAGAAGCGTGTTGTGAGTTGTAACCAGTTCTGATATTCTCAGAAGAGTGTTAGTTTATGATCAATTGACATGAACACATGATAGTACTGATGAAGTTTTGTCATAGAAGGTATGGTAACTCACAAACAAGGCATTGGAAGTTCTGAACAAGTTTAAATTGAAATGTTGCATTCTACAAAAGAGTTGTCCTAATGTCTTTTGCTCTCTTTTGACATCAGATTGTGATTTTGATGTGGACCGGAAACAACGTGACGAGGCCATTCAGGGTGGCAGGTGCAGCGGCTTTGGCACCCGTAATCGACAAAGGTCTACATAGAATCCAGAAGTATTTCAACTTCCCCAATCTTGTGTATGCATTTGCCCTTGTCGCTTCCATGGTTGCCGGAACATGCTTCACTATAGTTGGGTTGCTTATTCTTTCAAGATGGGGAAAATGAAGGCCACTTCATAACTCAGATAAATTGTTTGCAATTACGAATTTAAAAGCAAATTTAGGCTCCCGGATAAATTTATGTAAACATTAATGAATTAGAACATGTGTAATATCTATTGCAACTATTTATGAAAAAACAATTACAAAATTCATCAACAGCTCTTTTTTATCAATCCCAGTTGATATTGACTTATACGAGTCCTTTGAAGTGCAACAGCAACAAACTCAAAACATAACCCTGTTACTCATTCGCCATTGATTCGAGGAGCAGACAGGATATTGCTGGTTTCAAATTGAGAAGCATTCTGGACCTCGATTCTTTGACCATTTCTTTCGAGACCAACCATGCCCTGCACGGTTTCACCATTTCTTTCCGGACCAGCCATGCCCTGCACAGTTTCAGTATTGCTTCCAGAAGCAGCCGCCATGTTCTTCACCGTAGTATTTGGAAGGGGAGTAAACATTGATTGCTCAGAAAGATCCCTTCCGAGTGCAAGAAAAGCCTTCTTTTCCCGACGCCTAATTGACTGAGCTCGGTTTTTTTTCCGTCTCTTCAAAATCTTATCTCTATCTTGTTTCGACACCGCTGCAATCTCAACGGGGGTCAGGTTCAAACAAGACTCAGCCATGTTGAATTCACCATTGATTTGAGGAGCAGACAGGGTCTTGTTAGTTTCACCATTTCTTTCAAGACCAACCATGCCCTGCACAGTTTCACCATTTCTTTCGAGGCCAACCATGCCCTGCACAGTTTCAGTATTGCTTCCAGAAGCAGCCACCATGTTCTTTACCAAACGGTTTGCACAAGCAGGCTGGACCTTGTTACTTTCAGCATTGTCTATGTGGGTTTGCTCTCTTCTTTGAAACACACCCAAGTCAATTCCATTTTCCTTCCGCTCCGCAACTTCTAGATGATTTCCGCAAGGAGACTGTACATCATTCTTATTGCTGTTTCCACTATATGACATGAAATTGCTTGTTTCATCATTCTTTCTGTTCCTTGGATTTACCTTTGTTCTTTTTCTCTTCTGAGTTGCTGTAAGCTCTACGCCACCATCGTTCTCTTTTTTTTCACCCTCCCCATGATATGAAATTTCCTCAACCTCGGGAACTTCAGGTTGGTTTCCACATGGAAACTGTATATCGTTCTCTTTACCACTGGTTGACTGGACCGTGCTTATTTCAACTTTGGGTTTGTTCATTTTATTTCCTCTTTTTCTCTTTCGAATTGCTGTAAGCTCTACCCCACTATCGCTCTCTTTTTTTTCACCCTCTCCATTATTTAAAATTTCCTTAACCTCGGGAACTTCAGGTTGGTTTGCACACGGAAACTGTATATCATTCTCTTTACCACTGGATGTCTGGACCATGCTTGTTTCAACTTCGGGTCTGTTCATTTTATTTCCTCTTCTTCTCTTCCGAGTTGCTGTAGGCTCTACTCCACCACCGTTCTCTTTTTTTTCACCCTCCCCATAATTTAAAATTTCCTTAACCTCGGGAACTTCAAGTTGGTTTCCACACGAAAACTGTATATTGTTCTCTTTATCACTGGATAGCTGGACTGTGCTTGTTTCAGGTTTGGGTCTGTTTGTTTTATTTCCTCTTTTTCTCTTCCGAGTTGTTGTAAGCTCTATCCCACCATCGTTCTCTTTTTTTTCACCCTCTCCATGATCTAAAATTTCCTCAACCTTGGGAACTTCAGGTTGGTTTCCACACGAAAACTGTATATCGTTCTCTTTACAACTGGAAGGTTGGACCGTGCTTGTTTCAACTTTGGGTCTGTTCATTTTATTTCCTCTACCTCTTCTCTTCAGAGTTTCTGTAAGCTCTACCCCACTATCATTCTCCCTATTTTCACCCTCTCTAAGATTTAAAATTTCCTTAATCTCTGCAACTTCAAGTTGGTTTCCACACGGAAACTGTATATCGTTTTCTTTGCCAATGGATGGCTGGACCTTGCTTGTTTCATACCCACCATCTTTCTCCTTCATTTCACCCTCGCAATGATGTAATGTTTCCTCAACTTCAACAACTTCATGCTGGTTTCCACAAGGAATCTGTATATCATTCTTACTGCTATTTCCACCGGATGACGGGAACTTGCTTGTTTCATCATTGTTGCTTTTCATTTTATTTATTCTTTTCCTCCGATTGCTCTTCTGGGATTTTGTAAGTTTTACCCCGCAATCTGTCTCCTTCATTTCACCCACGCCCTGATTCAATGTTTCCTCAACTTCAAGTTGGTTTCCACAAGGCAGCTGTATATCATTCTTATTGCTATCTCCACCGGCTGACAGGACCTTGCTTGTTTCATCATTGTTTCTTTTCATTTTACTTATTTTTTTTCTCCGATTGCTCCTCTGGGATTTTGTAAGTTTTACCCCGCCATCTTTCTCCTTCATTTCACCCTCGTCATGATTTAAAGTTTCCTCAACTTCAATAACTTTAAGTTGGTTTCCATAAGGAAGCTGTATATCATTCTTATTGCTAGTTCCACCGGATGATGGGACCTTGCTTGTTTCATCATTGTCTTTTTCCCTTGTATTTCCTGTTCTCCTTTGGTTTTTCGTCTTGCTTGTTAAGCCTACTTCAAAACTTTCTTTCTCTCCTTTTTTATTGAGCCGTTTTTGCCACAACTCAGAAGCAACTTTATGGTCTTCATTACTAACACAATATTCTGAGACAAGTTTACGAGCTATCTTTCCAAAGTTAGGTCCTGAGATGGAATTTGGAGGTTTTCGCCTGGATTGAATTAAAAAGAAGTCAACAAACTCAAAAATTAAGAAACAAAAAGAAGTCAACGAACTAAAAAATTTAAAAACAGACTTTTCCAAGCAAAACACAGGCAAACATCGAGAAAGTGGACTGATTCTGAGTCAAGTTGTCTTAACTACCTTGTAAGCAACAAGTTACATGGTTCATTCATAAGCTCACACCACTAAAAAAAGACATCCTTACGACTATCCATTTCGGCAGAACAAGGACATTTCTGTAACTTTCGTAACAAATTGTTTTCAGAAATTACATCATTGAGTATCAGAAAAACCAATTTGTATTCACAACACTAGAAAGATGGTCATGCCTAATATATTGCATCTTGTCACAGGGGCAGATCTACGAAGTTAATATGGGGTATTCATTTCACCATCCAATGATCCAATATAGAAAAAAACAATATGGGTTTCATTTTAGAGAGAAAAATAGTATTCGTGTGAATACCCCTCTCGCACTGTAGGTCCGCCCCCTGTATCTTGAGCACATTTTTACAACCATTTCACATATATAGTTAATTTGATAACCACATAGTCAGATTAGCTAGCTGCACCAGATAACATTGGATAATGAAGGAGCAATAAAAGAAATCCATTACCTGGAATATCACAGAAAAAATACACCTTACACTATTGTATTTTCTTTCTGACCAAATTAAAAAAAAATGGGAATTCTTACCGTTGAGAACACCTATTTCTCATAACTGCTGTGTTTTCATACCATAGGAAAGCAGGAGGACGGATATCATCCTTGCTGATACACTGATTCATAAAATAAAAACCCTTATGTATTAAAATACCTTACAAAAAGAAATCAATAAACCAGACATGCAGACCAGAGGACAAGGGTACAACAGCAGATGAATTAGCTAAAGGATACGCTGATCGTTGTAGCAATGAGCATGCATAGGCGGTGCTAATTGTTGTCGTTTTTAGTTGTCGTTCTATCTACTTGCACATAGATTTAAAAAAAAATTGAAAGTAGTCAAAAAGTACATTGAAAATGTAGAAATACAATTATTTGGAACTATATCATTGGTTGGTTGCTAATTTCAAGAGAAAAAGTAGTCAAAAAAAAGTTCATTGAGAATGTAAAAGTAAAATTTTCATGTTAGAACGACAACTATTTTAGGACAAAAAAAGTGTCAGGACGTCAACAAAAAATGGACGGAGGGAATACTTTTTAACACCATAACAAGACTGTAAGAGCGCACAAATAGGGACCATCAGAAAGATTAAAGTAGTCCAAGAAGCCTATTTGAGAATTTACTAACATCCACTACCCAGAGTTCAGACACAGAAAGACCGATTGACGATTCATAGAATGGTTTTTAGAAGGTCATATTTAAGGGCGTACAATTACGAAACATATTAGGGAGGGCCCACTCTTCTCTTATCTTAAGTTACTCGAACAGAAAACTCCCAAACTCTACTTTGCACTAATTTGGTGACAATATAATTTATAAATGGTCACATTTAATATACTTGCAACATGTATATAGCTTCCACTTTATATAAGATATGATAACCAAGCAATTGATTCCTGGTTGAGAAGAAAGATGAATGTCATGAAGTTATTAAAACAGAAAAGCAACTGCATACCTTCTTAGGTAATACTAGTCCATCAGGCAGTTTTGAAATGTGAGGGTGAGACGAAGGGGCTTCATAATTCACAGATCTGAAAGACAGCAAAGGTAACTATAAAAAAATCACAGTAAACTGTTACCTTCCTTCACAAAAGTTAGATACCTCAGAAAAATGACTACTTACATGACCTTGTTATTATCTATTATCACCATACCACCAATAGGCGAGTCAACCTCCGCAGGACAGATGGGCTTTGCTGGAATGTATATATATCCGTTCATTCCTCCACTGCATTTATATGTCAAAGTAGAGCAAAGGTAGTTAATTAGAACTTTTGTTTCGATATTTCATTTTATTTAGTTATTTCTAGCAAAGCTCCCAGAACACACCATCATCTTCAAGCTATAATAAAAGGTCTCAGCACATTAAGATCAGGTTCAGAAATTGGAACAATTCATATATATCCTTCACTTGCAAATTTTCTGATTTAGATGTAAGTACAACTGCATCAACAGCTAAGCAACAGAAAAGGCGATAAGATATGTACGGAAGCATGAATAAGGTGTGGGAATATGGAATTCGAGATTTATGTGTACTATCTGAATTGATAAAATTCAATAGCCGAAGGATAGAAACTCAGTTGAAAGCATCAATGGAAAAAATCAATATATTAAGATTAAAAAATCTAAATTACGTTCGGATCTATATTACTAAATTGATCCCTATTGCACGCCCAAGAAAAAGCAGCCTGCCCCTACTGAGGCTATTGAAATGATGACAAATAGCATCATGAAAAAAATACATAATAAACAACTATGAAAAGTGACAACCACGACTCGGACATATAGATAATATGCCTAACCTAAGTACAGGGTCGATGATTTCCTTTCTTATTGCTGAGTCTGGTAATTTGGGATCGCTTCTAACCTCCTCCCAGAAGGATAATATTATTTTCGCTAAAGGATGAGTTTGGTAGATGAAGAGTACATCTTGCCCCAAAGTATTTCTTCGAACCTCTGAATCCTGTGTCACAACATTATTATTGACAGGTGAAAATCGTATGAATAAACTTGCATACTTGAATATGCATTACCGTTAGTGTGTGTTCCACTTTGGCAATTTCTGCAAGCAACCGAGACGCATCAATAAATGGTAGTTTACAAACACCCTGTATTCAAGAGAGGAACAAATTCAGATTTAGTATCTTTATCCTGTGTATTTAAACCAGAAAAATGAAAAGAGTACTAGGATGATGCACCATGATACACTATAAGTACTAGGATGATGCATCATGGCGCACTAGAAAAATATATTAGACCAATGCACCCTACTTGCAAAAGATGTTCCCAATAGCATGAATCAGAGATATTCGAAGCTCCTACGAGGTAATGAAACAAAAAAAGATCCACATACGTAGGGTAACAGTGTGCTAGTAGTCCCTTCCCTCCAAATGGCATTACTAAGATAATCACGAAATGGTTTAGGTGCTCTAAGTGAATATGTTACCGACAGAAAAATAAGATACAAGTTTTACGAGAATCAAGGGCATCAATGAACAGATAAACAACTTAGTTTATTGTCTTGCAAAATAGAGCACTACTTAGTTCAGTGCATCATTCAGTCAGCAAAATCAAATACTTGTATTTATTATAAGGGTTATCTAGCACACGACTAAGTACTCTTATTGGCTACAGCTCTTTCACCACAACAAAAACTCGATGATACCTGCCAAGAATGCCTCTTTCCATTCAAGTCGACCTCGAAATCTGCCAGGCAGACAAATATCAGTTTCATGTCAGACACAGGCACACAGCAATGAAGATTACAAGAAATCTTTATGCATGTGCAAAAACAGAAACAAAATCATAGTTGTAGAGATCACTCAACCCTTGGGATAAAAGTCCAAAATAGACGAGGATGGATCTGTCATCAACTGCCTATACGAGAAAGGAAGAGCTTGTGCACTGCACGTGCACCAAAACTTATTAGATCATGTTCCAGGGGATGACTGCGGAAAAATATTTAAAGGTGTAAAATTTGTGTGGATACCTTGCAGCAGGGAGGACTCCCATCAACTGGTCAAAAGGCTTCAGAGGCCTGCCTATATCAAACCTCATTTCCAGCTGACCAATACCTTGGAAGTCAGATGCAAACGGAGCATAGTGGTAGGGATAAAACCTGAAGGATCGGAGTATGTCTAACAAAGCTTAAAAATAAACTTGTGCTCCATAATAGTATACTTATAATAGCATGAATGTACGCAAAAACTACACTATTGCCGAACACGAAAATCATCAAACTTAAACTTCTCAATTGACGAAAAACAATGTAACAAGGACATATAGCTCTTAGGCCAGGACAAGATTTTGTCTCTCACTATCTCGTGCATTTGCACACTATTGGCAGCCAATATACATACGAAAAATAATATCCCTCGATTTCTTTTTAGTGGACGTTTTGGGAGTTCATGTGGAACTTTGACTACAAATAAACTTTTATTAATTCATCAGAAAAATATAAAATTGGTATCATTGAATTCATTTTTAATTTTTAATTTTCTATATAATGTATACACAAAATAATTGATGACTAAATTGTCTCGAAAATTGTGAAGTCTATAAAGAAGAAATGGAGGGAGTACCAGTTAGCACATTGCCAAGATTGTTGAAATATAATCTAAACATAGTGCAACCACTTAACAAAGTAAACAATATGATACGTGTTACAAAAATGTTCTGCTTCCGATAAATAATCATCTAGTTTTGACATTTCTAAAACATTGAAGAGAGAACGTATTTAATTCTAGTTAGAGCTGACTTATTTCCAGAAGTAAGTATAAACATGGAGAATGAAAATAGACAATTTTTAGGGGAAGGAGGGAGTAATTTTCAGTTGAAAGGAAAATATAATATAAGCATGTAGCTAAACCTCCAAGGTGAGATTTGGCGTGTCAGTGCATCAGCTTTTTTAGAATGTATAAGCAATGCTAGCTGGACTAGTTTTGAAAAGAAACTCTGATGAATATTTGTAACAGGAAGAAGGTCATACCAGTTCCAGGAACATATTCCATGGTAGTAATAATGCATGACCCAGCAAATTCCTTCAACATATTTATTTACCTACATCAGACAGAAATCACAACAGTATAAGACCGAGAAAATATAATTTTTGTAGCCTAGGTCATTTCGCATCCCTACTCTAGGATCCAAATGAAAATAGAAAAATTGAAAAGGATGGCGAGAAATTGCATACTAATTGCTGAGGAGAGTCAGCACAGCACATGTGAGAGAGAAAAAAATCTAAAACAAAGATTAGTGACATAAACCTAATACAAAAAGGCCAAGAACTAAGCAATACTACTATGCATTTCACAATCAATAGAAGGGGTTAAAAAAATCTTACTGCATCTTTTCGAATCAATTCCCCCTTATCATCATTTTGGATTTCGAACTTCAAAGCATAGTATCTTTCTCTCCATCCATCTTCCCCCAAATTAACCTGAAAAATACTGCATCAACTTAGGCTCCTGAAATGTTTAGTGTTCTTTTAATTTTTAACAATATGCGGTATAAGCAACCGTAGAGGCATTGATTTTATCCTCCTCTTTTTCCTGCATCTGAATCTCTTTTGCCAATCATATTATTAGATGGAGCGGCCATATCGTACACAATAAGCAAACAATCAAGATAAATTAACTAAACATATAGAATAGGGATTTAGACATTATATATGTTTAACAATATGCAGTATAAGGAACCTCACGCGTGGTCTTTTCAGCCAGGTCTTTGTCGCCTGTCTTTCCAGTTCGCCAATTATACTGTTAGATGGAGTGGCCACATCGCACACAATTAGCTAACAGTCAAGATATATCAGCTAAACATATAGAATAGGGATTTAGACATAATATATTACTTACTCCAGCAGACAAATTTTGTTGACAAGTTTTCTTTTGTGCCCTAGCCTAAAGAAGAAGAGAACTATATTTAGAAAAATTAACGTAAGTATTGATATATCTGCAGAAGCAACCACCGCACATACAAAACACCTAGTGCAGCACAAAAATTACCTGTACGACACGGTTGCGTTGCGAAAAGAGAGGCAACTCATATGTACCAATAGCTTTGATGAAATGTTCCACACGTTGTAAATTGACCTACAAATCAAAAAAATGATGAGAACAGGAGAGAATATGCGTTGAGCCTATGAATCATGAGAATTGAATATACGAAGGCAACTTGTGTTTGCCAAGCATATAAGTAGATTCACCAAGGTGTTAAGCCACTAATGTAGACATACTTTGAACCCAAAAAACTTGCAGACTTGTTGATTAAACTAAGAAATATTGAGTGAACTAAGACGCACAGATATACATGTTGCCTGTTCAATTTACAACTATGATAAGACGTCTTTAGTGTTCTGGTCTTAAAATTGTTTGTTACATTTTTATCTCTAAAATAGAACATTTAATCCTTGTTACTCATTCAAAAACAGCAATTATTGCACAATTCTCCCTTTGTGTACTTGATATAAGAACAAAGCATTCACATACATATTCATATATATTTTAAGCATAAGCTATCTGGGTGAACTCTCAGAAAGGATGACCATTACGAGTGTTAAAGTATACTGTGGATGGTAGTTGACTAAGCAGGAAGGAGGGAGATTACAAGACTCGTGAAAACATGATAATTACTAATTACACATTATGCTGATTAAAGTATGTTGTGGATGGTAGTTAACTATGAGGTCAACACCAACATCAACATAGATCAATGCCTCTGAAGAAGAACACGCCTAAGCAGGGTGGCGGTCGGATAGTATGGAGCCCTACCCATATGATAACAGGGAGGCTGTTTCAACATCGAAACACAAGTGAAGTGCAAACACTATCAATACTTTACAATAGATAAGAAGAATACATAGTTTACTGAACAGATTGCGGGGAAAGTTTTAAGTTCAATACCTCAGAGGACATAGTGAGATAGCCTCCCATTTGAACGAACTCCTTTTTATAGGTCATCATCAGTAAATCAATGGCCCCCTACAACAAAAATCAGCTGAGAAAATAAACAAAGAAAGAAAACAGATGGGAAGAGGGTGTTCAACAAAGCATGGCTACCCTCTTTTACGTAAATATATTCATCATAAAATATGTCTTCATACATTAAAAGCATTTAATTTTGCCTACCTCTCTAATCTCCAGTGATGGAATGTGAGGAAGAAAATCATTCCCAACAAAGATGCACATAAAAACAAAGTCATCAATCAAACGCTCAAAGTCTATATTTGTATTTGGAGCTGGAATCTGCAAATCATGGGCAAGGTAGTCCCTCAGTACCCATATGCGTACAAGCTGAAACAAAATCATGCAATAGATAGTTAGTTTTTAACTCAATAACGGTTTGGGATCAAACAAATTTTGTCTTAACCAAATACTTGATCTAGGCATCTACTTAAAACTATTGAGATAAAGTACAAAAGAAAATAAAAGGATAGGGGACAAATATATAATTACAAACACTGAGTAACATAACACACATGGTAATGAACCATTGGGTTAGCACACCAACTGGAAATGAGCTGTCAAAGCAAGCCCCTTTCAGTCTACCCTAAATTATTTAACTAAGAATGGATTAAATCTGCCCAAGTAGGATCTGAACCTACGACCAATTGGTTAAACCCACTGTGACTGTTTATACACTTTACTTGCAAAGAATTCGATGAACGCTGGAATTGTTTCATAATCATAATAACAGATTATAGATTTAAATATACCCTATCTAGTTTGGCCAAAAAAACATCATCAAAAGCCGTGATCCCCACCCTCACATCTGCATGGAACATACATTATCTATTGTCATCTTGTCAGTACGTACAACATTGCAGACATCCACAAAGCTACTCCTGAATTGAATATACAATATGTTTGTTAGGGGGGAAAATCTTAAATATTCTTTCTTAATTTTTTGTTTTTACGAGGTCAAAGGGGCCCAACTAAACTAGCATTCGTCAATGTTTCAAATTTACACGAATCTGCTACACTGAACAATTTTGAGCCTGTATCCAGATTTCTATGATTGAATCATAGATGCCAAATTGATACACTAAGGGTGTTACATATGAACGCAGACAAGAAGTATAACATCAATATAATCATAAAGTTGGCTTTAAGTTGAGCATCTATCAGGACGGGTGCATTGTTTAAAATATAAATCACATATTCAATGAACATAACATCAACCTGAAACACTTGTTCTGCAAAGATTGAACCATTGATGATGATACATAAAAATGGAGACATGAAGAATAAGATTGTATAATCCTAAAATTAGTTTTAAGTTGAGCATCCATCAAGATAGGTGCATTGTTTAAAAAATGCATGATCTAAATCACATTTTCATTGAAGATAAGACAACCTGAAACATTTGTTCTGCCAAGATTTTATCAAATTGATTGGCAAAACATTTCCCTTGATTTGGCTTTCTGTCTCCACTTCTCAAGCGTTTTTGTTGGTCCCCTTTACTTGATCTGTGAGCACTCGGTATCTGTATCATAACTATCAATGTTAGTATGACTATGATTTATTAACAAACATTAGTTATGTTCTATGGCAACTTAGGCTGCAAACCTCTCTTAAAACTGTGAAGTAAACCTCATGTGTTGCCAGTGCAAGCATGATCAAGTCTGCATCCTATTACAATTACCAAACATTTTAGGCATGGCTCATGCAAATCACCATATGCAATGGTGCACAAACGCACTCCTGAATAACAACAAAACGAATTACCAATCCGTATAAGCAATGGCGCGTATTTGGATCAAATCCAGGAAGATTTCTCTGCAAACGGATGAAAGAGACTATCTTGTGCTCACCTTCACCGGGCACAGTAGCATCAGAAAAAATTACCTGAAACAGTCAATATCAGAGAACATCAGCAGAAGGAAGAAAATGAGGAATGTCCTCGTCTATTCTCTTTCCTGGAGTTAGTAAATAAGATGTTTATGTAATAAAAAACAGAATTAAGGGCTTTGTTTTTACCTTTATACCCTCCCAACAAGGGTCATTGTTCATTCTCAGATGTATATAATATTGCAGTGCAGATGACAGCAGTTCCATGAATTCAGTTCCAGGTGTAATTATATTAGAATCCAAATTATCATTTTCTTCTTTGGCATGTGTTACAGATTCGTTGAGCAGCCTCAATATTAGAGGGTCCTACAAAAAAATATGCATCAATTGCTTCCTTGGTGAGCAGAGAAAAACATACTTACCACAGCTTCATTTACAATATCATTCTCCCTCTCAAAGATATGAAACAAGATACTCACTTGGTCAGACAAATCTTTGGCTGCTCTGAAGCGTCTAGCACGCTGCTGATTCATCTTGGCACGTGGAGCAACTCCGTCTAGAGTGCAATGTATTTGAGCATATGAGTAATTGCAAATTGTATTTACTAAATCAAATCAACTAGTTATACATAAGCATGTTACCATCGCATGTTGTAGTTAACAACAATGTAGCAGAAAGGGAAAAACAATTCCTGACACATAATAGCATAAACTATGCCCTCCAATATTTACAAAAAGTTGGTAAGGCCATATGGGTAGTACTACTAGATAGAGATTGACCGCTAGCATCATAGGGGTACATAACACATATTTTTTAACTATTAGCATGTCTTCTTCCAGAAAGAATAATTTCACAAAATCGAGAGGTCTGTATGAGAGTCTGATAACCAATATGAGTTTAGTGGTAGCAGACTCCAACTGTATCATCTACTGTTTCAGAGGTTTGCCTAGTTAGAAAAGGAAGAACAAACCAGCCAGAAGATACATCATAGGAATCAATAAGTTGAAACTGCTGTGACGTCGACCTTTCCAGATACTATATTTGTTACAACATACAACCACCAATTCAAATTATAGGACGTTTTGATTTTTGCTTGTCCATCAATTACGCTCTCATTCTATAGTTTGAAAAATATGAAGTTGATCAATAAAGCTATCTTAACGATATTTGATGAAAGTGTTCTTTTTTATAACTTTTCATAATATAACTAATTAGTTATTGTTGATCAAAATTAGATACGGAAAAACAAACAAAAAATCCCTATGTTTTGAATTGGAAGGAGTAATGAATTTGATTAAATGTCAGCTTAAAAGCAAAATGATATAATTATATCAACTGAGCGCAATTGATGTAAATCAGGTGCAATAAGTTAATTATTTGATATTATTAAAGGTAAAAATATCTTTAGTAGGATTAGATGTGGATTATTTATTAGATATGACTTCTACAGTAATATAATCCTAAAACATGGAAATATTATATTTGGATTATTTATTAAATGTGACTTCTGTAGTAATATACTAATATGTAAAATTCTAAAACATGGAAATAATTAATTCTAATCCTACTGACATATTCTAAACGTTAATAATATCAAATAAATAATTAATTTAAAGACTCCTAATATACATTACATATGCCCTAATACCCATATATTGTAGAACACACTTCCCTTCAGAGACACCAGAAACTTGTAAATGCCATTTAACATAGTACTTCTTAATGACCCATCAACTATATTTTATATTTATATACTCGACTAAAGGCATAATTATCTCACTTACCAATCGCCATGTAAAGAAGCTTTCTAGGCCTCACTATTGAAAAGAGCCTGTCAATGTACTTGAACACAGCCTGAAATACTTCATCATAGGTGGTTGGAGGAGACTGCACATAAGGAATCCTCATTCAGAACCAATAATTAGACAAAGCACAAAAAGTTGCAAACAACTACTCCCTCCTGTCTCGAAAAGATTGTTAATTTTAATTTCCAATTGTCAAGATTAACAAGCTACGGGAACTTGTTCGACACATGCAACATTTGTTTGAATTATCAAATAAATAGTGGATAAGATTAAAAATATTTCTTTTCACCAAATATCATACAACATCAAGAAATCATTGACGTAATCAAAATTCAAAAAATGGACAACCATTTTGTTACAGCATAACCACTATAAATACTTGTTAATTAATGATGACAGAAGAAATGCCTACATAATCCTATGTGTGGTAATTAGTATTAGGTGAAAAATAAAGACAAAGAAGATAATCAAACCTATCATGTCAATAGTAAATAAGGTTAAAAATACAATCTTTCTATATTTTTCACCAAATATCATACAACATATACAAATATATCCGACTTTATCAGAGTTCGGAACTCAACAATCATTTCAAGACATAAGAAGCACTACATATACAAATTAATTAATAATGAAAAATCAAAGCAATACATACAAAACTTTCAGGGTGAAAGCCGGGTGGATAACTATGGATAACTACAAACATATTCAAGGTTAATAACCACATTAATAGTAAAAGGGGTTGACAACGCCGTATCAACATACACACTACTAGTGATGAAAATCAAAATGGACATTTTTTGGGTGTCAGTATGAGCACTACATATCCATTATTTAGTACTAAAAAAGCAATGTGATAAATACAGAATCATCAGTGTGCAGGTAGGAGAATAACTCCTTCGATACCAAGGTACACCTTATAATGTTAATAGTAAATAAGGTTAAAATACAATCCTACTATATTTTTTCATTAAATATCATACAACAAAAGATAAAATTATAAGTAATCAAAATTGGAAGTGGATAAACTCCTTAGGAAAAAATTAAGCAATTAAATATATTCAGAATCATAGGGGTGAAAGCAGGAGTAAACAATCCCATTAATATCAAGGTAACCATTATCAAGCTAATAGTAATTGGGTCAAAAAAATGCAACCTCCTATATAATAAATGCTAACTTCATTGTAATGATAATTAGTTTGTATATACATTATATAAAACTGGTTAATATTATTCACCAAACATCATGTAACATACAAAAAACATTCGGGTAATAGAAAATCAAAACTGAACAATCTTTTCGCGACAGAGTATACAGTGCAATACATACGGAATGAGGTAACCAGGGGTGATTAATACGATTACAAATACAATATTTCACCAAAACTGATAACTGGACAATATTTTGGGACAGATTAGGCAAATAGATGCATACCGAGTTCTCGGGGTGAAAGCAGGGGTGAATAATTGCGTTCATATCAAGGTACAGGTTATCGAATTCGATTCCGTTAGGGTTCGGCGAGGTGGTATCGATAGGAATAGTAACGCCGTCAACAACTTGGGGAGTTTCCTCAATTGCATTGCTAACGATACGTGGATATCTCTTAACTAACCACCGGTAGAATGACGGAATCCCCATTTTCCGTTAGGGGTGAAGAAGGTGAGGTTGAATGAGAGTATAGCAGGAAGAAGGATTTGAGGGGTTTAACGGGTGCGGCTAAAAATTAAGGGTTTACCGTTTAATAGTGATGGTTAGGGGATTTGGCTCGTTGGTTTCCATCAAGCCCGAGTCGACGTTCTAGACTGTCAGGTAACCGCCCTATATTAGACCCCAAAGTATTTGGCTCGATTTCCCTTCAATTGATTATTGGAACGAAGAAAAAAATGATTATCGAACGGGGTAATGGGGTTAGGATATAAAATGATTTTAGATATCTGAAACAACTGGATAATTGCCGTCCTCGAAGTATACATGTTAAAACCTAACTTAGTTATAATTCATTATATATTTTTTGTATCAATTGGTTGGATAACTTAATACCTGCTTGATATGCAACCAAATAATTACTAGATGCCTACACGATTGGCAATCGAGTTGAGCCTGGGAGAAAAAATTGCTCGACGGCCGGAAGAACAAGATAATTATCCAACTCGATGAAATGTCTACCTCATCCAGTTACTTGATATACACTCGACCCAACGCAATCGGTCATAACGATATTAGGGCTTTTTTCAGTTAGACGCACAATTTTTTGGAGATTTTCTAATGTGCACCTAAAATGTACAACATTTCAAATAGGGACGTGAAATGTATTTACTATTTTTTGCACTTCAACTTTAATTTTAGCACCTACACTTCAATTTAGTAGATATAATTAAGGGCTAAAATGGATTATAATTGTATTACATTCCCTATTTTGCCCATAAGTATATCTACCAACTTGAATTGAAGTTGAGTACGCACAAAGTTCAAGTTTTAAAATCGAAGTTCACGGTGTAAAGATATCACCTTTAATTGTTGTCTATTCACTAAAATTATGAAGTCGATTTCGTTTGAATATATAACTATAGTACATTACACCTGGATGCACCGATATCAAACATCGTCATCCACATAAACAAATTTGAGAGTCTTCTACTTCTCCTCAAACTCGACATCAATGACATCTGGGTTGGATTTTGAGGATGGAGTGGTACCTCGGCTGCCTCCAGAAAAGAAGTCACCTTGCGGCTGCCACACAATATTTCCACAACTTGAACATCGAACAGTTTGATTTTTGTATCCCGCAAACTGTTTTTTACAAGCCGGGCATTCTCCCTACGCAGATGAACATTCAGCTTTAAGAAAGTTTTCCGAATAAAGGTAAACACAACGCAGTAAAAGAAATACAACTAAGCTAACCAAACTGCCCTCACAACCACCTAAGATGTCAAACTCAGTTAGAACTATGCATAACAAAGAAACCATTTGAGGAACTTCCGAAAGACTGCAAGATTAAGGCACATCAACTTAGTTTGTCTTTTAGAACTATACAACTATAACTATAAGCAAAATTTAGCAGTTCATCACAGATCTTCATTAAAATTACTGCACAATAGCTCTGGTCGCAACTACATAAGTTTCGGCTCAAGTTATTTACCTTTATTATGAGATTGTTGGCAACAGCCCCAATCAGAAGAGGTCCGGCAAATGGAAGCACCCCTATTGCAAAAATAACAAAGCGGAAAAGCCATCCCGACAGAGCAAACCAAAGAAAGAAGACAGTCTGAACACACAATACAGGACTTTAGATTCCATGCACAAATCATTATAGATATAAAGATGTAACATAACAACAGGATGGGTTGGACTAGGATTGAGTAGTAAGAATATTGATACTTGTCACTAGTGTATTTCAATCTTAAACCAGAACAAATGAAGGGAAAAAAATGGCAACTGACTTGATTGATTAAAAAATATTGAACTACACCCAGGTCCCTGGATGCGCATGCGAGTGCATTGGAGAAGCATGCAATGACCACAGTTGGATAAACGGAAACTAGGAAGAAGCCTAAACAATTGAATGAAGCTAATTAGCTACTCCACCGTTGCTGCATATGTATAAAAGTTCCTCAGCCCTTCACAAATGTCTAAGGGCGATAGATATCCCCACCAAAAATGACGAAATTCAAGATGACTTGCTAAAAGAAATGAACTTCCCGTCATTGAATTCCCAATATGTGGACTCACATCACCAATTACACAAACATAAACTAGTACATGATTTCCATATAATTTTTACATAATCAACTAAAATTGACAAATTGGATTAATAAACACTGCATAAACACAGCACCACTAATTGAACATAATCTTCTAAAAAAGAAGTACTCACAGCACCACTCCGTCCCAATGGCGTGTCCAGGAAATCACTTAATTGCCTCCTGTACTGCAAAACACAAGATTCCATCGAAATAAATAACTATAAAAACCTCAAATATCATACTACCACCATCTTAAAAAGATCCTCAATCCAATTTTTATATTTTTAACTCAAAAGCTCATGTATATGTTATTTGGTGAACTCATATCAAATTATAATCTTTTCAACATTCTTAACCATTAACACGACAATTTCAATTCAAAGTTACATTTATTAATTACAATCTCAAAGTTTCTTACTTTCGCCATTTAAAATCAAACTCGGCATACCGGTAGACTACTTACTTCACTGCAATTATTTCAACACCCTCACTTCACTAACAAACCAAACCGAACCGAACCGAACCGAGCCTTATTGCAGTAAATCGGGTTGGCTATATCAATAACGAAAATACATTCAATCATCAAATGAACGAATCCGAGCGAGGAGCAAACCTTAGGCCAATTTCTTCCAAAATCAAGAGTAAAAGTCCTCCACCTCTGCGTAATAGCATAATCCCTATCGAGCTCCTTAGCTCTATAGGATGCTGAGTCAGCAAGAGCAGATAGCTTTCTAGAAACATGGTACCTCCGATCAATACGGTCCGCAGCTTTCTTGGTCTCGTATACCAACTGCTCGAACCCATTATTCGCACTCCGCCAAGCGTCACTCCACGCCTCGCCGGACTTCACACGCCGCGCAAACCCATCAAAGTCGCTGCGGCGGAAGGCCTGTAGTGGTGCCACGTGGCGGATAGTGAATGGATGGTAAGGGGGAGTAGGGTGGTTGTGGGGTCTATAGGGGGGTAAAGGATGCCATGGCATGGTTGTTGCCATAACCTTAAGGCTAAATGAAGTCAAGATTAATTCTTTTGAAGGTTTTCTTCGTCTTCTTGGGTTTGAATGTGTTGTGGAATTACTTGAGAGAAGGTGCAGATTGTTTCGACAAGACTACTACACAAAATCTAAGGATGTCTGGATTATAGTTCCAGAGGAATACTTAGAGCCTAACTATATATAGAGTTAGGTTTTACTAATCAAAAGGAAAAATTGTCCATCAAAGCACCCATAAAATAGCATAAAACGTAACTACCTATCTAATCTTGATCCAACGGTCCAGATATGAAGTTAGGTTTTACTAACCCGTCTTAAGTTAGGTTGCAAGAAAAAACTCATAGTTCCAAATACTTCCTTGTCTCAAATTATTGGGATTCATTATATACACCCAAATAGTGAATTACTATTGCACTAAATGACCATTTTATCCCCCCATTTAATTTTCTCACTTACTATACTTTTAAATAGAGAGGGCAGAATTGTCTTGACAACAATTTTTTGAGTTAAATTTCAAGGTTTTTTACCATTAATTCTTATTGACTAATGACAAATAATGTAGTTATATGAGATATAATTGGATTCATTTCAATATATAATTTTAACATAAGCTTAGGTATATTTATGTTTTAATTCTTATCTCGGTGATCTTAAAAATTCAAACAAGATAAATAATTTGGAATAGAGGAAATAGTATGATTTGACTTTTTATGTACATTCTATTCGAAATCATCCGATACATTATTTAGATTTGATGTTTTGACATGTACAGATTACATACTATAGTTTTTTTTTTATATTATTGTCGATGACACGTTCAGTGAAGAGCTTTAAAGTGGTTTCCATGTTTAGTTAAGAGCTTTGAAGTGATCTCGACATCCAATTATTTGATTATTCGATCATCATCATTCATTACGAGAAAAATGGGAAACAATATACATATCCAAATAGTGTTTTATGAGTAAAAGTATTTTTCTAATTGAATTTTCTTTAAACACTACATTTATTAATAGGGAATAAAATAATCATTTCACCCACCTAATCGAATATAAATACAAATAAACCAACCATTTCTACTGTTTTGCAAATTCAAAGATAGATACCAAAGTGTGAAACTTTTTATAGTTAATGCTCAAATATATTGACATAACTATTTGTAAGTTTTTAGTATTATTGTGTGAAGAATCTGAGATCCTCAAACAACCACAATAAATAAACAGACCAAAAGGACAACAATTATTAAACAAAATCACCCAAATCCGATTGATTACCAAGATCCATCTCGCCGGAAAATGGGCGACACGGTGGAGACGGCGGGGGCAGAAGTTACAAAACTGGTGGAGCAAGCGAAGGAGTTGCAGGAAGTAGCTGGTTCATTGATCTCGAGAACAACTCGAGAAGAAGACTCTCTTAGGCAACGTGTCACATCTCTTGATGCCAATATTCAACGACTCAGCTCCTCCATTAAGAAAATCAATCTTGATTCTAATCAAGCTCAAAAGGTGCCATTTTCATGTGTGTTGTTTGTAAATTCGCATGCATATGCAATTTGGTACCACCCCATTTAAAAAAGATTGTTCATTTTGATAGAAAGTGGTGAAAAGTAGTCATATTTGTAGCATTTTGAATTGTTTTTTTTAATGTATTGTGTAGTTTGATTTTGGATGGTATAAAGGAGCAATCTTTGTTAGCATTCGAATCGGTTCTTAATTTTATATAAGGATAATTGTTTAAAGATATAATCTGGTTCTTTTTTTATGTTGTCCAATTTGTTTAAAATGGTAAAAGTAGCATTCTTTGTAGCATTCGAATTGGTTCTAGTTTTACTATAAGTAGAATTGTTTAAAGCTATAATTTGGTTAATGTTATACTATGTTGCGTGCTTTGATTGTATGATGGTAAAGAGGAGCGATCATTGCAGCATTTGAATTGGTTCTTATTTTACTCTAATTTGGTTTAGTTGGAAGAGGAATTGTTTAAAGCTAGATACGAGCTAAGTGAAAGCGATGCGGCTGCATTTCTTCCTGGAAAATCTCATGGTATATTAAAATGTTTTCTTATTATTTTGTATTCTGAATTGCATGTTCAATCTATTTAATTCAAATTTCCTGTTAGTATAGATTTAATTGATAAGGTGCGTGTTTTATTGAAATATGCATAGGGAGATTCTTACGGATGTTCCTTGGTCCAATAAATGTTCGTGCAAATAGGAGAGATATTCAGCTTAAAGTGAAAGAGGAATACAATGAATTTAGAGTAAGTTATTTTATTCTCAAGCTTCTATCTTGTTTTATCTAGTATAGATATTGGGAAAATAATATGCTCAAGTTTTTCAAAACCAACATGCCCTGTTGCCTTCAAAGAGTTTGCGGCCAAAGCAGGTTAAGGGGGTCGGATTATACACTGCATTACCCATGTAATAGCAGGGAGGTTGTTTCCTAATGGACTCAAGAGAATTAAAGTGCATTGTCTAACCAATGGTGTAATAAGAGTAGATATCACTTAATGACATGGAGTACTGTTATTTTTTGATTTGCTAAGCAGTTGAAGCAATCACAGATAAGGATCGTTTGCATTATGGTAACTGAGCAGTAATAAAGATAGGCCCACTTGTTACTCTATGGTTTAAATTCAACAAGTTTCTTATGGCAGGATAGAACGGCATTTCTGTTCATTTTATTCCCAGCGCTGTTGCTCATGTTAGGCTCACGAATTTGGGGTGGATGTTTACCAGCCTTGCCTGTTCAACTTTATACGGTAATATGGGTTCTAGAAGATGAATTTGGATATGAATACTGGAATGTCCTTTCAATTCGATTACGCATCATTTTTTGGTGAACCTTTAGTTTTCCTTCCGTGCTTTCACCTTGCAGGGCTGGTTGCTATATCTTTACACAGGGTTGGCTTTGAGAGAAAATATATTGAGAGTCAATGGAAGTGATATTCGTCCGTGGTAAATTTTTCGTACATATGGAATTTATTATGCATGCTTTCATGGTTAAATGCGTTTTGTGCATAGCCTATCGATTTATTTTCCAATTTTCTGAATTTTTATGTGGTGCTGACATGTCAAACTTTTCTGGTTGGAAGTAAGTTCTTACCGTTCTGTGATTATTTTTTGGGATCTTATAACCTGAAATTATGATGAGAATCTATGCGGCTGTGAATAGACTTGAGCTAACCTACACTGGAATCATTTACACATAATTCAATGTTTTTAACTTTTTATCATGTAGTAGAGACAAAATGTGAATCTGGCATGGTATGTATTATATTTCAGGTGGATATACCATCATTATTGTGCCATGGCTATGGCACTTATAAGTTTGACTTGGGAGATTGAGAAGGGTCCAAATTGCTCCCAGAAGCAGGTTTGGTATATGTATTAATTCAGAGTTGACAAAATATGCATAAAAATGTTGTGATCATCTTCTCTCTCTTCCCCCCACCCCCACCCACCCACAAGACACACAGTCATGCCTGCCTGTTTTCTTAATCAATAGAAACTGGCTATAACAGTTGGGCGTGCGGCTCTTTTTGATATGGGCTATAGTGCAAGGAGTAGCAATGCTTCTCCAGAATCGATATCAAAGACAACGACTTTATACCCGAATCGCATTGGGCAAGGTACAAGACTTCTTGTGATATACTCCTAATATTCTGAATATATAATCTGAACACTGAAACTTACTCCTCTTAATAAAAAAATTCATCGTTCTAGTCGTAATTTTGTTAAAACCAGGGGCCAAAGTTTGAACCCTTGCCCTCAACCTTTACAAGTGAGTGCCTAACCATTAGACCACCCCTAATCCCATTAGTTTAGTTATTTATTTATTACAATTGTATACACAATGGGATAGCTCAAGAAATGTTTTTAGTACATAATTATACAGTTCATATGATGTCTTTATCAGTTAATCCCTCTTGTTAATAATTATAACTAGTTATGACTTTAAACCTAAGGGCGAGACTAATATGTTTATTTTTAGGCAATTCAGTAGAGACACTAGTTAGATTAAAAGCAACATTCAGTACCGGATTTCAGGCAATATTAAGTCATGTTTGACGTACTGCCGTTGTAGGCCCGGAGAATGGACATTGTTTGGGGAGAAACTGCTGGAGTTGAAGGCCAGCTAAAATTATTATATCTTCTGCTTTTCTTCCTACAGGTAAAGAGGTTGCAGAAGTCTTCTCAAATTTAAACACATTATAGCAATAAGTATGCTTGATATGTTTGTGTAGCTTTTTTGGCTGCTTCAATTGTTTCTAGCAGGTTGATTGATAGTGTGTGGTCTGTCTATAGACAGTCGGAGGCCTGTACATCGTTACAATATTTTATCACGCATGTTCTAATCCTAAGATTTATTGTTGTCCTCTCTTACCTTCCTGTGACGTGAAAAACAAAATTCAACTTTCAGGCATAGTAATACAACGAGTTTATGACTTTCTTTCAGATATTTGAAGCATATTGTGGAGTCCAATTGCTTAAAACTGCAGTTGTTGGTGTCGTCTCTGAGTGGCAGGTAATGATGTCCTAGATTTGCTACCTGTAATGTTTGTTTGGGCAGCTTCTTGTATGCTATGTTCCTAACTTTCTATGCTGTTAAATTCATTGTACTTATAGTTATACCGTCATATTTATCAAGGTGGATTATAACTGAGCTCTGAATTACTTCTATTATATAATTAAACCCTGGGAAAACATAATTGTACCTTGTGAAATACTCCTGTTGCAGGTCGTGACATGTGGGATCCTTCTTGTAATCATGGCAGTTGGAAATTTTGCAAATACTGTGGAGACCCTTGCGACAAAGAGCCGAGTAAAAGCAAAAATGAAGAGAGGTAAAAGTAAACAAGACCTGCACCAGGACAAGAGTGTATGATACTGACCAATGATATCTTTAGGATCGTTGAGCTCATTACAACACAATGTGGATAGATACTTATTATGTCGTTTTTGAAGTGGTCGCTAGATTTTCTTTTTTGGTAGGTTTGCCGATGCTTTCTTGACAATATCAGGTTTAGTAAAGATTGGTTGTTGCACAGTTTGTTCTAGACATGCAAATCTAGATGTTTATGCACACCTGATCTCTTCTCCTAATTTGAGTAAATGTTTTGTTGAAGAATGTGTGTGCTTTAACTTCAAAATGGACCTTTATCTTACAGTTTACATTCAGAAGGATCATCTTTTACTTCGATAAAGTGTCGATCCACTTCCACATATGGTCCTATCACGTTGGGAGAAGGGCTTGAGGAATCTAACCGGGCGTAGTGATGTTATTAGGGGTTAGGCATCGGCTTGTTGGTTCGAGAGATTAAGGGTTTCTTAGGCTTTTCTATCAAGCCCGAGTACACGTATTGCAAATGATATTTGATTTCTGAAATAGTAGGGGAACTATGAAGTATACATGTCTCATACACGTTAAGAACTTGCCAATGTGTAGCTTTTCATGAAGAAAGAATATCTACATGATCCACTTATGCGATATGTGGTCGTACCCAACTTTGTAATTGCGAGTAATATACAATTCAATTATTATTAGTTCTCTTCAAGTTAAGCTTAAAAATGGATAAATATGTTATGCTGTAAAAATGTCATAATATATGAAAAGAAGTATTCGAACATTTTATTATTATGATAATTTTGATTTGGAATAAATGTGTTCATCCATATATATACACCCTTCAATTCACTGGTATTGTTTACTTAAACTACTTTTTATTTTTTATTTTTAATAAAATCAAAATAGATAATCTTTATGAAAAAAGGAGAAATATTAATTGAATTAATAGTCACAAGTTTCTAGAAGGCCAACCCAAGCTGTATGAGTGTCAAATCTAGATGGACGATGGTATATATGGCTTCATTGGAGAAGTTATTATCATTCTTCAACTATAGCAATAGACAATAGCAATCATTTTCTATGCAATCTAAATAAAATAATTCCATCTCTGTTATGTAGCAACTGTCTTTTCTTCCAGGGTAACGGCAATCCCATATTCACATTGTCCGTTGTCGCCACAAATTTATCTGACTTTATCAAGAATTTTGTGTAGAAATGACAATATATATAGAAAAGGAAAAGACCACACAACGTAATTGTTGAATAAATAAACGTAAATTTCTATTTTTGAATAATAAATTTTTACTTTTCGAAAAAATTTAGAAAGGCATATTCTACATGATTCATGGGCAAATTGCATATCACCCCATATTCTTTAATGGGGAATCCAAAAACATAACCTGGATATATTCATCACTTGGTCATAGTAATAACCAAAACTGTCTATATATTTCATACATATGTAACATGTCTGCATGCAAACAGTTATGGAACCTGAAATATCAGAAAATATCGACTATGAGACAGAGGATGGAAAGAAGAAGATTGTTACTCAAGTTCTACCATTTCATAAACTCCTGAGTTATGCAGATGCATGGGATTGGATAATGATGGTTCTTGGAACGTTGGGTTCCATCGTTCATGGACTTGCTCAACCAATTGGCTATCTGCTGCTCGGCAAAGCTTTAGATGCATTTGGTAATAACGTCAATGATACGAAGGAAATGGTGAAAGCCTTGAAAAAGGTACAATAAGTCGGTATCTTTTGTTAGAGTCGAGAAATGCATCTCATCTGATATATTGATGTTATGGCGATCTCAGGTTCTCCCGTTCGTGTGGTATCTGGCTATCGCAATGCTCCCTGCAGGAATATTAGGTCAGTATATTCGGCATCACTGTAATAATCTGCACAAACATCAAAGATCTATATCCTTCTATTTCCCTTCTACCTATATATCGATGGGTAATAGCCTTAACAGAAATATTCAGAAGAAAACAAGTGACGTCCATCACCTCCTGCGAAACTGTAAACAGGCATAGTGATGTCATATACCACACATTACAACCTTACTAACGCTCAACTACTAGAGAACCATGTCCCAGGATTTCTTAGACTATAAAAAAGTTCAATAAAAAGACAAATGAAAAAGATACAAAAGACGTACTTTAGGGAGAGCGAAGTACTAGAATTCTTGTTTCTCATGTTACAGTTATTCATCAGTGAATTGAACTATAATAGAAAGATCAGCATTCGATCATTAGTCATGCCGAGGTAAGTGGGAACCACTATTAATCTCTTTTAAAGGAAAAAACTAAACGTAGAACTAGGTTATCTACACTCACAATTAAAACCTCAACAACATACCTTTATTTCCATTATTATGAGTAAATTTGGTTCAATCGATACAAGCTGAAATAAAAATAAATATAAGGGAACTCAAAAACTCAATAACATAACTTCATTTCATCTTTTGATATAGAAATTCTGCAAGACATTCAGCAGAAGTAAGAAATAAGGAATCTGATGTTTCTGGCCTACTAGTGAGTTTATTCATTTATGAACATACAGAGACAGGATGCTGGATATATACTAGTGAACGGCAAGTATCACGCCTGAGATTGACTTTCCTAAGAGCTGTTCTTAGTCAGGAAGTTGGAGCTTTTGAGACAGACCTAGTTACTGGGGAAATAGTTAATGGGATCAGCAACAATATGTGCATCATACAGGACGCCATTGGCGAAAAGGTATAGCTCTAGTCATGTTATAATCACATGACACAGCGCCATGTGAATCATTTAAGTATTCTAGCTATAGTACTATGATAGCAAAAGGCGATTCTCAGTAGTGAACTAATACCTGCCATTCTGCGAAGCACATCCACTGATGTTCAAGGAAACCAATTTCATCTAAAATCTGCGGAATACTGAAAATTAACGGGTAAGGTATTAGTAACATCTTCTGGAACACTAGTTCATACTCGGTGTTCAGTTCACGCTAGTTCAATTCTTTTTGTCATACCTAGCAGTGGATGATATGAAACACCATTACTAGCACAATCAAGTAAAAGTAACTTACAAGTTACAACAACACCTTTTTGGAAAATATGATTCACTCACTTCATTTGGTGTCCAATCCTGTAGTATAAGTTTCAATCTTACTAATAAAAATGCAGCCATCTAATTGTTCTTTGTATCACCTTTTCAGGTAGTTTTCCTTACAGAATTGTTCGAGTCAAGGGATAAATGTAGGAAAAAGATGTTCTGTAGACTATTTTCATCTAACCAAATCTTTATATGACAGTTGGGACACTTTGTAGCCTGCATGTCTACATTCTGTTCAGGGGTCCTGGTTGCCCTGATCGTCTGCTGGGAAATATCACTACTGGCTTTGCTTGTAGTTCCACTGATACTTGTTATTGGGGCAACTTATACCAAGAAGATGAATGCAATATCAACTTTAAAGATGGTATACATGTCCGAAGCTACATCGATGGTCGAACAGGTATTGAGTTAGCAGCTCTGACAATAACCAAGTCCATGCCTGAAAGAACTAGATTTTCTTTTAACATTAATGACAACTAAACTTAACCGGTCTATCACAGACATTCTCCCAGATCAAAACTGTATTCGCATATGTTGGAGAAAATGCAGAATCCCAGTCCTTCTCCGAATGTATTCGAAAGCAATTGGATTTAAGCAAGCAAGAGGCCATGATAAAGGGAGTCGGGACAGGAATGTTCCAAGCTGTGAGCTTCTGTTCATGGGCTCTCATTGTATGGGTTGGAGCCGTCGTGGTAACAGCCAAGAGAGCCAGTGGAGGATATGTCGTAGCTGCAGTTATGAGCATTCTGTTTGGTGCTATGTAAAAAATTCTAATGAACCATAATACTATCTTCACTCTATCTTCTCCAAAAAGAGAGGTGATAACAATATGACGACGGTATTCTTCATTGCAGATCACTCACATATGCAGCACCAGACATGCAAGTCTTCAATCAAGCTAAAGCGGCAGGAACAGAAGTCTTTAAAATAATTGACAGAACACCCAGAATCAAATCAAACGCGAACGGGAAGACCTTTGATACTATTCAAGGGAAAATCGATATAGTTGCTGTGTACTTCTCATACCCACCCAGGCCGGAAACACTGATACTTAATGGATTTTCACTGGCAATCCCAGCAGGAAAAGTTGTGGCTCTTGTGGGAAGCAGCGGTTGTGGTAAAAGCACCATTATCTCCTTGGTGACAAGATTCTACGATCCCACCAAAGGTACAAGTAAATTAGAAGTAGTAACGAACCACTAAAGTCAGTTGCCAACTAGTTATATTCTTTCTTAACTCTTTGTTGGAAGAGTGCAAAAGATTAACATTATTGAATGGCCATGTATAAGATCATTGAACCAGACGATAAGTAAAATTTCTGAGCAACCTCTTAAACCTGATAATATATCTACATTTTCAGGTCAGATTCTCATAGACAACCACGACATTAAGGATTTTGACCTAAAATACCTGAGGAGAAACATTGGATTAGTTTCACAGGAACCATCACTATTTTCAGGAACCATAGAAGATAATATCAAGGTAGGAGATATAAATGCGAACGATCAACAGATAAAAGATGCAGCAATTATGGCAAATGCGCATTCATTCATATCACAACTTCCAGAACACTACTTAACACAGGTAAACCATCCGAGTACCTTCTACGGTACTCAGATGCAAACCTTGAACTTTGCTACTTATTACCTGCTCATGATTTCTTAGTCATACATTAACTTTCAAGCATGCATCTCCTGGATGTTCCAAAAATATTCATCAGAGATAATTCACACAGGCCTTGCAGTTAAAAATACATAATAATAGGAAGCAGTTCTCATTTGGGATAATTCAGAAGTCGGAACATTAATAATTGATTGAATTCTATCTATGTAATTAGCACAAACTGCACTGTGCTTTAGATACTCTTCGAAAGATGTTCAATGAAAGCTCACAGTAGGATTACAGTCGGGTAATGAGTTAGATGCAAATCTAATATTATAGAACGACGAGTCAGCAGATGGGACTTACAAAATAAGTATATCATGGATATTAACCATGTCATAGCCATAACAAGATTCTAGTTCTCATCAGACATATTCTCCCACATAAAGGGAAGTGAAATTTAAGGCAACTATAACACAACCACTTAAAATAAAAATTTGATTTTTTTATGATATACTCGCACATATGTTAATTTTTAGTTTGGATTTGCCTAGGCACAAACATAGGATCAGATTACTAAGAGGAGATATAACTCTACTATAACATAGAAAGCAAAGGAAAAGTGAACATGAACTTTATGCATCCTAAATATTTGTTCAAAAGCATCCGTTATATCATTTTATGTTAGGTAGGTGAAAGAGGCACCCAATTATCTGGGGGACAAAAACAGAGAATAGCAATAGCGAGAGCCATTTTAAAGAACCCTCCTATTCTATTGCTCGACGAGGCCACAAGTGCACTCGATTCAGAAGCAGAAAAGCTAGTTCAAGGTGCCCTCGAATTAGCAATGCGTGGGAGGACAGTCATCCTAATTGCTCACAGGATGTCAACAATTGTCAATGCAGATATGCTTGTAGTCGTCGAGGGTGGAAAAGTTACAAGTACAGGAACACATAGCCAGCTGCTTGAGACCAATACATTTTATGGTAACTTGTTCGGCCTGCAGAACATCAGTCAAGAAAAAGACACAAGGTGAAAAGAGTTTAACAATTTCCTTGAGTCTTTAATTTCACTTTACGTTAGTCTTTAATCTCAGCTAAATGCATTAAATTGGTCAAAATGATTTCTTTACAGAATAGCAGATGTCCCTGAGGAACCTACAAGTACTCGACAGGAGGTTACAACAAAAAATGTAGAGAATCTCAACTTCCAGAAAGATCTATACCAAGACCAAAGAGATCCTAAACCAAAAGAAGAAGAGGGAACTAGAGTAAACACATCTATATTCTTCAGAATCTGGAGTGGCCTGAAAATAGAAGAGTTTATGAAGGTTGCGGTTGGTTCTACAGCAGCAGCATTTGCTGGCATCTCCAAACCGCTATTTGGGTTCTACGTCATAACCATTGGAGTAGCATATTATGGAAGTAATTCAGAGCACGAAGTCGCAACATACTCAATAGTTTTCTCTTCAATAGGACTGCTTTCATTGTTTGCCCACACTGTGCAACACTATTTCTTTGGAGTCATTGGTGAGAGAGCAATGGCAAATCTTAGAGAGACATTATATACAGGTCTGCCTCCTTTTTCCTTCGATCCTTACATTTATTTTTGGCTTAGAAAAGATTCGATTACAAGCCTAAAAAACCGAACTAACCATATAAAAATTGTATATTGCAGCCACATTAAGGAATGAATTAGCTTGGTTTGAGAAGCCTGGCAACACTGTGGGGGCCCTTACGTCAAGACTAATCTTTGAAACATCAACCATCAAGACGATCATTTCTGACAAAATGTCTGTGATTGTTCAGTGCATCTCCTCGATATTAATAGCTACAACACTTAGCATGAGAGTTTGCTGGAGAATGGGTCTGGTTGCTTGGGCAGTAATGCCATGCCACTTCATTAATGGAATTGTTCAAGCTAAATCAGCAATGGGCTTTTCAAGTGACAGAGCAGCAGCATACTCTCAATTAGTTGCCCTCGCTTCTGAATCTGTGGACAGTATAAAAATTATTGCATCATTCTGCCAAGAAGAACGCATACTCGAGAAGGCCAGGTTGACTCTGAAGGAACCAATGAGGAGGAGCAGGAGAGAAAGCGTAAAATATGGAATTATACAAGGCACGTCCCTTTGCTTATGGAACATTGCCCATGCTATTGCTTTATGGTATACCACGATTCTGGTTGATAAGCAACAAGCAAGATTTGAAGATGGAATCAGAGCATACCAAATTTTCTCTGTGACAGTACCCTCCGTCACAGAACTATGGACACTTATACCTGCTGTTTTCTCAGCCATAGGCACTCTAACGCCAGCTTACGGAACACTAGATCGAAAAACAGAAATTGTACCAGATGTTCCAGAAAGTTCATCAGCAGAAAGAATCACAGGGGATATCCAATTTGACAGAGTCCAGTTCTTTTATCCTTTAAGACCTGAAAGGCCCATACTTAATAAATTCAGTCTGAATATTAATGCAGGATCGAAGGTAGCTCTTGTAGGGCTGAGTGGAGCAGGTAAATCTTCTATTTTAGCGCTCTTGTTGAGGTTTTATGATGTCCAACAAGGAAAGGTACTGATAGATGGAAAGGACATACGAGAATACAACCTAAGAAGGTTAAGAGCACAGATAGCATTTGTACAACAAGAACCACTCCTTTTCAGTTGCTCCATCAGGGCCAACATCTCTTATGGCAATGAAAGGGCCTCAGAAGCAGAGATCATAGAGGTGACACGGGAAGCAAATTTACATGAATTTATAAGCAGTCTTCCCAAGGGATATGATACACTTGTAGGTGAGAAAGGATGCCAACTTTCTGGTGGACAAAAACAGAGGATAGCCATAGCAAGAGCACTACTTAAGAAACCGGCAATAACTCTCCTAGATGAAGCAACAAGTGCTCTAGATGCAGAATCGGAGAGAGTTATTGTGAGTGCCCTAGAGTCAGCAAATATGAACAAAATCAATGGCTCAGTTTCAATAAGAACTCACGTCACAGTGGCTCATAGACTTTCCACAATTATGAAATCTGATTATATTGTCGTTATGGACAAAGGGAAGGTGGTAGAGACGGGTAATCATTCAACACTGGTAGCAGCAGAAGGGATTTATTCAAGACTATTCAGGCTACAAACCACAACAGGAAATTGATTCATCACACCTGTATCAATAAAGAGTAAATAATGGACATTCATTTATACGTCTGCTAATTCGCAATATATCACAGTGTTCCACTCTTTCACTTCCTTTTAGTTGAAGCTAATCCAGTTGCATTCCGAAAAAATATGTCAATAGACAGACTCAAATTAAAGAGAAAATTAGCTTCCGTTACCAGGCTGAGTGCAGCTTTTAACTACACTTCCAGACGGGTACTGTGCAGCATCTTAAGTTTTTCCATCTCTTCCCCAGAGGCAAGACCAGAATCGATAAAACACAACTGAAAAATTATAGGGTGTTAAATCACCACAATAGAATTAGCTTTGAGCACAACCTCAGAGATTTCAGTATTACCTGATATTGGGGCTTTTTTAAAGTGTGGACACCTCTCTTTACAAACTTTTGCCAGCCTGACCTTTTGCTGAGAGCTGTCGCTAAAGCTTCTGATCTCTGAAACAACAAGGATAACGATATGAGAAAATGATAGAAAATTTGGTTATGCAGGAATAGTAAGAGAATCTCAATGTCTACTAAAAAACAAATGCTTATTACTTATGCAAGATCTGCACCTATGTTCCCACTCATGGTCTGAGTTCAAGATAACAAAAATCAAGTAATAAAGGTCACATTCATGAAACTACATCACACAGCATCAGACAATATTACTGACAGTAAAAAAACCCGTTCATCATTGTTTCAATTATAACCAGAAAAAAACAATATATTTTTTAAATACAAAAAATATAACATATCAACAGACAAGCTCGATGGTCATATAAAAATACATTGAACCTCAAATAGGAAACAAATCATACAACAATTTGATTTGCTAGAAAACATCCATTGAACGAGAAACCCGTACGAACTTACATGGCCAGGATCCATAATTAACAGATTGAACTGCTGCATGCCACTTCTCTGACGTTTAGCTTGAATTCCAACAATAGTTCTCGAGTGCCCATCATGCTGGAAGTACAGGGGTCTGCATGAAAAATCGTAATGGTGACTTGTACATTTTATCTGTGCTATTAAATACAGTATCCATGCATCTCTTAGATAGATAAAGAGAGAGGTAGGCATAATCTTACGCTTTCTCACTAAGAATAACATGTTGATTGCTTGATTTGATTATGTTATTATCGGAAAAGTAATTCCAAACCCAATCAATTAAGACTTGATGTACAGATTTTCCAACAGGGATAGCGGATACTTTAGTCGTTGATGAACTATTATTTGAAGTAGAACCTACAGACAAAAATCTATCCATGGGCCCATCAACTTGTATTGCCTTTCTCTTGTATTTACTTTCATCAATTATCTCCCCACCACTTGATACGGAATATTCCTTTTCCTTACTACAAAAATCCACAATCATGGCACGGAGACCAAAAGAGCGAAAAATAGTAGCGCATTCTGTTGTTCCAATCCACTTACTCTTGCCATAAATTTCCTGATTGAAGTCATCTGAACCAGCCAAGTCATATCCTTTGCTCCAAGCAATTTCAAGCCATCTCTGCAGAGAAGCAATGTCGGGCACAAACCCAGAACCACCATAGAGAACTTCTCTTGCTTCTACTCTTCTCTTAAGCAAATGAGAACTAAGCATCTGGATATTTCGCCACCCACACCCCCACCCAACATCCTCAGACTCCATACTCCGAAAATGGTCAACATGTCCAGACAATATACTAACTGAATTATCAGGATCAGCTTCCAAACATTTTTTTAACAATAATATTAGACCGCCTTCAACACAATAAAAGGTATCCCTGACTTGCATACCGACCAAACAGCGTATTTTCTCTTCGATATCAGAACTTGTGCATGTATATGAACTGGCATTGAACGTTGAGGAACCATTATTAAGGCTTTCATGATAAGTAATAGCACCATGTAAGGCTTCAACCACCTGAAAAACAACACAAAACAGTAACATTAATATATTTTCCATAATGCTTCGAAGCATTGCATTGCATTCATTCCATAATATAATGCCATCACCTCAACCGCCCATGCAAAACAACATGTTAAGGAACATTCCTCGTATTTCAGAAAACTAACTTCACGTCAAAATTTAAATGCATGTAACAGAAATGTTCAAGTATGTATAGTCTAAAAAGTAGTCCCTCCCTCCAAAATGTTTGTCCAATTAATTTTCAATGGTTGAAAATTACAAACTTGGTAGCTTCAGCTGACACACAACACTTCGATTTGAACAAAAATTAGCATGTTAGTAGTAAAGTATATCAAAAATCAAACATTTGACATATTTTCACCACATATTTTAAAACATGCATTAAAGAACTTTAATTCAGAATTCAAAAGGTCAATCATCGACATTCTGAAGTAGACGGTCTTATTAAATTAGGCGTCCCTAATCCACAATTCAGACAAACAATATAATACACCAACTCAATCCAAGTGATATCCCACTAAGTGAGGTCGACTAATGTCAAACAATATTATAGGCGTCGTAAATTGCAGACACAATATAAAAACAAGTAAAAGGAGTACTTGAGGAGTTACAAAACGCGGAGGACTTGGAGGAGCAACTGCAATTTCTTGAGCCAATTTAAAGTCTCTGAAATTATCTTCGTCCTCAAAGTGACTATTAACATGCCTACCATATCAGCACAACAACAACAATCAAACAAACAAAAAAGTTAAACTATACAACTAAAAAAACGACTTTTTTAACCAACCTAAGACCATTATATAATACTATGTGATAATCCATCAACTGAAAAACATTGTCTAAGTTTGAAATTAAATATATTTTCATATGTAGTATAATATTATGTGAAAAATATATCAAAATATAGCATTTTCAACCTATTTTGTTTGTTTCCGATTCATGATAGCATACCTCTCGAGGTCAAGGGTGATAACAGAGTCGAAACAGATGGGACAAATCGGAAACTCCATTCACCAAAATACTTCAATTTTATTCCCTTGTTTTAATAAAGTTAACAATAATAATTTAACCAAAATCGAATTTGATGATAGGTTTGCAATTTGAAGGAGGAGACTGAGGAAATATTCAAATTGATAGTACAATAAGTAGAGATGTTTGTGCTTCATTCTTCATATTTATAATATAAATTTTTTCGATTATTCTTTAATGAACTCATGTCCATAAAATATTATTTGTGAATTATAAATTAAATATAGACGGTGATAAACTGATAATCATTTTCTTTTAACTCATCTTACATAAGAACAAATTTGATAAAATATTACAACAAACGATTTTCCGCAAAATCAATTTAAAAAATGAAGATTATATATTTAACGATATTAGTGGGTGTTTATCATACAAAATATTTATAAATTTTATAATAATAATATCCTATAAAATATTTTTTTGGACTATTAATTTGTTTTTACAATTCCGAAGATCAAAGCACTTCAAAAGACAATTTCTAATTTCCTTCCCATATTATATACTCCCCATAATGTAACTACAACATTTATATTATTAGCTCTAATTTGCTCTATAAAGGTCAATTAATACTCTATGACTAAGTTTATATATTTTTATACCTATTAAAAAAACAACATTTATATTATGCAAAAATTATTTTAATTAATGCATTTGGTAATATATTTAAAATGTTATTTTATTTTAATCAAAATACCAGTAAAAAAAATGAAAGAAATATATAGATGGGATTGAAATGAACAATGATGTTCTATAGATGCACAACTGATCACCTATATTTATTGAATGTTATTATTTGGTTGTTTATTTTTCAACAAACAAATATGATCAAAGATCACTTTGCCCCTTACTTGTTTTCATTTTTTTTTTTTTTGTAAATTAGCGATGGAGGTGAGTTTCGAACCCAGGACCTTCTTTGTCATTAGCAATAGTTTTTTTCACTAGGCTATTCGATTAACTCTACTTGTTTTCATTTATATCTATACTATAATGTGGGAAGAGCCTTTGTTTGGTGAAGCCTAGGAGATCATCTAAGCTATCCTTGTGGCATCATATATGTTTGCCACCCATCTAAGATAAACATTTAAAAAATAACTACGCTTTAATGTTCATATATTTTAATGACAAATAGTTAATAGTGAAGAGTATTTTTTTCTAATTAATATGCTTAGATATACAATTTAATTTTTATTATTTATGATGTCATATTTAGGTGAATATAATTATAAAAATTTATGAAATACTATTTGAATGAAATTGCACAGGTTGAACTGTGCAGAGATTACTAGTAAATTATAATACCACAAAGTTTGTTAATAAAATGAAAAAGTGAACGAGCAAAATGATATTTTGTGTTATAGACTTATAGTGATTTCATTGCATACAAACACATAAATAAAGACAGTGTTACAACCACCAAGCAGTAAGCCAAGCCTTAAATAGATCCCCAACAAACAGGTCTACCTTTTTCACAAATCCTGTTTCAATTTCTATGCCAAGGAGATGCTCTAGAACTTCATACCAGTGACCTATTGTCAACTTCACTTCGAGGAAGAATCGATGCCACACAACTTTAAACCCATCTTAAGGCATGCAAGATCAGTGTAACTAAAGTTTAACTCGAGTATGCATGTAGTGCGCGATTTCATCTATTCTTCTGAGTATCAGTATGAAGCCGGATATTTAACTGTGTAACCGAGTTACGTTTTTTCCTCGTTGGGTACTTGAGCTGTACACTTTGCAAGTATCGAGCCTCTAACATATTCACTCTTAGAAAGTAGCAAGTCCTTCATCTCTTTGTAAGACCTCAACTCCTCCAGTGCATCTGATGTTTTGCGAGGCACAATGACACTTGAAGCAGCAACAACTTCTCCTTCCTTATGTTCAGACTTGAAGTCCTGAGATGAAAAGCAACTAGAGTCCTGCCTTAGAGGTGGAGCCGTTCTTAGCAAATGAACAAGGGCCGCAACAGCTGTATCTTGTGACTTTTTATTAGATGCTGAAGATTTTTGGGAAGAGAATTCTGAAACTCCTTGTGCATCAAGGCTATGTCTGTTAAACCAAAATTATTGTTACAATTATAAATCTAATGTTAGTCTCAAGGTAACAACAACTGATACAAATGTATGAAATCTATACAGATGAGGGCTGAATAACAGCGTGCTATTAGGCACTGGCAACAAAAGAGAAGCAAAAAGAAGGCAATAGACAAGCGTAAGTGTACGAACAAAAATTAGATCTCTACCAAGGAGGTTAACGTGAGCAGTCCATGATAGTGAATCTCTAATTACCGAAAGATGAACACTGTTTTTATAGAAATGGTTATCTGAGCTTCTAAAGTTCTAATCTAATTTAAATATTGAGGTAATGCTGACGTTGTCAGAAAATAATATGACAACATTGGCCACAGACCTTATAAGACTCAAAAGATGAATGTACTACGTATAGCTAACTACTAAGATCGACTTCAATTTGGAAAAGACATTGAAACGGTAACAGATTAACAAGATGAAATCAATTTTATGAGCTAAAAAGAAGTCCATGGAACATTTACCACATGGCATTACATGAACTAACATTTGAGAATATGACAAAGGACCAATTGTTTAAAACAGCTATCTTAAATAGAATCAAATGCTCTATAACCATCAATTCAAAATTAATAGGCGTACCTATTAACTAACTATAACTTCATAGAGCTATTTGGAGGCAAATCTAGGTATATATGTTAATTTTTAATTACGAGTCCAAGATTAAAGTAGAACAGTAACAAGTTACATCCATATTTTCCTCATATTGTAGTGTAGTTAAATGAAGACAAACAAAATATTCCCATCTGCCTAATTTCTCTGTGATGAATTAATCTGTTAGGCAGTTGCATCGAACCTAAACAGCTTATAATCCCTAAAGCTCTAAATGCGTTCACTAATGGTGAAAAAACTAAAAACAAAAACCAGAGGAACAGGGATATCAACTGATCTTGTGTGGATGTTATATAAGTGTAACACTAAACACCTACCAATTCCTGCATTGCGACATGTGAGAATTAACTCTATAAAATAACGGGCACTTGGCAGCATATAACTAGATGGCATTGATCAGAGAAACAGGGTTAACAATATTGAACATATCACACATTTCATTACATACAAAGAAAAACCTAAGGGGATTTTGTGGCCATAGTTATTAATTGATTGTTTCCAACCAAATGTGCAACTGGAAAATGCAAAGCTTGCCCCTGAATTTAAGTGAAAGGTTCCCACGGTCGTTTGTGGATAAGCTAAATAATTCGCCTGAATGTACCTTTTAAAAGAAGACCTTCATGAACATACAATATACTATGTAGGATCCTAGACGGCTCAACATTAGCCTCCTAAGGAAATGGGCAGGTTTAGACTCATAATTATAAATCTATCAACTTTATTGTACATGTTAGAACACAACGCCAGAAAAGCTTGGGGCAGGCATACCTAGCATCAGGAGCATCAACATCATCAACAATAAATGGACAAGAAAAATCACCATCATCCAAGTCATCCTGGAAAGATAATCTACTCGAGCTTCTTGAGATCCCAACACGGGGTGAGCTGCTTGCCAAACTAGAAAACCGCCCTGAATCATTTCTGCAATCTCTGGACATCTGAATAAGAAAAAGTACTTCGATTAAACGCCAACTATCATAAAAAAATATACAGTTGCGTAATATAGTTGTCCAAAATAGAATAACACACACCTCTGGACTAGGAGAAGTAATTGTAGAGCTTGAATCCCCTACCCTTAGTGACTCAGATTTGCGCAGTGATTTCATTCCAGATGGAGATTCGTGAGAGGAAAGATTGTATCTTGTGCTTCTAGGGGAAGGCGGGGGAAGAGAAAGTCTGCTGGGGTCAGACAAGTTGGGAGAAAGGTGTCGTGCACTTCTGCCCATAATCGGATGTGGGATACTGACAGGGGAAGTTTCTGAATGCAGACGATTCTGTATATGATTTCCCCCAGAGAAATATGTTGGAGGTGAAGGTGAAGGTGATGGCGAGAAAGGAGGAGAGAGTTGGTAGTCATCAGAGCTTGTATATCTGTGCTGAGTTGGTAATCTGTTAATTTGCATCTTATGGGCATACATATTATTTGGTGAAGAAGTGTATGTATGTGGAGGTGGCGATTGGTTTTGAACTTTATAAGCACCACTAGACCAACTATGGGGTCGCTGGAATGGTGAAGAAGTGGATGCTTGCACCCCTCTCATAGAAAAGGACTCCGTACGAGTTGTTTTTTTGTCTGTAAAGGTGGAAGGGAAAGCCCTGAGAGGATCAGTCAAAGGGCTACCGACATAATCAGTTATGATTTCAGGGGGGAATGATGCAGGAGTCTCCAGATTGAAATCAGATAAATTTTCAAGATATGTCACAGATACCGAAATATGACCTTGTTGAGTTTCAACAGGGGTAAAACTGTATTGCTTCATCAGTTCCTCCTCAGACCTTGAGAACGGAGCATTAAACGATGAAACCTTGTAATTGATATCAAACTCACACGTCTGACTCGCTGTTAAAAGTTTTTGAAAAGCCTTATGAGCTGGAAGAAGCCTCATCATTGTATGAAGCGAGCGTAAAAGTATAATGGACTTCTGGTATGTTTTCTTGTGATGGGATTCACCAACTAGGGGAGCCATACTCTTAAGAAACTCATATTGAACAACCCATCTTTCTACAACTGTCTCCTTGAACATCCCTAGTCCAGAAGACGTCCTTGAACCAACTCCAGAGGAAGAATCGAGCCGGTCCTGATCCTGAACTAGCATTACATCAATTATCATTGGCTCCATAAGATTCCTCCTCCAAAAATTCAAATTATCAAGAGCAGCTGGCCTATCTCCTAGAACCAAATTGAACCACTTATCGCTCCTTTTCACTTCTCCTCTACCGCTATATGATCTTAGAGAAGGCACCCTCGAATCCAATATTATATGCAAGCTTTTCAAAAGGAACTGTGAAAGAATCTGCTCAAACCTTCCATATTCTCCCACAGCACGATTTTGAAATTCCATTTTCCACAAAACCAAATCTCAAATCGAACTTAACTTAATAGCTTCCCTATAGTAATTTTGGAAATGTAACACAATAAATCACAACACTTTTCTAGCTCACCCCAGCTAATCAACTCATTCTTCGAAATTTGGTAAATCTACCTCAATCTCCAACCAGAAAACTAAAACCTTGAACTTTGCCTATGTTTGTACTTTATATACACCTGAAATCAAATCAAATCCAAATCATCATACAGATATGCTTTATACAATAATCACAATTCACAACATTAACAACTAGCTTAGCACATACACTACGAAATAAATAAAAAATCAAACTTTATGCAGAACACAAACTCAAAATATCAAGAAAATTAACACCCCATTAAGAAAAATACCATATCACTAACATCCAAACTCCCCCCCAAAAAAAACTACGGCAGGTCAAATTAAAATTTCAATACTTGGGTATTAAAAAACAGATCAAGAACACAAAAATAAGTTCAATTGCAATTTGTAGGTTAGTACTTAATCTATAAAGTGAAATTAAATATTGAAGTAAATTAAAGTTGATTTATTACTTGGAAAAATCAGCAAATAATTGAGAAGAAAGAGATGGAGTTGACATATGGGCGTTTTGTTGGCACCAAAATAGACCAAATTCAAGAGAAGTTTAGAGAATACTACTTCATTGCGTGGCCTGCCCAGATTGGTCTATTCCGTACGCTAAACTATTATTTTACTCAAATTTTGTGTATACTTTATGAATTGAGTCCCCAATCAATTGACAACTATGTTACACGGGTTAATAAGCTTGTAGTTAGAATTGTCTACATTCGGAATTAATCGAATAATCTATTGAAACAGGCGTGTACATTAAAAGATCTTATATATTGATATAGTAGTATAAAGAGTTTATTTTAGGAAAAAATTAAATAGTCTCCTAACCATTAAGTCATTCGATATTTTCTAAAAAAGTAAAATATCGATCTCTTTATCTACTTGAAACTCAAAATATATGAAAAAAGTCAATCATTTAATAGTTATCGGTTAAACTAACGTCCTTTGATTCATGAGGTTAAAATTTTCAATCTTATTACTCCCTCTGTCCCTAAAAGATTGTCACATTTTGACTTTTGTTAGTTAAACATTATAAAATTTGATCATGAATTCCTATTAAACGATAAGAAATAATATAGTCTTGTGGGACCTTATTAGATTTGTCTCAATATATGTTTTTGAAATATTAACTTTTTATAATTTTTTCGCATGTAAAATAATAAATATTTATGTTTTAAATTGTGTTTTGTTAACCACCAAAAGTCAAAATGTGACAATCTTTTAGGGACGGATGGAGTATTAGAGAACGAATGGGAATGGTTGTAATATTAACTACTCCCTCCATCCCTAAATAAGATTGTTATATTTGCGTTTTTTTTTAAATTCAAGAATTTTGATTTTTTTTCACCTAAACTTCATATTTTAACCTTTCATGGAGTATAAATCTAAAAGTTGTAAAGAATTACGTCCATATTTCCGGCCCGTTTGGACCCGGATCATGTTTTTGGCTCGCTTTCGACCACGGACCATATTTTCGGCCCCTTTCGACCCCGAATGACATTTTCGGCTTGTTTCAACCCAAACACATTTTTCGACCTTGTTCGCCCACGAAACATCTTTTTGCCCCGTTTCGACCCTAAAAAACATTTTTTGACACCTTTTCACCCGGGACCATATTTTCGTTCCTTTTCGACCCCATAACATATTTTCTGCCTGTTTCGACCCGGTAACATTTTTGCCCCCCCTTTCGACAACAGACGATATTTTCGGTCAATTTCAACACGAGACCATTTTTGTCCCGTTTTGACTCGGGAACATATTTTTGGAGCCCGACCTCTTTCAGCCCTTTTCGACTCATGACCATATTTGCGGTCTATTTTGTCACGGGACCATTTTTTCGGCCACTTTCGACCCCAGACTACATTTTCAGCCGCTTCGACCAGGGATTCATTTTTTGCCTGTTTCGACATAGGCCCATCTTTGGCCCACTTCGACCAGGATCAATTTTTGGCCCGTTTCGACCCGAAAACATATTTTTTGGCGGTTTTGCCCCCAAAACATATGTTTTGTACGTTTCGCCTCTGTATTCTCATATCATTGACGTAATACTCTTAACATTTAACCAATCTTCTTCTGTGAGAATTATTAACGAGGGTAGAAAAGGAAGAAATGATAAATTATACTTTAATTTGTATTGAATTTGGTTAAAATATTTTAAAGCTTATTTTGGATTGGAGGGATTGGAGAAGTACGATATATACAAATTTATGTCATAACTTTTCAAACCATTAATAAATTAGTTTAAAATTAAATGATCAAGTATTTTAATACGTAATGTACTACGTATGATTTATACATCAAATGAAGCCAAATTCATAGTGGTCCTAATATGAACTCCAATATTCCATGAGGTTCATTGAACCTGGACTAGTACACACCCAAATGTTCTCCTATAAATTTCCCACCAATGCAATAGTAGTTAAACTCACCACAAAACTACCATCTTAAAGTTGTCCCAATTTATTTGTCCACTTATAACCAACACACCTTCCCCTCATTTTCACAATGGCACCTACCATGTTCACCACATCTTCCGCCTCCAGCGAGGAGGCATTGAGGCGGAGGAACGAGGAGCTCGAGAGGGAGTTGCAGAGGAGCCATGAGAGAGAGGAGAAGATGAGTAAAGAATTGGAGAAAACAAGAGGAAGGCTGAGGGTGGTGGAGGATGCAGAGGAGAGTCTATGTTTACAGCTAGGTGAGGTTGAAGCTGAAGCTGTTCATCAAGCTCGTACATATAGAGCTCACATACTTTCTCTAATGCAGCAGCTTGGAGCAGCTCAAAAACTCCTGCAACAAGCACAGATTCATTTCCATGTTGATTATGAGTCCATGTCTGAATAGTTTCTTTCTTTCAATCTATGTTTTTTTTTTTTTTTTTTTTGTAAATTAGCGATGAGGTGAGTATGGAACCAGGGCCTTCTGCCACTGGTAAGAGCCTTTTCAATCTATGTTGATATGCAAAAAAGAATTAGTCGGTCCAATTTAATTTTTACGGTTATCGATACACAATTTTTAAACATAAATATCTTTAAGCTTACACATAAAATTTATAAGAAATTAATATTTTAAAAATGTAAACTAAAACGAATATAACAAGATTTTATATGATTCTATAACGAAAATTCATGATCAAAGCTTTTAGTTGGACTTTCAAAACAGAAAGTGATCAAACAATTTGAAATGCAAAGAGTACAAAGAACGAGCATAAGAAAATTAACGATACTTCTTTTTCTTTCGAATTGTTATATTGGATAGACCTTTGGCGTACAAAAGTATAGCAACCTCTCAATTATTTGCATATATATTAACAAAAAGAAAAGTAGTTAGAAAGTATAGTAAAAAGATAAAATAAATTAAAATTATTTCATTCACTTGATAAAAGAAATAATCGATAAGTACGTTGAAAATACAAAATTACAGTATTCTATATTAGAAACATAAATATTTTAAAACAAAAAATTATAACTAGAAATACAAGTAAAAATAAACTGAGGAATACAAAATTCGGAAATTTTATTGACTTGCAAGTTGATAGTATAGATACTTGAGCGCTTTTATATTGCCTAACCATTTTCTGGAACAACTTGATACACCAATTGACTAACGCTAGTAAAAAGGATTACACCTAGAGGCAAAAATGCAATTGAGACCCATTTCCAAAGATGAAATCTTGGGGAGTACAGATTATCGCTTCTGTCTGCCTGCTTGACTCTTTTTCAATTCCGGGTCCCTGTAGAAACAACACTTATATCAGTTCATGCACGATGAATTCGTGATATACTATCTCCGTTTCAATATAATAGATTGTTTGGACATGGGTCTACATCAAAATAATTTATCGTAGGTTGATAATGATATTTCCGTTATGATCTTAATGAAATACTTATTGCAACGAAGGAAACATTAACCATGTCATTTAATACAGGGAATGATCAAACCTCTGTATGTGATCAAGAATGAGAAGCCTCGGCCCTGGAGGGATGCTTGCATCTCTAAGAGCACTGGAGAGTGGAGACAATGAAGCAGATCTAATAGTTAATTTTACAGGGTTCAAATGGACAACCAAATTTGATAGGGAGGCCGAAAACTTGCCTTTCATTAAGCAAAGGCAGTGTGTTGTCTGTTAACAAGCCTTTCTTGAAGTTCTTTTCGTATTTCTGCATCCCAAGGTTTGCTAGCATCGTCTTCGTTTTTATGTAGTTTACATCTTCATATGATGATGCTTGCCCAAACTTCTGTCCTACCTGAGACATACATGGAAATTTCGATTATGATGGCACATAGCAAGACCAACGTAAAAAGACCAACACAACTGAGGCACTTCAAAATGATCTCAGAAATGTTACAAATTAAAGAAAAAAATAACATTCACAAACTGTTCTCTTATAGCTTGCCAGCTTAAAACAACAATATTTGGTTTAATATGAGTAATGCACATTAATTTGACTTGACGAACAGAGTCCAAAACAGGAAAGTACAACTTTTAGATATAGAAGGAAATTAGTAATGGTTCGTATATCGTAGTTTTTTAATTAGTTAGAAAGGACATGGAACTATCTTCTGGAAAAGCAAGCTACACAGGCAGTTGAGCTATTGCAAGGAATGATAGTGATATGAAATCTGCAAATTGGCAAGAGATTTCCAATATACTTAGTAACTAATATATTACCTTAAAAATCCCACCTTGGATCAGCGCAAAGAAAAGGCCAGAGGCAACAGCATTTCCAAGTTGATTTGGACCAGCCGCACCACTGACCAAGGAAAACATGGTTCCAGATCCAAAGGCGGCAATCATGCTGCAAGAAAAGCGGAAATAATTCATGTGTGGTAAAATTCCCAATTAGCATTCAATATAAATAATTAGAAGTTCATTCAAAGTCCAAACAAGGGAATCTCACGCTGACCAAAGCTAATATCAATGGATAATACACCACAAGGAAAGTGTAAATGGTGCAGAATCATCATTAAAAAGAAGAACAAGTGTGATACCATAAACACACAAGTCGCAACAGACAGCTTCAAAAAGTATCATGTATCTACTATTCTACAGCAGTTTCTTGGACATGTAAACAAAAAAGATGAACGCATGATATTTAGCATAGACATTGAAAGTTTACCTGGATTGGACATCTTCCTTTCCCCTCAATCTTTTCAAAACACAAGAAATTCCGGCATTAACCCCAGTCATCACGGCAAAGTTACGCCCTTGCACTAGTGGTCCTCCAGAAAGAGCCTGTAAGATAATACAAGAGTTTCAAGACCCTCATCAGATTAATTACACAAAGGGATCCCTACGTTTTAAGATAACTTGAGATTGGGTAACTAACAACGATCATCTTTAAGCTTGCAGAAATACTGCAAAGAAATACATATAATTCGAAAAGATGCACACGGAATCCTATTGAATGTACTCTAGAGCAGTGACCCCTGTTGGAGACTCTAGTTCAGGGAAATTACACTTGAACCTTGTGCCAGAAAACTCCTTTTAATCCCACCTTTTCACTTTTAGAAGCACTAAATGCTTGGACAACAATGATTAGCAGTTCATCAATTCAAGAAAAGTAGCAATGTCTAATATTACGTTTGGTCATGGAAATGTAAGAGGAATAAATTAGTTTTCGATCCCTCGAATCATTTTTGTTGCTACCTCTCAAAAACATTATAAGCAAAGCTCGGGAATTCGACAGCTAGGCGTAAAAAGGGAGTGTATATAACAGTTAAAACATTTCTAGAATCTAATGAGAACTACATCAAACAACTTCTGGGCAAATTCTAGCTGCTTACACAAAACCTATATGAACACATAACAAAGAAAAAGAAAAAAATAATAAATAATTGAGGAAACGAACAAAAACATAATTCATACAGAAATGACCAACACACTTATTCCAAAATCATAATCCAACCATCAAAATAACAAACTGTGCAATCTTTTTGGGACAGAGTAAAACCAATACAATTATTCAACGAGTCCCAAAATCCAAAACGTGAGATTGTTGAAGAGAGGCCACACAATTATCCACAAATATTCAATTAATTTTAGTATCCGGTCTAAAATCCAAAACCCGAAATTCTTTTGAGTAAGAAAAACAGCACACTTATTCAACGACCACAAATATTGAAACCTGAGCTTGTTGAAGAGAGGCCATAGCTTGAGGATTCAAGTTAGCCGCACCGGGAGGGGGGGTAGGGACAGAGGAGGCCAAATCCCCCGTAAGGGTACCCATAAACCCCCCGATAACCCCTCCTTGAAGGGCGCTTGTGGCGGTCACAACTGCAGCTTCAACTGGCAACGACTGCTTAGCGAGCCATGTCTTGAAATGGGTTTGAATTTCGGTGAATTTTGACTGGATTTGAGTAATCGGGTCTTGGGTCAAGTCGAGGACCATTAAGCTTTGCTTTGACTCCGCCATTGATTTTGACTTGGGCGGAGGTTTTTAGGAGTTGTACACTGGGCTTAAGGAGGAGATTGGGAAGATAACGTTGCTCAATACGCAAATATACGCTGTATTTTTGTTGTATTATACTACGATACTTATATAGTACTCTTGTTTCCACATCGTGAAGCCAAATTACAAGACAATAATCTTTTTCGGTTTGTCATTATCGAACCCATGAAACGTGCATGTGTTAGTGAACGCATGAACACACGTTTAAGATATACATCGAACGCAGGTAACACCCGTTGGCATACACGTCGAAGGCATGTTATATACGTTCACTAAAAACAAAACATAAATAAATTTGTGGCTTGAAAATATATATACCCGTTTTCACTTACTAGGTTAGGGAAAATGCCAACAACATCATTTGTTATATAAAAATAGTAGTTATGTTGCACAGTCAATACATGTACAATTAATATTTGCTTATTTAAAAAAATCAATCACATAATAAGTTTGTACAATGTTTTAAATGAAACCAGCAAGAGAATTCAAGTAATTAAATTTAAAAGATACATTTCTTAAAGTGTGTTAAAGAGAGTTATCATTACCATGAGGAATTATTTATGTAGCTACCAACTAATATAAATTAATAAATAGAAAATGAGAGAATGACATGTGGGATTCAATAGTCTCATCACATTTGATCGAAGGTTCGAACTAAGAGGTTTGAGTTCAATTTTTCGTTTGACTGTGTAACGCAGTACACATATAGATACGCAATGACTAATAGATATTTGTTAGATATTAACTTTTAAATAAAATACTCACAAGATATAGATAAATTGTTAGATACTTATTACTCTAAATAAGGAAAAGAATATTACATCTAAAGAAATGTTTCAAAATATATAATGGTTAATAATGAGTGCAACTTACATTTTAAGATAGTGAAAAACTCTTTTTTTTATTATTATTATCAAGAATTGTGGCGCCGATTTCCAATTGAATTTTTAAGGAGTTATGGTTTTTTAATATGGAATAACATTATTTATTTTCTATGATAAGATATTCCTGATTATACTCGTTATATTGTGAGTATCTAGTTAGTCGTTACTAATAATTTATTTTAAGATAAAATATGACGATTTTTTAACATGACATATTCGCCTTTGTTCTCCCGATCAAGCTACAAAGAGTTATCCATTGCCTCTCTCAAGATAAATGTTTACCAATCACAAAGGATTATATAAAACTATTTTGTGTATAGTTATGTAGTTGTATACAGATTGTGTTATCTATTTCTCTCTGCCTTGAAACTTTTCTCCTATCAAGAAGTGTTCTGCAGAGATATAAAGCTGCAGAAATGGAACTCATCTAGAAATACAAATTGAAGAAAACAACAAGTGTGATCACTGGGAATGGCAATAAGACTGTTGCTGATGATGTAGTCGCTCTACTTTTATTGTTCCTCCTTACGGATGCAAAAGCCGAAGCTTCATTTGGTCTTCTCACCCTGTATACGAGTATCAAAATTCCCCTCGGTTTACTTCATTGTATCGAAGAGCTAGAGAATGTAAGATGTGTGACTTTATATGGCGCGAAATAGACTTACCCGCTATAAGGGCAAAATATAATTGCGTATTCATCAGCTTTGCAGGTGAAAGTGCTGGTTCCGTCGTCATAAGCATAACTGTATGCTCTAGGACAAGCTCTCTTGAAAATAGTTGAATAGAAAGATGGTTGACATGTGTTTGGGTTGGAGAACTGCCCACTGCAGCAATATTGGTCTAGGCCAAATGCTTCACAAGCACTCTTGCATGCAATCACCGCGCCTCCCCCTTCAACGCCACCTCCCCCAACGACCTGAAGTTCCCTCGGGCAACCTGTAATCGAGGTTAGAGAATTGGAGCATTTTCAATGTAAGAGAATGAAATGTACATTCTGAAGTTGATGTCTCTGGATTCTGGAGATTAGAATCATACCCGTATTGAGATCCGAGACACAGCCAGTAGCGTTGCATCTTCCATAAACTCCCCTTGGCAGAGCGACAATTGGCAGGTTATAACCATCAACGAGACTAACATCGTAGAAATCTTTATCCTCCCCTTTACCAAGTGTTATCTCAAACAGCGATGTAGGTGGGGCAGCGCCATTGCCTGCACATTCCAGCCTTCCTCCACAGTCCCCTGTTAGACATGTTCCAGCACCAGTCGTATCAAACGTGCAGCCTGTCCTAGCCCAAATCCGGCCTGACCATCCCGGGGTGCTAGGAATATTCACACTCTGACCAGAGTCAAGCTGGAACCCTGTTGTTGGTAACGGTGGTGTTCCTGAACCAGCAAGCGTCCCAGGCCATATCGTGTATGGACAATTGTTAATCACTGTAAACGTGTTCGCGAATGATTGCGCGAACATAACGAAAATCAACAAAATCGTCAAATTCCAGGATATCGAGAACTCATGTCTCCAGGATGGCATGTTATGGTGGTTTTAAAAGTTGTCCCAAAATGAAGTCCTGTAAATGTTATTTTGGTAATAATTTTGGAAGGTGTCGAAGTACGAGAAAAATGAGTAGAGATGCATATTTGTAATCGGAGACCTGCATCCTACGTTACTTTGTTACATATGTTAGCAGGAAGTTCACTTTATTAGGTTTAGCATTTCTTTGTCTAGCAAATACAATTGCAAATAAAGGTTTTTGTATTTGTTGGAAGGCCTAAATGAGAAGCAATACTTTTCTTTGCTTGTTACAGATGAGTTTTTCTGAAGCAGATATAACAACACAATGTGAACAGAACCGTAAGATGGTCTTAAAAGGTGGCCCTATGAAAAGGTCTCCAAAGATTCCTAAGATTGCTCCATCAGTCTCCAAGTTAACCCCCCACGCGACGACCTGGTTCGATTCATGCCGTTTCAATCGAGCAATCACTTATTTTAAGTATATAAAGTAAATTAATATAGAAATTAACAATTTTTATTTAAATTTTAATACTCCGTATATTTAGGAGTTTTGAACGCTCACTCTTAAATTTGTACCAATTTCAAACACTCACTCTAAAAGACTTAAAACGGTGTCCTCCCACCGTCACGACACCAATAATGAGTTGCATTTTATTATCATAAAAGTTAAACAAATTTAATGCGTCTCATAACGCATGCTTTTTGTTAACATATATTCAAATTTACCCAAGAACATAAATTTTAAATATGCAGGCATGCCAATGATTTACCATAAATGGTTTGAAGAGCTCTGTTCTGGCGTCATCTTTCAAATGCATCACAAAGAATGTAGACAAGCAGCTCATGGATTCATCTTAGAGATAAAATAACATCTGTAACAGCATAAGGAAAAATAGCGATCCATCACATAGAACTGATTTCTTAATGATGATTGAAATTGTTAGTAATCGATATATAAGTTCTTGCACAGTGAGAACTCACAAGCAAAACCAAAGAGCAATGTTAAACAACAGAAGATAACAAGGATGAATCAACTATGGTTCATTTGTAGCCAACTCTAATATAGAGATCGCGCTACCTTAACAAGTAGACCGCTTGTTAAAGATAGAACACAAGTTAGTGTACTAAACTACAACATACTTGTGGATGGAATCCAATCTTGGAAAAAGGATATCCACTAGGCCACCAGCAAGTCATCACCATGGCTGGTTCTGTTTTTCTATAGTGTGACATTGTCGGTCATCATAGTTTTAATTTTTACTGCTACTCTCAGTTTCCATACTGTGTATGTTACATCCTAGTCAGTCCATAGAGACCTCCGCCACTTCAGACCTCTCATCGTCGGTTGAATCCAAATCTTTGACATTAACATTAACACAGCACTCACTAGATCGATTTCTAAGTCTTCTACTTCTTAAGATCACCTCAGACTCCTTCATTAAATTAATATAGTTCTTCCTAACTCTAGCCAATGGATGAGTCCCTATCTCCGAATTGTCCTGATAAGCCTCCTTCAATATGGCAGTACATGTCTTATTCCTCAAAGAAAGATAAAACATATGTGGATGCCTCTCAAAGGCTTTGTGAATCTTTTGTGGCAATCCCAAGTACTTCCTAAGACACAAGATTTTCTTTCTTTCAGCAGCATGCTCAACGAACAAACTCAACAATTCATGTAATACTGCCACTACCCGTTTCTCCGCTAAGTCACTACTTGGATCAAGAAGAGAAACATCATCATATGGTGACACATATGGCAACCTCTGAAAATCCTCTAACCAATCAGCTATCTTCCTTCTCAACCTCACCCCTCTTGATGGAAACAAAGGAAATGCAATGCTCTCCCCCTTTTCCCCACTATATACACTTTTCTTCATACAATTAGCCTGAATAACCGAAGGGACAACTTCTTCTTTTTCATTTCTACCAATAGCTAAACCTTTCGATCCATCTTCCATATCCACTAACCGAAAAATTCCATCAAGACTCTTCTCTGGTTGCTTCAAAAATTCATCAGGCAATCCCAAATACCATTGCATGCCTTGGATGATCTTCAAGGGTAGCTTCTTCTCCTCACCAGCACTCATTAAAATAAATTTCTTTAATCTCTGAACCAAATCAACTTTATATTCCTGATATATTAGTTGCTCTTTATTATGAAGATCAAGAGCCCTTTCAGTCAGCCGAAACCATGGCAGATTGTATCTGGGGCCCATAAACTCCTCAAAAAAAGAAGGGTATCGTCTCATAAACCTGGAAACCTTAACAGGTGTGCCTAGCTCTCGGCACATCTTCGAGACATCTGAGATTGGGATTGAGTAGTCATGATGCTGTGAAGATGAGACGATGATGTTCTTAAGAGCAATTATAGGTTTGAGTTGAAAGGATTTGTGGATGGATTCAATGGAATCGTAATATGGGTCTTTCTTCCATTTCATGTAAACATCTACATATGTTTGAACTTGTGAATACACATAGGCATTTTGGTAAGAAAATGTTGGAGTTTTCAATATAAGGGAAGAAGAAGGAAAAGAAGAAATGAGATCCTTGAGGGTTTTTCCCTTACCGATCAACATCTAGTTTCTGGAGGTGGGCACTTCACCAAATTTATGTCTGAAAATATAGTGATTAACCAGAGCTTTTGTCAGTAAGCACTTCCATTAATATTCAATCATCACGTCTTTAGCAGTCATTTCAATTTTCTTATATCAAAGGCAATAACCGGAATTGCATGTTGTTGCTTCTTGAATCTGAACTTGTCTGCAGATAATATCCAGTTAGTCTACCAATAGTCTTATTGTTCTTAGCAATAAGCTAAAAACATAAACATGAAAAAACCCAGAATCTTATTAATTGAAAGCGTTAAGTATCACATAGATGAAAATGAAATGTCCATTTAGCCATGCAAACAAAGGGTATCGGTTTCAGTATTCAGTTGTTTGCTAAATAGGGAAGAAAAGAGCTTCAACCATGCTTCCCCTCTGACCTTAGTCCTTGAACAACATATTTTATAGTATCAAATTAATAACATTACGAATGAATCATAAAACCATCTAACCAGAAAACATTTCTATACAATTATTCCCAACAAAAACCATTTAAACAAAGAAATCTATGAACGGAACTAATTATATACAATTAAATCAAAATGGCATTTATCATGAATAACAAACAATTTGATGCAACTTCTAGCAGTATCGCTTGACAATCAAGAATGAGGCTAATTCTTAGTAGTTGATATGACTTATGAGAAAGTTTACTAACAAGAAGATACAAATATAAAACTAAAAGTCATTCAGGCAAATTATCAAACATCCAAAAGGCAATATATTATTTACTATCCAATCTTAACTCTTCAGCCTTAATTCAGGCAAATGAAATAAAATGAAAAATTACTAGAGATGGTGAGTGATGGAGTGGGGTACCTCAATGTTGTTGTTAAAAGAGACGATTATGGAGATGGCCGAGATACATGGCCGCCGGCGAAGATGGTGGAAGGCGGCAGATATTAGGCGTGTGGGATGACTGAATCTGCTGTTTTTCTTGATAATTAGCTATACACTAGTTAGTAGACATTTTTTTCCACTAATTTATTCAATTAATTGGCCCAACAAAAAAACATGTGATATAACACTTGCATTAAAAATGAATCCAAATCTTCTGTAACACTTTTATGTGACAGTGTTACAAGTGATCCAGACTCGACCGAATCGAAACCTAATACTACTAATTTTTAACATTGCTTACCTTTTAGCATTAACTAACTTTTATTTATTTCAAAATATTCACCATATTTGTCTATACATATATTCTCATAATATTATTTTCTTGTATTTTTATAAATGCGACCGAAAAATAATACATACCACAACATAAATAATAACCAGAAGTTTTAAAAAAAACTCAAATATAATACTATATGACTACAACTTCAACATCGTCGTTAATCGTTATATGATACAACATTATCGTCATATAATATTACTAGCTATAAAAGCGCGTCAGTTGCTAATTTTTAGCACTGATGAACCCTTATAGCTAGTAATATTTATATAACAACAATGTTGTATCATATAATATAATGGTTAACGCGTTGTATTGTTAATGATTCAAATTACATAATTATAACAATAAGCAACAACAAATCAAATCCTTAATCACATTGATTGTAATTGTGTAACATACTAACATCCCTCCATGGAAGCTCAATACAAAAGCTTCAACTATGAAAGTCGATAGCAGAAAGTTGCAGAGTCGCAATCCATTGATCACCAGGCTTCAAGATGATTGGTCTTCCTACAACAGCAGCCTCCACAGCCACCATCTCCTTGTACTCCTCTGCTACCAAATCCACTATCGTTTTCGCCTTCGCCTCCCATGGATTCCACACTACTGCATCAGCAATCCCATCTTTATGCACCACAAACCTCTGCTTCTTGCTATCATCATTAATCGCGATCTTCGATGGGGTGTCCAAAAACACCCTATCGTACTCTGTACTAATCACAATTGGCTTCCCGTCTAGAGTAAATCGAGTTCTGTTACGAGTATTATCAAGAAAATCAAGATTCTCTAACCCATGAATTGTGACTTCACTAATGTTTCCAACTGAGAAATATGTATGGAAAGCGAATGTGAAGTTGAACTGATTCTCGTCGACATTTTTTACACGGGGCATTAGGATCAGGTCACCATTGTGTTTCAAACCAACCCTTAATCTGAACTCAAATTTATGTGGCCAAATTTCCAAATCCTGAGGAGTTGGTTTCAGAATCAAATCGACAAAAGATTTGGTTTTTATGGTAGAGGAAGACGAAAATGGAGGTGGGTTGTTTTCGATTTCCCAGAACCTGTTTCTTGCAAATCCATGAGATGGGAGAGGACCATAGCTTGAAAACTGAGGAAAGCAGATTGGGATTCCTCCACGGATTGGTTTTGGTGGTTCGAAAATGGCTTTTTTGCTTACAAAAATGAACTCTTTTCCCTTTGGACTCTTCCAAGAAGTTACATGACCTCCATAGAGATAGACTTCAGCAGAAGCTCCATTCTTTTCTTGGAGTATGAGTTTATCTAGGCCATTGATTCCCTTGCTCAGTTTCACTGCAGGACCCTGATTTTCACAGTATGTTAATAGCATGGTTATATCTCGAGTTCGAGTCCTTAACAATGACAACGATCGAACTTTTTTTAAGAAAAAATACATGGTATGCCATGAGTCCTCCAACCATTTACGATATGTACTCGAATTTCACAGATTACTCGCAATGACGCGATTCATGTTAAGATTATTTGCAATATTATTTAGAATGATGGATAATATATTAAAAACAATAAAACATATGATCGATTATTAAAATGAAACTTTTACTGAATTTTTCGAAAATTTGGTGTTAAGGAAGTTAGGATGCAGATTGGTGAAGTGTTTGATACCTTTGAGTTTACATGTTGAGGGTTGACTAACAGAGATGCTGTTGTGAGATGTTGATAAAAGAAAGATGAGAAGATGAATATGAGCCATGAGGGAGATGTTGCAAATAGGAACCTCATTTTGGGACAAGTCAAAGAGCTTTTGGGGAGGCTTGAACTTGATGTTGGGTGAACCTTTTATAATTTTGTTGTAACAGATGTTGCAGCCATTGTTCATCGAATGTGCGCTAAATTCTGAATTTCGATATATTTATTCATAAATTATAATAGGTAAGTCATTTATGACATTCTCGATCAAGAATATATTGATAGAAGAAAAAAAATTCAATTTATGACTTTACTCATAAGTCATATATTTCATCAATTGATCGCCATAAGGGGTAAATATGTTTTTGGCCGGGCTATTTCTACGGCGAATGTGCGTTCGACTTTTTAGTGTAAGAAAACACCAAATGCGTTCGATTCCACTAATGAACGCATGCCTTCTACGCCTGAGTTGTTGAAATCGTTTTTGCCACCCTTACAACCTAGTGCTGGAAATGAGTCGGATATTGAAGTACCCAACTTGTTATCTTATCGAGTCGGTCGGGTACTACAATTGAGCTCGAAGCACCCGAATCAACTCGTTAAGGTAATTCAGCTCGACCCATTAGTTATTAAGACAAAATGAAAAAGAAACTTATTTAACATAGATAAAAAATCCCGTAACATTAGTATATTACATAAACCTTAATTATTTTTTATATTCATGACAGATTTACAAATCTTAATTGTACATAATTATTTCTAACCCATATTAAATTTATTTATTTATCTGATAATTTTATTAACGAATTGTATAATTATCGAACGAGTAAAGTATTTCAAACGAGCACAATTTAGACTCTTACTCTATTCGTTATTTATCGATTTGACTCCCAAAACCGGTGTTCGAGCAAATAAGAAGTGAACCGTTATAACTTGGAAGAAATCCTAAATAGATAATGGACCCTGTCAAATTATCGTTCTTTCTTTCTCCGGCACAGTATTAAATGATTAGATATTTATTTGAACGTTCTCACTGGTTGACCGATTCAAAGTCCTTATGTCAACTAATGATAATCAATGATAATCAGGCCCACCTCTTCCATGATGTACGCAATAATTTGATTCAAGTACTAATAGAATATTTTGGATTTGTATAGTAGTATTTGGTTTGGAGTTATTAACAGAATGACAATTAATTTCAATAGAGATAATCAGATAATATATGTTGAAAATATAAAACTATAATTTATTGTGATAAAATAACAAATACTCCGTATTTTATAATTTATGGTCAACTACACTTCAATTACAAAAAAAGAGAAGAAATATTTAAAATACAAACCTAATCCCTTTTTTGAATGCTTGTACAAAGTCCAACATCTCCTAACTAGATTTTGGGTCAAAGTTTATATTAAGAATTGTGGGAAAATTGATTTTCATCTTCCATATATTGGATGTCATTGGATAAAGTTAATTGTCGATAATTCAATAATCTGATGAAATTTGACCTAAGCTTTCAAATAAGTATTGAGTCCAGATCTTCTTGGAGGCATTTTATCACATAGTATTTCATTTGTGCTCATACATTCATCACTAATTTACTAAAAAAACATTAATTATTCACCAATCAATAAACTAGCTGGTAAAATCACGAGAACCATGCATGTTTTTTTAATTGAAACGAGAATTAATATTTATTTTATAATTGTTATAGTAATTTTCTTAAAAAGTTAACTATCAAAGATGAAAATTCGATAAAACTACCTTTTAATATCTATTAAAAAAAGCACAATACAAACTAAACATAATTATTATCCTCAGTAAATTATATATCCATGCCGTTGACTAAATTACATATATTTATACAATACGTGCATTGAAGCTTCAAATGCCTTGAGGATATACATTCACCGTAAAGTATATACCCATACCGAGAATGACTAATTCATATCTATAAAATAATAACCAACAATTGATGAAAGATACTGAAGAACGAATATTTCAGACAAATTAAAAAAAGGACATTAAAATGTGTTAAATCTGATGTTAGATCAACATAAAACATGCATTATTCAAATACTGAGCCTTTTTACCCAAAAAAAACGTGTTATGTAATGTGTACACATTAGGATAATGTTTTTTTAGGTCCAGTTTTGAATTGAATGCTATTAGTGGTGGATGATATTTTGGTGGGAAACCAAAAACTCCATTTACATAATGCCACAAGAATTGAAACTACGAAGGAAGCGAAAAAAGGGGGAACATTTAGCCTTTTACACTAAATTACGAAGTAGAATTTACTTGCACCACGAATCACATTTACATAGCAGCGGACAGTTTGATCTAAAGCTTCTTCCACCCAAAAACAAAAGGCACTCGACGATACAATAGTTGTATCATGTATGGGTGTGGAACTTACTCACGAACATTTCAGCACAGGTTGTGAAGAACTGAAGACCATGACTTAAAACTCCAATATAGCTCCTCGTGAAGGGGAGCATGTGGAGATGCAGGCTTATGTCATACCATGACTTTGGTGATTGATTTGAAGACGCGAGAGTTGAGGAAATTGAATACTAAACCTCAGATCCCAGGGGCGCTGATCAGTTACTTGAAGCATTTTGAGGAGATATCAACCACCCAAGAGAAAAAGGGGCCAGATCAAAGATGCTGAGAACTAAGCCTTGGATTGAAAGGAGGTCCTCGGCTATCCAAAGTGTTGAGCTGTGAAGCCATATTTGCTGAGCTGGGCCAATGGGGGAAGAATTATGGCAGCTGGCAAAAATAGGTTTCGGATGGGCTTTTAGGAAATAATTGGAGTGCAAGAAAAGAAAGGTCTTTTCTTGACGGAGAAGTTATTTCCTAATAGCATTAGGCCTAGTATCGCATTGTTGCCTATAAATAGCTGGATTCTCCTATGATTCTAATAAGTCCAAGTGTGAAACACAATGTAGTCTCATAGGAAGAATCGTCATAGGAAGAATATTAGGCGCTCTAATATTCTTGAAGAACATAGAGAGTTTATCTTTGTTCTTGATAGGCTTTGTTGTTGAGACTTTCGGTGTATAAGAAAGTACTCAACTGTTAGACTAGCTAGTTGGTAGGGCTTGTGTAACAATCTATATTCATTGATAGTGGAATCTGCAGCAGCAACAGGACGTACCTTACACATTGTGGGGGAACCTGTATAAATCCTCGTGTCTGTTTAATTCCGCAATTTATTCTTTTCGTTGTCATTGGGATTCTTGGGTTGGGGGAATTATTCGAAGGTCAATAATTCCTAACAATTGGTATCAGAGCCTTGGTTGGGATCACAACCGCAAGAATCAGTGACTGGAAGCGAAGAGGATGTGACACAGGTGAAAAAAAAAGGTTGATGGGGCAGATTTCAGACGTTGAAGATGAATATTGAAGAGATTGGAAGCACCACTAGCGGGATGAGGCTGAAGATAGAGATGTGTTGTGTGTTGGGACCGTGTTCCTCAAGCAGAACTGGGTACTGGAAAAACAGATGAGGTTCGACGTGGTTGTCGTCGATGAGATTCCTGTTATTGATGTACTGGAGAGTTCTGCAGTATGGAGGAGCTGTGATAACGTTGCTGCCGATGTTGCTTAACAGCTAAAAGTGCAGGGGTCAGCTTTGAAGAGCTGTGTTATACGTTGCTGCCGATGTTGCTTAACAGCTAAAAGTGCAGGGGTCAGCTTTGAAGAGCTGTGTTATACGTTGCTGCCGATGTTGCTTAACAGCTAAAAGTGCAGGGGTCAGCTTTGAAGAGCTGTGTTATACATTGCTGCCGATGTTGCTTAACAGCTAAAAGTGCAGGGGTCAGCTTTGAAGAGCTGTGTTATACGTTGATGCCGATGTTGCGTGATAGCTAAAGAGGCATGGGTCAGGTATGTTGTACTTGGCTGGCAGTTCTAAGGAGAATTCATGTTGTAGAACTTTGTACAGAAGATAGGTGAGGTTCGACGTGAGAAATTCTATGAGGGATAGAATTGTCGTTGATGAAAATCCTATTGGTGATGTACTGGAAGAGTTCTCGGGGAGTCTTGAAGAACTGTTGAAGGGAAGTCGCATTGGAGGTCAGAGAGGTACCCAACTGACAGAATGCGAGACTTCACTTGGTAATGAGTTGAAGACTGTGAACGAATCATCCGAGTTAGCTGGCGTTGTTCACAGGCCTGGTGAGAGGTATTTCCAACCTCCTGGAGATTTGCTAACTGGTGAAGGATGTTCTGATCAAACATCAAAGATCAATGAATTGGATCAAGGAAAGTCGTTAACGTGGAAAGGGAAAGAAGAAGAGAAAAATTCATTGATGACCAATCGAGCTTGGAGGTTTTTCCAAGGTGTCTGGGTGGCAGACACGGGCAGGACATGAAAATTGTCTGAATGAGGGTAAATTCCAACGGGGTAAAGGTATTGACTATTCTCGTTTCTCTTCGATAGTCATGTTGGTGTCATTCAGTGTTGTTCTGGGATTGGTAACAAAGGAACTGAAGTTGGGATCAGCTTCAGTGGGAGTTCGGGGATGATGAACTCAAGTGGGAGTTGCTGCAGATTGATGCTTGAAGATGGTGATCCGAAATATGTCTTCAAGTGGGAGATTGTTGAGCTGTGAAGCCATATTTGCTGAGCTGGGCCAATGGGGGAAGAATTATGGCAGCTGGCAAAAATAGGTTTTGGACGGGCTTTTAGGAAATAATTGGAGTGCAAGAAAAGAAAGGTCTTTTCTTGACGGAGAAGTTATTTCCTAATAGCATTAGGCCTAGTATCGCATTGTTGCCTATAAATAGCTGGATTCTCCTATGATTCTAACTGGTCCAAGTGTGAAACACAATGTAGTCTCATAGGGAGAATCGTCCTAGGAAGAATATTAGGGTTCTAGTATTCTTGAAGAACTTAGAGAGTTTATCTTTGTTCTTGGTTAGGCTTTGTTGTTGAGACTTTCGGTGTATAAGAAAGTACTCAACTGTTAGACTAGCTAGTTGGTAGGGCTTGTGTAACAATCTATATTCATTGATAGTGGAATCTGCAGCAGCAACAGGACGTACCTTACACATTGTGGGGGAACCTGTATAAATCCTCGTGTCTGTTTAATTCCGCAATTTATTCTTTTCGTTGTCATTGGGATTCTTGGGTTGGGGGAATTATTCGAAGGTCAATAATTCCTAACACAAAGCACTTCCAGGAGATATTAGTCCATGGACAGAAAGGCAACATTTTGCACTGTCGTAATGGGTAAGCATCAATGCATTCTACCACTGATGCCATTCATGGAATTACATATGGCCTACCAATCTTAGGCTGACACTAACCTTCTTAATGCAGCAAATAGTATAGAAGTAGAACACAAGGTTCTGATATCTTCATCTCAGTTACGCAAATGAAAGAACATCATGGACTTCACATATTGGGAATCTAAAAGCTTTAAGGAAACACGTCATATTTCAATCTTCTGTTAATGGGGAAACAGTCTACCTGCAAAGCAACCAACAAAATGTATAAGCAACTCAACAATACTACCTCGAAAATGAAATGATTGCAACAAGTTGCTTCATTTAAATAAAGAACAAAGTTCCGACTCTATCGAGAGCTGTAGATTTGTCATGTCCTGCAAAATTAACAGAAACTTTCAGATAAAAGGATCAGAACCATAATGATGAAAAGACAAAAAAGTATTTAGATAACAACAAACTAACAACAATCCTCATTAACCTGCAATAACAAAAAGATGGAAATACCAATTAAAATTAGCACTAGAGTGAATAGACAATGAGAAACAAATACAGAAAATCTAGGACCTGCAGAAGCTTCCACAATCAACCATGAAGAAGTGCCAGTTATTTAAGTACATATACTACTGAATTGCAAGAATAGTACAAGAACATTATGTATAATCAAAATATACAAATAGCCAAGCTGTTTAAATGGTGTAACGAGGAGTAAATGGAGTGGAATATGACACAGTATATCCACCAGTGCAGCTGAATATCTATATCAGGCCTCGACAGATAATAAATAGAGCTCAATTTTTATAGTAACTTAATCAAGATAACATCACTAGAAGTTCATACTAGTTAGGAACTACAATGGTTTATTAAGTTCGTGCTACATAGAGGCGAGACTCATGCCAGCCATTAACTAGCTCCAAACGAGCTGCACATTCCATACTAGTCCGCAGAAGGAAAATATATAAGCAACATAACTATAAATTAGTTGTTATAGATCTAATTCATATCCATTCCATCTCCAACTTGGCTGCAGATAGGTTTAACAGCAGAGAGTGGCCTCTCAAACGGTGAGGGATGAAACTGAACATCCCCCCGCCTGCGCTTAAAAGCACAGCATTCACCAAGGGAAGTGTCAGCATCAAACTTCCTCCGGGTACCCTTGACTGCCTGAACCTCAACTGCTGTTAAAGGAAAAACCTTCCTACTCACTCTGCAAAGGGAGCTATGATTATCATAAAGGATTCTCTGGTTACAGTTTTTGTCACAAATGTGAGTCAGCCCGGTTAGTTTGCAACGATACATATTTCCACACACGTGTTCATTCTCACACTTCCAATCACACTTGTGACCGGGGCTTGGCCCATCATGGCCAAGAATAGTCGAAAGAAAAATTACATTTGTGGGCACTGCAGCCATGGACTTCCCAAATACCTCCATCTCTTTCCTGAATAGAAACTCGCTCACGAATCTCTGTTTGCCTCAGATACTCTGAAAACCCAACAAACAGGGAAACCATTAGCTAACCTGAGGGGAAACACTACACACACACCCCCCCCCCCCCCCCCCAAATAGCGTGAAATTACTAGTTTGCCCCTAGATCAAACTTCCCCAAACATTACATTTACAAATTAAAAACACTATTTGGGAAGTATTTAGGCGTGTGTATAACAGTTGAGCCTGAGGGATGATACTCTGCATATAATGATAACCAAATATTTTCTTTGAAGAGCCTCGTATAAGCAGGTCGGATAGTATGTAACTTTCCCGAGAGATAAAATTGTATGTAACATGGGTAATAACAAAATCATGTCTAAATTATACACGCAAACAACATTCCTCCTAAATCATATCAAGATCTGGACCAAAATTAGTACGAGAAACATGATTAGTTAACTATCAAATACTACATAATAATAAGAATAAAATAATAATAGAAATAAACGGAGAGTGAGAAGAAGAGAGGCAAATACAAACTTACACGCTAACCCAAGAAGACGACCAAGACCTCTCTCTCTCCCTCTCTCTCCCTCTCTCTCTCTCTTTCTCGACTAATGTGAAGAAGAAAATGGGGAAAAAGTGATACAAGTGTCGATTATTTATAAACATTCATTACTTCATTTTATTCTAATGTTTGGATATTCATATGGATATGGATTATGGATATGGTCATATAGATATGGGTATGCATATGGAGTTGAAATTAAAGAGTATAGAACTATGGGCTTCTTACATTCTTAATGGATTTCTATGCAAAGATAATGATCTCATCCCAATTCCTGAGTTTTCGACTAATAACACTAGTAAATGGACATCTAAGTGATCGTGGCCCGTTTGATATGTTAAGTAGTCTAGAATCTAGATCCTGTTAGTGGTATTTCATACACCATTTACATCAGCTTTATTAATATTCTCTTCGGTTTTTTAGTTGTTGTTATAGCTCTTTTCACGTCAATTAAAAAACAATGACATTTTATACATATACCCTAATTAATGAACAATCACGAATTAGATTCATGTATTATTATTCTACTGTGAATACATAAAATATAGCTCAAGAGAAAACAGTCTTTAAATATGTATTTGAATCGTAACACGTCAACTAAAAGAAAATAAAACTTCAAGTTCAAAACGTCAACTGAAAAAACCGAGAGAGTGGTTAATAATAACTCCTCCGTTTTTTTATATGACGCTTTACAATTTCAATGTTCTTTTTACAATTTCAATATACTTTTTACTTATTTTTATCATTAAAATTATCAACTTATCAATAAAATAGAGATAATCAATTGACATTTTACATTTTAATATACTTTTTTGACTACTTTTAACTTTTTTAATCTATATGAAAATTACTAGAACGTCATATAAAATACGAAGGAAGTAATAAGAGAAAACGAACAAGTTACTTCAATTGTTTTTTTTTAAATAATAATTACTCCATATTCCATATCATAACTTCAAAACAAAGATATTTATGAAAAAGGACTACATACGTGCAATTAGTTTTGAACTACTCATATTGTTGCAACTAAACAGGTCGTACTCCACTTATTGAGGGGCTTGCCGCCTTGTTTCTTAGTGGTAAACGTAGTGTTTTTAGTTGTTCACGTCAAAAAGATGTTAATGGAATAGTATAATAGGACTTTTTTTACTATTAATGACATAAGGTTACGAAGTTCAAAACTTACCTATCTAGACCTATTAATTCAAAAAAGTTAGCAAGGTGTTAACTTCCACCTTCAAAATTATAAATATGTTTATCACTTTCTAAAAAAGAACTAGCTTGTCAATTATTATAAACGTGTGTAAATAAAATAACTAATAAAGTTAGCAAATTTTGAAGATATAATCTTCAAAATATGATTATGTTGATAAATTAAGTAAAAGAACTCTTTCTCTTTCCGTAACTCAAGTTTAACAACAAAACTTGATTAATATTACTTTTATAAAAATGTATTAGTATCGTGAAAATATATTTTAACTTTACCACGATATTAGACGTCAGCATAACATTCAAAGTCAAAATAAGCAGACCATTCGGTCGGCGCCTTTTCCCTTTCTTACCTTAAAATCACATGCGTGCCTCCTCAGTTTAGTTATTATCGCAATTTCATTTGATTAATTTTTTTTGTCATAGGCAATAAAGCAGTTACATCACTAATTGAAATATAATGTTACTATCATTTAACTTTTTAATTTTGAGTATATCTTGTAGAATCTTCAATATTAAATCATAACATTATATTTCAAATAATGTCTTCTTATTGTTAAATGTGAGATTTTTAATTCAGTTTAAATTAATATCTATATACACACATATCAATAGGGTTTACATAAACATTCAAATTTAAAAGTGAAATTAGCTTATTATTAGCGTTAATTGTGATCGATAAAAATAGGGGTGAATCAAAGAAAAGTATGGAAAATGTGTATAATCAAATACTTCAACTTATTATATTAGTATTATGCTCACTTTCCTACTATTAAAGTGGAATACTCTTTCTTAGATCCTTCCCGAGTTTGGTGGCTCCAACTTGAGAACAAATGTATGTATATATAGCAACATCATTCATAACACGTGAAATGGAGTACCTTTGGGTACTCCTCCTCTATCGTTACATCCGAGAGCGAATTTAGGTGTATGAAAGTGCATATTTGAAATTGTCATAGTTTTCAAAATGTCTGTTCCAAACACTTAAATATATTCAAATATAATTTAAAATGCTAACTTTTACAATATCTTTTCTTTTATACATATATATTTTTTTTCAAGAAAAAAAATACCCGTTCGAGTGAACAGCGGCGAACCTAAACAGGTCCTCTATAGACTACATCCTTTATGGTGAATCGGTATTTATCTCATTTAACCAGTAAAGGACGAGAGCATACTTTCAATCACTATAACATAAAAATGGAAATTCATAATGGTTATTATTCTAGTTATATTTATCAGTTGAGTTATGATAGTAGTCAGTAGAGCATAACTACATCCTATCTCATGAGATTGTGACATAATTATGCATAGTTTAAGTCTCAATTTTCTCTTTTTAACTTTGATGACTAGCGAGAGTTCACCGAATAACCTAGTAAAAAAGCTTTTGTTAGTGATCAGAAGGTCATGAGTTCGAAACTCACCTCTCGCTAATATATATTATATAAAAAAAAACTTTGATGACTAGCCCCATTATTAAAGGGGCTTGCAACTATGCAAGCTAAAAGACTAGTGCTCTAACATACACTAATAAACTTTCATGTTAATTATAGTGGGTTAGTAAAGACTATAAATTATTGGTTGATCAACGTGTGAACGTATAACGTAGAATATGCTTATTACAGTTTAAAGGTTATGTTGACGAAAAATTAGTGTAAACTTATTTTTAACTATATATTGGTGCAAAATTTAAGAAAATAAGATTAGAATTAGTCAAAACATGCATTGAAAAATATAAAATGACAATCAATTGAAATTATATAATTATTTAGTTTTTAAATTAACAATAAAAAATAGTAAAAAATACATTAAAAGTGTAAAAATATTTCTTTTTCTATATTATAAAGATAAATATTTTAAAACAAAAAATAAAGCTAAAAAAACATATATAGAAGAACAAAAAGAGTATAATTTTTCTCAAAAGAATGAATATAGGGGTAAATATACTAATTAGTTAGTAGCTTCGTACAAACGAACTTACTTAATGCATTTGTAGCAGTTTAAACTATGTCCTATTGCAATATTTAGATTATAATGAACGCAAAAGTGAAAATAAAAAATAAAAAATTAGATTCCTCATATTTAATGCTTATTCTAAAAACCTTTCCCTCCAGATTGATTTGATCTATTTTCGCACTCTTCTCAACCGAATCTCGATTTCTCTCTTCAAACTCATCATAATTATCAATAATATATAAATTAGAGAATCTGATTTTGTGTAAAAATTAAATTGTAGCATTTATATATAATAAAATGATATACAAAATTGATATTAAAGAAACTTTTTAAGTTTAGGGCTTAAATTTTGACGCAAATTTAATAAAGAAGTACAATTTGCATGTAACAAATCTCACTCAATTAAATAATTTACTAACTGACATGCTCATAAACACGTCACTATTATCGCCTACAATAAAGTCCATTTTGTTACTTAACCAGCACATACAAGCTCATCAAACGCAACCCGATTTTACATATATATATATACACCTCCAACTCAATTACTCATCAATTCATTTCAGAGTTTGGTTTACTATACTTTTGAGTTTTGTATGCAATAAGATAAATTAATAAGCAATTTAGTATTATTTTTGATGGAGAAGTTGATTCTTGATTTCGTTTTGGTTCCGTTAGGCCTTATGGTAATGATTTCTTACCACATTTGGCTTCTCCATCAAATATGTAATAACCCCACCAAAACCGTCGTCGGAATCAACGCCGTCAACCGCCGTCTCTGGGTCCGTGCTATGATGGAGGTAAATTCATTTGTCATTCTCTTTTCATTTATCGTTGTTATTGTAGTCAATGATCTTTAAACCCTAAATTATATCATTCATTTACATATGTTCAATTTATTTTAGTTCCTTTGTTACCTTATAATTCACTATTTTGGTTGAGATCAAATATATTATTCCTTCCATCTATACTGATAGAGCCATTTTAATTTTGTTGGTCAAAGTTCGAAAACGTTGACTATGAATTCTCACTAATTAACTGATAAGAAATTAAATAATATAGTCATTTATGATTTTCTTTGATTCATCATTTTGATATGTAATATTTTTTAAGAACTTTTTATAATTTTTACGCTTGTAAAATTAGAGAAAATTACGTTCTAAGTAGTGTTTAAAAATTGCTGAAAATCATGAAAAGCCAAATGACAATTTATTTTATATCTTTCGAAAATTCTGATTCCGTCAATGAATGATTTTATTAATTTATCGTGATAGGATACGTCGAAAAATGGTGTTTTGGCAGTACAAACGCTGAGAAACAACATAATGGCGTCGACCCTTTTGGCATCAACGGCAATAATGCTGAGTTCGCTAATTGCTGTATTGATGACAAATGGGGGAAGTTCAAATCAAGCTTCATCGTCGCCTTTCGTTTATGGGGATAAAAGTGAGCTTGGGTTCACAATAAAATTCTTCTCGATTTTGTTATGTTTCTTGATTGCGTTCTTGTTGAATGTTCAATCAATTAGGTACTATAGCCATGCAAGCATCCTCGTCAATGTTCCGCCACCACATAAACGGAAAACGAAAGGGATTGGAGCCACGGTTGAGTATGTAGGGAGGATAGTGAATAGGGGGAGTTGTTTTTGGTCATTAGGTTTGAGGGCATTTTACTTTTCGTTTCCTTTGTTTTTGTGGATTTTTGGTCCCATTCCTATGTTTTTGTGTTGTGTTGTTTTGGTTTTTATGTTGTATTATCTTGATTTTACGTTTGAGTACTGCGCCGTGGCAGATGGTGGCGGAAAAGGTGGTTGTGAGCAAGACGACGACGGTGATTGCCGGAGTCGAGTGTTGGATTTGGAGAGTAATTAGTTTGTGACTTTGGATGGCAATTTGTAGGTTCAACATGAAGTTGAATAGGAACAAATTTGGGTACCTATATTAAATTTTCAGTGCATTAGTGATATAGGAGTAGAAAGCATCAATGGTTCTTTTGGTTCCCAATTATGAATTTGATGAGACTCTACCAATATGAAAGACTTTTTGGTTACCTGCTTTTGAATTCCGAGTTTGAATATTAGCATGCTTTTCAGAGAAAAATCGTTTGGGCTCCCCCAAAATTTAAATCGAAACATTCGTGAGCTCAAATTTATGTAAAAACAACAATTTAGTACTAATAACATATTACAGGGCGTTAGATTTTGGTTTCGTGTTCATTGTCCCCTCACCCCTGCTTTACCAAGTTGTTATTAGCCCCGACTAACTAAGAGGCTTCTGACATAAGTGAACAAATATTAAACTGGATCATATTATTAATTTCAAATTTAAATTTTAGCCTATTCTAGTACTAAGTCACATTGTGACATTGGTACTGTAGCACATTAGTATGATAGTATCATACAATCCCCATTTGGGCCAACCCCAACCCCAACCCCAACCCCATTGAATTATGTATGGTTGCTGCCTGCTGGCCTGCTGCATATGGGATGTGAGTCCGGCCCTTTGTACGGTCCAATGAAAACTAAAGCACAATTTTTCTTCTTAAACACTTAACATTCGTATGTTTTCAGTTCGGTCCGGTCGGTTTTTTCCTAATTTTTTGTGTGAAATCGATCCTATCGATTTTTTAACTACGTGAACTAATTCGGTTGAAAAATTCGGTTTGAGTCGGTTCGGTTGATGTCTGTTTGGAGACAAAATCGGTTCGTTTCGACCGGTTTTTCGATTTTCAAACAAACAGAAAAAAGAGTCCATGATTCAAATTTTAAAAGTCCACACGTGCACATGAAATCTAAAAACAACATATAAATATACTCATAAGTCATGAACTCATGATAAGTTGTGCTACTATTAGATTTTGTGGAAGAGGATATATCAAGTTTGGATTTTTAAAGTTGATACTTCTTGAATATTTAAATTTAAAAAGTGGTTAGTGTGAGTGTTTCACACATATATAAAAGAAATTCATATCATTTAAACGAGAATTAAATCTGAGACCTTACCTTTTACACGTAGTAATACATATTACTAGATGATGAGTATTATAGTAGTATTACATTCTATGATACAGTTGTTTTAGTTTCTCTATCCTAACAAATTATCCAACATTAGCTATTGATCCAAAATTACAGCAATTGACAGTATCTACACGACAATTCTCCCCTTTCCCTTGACGGCAATTTCAATATTACCTCATCACTTGTCTTAAAATCTTTTTTCTATTTAATCTTTTCCACTTTAAAGAATCTTGTTGTCTATTTCTCACCCAACCCAAGTCAACTAAAACTAGATTCCATTCACTTTCTCATCACATCCTTAAAAACATCAAATATTCACCTCTTTATTATCATTTTTCCACTATAATCTTCTGAATATACGATCTTGATGGGTGAACAAATAGATGAAGAAAATGGGGTAGTGAAAACTTCAATAGTATCCAAATTCAGGTACAATTCACCTTTTGTACAAGTTGTTTTGATTGGATTAGTATGTTTCTGTTGCCCGGGAATGTTCAACGCCTTGTCTGGCATGGGTGGTGCCGGCCAAGTCGACACCACCGCCTCCAACAACGCCAACACTGCCCTCTACACAACCTTCGCCGTTTTTGGTATTTTGGGTGGTGGAATTTACAACATTCTTGGACCCCAAAAGACCCTTTTCGCAGGTACTCAGAAACAGAGACCGAGACCTCGTTATTGCAAAGTAATATCTCGTGATCACTGACTAACTATTGTGTCGTGTTGACTTATTTGCAGGTTGTTCTACTTATGTTTTATATGCTGGTTCTCTTCTTTACTATAATCACACACATAAACAAGGCTTTGTTATTGTTGCTGGAGCTTTGCTTGGTATTGGTGCAGGACTTTTGTGGGCTGCACAGGGTGCTATCATGACTTCTTATCCTCCTCACGATCGAAAGGGGACTTATATTTCTATGTTTTGGAGTATTTTCAATCTTGGTGGTGTAATTGGTGGTCTGATTCCTTTTGTGTCGAATTACAAAAGAACCTCTGCTGTTTCGGTTAATGATGGCACCTACATCGGATTCATGGTTTTTATGTCTATTGGTACTGTACTTTCTATTGCAATTTTGCATCCTCGGAAAGTTATACGTGATGATGGTTCTACATGTACTAATATTAAGTATTCTAGTATGGCGGTTGAAGGTGTTGAAATTCTTAAATTGTTCTTGAATTGGAAGATGTTGTTGATGGTGCCGGCTGCTTGGGCTAGCAACTTTTTCTATACTTACCAGTTTAATAATGTTAATGGTGCGTTGTTTAATTTGAGGACTAGAGGGTTGAATAATGTGTTTTATTGGGGTGCACAGATGATTGGTTCTGTGTTTGTTGGGTATATAATGGATTTCAGTTTCAAGAGTAGGAAGGTGAGGGGATTGGTAGGGATCGGGGTTGTTGCTGTGCTTGGGACGGGGATTTGGGGTGGAGGCCTCGCGAAACAGCTGGATTATAAGCATAAGCTTGATGGTGCCCATGTCCTTGATTTTAAGGATGGCGCTGACTTTGTAGGGCCATTTGTGTTGTACTTTAGCTATGGATTACTCGATGCCATGTTCCAAAGTATGGTTTATTGGATTATTGGAGCTTTGGCTGATGATTCCGAGATACTCAGCAGGTATTTTACATAATAACTGGACAAATATATACATACATATGTTGCAATGGTTTAATTTTCTGACAATTTGATGTTGCGTTGCAGATATTCGGGATTCTACAAGGGAGTGCAGAGCGCGGGTGCAGCCGTTGCTTGGCAAGTGGATACTAAAAACGTGCCTTTTCTCAATCAACTCATTGCAAATTGGTCACTGACAACGGTGAGTTATCCGTTGTTGGTTATCCTCGTTATGTTGGCTGTGAAGGACGACAATAATTCTGTAGAAGGAAACCCTGTGGATGTTCCTGAATCTGCACTACCAGACTCTACAAATAAATCCATGGATTCATTTACCAAGTCCACTTCTTAGGTTCTTGTTTCAGATCAATTTTATCGCCATTAACATTGTTTTCGTCGCTTACGATTTGTATGCCAGTTGTAGATTAGTGAAGTTCAATAGTCACATGATTGTGGTGTATCTGCTGTGGTAAAATAGATTGTGATCAATATATTTACAATTTCTATATTCCACAATTGGTTTTCTTCCCTAAATCACACATACATATTTTCATTAATGGTTATTGTGCAAACTTTATTTGTGTTTCATATATATCATGAGAGCCTCGTCGATTACGAATCCTTTTCCATAATCACATTCCACAACTTTGATGCTTATTGCAATACTTAGTTTAGGTGTTGATCGAAGCAGAATGGAAATCTGATGCAATCCATTATATCGACTTATGGAGTAAAGGAAATTGCCGATATGGTCCTATAAATTGGGTCGAAGTTGTTATTTGGTCCTCGAAAGTTTAAGAATTGCAAATAAGTCCCCAAAATTGGACAATAGTCGCTAATTAGTCCAAAAATTGACGTAGGCGTTAGACTTAACTATAATGGTACAATTGGAGAGGACAAAAGTTCCGTTAAATTTTAACACCTATATCAGTTTTTTGACTAGGTTACAGTGTTTGTCCAATTTCGAGGATTAATTTGTAGGATCATATGGATGGAGTATGGTAGAACTTAGCAGAAAGTGATGATGGAACAATTTTTCTGGTTGTGTGAATGCAGCTTCTGCTGGATGAAAGTTTTAGATATTTGAAACTGGACTAACAGATCCTTAAACAATTTAGAACAAGTTAAAAATTATCTTACAATCTGTTTTTTTATTGTTTCATAATGATTATTACATGAGCCTCATAAATTAAAACAATTGATAAAGAACAGTCCATCTGTATATAATGAAGATAAAAATATATAATCTACATGTATTTTTTTAATTTAATTATGCAACATTCTTGACTTCTTCCTTGGCCTCCTCAACCTTCACTTCTTCAGCAGGCTTTGCCTCCTCCTCGGCTGCAGGCTTTGCCGCCTCCTCAGCTGCAGGCTTTGCCGCCTCCTCGGCTACTTTCTCCACCTTAGGTTCCTCTGATAAATCTACCAAAGGGGCTTCTGTCTTAGCTTCAGTTTCCTACAATTATTCATCACATCATAAGAGACAATTCTTGGACAAAAATATGTATTATGCGGAGGCAAATAAAGAGTAGATTGCCGAAATGATTTTAGGAAGTCAAAGTGGGTCAAAGTTGTCATTTGGTATTCGAAAGTGCAAAACTTGCAAATTAGCCATCAAAATTGGACAAAAGTTACAACTTAGTCCAAATATTGACAAAGCTGTTAAAATTGAACTTAACCTTTGTCCCCGGAAATGGAGACAAATTTCATAATTTCAGTTAAAGTTTGACACCTCCGTTAATTATTAGACTAATTCACAATTCTTGTCCAATTTTGAAATCTAAAGTACAATTTTTCAACTTTCGAGAGCTAAATGCTAATTTTAACCCACTTTTTAGAACTATATCAACAATCTCTTCGACAAACACACATGAATATATTTTTTTGGGTAGGAGTAAGTGATTTAAGTTTATAAAATCATAAATATTTGAAATCAAAATTTAGAAAGTCAATATGACAAAATCAGAAATTGGATACTACTATTATTTTAAACGTGGAAGGAGTTGTAAAGTTTAAAAGCAAATTTTGGCACATTTTAGGTGTACATTAACGGTCAAATGCCCGAACCCCTTGTAGTCCCTCCATCATTCAAAATAAATCATTCAACAAATGAACGTATGTGAAAATAAAACAACATATATATATATTTAACTTGGTGGATAATTATTTCATAATAACTTGTAAAAAGGGATCGACATGCAACTTTGATGGATAATTATTTAATTTCATATTAACGTAGTAAGAAGGACATGCAAGAAATTGATTCACGATATAGAACATGTGGATAAAGAGTAATTACTTGAGGGGCGACTTCAGCCTCGACGGGGGCGGGGGCGGGGGCCTCGACAGGGGCGGGTGCCTTGGTGTCCAAATCCTTAGGCTTGCTAGCACAGGCACCCATATCGATTGGTAGAAGGGATAGGAAGGTTGAAGGAGGCTTTGATAATGGCTTAGTATGTAAACAAATGTGTGATATTTTATGGCGAGGCTGAGTTGAAATGAAGACAAGAAAATGAATTATATAGATGATAAAAGCAAGGCTTAATCACTAATAACGTTGGATGGACAAGAGAGGTTGTCTCTATTTCCAGCGATTTTTGACCTGTTAAATTTAATGATTAGTGTGTGGACTTGTCTTATTTCTGTTTGTGGACAATCAATTTATTGTTTTGGTCTTATTGAAAAAACATTCTCCAAACTTTGGCTTATAGATATTACAAATTTGATGATGCCATTTTTGTGGAGTAACCAAGTATATGGTAGGCACGATATTTAATGAAATTGATTTGGGACAACAAAAATAGTGAAAAGATTCGGTGCATCAATACTTCGGTGCACCCGGTGCATCAAGTACCCATTTAAAGGTTTTATGTGGGTACTGTACCCACTTGAAACTTCATCATTGGTACTTGTACCCAAATTGTACTATAACAATGGTACAATACCACATATTTATCAATCCAAAATAAATATGTGGTATTGTACCATTGTTATAGTACAATTTGGGTACAAGTACCAATGATGAAGTTTCAAGTGGGTACAGTACCCACGTAAAACCTTTAAATGGGTACTTGATGCACCGGGTGCACCGAATTATTGATGCACCGAATCCGGACTCCAAAAATATGGCTGGCATGTGTGTTGGTTTTGGCCTGGGATCATCACAATGTCATGTTCTTTGTTTTCATGCTTAAAATTGTACCTAATAATTGAGTCAATCAGATAGCCTAGTGGAAAGGCTCTTACTAGTGATCACAAGGTCATAGTTAAGTTCGAAATTCACCTCATCGCTAATTGACAACAAAAATCTGTACCTAATAAATAATAATATTACCGATTACTTTCATAAAGCTAAATAATATACTCCAACTTATCATGATTCAAGCATAACTCCATGTCTTCATATTAGATGAAGTGTCATGCAAATGGGGTAATTGTCAAAATTGTCTAACAAATGAGTTATCGTTGTATTTTGATTCCCATAAGTAGCACCGATGTCCAAATGTTCCAATTAAAACGTATAGCAGGTATGGAAGGAAATGGTTTCTAAATTGACGATTCAGTTAATTGTTAACGATTTTAACTTACTTTTGTGTAACACTTTTTTAATTTTGATAAGTATTTGAGACAAGTAATGATATTCTAAGCTTTATGTAATCTTCTCCACATTCCTACCCTCGCTCCTCCTACCGAAACTAACTAAAAAATAAGGGGTTGAATTTATATTTTTGCCAAAAACTATTCATTAAATTTGAATTCTAACATCAAAATACACTTAATTTTTTTATCCGTGAACAATTAATGGAATCGTAATTTAGAGATTATTTCTACACATGATACACACTCATAGAGACCATTTTGTACATCAATACTATTTATTAGGACTAAAGTACAATAATGACTCATTTACTAAGATTATTTCGATAATCACCTTTCTCCAAATTGTAAGAAAAAAACCAAAACAGTTGATTTGTAATATGAAAGCAACAATAGTTAAATCCGTTATAACGATAGGTACTAACGTAGACAAGAAGCCGGCTTATTCTAACGTTTTGTGTTTCACCATTGCATGAGAATATGAGATCATAAAAGCTTCGAAAAGAACAACTATATTACCTTTTGGATGTTGTATAATGTAGGTGAAGCCACTATTAAACAATTTTGATTTTTCCAAAAGTTACTAGTTTGTTGTTAGTTGTAACATTGCTTAGCCAAAATAATGAAATAATTGAAATATTCCCTAGTTGTATTACTTGGATGATTGTATACCTTTGCATTGCAAGTTTGCACTATATCTTTTTTTCTTGGAAAATAATGATGTTGTCCCTAAATTGGAACTTCCTAAACTACTAGCCTTAAAAACAAGGGGATCGGGTAGAGTTGTGCATGAGCCAAGCTAAACTTCGAGTCTACTTAATACTAGCTCGTTAATATATATGATATTAGTATTATTTTGATAAATTTAGTTATATTGTAGCTTGTTATTCATTTTCTAAATAAATTATCTCGCAACTTGCCTTAATTTTCTATGAGTCGATTTGTGTGAGCCGCTCAGTTCATGGACAACTCTAATTGCATGTTAATGATTTTATTTATGTTACTACATGTTAATTAATTTCATTATTTGTAATGATTTTATTTATTTTATTTAATTATTTAAGTAAAATATTTTTTGTTGATCCGTTGAACTTAAAATTTTAAGGCGAGTTAGCTTGTCGGGCATAATTGGAGAATGACGTGGTTCGATAAAAGTCAAGAACTTATTTAGTTTTGAGTCGAGCAAAAAGTTATTGAGATCGGTATGCTCCGCTCGTGTACGGCTGTAGAGAGAGTGCGACTCATGATACGTGGGGCCAAGGACGGATTTATATAGAAGCGTGCTACCTCTTTATTTTGGCCTATAAAATTACTATTTTACCCTTCATTCAAGATTATTATTTTATCCTTTATATGAGAATTATTGTTATATTCTTATTAAATTACTACCAATCTAAAATTACATAGATTATAGCTAGATATATTAGTACAATAGAGTTTATTTGAAAGACATACATCAGTTTATTTTATTATTTGCCAATCAACTTTCATATAAATTTGGAAGACATACATGATACAATAGTACAAGTTTATTTTATTATTTGCCAATCAAATTCCATATAAGTTTATTTATTTATATTATTTATCACTAGATTAACTACTGTGCTCATTAAATTTATTAGCCTACTAGTAACTTGATGTTTGGGCAACACTGATGTTATTAGAGAAAGGGTTCAATTTTATTTGTTAAACATTGAATTTTGTGTATTGTAGTTAGTTATATTGATGCAATATTTTCTTTATTTTTAACTTATTATTCTAATATTGTAAGAAGTCGTCTTCGCAACCGAATGTGTGATGATGAACGATAACTTGGTGTTTATACTGAAAAAGATATATTCAATTGTGTGTCAAATGAAGCTATCACACAGAGGTTTCAAAGAATGACAAAGCGCCGTGGTTAATTATAATTTGAACTTTTTGATATCCGTATCATACCTTTTTGTATTGATTTTTAGATTTTTTAATGGTTTTATATTTTAATAATTATGCTACCCTTACATTAGTTTCTGCGTCCAAAAAACAAATTAATCTTACTCGTATTATTTTTCAATGAAATCCAGGTCGTTTTGATGGTTTACCTACTTTAACAGCTACTCTACAATTATTCCTTCCCACTTTCGATTTCCCACCTCGCAATTTCCCCTTTATGCTTTTCTTCCTCATAAAAAATAACAATTCTCCAATTAACTGCAAAACCCCCAAATTCTTCATCAATTAGGGCATTCAATTTCCCAAATTAGGCCCCAATTTATCCTGAATTTCTCCAAATTGGGCGAGCTTTCGTAAAGCTCGCCAAAATCCTAAAGAGAATGCCTCAATTCAACAAACCACAATTCCAATTTATCATCACAATCCTCCTTTTGATCTCCACCGTCCGATCAAACCCTAACCCCCTCCGATTACCGTCTGATCAAGACAACGCCGATTTATGCCCTCTAGGTGTATCGGAGACCCAGAATTCGTGCCCCGTGAAGTGCTTCAGACCCGACCCGGTATGCGGTGTGGATGGGGTGACGTATTGGTGTGGATGTGCTGACGCCCATTGTGCCGGTGCACGAGTTGAAAAGATGGGGTTCTGTGAGGTGGGTAATGGTGGTTCGGGTCCAGTTTCTGGTCAGGCCTTCTTGTTGGTTCATATTATTTGGCTTATCTTGCTCGGGATTTTCGTACTCTTTGGGTTTCTTTAATTGGTTCGAATTTTATCGATGTTTCCGTTGAGGTTAGGTTCTTGTTGATTGGCATTGATCATTGGAGTTGTTAATTGACATTGATTGTTCGATTTATCTTATGTTGAGATTTGTATATGGGAGTATGTAATTCGGTTTTCTTATATGTACGAGGGTATATAATTCGATTGATTCATTTAACTACCGACTGAACTTTTCGATTACTATTTAAGGAACTTTAATATATCTGTTTGTAAATTATAGTACAATTTAGTTTATGTACAATTCATTTGTTTTCAATTGTTTACCTCATTTCCTTGTGTGAAGAATATTGTCGAGATGCTATATGAGTATACTAGAAGAGAATTTAGTTGATGCAGCACTGTCGTGATACCTTTTTGTCCATAGAACATATAATGCAGTAGGTCATGAATATAAACGAAGCTCCAGAAATTCAATTCAGTCGTTTTATAGAAAAGTCATGCTCCCAATTTACTAAGAGTAGATTGTTTTTAAATGCGACTCCTTTGGAGTTATGAGTATATTCATGGTTGTTCTCGACACAAAAATGTATGGTTCGAGTAGATGAGCTTCATTTCCTGATTTCATTGTAGTTTTACTTGTCTGCAACATGACGAGAATTAGGAGTGGGATATAGAGCTATATTATAGTGGCACATTATCTCGAGAAACCTCTTCAAGTTGCTACTGTTGATCTTTTTTGTAAGGTTGTACTAAGCAAACTTAACCAATGATTGATGCTTTCCCCCTCTTTATGATCTATTTTCATTTTTCTGTTACTTTATCCACTGGTACGGTTTATATTTCAATACATCTATTTTATGATTGATGAAACCTCTCTATTGTTCAGTCCACTTGTGTATGCTTGTCTCTTAACTTCCACAGGCTTTGGTTTTCATAATCCGATTAAAAAATTAGGTGGTCATGTTTCAGTGTGTTAATTATTGATAATAGATATCAAATTATAAATGCTAACTGGCCACCCCTGCACAGCATTGTTATCACTCCAGGTGAGTGAGCCTGTAAATGATGCCTCTGTCCTGGAGTGAGGTTTTGATGAACGCAAGAGTGCTACAGAATGTGGTGCTCGTTGTAATGTAATTGAATTTGCCGTCATCTCTTCATAAGATTGTAGAGCTCATACATTAATCACAAGGTATATGTTTAACATGCCAGCCGGGCTGGGAAGAGAAAAGAAGAGAAGAGAAGGAGAAAGGTGAGGTCTTCTTACTAGTGGAGAGAAATAATGCGCAGAATGGTGTGTGTAGTTTGGTAAGAAGGCACAAAAGGGGTGGGTTGTTCATAGGGTAGAAGTGCTCTGCTTAGGCAAGGGTGTTGACTTTCCCCTCTACCAGAACCAATATCTGTTTTACCCACCACCAAATTAGGGTTTCACAGTTACTCTTTACTTCCCAACTCGTGATCTGTTAAAGCTTAGAAGTCCACCAACTACTGAATAAAATTATCGACCTACACCCCCCCGCCCACCCTTACCCCTTGGCTACGAACAATTTAGCTTTTATCTACTTGATATATTTGTTTTTGGTTTCAAGTTAAGCTCTCTAATAAGGCAAGGGATATGTTTTATTCAAAATCAGGTGCCACATGAACTACTAGTCCTCTGCCACTTGATTTGGTAGCTTTGATTTTGTGAACTGGGATGGATAAGCACACGTACTATTTGTTATTGTAAGGTTGATTATGATTAACGATAATTTAGGCTTGTATTTGCTATGCTTGAGAGATAACTTACAAAGAGAAAGATTCCAACTTCACCATTCTAACACTTGTGGATGCTCGGGTGATGATAAAACGAGCGTTACTTCGAAGTTCTACTGCGAACATGTTCAATGGTTGCAATGTTGCTGCGAAAATTATTTTTGAAAGTCCATATGGCTTATTCTTTTTTAATATGCCTTTGATAATATGCCTTTGATAGAAGAAGGATACATGAATAGATCTGATGAATATTGAATCAAACCTGCAAAACAGCATGGGGTAATTGGATGTTACCAATAATCTTCTTGCAATAAATTTCTGAGATGATGATTTTAACATTTCACTCGTTCATGCTCCACTATGATGTTCTTGAAGGAAAGCTTCAAAAATTACTCAGGCCATTGTAGAGCTGTGAACACATAATATGCTCATCTCGCGACTTACCTCATTTGTGTACTTCAAGGTAAGGGTGTGTGGGGTTGGTAGAATGACGATTTCATCTTTTTGTGAACATATAATACATGAGTCGAGACTTGAGTTCATGAGTGAGACTTTTTTTTTGTTATTGAAATTGTGGAACTTGATGAATTTATGGGTATTAATTTACCATAGGTGAAATGGGTGAAAATTTTCACTTTATCTCTCGCTTATTTGATTATTTTGGCCAACAATTGGTGAAAATTTATACTAAATTATATTTCATTTTTTTTTTAATTGAGTGATGCTTTTTTTTTTTGTTATTGAAATTGTGGAACTTGATAAATTTATGAGTATTAATTTACCATAGGTGAAATTCGGAAATTTTTTTACTTTATCTCCCTTATTTGATCATTTTGGCCAACAGTTGGTGAAAATTTCTACTAAATTATACTTCATTTTTTTGAATTGTCCTTCTAACTCTTTTTCACGTCTATTATAAAACAATGACATTTCAATATTTCATACATATATTGGTATTGTATATGATTTAAGAGGAAAGACCCATCAAATATTACTTTGAAAATATAAAAAGATTTACTCATAAAATAAAAGTCTAAAACATCACTAACAAACGAAACCAGCATTTTTTTCATAATTTATAAATATATACATGTAGATGAAAAACTAAACGAGAATAATCTAAAAATAATAGGAGTAACTACTATTTGTATCTTAATATATTTATTGACTATTGTATATGGCCTAAAAGGGTAAAATATAAACCGTAAAATTAATGTCATTTGTCTTGAATAACAAGTGACTTGCTCAAAGGTTCAACATTCTGCTAATATATTACTCCAATTCCAATCACTTTTCATGATTCATTTGAAGTAAACCAATTTCATTAAGATATAAAAAAGATGAACATGTTGAGATCAAGCCACTCAAACAACTCATCTCCAACCCTCAAATTTCTTCCAGAAACATCTCTACCACTCCTCCGCCACTTCTCAGCCACCCTGCTTTCTCCAGCTCCGCCGTACGCCACTTCCGTGCTGGTCGGGATCCTAGTGTCAGGTATTACCGTAATGTTCATTGACTCATTGATGGGGTGCTGTTTGTCAAGGTATTAATTTATGATTTTTTATTGAACACAATGGGGTTTAAGGATGTAGAGTATGAATTATGTTGAACTCTTTGCTTTGATAATTGAAGGTTGTGGATCCTAAGTTGGCCTCCTATGGAGTGGAGGATCCGATATATGCAGTGACTCAGCTTGCCCAGACTACTATGCGTAGTGAACTTGGTAAGGTAACTCTGGACAAGACCTTTGAGGAAAGGGACACACTCAGTTTTGGTATTAATAATATGAGAAATCAAATAAGACAAAAGATTTTATGTGGAAACTAAATAATCTACTTAATGAGGCGTAAAGTGGTAATGGGCTTTTTGAAATACATGATTTTCTTAATTGTAAGAATAATAATTAATATTGAGTATTTTTTTTAATTGGGTAATGCTAAATACGGTACCCTTATATGCAATACCCTATCAAAAATTACAAAAACTCCTTCCAAATTAGTGAGAACAAAAAAAATCAATTCTTTCTTATATTTCCCTTTCTCACTAACACCTCATTTATCATTAATGCCTCTCTAAAACTCAAACTTTTTTATTTCCCATAACAAACCTGGAAGCGTTAATTTTATTATTGATGCACCATTGTACATGGTGTTCATAATAATAACAAAGGTTTGTATACTTTAGTAAACATAATTTTAAAAAAAACCAATAAATTCTTTAATATATGAACAAATATCTTGTTTAACGAGTATTCCAGTAAGTACTTGACAATTTGGCATTATCATTTTTGTACATCTGCAACTAATAATCGAGAACTATATGATAAAATAAATAAGCAATAAAAAATTTATTGCTCCTCTCAATGTTGTTGAAAAAAAACTGAAAATTTGCGTAAAATATTGACAAGGGTTCGAATTCCCCTTGGCATTCATTATAACTTTTTTTCTTCCTCACATACCAAAATAGATACACGGGCTTAAATCAGTTGGTGGGCTTCCTCACACATACACACACCAAAATAGAACCCCTTTCTTTCTCTTATAAATGTCTAAATCACTCCCAATTTTATCATAATTCCAACAACCAAGGAGCAAGGTACATTCTCTTTAAATATGCTTTTGTTTTTACTTTTTAGTTAAATTATTAAAGAACCTCCCTAATAATATTCATATGAAGTATACAAAAACAATTTGATTAAGTACCAAATGTTGAACATTACAAACGTTTTGTGTCTAAATGCATATAAGTTAATGATCCAATTATGTAATATTCAATCACTTTCGATTTTTTATTGTTTTCAACTCCATTATGTCAGAAGCCTCATTCACATGTATATTTTGAATGGTTGAGTTGTTTATTCTATATATTATCTTTCACTACTAACAATAAATTGCTACCATCTTTAGTTAACATAAATCTAATGGACTAAGTTATTACAAAACATATATGGAATGTATGTCATTATATAAACACTGAGCATTTAGTACGGAATCCTTAAAACCCTTCTTAACTATACTATAGAATGAAAATTAATAACCAAGATGCTTTATCAACATTCCTAACATAATACCGCCCGCCAACATTCCTAACATAATGACATACATTTTATATATATTTTGTAATAACTTAGTCCATTAGATTTATGTTAACTAAAGATGGTAGCAATTTATTGTTAGTAGTGAAAGATAATATATAGAATAAACAACTCAACCATTCAAAATATACATGTGAATGAGGCTTCTGACATAATGGAGTTGAAAACAATAACAAATCGAAAGTGATTGAATATTACATAATTGGATCATTAACTTATATGCATTTAGACACAAAACGTTTGTAATGTTCAACATTTGGTACTTAATCAAATTGTTTTTGTATACTTCATATGAATATTATTAGGGAGGTTCTTTAATAATTTAACTAAAAAGTAAAAACAAAAGCATATTTAAAGAGAATGTACCTTGATGTTTGGTTGTTGGAATTATAATAAAATTGGGAGTGATTTAGACATTTATAAGGGAAAGAAAGGGGTTCTATTTTGGTGTGTGTATGTGTGAGGAAGCCCACCAACTGATTTAAGCCCGTGTATCTATTTTGGTATGTGAGGAAGAAAATAAGTTAAAATGAATGCCAAGGGGTATTCGAACCCTCATCAATATTTTACGCAAATTTTCAGTTTTTTTTCAACAACATTGGGAGGAGCAATAAATTTTTTATTGCTTATTTATTTTATCATATAGTTCTCGATTATTAGTTGCAGATGTACAAAAATGATAATGCCAAATTGTCAAGTACTTACTGGAATACTCGTTAAATAAGATATTTGTTCATATATTAAAGAATTTATTGGTTTTTTTTAAAAATTATTTTTACTAAAGTACACAAATCTCTGTTATTATTATGAACACCATGTACAATAGTGCATCAATAATAAAATTAAAGCTTCCAGATTTGTTATGGGAAATGAGAAAGTTCGAGTTTTAGAGAGGCATTAATGATAAATGAGATGTTAGTGAGAAAGAAAAATCTGAGAAATGAATTGAATTTTTTTGTTCTCACTAATTTGGAAGGAGTTTTTTGTAATTTTTGATAGGGTATTGTATATAAGGATACCGTATTTAGCATTACCCAACTAAAAAAAATACTCCATATTAATTATTATTCCTACAATTAAGGAGATCATATATTTTAAAAAAAAATTAAGTAAATTATTTACTTTCCACATAAAATCTTTTGTCTTATTTGATTTCTCATAATATTAATACAAAGAATTAGACAATTTAATGTTCCACCAATCAATTCAAATTTATAAATTTCATAATATTTCAAGATCCAAAAGAATATATATATATATATATATATATATATATATATATATATATATAACTGCTGAAATAGATGTTGTTATGAAAATATAGAAACTAAAAAAGTTTGATCATCGTATTGTAATAATAACTAGTGGTTTTGAGCACAGTCTCGCCTGTGCAATAATTTTATTTTTTCGTAATAATTTTTCAACAGTTGAAATTATAATTCATTGTTATAAAAGCATAAAACAAAAAGATAATTGCATATGATCTAAAATTGTCACTATTATTTTTAAAATATTGAACAATTAATACAAAATAAATACTTACTTATAAAAATATTATTAAATATATCTGCATAAATAAATAAAACATATATATAATTAAAATATGTTGGACAATATAAAGAGTTATTTATAAAAACATGACTAAACATATATGTTTATATAAAATGGATGAAATGGTAGTTATTTTTAAATTTAAAAATGGACACATGTCAAAATTTAGTTGTGCCACATGGATAGCCTAGTTAATCTCTTAGGCTTCACCAAATAAACTCTTCCCATATTATAGTATAGATTTAATCATATGGTTTTCAATTTAGATATCAATTGAAAGACTTGACTTAAAGATGAGGCACCTCATGAGGCACGGGTGGTGAAAAATACAGGAATTCTTTTTTCTTTTCTTTTTTAAATTGACGATGGGGTGAGTTAAGGGAGAATTATACTTAAACTTACAAAACACGATTTAAAACATAAATATTTATTATTCTATATACGAAAAAATTATAAAAGGGTAATATTTCAAAAATATATATTGAGACGAATCTAACAAGGTCCCACAAGACTATATTATTTCTTATCATTTAATGAGAATTCATGATTAAATTTTGTAATATTTGACTAACAAAATTCAAAATGTGACAATCTTTTAGGGACGGAGGGAGTAAATTTTTTTGCATTGATTGAGGATGATGTTGAGACAACTATTGGATTCAAGATTTCGTTTGAAGTTTACTTTTTCCAGGAATTGAATAACATTTAACTTGGAACATTCTGTTTCTTTCTAGTTTCTTGTGTGTACGTGCAATTTGTTATGGATACCATATGAAGTATACAAAAACAATTTGATCAAGTACAAAGGTTGAACATTGCAAACTTTTTTTTGTCTAATACAAGTATACATTAAATGTGAAGGTAATTCATAAAAGTTAATGATCCAATTATGTAATATTCTATCACATGTTCGAATTTTTATTGTTTTCAACTCCATCATAGGAGTATGTCAGAAGCCTCATTAGTCATTCCCATGTATATTAAGGAAAAAATGATATATTGAGTTATTATAAGCAAATAAAGATATTAAGGAAAATATGGTATATTGTACATTAGTTTAGTTAATAGTTTATGTAAAAATATATTTTGGATATTATTGAAATGTCTAGAAATACACTCTTTTTGGGAATGCCTGAAATATTCATGACGCGGAGTCCTCTCTAGAAATTCTCTCTAGAGTTTTCCTCTCACTGGCTCTTGTCTAGTGTATTTTGTTCAAGCTTTCAAATTATTTCAAATTTGTTTCAAATTTTTTCAAACATTTCCTCTTCCTTTCTCGATCTCATTACCAATTGATCTGCTTTCCTTTTGGCTCTTCATCAATTAGGAGGATTTGGTGGAATTGATTTCAATGTCGGAATCCCGCAATATACAGTTGCTCCCCAGATTTCGTCCCCTAAATCACCTCCTCTTTTCGTGGGGGCTTTTACTAAGTTTGACTATGGCCTTCACATTCCTGATTACTCTCTATTGGCGATGGCTTTTCTCCACTATAAATAGGAGCACTTTTCCACATCTTTATCATCCCATACATCATCCTTTCTACCTATACGGTTCACTAAACCATCGGCTTAAAGTTTCCTTTTATTTTTGGTTTTTATCCTATTCCCACAAATCTGCTTTCCACATGGACGCTGATAGTCTGAGGCTTTTAGTTCAGGCAAATCAAGAGGAGGACGTGGAACTCACTATCCCCTTGTCTGGCTACGACCTCATATCCGGGGTTGTGGAAGGAGAAGCTAGTCTCTACATCCAGATCTACGGATTCCGTACCGGGTTTATTAGCCTTCAGGGATTTCAAAGCGCCATGTCGAAAGCGTGGAATTGTGAAGATCTCAGGGTATCAAGAGTTGAAGGGGCTCTCTTACATGTTTACTTCCCCACTATTGAGAAGCGAAAACGGATCTACGATGCAGGGCCATGGTGCTACGAAAACAATTTGCTCCTTCTAAAGGAATGGTCTCAAGGAGTCGATCCAAAGACTCTTGAATTTGCGGAATGTAAGTTTTGGATCCACGTCAGCGGGATGGCTGGTGAGTTTTTCACAAAGGAAGTAGCCAGAAAGTGTGTGGGATCCCTTATGCAAAGTGATGTGGTTGAGATTCGTAGGGATAAGATGGGGAGAAAGTTCTTCCGGATAAGGGCCACGATCACGGTGAAGCGCCCTTTGCGCCGTACACTCTCTTTTGATGTGGACGGCCGCACCATGAAGGGCAAAATGGCGTATGAAAGACTACCAATTATCTGTTTTCACTGTGGATATATTGGGCATTTAATTAGACAATGCCCCCTAGTATCGGAAGGGGTGGACCCTCGTACGAGAGCAACTTTTGGCTCGGAAATCAAGGCGTCTACTGAACGCTCATGGCTGGAATACAAGATCGATGAACTAAGCTTACAGGAGGAGGAGGATGATTGGCAGCTGCCAAAGGACTCGTCTACACTGCTAGACCGGGAAAGGGAGGCTGCCATTAGTGCACAGCCAGTGCCAGTTATAGAGAAATCACCTGCAAGGGAAGGTAAGGCTGTTATGCTAGGGGTCGGGGACACGCCCCCTGGACCGAATTACCCTCCTGGGTTCGAACCAAAAGGAGACCCAATTAGTGTGGGACGCGATCAGACTCTACCAGGACTTCATTCGGTGTATGATAACACTGTATTTGAAGGGGAAAATGGACTGGCAATCGGAGGAGAGCAGGAGAATGATGTTTTATTGAAAGTGCTGGACAAAGGGAAAGCTATAGCCAAAGACTTTGTCCCCAATTTTGAGGAGGGGGGTAACGCCCATGGCTTACTGCAAACATTGAAATTCTTTGATTTCACTAGTGTCGCGCCAGATAACAAGAGTATCCATTTGAAGGATAAGGATATTAGGAGTGCAAAGACACCGAAGAATAGGCTTAAAACTGCAAAGCTTACTCCTTCGGTTAAGAAAAGACAGCATCCCTATGATCAGGGACCTTGGATTGAAGCAATGAGCAAGAAGGCTTCCCTTTCCGACGAAGGATTGGATGACTTCTCCCACATTGAGGAAACGGCTGAGGCTGCTGAGCAGCCCAGCCGAGAGACATGAGTTGCCTAGCTTGGAACTGCCGAGGATTAGGTAATTCTCGCGCAGTTCGTTCTCTAGTGAGCTTGGTCAAAGCTCATACACCAGTATGTCTCTTTTTAATTGAAACAAAGCTTTACACTAAGGAGTTCGAGATCATCAAGCGTAAAACCAAACTTCCAAATGGTCTCATTGTGGAGCCAAAGGGGCGTCGAGGAGGGCTAGCCTTGTTGTGGCAAAGGGATCTGGAAGTTGAGATCCTCTCCTACTCGTCACACCACATAGAAGCAGTTTTAAGTCAAGACGCTCTCAAATGGCGACTAATTGGTTTCTATGGACACCATGAAGTTGGCAGAAGAAAGATGTCTTGGAACCTCATGAGGATTTTGAACTCTACAGTTGATTTACCTTCTTTGTATTTAGGAGATTTTAATGAAGTATTATGTAATTCAGAAAATGTATCCCAACGACGTCAGAGACCACAATGGCAAATGGAAAATTTCCGCCAAGTGGTACATGACTGTGGGCTTATTGATATTGGCTTTTCTGGTTTCCCTTATACGTGGTGCAATAATTATATTTCCCCCTTCTCTACTAGGGCTAGATTGGATAGAGGCTTGGCCACTGGTAGTTGGCAAACACTCTTCCCTCATGCTAAACTCACACATGGCTCTTCGAACACCTCTGATCACCTTCCCTTAATCCTGACCTTTGGGGACCCCTCCGATCAAAAAGTCATTAAACGACAATTCAAATTCGAGGAGGGTTGGTGTTTGTATAAAGAGAGTCAGGAGGTGGTGCAAACTGCCTGGAATTCAACAACTGATTCTGACCCAAGTCAACGTCTCCTCAATAGGATTCGGAAGACCCGCCTTGGATTACTAGAATGGAAGAGAAATACATTAGGGAATGTTCACATTTCAATCAAGGAAAAGCAACAACGTCTGGATGTACTCCAACAAGGCACTATTACGGACAGCTCCAAAAGAGAAGCTGTAGTCCTTGCTAAAGACATTGACAAGCTACGTGAAGTGAACGATATGTATTGGTGCCAGAGGTCAAAAGCCTTTTGGAGAGTTAAGGGTGACCAGAATACGGCCTTTTTCCATGCCTCCTCCACTCAAAGGAAAAAGGTGAGAATTATCTCAGCTTTGCAGGATGACAGCGGCCAATGGTGGCATAATAGGAAGGATATACACAAGCTAGCTGAGGACTTCTATGTGAAGCTGTTTACGTCACAATCAACAGGTTCTGAAATTGTTTTATCAGAACTTAGTGTGCCCTCCCTGTCAGCCATGGATATCACAGATCTGAACAGAGAGTTCACAGAGGAGGAGGTTAAGAAGTGTCTTTTTTCAATGCCGAGCGGTAAGGCTCCTGGACCAGATGGATTGCCAGCTAAGTTCTTTCAACACTACTGGGAAACTGTGGGAACAGATACCACCGAGGTTGCGTTGCAATATCTTAACGAAGGGAGATTCTTAAAGAAATTTAATTTCACGTTAATTTCTTTGATCCCAAAGGTAGATAAACCAACCACAATGACACAATTCCGTCCAATTGCACTATGCAATACAATGGCCAAAATTATTGGCAAATGTATTGCAAACAGACTCAAGGACTATCTGCCCAAGGTTATCTCGGAAACACAGAGTGCATTTGTACCTCAAAGGTCGATTACAGATAATGTATTGATGGCCTTCGAGGCACACCACCTAATCAAACATCGAACAGCCGGGAAAAAAGGCCTCATGTCAATAAAACTGGACATGGTTAAAGCCTATGATCGAATAGAGTGGCCTTTTCTCAAGGCTATGATGTTTCAACTGGGTTTTAGTGTAAAGTGGATATCCATGATTATGAATTACGTAGAATCGGTTACATATTCTTTGTTGGTTAATTCTGAACAAGTGGGATACATTAAACCGGGTCGTGGTTTAAGACAGGGTGACCCTCTTTCACCATATCTATTTATTATATGTGCAGAAGGGCTTATTTCTTTAATTAAGAAAGCTGTTCAAACAGGAGACCTGGCTGGGATCTCCCTTGGGCCGGGTACAACACCCATGTCGCATTTAATGTTTGCTGATGACACCCTCCTTCTGGGAAGGGCCACAACAGGGGAAGCACTTATCATCAGGAATATACTCAGGAGATACCAACACTGGTCAGGACAACTAGTTAGTGTCCAGAAATCCAGTGTTGTCTTTAGTCCAAATGTGGACTATGGTACCAGGAATGCAATTACCAACATCTTGGAGATGCCGGAGGTTGCCTCACACGGTACCTACCTTGGCCTCCCCACCACCCTTGGCTCTTCCAAGAAGGAAGTCTTTAACACTGTCATTAACAGAGCTAAAGCCAAAGTTGGTAATTGGAGTACAAGGCTTTTATCGAAAGCAGGTAAAGAGGTTTTCATTAAAGCAGTATTACAATCCGTCCCCACCTATGTCATGCAATGTTTCAAACTTCCTAAGAGTACATGTAATTCTCTAAACAAAATAATGGCTAATTTCTGGTGGGGAACAAATGAACACAAAAAAAAGATACATTGGTCATCATGGTCTTCTTTGTGTGAACCAAAGGACGGGGGTGGGCTGGGCTTCAGAGACACAGCTGACTTCAATGATGCTTTGCTCTGCAAGCAGGCCTGGAGGCTCATCACTAGCCCGGACAGCCCTCTTGCACAAGTATACAGGGCCCGCTATTACCAAGGAGGAGATTTCTGGTCGGCACAGTTAGGTATCAGGCCCAGCTACACATGGAGAAGTATCCTATCTGTCAGGGACATCATGAAAGAAGGCATCAGTTGGAACTTAGGCAATGGGCAAGCCATTCCTCTATGGGGTCACAAATGGGTCACTCATGGAACACACAGGCAAATCATCACCCCAATTGACGAAAGCTTAAATCAATTAAGAGTCCGAGATTTAATTGACAGAGAGTTTGAAACATGGAAAGGCGACCTCATCGACAATATTTTTTGCACACAGGATGCAACGGACATAATTGAGATGCAATTATCAGATCTAAATATTCAAGATAAACCTGTCTGGACAACGAACCCTCAAGGGACCTTTACGGTCAAACATGCATACGAGTTTATCAGGTCTAGGCGGCAAAGGCAAACAACTCATGGTCAAGCAACAAGTTTATCAGGGCAAATTTTTAATAACATGTGGAGACTAAAATTGCCACCAAAAATTAAACACTTTCTACATGGAACACTACTGAACAAACTTCCTACCACAGAGAACCTAGCAAGGAGAAGCATTCAAGTAGACAATCCATGTTGCTTCTGTGACAGTCAAACAGAGGACATATTGCATGTGTTTAGCAAGTGTCGATTCATAAAAACAGTAGTGGATCAGTTGGGAATCAGATCTATTACAGAGGAGTACGATTCTTTCAAGGATTTATATAAACACTTCCAGCAAACTCTACCACAGGATCTATTTCAAAAATGGATCATATGTATATGGGACACATGGCATCAGAGAAATCTCAAGGTTCATGGAGAAGAACATAGAAATCCAACAGAAGTAGCAAGTTTTGGAACCTTTTACCTGGAGTCACACAAAGCTGCTCCAGAGCTACTGAGAGACATCCAGCCACCACCTCGAGCTTAAGCCCCGATTATCGCCGTCTGCAACATCCCTCTCTTCAGATCCGGTAATGCATGGCTTTGATCTCTGCGTTTTAAAGTCATCATTAGAGTATTGAAGGGATGGAGGTGCGATTTAGGACGACGGGGGTATCTAAGGCGAGGAAGAATAGTCAGATTTGGAGAATCAAGTTCTGGAGAATGAATATTAGGTACAAAGGAAAAGAACATGAGACGTCTGAGTAGAGGAGTTTCGAGGAAAAGACTTTTCGTCTTTCTCAAGACCTCTCATATTCCTCAGGTGTTGAAGACATAAATGAAGTGCTTAAGCTTCAATTAGGGTTTGATTTGCTCATTTATAGAGGGTCTGAAGCCCATTTTCAAGGGTTTTGAAATGAGTCGGATTTGACTCATGCTAGCAGGCTTTGACTAGCATATGGGCTTAACCCAGCCCATAGTGTTTTGTAGACACTAGGTTCTGGACTTTGGTCCTTTCATTGTATTTCCGTCTTTTTTTTGTCTTCTTATTAATAAAAATCATCGCTAATTTCCAAAAAAAAGAAATACACTCTTTTTGGATTGTAGGAAGTTTGACTTATCACTCACTTATGTGATAACACTTTCTTATGTGATAACACTTTGATAACAAAGGACAATTTAGGCATTATACAATCATTTATTCCAACAAATTATTTTAGAAAAATTTCTTCCCCCTTAACACAATTCACACGCACCATACACACCCTTCATTCCCACTCCCACTCCCCCAAATTATGCAACAATTAATTCTTGTCTATAATTCAACCAATTTTCTTGACCACACAAATTAAATGGACAAATAGATTGAATTGATTCTCAATTATGAAACAACCATTAAAAATCCTACCAAAATACTCTCATTCACGAAGAAAAGGCTTAGAAAAAAATGTCATCGACGTACATGTAGATGATTAACTTTCTCATAAGAAAATGTCATTTCCCAAATCAATTGACAATCATGTCGACATGCATGTTATGTCGATTGAATCATTTAAAAAAAAAATATTATTTTATATATTAATAATATTCAAATATTTTTTGTTACCATATATATTTATTTACACATATACCTTGGGTCATATTATTAAAAATAATAATTTTATTCTTATAAAATCATAATGTCTAATATTTTAAAAACAAAATTAATTTTGTATTACATACTATCATCTAGTATTATCAATTACTAATGACATCATTGTACATATCCATGTCATTCTCACAATCTACGAAAATACAATTACACATTACTTCACAGGCATGCCAAAAAGGTACATTAGTAATTGACAAAAACAGATATAATATAATATAGAGAAAAATATGAAAACAAACGTGACTTAATCGTTCGTGGGAGTAAAATATGGAAACAATTAAAGAGAGTAAAATCTATAATCAATTAAAAGGGAAAAAATACGGAAGTAAATGTTGCAAAATGGTTGCATTTAATTGGATATTAAATATGGAGTGTATTTCACACCACTATTAGGAGAGTGGTGCTTAATTTTCTCAGTAAAAAAAAAAAAAAAAAAAATCAGATTTTCCCTTCCACATTTACCCTCATTCAATCTCAGCCACAAGATCAAAACTGCCTAAAACACACTAATCGAACGGTCAGCACGATAACACATTTGAGTTATCACATAAGAAAAAACTCGTTACCACTAATCCACCCCCATTACCACTGATTCCCCTCAAATTTTCTTCCCTCCAAATAGGAGTAGAATCATATTTTTAATTATATTTTATCTCATTTTCCCTGATTCTCCTAGTTCATAATTATTGTACGCAAACAACAATAAAATATATTTTCTCTGATTTTCTACTAATTCCCTTCCATTAGAATAATTTTAAGAAATTCTCCGCCTTGTGATTCACCCGATCCAAACACACTATTAGGCATATAAAGTATCTTCTGTGGCGTGAGGTGTGGACTACAAAACCTATAAATAGTTTCTTCGCCCTCTTCTGTGGCCTGAGGTGTGGACTACAAATCATATAAAATCAAGGTATGTTGCTATGTATAGTTAACTATATCGTAATCTATTCTTCATGATATTGACAGCTATAATTAGTTACCATAAAATGGAGGTTATTTTGTATTATTAACTCTTAATGTTGAGTTAGTTATTTTCTAATCAGAATTTTAGAAATTATCGTATGCTAGTTTGGTTGTCTAAATCTGTTTTTGAATTGTCAGACACAAAAATCACTGATAAGATGAAATCGAAAGAAGCGAGCTCTAGAGGATTAGTTTGTCCTGGGGAACAAGAGATTGTCTTTCAACCTCGTCCGAGGAAACCAGTTCTAGGTATACGTTTTAATAAGTAGCCTTGTTTTCATAAGTTTGTCTACATTAAAAGAATCTACAAGTTAGACGTGTTCAACAAGTTTCGAAAACTTCTATTCGATTCCGCTGTAATCATATACATTTGTAATTTTTTCATTTTTTTCTTCTTATTTTTTCATGAAATTCGATTTTTGAACCTTTTGAATTTGAACAGTCCAACTTCCATTTTTGCGAATCGATATTCATGATGAAGTTGAGTATAGTTTGGGTCGTTTGCAGCCATATTTGCTGTTTGTTTCGATTTGAAGATCTTTTCATCTGAACAGGTTTAGATGTTCTATTATCTTCAGGATAATGTCTTACATATTAAAGTCGGCATGAATGTTGTGTCTGTAGGATATTCTTCCCCGTGGGACAGTGTTTCTCCTTCTCCAACTATAATACGTGCATCTGGATCAGCAGTTAGATCTGCAGGTTCTCGATATGGCACGAGGTCTTGTTCACAAGCATACTCTTCAAATGGTGCAGAGTTGCCTGAGGTATTTTTAGTTCATCTTAATCTGCATGTATGTATGTATTTATATCTTGCACCGACATTAGTAATCCCCATTTTATTTGGCCTCCACAGTTAAGCTTCTGTGCTCATGTCTTCTTAAGAGAGTTTCATTTTGTTTCTTATCATGTCCTTTTAATATGTTTGCGGTGTAGGATGGCTACAGTGATGGACATTCCTCCAAAAATAACAATCATGAGATGTCAGAAAATACTCACGTAGAGATGGATCGGACCTGGTAACGTTTGCTTTCATACTCAAAATGTTCAAGAATGTTTGGGTTTCATGATCTCTGAAAGGATTATACATGCAAAAGTGAGGAAGTCTTAGTGAGAGAACCAATAGTGTCTTGCCAGAAATTTCGTCATTCCTAGAATCGGAGTTACCCAAAGTTTATTTTTCATTAAAGACACTCATCAAGTTCCTGAAACCAGTGTTACATTTCTAATGTCCTTGATTATCATGGGACAACTATTAGTTATTTCTTGAAGCACTCGCTTGTGATAATTTTTTCCTTCAACGCTCAAAATTATATGATTGTGGTATGTAGGTATGATAGAGAAGAAGGCAACACCATGTTTGATGCTGATAGCTCCTCATTTTCGTTTGGGGATGAGGTTGCTTTGCAGAAAAGAGAAGCTGAGCTAGCAAAAAGACTGGTAAGTTTGAGGTACTGAAAACCTTGTATCCCAATACTCTGTACGTAAGCTTTATTAATATGCCTGATAGTCTATTGTGTTAGCCTATATGACAACCTAAGAGGGGGGGTGAATTAGGTTATAGCGGAATTATAGCCAATTTTCGGATTAATAAAATTATTAATATCGAAACCCCAAATTAACCTCTTTTACCGAATGTGTGATCACTTATGATATATTACGGCACAATCAAATCTATCAACGCACGTAATACATATTATGGAAACCTAGCAATTCTAGCATATAATAAATTATAAACGAGAAAGTAAAGAGTAAGGATAGAGATGCAAACTCGACAAAGCGTGTACCGAGGTTCGCTAATCTACTCCTCGACCCAAGGCTTCCCACCTTTAGGCTTTCTCTAGAATCCACTAGTCGGTACTTCTTCGAAAGTTGGTGAAGTCCAAACCAACATACAACTCTTAGTATCCTACTAAGAACCCAAGCCGCAACCTAGGATTTCGTCCCTATCAAGTCGGAGATGCAACTCCACTACCTCGAGCACTCTATGTCCTATTGCTTGAGCACTAGCCTCAACACTACGGCAATCTCCCCGATTCCTAGCTTGAGTAAGTCTCACAACACCTCGGACCCTCAAGCCTCTAGTATGAAGATCAAATCCTAACTTAATGGGATATCTCTTTATAATATAGAGATGAATGTTTTTATCCCAATTCAAATGCTCCTCAATGAGCTACAATGGGATTACAATGTATAGCACAAACTTACAACTCCTTAATTGAGTGGATGTGAATTTGAAGCTTGTATGAACTCCTTGAATGAGTGGATATGAAGTTGAATCTTGTTTTCTCTCTTGAGCAATTCAACAAACACCTTGAATGCTCCTTCTTAAACACAAACTCTAGATATAAAACTTAACCTCAATCCTAGATTAAAGTATACAATGATAATCAAACTTGAAGCTTAATCTAGGAGAGTATTTGTGTTTGAATGAGAGATTTTAGCCTTGGAAAGATATGAAAACGTTTGTAGAAGGCATGGGATGTAATGGGGTTGAATGGGGTTGAAATAGGCTTGATTTGGAGCTTAAACGGTCATAAAACGGCTATTTTCGAACCCCATCGTGAGGCCCATCGTGACACAAAGGTCCCGATGCATCTCACGATCAACCTACTGGAAGATTTTGGGCTCCCATCGTGATACCCATCGTGATACCCATTCTCACGATGGGTCTCACGATGACGATCTCGGAGGACGATGGAAAATCTTAAAACTTCATTTCCCGCTTCGTTAAGACTCCGATTTTGATGATTCAAAATGCGTTGGAAAGCTCTTTTCATCCTCTTTAATAAAATGTATTCAAACCTCAGTTTTGTAAACATTTAGATTTTTAAAACTGTTCTTTTGACAAAACATACATAAAATCGTTAAAACACTTATCGTCGTTTTGTCAAAAATGATTTGGAAAATATCTCTCAAATATAATGCTTCAACTAAGATTATTCAAGAGACTTTAAACTATGATTGAAGGCTAAATTTTACCTTTGTATGTGCTAGTGATCCATAGCTCCTTCGATTGAAATCTTGATCGCTCTTGAATATCTTTGAGCTTCTTTCTTCGTTGTCCTTCGTGACCGGTGAATGATCGACTCTTAGTTTGGTCTTCATTCTTTTCTTTAAGCTTCTTTTGTCTTCAATGACTAGTGTGTAGTTGATTCTTTTTCTTCATCACCACACTTGATCGCTTGTGTTCATTTGTTGTTGTCCTTCCGTGGCAAGTGAATGTCGACTCATTATCTTGGTCGTCATTCTTTTCTTTAAGCTTCTTCAATTCCTCAATGACTAGTGTATGGTTGATTCTATTCTTCACACCACACTTAAGAAATTGTAAGTCCAAGTTGTATTTTGTTATTATCAAAATAGAAAAGTCGGATAATCACATATCGACTAACTCTTCATTTTGACAATAGCAAAATACCTTATGTATGAGGGGTATAAGAATAATGGCAAAGTTGAATCACCCTCATCATAAGCATCAACATGTTCATGTATAAAATATAACTTAAGCATAAGACATGTAGCATGAATGAGAAACATACCGACCATATAATTAGATCAATATATGTTTGGTGCGTTGATTCTCATTTTCTTTTCTTCAATAAAGCTTGGTCCTTTTGACCGGTGTGGTTGACCTTTCATCATTGTCACCACATATATCCTTTGAGTAGCTTTATATAAATATCACGGCAAGCATTCATCGCATATAGAATGTCAATAATCTTGTGCTTGCTAGATATGGTTTTAACATGGCTATGAAATAAATCATTTAAGTAAACATGTTAGATAGTAAATCAATGTTTAAGTCATCATTAAAACAAGGTGTTTACGGACTCATAGTCCAACATATTGTTTGTAGAGAATCTTTGTAAATTGTAATGTCATGACAACTGAAGAAAATCTACTTTCCAATACGAAATTAGATAGTGCTTGTTTCATTAGTGTAATGCCATTCAAAAAAATTAATGGCTGTTGCAAAGATGTCATTTCATAGGGTCAATTCATGTGGAAGTAGGAAATTGTCAATCAGTAGGTTCCATCTATTCATCATGCTAACAAACGCAGCGCAAATGCTTGTGATCATGGAGATGCATAGAAATTTTATGTGAGATGAATCAAATCTGAAACTTTTGTCTATCATACATGGCTTTCTTATTAACATTAGGTACAATTGAAACGCAGCGCAATTGAATTTTAGCTTTTTAGATGAACATGTTTTGCGTGCGTATGTCCACCACTCCAGCTCTTCCTGTAAACCTCAATAATAGAAATATCAAACTATGTTTATGTGTTTTTTCCATTGTTATTTTTCTTCCATTGAATGTGTTACATATGGAACCGAGCGTTGATCATCTGAACTATCTTCATTTCATACATGTGTGTGTGGTTTGCCACCCATTTTACACATCACTAGCTTAAACCTTCCTAGAACCATTATACTACACTTTAAAGTTCCATGTTCTGCCGCAAGGGCCTGTACCACGATGTTGATTTATTTTATCCCAAAAGCCATATATTTGTAACAGTTTACTTTCCAACACATTGAATAATACTTGCCACTATGAGTGAGATTGTTGTTTCCATTGAAGGATTGATGTTTTAACAATTCAATCGCAAACTGCTAGTTACTTCATACTACATCATTGACTTATAAATTGCAGTTTTTGTGACATTACCTGTGAACTATACTGTCCTTGAATTGGCTTTATTATTTCTTTGCTGGCAAGGTGGTCTAGACATAGGTTATGCATACATGGATTCATTTATGTCTGTAATTAGTTCCGACTGGTATAACACTCACGTATTTGGGGATGCAACACACAAAATAGTGCAATAAGTAGCCAGTGCAATAACTGGCAAAAAATCATAAGATTAGCAGATGAGCATAATTTGTCTTTTTGTTAGTAATTTTTCTATTCTCCAGCTCACATCAATTACTCTTAACATGCCAAAATTTCTGTCATTCGATTGATTTCTGTTTATTGTCTATAAGCAATTGCATTGGCACTATATCTCCATGGGGGAGGCTGCTAAAAGAATAAAGACAAATAATAGCATGTATTTCAATCAACTTTCAATGTTTGTTGTGCCTCAGAAGCAAAGCTAGCTCTTGTATACTTGTATTTAATTCTGTAGAGTTGAATTATTGGTACCTTCTTGATTGCATGTGCTCTGGATTTCAGGCTCATAGAGATGGAAGCAAAATGTCCCTTGTCCAGACCAAAAAGTTATCTCAACTCGCTGCTGATAATGCTCAGTGGGAGGACCGCCAACTCCTTAGGTCTGGTGCTGTTAGAAGTACTGAGTTTCAGACTGGGTTTGACGATGAGGAGGAGAGAAAAGTTATTCTTCTCGTTCATGGTAATGGTGCTGTCGTAACTTTTATGAACAAGCATTAATGTAATGCTTTCATAATAGAGGCAAATCTTCATACTTGCTCTAACTTGATGATATAATTTCATGTCAGATACAAGACCCCCTTTCTTGGATGGGAGCATCATTTTCACCAGGCAGGTTGACCCAATTATGCCTTTAAAAGACCCCACATCAGACATGGCAATAATATCACGCAAAGGATCTGCCCTTGTAAGGGAAATTCGTGAAAAACAAAACACGAACAAATCGAGACAAAGGTTTTGGGAGCTAGCAGGCTCAAAACTTGGTGAAATTCTCGGTGTTGAGAAGTCAGCAGAACAGGTATGTCTCCTCAAGAAGAATCAAGTTTACTATAATCAGCAAGAGAAAAAAGATCAGCAACCTAAGCTTTTCGGCTGTTTGATTCTAGATTGATGCGGATACTGCTGTGGTGGGAGAAGATGGAGAAGTTGACTTCAAAAATGATTCCAAGTTTTCCCAACATTTGGAAGAGGCTGAAGCAGTAAGCGTCTTTGCAAAGTCAAAGACGTTAGCACACCAAAGGCAGTATTTACCAATTTTCTCTGTCCGTGAGGAACTGCTGCAGGTTAATTCTCTTCCTTTTCCTTTTAGCCATCTTTTTTGTCTACACCTGTTCAGATTGGATGAACAAAAGCTGTTGAATTGAGATTTCCATTATAACTAAGGATTTTTGTGGTTCCGGAGGGTCCAACTACTAGTGAACCAGAAACTGAGAGCGTTCACCCCCTTTCCGCTTATATCTGATGCATCTGCCTTCTACATGGTTATGTTCACTTGAAAACCACAATGTGGATCCATTTTGGTTTCTATTTCAGATTTCACAAAACACTATTGAGCTATGTTTTTCGTGTCCTTAGTGATTTTAATAATTCTCTTAATACTTGTTATGTCTGCATTCATTCTTACGGAGTTCGTGGGTACTAGTGCAGTCTGATAATAGAAGCAACAAAAGTTCTATGTTAGTTTTTGTACTAGCTTCTTCCTTCCACATTAAAAAGTTCATATTTACATCTTCCTCTTGACAATTAGCATTATAAGTAATGAGGAAGGTTACAAGTTTCTTTTGCATTGATTCTGACTATATTTCTATGGAATAGGTTATTCGTGAAAATCAGGTGGTGGTGGTTGTTGGAGAAACTGGTTCGGGGAAGACCACACAACTTACACAGGTATGTTTTAAATGTCTTCTGTTGCTTTTTGGTGTTGTTTTAATATCACATGTGTAATATAATGGGCATGGTTGACGTTTTATAGTATCTGCATGAAGATGGTTATACAACTAACGGCATTGTTGGCTGTACACAACCAAGGCGTGTAGCTGCAATGAGTGTTGCCAAAAGAGTCAGCGAGGAGATGGTAACAAAGCTTGGTGATAAAGTCGGGTATGCTATCCGGTTTGAAGATGTAACGGGAGACAATACCGTAATTAAGGTAATTTTCTTAGGTAGTCTTATAACAATCAGTTTCTGATGTTTTGCTTGAGGGCTTCTTTCTTTACCTGTCATTGGTTTTATTCCTGTCACCCTTTTGTAGTGTTTAATTTATTCTGGTTTTTCGTTCATAAATATTATAATACACTTGTTATCAAGAAATTCAGATTTTTAGTTTTCTACGTTAATTATATGGTTAATAAATTAGGAATTGCTTAAGGCAACATACTGATCTTCAATCTGCAATACTTCCATCAACCATCATTATCCAAGTGAGATATATCTTGCTAGATTGGCTTACTTATTAATGATTGATTCTTTGCAGTACATGACTGATGGTGTACTTTTGCGGGAGACATTGAAGGATTCCGATCTTGAAAAGTATAGGTACATACACTTTTCTTTCTCATGTTTTCATGATTACATTACATTATATTGTTAATTATCATCATCACACAACCTTTTATATTCATTAAAAAGGTTACTTATATTGCTGGTGTAGTGTTGTCATAATGGATGAGGCGCACGAGAGATCTCTGAACACAGATGTTCTGTTTGGAATCCTTAAGAAAGTTGTGGCTCGCCGTCGTGATTTTAAGCTTATTGTGACGTCTGCTACTCTCAATGCTGAGAAGTTCTCACATTTCTTCGGAACTGCCCCCATATTTCACATCCCTGGAAGGACATTTCCTGTTAAGCACTTCTATAGTAAGACGCCTTGCGAAGATTATGTTGAAGCTGCTGTCAAGCAGGCGATGACAATCCATATCACTGGTGCACCAGGAGATATACTTATCTTTATGACCGGTCAAGATGAGATTGAAGCAACTTGTTTCGCCCTTTCTGAACGTATGGAACAGCTTATGTCGTCGGTTAATAAGTCAGTACCAAAACTCCTAATTCTCCCGATTTACTCTCAGCTGCCAGCTGACTTGCAAGCCAAAATATTTCAGAAGGCCGAAGAGGGTGCGCGAAAGTGTATAGTTGCTACTAACATTGCGGAGACATCTTTAACGGTGGATGGAATATTTCATGTTATTGACACTGGCTATGGTAAGATGAAAGTCTACAACCCACGTATGTGTATGGATGCTTTGCAAGTTTTTCCAATTAGTCGCGCTGCTGCTGACCAGCGTGCTGGACGAGCTGGTAGAACTGGGCCTGGTACTTGTTACCGGCTTTACACTGAGACTGCATACTCAGATGAAATGTTAGCCAGTCCCGTACCTGAAATTCAGAGGACTAACTTAGGCAATGTGGTTCTGCTGTTGAAGTCTCTCAAAATTGAGAATCTACTGGACTTCGATTTCATGGATCCACCGCCTCAAGAGAACATTCTGAATTCGATGTACCAGTTGTGGGTATTGGGGGCACTCGATAAGTTAGGGAATATAACTGATCATGGGTTGAAGATGGTAAAGTTTCCTCTGGATCCTACACTTGCTAAAATGTTATTGATGGGCCAGCAACTAAAGTGTCTTAAGGAGGTTTTGGTTATCGTGTCTATGCTCTCTGTGCCCTCAGTTTTCTTTAGGCCTAAGGGCAGGGAGGAGGAGAGCGATGCTGCAAGGGAAAAGTTTTGTGTGCCCGAATCGGATCATCTCACTCTTCTTAATGTCTACCAGCAATGGGAAGCTAATAAATATCGAGGTGATTGGTGTAATGATCATTTCCTGCAGGTTAAGGGTCTACGAAAAGCAAGAGAAGTGAGATCCCAGCTATTAAATATATTGGAGGAGACATTGAAGGAGAGATCGGGAGATAAGTTTTCAAGAGATAAGTTTTCACTTTCCTCTTGTGGTCCCTATTGGGATACTGTTAGAAAAGCAATTTGTTCTGCATATTTTCATAATTCAGCAAGACTGAAAGGAGGAATTGGTGAATATATCAATTGTCGAAGTGGGACGCCATGCCACTTGCATCCTAGCAGTGCATTATATGGTTTGGGCTACACCCCTGATTATGTAGTGTACCACGAGTTGCTTTTAACCACGAAAGAGTATATGCAATGTGCGACATCAGTGGAGCCTCAATGGCTCGCTGAACTAGGACCCATGTTCTTCTCGGTGAAGGACTCAGATACGTTTTTGCTGGAGCAAAGAAAGAAACAGAGGCAAGAACAAACAACAATGGACGAACAAATGGACGACTTGAGGACGTCCCAAAGTATGCAGAAAAGGAAACTCAAGGAGAACGAGACAGAAACGAGAGGCAAGACACAGCAACAAATTTCAATGCCTGGCTTCAAGAATGATTCTTGTGCCCATTTCAGACCTCATAGGAGGAGTAAGCTTGGTTTGTAGCACGTTATAAGAGAGAAATTTAGCAAAATACCATGGTCAACGCATGGTATTTGCTTTATTGACCAAATGTAAATTAAATTGGAGTTTAGCACATTTCACACGTGAACTGACTATTTTGCCCTTAATGAAAATTGATGGCATTAAACAAGTTTTTTGGGCTCAAATGGCTATTATAATCTATTATATTACGTTGTAATCACTTTAAATCTACAACAAATTGGACACATTGAATACAACCATAAAAATTGGATTAATATATTAAAATTAGTACAAAGCACAATGCATAATACTTCATTATACTTCAAATTGATGTTACAAAGTTCAACCCAACAACCATTGATTTGATATATATTACTAATAAATTTTACTAATACATTTGAAGACTAAAAGAACTATGCAAAATAAATAAATAAAAGCAAATTTATATTCTTCAACATAAATCCTTTATCCATTGTCCATTCGCGTTACTTTAGAACTTGAATTCTCTAATTCTTCAACCTGAAATAGTTAAACAAATTACATGAATTGTAACAACAAAAAAAGTACATATATTATAATTTGTATACTCCATTATACTTCATTATAATGTATTATAATCAATTATACGTAATTATACAGTGTTATCCTTATCAAAAAACGAGACTATATCAACATAATACCCTCAAGATTCGAACTTTTATTACAAAACAACATCAAATCTTCAAATCATATACATGTAACATACATAAAACATAAATTCATAGTTTAAACATTATCTAAACTCAAAATCTTGTGTTCAACTTAAAAAAAAAATCAATTTTTGTTCAAAAAACAACATTAAAGTACCAAAAGAACAAACTTTACACATATATCTATACTTTTTAGTGCAAAATTACCCACATATTCATAAAAATCTTAGAAAAGATTCAAACTTTTGTAGGAAAGATTCAAACTTTGTGGAAAAGATTCAAACTTTTGTTCAAAAACCTTCAAATAACATAAACACAATACATATAAAATATAAATTTAATTAACAACATGAGTTTAACTCAACTAAATTGAAAAAACGTGATTTGACTCTACTAAATTGAAAAAGATTGAAACTTTTGTTAAAAAACCTTCAAATAACAAAAAAACAATACACATAAAATATATAACTAATTGAAAACGTGATTTTAAATCGACTCTATTCAAGAAACGGGATTTTAACCCAACTAAATTGAAAAAGATTCAAACTTTTGTAAAAAAGAACAACTTTAAAGGAGCAAAAACAAATAAGTAGAAAGTGAAGATGACGATTCCGGTGAAGAGGTGGTCGGTGGAGTGTGCGTTGAGAAGAAAAGAGAAAGTGAGATGGAGTGAGATGAATATAGAGTACAATGAGATGAATAGAGTGTGAAATGAAGAGAAATAGTGTGAGGAAGAAGATAGAATGATAGTATTTATAGTAGATATTTGTAAGGGCAAAATAGTCAGTTCACGTGTGAAATGTGCTAAACTCTAATTTAATTTACATTTGGTCAATAAAACAAATACCATGCGTTGACCATGGTATTTTGCTAAATTTCTCCGTTATAAGATCCTTCATTTCTTTTAATAAGTTCGATTCTCTAGTATAAAAGAGCAGAGTACAGAAAAAGAAAAGGAAACTAAAAGAAAGGTCATCTTAGTTAGTTCATCATCAATTCGTCCTTCGTCCATCATCATTAGTTTGCGAAAACTACATATTAAGTTTTTGAAATTGTAACAAAAATAAAATTGCGAGCTAACAAATATAAAAAATCTCATCTGCACGAAACATATTGTTAATTCATTTGGCTATCATGCATTTACGGTATGGTTGATGAATGTCAAATGACCTAAATAACTCAGAATTCATTAGTTCATGACATGACATTATGACAATATTTTAACGAGTCCCACACCCTGCTCTCAAGTACACGAAGAACACCATGTTGTTGATTGTTATTGTAAATGTGATATTGGCGATTCTCTATAGACTATAATGCCCTTAATAACGTTTGCAGCTTGATAGGGATGAGTTTAACAATTTACTAAAGGGACTTTTAAGATAATTTAAAATTGTAGTAATTTAATTATATTTGATAAATCAAGTGTAATTTGGTTAACTTAGGGTAGTGTTACATTAACAGTAGTTAATGAGGTGCAACTTCTTAGCTAAGTAAAGCCACATAGGAGATTAAAGCTAATTAATTAATATGATTAAGCTACTGTCATATAAAGTGGATAATTCTACAATGCTTAAGTTCTAACTTGAGGAGGATGACGCATATTTGTACTCATCCACATACATATGTCACTCGTAAAGTCGACAGTAAACTTTAATTAGCTAAATCACCTAAAAATTAATCCAAAGTTTTTAACCTAATGATACGATATGTAGCTTCTTGTTAAGAGGTGTCAGGTCCGATTCTCGCAAAAGAGTAAATTTATTTAAACACATTTTAGTGTTGCCAACGATCTCTAGCACCGGAAGCGAAGTTCAAGTAGCTAACTTGTATCGTTTGAGACAAACTAAAATTATTTAAATTAGTTCGATAAATATAAAGAGGTTAAGTTTTTAATTTGGTTGATTGAAACTTTAAACAATCGGCACATGCAAGCCAAACACACGTTAATTAGATCTATGCAAAAAAGCCATATGTGGAAAGTAAATAAATTAAACTAATTAATCAACTACTTTTATGTTGCTTTTTATTATTAATTTGTGATCATGCACATGCATGCTTTATTATCAACTTAGAGTAGTGTATATATAGCTAGATTGGTTAGAAATACATCCTCAATTGAAGCCAATATATAATATTAAGTTTTAAGTTAATGGGAGATTTGCAAATTGTTCTTGCAAGCAACAATGTTGTGGAGCCACAATTTGTGGAGTTAAGGGTTCCTCTTTATTCATATGGTTGTGAGAAAAAGGTTAAGAAGGCTTTATCCCATCTCAAAGGTACAATATCTTTCAATTTATCATAACGCTGGTTTTAAGAACGAGTGATTTTGTCTGTGCCCGTATTATTTCCTAGCTAATATTAGCGCGGACAACTAATGTGTTCTCGAATTTTATTTCTCGAGTTTTGAGTATTGTTGAATTAAACAGGAATATATTCTGTGAATGTTGATTTCCATGAGCAGAAGGTGACAGTGTGGGGAATTTGCAATAAGTTTGATGTGTTGGATACAATTAGGAACAAAAGAAAAGGGGCTCAATTTTGGAATACAGAGGACCAGCTTCAACAGAACAACTTAACACAATCGAAGGCAGAACATGTTAGTAATAATCCATCATTGTCCGAATCTGCCAAACCAAAGCGCTCGATTTCGGCCCCGCCTTTGGCTCTGATTCGAGCTCGATCGTTAAGCTGGAAAGCTTTGAAGAAGGCATTCGTTCGTTCCTACTCGTTTTCTTAGTCATTGTTGTTATCATTAGCAGAATGTTCATCTTGAATGCTTAGACGTGAGTAAGTGGTTCGATATGATCCATGCATCTTTGATGTAAATATATATTGTGTTTGAGCATTTTAGCCTTCAAATAGTTGAGGTCACTATTAAGGCTAACTACGTAATCTCAGACTTGGTCGAATTTTTCTAGGCATTATGTATGGAAATTGTAGTGTTCGTGAAAAAGGAATTCCCAAGGCAATAAGTTCATTAAGTTTAATCGTTATATGTTGGGATCACGTGATACATAATGTATCTCATTTTTTGTTCATTAAGTTAAACCGTTATATGTTGGGATCACCTAGGGCAGTTATTGGTCTGAGAAAACCGAGATCCACCCGATACCCGGTCCGAAATTTCCGGCCCGTTTATTCACCCGGTAAGATAACGGTCCGGAAACGGGTAGAAAAACTGGTACCCGATAAGTTACTCGATAAAGTACCCGATAGAGTATATAATAACAAATCATATGTTAATTTTCAGATGTTATATTATTTATTTTAACTTTTTTAAAGGATTTTTGCATTAAATTTATTTTTGTCAGATATAGTCGGAACCGATCCAGACCGTATCAATCTGATAAGTTATTGGATAGGTAGCATCTAAAAAATATACCCGATATAGTTATTAGCCCGAATCGGGTAGAACCGGTAACCAAATAGTCTGATTCCCGGGAGACTGAATATCCAAATCGGACCGAACCGATAACAACACTAATATCACCTGATAAAGTTTTCAACTTCTTTCGATAAATTTTATATGAATTTGATAAAGAAATTCAAGAAACATTATAACAATCTTTTAGTTAGGCACTAGGATAATCGGTCGGCAATTAATTTGGACAATTACTTTTTCAACAAAACCCACACTAATTGACTTGTAAATTAAGAAGTAGTTAATGGCACACTTGGCTCCTCCAATAAAGTCACATTTTCCAGAATCTATACACCACTTTCATCCAATGAGGTGAGGTTATAGCTCCAAAAACATACAAAATATAATCTCTAGAGTTATTCAAACTAATATTTAGTGCCAATTAGATGGGTTTGAAGTATAGTGATAATATGCCAAAGCAACTCATGGTTATTTAGGTGGGAACGTGTCAGTTGTAGATGGCAACCAAAAGGCGAGTTTAGCCGACCCCCATCCCCATCTCATCTCTTTTTTTCTTTCCAAAAGTTATTGAAGTTCGATTCAAATAATTTAGTGACATCTGAAAATATCGAAAAATCAAAATTATCGATATTCGTTCTCACCTATTCTATCCAAATAGCGGCACCGGACGATGGAAAGTTGCGCACTCAATTTCCAGCCTAATCATCACATTTTGCGACAAAACTACCATAACAATAAGTCAATAACGAACCATTGCACTACTTTTTGGTTTTCGTAAAGCATTTGATTAATAATTTACATCCAAATTAGTGATAATTAGGTCGAAAATCATTGTTGTTTTTCGAATAGTAGAAATTGTAATGATAATTACCATTTGCCTCCCATGTGATTGAATCACCAGAGAAATCAATAATCCGCTCAAACGTCATAATCAACATCATATTGTATCGCACATCATTTCATTGAAAATCGGCCATCATTATCTACAAAGTACGCATTTTATTTAGTAATAAAATTACAATTTTTGCCTCCAACTAAACTCTTTCACGATAATACCTTTAAATGAAAGAGGAGCAAAATAATAATTTCACTTCAAAAATTTATAGTTTTGATGTGTATAATGTATTAGCTTACTACTATATCTCAGATTCAATAGTACAAAAAAATATTTCAACATGATAAATTTAAGACCGAACATAACAGCTTACAGATTACGCTTAACTAAATAAATAACTATACATGATTAAATAAAATTTAATAACAAAAAAGTCGAGATCATAATAATATTTGATCATAAGATTGACTATTCCGTCAACTCGGTTGTAATAAATTGGCATATTGTACGTACACTTTTGTCATCGATTACCTAACATATGCATATTAATCCTCAACGCTTGGCCCACCTCTTGTTTTATTATTAGTACCTCTCTACTTATTTCCAAATCAAAAAAAATCTCTATCCATAAGAAACTCAACCTCAACAAAATATATCTCATATCATCAGAATTGGGGCAAATTTACATTAAAAAAAAAGATGATAAAAGTTGGGGTAATTGTTGAATTGTTGGAAGAATACAGGTGGGTGATGGCAAGAATAATGAGAGAACAGCTAGTTGTTCAAAGGCAGAGACCTTCATCTTCAAGAACAAGAATACCTCATTCTTCATTCATGCTTTATTTCTAAGCAAGAAAGATGATAAAGATTTTATTTCTTTATCTTAATTCTTAATATAACCTACATTTCATTATTTACTTTTTTGTATTTTTGCTTTATAGTATAAGTTCATTAGTTAAATCAATTCAGGTATATATATTATATATATGTGTGTGTTCCCATTCCTCTGTAAGGAAATTGAGGTTAACTATATAGTCTATATATTGGACATTTGGTTGAACATGTTGTTGGTTGTTCCCAATATTTTATCTTTTTACTTTCTTTTGTTCGGTTTTACTTATCGTCTAGCACAATTTTTTGTTTGAGCTTTATAAAATTGTACTTTATAAATGAGCTTTTTACTATTTTTTGTTATGAAATTATCAACTAACAAATGATATAAATTCAAATAGTTGTTACTTTTTATGTTTTGCTATAATTTTTAATTACTTTTTATTTTTCACTAATTTAGTTGAAATAAAGAGCAAAAATGAATGGACGACATAATTTTATTGTAATAAATTGAAGTTGATTAAGGTCTATTACCACATAAGTACATCGTTAATCCTATACTCCCTTCGTTTCTTTTTATTTGATTGTTTGGAGAAAAAGTACCTTATTAAGAGATTGTGAAAAATTACATTGGAATTGTAAAAAGGTGCATTGGAATTGTAAAATGTGTATTGGAATTGTAAAAAGATGCATTGGAATTGTAAAAAATTGCATTGAAATTGTAAACAATCAAATATTTTGAAACAAGAAAAAAGCTCCAAACAATCAAATAAAAAGAAACGAAAGGAACATCAATTAATAATGAGGAAATAATTCAAGATTTTATATTTTTACTGAATCACCCTGAAGTCTCCATTAACTACATGACTTATTTGGAGATTATACGTTTGATATTGTACCAGAAAAATGTATGTGTGACCCAAAATATACATAATATTTTACATTAGTAATTAAAAATATATAAAATCATATTAGATATTGACTGAATTTTTTTACAGTAACAAACATTAGTGATCAACTAAATTATTTGCTCGTTATTTTATTTTGTCTAGATCCGACATTTCTGTGAGAAATCACGCAAATCACGTGATATTAAAATAAATCTGACAAGCTCCTTAAATTTAGCATATCACTGAACCAGACTACACTAACCAAGAAATCTAGTCTTATTTGCATTACAAGGTCAAAAGAAATCTAATGAGCTCCCATAAATCAACCACATTTTTTACCTATTTTTGAAGGGTATTCATCAATTATTCATATATAACTACCCTTTTCACAACAAAAATTGTGCTACCATTCAAGCCCATCCCTCTAGGATGAACTTCTCAATATCCCAATCTTTTTCCTAATTTACCCTCCATATGCAACTCAAATTTGCTACATCAAGAGCCAAGAATGCAAGCGGAACTGGACAACTGTTTTGGTGCATAGAGCTATCATCATGAGGGTAAATCTGGAATGAGTTAAGGACGGTGTAATTTAGGCGAGATTTGTTTGATGCACCCATTACATTTAGTAATAAGAGGTATTTGATTGGTGAAATTAAGATCGTCTTTTTTTGAAATATCATTTTCTTAGGATTAAAGTATTTTTAGGATGATTAAAGTGGTTTATTGTTATGATTTGTTAGTCTTCCCTATCTACACAATGTTTATGGGGACGATTAGCAAAACGTACTAATAAATTAACCAATTAATCATCCTAAAAATGCTTTAATCCTATAAAATGATATTTGATAAAAAGACGATTTTAATTTTATCGATTAAATACCTGAGTAGACTAAGATGTAATGGATGCGTCAAACAGATTTGGGGTTTGTTATATTGTTGTCTCGATTGTGGTTTTTTCCTTCTATTACAAATTAGATGAAAAATGCGATTATTTAGTTGTATCAAGTGTAAGTTTGTGATGTATTTATCATATGATGTATTACAAAATTGTTTAAGATTATACATTACTCTGAAAAGATTGGAGCGTAAATAAAACTTCCAAACTCTTGGATCTAATTTTCTTACCGAGGGCAGGTAATTATCAAGCCGGTATTTTAGATTAGCACAACCTTATGCTCGTACTTATTTGATTGACTATGAAACGGTTTATTTTGCCAAGTATTTAAGTCGGGTACTCGAGCATATAACGGGTATCCGATTCGCTGTCAACACTAAATGGATCACATATTTAGGCACAAAACAACCCACTACTGCATATATGAGTATATTACTTATTGAGCTTCGAGCACTAGCCAATGGCTCGAACTTGGGCTAACTCGAACTAAAAGAGATGCATGATTGATTCAGCTCAACTCGTTGACATTTAACCTTAGTTTGTATTATCAAATTATCATTAATTTTTGTACTTCCAAGCACTTCGACAAGATGCTCGAATTACTCATTCATGTTATAGTAATAGATCATAATATTCATATGATAATATCTTATATATAATATTGATGTTAAATAAAAACTATAACGAAATATTTTGTTGGTGATCATTTTAGAGTAATTAAAACATGTTGATATTAATACTTACTAATGTAGTTGATATATAATAGAATTTTAGTGTTAATATATCGTCACTCGACTTGTTTGGAAAATGGCAAACCTAACACAACTCGTTCTCTTTCAATAACGCGAGTGCAAACTATACGTTTTGCTCGTCACACCCATACTTGCTAATCTCGCCAAATTCCCCTGTTATATATACTCCCCCTAACTCGTTTAGACGATAGCCAATTAAAAGCTAAGGTATTCAGGCATGTTAAGATGAACGTGGAGTGTTTCTATCTCTTTGGGTTCCCTTGTGCTTAAATCTAATGCTCCCCAAACCAGAGGTCTTCGGAAGTCCTAACTCTGATATGTATACATCACATTTGCCCAGCAATTTAGGACCTGAGATTTTTGCTTCAGCACAGGAGATCGATCACACTGGTGTCAAGGCTGGTGATGACATTTGATTTATTGACGACGCAGGCAAGAGTGTCATGGAGCAAAGCCATCAAGGCCCTCGAGACTCACATCGGTGACATTGTCAGCTATCATGGAAATCACTACATCGGGTCGATTATATATAGTTAAACCGTAGAGTTGTGGGATGAAGAAATTGCAATTGTGGTACATTTCTTTTGGTGACAAACTCAATGCAAGGTGGTATATTTTCCCTTTTGGGATTCATATGTAGTTTGGAAGTAGTTTACACCAGAGTAACACCAACACACATAAATATGAAAATAAACCTACAGATACTTGATAGTTTATTCAGTTTATTGTACATAATCAAACCTATCATACTAAAATAAAGGAAGGAACCACCTTATTTATTTATTTCTAGTTCTCGGCCAATTAGTTGTTTGTCCTTCGAAAGTTTGAACTGTCGATTTTTTTATATTCTTTTATCGCTCCACTCCATCCCCGAAAATGACTATTCTACTGCCTCCCCTTTCATCCGCTTCTTCCTCACCTCGCCACCATCTCACACCCCCACCCCATCCCACCACCAGCATGACCATGACCATCCACCACTACCAACCACCCGTTAATCCTTTCTTCCCCACATCTTCTTCTTCTTCTTCATGAACATATTCAAACACAACAACCACCTCACCAATAGCCCATCCTATTCCCACCCCCAGGGGCAGACCTAGGGCAGGGGGCAGGGTGATGGTAGAGAGGCGAGAAAGAAGAAGATGAAGGGGAGGGAGTAGAATAGTCATTTCCATGGGAGGGGTAGTATTTTTGAGGGTAATATTGTTTAAAATTTGGAGCAAAAGGGTGCTATTCTACCACATTTCTAGTTCTCAAAGAGCTCCAAACAGTGTTCTTGATCCAGGTTCCTGCTCCAAAATTTCTTGTAGTACTCAGGGTAAGTATAATCCCTGTACACAGCTACTGATCCATTACCTATTAGTGGCTTGGGGGCGCTAATCAACGCTTCATCTGATGGGACGAGGAAGGAGGCTATTGACATTCTTGGCTTATCCGAATTCACAAGAGCTCTGTGCCACACACTCTTGTACTTCCCATTGCTCAGCGCCTGGAAAGGAGGAAATTCCACCATACACTAAATACATTGGCCTCTAATAAGTAAACAGAACAAAAAGAAGGCCGATGAATTAGTACCTGTATCTGATCGCCTATGTTAATGACAAACGCGCCTGGTCGAGGCTTAATTGACAACCATTTACCATCCTTGAGAACTTGAAGGCCAGCGACATCCAAATCTTGAAGAAGAATGGTGAGAGCGTTCGGGTCAGTATGGCCAGGCAAGCCATAAGTGAGTTCTGGTTGAGGACATGGAGGATAATAGTTGATGGCCATATGTTGTCCTTGTTCACCTAGGACATCTTTCATGCAATCTTTCTCCAGGCCTAAACTCTCCGATATCAATTCCTCCAATCGGAATCCTAGTTCTCGAACTTCCTGGCAATATTTGCTTACAACTTCCCTGGAAAATCCATTACACATTGTCATAAATGAACAATTAACACCTTTATAATTGTCATACATTTGCAAATGTAGAATCACATTTAACATGGAAGGTATACTCCTCAGTGTTCATAACACTTTACAATTAATTAATTAATTAACTTACCACATGTGAATGCTTTGGTATGTTTATCATGGTCTCATTCACTCAATCGACTTCCTAATATGATTAATTATGTTTATGCCGCTAACTTTTCTGCTTAGTCGACGAATTTGACTTATCGTTGACTTTTGTGGGGGCAAAATAGTCATTATCTCCTTTTTGAAATTGTAAGTATTCCCTACTTAAACAATCTAACAAACAATTATTGATTTAGTCATAAACAATCTAATAAACAATTATAAAGATAGTGAATTAAGTTGCAGTTCAGTTCAATTCTTGATAGTGTTATTGTTGCAAAGGACTAAAAAAAAGCTTCATAAATATTACTCTATTATATGATCTCCGCTAACAGAACATTAAACTTTGAACATAAATGAAAACCACTTTTGAGAACCATAATGACACACGATATCACTATTAGGGATTAATCAACTGTAATGTAACAAACTAATATGCCAATAATAACCTCAAGTTACTTTGTCGTCCGACTCTAAAGTTCGGTTAATCGGGATACAATATCGTAATATCGATGTCATTTTTATGACTAAATTATAATATTATGACAATAAAATCAATTGAAACTAAACTTTGACTTAGACCTACAATTTCGGACCGATGGACAATTTGTTCTACCTCTCAAATAGTGGCGATCTATATACATTCACGACTATTCAGTTGAACAATCACTTCTTTGAAAAGAATAAAAAAATTATATATGTATAAAGAAAGCATTAACGTAAAAAAGGTATGTAAATTTATATTTGAATATATATAACGGTTTTGAACAACTCCTCAAATATATGTCTATTTCAAACAGCCCTCCAAAACACCTAGATCCGCATTTGATAACTCATGTGGATTAATAGATGTGTAACATAGAATGTCGCACAAAAGTGTTACAGGTGATCCAAACTCACACATGCCGAAAAAGTTTTGGATGGACATGGCTACATGAACGGGTTGACTACATGAGTGCTGAATGAGTCAATATGGAGAAACGCGTAAGCCTCTTCCTTTCATTCCAACATGAGGATAATATTACCACGTACCATATTTCTACGGATAGTAAGTTGTCTAATAAGCTTGGAGAATCTAGAAGGAGTATCAAAATTGATTACTTATTGGCTATTGCACTTTTAGTCATCGTCAACTTTTATCTTCAATCACTAAACTTCTATCTTCAGCTATCCTCTGGATAATATTTTTGGTATAGAAAAGTTTGTGCATTGCAATTTGCAACTAGATTGAATACTGAAAATATTGGCTGGTTAATATTTCCATGCATCAGGTTCATCAAAGGGGTTTGAATGTAATATCTTATAAATTAAGGACCACGATGCAATTATCTATATAATTAAGGATCAAGCTACAATTATCTATATCTTTGTGGGTCAATTTACAAATTACATATATATTTATTACTTTTATTTTGGATTGATAAATATGTGGTATTGTACCATTGTTATAGTAGTATAAGTTGGGTACAAGTTATGTTGATATTGTTTTTTGTACCAATAATGAAGTTTCAAGTGGGTACAGTACCCACGTGAAACCTTTAAATGAGTACACTGATGAACCTGATGCATGGAATTATTGATGCACCGAAACCGGACTGGATTGGACATATACCAAGCCTGGATAATTGAGGCCAAAGAAATTAAATAATCCGCAGTAAGGTTTGACTAGGAGATTGTTTTCATTAATAATATGTTCAAACGCTTGAAATGTTATGTAAGTATTTTCCTTTTTAACAATGAACTGTGCATGTTTAAAGAAAAAAAAAACTAAAAAAGAATTATATACGTACTAAGCAAATTAAACCAACAAATTTTTTTACAAAATTCAATTAAAAATAAATAAATAGGAGTATATAGTTTTAGATCATATATATATAGATTTAATTTAAGATTACATACTATATTTACTTTTCGACAATATAATTTGCTTTCAGCTCGATTTTTCAGTTTTAAGCACATAATTTATTATTGTCTTTTAATATATTTTACACTTTCTTCCAATTTCTTTTTAATGTTTCTCAATCCTATTTTTATCTATTTTTATAATATTTGAACTTTAGTTCTTAACGTATAATAAAAGTTAACATTCTCTTTCAACCTTTAGTTAATCATTTCTTTTAAGGTATGTTACTTTTGACAAGATAACAATATGACGTAAAAAATATTGAGATGAATTCTTTAATTTTTTGTTTTTGAAAACGAGTTTATTATGATTTTGTATTTATAACTTCAAGAAAATATTAATTATCGAGTAATTGGATAAGCGCATAATAAAAATTATTATAAATGACCTGAAGGTTCTGGGATCAATCTCAACTCACTCCTAAAAAAGTTTCATAACTCTTTACGAAATTAAAAAATAAGCCGTTCCCTTTTCTTAAATTTTATCTGAGCCCCCATAATGTCAAGTAGGGGCGGCCCTAATATTTTTTAATGTGGTTCAGTTGAACCATAGAAAATATGTAAAGAATATGTATGTGATGAGGTAATGGATTTAATTAGCTCTTTCCAAATTGAATTCGTTTCTATTAATTTATAAGACGTAAGAAATCTATTTTAATAATTTATTAATTATAACATTAGACCTTGACACTTGATATACTTTTTCTATAATTTATTATGATGAAATAAATAAATGGTTTAATTTTCTAAGGATGAAATTTGATTATATTTTAAAAAACATCTCGTCATCTAATAAATAATTTACAATAAAGCATTTGTTAGTAGTACAAAAACGAATAATTTTTCTTAATACTCCAGTATATATTTAAATGATGTGATTAAATTGATTAAAACGACCCCTGATGAGGGACAGACAACAATTAAATAAGCAAAGTTCTAGAATGCATGACACATCTTGTGGCATGTATGGGCCATGGGGACATAGAATTTGAGACACGTATTTTCCATGCAATCTGACGCGGATACAGAGCTGCACTCATTTACTACTGTACTCCTTAAATCACTCTAAATTAAAATAAAGGATTCAGAGAGTTGAGACAATATACTCCCTCGATCTGTTCCTATTTACTTGATCATTTGATAATTTTTTACTTTTTCAAAATACTTGATCGTTTGTATTCCCAATACAACTTTAAGGTTATTTTCTTCTTTTTACCCTTCAATATATTTTTACTTTTTGAGGATATATTAGTAAACTCTTCTCATTTCTTAATAAAGTGTTTTTTCTCCAAATGATCAAGTAAATAGGAACGGATGGAGTATTACTCTACTTGATTCTGACACCTTAAATTAAATTTATGACTCCAACATCGCAACACGCATTGAAGTTAGGACCAAGTCAAACAATGCCAATTTTATCATGATGTCAACACGGATTGCATTTACTACGTCATCAAATCACTTGCCTACCTGTCGTCAATCTGTGACATCCTATGCTCATCATGACGTCATTAGTCGACATAAGAATTACGTAACTACTGTACAAGATTACTACACAGCTCGCGTCACTTGGGGTTTCGTATTAGGAAAAGGCACACACTACTAAAAAATGAAGATTAATGCAGCCAAAATTACTTCCTAAAAAAATTGGTCCCTTTCGAATTCTAATTTTCATTCTATACTTTTAGAATTAAATTTTAAAACTTTTGAACATGTATTCTCATTAGTCAATAAGAGGTAATATAGTGATGTGAAACATTATTAGATTGTTTTGATGTATAATTTCAAAACATCAACTTACTATAACTTTTTTACTTGTTAGATAAGAGATATTACCTCCGTTCTATTTTATTTGTCTTCCTAGCTTTAGTTTTTTATTTATAAATACTTGTCATTCTAGCATAACTCATTATAAATTTATATTTTCAATATATTTTTTGATTACTTTTTCTTATGAATTTATAAACCAACTAATTATATAGTTTCGATTGATTGTCATTCTATATTTCCAATGTACTTTTTGACTACTTCTTGCTTTTCTTAATTCATGTGTAAATTGCTAGGGATAATAAATAAAAAAGAACGAAGGGAGTACTAGAAATGAGGTGATGAGTCCAACGAAAAAAATTTATAACTCGGGTTTCGAGCATTTATTACAAAATTAACTAATTCATCAATATAAATTTCATCCCTTGACTAAAAATATTTATTTATAAAACTTCAATATTTGTAGAATGAACTTTATCTTGTGATGTTTATTACTCGGTAATTAATTTTAATTAAACAAGTACAAAATCTAGTAACCATTGGGAGTAGTTCTATATTATTTGTAATTATTCCCTAAAGGGTCATATTATATCATTTCGGGTTTTGGAGAAACAAATCCTTTGACATATAAGAAATGAACTCATAAATATACTCACATGTGAAGTGAATATTGACATAAATTTGAACGTGGCACATGGATGTGTGTTAACCAAATAACGTACATAACATGGCACATGTAAATGTTGCACAACTATACAAATTAATTTCCAAGATTCATTGTATTTATTGTATAAAATCTCATAATTTTGCAATATTTTCCTTTAAAATCTGTAAAAGAGACGGAGAATTTTAAGTTGATGAGACAAAATGTTACAAAGATAACAAAAGATATGATTTGGGTGACTACTTTCGGCTTGGTTGAATATATAATACAACAAAAAGAGTCTCAATTTGAGCTTTTTGGGCGGTTAGTGGTATGGATCAGTATTTTATATATTTTGACTTCATTCGTTATATATGCCGTAATAAAAGGGTAAATATAATTTGACCCATAGAGTGTTTTTTAATGGCCATGTGAGGAGATACATGCACTTCTTAATTAGAACTAATGGACCACATTTTGTTAAATTAAACTAAATGAATAGTATCGGGCATAGCTGAGTTAGTTAAGAGTTTAGATGATAAGTTTTATTTTTTTATTCCACGATTCAACTCCTCCTAATGCTCAAGCCATTGTACGGTCATACCGTTCAAATGAGACATTAGAATTCACTAAACAATACGAGATATGAGAATTCACTAAAGTCTTTTGATATAATATTTTATTTAGTTAGTCTTTTGATAATATATTATCGTGTCTTTTAGTTTTTTTTGGATGGTTGATATTTATAATAATATTACTCCTATAATAAGCTTCGATCGCCCTTCCACATCAAAAGATGTAAGTCAACTATTAAATCATTCGATTATGTCCGTTCTTGTTAGTTTAAATGCGCAACAATTATTTGTTTTTATCTCAATATATATGTGGCCATGAAGGAATAGTGGACGAACTTACTTGAAGGAGGAGGGGTTAGAAGGCCATTCGGGGGCATATTTGTCCAAGGGATAACAATGAAGTCTAAGATAATCCCTCCAATTATGGACCGTTTCTTTCTTAACGTTGAAGCTTGTAGATAGTCTCATGGTCTTGGTTGGGTCATCGGAGTACAACTTCAATTTTTCCTCTAATGGAAGCTTAAAGAATTCCTTGGCCACCTCAAGCATTTTGTCAACTATGTCCTTCGGTATGCCATGATTCACCACCTATAATACACAAATATATGTAAACAAGTCAAAATGAGAACGCAATCAATGCAACTTACCTTCTAGATGCAACATATTGGTTATGTATGCAGGGGCGGACCAGGGGTAGGGCACTCGTTCCGATCCCTAGGTTTTTCGATATCGTTTTTTTTAATATATTTTTAAACTTTTAAATATATATTATGAAAAATGTAAATAAAATAAGTGAAAGTGTATCTTAATTAGTTAGTTCATTCCATTGAGGTCTTGGGTTCAAATCCTCTAAACTTCAATTTTAACAATTTTGTAACTATTTTTGATATTTTAACTATTATTTGTTTGTTTTAGCCCTTTTAGAAGAAAAAAAATTTAATCTTCCTTTATTTTCATCCTGATTTGACCAGGGGTATATTTTCTTTTTAAAGCCTACATAGTGAATATATTTGTTTTCATTAGTTCATGTATATACTAAGTTTTTTTTCATTATTATAAATTAGCGATAAAATAAGTATCAAACCAGAACTTTTTGATAATTAATAAGAGTATTTTTCGTACAATTTTAATTGTAACGCACAAAAGCCATTGCAATTTTTTTTTTATCAAACTTTGACAACTTCGACAATTTTCATAGTCGATAAAAATAATATTGGCATGAAAGATATTATTAGATTTGCTTCTCTATATATGAAATAACTTTGTATAAATTTTACCTGTATAAAATTAAAAATATAAACACTTCAAACAATATTTAGGTGACTGTAAAAATCAAATGAGCTTTAGATTTAGAGAACGAGAAAGTAATGATTCCTTGATTTTATTATTCACAAAAATTACAATATATAGTGTATGTACACTATTAGTGACTAAGCTAATGGGCTTAAAATATGTTGTCCAAACAAATAATAAGAGGATATATTCACAATAAATCGTAATACTGATCTAGCCGCCTAATGGTAGCAAAATCTTAAATTAGGTCTTTATAATAAGTCAACTATTGAATACTTCGTGAGTATCTACTCTAACCGTAATTTTAGTTAACCGTTTATGTGTTTGTTTTTTTGTTTTTTTATTTCTTCCGTCCTTAAATAATTGATATATTTTAATTTTTTATGGACAATAAAAAATGGTTTTAAATATAAATATCTTCTAATTTACATATGAAAAAATTATAAAAAATTTATAGTTCAAAAATATATATTGAGACGAATCTAACAAGATATCATATGACGATTATATTATTTATTATTGGTTAATGAGAATTATTGATCAAAGTTTTTAAAGTTTGACCATATAAAGTCAAAATGTATCAATCATTTAGGGACTGAAGGAGTATTTATTAATTTTGATTTCAGTGCTAATTTACACCCAAAAAAAGGAAATAAATGATGTTGTTACTTATTTTATACGACTCATTTCATGCTTCCAACTTCTTAAAACTGGTGTATATATATCTCATGCAAAAATGATTATATATATCATAACTATTTATTATGCACGTACAAGTAAACATAGATGAAAAGGGACGACTGAGACATAAAGAGGATGGAGAGTACAATTTTATATGTAGAGTTTTGATTTTGTTTTTATATGATGTTTTATAATTTTTATGTGTTTTTTACAATTTTAATATACTTTTTAATTTTTTTTATTGAACTTAACAAACCATAGTCGCAATGAATGGATATTTAACATTTTCAATATATTTTTTTGACTATTTTAAACTTTTTTTTAATATATGTGAAAATGATCTTTTGAGTTCGTTCTTATAAATCTAATTCATTAAAATTCCATCCAATAAAACGGAATGTAATATAAAAAATAAAAAAACATTATTTACGGAGTACTATTTAATTTCGTGTCCAAATTCCAACATTTCAAAGTCAATAATTCAAGATAAAAGGCTAGCTAAGCTTTAAAAAGATATAATGAATTAGTAGATGGAAATGAAAATTACCTGGAAAAAGCCATAATGCTTGCAAGCCTCTTTAAGTTGTTGAACAATGAAGCTTCGGTCAACGCCACTTAAGTCAATGACTGGAATATCTTCAAACTCGGAAACTAGAGAGAAATTGGGTCTATCGGATTCGGGTCGGATATAACTTTGAGGGAGGACTGAGTATTGGAGTCCAGTTGAGATAACTTTGGTATCCATGGAGCAGGATTACTGAATTCGGGTCATGAATATAATGATAGTGATGGAGAGCTGAGGAGATAGAGAAGCAAAATGAGTTGAGAGGTGTTTATATATTAGTCATGGACTCATGGGTGTTTCTTTGCATTCTTACCGTTATATATATAGGCACTTTTTTTTTTCTTTTAAAATAAAAAATAAAAAATAGCGTATCTCACCACACTTTTCTAATATTTCCTAGCTCCTATCCTTCATTTAAGACTCCTATCCTAAAATATAAATTTCCTTTTTTGGTTTCTATCTTATCCAGATAAGTAAAAAAATATGCACCAGCAACTATATTTGGAAAAGAAAAAAAATTAAATTTTATTAAAGCGACGGAGAAAATGGAAAAATAGTTTTTTCTTTTTTTAGAATCTCATTTTCTTTTATCAAATTTAATAATAAAAATGAAGAAAAAAAATATGTTTATAAAATAAATATAATCTTTTTATCAAATGAAGACGTCAATGTCTTTAGAAAAAGGATGGTGGTAGAAAAGGAGTATTATGTCTGAAAATATGTGATTAGTTATTTAGTCTAGCTAATAAACTTATATTATCTCAAAATATTTTATTTTTAAAAAATAATAATAATAAGCCTGTCATTATATTTACGTAGCTATAATTTTTTTTTTTGCACTTTTCCTGAAAGTGTATTACTTTAATTTAATTAATATAAAAATTAATAAAACAATTTAGTTGCCTTAATAAAGGTGACTTCAATTTGTAACATCCAGAAAAAAACGTTAAATTTGACACCCTTATATACAATATTAATGTCAAATTACTAAAATATTGTTTCAAAGTAGTGGGAACCAAAAGCTTAATTTATCAAATTATTCAAATATCTTTTCAAATTGTTGAGAATTAAAAAATTATGTTAATGGCGAAAACTGAGTCAACCTCTGATAATTTCAAATAGGTTTATGTTGCATTTAATAGTCAGGAATTTAATGAAATAAATGTGAATAGAATCACACTTTATTACATTCTTAAGTTGGTGGTGGTTGGTGATATGGTTGATGGTGGGGAGGGTCGTGGTTGGTGGTTGAAAGTCGGGGATGAATTAAAGGTAATTTAGTCTATTCGCATGAAAAATGTGGATAAAAGAAGAAGCATGATTTTTGGCTAATATAGGCCTCAAATCATGGTATTTTGACAATTTTCTTCTTGACTTGTTAACTTTAATTTGAAGATAATTAAATTACGTCATTGGAGATAATCAACTGAGAAAAACTTGGAAAAAGGTTGCCCCCCATATATACTCTTGTTACTATAGGTAGATACAATCAAATTGAATCGAATTCGGATCAAATTTCAGTTTTTATAACACTATTTGAATTCGTATATTCGACATATTTTATATTCGAACTTGAATTCGAATATACATGTTTCATATAAATTAATAATATATATATGTTCGAAATCGAAATGAATATATTTGAGAATTTTCGAATTCAATATGTAAACATTCGTATTAGATTGACATATTGCTATAATGCTATTTGCTAGATTATAAATTAATTAAGACTTAGATATTTGGGGGCTTGGTTGGAGGGCACGGTCGCCCCTGGCCCAGCCCATGTGAGGCCCAATTTATTGTCAATTGATTCTTAATTCACTTATGCCTAAATTTGTTTGGACTCCTCTGTTGCATTTCTCTAACTAATTGCAAGTTGCAACTATTATTTTACGTATTAAATGTAAATGATTAAGTCGAAATATTACATTTTAACAAGTCATCAAAGAGGTCTTTATTAATTAGGTTTAAAATATAAACAGATGATGAGAGGTCGAATAAAATTAAAAGATGAGAAAATATGATTGATGATATTCTAACGTGAAAAATAAGGTGGCCATGTCGTTATCAATCTGGATTGTAAGCTAGTGATTGAAATAGGTGATGACTTATGTCTAATGGTCTTCGGCACGTATTAAGAGTCATAATAAGGCACACTACACATGCTAAAACACATGCATATCTTTTTTATCGTTTTTAAAACGACTGCCAATAGAGAAATTAAAATAAACTTAGATCTTATATATTAACTCGTGAAGACGGAGTTGCTCACTAGTTGAAGTCGAGCTCTCATGCATGCATGGCTGCTGCCATCCATTCAAATTTCTGTAAATCAAATAAATACAATTCCATTTTCGTTTTAATGTCTGTTTTACTGATTGTGTACAATGAATGGGAAGGACCTATCGTAGACTGAGTCAATACTACACGATCAACCACCCATCAGGCATCACATACTATAGTTATCTCGCACCGCTCATCACGTTCAGAGACTTGGTCATCAGCTTACTCGATTGCTTCAAACACCACAAAATTCTTTCACGTATTCCTAGGGGTGAGTATAATTTCTATAAATTCAATTCAACTCACTACTATCTTCCAAGATAAATATTCTTTTTTCATTTTATCTTTAGCGAACGAATATATATACACTTCTAAAGCAACAATTTCTCCGATATTGACTTAAGTTGTAGAAATATAGAGGGAGATATTTTATTGATGATAATTGTTGTTGTCATATAATACACAACCCTATATTTATAGGTAAAATATAACCTAAACCTAATGCTTATGTGGGTTAATGGGCTAACCACCCATACCCTAACAACCTAACCCTAGTCTCTACTATGTGGGCTTATGGGCTTGTCACCCATAACCTTAACACCCTCCCTCAAACTCATGGTAATTTTATAGAATTTCCATGAGTTTGCAATACAAAATTAATAAGTAATAAAAAAATATAAGCCGGATCAAGCCGGATCTATGATCAATGCGTAGCGGAATCGCCAGAATACGCCTATTGCCAATCAATAAAAGCCAGGAACGCCATCCTTTTCGAACTTGTCAGATCAGTGCGTGTTGGATTCGCCAGGCTATGCGTAATTTGCCATCAATAACTGCAGGAACGCCATCCTTTTCGAACCTGTCAGATTAGTGCGTGTCGCTAACAACTGTATCATCCCGATACATAACTACGGCATCATCCCGATGCGTAACTGCAACATCATCCCGATGTCTGACCAAAATATCATCCCGATACATAACTACAGCATCACCCCGATGCCTGACTAAAGTATCATCCTGATACATAACTATAGCATCACCCCGATGCCTGACTAAAGTATCATCCCGATACATAACTACAGCATCACCCCGATGCCTGACTAAAGTATCATCCTGATACATAACTACAACATCATCCCGACTACAACATCATCCCGATGTCTGACTAAAGTAAGATCCCGATACATTATATATTAGATGATAAGAAAAAGACCTCAGGGTTACTAACGTGTGAGAGGTTAGTAACCCGACATTCAGTTAAGAGCAAAAATAATGCTCTTAACAAAACCGACCTAGCTCTTAAAAATAAAATTGAAAAAGATCAAATCCCGCCGGTGAGTATTGCATAGTAGAAAACCCACCGGCAGGGCAGCGGAATGTGTATTTAGGCCTCAAGAATCGATAGGCTCTGATACCATGTAGAATTATGAGGGGGAGATATTTTATTGATGATAATTGTTGTTGTCATATAATACACAACCCTATATTTATAGGTAAAATATAACCTAAACCTAATGCTTATGTGGGTTAATGGGCTAACCACCCATACCCTAACAACCTAACCCTAGTCTCTACTATGTGGGCTTATGGGCTTGTCACCCATAACCTTAACATAAGTGAACGACGTATGGAACGTGCGTGCATTCGCTAAAAGTGTGTTTTATGTGTTCAATAACATGTCAAAAAATGATTTCATTAACGGAGAGCACGATCAGGGGCGAAACTAGGATGAAATCAGAGAGGGGGCCAACTTTGAGAAAAATAGAAGGGGGGGCTAAAATAAATAAACAGTTAAAGTATCAAAACATATGTTAAAAATGTAGTTAGGAGGGTTTAAACCCATGACCTTTAGCTTCTAAAGGAAGGAAGGATCTAACCAACTAAACTCCACCTTTCACTTGTTTTACTTACATTTTTTATTAAATATATCACAAAAATTCGAAATATCGCATACGAAATATAACGATACCGAAAGACCTAAGAGGCCGGTGCCCCCGACCCCCTCTAAGTCCGCCCATGCACACGATAATATGTTAAGAACACCTTGCATCACACACACGCAAGGAGTTTGGCTTTTGGTTGCTAAGGAAATTCTTTAGCGTTGGGTACTAAATTGATCTGAGCCTTCCAATTACTTATTTTACTTATCTAGCAGATCTAACGGTTATGATTAATAAAGGGCAATTTTGACCACAAAATATTAACTAATGATAATTTAATAACTAAAAATTAGGTAACTAAAAATCTATATCCCATATTTTACTCTTCTCCATGTTCATCACGTTACACTTGAATCATGAGATGAAACTGACTTCCTAGATGTTTAACTATTATCTGATCACTTATCATCGGACCACTTTCTTTTCCGAAGAGCACTATATACACACTTAAAATTTATATGTGGTGCAACTTTATGATATTCATCCACTACCCATTTAACGACTAATTTATCATCATCTATATTAATTTGAAATGTAAACGAACATTAAAAAGTGTATGATATCGGAGTTCTTCGTTGAATAATGTGTCTTAACTGATCATGAGATTGTTAGAGCTTGTCGGTTAACCATTTCGAGAGACAAAATTCGTTCTTAGTGAAATGGTTAATTCCATGACAATAGATTTATCGGTTATTTCCATTTTGTGCCACTAAATAGTGATTCCAGAAATTTTAAACCAATGAAAAATAGCAATTTAATTGATGGAATTCATTGAAATAACATCAGAAGTTCCTGAGACATTAACCACTAGAATCTAAGTGGAATTTTAAAAGAAACTTCATAAACAATGTCATTGCACTTGACGTGGTAATAGTATGTAAGGAAAATTCAAGAGAAACTTCATAAACATGTATGTCCAATAAAATGCCCAAAAAAATATGAATGAAATTTAATCGTCTGTACTAGTTTGAATTTTTCCGCTTCTTTTCATCTTTCTCATTGGCTTTTCCACCTTTCTTCACTTTATTGTCTTTTGCAGCAGCTACCTTCTTCTTACCAATTGGCCCATACCTATCTTGTAGCTCTTTCTCGACTTTTCACATTATATATTTGCTTGTTGTAGATGGCTTGTGGTCTACACATACGCCTATATCTTGCTTTTTGATCATTAGGGCCAATAACCGGCTTCTTAGTTGTTCTTGCCATTATAATCCTGAGAAAATCATGGTTACAAACAAACTAACATTAGAATATGGTTTTAAAAGTACATTAATTACACCATGGTTATTACCGTACGAAGATAACAACATTGTTATTACCACACTAAGATAATAACATGGTAATTACCACACATAGAGTTAACATGGTTAAAACCACACTAGATTACAACATGGTTATAACGACACTACGATTACAACATGATTATTACCACAATAAGATAATAACATGGTCATGACCACATAGAATATATACACGATTGCACAATTTTATATAAAAACACAAAAAACAGAGTGTCAAAACAACAATTATTAGCAGAAACTATCAATTTTTCACAAAATTACGACAAAACTCACAACTCACTGCTAAATAAATAAGACTTACGAAATAGATCGAGATGAGGCAGGTCGGTGGGTGGACAGGACGAAAATTCATGATATACATTCAAAAAACAAGTTCATATCACAACCTAATATTAACATAAACTATCAATTTTTCCAAATACACAATTAACCAGCCACGAATTTTTGGATTTCCAGTTTCGATAACAAATTGAAAGCATTACCCATAACAAAAGTTCACAAAATTCGTATTTTTACTGAAAATTGGAACTACCCACAATCAATTACCAGATTAATCAACCAAGTTTATATCTCATACGGTTTCTTCTCCAACAAGCCACAAAATTGGAATTTTCCACAACCAGAAATCTAAATTTTACTAAAAATCGTGAGTTTCTAAAAGAGAAAATTGTCAAGTCCGTATCTTTTTCACGGTTTTTAAAATATTACAATTGAAAAGTTCAAAAATTACCTTAAGTGCTGCGAGAATCCGCTTTGGTGTTCGTTTCTTGGAGGATAAATCGTAAGAGATGACTTTAATCGGTGTTCATTGGAGTTTTTTTTGGAGAAGAATGGTATGAGAAGGAAACCTTTTATTAGGAGTTTTAGAGAAGAAACGTTTATGCATTGGACTTGTGGTTTTGGTTTAGGCCCTTAATCAAATTGGCAATAGTAATGGACTAAATTGCCATTTAGTATTCTAGTGCTAAAAAAAATTTAGCAACGTAAGTCATTCTCACACGCAAGGGGTAAGATTATTGGCAAAAGTTTGTACCTTGGTAGCTAGGTGGTGCCTCGGAAATAGGCTTCACCTTAACAAACATGTGAAGCGTGTGTTCCTTAGATATATCAAAAGTATATTATATTCGTTGGATTACTTTTTCTAGAAAAAATTGCTAAAATGGTCCGATAATGTGTGTAAGTTGCACTTTGGTCCCGCTTAATGTATGGTTTACGCGAATGATCTCTGATATTGGCATAAGAGGTGCAGTTTAGTTCCTCTTCAGACGGAGATGTTAAATTTTGATGAAAATATGGTTAAAATAAAATTTTCAAAACTTCAATATTTCTTTAACATGTGTATTTTAGTCCTTGATTTTGTTCAAAAGGGTGCACTCTAAAAATTAAAACCAAAACTGAACTGATTAATGCATAATTTGAAAAGTAGAAACCAAAGCCGAATAAAAAATATTTAAAACCTATCATATCAGTTCGGTTTGACTCGACTTGGCTGGTTAGGGCAATTCCGCGGTCTGATTGCACAGGCCTACATAAAGCCATCTGTGCTCTTGGCCAACTCTTAACCAAACAAACATTGAAGGTTAAATATAATTTTCTTAAGTGAATATATATTCAAACAAAAACTAATCAAAGAAGACTGTAAAATTTTTATCAGCAGAAGTTTCACTAATTCTACGTACTTAAAAAAAATATTCAAATAATAAGGGGAATGAATTCTAACAATATTTGGAAGAGCTACATTGCATGTCTAAAAACTAAAGCTCACTGGAAATGTGTTTCTGTGTATTAACAAAAAAAGGAGCAAAAATCGCGGCCCTCGTATATGAAGGGTAGCGCCTGCCTCCTGCAGCTTCATACAAAAGAATCACTATTTTACTTTACATAATGTAGAATGCTCTATAATGAACAATAATGTCAGCACTAATCCGCTACTCGCTTCAAGGCACCGAGGGCCACCTGTAGTATCTGATGATCCGATTCCTAGGTTCATCTAGCCAGACTTCTTCATGCCTTTTGATTTTGTTGTGATTTTATAGTAGTACACTAGTCAGCTGAGCTACCAGCAGGAGCATCATTTTGCGCTTGACGAACAAACTGTCCCTTTACTCTTGGTCGCTGCTCAGCAAGTTTCTTCCTACTTTCATATCTCACCTGAAAGCAAGAATGAGGAAGTTACAATGAGAATGTTTTCCATTCAGATCAAAACAAGTGCAAGACTCTTTAAAGCTTTAATGAAGGAAAAAGCTATAATAGAAGCATACCTTTTTCTCGAAGCATCTTTCTTTGCGCTTCAAGCGAAATTTGTGTAAAGCTGCTTCCCTTTGCATAGCTCGATGACAGTTTACATCGCTCAAAGGATATTGAAACATGTCATTCATCCCTGGAATGTCACTAACTTTGTTGTTGCTTCGATAGCTGATGTTGTGAAAGTGACTAATTGCACCATTACCAAAACTGCTGTTTGTACTCTGCTCAGTGGCGGAAGAGAAATATCCATGATCTAATGTTTCCAGTTTATGCTCCTGCCTACTGTCACTTTGATCAGTCACATCATTACAGGTAGTTTCCATCCGACAATTAAACTGATGTAGATTTCCAGATTCCCGTTCCAGAGGACGAGTATAAACTGCGTTTGCTTGGTTAGAAGCTTGCTGATGACCAGATAATCCTGGTCTGTGCGCCTGCAAGGAGCTTGATTGCATACAGAATATCTGGGGTATAACTGCACCATGAACATTGACTAAATTCTCAAATCTCGAGCCTCTCACCGGAATTGGAGCTTGTATTACTCTCTGCTCTGGTCTACAGTAGTCGATCTCAGATTGCCCTGGTTGACTGATAGACAATGGGAGATAATTCTGAGAGCTTATGGTGCCCGCACGAGCATCTGAGTTGTAATCGAGGGATATTTGTTTATCAGAATAGGTCTCACAGTATTTCTGCTGATTGCAATTGCTTGGTGCTGTTGATGGAGGCAGCTGCAATGTTTTGTTAACATATCTGAAATGACAACATTTTATTCGTCAGAAGCAAATCACAGTCAGAAGATGAGTGACTTCTCGTCATCCAGTTGATCCATTTCAATGCATCAAAATTCATTCAAGATAAATCGCTTGTGAATATTAATCTTGTAGAAGTAAAAATAATGTAAAGAAACTCTGTGGCAGCAAGAATTAACCGAAATTGGTGGCAGATATTCTTCGCAAGTTGTACATTCTCAATTTTGCAAGAGCCAAGGTTTGTATTCACTTTATAAATTTAGGTTGAAGCTTTCTACACTTGTTGACATGATCGGCAGAAATATGTAACTTCTTCGTAAACCGATGAGGAAATAAACAAGTAACCCTTCTGTTTCTCAGTAAAATAACGCCACAACAAGTCAACAACCCATGAATTTTTTAGCACAAATTAAACAAGAAAAATGAATTGAATTTATAATTTCTAATACAAGATATAAGAAAGATAGATATTGTATATGCACCACTACAACGTTCTCTTTTCTTGTCCATTGCTTCTTCTACATGAAAGGAGAACTATGTATTGGCTATTTTATTTCTCTTGTTTTATATACCACAATAAATATAATCCAACAAGTGCCACCATAAGGCAAAAATCATGGACCCTAGGCCAAGATAAGTCATCGCTATTATGCTCATGTATAAGAACGTATATGAAATCAACTATATTAAACAATAACAACTTATGTTATTGGAAATCAGAAAGGCAAATACTCGTGTACAATGCACTTTTCCTTCAATTGAGATCATATATGGAGATGATTTCATTTCTAAAATGAAAAAAAATGAAACGAAAAATGGCATTGTTCTCCAATTCATGAATTCTTTCCGACTGCAAAACTTTTTCAAGTCTCATATTGTGATCAGTCCATGTCGATTCTTATTTACAACTTAGGATACAATATTTAGTTTTCAAGGAAAAAAGATAATTGCCCGCAGGGTGGGAATAACTAATAAGATGTATAATAAGGTAAAAGAATATATACCTTGAAAAAGCTGATGCATCAGAGTGGTTTAGCCTTGCTCTTTCATCTACGCCTTGATTAACAGAGTCACAAGGATTAGATCTTCTCAGAGAAAGATCCAACAGGGGTGAAGATTCTATGTTAGTAGCACCAATAGTAGGCAAGGGACTTCCATAACTGCCTTTGAGGTAGTCATTAAAAGCTCCAATCAAGTCGATTGCTTCTCGAGAAGGACTGGCACAAGCATGACTATCAGGAGTTTCACTGACAAAATTCCTTTGTTGCCACTGATCATCAACATTCTCATCTTCTCTTCTACTAGTTTCACATTCAACTCCAGTGACTTCGCGAGGTCCTATATCAACATCATTTCACGAGATTAAAATATGATTTTAAGTGACAAAATGAGCTATCACTTGAAAAAAATGTAAACTTACCAGCAAGCTGTCGCTCATGCATTTGCAAATTCTTGCTGTCACGGGAAACTTCATGTTGCTTCATATTTGCATCATTTAAAGCACACTCGACTCCTTTCGGTCGGGGAAGTTCCTGAATACATTCCACACCTTCTTCTTCAGCATCCATATCTGGTTTAGTGCGAGAGCTCTACATGAGAAAATAGTGTGATAACTCGTTAATTGTTGTAGGCTTTAATGACATGAAGCTACTTTTCATGAAGATAGATAAGGCATCTGGACAGTAACGGACAAAAGGTTAGGATTCTATATGAAGTAGGGTACCTCATAACTATTTGTGGGAGAAATGTTACCTGAGCATCACTTCCTTTGTCAATGCATTTTTGGTTACTCTGTAGGCAAACTACATGACCACTAGAATGGTTGCTTCTGGAATTGTTGTCTGCAGTGGCTTCAACCTTCGGTTGTGCAACACTCTCATCTGCAAGCCCATTCGCACCACCACTAGACTGTTCACAATACCGCAAAATATTTCAATATTCCTGTCTGTGTATTTTCATCGGAAAATTACTATCAACACTAAAAAAATGTTTCACAAGTTAAATAGTGGAAAAGAACTAGCTTACAGCTTGCCTCCTCCAAACATGCTGCCACAAATTCCTAAGCTCATTCTTTCGAAGAGGCTTGACAAGAAAGTCAGCCGCACCTCTCAGCATACACTTATAAACAGTACTCACTGAATCTTGAGAGGACATCACTGCATCATAAGGAAGGAAATGTTAAGCTGGGACCATAACTAGAGAGTGAAATAGAAATGAAGTTGATATAATTCAACAATATTGAACAATGGCATACTTATAACAGGAATGTTTTTGCAGATTTCATGCTCCATAATCAAAGTCAGCAAAGCAAATCCGGAGATTGATGGCAAATCAACTTCAGTTAGTATGAGATCTATATTACGTGGTCTTTTTCTTAGCACCTCCCATGCCTTTAAGCCATCGGAAACAGCTGCAACTGTTCAATCATGGAGATAGAACACTTAGTAACCAATTATGTAAACGTTTTCAGAAAAGAGTTAAAGGCAAATTGAGCCACTTCATGAACAATGTCGTGTATAATTGTTTAACTGATGCAAATAAAGATAATTCACAAGGAAGATGACAAAATTGCTGAAATAGGGAATTGTAGAATATCAGGAATTCAGGGTATCGAGGTTGTTTCAGACCATAGCAAAATTCAAGTAAAATGATGATAACTTAATCTAAGAAACAATCACACCAAAAGGAATTTCACTGCATCCTAAAGAGCCAAATTCAAGACTGAGCAAATAAATTAGGACAAAATTGCTAAACTACGGCTTCTGTAACTAGCGAAGGTAAAGCTAAGCAAACAACGTTTGAACTATAAAAAATTAGAGATCTGTGAATCAAATGCAAACACCAACTGAGAAATTACAAATCCTAAGATATTTTCTCAATTAACTAATTTTATAGATAATTCCATCCTGCTTTTATGTTCTAGTATGTCACTAATGTCAACTCAGACGAGGATTACCCAACTGCTACAAACCAGCAAGAACAACGGCAAAAAGGACTAAAATTCTTAATTAACGAACTTTGTACGATCTAATAGTTGAGCTGCAAATCCTCATGGATTCATTCAACCAGAAATTTTAAGCATAATCCAATCCAAATTATCATCATAGTGAGAAAAACAGTGAAAACCTTCAGTATATAATTAAGGTTATTAAGCGAATATAGTTAATCCTACAACCAGTTGAGTTAATCAAACTGATTATCAGCAAATTGGTATATATTTCACAAATGAAACAAACCTCTGAAGCTGCATTTCCTGAGAAGGGCAGTGATAATCTGCCTAGTTGAATCATCAGCTTCAACTAACAACACCCTCATCACCATATTAGGAAGAAACTTCTCCCACTTCATCACACCAGAAGAAGCAGCTGCAGATGTTGAACCACCAATACCACCACCACAGCCGCCGCCGCCGCCATCCCCGACTCCTTCGTCACCAACCGCCCTTGTTTGATCCTCAGTTTCCATATCTACTACACCTTTAGCAACTACTCCAATTCTACTTCCAACTTCACTGCTCACTGCAACTTCTCCCATTTTCAAGATTCAAGTATCTTCGATTCACACAGTACCCAATTATGAGACAATTATGACTTCTTCTACTAAAAAAACTCAATCTTTTTCCTTTTTCTCCCTAACCCACATACAAAAAAGTGAGCTTTTGAGATAATTACAAGTAGTAATAGTAACCCACAATTTTTTTCTCCTTTTTCTCAAGAACCCACTGATAAAAAAGTGATCTTTTGATGTTCTGTGTTATATCTTATCCATTTATTTTTGTTAACAAGTAGTACCAAATTGTTTGTCAAACTTACTCAACATGTTCATCTCCAAAATATCTTGAAAGTGGACAACAACATGGTGATGTTGGACCTTAAGGTACCACCTTTAACAGCCTCAAATCGGATGGTTCAAATTAATTCTTGCAAGAAATTAATGGGGTGGTTGAAATTTGAGAAAAAAAGGATTTTGAAAAGTTGGAAAATATCTAGGACATAGAGGTTGAAAGTACAAGTGTATGGTCTGAAATGGCCACGTAGACAGGGAGATTCTTAAATCTGAAAGTAAAGCGTCATTGGTTCATTGGTTGCTTTCTTTCTTCTCTTCATTTGATTGGGTGGCTGTCAATATTCTTTTTTATTGAAAAATAGGAATTGAAAAAGTTTAATTAGAAAAGGTTTAAAGTATTTGGTTTTTCATTTAAAGTTATTTAATTGAATAAGAACGAATTAATGTATAATGCTAGATTTGAAATATTTTTCATTTTAGTTTAAGTCAATAATTTTTAATTAAATATATCTTTAAATTTAACTCTCTTTTTTTTGTTTAACTTTGTAATTGTGTAAGACAGTTGCAGATTAATCAAATTAGATAATACTACATAATATTATACTTATGAATTGTTATGTTGTAAATAAATAATAATTTTTTTAAATGAAATTAGTTTATGATCAAAGTATAATGTTTTCATTATTTAACTAGACCTCAATGGAATTATTAATAAGAAATATTATTTACTACTATAAAACATTATCAACTTATCAATTAATTAAAATGAAAATAGAAAAGAGAACTTAATAAGTTTAATCAATTTATACATAATAAACACGAGAGAATGTGTTAAAAATAAGCTATATCAAAAAATGAATAATGAATTAGTATTTAAAAATAAAATGTATGGAGTATATAGTGTATAAATACAATTTTTGTAGCACATGCAAGAAATTCGAGATATTTTTTCAAAAGGAGCATACAGGTAACGTAGTGGGGTCTACCAATATGATATTTTTCGGTTTTGGTCTTGTTGAGTGGACAATAGTTTGACACGTGGAATATCCTACACTTGATGTTTATCTTCTGGCTTTGGAGTTGTCTACTCTCCATATTCTTCAGCAATTAAAAACTGTATTAGTGCGATGATTATGACGCTAATTAGAAGCTCTCTTTTAGTGTGTGGGAGACACTAGACTCGTTTTTTCTTCTATTTGGTAGTTATACTCTATTAAGTCGGATCAATACAATTCTTCGATTTATATACAAATTAAAGTGACATATAAAAACGAAGTCGATAATAAATCGATAACTATAAAAATGACAAATAAATAAATTTATACTACTTTTAAGAAGTGCTTTTTTTTTCTATTCGTGCCATCGTGTGTGAAATGACATTAAATTGGCCTATGGGGTATGCCTTTAAGTTCATAATTCTGAGATGTGATAATGGTGAAGCTTTTTCTTTTGAATGGATGGACAGGATACGAAGTTTCCTGTAATGATTCGACAATTTGTATGTGGTTGTGGTTTCATTTATTTTTCAACTCAAATAGTACTAACTACAATTGTGTATGTACATCGTCACCAAACTATTACTCTTACATTCTTTTACTATTCAGCCAAATATCTGTTTCCTAGCTAGATTTTTTGTAAAATATCTATCTCCTAGATTTTTTTTCTCCAAGTCATGTTATTCAATGTGTAATCAATTTTTCTTTCTTCTTTCAACTGTTTTCTATCTTTTTTGTTCCCAACTTGTAAGAGGACGTGTACCTTATAGGTTAATGAACCTTTAATGAACAAAAAGCTTAATGAATCGTAATTTTTTACTATAAATTGTTCAAGTTTGATTTCATACTTTACTCGTATTCTTGTATACACTTATCAAAAAACCTAGTTTCAGACGAGAATATCGCATAAAACTTACCATGTAGATTTAGATTTATTATAGAAATAAAGTACAATTTATCCAATTTGTTTATTTATAATAAAGTGAATGAGTATCTTTTAATTATGTAAATCATGGTCTATTTCATGCGTAGTAGCCATAACAAATTAAAGAATGTTTTGAAATACATCTTACTTACACGATTGGAAAATTAATCGAATAGCCTAATCAAATCTCATGATTGTGAAGAGATTATTTGTCATGAGTATCTGAACACTCCTAGTTGTAGAGTAGTTACGTGATGTGTCGGCAAAAACATGTGTTATCAACTTATCACCCAATTCAAAAATATTTCTTACTTATACTCTGAATATCCTATGATCTTTGGGGGATGAATGTTTGAATTTATGGGGTCCGCTTTGCTGTCTAAATGCCCAACTCTACCAAATATTGGGTTTGCATACCCGAAATACTCTTTGTCGAGTGGACAGTCAGGCACTCATCAGCTACTTTCATTAAATGCACTCAAATACTCGACCAAAACTAACACAATATGTACAACCGTCAAATTAACGACTCATCGTAATAACGAAAAAGTTGTGAAATATGACTCGGTTGATCAGGAAATAAACGGTTTTGTAGACTCTTCAACTTATGCAAGTCTCTCAGTGAAAACCATTTTAATCGATCAACGAAAAAGTTACGGAATATGACTCGGTCGATAGAGAGACTCTCACCCTTGGTCCCCTTCTCACAAAAAACAAAAATATAACCCTCCTTCCCATGCTAATATTTATGGCTTTATGCCAACCAAACACATTATAGATATCCTGAAGGAAAACCATTTTAGTCGATCAATTGTCATTTGCCCATATGTTGTAAAAGCCCATTCCATCTTCCCAAATCTCAATCCTTTTTCTTCTCGAGTGGTAAATTGGTAATGGGCAAGTCCAAGGTCCCTTTAATAAACGAGTTGATAGTGGCCTAAGCCTAATAAGTAGTTCGGGAATCTCTTTTTGCATATACCTAAGAAATTTTAAGTCCATACACGATCAAGATAGTGATATTGTCTTTCATTGGATTTACCAAAGTGGAAAAGCGGCAAGTTTAATTTGTCATATTAAAGCACTCGCCTCTCTAGACAGCTTCGTTTTTATTTTTAAATAAAGACCAATCATGTAAGAAATTGAAAGATTTCGTTGTAATTGTAATATCCGTGATTCGATTTGATATCGTGGGTAATGTAACAACTACAGTCCTACACCACAAATCTTATTGCTTTGACAACCAATCATCACCTCCTCAAGTCAAAAATGTCCTACCCTTACCGAACAAGAATCCGTTGCTGTCTTCCCCTTTTCACATCATTCAGATTAGGGGCATAGCTAAAGAAAGTTAAATTGTTCCAATCTGTTATAATCTTCTCAAATTGCAGTAAACAATTGCAGCTTTTAGCCTAATCAAACTAGAAAATTCCAAGAATGCAATCACCTTCATCAACATACCAGAGCTTTACATCATCTTGGCTAACCCCATTTTTACCATTTATGTCATTCTCGTTTTTTTCAGGGAATTTCATCTCACCCTTTTCACCTTTTTAGCCATTTAGTAATAAAAATCCTTCCTTTCTTGATTTCTTTTTGCCCCCCCCCCTTCTGTAAATTTATGTTGTTATATATGGCTTATGTTGAGGTGTTCTTGGAAATATTGAAGAAGCCAACTGTAGGTGATGTTGTTGCAGAGATGCTTGTGTTCTTGGGTCCTGTTTGGTTTGCATTTTTCTTGGGTGTACTATTAGGATGGGCTTGGAAACCAAGGTGGGCTAGCTTGCAAAATTGTAAGTTTGATTTCTCAGGTCCTCCATCACCTGTTATTATTTCTTCTTCAATGAAGGATTTTGCTTCTACATTAAGAATGGAGGCATCTAACTCTGTAGCTCCAAGTTTTGCTTCGTCTTCGAATAGTATCATCGTAGAGAAGGAAGATGTTGCTTCACCTGTTTCTGAGATTGTTAATCCCAGGTATTCTCCTTAGTATCATTAGACATTTGCTATTGAAAATCATATAATCAACGTTATAGTACTCCGTAATTCCATTTTGATTTAGTAGTAAGAGAAGTTATATTGGGTCAATTCGGAAACAACCTCCCTCTTATCACAGCAGTCAGGCTGCACCTGTATCCAACACTTACCCAGCTTTTGCGGGAGCCTCCTCATAGCCTCGTAGTCATTATGGCCGTATGGCATGTTGGTTATAAGAGGAATCGTAAACTATCATACTCTCCTTTATACTTCTAGGACTTGTTTTTATCTTCTCTGTTGTCGTACATCATATAATGTTGTCAAGGGTGGTGTTAGAATAATATACATATAAGAGTTATTATGCACCAACTATAGGTTCTGATAGCCGTTACTTAACTGCATAGATCCCCGAAGTTAAAGGAAGAGGACAGTGCCATTGTCACAGATGGGGACTTAAAACATCTATATCACCTAGTTGAGAGGAAAGATGGAGGTCCGGCTTGGAAACGTATGATGGATCACTCTGCCTCCGATATGAGCTACAAAGCATGGCAGAGGGATATGGAGGTACTAAGCAGTAACTGTTTGAATTATTTCTTTTTGAAGATAAAGTTTGTGCTTTACCTTATTTGTTGCATTTCTTTGTAGTGCCTTGTCTAAATCTTTTGTTTTTGACTCGTTAGAATGGTCCTCCTCAATACTGCAGCCGAACTGTCTATGAGGATGCAACACCTGAGCAGTTAAGAGACTTCTTTTGGGACGATGATTTCCGGATGAAGTGGGATGATATGCTTGTACATGCTTCTATTTTAGAGGAATGTCCTCTTACTGGAACAATGATGGTGCACTGGGTACGAAAGGTGAGCACATCCCGATAATGTGGTCTTTTCCCAGTCAGAGTTCACGTCTCGTTTCTTGGGTTACTCATGTTTGATTCCTACTTTGCAGTTCCCATTTTTTTGTAGTGATAGGGAATACATAATTGGTCGTCGGATTTGGGAATCAGGAAGATCATATTATTGCATCACAAAGGTATCTTATAAGAGGTTCATTTCAGCTGCATTTGTTCACTTGTCCTAATAGCAGCTTCATATCATCTGAAAGTTATTGTTTTCCATGGATCAGGGAGTTCCCTATGATTTCATTCCTAGAAAGGACAAACCACGACGTGTCGACCAATATTATTCAAGTTGGTATATTCAAGCAGGTACTGATCAAAGATAATAGGCTATATGTTATGGTTTGGAATTTGAGAATTGTATATGGTTTAGCTAACTATAAATGTGTACCAAAAACAGTTGAATCCCAGAAAGGGAATGGACAATTGAGTGCATGTGAAGTACTACTATTTCATAATGAGGACATGGGCATCCCTTGGGAAATTGCAAAATTCGGAGTGAAGCAGGGTATGTGGGGAGCTGTCAAGAAGATCGAGCGTGGTTTCCGGGCATATCAGAGAGCAAGAGCGTCCGGTGCACCACCACTTTCTCATCCAGCATTCATGGCACAGGTAACATTAACATTAACATGTTCCGATATCTTTGAAATGACTCCAGATAAAGGGGAAGGAGCGAATGTGCCTTACCCTTGTCATATGATGCAGGTGAATACTAAGATTGATCCTGAGTATATGAAACGTTTGGAAAACGATGAAGAATGCAAGGAAAACGAAGAAACGGAGATGGAGGCGAATACTCGTGGCGGTTCGAGTATACCGAAGCTTCTACTTGTAGGTGGTGTTGTTGCGGTTGCATGTAGTTTAGATAGGGGGCTTCTTACTAAAGGAATTATACTTAGCATGACGAGAAGGTTTGGAAATTTAGGAAGGGGGGCATGTCCAAGGACATGAAAGACTTAATGGACAACAAAATTCTTGTTATAAAATCTTCTTCTATCATATATATACCATTTCTAGATATGGAATGTGCTATACATAACACTAAATCTCGATCACGGTATTATCTATGCGAATTAATATTATGCGGATTTATATTTTATTTTATTTAGTCGATGTTCATTTGAAAAATTATTATTGTAACAGTCTATACATGAAAAAGATACCATTAGTTACATACATACACAAACCATCACATATTTAGTGATTAAAACGGTATGATTGTCTCAAAACAATGGACACCATCAAGCTCCACCGCAAACCTTGGCTTCCTCTGTTGTCTGCCACCGGAAATCTTCCGGTCCGACGACGATGAAGATGGTGAAATTCCCTCTTTGCCCTTGTCAGTAAAATGATCTGTTGAAGGAGATGAAACAGATTTAGTATCTTTAACAAGCTGCTGGTTCTTGTCTTCTTTAGCAGACCCCCAAAAAAGACTCGTTTTTTGGCCAAATGATTGAGCACAAAGAACATCAAAAGAACTGAACAAAGTTGTCATCGTAGTTATTTCTCTTCCTTCACAAAACAAACAACAAATGGAGTTTTTAAGAATTGGTTCTTGTTTGGAATTTGATTTTCTTTTATATGATTTATTCACATACTAAAATGATTAATGGAGGATGTATTTATACACAAGTAATATAGAACAATAATGGAGGGAGAAATATAGAAAATCCTGGAAGGCCACTTAGGAAGTTTCTATGTGTTTTTTTAACTAATATTTCCAAAGTGGATTTGGATTGAATTTGTCGGTGGAAGTAGAAGATGCGTGGTGGAAGAATATTCAAAACGTGTCTTCCAATTCTTGAGGTCGTTATTGTAGTAACTCATGAGTTAAGTGATAACGTGATTGAAAAGAATGTAACAAAATATTACGGATTTAAATTAAATATAGAAATAATAACTTGTTAAAATGTTATAGTAAATATTTTTAATTTTATGTCTCGTTAATTCTCTCTTTTTATATGAAAAGAAAGACGCCCTTGATTTACAAGCCACCCATTTAAGAACTATTCTTACAAGAAAATAAAAAGTTGAAGTCAACTACTCCATGATGAAGCATATGAGAATGTTCCATCATCCTTATCCATTTATGTGAGTACGTGGCGGATTCCAATGGAAGTTTCTTTGCAATGGATTTGGTCTATGTTTATGTTGGGACTACGATCATGGCGAGCCTATAGATGGCATATTTTTTTCTTCTGATCGTTCGCGCTGAGTAGGGGGGTGAACAAAAAAGGGGATCGAGCCGAATCGAACCAATGACTAATTTTATGTACAAGAACCAAACCGTGCACAGGCCGCCGCTAAGACGAATTCAAACTACTTGGAGCACACCCTTTACAAAGCAAAGTTCTCATCTTCTTAGGTTTGGAATTGAAAAGGCAAACAACGAGACCATACATGCAGCATAGACAAAACGTTAGGTCGCAAAAAATAAGTACGAATTGCCCGAAATGTGTAGGTCTGTCATCAAGCCAGGTTCGGGCAGGTAAACGGTTCCTGAACCAGGGTTTTCTTCTTACTGATGCCGGTAATTACACGATACTGACTGAGTTTTCAACCTTGTTCTAGGTTGAATTCTGTAATGCGAGATCTTAAGGATACAAGCTGTTTATCAAGGCAGGTTTTTCAAATAGGGCGTGTCGTGCCAGAGACAGATCAAAAGAAGCTCTATACACTACTCCTACTAATTTGTTGGGATTTTGCTTTTATTCATAACCTACAATGAAGGCTACTAACTGAATCAGCTCTCTATACTACTAAGTACTAACTGAATCAACTATGAATGAATTCCAACATATATGACTATATTTTAGTTTAAATTATTCCAGGGTAACAGGCCGAGCAGGATAGGTTTACCACATAAGAAATTAAGTTACCAGAAACAATATGGATTCAAGTGGATTATCAAGCCAGGTATTGAGCGGATAGAGGTTATCCGGTCAACAGATATCCCACCAAGGACCTTAGGAGTAAGGACATGAAAAAGTCAACAATCACGCACCAAATAGAAACAAATTGAAGTTTTAATCTCAATTGGCTGTAACAAAGACTGGACCAATAACTAAGTGTTCATTGCAAAAATAGATTCCAACATATTCATAGTTGAGCTGGACAGAAACTAAACTTCATACTTATAAAGTACAAGCAAAACAAACATACTAAAAGAAGCTCTAATCAAATAAGCTGAACCCCATATCATCATCACTCTCTTCCTTAGCCTCCTCCTAGAAAAACAAGTTAATCATCTTTAGAATAAATTCAATCCAATAGGAAATGTCAACAATCACATGGCAAGTAAAAGTCAAATCGCAAAAAGCTATGAGTTAACTTGTACCTTCTTCTCTTCTTTGGCAGCGGCTGCTGCAGGGGCAGCACCTCCGGCAGCAGCTGGGGCAGCAGATACGGCGGCTCCACCACCTCCAGCACCAACATTCATGATGAGATCCTCGATGTTCTTCTTCTCCGCAAGTTTGGCAAAGAGACTTGGCCAGTATGACTCAATGCTCACATTGGCTGCTTTAACCAAGGTCGCTATTTTCTCCGCCTGAGATTTTGCAGAGACATTAACAATTAGTGGGTTATGATCCTTCTAACTTCCCAAACAACCACTGCTCAAATATACTCATCAATTTAAGTCAAAATGAAAAAAGTTCACAATTTTATTTGAGGTTCTTGCAAAACAGCGATACTGCTTCCTCAATATAGTCACGAAAGCCTCTTGAACAAAGTTTAAACATATACTCCATGAAAATTAGCATTTATTCTAACAATTGACGTAAGAAATGTAGTACAAAAAAACTAGACAACCCACTTTTGAATCAATGATTCATCTATCTAAATCGAACCAAGCCTTACCCACCAAGCGGCCAATAGCTAATCTGTTTTATTAAAATTTTAAACCATATACTATAGATACTAGATACCAGACATTCATATAGTCCACATCAAAATGTTTATCATTAAACAACCATTTCTATAATATTAATAAAAATTGAATCTTTATCCACTTTACTAGTCCAAACATCGAAATTAAAATTAAAAAGCTAGTATTCGAAATTCATTTGAATAAGATTAATTTGCAGTAAAAATCGAATCTTTCTTCAATTGATAGTCAAAACAACCCAATTAAATCGACATCAAAAGATGAACATATATATGATTAAAAAAAATGGTGGAAAAGAGAGCAGTATACATACAGTGATTGCGATTCCGTCATCGTGGAGGATCAAACAAGCGTATGTTGAAGCGAGCTCACCAACTGACATCTTCGCTCAAATTAATTCGCTAATCTGGAAATATTAACATCAAAATATGCAATTTAATTCATATGCAATCAAACAAAATCAATTTAATCAAAATCAAAATTTTTCAATTGAATTATTCAATCACCTTAAAATGATGAGGAGGAGGCTAGGGTTTGATGCAATCTCAAAATTATGCCTTGGAAGGGTTGAATTTAGTTTGTGAAGTTGACTATTTAAATGATTTCAGAATTAGGGCAAATGTTTAATTGGGCTTCATTTGAGTAGGTTATTGTTTTGTGGGCTAAAGATTATTGGGCCTCCGAGTATTGTATCCAAAGTATAAATCATTTTCGTTCCAAAGATTCTTTTTACGAGGTACTTAATCGAATAGGCTAATGAAAAAAAACTTGTTTACGATGACAAATTCCTATTCGAACTCACATTATCGCCAATAAAAAAAAAGACTTATTTTTGCCCAACAATATCGAATATTTCGAACATTTAAATCCTAAATTAAGTTTTATTGAATAATAAAAGCAAGTACAATTAACTTTCCTGACCAATTTCTACAAAACCCTTGTTGAACAGTACCTTCTTGTTGGATAATCTAGTCATCTAGAGGTGAGTATCTTCTTCACATTGTTTGTGCAATTTTTTGTTTATTTTCAATTTGGTAATTTATACAATGGAGCAAACTAAAGAATGGATTTTTTTGGGGTGATCAGATAAGTTTCAGCTGAAGCATGACTGTAAAACAGGCAATGGAACTTTAATAGTAGCTGTTCTAGAGTTGTTATAGTTAGCATGTTTCACCAAATGGTTAAAACATCGAATTTTTTTATCTGCTAAACAGGCTAAAGATTCTTGTTTGCTTTGAGCTACTCACTCTGTCACTGAAAGATTATGTAGTTTCGACACTAGATGATTGAATTTATGAACTTTGAAGTCGAGACTTATGTAAAGTGTTCGATATTGGGTAAAAACTATATCAATGGTGGTAATTTTAATGCGCGTGTTACTATTGACATGGTTATTTTGATTCAAATCAATGCTATCTGTGTGTCAATGAATGCCTTCAAGTTTTTAATTTTGACTATAGGAAATCAAATGTGACTATCTTCTTGTGGATGGAAGAAACAAAATATTAAGCTATGTAGGTACAACTCGATAGCATCAGGATTCAGGGGCAGAGTACGGTGGTGAGCTATTGTCTGAAAATTTACTACTACGAATAGTCAGGGCGTTCTTCTGAGTCTTAGTTCGGTAGTGTGTGGTTGCTATAAGGCTTAGAGTAGCAGAGTTGAATCTACATAATGATAAATTTTAAGCCATGAAAGTTTGTGCTTTACAGGTTGTAATCAGACTGGCTTTGATTGACAGCATCTCAAGAGAGGTTCTTTTGTTTTTGTTAAATACTCGTAGCAGTGAAACTTATCAGTGAGCCTATATAGTTGAAACTTGAGCCTATATAGTTGGAACCATTGCAAATCGAAGCTGCTCAGTTATATAGTTGAAACTTGAGCCTATATAGTTGGAACCACTGCTTGGTGGTCCTTTATTTATCTGATCTGTTTGGCTTGCTTTATATATTTTATCTTCTGGACTATTTAGCTCTGATTGTTTACTCATCTTTCCTGTTATCAACAGGGAGGTCGTTCATGTAACCCTAACAATGTCCCTTCATTTCCAAGCTGTATCGCTTGTGGATTTCCCATCGTACCCTAACGCCATTGCATGGTCAAATGAAAATTTTGTGGCAGTGGCTTCTGGTCTTCTTGTCACTATCCTGGTATTCCGAAGCATATTTGTTATTTATGAGCTTATGTTATTGCCTATATATAATGTTGTCATTTATCTTTACATTTAGTTTGATGACGTGAATTTAGGTTACTCTCTTTTAGCTCTCTAAAGTGCTAAGCTTATATCTTTCTTTTCCCCATTTCAATTCAGAATCCAGCTATACCTTGTGAATCTCGAGGTGTCATCACTATCCCAACTAGCAAACCATTTCCTATTGGAGTGATAGATCGAAAAGGTATTAATGTCTTCTATACTTCCCAAGTCAACAAGCTAGTAGGTTTAAGGAATATAATTCTTGAAGTTCACTTACATTAGTTTTGCAATTGGTTTGTGATTCAACTCCTTTGTATTATAGACTATGTAGGGATTTCAGTTCATATGTTATGACATAATATATTCTTAAAGTTTGATGCAAGGTACCTCTATGTGAATCAATAGAAGTCAATAAATTTCCAGCTAGGTTATATGTGATAAGGGTTATTAATCACGCATGATTGTCTCACTGATAAGTATATTCGCAGATCTGCTATCTGATTGCTTGCTTCCTACTTCTCTGGATCGAAATGCTAATCCTCATGTTCGATCAATTTCCTGGTCTCCTGTCGGGTTGGCTCCGAATTCTGGGTATGAACTTGTATCTAATATGCCATATTCCATACTAGCTGATAATGGCTGTTGAAGATGTTGTCTTTGTTGATATTGGGGCATCCATCTATTGCAGTTGTCTACTTGCTGTTTGTACCACCCAAGGATGCGTGAAGATTTATCGCATGCCTTTCTGTGAATTGTCTAAAGAGTGTATTGAGGTATAACACCACTTTGTATGGTATCTTGACATGCCTAAGTTCATCTGATTGCAATATGTAGCCATGTAAGGCATTAAGATTATAGCCATTAAGGAGAATAATAGTTATTAGTACATTGACCGGAAAAGGATGATGGATCTCTTTAACTGATAGACAGATAGTAGTATTTTGAAAATTTTCCATAAGGTGTCCGGTTAGCCATTAAATAGTATAATTGCGGTTTATGTAATCAGAACACTAGGTGACCATCCATATGGTCTGGCAATACAATCAGTCTACATGCTGCTGGCATTTTGAAAGTTGGTTACAATTACCAGATTAATCACTTTGGATTCTCTTTCGAACACACAATTTGCATAAATTTGTCGGAATGTTTTAATTTCTAAAATCTCAATTCGTTCCTATCAGACAGACTCCAACTACTAAAATATCAAATCGTTCCAACCATACAGACTGCGACTTATTTCTTTTATAGTCATTTTCGTCGATTTTAATTATTTGTAAATTTTATTAAAATTGGTAGGTTGTTGATATATCTGAGAAACTCTATGCCTATCTGGCTAATGAAGGCTTTGAGAAGTTAACCTCAGAAGTAAGTATTGATTATTTCCTTTCATGCTTTTAATGTTGTTAAAAATAATATACCTTTTTTTATCTTTTGGGAAGACTTTCTGTGTCATTATACATTTATGGCATGCTTCTTTTCCATCTTTCCAGGATCACCAAAATCAAGCTACTGAGGATCAGTATCCTGATGATGTGCCCATTTCTATCTGGGCAAAATCTATACGAACACGAAAAAATGCTTCTACTGTAATGCCCATTGTTCAATGTTATTTTTCCATTCTTGTTGAAACATTTCATTTGGTCATGCAGTTGCAATTTGAACTTCACACTTCTAATTAGTATGTGTTGTGTCTTACATATTATTTCTTTAGGTTCATAATTTAATCATCATAACTGCAGCAATAAGTTTTTACGTTTCATCATCAATTAGACGGTCATTAGTTTTCTGTTTGTAGAATCAGGCCCTGATCTATAATTTTTTATTCCAGGAGACGAACAATTCAAATGATTGTAGAAAAAGTATTATCCCTTATGTTGCCCTCTCCAAGTTGAAGCCACGGGCCCTAAAGACTGTTCGAGATAATGAACATTCTCTGATAAGTGCAGAGCTATATGCTTCTAGAAATGCCTTGTTATCTTCGCTAGTTGTAGCATGGTCACCCATTGTGCACGTGTCTACTGAAGTTGGAGGTTCTGTTATCAAGTCACCCACCGAGTGTTCAATACTAGCAGTAGGAACAAAGTCGGGCAAAATAACATTGTGGAGGGTTGATAAACCAAGGAGCTACTCAATAACAAAAACCATGGAGTCAGTTGATGCATTGCTAATTGGGATTATGCAGGCACATAGTAGTTTTGTCACATCCATTAGTTGGTCCAGGTCTGATCATGATGCTTCAAAGCCACAGCTTATATTAGCTTCAGGGAGCTCTGATGGGAGGTAAGTCGTAGTCTTACACATGAAACAACTGAGGCAGAGGCATTGAGATCATTATTATATTAATATTGAAACTTGTGGTTAGTACTCCATAGTTTCAACTTGCTTTATTCAATTCTTTTTTTCTCCACTTAAGAAAGCCAAAGAAAAATCAATTTTGCAAGTCAAAGATAACTGGTCTTCCTAAAAGCTTTCCTCGGTTATATGAGCTCAGTTGGACATGAGTGCTTCATCTGCTATTTGTAAAAAAAATCATTAAATTGTTCTAGTTCATGTTGTCTTATTATTTACCTTTTTATTTTATTTTGGAAGGTGCATAAAAAAGGGGACTAGGTTAAGTATTTCTGTAAGCTACTAAGCAGATCACTTTTATTTACTTATTTTGTTTTAGTTTGATGTTATTTAATTTGAGTACATAACTCCACCTATTCTAGTCAGAACTACTTAGCAATTCCCCTTATCTTTTTTAGTGTCAAGATCTGGCAGGCTTATGGTGTGGACCTGCTGGAATCATCAGAAGTTTGTCATAATCCTTTCTCCCTTATGAAAGAGGTTAATACTGTACATTTAGTTTGACCCTCTCCTTTTGCAGTGATATTTTGGCACTAATTTGTACCATGATTGCTACATACAGACTTCGACTGTTGATTATGTTCCAGTCTCAGTACTTACGCTCACCATGACTACGGAGGATCCGCCCATGTTGCTCTTAGCAATTGGCAGAGGATCTGGATCAATTGAGACATGGAGTTGTGATGTATCTACAAGAAAATTTGATAAAGTAGAGAACTATGAAGCACATCATCAAATTGTAAGTTCTGCTGATGTTCGTTCTTTCAATGCCTTCATGACTTTTAACTCATTCGGACATCTCAGGTTACAGGTTTAGCATGGGGTTTTAATGGGAACTGTTTGTACAGCTGTAGCCAGGTAATTAGGGATGCTGAAAGCTCTAATAGGTCATTCTATATTTTACTTTTAAACTTTGAAGATGTAAAGTTTACACTTTCATGCTTCCATGTCTTTCACTCCGTGACATATAATATATGGCCATACTTAACTTTCGAAAAAGTATTGTTGTGCCACCTTGATGATTGAGAAGCCAACATCATGTCTTGTAAATTCTAATTATTTATTTATAGCCGAGAGGGAGGACTCATAGTAGTAATTAGGAAAGAGTTGAATATGTTATTGGTGGCAATTTTAGTAAAATTTGCTAGAAAAGAATAGCGATTCCCGGTGTCTACCAGATCTTATCAGAGAGCTTTTTACAAGCAGCTTATATATCAGTATCGTTAATCATTCTCCAAATTCATGCTTTTCCAGCATCAGGTAGCAATTACCAGAATAAATTGTTTGTTCACTTTAAATTGGTCTTGTGTAGGACAATTCCTTACGCAGCTGGACATTACATGGAAACACTCTTCGCAAAGCATCAATTCCTTCTAATACTCCAAATGTGAAGTTCACCTCTGATGTGCGTCAAAACTTAAATTTCATTTGTTTTGTCTTATTAACCTTCATTGTTCCATAAGAAGATATTCTATGCAGATTCCAAAGTTATTTCATTCCTGCTATGGTGTAGCATTTTCACCTGGTAATCTGGTCCTCGCAGTGGTACGCATTCCACATTCATTCCTAAAGTCTTTCACTTTAATGATTTATTGTTACATTTTGCATTTTGGTCTTGAAATAACTTCTACCTTAGATGTATTCAAGATGCTTTCCTTGATATTCTGCATCTTTTTCTGGATCCAGATAACTCTACCAAAAACATGTCTACCCTATTTTCTCTGTTCTCTAACACTTTCTCAAGCTTTTCACTTTTTTTCTTATTAACTTAGTCAACTTCTACAAACATAATGTTTTCCATTTTTAGAATTAGGAAAATAAATTCAGTGTATTTTCCAGGCTTGAGTGGAGTAGGGTAGTGGTTTAGCTTTGCATTCCTTCATACTTTCTTGAGATGCAACATGCCTTCTTCTGGTCGTTCGTCTCTATAAAATATATATCTCTGTACAAAATTTATGACACCAATATCAGCTCATTTTTGTGCCTTGGATGTACAGGCACGCACGTTTGATACTGAGCTTCTGAACCCGATGTATGAACAGGGGTAAGTTTTTATCAATATCTCAACACGATACACTAGAATATGGAAACATCTATGCATGATCATGCAGTTGTGAAGGAATAGTGAATATTAAGTATTGTAATATGTGATTGATGATGGTTGAGAAAATTTTTCCTCATGGGTTGATTGTAACATTCCATTGATATCAATAAGGTCACAGTATTTATCCATTTCTAATCAATTTGTTAAGTAAGGACCCCATGGATTCTTAAAATGGTATCATGAGCCAACCAAGTTAAAACCACTTGTAAACCCCGCATATGTGGTCCAAGTGGACCGGGTTACCTGTGCAAGAGGGTATTGAGAAATCAGTCCCACATTAGTTGATTAAGATCTTCTGTGCGTTTAATAGGTTCTTCTGCTTTATCCATTTATAATCATTTGGTTTTAGTAAGGAACCCTGTGGATTCTTAACAAATAGTTAACACTTTAATTCTCTCATCATGCAAAAATATTAGGGCTATCAAAGCTTGTGTGGAGTTCCTTTGGGTTGGAGGACAACAACTTCACGATATGAGTGATATCCATGCTGAGTTCGAAATTCATGTTTTGCGGGGTTTCCCAGAAAGAGAATTAATTCACTGGGAAAGTAATATTTTATGGTCCTTAAATCATTATGAATGTCCAGCGGAGCCGCTAGTTGTTTGGGATGTTGTAGTTGCACTATTAGCCTTCAAGAAGTCTGTACCTAAGTATGTGAGGCATATACTTATGAAGTGGCTGCAAACTCTCTGTAGAGAAAGTTCCCAAGGGTCGACTTCAATATTGGCTGAGGTCTGTAAAACCGTTTCGATGTTCTCGTTGCGTCAGTTAAACCTCATCAACATCATAAGCAGGCATGTAATACTTGAAGAGCGAAAGGCCTATAACTTCAATGCCGGACATTCTGATGTGGAAGAAATGGTTAGCGCTGAAGAGCTAAATTTATGGAAGGAACTAATTGAGAACTGTGAAACTGAAGTTCGACTCAGGCTCGTTGGTTGTAGTTTTTCTGCTGCTCGATCGACTCTGTCAAGGTCCTCCGCCAAGGATCATGGGCAGGTATTTTGGATTCCTTCAGGGATAGCACAGATGGAACAGTGGGTTGTACTTAACAATGGATGTGGGAATGACAATGTCAAAGTCCTTGGGAAAGCTATCAAGAAATTTAAGAAGAGGTACACACATAATCTTTTACTTGTCATTTCTGAATGTTTCCATTGCTTCTTATATATTTCGTTTCAAGTTACAACCTATGGGTATAAGGCCATAGTTTCATACACAAAATGACTGGAGCAAGATAAAAAAAAAATTACGTGAAGCCCTCTGACCTACTCTATATCTGTTTCCTTTGTACATTCTCAATAGCCGTCGTCAGTCCATGAGCGAGTACGTATTGAAAGAACAGTGTAGCCTGTGCAACACTTTGGTCCCATTCGAGTCCGCGGAGGTAGCACTATGCGAGCGAGACGAGGAGAGCAGTCAAACAGGGGAAAGGATGCGACATAAGCGACCCCGATGTGCTGTGTCCATGCGGGTCTGTCCTGCTACTTCAGACCCTGCTACTTCCGTGTGGTACTGTATGTCTTGCCAGAGAAGATCTTTAAACTTGGCTCCTAAAGCATTCTTCTCTATGAACAAACGCCCTCTAGATTTCGAGTCTTTTACCGAGTCTTTAAGCCCAGGAGATTGGACAGTGAGACCTTTTTGTCCCTTTTGTGGGATACTCCTGCAAAGATTTCTGCCTCCATTTCTGCTGTCGGCATCTGCAGTGTAAGCCTGCAATTTCACACTATTATTGTTTGCGTTATTCAAAAATGATTCTTCGTTATCCATATGAAGATCGCATTCGTATATAAGTAATCGTTGCGCCATAATGGATGTCACATATACCCTCGATTCATCCCGAAAAATATTGACTGGTTTAATTTTAGTAGAATTAACAAACATAGCGTCGATCTGAATCAAATGAAGTTAAAATATTACTAACAGTGAATATGTTTTTCATCATTTCACATGGATATTTGAATAGTAAAATTATCAAAATTTAAAATTTGGTAACTTCATGTGGTAATAATATTCAAGTGTTACGTAATATTGTCTGAAACTCGAATAAATCTTTGGGGGGCTTGTTGCAAAGAAAATATCAAAAGTGAATGACATTTTATTTATTTGAATATTGTTGCATTAAAATATCGTATGGGTTGACTCATCGTCGTAGAATGTACTCCAAATGACATTAATTTAGGAAGACCAAATATCATATTATCGTCCTTGATGGGGGCCAATGGGTGGACTATGTAGTAAATGTAGATGCTCTTCTCGAGAACACACATGCAATCCATTAATAGATTTTGAATTATATATTTCTTTCGTCTCTAAATTATTGGTATATTTTGATTTTATATGGTCAAATTTTGAAAAATTAATTAATAACTCTCATTAACCAATAAGAAATAATACTCGTATAGTTATATGATATCTTATTATTAGATTCGTCTCAATATATATTTTTGAACTATCAACTTTTTATAGTTTTTTCATATGTAAAATATGAGATATTTATGTTTGAAATCTTATTTTGTTACCATGAAAAGTCAAAATGTACCAATCATTTAGGGACGAAATGAGTATTACTCTTTTCCTATCTTAATTTAAGGTTGGTTTTCTTAAAATATGAACTTTTCTTTAAGATTTCAGTTTATCTGAATTGATATAAAAAGGGTTAAGGTAAAAAATAAAGTTTTGAGATAAATTTAAACTACCTAGAACCGAGGGAATACATTTATGTTGTCTTTAAATCTAATAGTACAATATAGTTCATTTTCTAAGATGGTGGCTTTCAATTTTGTAAAATAAACAAGTTCATCATTTCATCTTGATATTCGAATTTTACATATTACAGTATTAATTGACTTAACAAAAATAATACTGATAATTTTAAAACTGTCATTTATTAATATCTGCTTTTAATCTTTCATATCAAACAGATTAGGAAAATATAATTAAGAACAATCTAACAATTATGATTATATTAATTTGCAACTCTAAATCAACGTTGATGTTTGGTGGTTGACATGATGTTCAAGTCCTTATCAATTATTTTTTTTCAACTTAATGATAAAGACATTATAGCATACACCTAATGTCCAAATAAAAAATTCATAGACGAGCATAATACAACAAATATTAAAATGATGAATTCTATGTAACTTCAAATAAATGAAAAATGGATTGTATTATCAAAATTTAAGAATATATATTCTTATATTTATTACTAATAATTAAGTAATACTAAAAATAGCATATGAATTATCAAGAGTTAGAATATATTCACACAGTGAAAAAACAAGCATACCAACTCTATATTATAAAACAATAAATTAAAAACTCTTGTTCATCTCTTTCTCCTTTACTTTTTGTTGCCTTTTAACAATCTTCATATTCTTGAAATGACCAACACTTAAGCTCTGGTAAACATATATTATATTTATTTATTTTACAGTAATGAATAAAAGTGTTACCTTTTTCACGATGATCGATGGTGAATTAAATAATGGGTGATTATGGTAATCATTAAAATAGTTATTTTTGTTGTTTTGCAGGTTCTGATTATCTGATATATCAGCTTTTGGTAACCCAAAAAAAGGGAAGATTTTTTTGGGGGGTTTAAGGTTTTATTTGTTTTCTTGTCATAAACAGACATGGCGGTAGTTGAGAATGCTGTTTCGGGCTCATCAAATCGGGCTGACCAAAATGACTCCGATCATTGTTGTTCTGAGGTGAATTATATATCCTTTTGGGTACTTTAGCAAACCCATATCTCAAAATTGGATCTTTGTATATATTTGTAGTAATTTGATAGTCCTTCGTCCCAAAAAGATTGTCCATTTTGATGTTCATTTGTAAGAAGTAACAAATTTTGTAGCTTAAGTTGATAGAGGTGAATTTGATTTGGATGAAAATTATATTGGTAATATTCTGTTGAGCATACCAGCATTTGGTATGTTATCATGTTAAAGAGCGTTGAAACTATTAGCATTTGATATATTTTCACCAGTAATATACAACATATACACAAATACTTTGAGCTCGAGTTGTACATAGTCAACCATCAACTTTCGAAATTCAACATCTTTTTGGGATGGATGGAGTAATATTGATACTAACTGATGTTTTTAGTTGCCTCAACAGCTGAAGACAAGCTCGCAAAGCAATGGAACAGAGAACCAAAAGTCACAGAAAGGTGGTATCGAACTGCAACAACAGAGTATTGATGGAATGAGTGTAATTGGAACCAATGATCACGTTGATGCCAATGTGGGAGAAGGGTTTAAGAAAGAAATGAGGGATATGGAATATATGCTATCGAAGTTGAATCCTATGGCTGAGGAGTTTGTGCCACCCTCAGTTGTTGCTGCTAACACTAACCACGTACTAATACCAGTCATAGCCCCGAGTGGAGGGATTATTGGGTATAATGGCGCTACTGATTTTGTTGCGCATGCTGGTGCTGTAGTTTCCAATGGAATCCCAAATAGAAGGGTATTTAGCTGATGGCTTGATTTCTGTTCTTGTATATCTCATTGTACTATTTCTTGAAAGGGGGACTTTATAAGTATCTGTAATGATCAACATTTATAGGATTTCAATTTGGTTCAATTGAATTATGTTACTGACAATAAGAACTGTGTTGGTCTTGTAAAATTCGATAGGTATAGGAAATGCTGGTAATCTTGTAGGGGATATCATTTGGTACAAAGGCCTGCTTGTGGGAAAATGTTAAGAATGATGATTCGATATATTTAGCCTAATGTTTGCTTAGTTAACATAGCTGCTTCCAGTATATCAAGTTTTGATTTCAGTTATTAGGTTCAAATATACTGTTGGCATTTATTGACATTATGATTTGATGCTACGAACAGAAGAAAAGTGGAGTTGGTCAAGGGAAGTTGAGGATGAGTAGCCGAACAAGCATAGCTCAGCGAGAAGATGCAATTAGAAGAACAGTGTATGTGTCTGACATTGATCAACAGGTAAAAAGTTTAATATTTATTCTTGTTAGCAGTACTTTTATGTAATGTATATCTAATCTTCTTCTCTTTTGGTAATGTATGTGGTTTATGTAATGTATATCTAATATTCATCTCTTTTGGTATATAGGTTACCGAAGAACAACTAGCTGGTCTTTTCCTCAGCTGTGGGCAGGTACTTTTATAAAAGCCGATCTGACAATATTTTAAGACATAGCAACTGTTTTCTTCTAACGCAGTTGCAATACAATTGTTTTATTGTGAAGGTCGTAGATTGTCGTGTTTGTGGGGATCCTAGTTCAGTGCTTCGTTTTGCCTTTGTCGAGTTTACCGACCTGCGTAGGTTCAACTATTTTTCCTTTCAGCTTTTTTAGTTCTTGACATGTTTCATAAGATCAAATATCTCTTGCAGGAAGTGCAAGGAATGCGTTGAGTTTGTCTGGCACTGTTCTTGGGTACTATCCACTGAGGGTGCTTCCCTCGAAAACTGCAATTGCTCCAGTCAATCCAACATATTTGCCCCGGGTGAGAATTCTTCTTTGAAAAAAGAATCAGTATCATGTATCATTGGTCATGCTGATATAAAAATTTATATAATTGTATATATCTATTTAGTCTGAAGATGAAAGGGAGATGTGTGCGAGGACTATTTATTGCACCAACATTGACAAGAAGGTCAGTTGCATCCATGTTCATGTGGTGATCCACTCCTACTGTTCTACCAGGATATGTTAAAGATTTAAATTCTATTTTGTTACAGATTACACAAGATGATGTCAAAGCATTCTTTGAAACTTTCTGTGGAGAGGTTGACAATTGTTTTTTTACAAGATCTGAAAGTGGCACGTGTATGTATAGAACTTGAATAATAATTTTGTCATCTTTAATAGGTTCATTGTTTGCGGTTACTTGGAGATTATCAACACTCAACACGTATAGCCTTTGTTGAGTTCGTGATGGTAATCGCTTACACTTCTCTGGCCCTTCGCTGTTTGGATGTATGCTCAAATTGTTCATTTTTTAATCATAAGTGAATCAGATACACAATCACGCTTTCAGCTGGGTTAAAAATCCCAGAATATACTTTAGTGTTCTGATTTTTTTTCACAAGTGGTTAGTACATGAGATTTTCCTTCAACGTCGGGTCTTCTCTCTCGGTTTCTTTTCGTTTATGTAATCTTGGTGTTCATGACTTCCTGGTCGATTAGTCATGGTTAACTTCTAATTTTGTGCATGATCAATGTTCTAATAAGAATACTGCCCTTTGGTTCTGTGTAGTATAGATTGTGTCCACTTCATAGCCTTTTAATTGGTCAGCTACATAGAACAGAAAGTATCTTTTAATGTTTCTACATGAATGCTGTGTGTGAATGTAATTCCACACCAACTTCACCAGGGTTTTATCCATTTGAAAAAACAAGAAAAATGTTTAGCTATTTGCTATCTCATTTGAAGATATCTAGTTTGCTTCTCTTGGTATCATAAACAGTACGTAGACTGGCACATGTACAATTCTTCTTTCTCATCCTTATCTTTACTTAGCAGACGTCAACTGTTTGATGAGTTCCATCATCCTGCTTTTTTGTATCAGTACAGTTTCTCGATAATTTTTTTATATGTTCATCTGAAGAAATCATAATTCATGCAAGAGGAAAAATATCTTGAAATATCTCTTTTTGTTAGTCTCTCCATTTGTACTTTGGCCTCTTCAGTTTATGTAATAGCATCTTAACAGTGATTTTGTTTATAGATCTGGTCACTTTTGAGTTAAACCTGTTTTGTTAGTTTAGTATTGTTCACATTTCATGTTCTTGAATGATGATGTTGTATAACTTTTGGTGCTTCATCCAGACTGTTGTCAATTTGTCATACTTGTGAATTGAGGCCTTGCATTCGATAGGGAAAAGAGAAACATAAAATTTCTTTTCATTGGTCCTTGTTGGCTTCCATCTTAGATTATCTAATTGTAGTTTCAATTTTGCATCCCAAATTGATCTCCCGTAGTTGTATGTACCTCTCATATTAGTTTTACTCATTTTTGGGGTCAATGCTTATTAATTCTCTGGTTAACGGTCTGCTTGTCGGGTAGGAATGGCCATAATTTATTAGTTTGCAACAAGTTAAAGTTGTATGCATATTTATTTACCACTTAATCTGATAAATGCTACTATGCAGGCTGATTCTGCAATGGCAGCTCTGAATTGCAGTGGTTCAGTTCTTGGTTCACTCCCAATACGGTTTGTTCCAAATTGGATTTTGTCATTTCTTTCTTAGAATGCCTCAAGTATCTAAACTCATTGTCCATGCAGGGTAAGCCCGTCAAAGACCCCTATTCGACGTCGTTCTCCTCAACCACCAAGTCATTGAGTTTGTCTTTGGCATTCCTGTGGTCCTCCTATATATACTGATATATATACACATAGATGGAGATGTTCAGTGCTACTTTGTGGCCTTCATCTTACGTTTCTTTAATGCCGATAATCCGGTATATTTATCAATGTCTGTTTCATTGTAAACATGGACAGCAGTTTCTTGCTTATGCTTAGGTTAACTTATGTTACACAAATTTGCTTTTGAAGTCCCTTGACGAACTAATATTGCGTATCTCATTGGTAATTATTGAGGAGCCCAGTCTCACATTCTTAAGTTAATACTAAGATCTTGACCGCTTCTATCACCGATTGGTTTTATCGAGTGCTTCCATGTTAGTTTCCTAAGACGACAGGTTTCTCGAATATACCTGCTTAGGTTGTCCATGTATATAGAGGAAGTAAATCACTGAACATGGTAAAATAGAGGAAGTACTTCACATCATTTTTGGATTCAGTGGGGAAAAAGAAGGAATTCTCCATACTTTTTAATATTCTCCATTTATCTTTATTTAACTTCGATGTTTGACATATCAAGTACAAAGTTCAAGTTTGATCCCAAAATTCATTGTATCCTAGTGCAGTTTGTATGTTTAAGATTATTATAAGCCATTGACTTAAACTTTCTTGCTTTAGCAAAATAAACTGTTACGAACCAAGTCGGATGTTTATCGAGCCAACACTGCTTGGGCATGCTAGTTAGTCAAGTTAGATAATCGAACAGCATGCTTTGCTTGAACCAAATTCGATCATTCGTCTATCGAATACTTAACCAAATGATTAACCATTACAAGCTCAATCAAGATAATAATCCAGGTTGTTGAATATGTTTCTTTACAATAGTAAAAGTTGCACTCAGTACTACGCTATAATTGATGTGTGCTTCGTTATAGCAACATCCCATTAACAAAATGGAGTATCTGTCAGACGTTTTTCCAGTAGAAAGAAAAAGAAACAAAGATAAAGTGAAGCAAAGCTATGTAGTTTACTCTGCTTTTGTTCTTCTCGAGATCACATTCTTTCATGTTTCTCCTGCTTTGTTCTCTATGTCCCATAAACACGGCCGAATCTAGGTGTTTTAAATTGATTGTTCGAAATTGACATATTTTTGAAGTGGGTTTCAAAACAATTAAATATTTCAAATAAAAATTGAAACACTAATTTGTTTACATTAATTTTTTCTTTATACATAATTTGTCATTTTTCTATAAAAGAAAAAATGACTGTTCGACTGAACATGCGTAAACTCCTATAGCTCCACTGCTCATAAACATCATGTATAGTTTACCATGCCACCATCAAACAAATAGGTTAAAAAGCTCCATGCATTATTCCATAATGTTGTATAATCATCAATCATGCAGCTTTTTTCAATTATTATTATCTCCTGTTCCCTCAACTTTAACTACAAACACATTCTATTAGTCTCTAGTTGAAGCTCTCCACATGAATAAAAATATAGAATATCAAGAAACACAAAAGGAGAGTGGTAAAATCATGAGTTTTCTAAGTTATCATTGTATCATGGGGAAAAATGGAGGAAGTTCTTGGCTGGATGCAGTTAAGAAGGCTTTTAGATCTCCCTCGAAAGGCGATGAGAGGAATTGCAGAAGAAGAGAGGAGAATGAACAAGATGATGAAGAAGAAAAGGTAACATTGATACAATAATTCATCTCCATTTTAGATACTGAAAAAATTGACAGTTTATTTGTGATTTTCTTGTTTTTGCAGAGAAGGGGTAAGAAACGATGGATGTTCCGGAAAACATTGGTGTCTGAAACAACAATTCAACATAATGAAGCAATGAACAAGACTGGAGGGAAATTAGCTGACAAGTTTCTGTTAGAGAAAAACAATGCAGAAACTGAGGAACAAACTTCAATGGCTATAGCCATGGCTACTGCTAAAGCTGCAGTCGCAACCGCGCAAGCGGCTGCAGAGATCATTAGACTTACAATGCCTTCAAATATGATAGAGAGACAGTATCAACAACAATGTGCTAATGCTGCTATCACAATTCAGTCAGTTTTCAGAGGCTACTTGGTAAAAAATAACAATCTAGTGTTTATTTACTTCTCAATTTAACAAAATATGTAACAGATTTTGGGCCTAAATGGTACTACTTCTTTGTTACCCTCTTCGTTTTTGCTTTGATTTTAGGCAAGAAGAGCGTTGAAAGCGCTTAAGGGAGTTGTGAAGCTGCAAGCACTAGTAAGAGGACACATTGTTAGAAAGAGAGCAAAGATGACTCTAAAATGTATGCAAGCTATGGTTCGAGTACAAGCGAGATTGTGTGACCAGCGTAGGAGATTATCATGCGAAGAAAATTTTAGTTCCATGCTTGAAAGATCTCAGCTCATTCGGAAAAAATCAAGAAACAGAACTCACAGTTCAGAAGATTATTATAACGACGATGATGATGAGCTACGAAAAGATCGTGATATGGCTCTTGCTCATACCTTTACTCAACAGGTTCCAACATTGTTTCCCACGTTAATTTTGTTCTTCGCTTTCTGTTTCAAAATTGAAGTCTGTTTTGTCTTTAAACAGATGTGGAGATCTTCTGAAGAGTATTATGCAGGCGTTGATATGCAAAGAAATGAGGCAGTAAAAATCGTGGAAATTGACCGGGCTCAACCTTATACTTTCTCATTGCAGAATCAGCAGAGAAAGACGAGCCGAACACGTTCATCGGTTCCCTCTCTGCACAAAACAGAGAGTAGATTATTTATCAACTCTCCAAGAACACCGTCTAATTACAAATACACTAGAATAAATGATAATCAAAGTACTATTCAATCACCTCGAACGCCAAGATCATTTAATATAAATGGAAATCATTCATGTAGTAGCGGTTCTGATTATTCTTTGCCAAGCTACATGGCCGCAACAGCATCAGCTAGTGCGCGAGTGAGATCACAAAGTGCACCAAGACAGAGGCATTTGGTAACTCCAGAAAAGGAAAAACAATGGTCATCAAAGAGGCGTTTGCAGTTCTCGGTCATCCCAGCAGAGGAATCCAATGGAGAAGATATGTCAAGACATCATAATGTCGATGAATATAGTCCGAGGAGCATTTGTCTGAATAGCCCGTGCGATGAGAATACTTCTTCTCCATCGATACCTCGTGGTGAAAGAAGGTGGTTAAGATGAAGGTCTTTAGTTCAACTGATTAAACTTATTGTTATTGTTGACTTGTTCATTTGCCTTGTAACTTAATGTTGTAGCAATTTAATTTATGTTTTGTAGTTTCTTAACTTAGAACTAATCATTAGGCTATGTAATTTTATTTATGTTATGTAGTTTCTTAACTTATAACGAATTATTAGACTATGTAATTTGGTTGAGATCATGCTAATAGGGGAAAAAGGGGGTTAGATGCAAAAATAATTTGTTGACAGTGGGATTTGAACCCACGCCCTTTCGGACCAGAACCTTAATCTGGCGCCTTAGACCAACTCGGCCATATCAACTTGTTATTATATGAGGAGCTTCCTTACATATAATAACCTTATAAGTTATTAATCCAATCATACTTTTATCAAATAATTAAAATTATATTAATACGTTATAAATTATATTTAAAAATAAAAGAATGTCTCATAAATTTTAATATATAAAAGTATATTTTTGTATTACTTATTATTAAATACTCACTTCGTCCCTAAATGATTGACACAATTTGACTTTTCATGGTCGACAAAACACGATTTAAAAACGTAAATATCTCTTCTTCAACATGTGAAAAATTATAAAAGTTTGATATTTCAAAAATATATATTGAGACGAATCCAACAAGATCTCATATGAGTATAGAGTTGTGAGTGAACGTAAAAGGTACGATCCGGTTCGTATTGCTCGAAAAAGTTCAGCTCATGACTCAATGCGCATTGACAAATACCAAACTAAACTGTAAAATCCAAGGTTCGGTGAACCAAACCAAACAGTTCGATTCGCATATTAATTGAAAGATTTTTCTTGTTTATACTCTAAAGTCAAGGCTTGGAGTTCTAAGCCAACTTAAATCATAAAAATTACTTTCACTTCATATTTCTGCATTTAAATCATAAATCATAAAGTTCTAAGTCATCTCTCTCTCATCCGCCTAAAGGACCAATTGCATCGGACATTTTTGCCAACCAAACCGAACTTGTTAGCACAGTCCGCAAATAGTTCGGTCCGGTTCGCATATTGCAGACTGAGACGAGCATAAGGTTGGGTGTGGTTCGCAAATAGTTCGACCCCTTGCGGACCAAACTCAAACGTAGTTACGTTTGGTATAGTTCGGTCCGTTTATAGCCCTATCATATGACTATATTATTTCTTATCGTTTAATGAGAATTCACTGTCAAATTTTTTAAAGTTTGACCACCAAAAGTCAAAATGTGTCAATCATTTAGGAACGGAGGGAGTAAGTTACAAGGGCATATATATTTCCACGGCACAAACTTCTTCGAGTTTTGCCTTCAACAAAGGTATGAAACATATGTGTGATGTGCACCCGAAACAAATGTTCATACGGTCAGTATCTATCTTAAAGCACGTGCTCTATGTGTTCTCTTATACAACAACAACAAAATCACAAATTTAACACACATCTCATGCATTTTTTTTGAGACTATGAATACAATCATATTTCAAATAACAAATACACAAATTTCTAATTAATAAAGAGTTAGAGTAGAATTATAAAATAAATACCAAAGAGCTCTAAACCAATATCTCTTGAGTTAATCGAATAACCTAGTGAAAAGTCTCTTGCTAGTGACCAGAAGGTCTTGGTTAGAAACTCGTCTCATCGCTAATTTACAAAAAAAAAAACAAAAAAAAAACCAATATCTCTTAATTAAATTTAGATGAAATATATTGAGACACGGAAAAAGGAAGTAGAACTAGGAAGTGTCAAGTCGGCTTATATGACATCAGCCATTTTGGTATTTTTTTCTTTTTCAAAATCGCTTTTTCACATTGAATCAGGGTTTTAGGGTTTGAATAAGGTTACATAATAAAATCCAAAAAGAATAACTTTTGGGCATTTGTTGTTTTCAAAAAATGCATCAAGCTCAACATCAACACCAAATGATGCAGCAAAATGTCCCCCCTTCTCCTCTCAAAGCTGTTACCACTGAGGAGATTCAGAAGGTACTTTTTTTATTGTCCCAAAAAGATTGTCCAGTTTCTAAGTTTGATAGTTGACTAAATGTTTAAATCAAATATTGTTGTATAATACTAACTGCGGTTTTTTAGTGATTGGCGTTTTCGCCTTTCCATGTTAGTACCATCAATTAATTTTTATTTTATGTCATGAGAACTTGTAATATGTAGTAACAAAATAATATTATGAAAGTAATTTTAAAAACAAATCCTTTGATATAGAAGTATGATTCATATTTATTTTAATAATGACTAAAGAATAGTTGATAGTGCAAATTGACTCTGAATGATGAGAACATCTATTAAAAAGAAATGGAAGGAGTATTTGGTTAAAGATACATAAAAGATAAGATTTTTAACCTATTTTTTATGTTAATATGATAATTTTGATTCCGATCGTAGTTATGACATATGTGTATGAATAGACTGCAAAGTTTGCTGATTATGATTTTTGAAATTGGCTGCAAATTTTGTTAATATTGAATGTTGGATATCATATAGGATAATGTTTTTGGGATGAGTGTAGTGTTTGTTTTTTTCTGCTTTTTTCATTGAGAGTTAAGAGGTGGTTATGTATTTTGATTTTCTGTATTGTTAAGTACTCATATGAATGGGGAACAGAGTATTCTAAGATAGAGTGGAAGATATTTTTGTGCGTAAGAATTATTTTGTAAGTTGATTATACGTTTTTGTTTGTGATGGTGTATGTAGTGCCTGGATGAGAACAAGAATCTGATTCTGGCTATACTGGAAAATCAGAACTTGGGTAAACTAGCTGAATGTGCTCAGTAAGTTAAACAATCTGATTTTGCCTAACGATAATTCTTCTTCTTATATGGAGTGTTTATTCATTGCAATTTGGAAAGCTCTGTAAGTTCCGTAAATAGGTTTTGATTGGGAAATATGGTATCTTCTGGTTTAATGAGACGCAATTGAAGAATCTCAAGAATTTTGAACAATATATGCTAAATAGAGCCCTCCTGTTCGTAAGCTCTCGATCTACCCGTCCTTAGAGACAAGGAGACCATTTTATTGAGCATGTGGACTATTTTGTTATAACCATCTTGTTTGAGTTACCATTTTGTTCACATTGGTCAAAGGAGATCAAATGTACAAATTTACTGGTATGCAAATGTCATTATTCGTTTTCCATTGAACTGTTCTAAAGCATTTCAAATGGCTGGTCTATTAATATAGAAACTGTAATAGAAACAAAATAGGAAAATTAAGGAAACTCTAACCCTTTCAAATATAGACTGATCATAATATCTATCCATGAAGAATGAGTTGCTATACCAACTTGGCAAAAATGCACGGTATGGTTAAGTTCCTTGTGTGTTTCTCTCCATGATCTCCTGAAGCTAAAGTTCACAATGGCTGGTCTTCACCGTACGTTTTTCTAATACCTTTTCACTTTTAGTTCATGGTCAGGATTTAGGAAACAGTCTCAATGATAACAGGGTTAAGGGTAAGTACTATCCGACCCACCCCCCCCCAAACCTTGATTAGGCGAGGGTGCCTCTTTAAGAGGCATTATGGCATGTTGATGATGTATCACTTTTGATGCATTGCCTTCTTGAATTGCAAAGTAATCTGTACCTTAGTGTTAAATAGGCACATATATGTCAGGTGGCCACTATCAGGCTTATTTCTAGATAGCATTTAGACTTTAGAGCCAAGCTGAGTGTGAAATATTTCCATTTCCAATTCAAGATCCCTAGTATCAAGCAAAGAGACATTTAATGAATTATGAGTAAATAATGAACTTTGTACTCCAATGTTGGTTTAACTAAAGATTCTTATGATGAGGTATAGTATTTGTTGTGTCTTGTGTTGACTCTGTTTGTTCGTTAGTATTTCAGTAATATATGTATTTGTTCCAATCCAACTCTAGGTATCAGGCCATTCTTCAGAAAAACCTTACATACTTGGCAGCAGTGGCAGATGCTCAACCACCACCTTCGACGCCTTTACAGGTAATAACAAATTACTAACATATGCATGGAACTCACTCAGTGCTAAAACCTGAAAAACGTTCTACCAGCCCCAAGCTTCTGCCGCTCAACCTGCAATGTCCATTCAACAGGCTGGTCTAGTCCAGCAACAGCAGCAGCAGCAGCAGCAACAACAACAACAACAACATCATCATCAACAACAACAACAACATCAACATCAACATCAACAACAACAGCAACAGCAACAGCAACAACAGGGTGTTTCTGGTCCTAGGTTGCCTTTTCAGCTAAACGCTCATCCATCTCCAGAAGCTCAGTTTCAACTAATGCAATTACAGCAGCATCAACAATTACAAGGTCACATGAATCTAGGTCCCGGTGGCGTGAATGGCATGCACCAAATGATGCACCCCGCAATGGGTGGTGCTGGTTCAGGGTCTCCGATGATGGACATGAGAGGGATCAATAAGCAAAGCTTTGACGGTGGTTCTGGCGATATCCAGGGAAAATCAGCTCTAGGAGGTGGAAATTAGGTTTCCGGGTTAATATTTTTATACCCAGGCTCATTTTTCCCTTCACACGTTCAAAATAGAAACTGTTTGAGGATTGTCCCAAAGGATCAGACTAGTTAAAACGAGATCTATTTGTTTCATTTGGTTTTTTCAGTCCCATTGCTATCTGTTTTATGTTCCTAGATGAACATTCAAACTTTGCATGGCAACTAATTTGTTCAAAACTAAGTCATCTAGTTCTGGCGACCTATAACTATCACTAGGGGTGTGCACGGTTCGGTTTTGAACAAACAAAAAAAAATCGAACCGACATCATCGGTTCTACGGCAGACAGAACCGAAATTGGTTCGGTTCTAAACGGTTCGGTTCTTATAGGTTCCAGGTAGGTTCCGGTTCGGTTTCGGTTCTGGACCTGTGGTGTTTTGGACCTAAATTTGAGCCCACTTTCAGCTTTAAAATTTTAAGTTTGTTCGTTCCTAGCTAATATTATTATTCATTTTGGACTCAAATCTAATGGTGATTACTATTTTCTTATATTAAATGTAACCCTATATAAGTTTAACGACCTCCTTTTACAATTAATTTCGAAATTCGTATACACATTCGTCACACGGTATCCTTTTTAAATATATATATGTATACATGTATTATTAGCTTAAAGCATATTCACTAATCTATTATTATATCATACTAACAATTAACAATATTGAATCCTCTCGCCAATTATCCTTTAATAAACTTAATTTTTTCTACTTAAAATTAGTCATCGGTTCGGTTTTTATCGGTTCTCCTATAAGCCGAACCGCATCGGTTCGGTTCCCTCAAAGGTGGAACCGAAATCGGTTCCAACAAAATCGATTTTTTCCGGTTCGGTTCGGTTTCGATTTTCCTCCACACCCCTAATTATCACCATTGTTCCCTCTGAAAAATGATTATCATGTTAATATCAATTTATTTTTGAAAATACTATCTTGCGATATTTCTCATCGAATACTACGTAACATGTAAAAAATATTGAATTTATAAACCGTTTTGCAAAACGTACCAAAGGGGCTTCACCGTTAATGCTAAGAAATTCAACCTAACAATATTGGATTTATATCATGTTGAACAAATTATTTTTATGGAAAGTAATGATATCCTAAAGAAATTACCATCTGCTAGTATGAATGACGATATCAAGTAGAAAACAAATAAGCAATGAGTTGACCTGGTGAAAATTAAATAAAATCAAACCATCAAACAAGTCATAACCCTTCATGTTGTAATATCTTAAGGTGTTCACATTGTTCACATTTAGATACTCTCAAGGAGTATACTGTGAATAAATATGGCTGAAGATCCAAAAGAACATTTCATCGCAGCATACTGCAACAAAAATACATCTCCCTAACCAATGAGCACCCCAAAACCTCCTGCAACGGAAAGAAACAAATTGATCGGGTGTTAGAAGAAAAATTCTTGCACCAGCATGATGCACACTTATACAGGTCTGGATTGAAACTAATATGGCAACTACAATAACTTAAATGTGTATCGCTTTCATAATAAACAGAAGTACAAGAACTGCCAAAATTGCACAATGGTAGAAAGCTTTATAGATTAACTACGATGAAGATCATAAAGACATATGAATTGTCTGACAGAGTAGTCTAATAGGCCAGACTATTATAAGCACCTATTCAGGGAGTTACTTTAAAAAATAAGCTTCAATGGAAAAAAATGCTGCATTTAAACGGGTAATATATCTTGAAGATAATGGTGGTTCATAAAGGGGAGGTGAATCAACTGCCCAAGAAATACCAGCTACCCCGGAATAGAGAGAAGCATGAGTTCTTGAATGAACAGCCTTTTAAGCTGGGCAACTAAGAATTGGGCAGAACAGCATGACATCAAAACAAAATATAAATGTGTACTTTAAATATGAAAGTTCCTTTATAACAAAACAAAATAAAAGTTACAGGTAGAGTAGGCAAAAGACAACCTGAACAGGGCAAACACATGCAATTCCAGGATATAAAATGACAATTACGATCTTCCAGATGTAGCAGTGGGACCAACAGCCCTGTGAATGATCAGAGTACAAGAAATTGGCCATCAAGATAAAAAAAACACATGTGACACAACTGAAAATTAACAATGTTTTCTTACCTTCCCTGCTGTCTGCCGATGACGTTTGCAGTTACCCTCCCATTCGCTGAGACCTTAACTGGAGATGCTCCCGACTCCTTCAAGTAAGTGTTTGTTCCACTTGTTCCATTTCGTCCAACAGAATAAATAGACCTTGATTCAGAACTATTAGCCTTTCCAGATGACATTGATTCAGTGGGAAGGATCTTTAACCGGTGAGATTGTGCCATAGGAGTAACAGCAACAGAAGGCAAGTGTTGTGAGTGAGAAGTTACGGCACCAGTGGCGGCTGCAACTTTAGCGGCTGCTGCAGTAGCTGCTATGATCTCCTTGGCACCTTCTTTTAGTTGAATATAGTCCCCCTCAATCACAAATAACTAAAAAAATGCAAGTTACTGAACTGCAACACCGAAGTGTATGTATGGATGGTTCACAACTAATTTGTTCGGAATAGAGACTTACTTCAGGATGACCTGCAACAAAATCTTCAAGTTTCCCATACTTCTTCTTATAGTCATGCCAATGTAGAGGAGCTAGCATTTTACCAAGTCTATTCGGAAGCTGTATGCAAACAGGTAACAAGTTTAACAATCTGATCAATCAATTAGAGTACAAAAACAAGCAAAAGCAAGTTATTTAATGTCAACTCACCGTTGAACTAATCCTGATTCGACCACCTGGCCCAGGAGGGATTGTGCGCACTATGCATGCCAACAATGGGTTTTCATCTAGAATGGGTGTCTCTGCTAGCTTTCCAACATGATGACTTCTCTTCCCAGAGGAAGAAAATACCTCAGGTACTATAACAGCTGATCCATCATGCATTGATAGATTGCTGAAATTCACAACATGAGCTGATATCTCGGATGAAGATAATTTGGTGTCTGCGCCAGATTCTTCATCCACTAAACCTTGTGGCTCCACCCCATGATTAGCCAAATGGTTGAGATTCTTTTCCTGAGAGATAAAAAATTTGTGCTGTCAGAGCGGAAGAAAAATATAATGTGGGATAAAAGTTGAGGAAATACCTTGTTCTCGCTGTTGTGTTCATGAAGATTAATTCCAAGAGCTTCATGGAACTGGGAAGATATTTGCTGATTGCTCTCCTGTATTTGGGTACTGACAGAGTACATTTTATCCTTGGTCTCAAAAACCTTAAGAAACAATATGCAAGAGGTTAAGTGTAAAAAGCAAACTTCTCATTCCATGCAGTTTATTAGCTGCTCAAAAAATTCTAGTGGTAATAAATACCTCTCTCCTTTCGTTTAAGGAAGAAGCAATATTATTAGATTCCACACTTCGACTGTAGTTAGCATCCAAATAATCTGGATGAATGATCTGCCCATTCATAGATGCTTCATAGCCATAATTTGACTCTGATCTTGACAAGCCAGGGCCATTTTGCAAATGATATTGGTCATAGGTTGGCACAGATTCTGATGAAATCTAGGAAGATCAAGAATGACTAGTTTAATTTTCAGTTTCTATATCAATTATATTACAGAGAATATAGCAATATAGCTTCATCTCTTATGAGTACCTGTTTCTCCTGCCGCTCTTGAGTAGTTGGGACAGGGTGAAGATGGCTTAAGTGAGCCTGAGGAATGTTTGCGGGCACTTGTTGATGGATAACAAATGGATGCAATGCTGCCATCTGGCCAGCTGGAGTGTAACTTGGAAATCCAAGTAAGGATGAAGGAGCCATTTGAATGCCAATAGAATGATTATCCTAGCAAATAGGACATAAACAGTTGGTATATAAATATGGAAGCACCATCATAGCAAGTGAGTTAGAAAAGGCATAAGTCTTTACGCAACCTCTTAAAGAGAATCAGTTAGCAAATTATAAAAGCTTTAACAATAATTTATCAGGAACTTATATTAATTAAAAAGATCTCTCTAACTGATAACCTACTAAACAATTAATCAAAGCACTAACTTAGAAAGAAAGAATAAAACCTGATTCCCCATCGAAACAATTGATGAATTTTCAGCATCACTATTTGGTGCAACATTGTGGTCTTCACCAGACATGTTCCCACTGGAATCCACCTGGCCACCACTTTTCTGCTCAAGCTGAGGAGGTTCTCTTGAATTTGTTGAACCTCCAGCAGCTGTATCAGGGAATATCCCATTCTTCTCTCGAGCCTCGGTAAGTTCAATCTGGAGTTGCTGAATATAAAGATGAAGCCGTTCCATCTCTCCATACTAACGCAAATCACAAAAATAAATGTTGTTCTAATCATACTGGTAATTTAACAGCCAAACAAACACAGTAAAAGCAGACAGTCAACTACAAGAACGTGAAATCGTGACGAGAATCATGTGAAAATTGAAGTTACGTGTTCACCTGTTGTCTGCACCCTAGCCAAAGTTGATTATACAGCTCAGTACGTTCTCGCAGTTCGGCCTGCAAAGTGTGATGAGTAGACGATTGCAAAACATCCATCTCTTGAACACGGCTAATCCAATTTTGGGCCTCTCTCAGTTGTTCATCTTTGAAATGGATGGTCTCTTGAGCAATTCTATTCTGAATGGAAAGGAAAGTGATGAATAGATGGACAAACTTTTGCACGACTCCTTCTTAATTTGAAACTACAGCCTGGGTCTATATGCAACACAATGCAGATTAGTCCACGCACAAGGCATTCATAGAAGATACAAGATCAATAACCTGTTCTTGCAATTCCGAGAATTGACGCTCTTTCTCTTGGATGTGTTCCTGAAGATCATGGATTTGTTTGATATATTGAGCTCTTTCAGCTTCAGAACTATCTCTTTCTCTCCTGCACAAGTTTTTGTGTCAGGTGCAACTATAATAACATTGAAATCAAGGGCGCTAGAAAGGTAAGAAGATTGAAGTATTAAGAAACACCATTGCAGTGAAAAAAAATGGTACTCCCTCCCTCCATTTATCTAAGGACCATTTACTTTTGCACAAAGTTGAAGGAAAATTTGAATCTATCTCACAAACACAATTTTCCATCCACTTTTTCTTACCAAAATTGGTAAAATGGGACCTTAAAAAGGGATTTATATTTTTGGAAAAAAGGTCCTTAGATTTAGGGACAGAGGGAGTACCAATCACATCCACACTCATCGAAACATGAAAAGAACTGGTTCTTTTAGACTTTCAGCGACATCAATTATATGGAAATATCATCCAAATGAATGCGGATCAGACCTGTAATTTTGGAGCTCCAGGCTTTGTTCTCTCAAGAGATCCTCTTTCGCCCAAGCCTACATAAATATACAGTGGGTAAATATGTACCCAAAAATGAACATTGATGAGATATAAGAACTATCAGTAATCAGTACAAACCGCTTTAGTATCCAGTCGCAGTACATGCATTTCCCTCTCCTTCTCATCCATCCTCTTCTCCAACTCAGCTATCTTTTGATCTCTTTCACGCAATTGTTCCTTCATACCAAAATAATCCAAAACTTAATATGATGATCTAGGGGTGCATTACATAATTCAGAACACCATAATATTTTATTACTACAGGATCACAGGGATAGACCTGAAGCTTAGCTTTGGCAGTTGCATGTTCTTTAATCTGAGCATCAAATGTATTTTGCATATCTACAATCTCAGATCTCGCTAAGAACTGAGCTCGAAGTTCAATTTCAATTAGCTGCAACTCCTCTCTTTGCTTCCCGACATCATGAAGTTTTTGCCGCAAAAGGTTGTCATCTACATTATCATCTATAGTCACTGAACGGTAACTAAAGTCAGCCGGTTCCCTTGCTTGGTTCACCTGCTAACAAAATACAAGAGACATAATTTCACCAGACTCCAAAATCAGGGCTAACAAAGCTGCATGTCCACTCCAATAACTAAAGCCACAATCACAGTGAATAAAAATCATTCACCCCAATCACACACCCTATATAGTGATTCGAAACAGAGGTAACACCTCAATACCAACATTCTAATCTAACTAAAGTATGTTACACACAATCACCCCCCCCCCCAGAAAGATAAACATATAAACAAATACTAATACAAAATTGAGAAAGAAAGAAAAATCTCAATTTTTTTAACACCGCTATCAAGTAAATTAAAAAATACACCCTTCACCCTAACAAATTTGTTAGCCAGCTCTATTAACCGTATGGTCAAAATTAACGAACTGTGATGTACTAACTGACCCATACAACTTTGACTCGGATCAAAATTATAACTTTAATAGTAAAGTACTTTAAAAAATAAAAATTAGAAAGTGGGCGATAGAGTAAGTACCTCATTGGTGGCATTTCGACCCGATTGGCGGTCTCTGTGAGTAAGCTGAGACGAAGAAGAAACCGGCAATGCCACGCCACGAGCAGCGACACCAGCCGCTACAGCTGCCATTTGTTGCAACAACTCGATTGCAACAATATTCCAATTTCACTACCTCCTATCAAATCCTCAATTTACCTCCAAAACCCTAGATTTGAAAAAACCATCAAATTGCTGTCCTTATAGTACATAATTCATCTTACTTCGCAAACAAAATGAATTTACTACTTTAAAGTCACTATTATTTAGCATTATTGTTTAATTTTATTTTTTAATTTGTTACAAAAAAGAGATAAATTAGAGTGTGGAAAAGTGGATTTAAAAATATACTTGAGTTACCATGTTGACTAAATTTGTTAAATATGAATAACAAATTTAAATGTATGTTAATATTACCTTTTGTTACGGTTTGATTGTTGAGCTCTTGTTGAAGGTTCTGTAGATTTGGGTTTTTTTTTGTGAAGATATGAATTTGGGGGGTTTGGAAATCCTGGGGTTTTAAAGGGTCCAAAATGTGAAGAAAACTAAGGATGTTCGAGTTGAGTTGCTATACATATAGCCAAGTAGAGAGACTTTTTAATAATGGAGTTACTATTGTGCCCCTCATGCTTATCACTATTGTGTAAAGAGCGTTTGCAGCAGTTTACCTATAAATAAAAAATTTACAATCAACTCTTTGTAAATTTTATATAAACGAACGTTTGGTGGTTGTTATTGTGTTGGTCATTTTGTAATGAGGGAAAAAAATTCTATATAATACGAGAATTGATGTAAATCAAATAAGTTTTGAACTCGAGACTTGGCTTGTATATAAATATAATAGTAGTTGCGCACTTGATATGTTATTCAATTACAAATGTAACGAGTCAATAAAGCTCATTTTAATTTTAATTGAAAACAAAATTATTGATTACAATAATAATGGTACACAATACAATAAACTGATTCAATGTGAAAAACTGAAATTGAACTACTTCAAATTATCAAATGGCTCACGTTTTGTCAATCGAAACTGTGAAATTGGTACATATATTATCCTTGAAACCAATGCATATGAATTGAAAACTTAAAAACGACTACTACTGTTAGAACGAACCACTATCCATTAAGTTAACCGATTAAATTAATAATAGAAAAATCTCCACACAATAAATTAATGTCTATTAAAAAGTTGTGATCAGTCTAAAAAACAAAGAGACAAATAAAAGAATGTTCAATATGTAGTTTGTCTAGTCTAATGGAAAAAGCTCTTGCTAGTGACCAAAAAGGTTCTGGATTCGAAACTCACATCTATCAATAATGGTAAAAACTAATTCGAAGGCCCTACTTTCCAAGGCCCAACGAACCAGTGAATTTAAGGTTGGATATTCATTCCAACCAATGAATTCAAGGTTGGAATGAATACTCAACCTCAGATTCATTGGTTCGGTTCTAAACAACAATTCAATTTTTCATTATTATATAGCGAACCAGTGAATCTAAGGTTGGATATTCATTCCAACCTTTAATTCATTGGTTGAAATGAATATCCAACCTTAGCTTCACTGGTTCGTTGGGGCCTTGGAATTATATATACCCATCAATAATTTACAAAAAAAAAAAAAAAGTGTAGTTTGCCTGATACATGCATTGTAACAGATATGATCAGATTTCATAGCTTTAAAAGAAAGTACATATACTTGTTCATGAAAGACTACCAACCTATGAACTCCTAGGATGCTGACATTTCTGGACAAAACAACATACTCATTCATCCAACTAACTAAACAAGTTACATGACTAGTTCAATACCACTAAATTCCATGGAGCATCCTATTCAAATTGTTTTATTTTGTAATTTTTTTTCTCAACGACAAAATTACAAGGATAAAATTTGAATAGATAACGGTTTGATAATTGCATTTTTTAAAGTTTGAATTTAATACATGTTTCATAACATTTGGAGAAATGTGTCATACACTAGCAACTTAAAAGGTATTTTACTATCGTAATTATAGTTTTTATTTGAAAATGAATTTTTACAATCTAAAGTTAAACAATTTTTAATGGAATGAAGGCAGTATTGACCTATTTCAACTTGTATTTTAATAAAAGTAATTGAATAACTGAACTTAGTTATTTCATGCATGTTCCATTATAAAAGAATGTTCAATGCTAACCATCAATGACAACAAAGACCTTTGTTTTCAAGTTGACTTAACATGATGTAAAAATGATTAATACATACACCAATTCATAATCGACAAAAAAAATATGAAGAAGAAAAAATTGTCTTGATTTGTATCGTATCATATCAAAAAGCGAGATAATAGTAAATCTTCAACTCCATTATACTATTAGATAAAAAGTTAATGGCTATAATTATTTCTATAATGAACTTTACATATATATATATATATGGATTCTATAATATCTTAAGGTTCTATTTTAATAATATGAATTAGTAATTATGAAGAGCGGAAATTCTAATCTAATAGTAGGGTCGTGAGCTTACAATAAATCTCTTCATTTTTTCTGCGATTAGTCGATTACTATATCATTTATATGCACTTTGATACTATTCTAAATTCATGTAATTGATGAAATACATCAATTGGAACACAAAATTTCACAAAGTAAGCATTCAAAAAATATACCAGCATAATTGAATGAAAGATCTTTTAATATACATTTTAATTAAACAAAACAAAAGATATATAAAAATTTGATGTCAATGGACCAAATGAAGAAAAAAGCTTTAGTTAGGAGTTTGTAGAAGACATTTATTTTAATTTTTTTTTTCATTTCCAGATTCCGCGGAAAGAGAAATTAGTTTAAATAATGCTAAAAACAATAAGACAAGAGGAATATAATACTAAACAAATGTAATGATATTTGGTCAGACAATAAGAATTATAAAAATACACATTAGGTAAAAACAAAAATAAAAACTATGAAAAAAGAGAGCATGACATTAGTAAAGATCCAACTATATACACACAAATAGGAAGTACTAAAAATAGAAGTGTCTAAAAGACTATTTTATACGGTTAAGTTTCTTAAAGAACAAATTACATAAGCATTTTTTAAGGTTTGAATCTAGGAAAATTTAGGTAATTCTCTTCATTTATGATGTTTGAGGTTTAAAAATTGTTTTACATGTTAAAATAAATTTACTTACTTTTATTTATATTTACTGTTAAATCATTAACAATAAAAAGTTAGTTAACGAAGTTAATACCAATATAAAATTGAATTGTACTTTTTAAAAATTAATTACTATTACTTTATAAACGTACACGCTTGCTCTTGAGTGAGTTTTTATTATTTTTCAGCCTCCTTCGACAAAATTATACTTCACTTCTAAAAACACAATTAACTTACTCCTTTTTCAATACAACTAACCAAAAAGAAAAAAAAAGAATTTAGCAGAAAATAAATAGTAATATTACAAAATTAGAATTTATACTATTTCTCTCTCTTACTCATTCGGAGTTTCTCACTCTTCATTCAAAGTTTCAAACAAAACTTCGTCAATTCTTATATAAAAACCCAGCTCACATCTCTTACAACATCTTCCAAAAATTCCATCTCTCGTTTGTTTGTGTAATAATTACACATTTTTCATCACCACCGTTGACTTTTCCTCCTCCCAGTCTACATGGGCCATTGCTGCAGCAAACCGACCTCCTCTACAGTCAACGGCGACGTCAACGGCGGATCGGAAGTCAACCACCACCGCCACCAAAGTCAACCCTTCTCCCCTCCGCCCCTCACCACCGCCGCCAACGGTGGTGGTTCTTCCAGCAAGAACACTCCAGCACACTCGTTCTCCACCTCCCCATGGCAGAGCCCCTACCCCTCCGGTATCGCCCCGTCTCCGTCGCCTGCGGCGACGCCTCGGAGGAAGTTCAAGTGGCCGTTCCCGCCGCCGTCTCCGGCGAAGCCGATCATGTCTGCGTTAATGAAGCGGCAGGCGGGGAAGCCCAAGGAGGGGCCGATACCTGAGGACGGTGGGGGAGAGGGTGGTGGGGGTGAGGGGGGGAGACATCTTGACAAGAGTTTTGGGTATCCAAGGAATTTGGGGGCCAAGTATGAATTGGGGAAGGAGGTGGGTAGAGGGCATTTTGGTCATACTTGTTGGGCTAAAGGGAAGAAGGGAGAGTTGAAAAATCAACAAGTTGCTGTTAAGATTATTTCCAAAGCTAAGGTGTGTGGTATGTGTTTATGTTTTGGAATATACTTAGAAATGGATGAAAGATTTGATTTTTTTATGTGCTTTGATTTTTTTATATAGCTTTTGAAATGATCTGAATGGATTAAAGATTTGATTTTTATGTAGTTCTAGTTTTCGTATAGGGTTAGAAATGATCTGAATAAATTGAAGATTTAATTGTTTTTATAGTTTGAGTTTTTGGTTAGTTCTGGAAATGATGTGAATGTGTTAAGAGGATATATTAGTTACTTTCCTACATTGTAGTTTTAGGGAATTTGGACCTAGAGAGAGATAGAGAGGAAGGGGGGGGGGGGGGGGATGACCTTGAAAGTTCGATATTTTATGTTTAATTTTTTAGTGTTTCTTATTTCTACTAATAAGCATTACATTGATTTGTGCCCTCTAGAAGTTTATACATATGTGCTTTGTTTCACTTCAACAACATTCACCACGTGCAAATTCACGTGTTGCTATTTTCAACCAAAGATTGTTTTGAAATGTTATGGTTATTAAGTGGGAGGTTGTTTGGTAAGCTTAGAGGATATGCAGATGGAAGGTGAACTCAGAATAACCTGTGAATTAGTCAAATTGTTTACCAGACGTGAGTGCATATTTTGCACTCAAGTTCTTACTTTGAAAATGTCAAATTGTTCTTGTTTGAGTGAGTCAAATTTAGGCTTCACAAAGCAAGCATGGATGATGTAATTGGGAATTTATGATGTAATTGAGAAGGTTTTAAAATTAAAGTCGTGTTGGTTATTGCAGTAAATCAGGTCAAGCCGATAGAAATTCAGCATAGGGTGTAGATATTTTTTTTGCTTAATTTTTGCATTTGCATATATATTTGACATAATTTTCCAGGCAGCAAATCTATTTGTCAAATGCTTTTTATTTTTTTCTTATGGTGGAAGGGGGTGGTTAATGGATATGGATTTTTCCATTATCAAAATTAGACCTAACTTAATTATTTTCATATGACAGATGACTACGGCCATTTCAATCGAAGATGTTCGCAGGGAGGTTAAGATACTGAGGGCATTATCTGGTCATCCAAATCTAGTGAAATTTCATGATGCATTTGAGGATGACCTTAATGTTTACATAGTCATGGAGTAAGTCGTATTTCTTATTTTATTATCTGTCATGGATGGCTGGTCAAATATGTTGATATAGTATCTGGAATATATATCTTTGTTCTGCGTTGGTTCGTAAAGTGATGACTATAGTGAAGTCTTATTAAGCTCTATATATTCTCTTAACTTCCTCGAGCTATACAGATTGTGTGAAGGCGGTGAACTTTTAGACAGAATTCTATCGAGGGGAGGAAGATATACAGAAGAAGATGCAAAGAAAATTGTTATGCAGATACTACAGGTTGTATCTTTTTGTCATCTTCAAGGCGTTGTGCACCGTGATTTAAAGCCAGAGGTAAGATTGTTTGCACATATGTATGAGTTAGTATTACTAATAATATAATGCGAGCAGAATAACTCACTTGATTATTTATTGCATTGATGTTGTTTTTGTTTGTGTTGGTCTTCTCTTTGACATAGCTGAGAGCTTCAATAATTTAAGTTGGTTTAATTGCAGAATTTCCTCTTTACCACGAGGGATGAGGATGCCCCTATGAAAGTGATAGACTTTGGTCTGTCTGATTTCATTAGACCAGGTAATACCGTAGTGGTAACCCTCTAACTCATACTACTATTTTCTATGGCCATCAGGATGTTGAGATACCTTGAGACATTTCTTGACTTTTTCATCCCCTTTTACATCCTTCCTACTCAATTTCTGCATTTGTTTCCCATTCTTCATTGCATGTACATCATTTTCTCGTCCCTGTGATCGTAGTTAAATGTTTCTTTCTTCCTTTTCTGTAGAACGAGAGCAGAAATGCCCATCTCTTCGTATGTGCATATGATTACAGAAAAGTTGCGTATTTCCAGAGTTTTGTCCAGTTTCATGTAGTTTGTCCTATATACTCCTTGTTTTCTGGTGTACATAGCTTGTTTTATGCTTAAAATGTCTTAAAATGTCAATGCTCTGTTGAAATTAATAGAAAACATACAATTTCCTTAGTGCTGGATTATTATAAACAGTTGCCATTTAAGTTTAAATTTGTGTTATGCTGAATTTTGATGAGCAATTTTGCTCTTTTATTATTATGACGCTTGCACTTGACTAGTTGTGAATATGTATAACATAGACTACTCAAGCTCATGGGCAAACTCAAATTAGTAAAGCTGAGTTGTTACTATTCAAATTTATTGAAGAAACTAATTAAGGTCCTAGTACATCAATGTAGTTTTCCATTTCCAATTGGATAAGAAATTAGACAACCATCTTTGAGGTGTGTGTGTAATGTTGTTTATTAACCATGTTGGCGGAAGATAGTGCTGATTTATACTCCATCATCTCTGTTATTATGTTAACACTTATTAGAAATTTTACCATTGTTGCTTATTTATGATGTTGTTCCTTATTTTTCATCTCTACAGATCAACGTCTCAATGATATAGTTGGCAGTGCCTACTATGTTGCACCTGAAGTACTTCATCGATCGTACAATAATGAAGCTGATATGTGGAGTATTGGTGTAATAACATACATATTGTTATGTGGAAGCAGACCTTTTTGGGCACGTACTGAATCAGGAATCTTTCGCTCTGTGCTACGAGCTGATCCTAACTTGGATGATTCCCCTTGGCCTTCAATATCAGCAGAGGCCAAAGATTTTGTGAAAAGGCTTCTTACCAAAGATCATAGAAAGAGAATGACTGCAGTACAGGCTATAAGTATATATATATATATCCCCACCTCCTTTTCTTTTCACTTTTCTTGTTTTCTTTTCCTGATATAAATGAACACATTTGATGTGTGCAGCTCATCCATGGGTAAACAATGGAGATCAAGCTGTGCCATTAGATATTTTAATATACAAATTAGTGAAGTCATATCTTCGCGCCAGCCCATTTAAGCGGGCAGCCCTAAGGGTATTCACTTGTTAAAATCATGCTTCATTTGAAATATTACATAGCGGCATGATTTTGCCATATTTGTTCAACTGTCAAATCTTCAGGTGATCTTATTTTTATTCAATTTTGCAGGCTCTTTCAAAGGCTTTAAATGAAGATGAGCTAACCTATCTCAGGTCTCAGTTTACACTATTGGAACCAAAAGATGGTTGCGTTTCGCTTAATAATTTCAGAACAGTGAGTTGATGCTATACCGAGATCATGCTCCTACCCGATTTAAGTGTGATTGACTGTGATCACACTTCTCATATTCTACAGTGTAGTTAGCAGTGTGCTTATCAGTGTATTCTCATGCAGGCTCTGATGAGAAACGTAACTGATGCCATGAGGGAATCCAGGGTTCCCGAGATTTTAAATTTGGTATGATACAACCTCGAAATTATCTTCAACGTTTCGTCTAATAAATTCTGGTTCAGTTAATTGCAAAGATATTTGATTAGAAATTTGAGTTATCTTGTGCACAATGTTCATGTCTGCTTGATATAAAAGAGAAAAACTAACATTACTATTTGCCATATTAGCAAAATATTTGGTTTTTAATAGGTTTTTTCGTGCTAATTAGTGTGTTTTTCTTAAAGATGGAACCCTTGTCCTATAAGAAAATGGAATTTGAAGAGTTCTGTGCTGCTGCTGTTAGTCCGCATCAGCTTGAGGCTCATGAAAGATGGGAAGACATTGCAAGTACTGCTTTCGGTAACTTTGAAGAAGAAGGAAATCGTATTATCTCTGTTGAAGAGCTAGCACGGGTATGCAATACTTGAATTGATCCTTAATACTATGAAGAAATGATCCACCACTGAGGATGTATATTTTTTTCCTTTTCAGGAAATGAATCTAGGTCCAACAGCTTATTCTTTACTCAAAGATTGGATAAGGCCTGATGGAAAGCTTAGTTTCATCGGTTACACGAAATTTTTACATGGTGTGACAGTTCGGAGTTCAACGAGGCACCATTAATAGCACAATATAGAAAGAGGGTCACTACAGTTTCCCTCATTTATTCCCTCCCTATTGTTCGCGAGCTGTATTCTTTCATCAGTCTTGGATAAAGGAAGAAGCCGTCTGCATCAAGGTAACAACTTCATTGATCAGAGGTGTATAGATAGATAAAGTATGTGGTTTGATGAGGCATTCTTGATGTACAAATTCCAAATATTGGTATTATTTTGCTTGTGGCCATAAAATGTCGTAGATTCGAAGCAACCGACCAAGTTTGTACCCTTGGTTACATGAGGACTATGTTGTTTTCAGATTGTAATATTTTTCCCAACTGGAAGATCCAGAGTTGCAATCACATTAGTTGAGATTATAGTAATGTGAATTTGTTACAAGTTGGCTACCTTTTTATACAAAAGATATTTGCTTTTGGAGAATTATTGTATGATTGAAGCTCAACAATTGAAAGACAATTTGAAGAGACAGTTGAAGCCACATTCATCTGGCCCATTACCAACTTGCAATACAAAAGAAAGAAACTCGTGAAAGCAGACAATCTTGATGAGCCTTTTTGTTTTAATAATGCAATCTTCATATTTTTTTTTAGGGCAAGTTAACCCTCTTGTCGATGACTACCCGAAGCCTATTCCACCTTGAACATGGTCAAGGACCGAACCTGTAGGGGGGGGGGGTACTCGGGATTCGGGAAGTTTCTATTGCTTTCTTCAACTTGACCCTCTTGGCCTTTCTTATATTTTCAGCTTGGTATCGTTCTGCATGTACACGATGGCTCCACCATTACCCGAACAACGGTGAAGCCAAACAAATTCAGAATTAAGAAGAAGATGAGGGTGTTTTGGATGAGTGTTGGTTGAATCTTGATGGTTTTTTTCATGACAGGTAGTGTTACAAGAAAAATGTGTAATGAATTACCCCCCTTAACAAGGACATAGCTCCACCTCCACTAACAAATCTGGGATAATGGTTAGATAACAAAGAACATCCTCACATCAACTTTTCTCTTTAATAATTATTCTGGAATAATCATTTTCTTGGCCATCATACTTCTATCAAGTGCCAGTTAATGTCAAACAAGAAAGCCATTCCACCAATTCCACCAATTCCACCATATATATATTTTGTAGGAAATTAGCGATGAAAGTGTGAATATAATCATATTATAAATAACGGTTAAACAAATTTCGAAATTGATAGATCATTAGAATAGATACTAATTAATAGACAGTTCGTATGAAATATGAGCAAATTATTTTCAACGAGAATTGAACCAAGATCTTCTAACAGAAATTTTTTGTCAATATACGCTACTAGGCTATTGAACCATCGACAATTTGTTATATGTGCTTTGAATTATTTCTTTGTCAACGAAATAGTAGTATAAAACGTTACAACTATTTATTTCAAATTGATATTTCTTACCATTTTAAAATATATCATTTGATAATGTCATAAATTATGTTTTTTTACAAGAACGGAAATAGTAGTATCTAATATTGTACTATATGAAATAGAAACCTCAAATGAACCCCCAACAGATATATTTTTGGTAATCGAATCTTGTGCGTGCCCCATATTTCTTTTTTCTTGTTTTGTTCGACTTAATCTCATTTATATTTTTATCCTAATTTCGTCCCATATTACTCCCTAATTCACTCGTGAGGATCTCTGATTTAGTTGAGATAATTAAGCATACTTATGAAAGTCGATTAACAATGATTAGCGTAGACCTAGCTGCTATGGCTTTAACTAACATGCAAATCATATTTAAAAATATGAATAATGAATTAATGATGATGATGATAGTAGCATGTGAATTGTGGAAATAGAGTACAACTCAATAGTGCAAACATACATCAATATATAAAAAAGAAAAAAGAACATCTTTACTTTAACAAGTGGAAATCTAGAGCCGATTATGATTATTCAAAGTCACTATCTCTATTAATAATCATCCATAATATATATGCTCATATATGGATCCTTCCAGTTTTCTCAATCTCCCACTTTCTCGCCAACAAATCAATAATATCGTCGCCTCCATTTTAATTTAATTTGGAGATGATCTTGAATTAATTTCATTAAAAAGATATTCAAGTTGTAAATTTCATTGAAATGATATGTGATAATTAACTTGAACCAATTTATTTGAACTGAGCCATTTTTAAGATGTTTGGAAATTCGATTCTCGATGCAAGAGTATTTTAAACATACTTTACTCTCCTCTCCGGAGTTGCTTTCATAGTTTTTCAGCACCCAAATCACTTTGTGGGATTTATAGGCGTTTCGACGATTTCCAGTCTTCACTTTAAGGGATTTTCGGGTGTTTCATTCGCTTCTAGAATAGGATAACTTGGAAGTAAAGTTCAGACACAACGTGAATTGGAGTCACATCAAGTAATAAAAAATTATTTGGAGTAATTGATGTTTATTTAAAATTTAGATTCTCATTTACTTGGTTTAAAATGTAATTAAATTTTTTTATCGTATAATTATTTGTAACTGAAATTATTACGATAATAAAAACGAATAGATCAAGTAGAATACGCTAGATAAAAGTGATAGGTAACATGGTGGTTACAGATAGTCATCATCTTATCATTTAAGATTATCAAGGAAACTTAATTAGCTTTGATATGACACCATGATTTTGAATCAGTTCCAAGATATATATCTTCATTTGCTAACTAAAGAATGTGCCAATCAATATATACAGACGACAGAATGTGCAAGTCAATATTTTTAACTATTTTTAATTTATAAAATTTGCATTTCACACCTCCATCCAGCAAATCGTTAATAATTTATCTTCGATCAATTCTTTTACAAATTATCATTGAAATGTCTATTCAAACTTTTATTGAGTCATCCTTAAACTTTAAACTTAAGGGATTGTAATAATGATTTAAAATAAATTAGAGCATTGGTAGTAGTCACAAGTCGTCTCACTGTCCAACAACTCGTGAGGACAATTTTGTGTGAATGAATTAAGTGTCTCATTCTAAATTTAAATAACAAAAGAAAACTAGTTAATTGTGCTTTTATGGAGATGAATTAATTATAGATGTGGTCCTAGTTAGTAAAGGCTTTAAATTGTTCGTTAGTTTGAACTCGTAGTGAGGGTACGATATTTAAGGCTTATAATTTAGTGGTATTGACCGAATTCAACTTTGCACCCATTTTCTAAAAATATTTTGACGATTTTTGTAGGAGTATGATCATAAGATGATCAATATTATACATTTATATATGTTTTTGAAGGAGATAAATATCTGGATTTATTATGATCAAAATAAAACTTCACCATATTTATGCAAATTATATTGTAGGAGCTAAAAGAAAGACAATTTAATGTAGTTAATATGAGTGCATTATATTCTCACCGAATCAAATTCTTCAAGAAATTCTTTATTGCCATCACCTTTTCAGCTGCACATTTTTGTACCCACCCCAACTAAAATTTCAAGAATTTAAGTTCTAATAATTAGTTTACCCTCAAATAAAATCATTATTTATTCACATATACAATTATCCATGGTATAATGATAAAATTTACCAAAACAAGTAAATAAATTACAGTAATAATAGCAATAAATCAATAACATACACCAAGATTAGAAAACAATCAATAATTTTTCATCATCATCATCCCAGTACAAAACGATCACTGCCCAATTTCAGCAACCTTTTTGAAATAGAAAAAAAAAAAAAACATAAATGTACATAGCAAACAAAACTAGAAACATATTAAAAACATAACCTAAAATTAACTTTGTTTCCATAATTCCTAATAAAGTAATTAATAAAAACTCGACCCATTATTTTGATAATAGTAATAATCAAGCCTTGAAGCACCAAGAATTGTGATGTTGATGATGATGAGATAGGTCTTGATGAATCAAGCCTTGAACATATCTAAACTCTTCAACATGGCATGGAATATTAATAGGACCATTATTATGTTCAAATCCATATTCTTCCTCAGCTTCTTTCAGTAGTTGCATGAAAAGTGGATGATTCATATACATAACTGGAACAACAAACCTTTCTTGCTCCCCCTCTAACCCCACCAATATTGCAACACACCCCTTCGGAATTTGATTATTATTATTCACATCCTTACTCGTCGTTCTTCGGTCGTGGTGGTGATGGTGGTGGTGGAAGTGTATGTGTGGAATATGGATATGGAAGTGTAAGAGGTGGTGTCGTTTATCTCCGGTCCCCATTCTTGAAACACACCTAGAAAAAAAATTAAACACCTTAATTTTTTTTTTTCGAAAAAAATATAGCGGCCAAGGTTTGAACTGTTGAGGGGGTGGAGTTGATGTTATTACAAGAACATGGTGGAGAACGGCCAAGGGTCGGAAGCCGAGATGGCGAGGATGAAGAGGGTTAAGGAAGAGTCAATTAGAGAAGAAGGAATATTGCTCATGATATATTATGGCTTCTACAATGATCAAAAGCATGTAGGAACTATAAATATGTAGAAGTTTTGGTTGGTGTTGTAATATGTTTTAATTTGTGAATTTGATGAGAATTTGGAAGGGTGTTATGGTGATGAAGGGGGAGGTTTATATAGTGGGGTGGGAGGTGGGGGTGGGGGGAGGTAATGGTGGGGGAGGTTGATGACTAGGGTGGGGTGTACCTTACCTCAAGTGCATGTATACTACACAAGTTGGATGGGCTAACTACTACTCAATTGACGTATACTAGAGGGATAGTTTCTCGATTTCTGCCTGTGAAATGACTATTTTGTCTATGAATAAAACTTTTTTAAATGCTATATTTCCAAATAAAAGGGTAGAATAGTCGTTTAACTTTTAAAAAAATACTTGTAACAACTCATATATGTTGGGGATAAATCTAGGAGTAAATGGTAAATGATGGTGGTTAATGGTGATCCCATAAGTTTCGTAGAGTTGTTGATCACGCTTCCGGAAAAAGTCATTCTAGTACTCCTACTAATTAGGAAAAGATATTAAGTACTAATATTCCATTAATTTTAAAAATATTGCTCAAATCCCATTTAATTATTACTCCCTTTATATTAAATGGTTGATACATTTTGATTTTTCATGGTCAACAAAACACGATTTAAAACATAAATTTCTCTTATTATACATGTGAAGAAATTATAAAAAGTTGATATTTTAAAAATATATATTGAGACGAATCTAACAAGATCCCACATGACTATATTATTTATTATCGTTTAATGATAATTCTTGATCAAATTTTTTAAAATTTGACTATGAAAAGACAAAATATACCAATTTTTTAGGGACGGATTGAGTAATATTTTTTGATAATAATAAATGGGTCTTTCTAAAATGTGCCCTAAGGCACATGTTAAGCACTTAATATGGTAATACAATTTAATATTCGTAAGCATATAAGGTAACATTCATAAGCATATAAGGTAACATTCAAATTTCAAATACAATTAATTAGCAATAATGTTCCTTTATTAGTTTCTGAACCTGTGCCCTAAGGCACATTTTAAAAAAATCCATAATAAATTTATAGCAATTAAGATTGGGTCCTATTCATGGGGATTTCATGGATATTTTATTCCAAAAACGAAAAACTCGAAACATAGAATTGGGATTTTTTTGGAAATTAATTTTTCAAGAAGGAAGTAAATCTCTTTGGAAAAAGGAATCGCATTAAATCACCTTTAAAATTATCAAAAAGTTAATATTTCATTAATTTAAAAAATATTGCACGCTTTATCGCGTGTCAAAATTAAAATAATTGGTATTAACACTCTTTGACACACGTGAAGCGCGCAATTAATATCGCCTGTTCACATTTAAAATGCCAAAGTAAAAAATAACTTAGTTTAAGATTGTTATTCTTCTATCAAGTCAATAATAATTTTGATCTTAACATGGAATTATAATTTTTCGATTATATATTTTTATAAAAGCATGAAAAATAGATTATAACTAAATAATTTCTTTATATATAGTACTATAGTAACATAAGTTTTTCTTTATAAAAAGACCTAGTAATATAGATCCATGACTTTTGGCATTGACTCAAATATAAATATAAAATCACATTTAATTACTATATACGACTGTTATACCTCATACGTTATACTAGTGCTTTGTCTATCACAAAAGGTCGGTATGTTTCGGCATCGATTGACTATTCTTAGAGCATGTACATCAACTCCCCTGAATTTTCCTCTATAATTCACTTTCAATTGTCACTTTTCTATTCTAGGGACTAGTTGTTCTTTAGCAAATTCCCTATTATTCACAACTAATTGAACCATAGTAATTATAACTAGAGAATAGGGAAAGTACAAATTTGAGGGTGAGTGAATAATTTATAGGGAGCCAAACTATTTTAGGGGAGCTGAAAAAGTGTCAGTTTTAATAAGTTGAATCCCTATTATTACTTATAGGGGAGCTGACATGCTCTTACGCCAATTCTTTCTCTACTCAAATACGTAGTCCTTTCTGTTTTGTGATAGCACAAATTTCTTACTCCAATAATAAATGTCTTCATAACGAAGAATAAGATTTGTTTGCCTAAATTCCAATATTATTTCCAAATATAATGAAGTTACTCTTATATATATGCTGTAGGAACAAAGTAAAAAATTAAATTGGAGTTAATGTTGATCCTTAAATATGCCGATTTGATTCCTCTCGCCATTATACCCCAAGAAGGCAAGAAATATATATGTACAATCACATATCCCATATCTATAATTTGGCGTATAACATATATCTTTATGTAATGTTCCAGCACACATTAAGTGGTAAATTTTTTAGGGTGAGTAGCATTATGATTGCGTCTTTTGCATTGTATTGTGTGGGTTCGAGTCTTTCATGAGGCAGAATTCGTTGTGGAAGTGGCTAATGGACAACTTCAAATTCCCTAACCATCTGACGTACATTTCGCGATTTACCTTCTCGAAACTCCCCAAGACAGGAGACAATAGGACCTTTAAAATTGCGATTCAACCTCTTTTTATATATCCTCATATGATTAATAAAACCATAAAACATAATGCATTGAAGATTTAGTGTTGAAATAATTTCAATAAGTGAATCACTATTATATTTAAGTCCACTAAATAATAATGATTTGTTAATAGTTCTTATAAGGTTGTGCTTGGTACGCGGGAATGAAATGAGATAGAAAGGAATGAAATTAAATTAGTTTGTATTATTTAGTTTGGTAGATTACAATGAATTTTGATTGCATTCCCTAGTTAATTGAATTACCTCATTTGAGGTAATAACCATTCCGCCCAAATTGGGGGTAATGGATGATTACCTCCTACTAGGTAATCAAATTAGAAAAATTGGGGGTAATGTGATAATTCAATCACAATACTACTCACATACCAAACAAAGTAATAAAATTTATTAATTCATTCATTTCCTTTGTCTATTCCATTACTTTATCTATTCCATTCTTACATCATTCCATTCCACTATAATTCTAGAGTCACTGAGGACTATGAAGATGACAGTAGTTGTGCTTAGGTTGTAATCGAGCCGAATCAAGTCAAGCAGTTGAAGGTTTGAGTTTGACTTGTGTATTTTAACATGAGGTTCGATATGGCTTGATTTGGCAAAATATTTTAAAAAATATAGTTTGGTTTGAGAGGTCGATTCGAACTTCGAGTCAAGCCTTTTCGAGCCAAATACGTCAAGCCTTTTCGAATCTTGACGTTTGTTCACAACCTATTAGAGAGTTTGAGAGATTTAGGGTTGAGGTTTAGTTTAAGTATAAAAAACGTAGGATAAAAACACTAAATAATGGACCAGATCAATCCATAAGTGAATATGTGATATGGACTATATAATATGTACTTCTATATATAAACATACGATAAATGGACATGAATGAACCGAGCCAAGCTTTTTTATACCGTTTGCTTCGACTCGACAAATATCAATTTGTAAGGTTTAGCTTGAGATTTAAGAGGTTAAATCGAACTTCAAATCAAATATTTTCGAATCAAATACGTCAAGCCTTTATAAATGTTGACATTTATTAATAATCCCAACTCTGCTTATCTGAAGTCGTGAGAGGCTGGGACTCATAATAAAGTCCTCATCAATTGCGACACCCAACATTTGGGGCATGTCAACACTTAATAATCCTTTAATTTAAAAAGTCGGGCATGCTTCCACTCAACTCTAGAACGAATCTCGCTCGCCTCTATTGTTATTTTCTTTATCAAATATAAAATATAAAAACAATAATAACAACGAATAATATTCTAATAACTAAGCTTTGATTAAACATTATGCAACATGCTAGGGTATAACCATTTCTCACAACCACAAAAACCAAATTAATTGTCACTTTTATCATAAATAAAGGACTCATGTTACATTTTTGCTATTCAAAAGTTGATTGATGGAGAGTTAATCGAATAGTTTAATGAAAAAGGCTATTGCTAGTGATGAGAAGGTTTTGGGTTCGAAACTCACCTCATCGCTAATTACAAAAAAAAAAGTTGATTGATAGGAGAAAATTGCAGTTTAATCCTAATAAATATGTGCAAACTATACAATCATTCCACTTAATGATCAGGCTACCCATATAATCCCAATATTTGTTATATGTGTTCCATTTAATGATTTCATAATTTGTGTTTCAAAAGTGATCACGCATTATAGAAGAGAATAATGGAACATATTTTAATAAACTAAAGGACGCTATGAATTTATGATATACTCGATTGCTAGCACCTAAAGCAAGACATAAAAGTAGTGAGACACAATGAATGTCTTTTTCTCCTTTTAATCAAAACCACACATACATATATTACTTTTTCCTGCAAAACAAATTGCTAATAATGAACCAATTAATATCTCTACGAAAATTGTTTTACGTACAACTAGAAGAATCTTGTTACTAAATGTACAAGTATATATAGAAAGCCTTTCCAAAATTCATCCAGTTAGAGAATTACAATCTCAACGAACGAACATGCATACTCAATATTTTATATATGATGTTCATTCATCATTAATAATTTAACTCAATTTCTCATCCCTATATATACATGCATCATCATCATCGACTCATCGTCATTCCATCATCATCATCATCATCATAAATCACGTTCACTATTGTGTTCATCGTCTCCTCAAACTAGGTACATAACCAGACATGAAATCAGAAATCCAATGTTTTACTAAGATTTCGAATAACAGTTGCGTCGTTTCAATTTCACAAGCAACGAACTTCATATCTCCTCGCTCACCTCAATTTGGTGAAGTTCAAATCTTGTTCTTGTACCTATGTCTTCACATAGTAGAGGAAGTGGCGTACTCCTTGTAATGTTCAACATCACCATTATCATACATACATACATGCATGCATGTCACCATTGTATGTGTTCCATATATCATGATGTATATACATTAAATTCTTCATCTTCGAGCACCATCAAGAACATGACCATGTCCCAACTTGATCTCCGGTCTCCACACATGACATGCACCACCGGCAACTAATGCATCGGCGATAGGTTTTATCACCAATATAATCTGCCCTACGGCCATGCAAAATGCAACGTCGACGAACATGACCAACGAAACCAGAAAATACACCGGATCTTGAGGCATCCACAATGATAAAATCCCCAGACAAATGATTTGGATGGGCAAACAAACCATGACTGTAAAAGAAAGCATATTCATCCGACCCCTGATCGATTTATTGATCACAAACTCAACTACTCTCCACGAAGACAACGTGAAAGCTAAAGAGTAAGCAATTGTAAATCCAGCAAATATTATACAACTGAATAAAGGGTAGGAACATAAAACCATCTTGCTACCATGAAGATCGCTCGATAAATTCGAGCTATTGTACATGAACGATGGTACGTAGCCTTCTAATAAGGGTGAGTATGTTACAACAAGTATTTGAAGGACTACTAGTGGACAACACATTGCACAAATTGAAGCAAGTGGCCATATGCAATATGAATTCTTTTTGTGAACGGATTTATTCAACAAGAAAAGGAGGGTAATCAAAAAACCTGGTTGGAGAAACCCAAATGAAAGAACAACATGGACTTGACATAAATTTGATTGCTCGGTTAGGGTTAAAATTGGCAAAAATGGATAGAGATATTTTCTTCGATAAAAGGGGAGGCGAATAACTTCGTTTATTGCCCAAATTAATGCAAATGTTGTGAGTGCCAAACGAACATGCCAACATGAATTGAAGTTTTGAAGATGATGTAGCAACCGTGATTTAAAACGGAGGTGGAAGATGAAACACATGCAAAGGATGGACAAAACAATTAGGGCAAATATCATGCAAAGGGTCGATAAATCAAAAAAGCTATCGTAGAATGGAATGAAATTAAATATTTTTTGAGGACTACGATGATGATCGCTATATTCCTGATATAATAATAACGGTGAAGGTGTTGATGCTGGTGATAATATCGATTTTCTTGGTATATTATTATGATTATATTCTAAGAATGATGCTGGTGGTGAAGTATTTCTTGAATCCAATATTAATGGTGATGCCATGCCAAATGTATTATGATAAAGAAGAAGATTCATTATCATAAAGAATTTAGACATGAATAATGTATGTATGTATGTTGGTTTATTACAACCAACAAGGTGGTGGGGTGGTGGCACCTCCTCAAGATTTTTGGTGGAGCACTTGAAATTGTTTATGAAGATGGGTGGTTTGATATTTTTTTTTTGGTGGAGGAAGAGAGGAGAGGGGGGGAAGATCAAGGTGATTTTCCCTCCTCTTCTCTCAACCGTGATTTAGGACAAGTTAAGTTTGAGAATTTATAAGGAGAAATGGAATTAAGTCTTAATTAGATGGGAAAAATATGAGTAAGATGGACAAGAAAATAAAATGGTGAGGTGTTTTTATCAAATGGGTCGTTTCATTGTCGTGCGTTATTCTATGGCTCCATGTAGTATATATTTATTTTTTCTTTTTCCTAATTAAATTTAAGGTATAAAACGAAAAAGAATTAGAATGTGATTAATCGTGATACTTTACTTATTTACTAATTTCTTTATACATCACTAATACTTTAATTTCAAAAGATGAAAATTCATCCCAGTCCTAATTTCTTTTCTAATTAAATAAACTAATCACGGAATCATGCTCAACAAAATTCCTTAATCACTCAATCATAAGAACGTGACCACATCTAGACCTTTTAACTAGATTGGATTGTTTAAAATACTTGAAAGAGTTCAATTTAATAGGTCGATTTAAAAACTCAATTTGGCGTTTCAAATCGATAATCAAATATTAATATTATGTTGAATCAATTCCGAGACATAAACGTGATTCCCACAAAAAATATATTATACATAGCTATTAAATCAATAGTAGTATATCACACTAAGCGGAAAGTACATGAATTCACATACACTATATTTGAGTGGGTCCAATACTTTTTTAATCGGACAATTCATAGGATTGAGGATATCTTTTACAAATTTTTATTTCGAATCCCGTTTTCAAGATTTATGCTTAATCGAATAGAATTGAGCAATCACTTATCAAAGTTCGAGTTTTAACGAGTACACCTGAGATCGAGTTTGCTCTACTTGTCCAAATGGATAACCATATCTTAAGCCAATAAATAAAAAATAAAAAAGGTGAAGTCCATGGTAGGTTTGTTTTATTAGCGTTTGTCTTACTTTAACGAATCCTTGAACCAGCTTTTTGACTTCCAATTTTGACTCGCTCCATTCTTCACCTCCTTTCACTTCATTTAGAACTCCATACACACAAATTCTTTATTCACATTTATACAATAATCTATTATTATAGTATTACAAAACACATAATGTTTAAATCTACAAGATAACAAAAATACCATTTTTAAATAATGAAAATTGTAGTGATTTAGTAAATAAGGACCATATTCGATTGTTCTTCGGAGCAGCCGAGGTTCACCCCCCCCCCCCCCCCCACCAAACAAATGATCTTTGTCTGCTTGTATTTCATCTCCAGTAGTAGTAGTAGTGGTTGTGGTTTTGATGTTAAAGAGTTAATCAGTAAAGGCATCAGTGAGTTCGGTCAACTCCTTGTAGGAGGTGGTCAAACCTTCCACCATAGCTTCTTCACTTCACCTACTACCACTAGGTACAAGTACACCACTTTATAACACACAATTTCATCAAGATTTTTTTTGGGTTTTGTCCATTTTAATTGAAGCCACAATTTAATATATAAAAAAACTGAAAATTTTCTCAAGAAAGATTGTTGGGTTTGTCCAATTTGTTTGGAAAGCTAAGGTACAATACTTGATAGTTCACTAACTATTTTTATCAAGAAAATTAGTTGGGTTTTGTTGATTTCAGTTGAAAAGCTTAGGTGGAATACTTGATGTTACACTCACAACTGAATCAAGAAAAGTAGTTGGTTTTGTCCATTTCAATTGAAAAGTCTTAGGTAGAATACTTGATAATTAACTCGAAATTCTATCAAGAAAATCGTTGGTTTATATCAATTTTTATTGGAACCCTCTAGTCTGAGTTAAATTTAGAGATTATATATAAAAAATAAGTAGTTGTGAGGTAAATGAGAGCTTTGAGACGAAGTTTGACTTCGTCGTCTTCGAATCACAATTATTCTTCACCATCTTCATCATCGTCTTCGTCGTCGTGGAATCACTTGAGATCGGTTCTGTTTGTAGTTGTTTCCTCCTCACCAGTTTATACTTGTTCCAGTGATGGGTGAGTTTTTTTGTCTCTCCTATTGATCTCGTTCTCTACATTGGTTGGTTTTTGTGTTTTGCAACTTATTGGGCTATGAATTATGCTGGTTTTCTTAGTTTTATATAAAAGCTGTAATCTTTAGTGCTTGTTTTATACTCCCTCCATCCTAAAAGGATTGTCTAGTTTTGAATTTGATTCAGAAATCAATTTTTTTTTTGTATATGTTGTATACCATTTGGTGAAAATATATCAAAAGATTGTTACTTTACTGCTCACATGATAATTTTGATTCAAGATGTTAAGAATTTTTTAGCTAAGCTCAATTGAATTACGATTCAGTGCTTTCCCTTTCATCTTTGGATCACATAGCTCAATGGACATGATAAAAAAAAAACTGAACCTTTACTTTAGCGTTCATCCATTGATCGATCTTGAAAATTCTGTCCGTCATAAAAATGATTTATTGTTAATATATACTACTACTATCTTTAATGTGGATGTGTATATGTTGAGGAATATCTTCATCTGATTAATCTCTGATGAGAAGATATAGTGTGGAACGACACGTTAAGCAGCATAATATGTTGACATGTATCAATGGTTTTTAAAGTTTATAGATGCTGCTTGTGGTTTCATTCAATATATTGCTTAATGATTAAAAAATGATATAAGTTGGATGTGTCTTCCACAGAGGTCGTCTCAAGTCCCCATGGTCTCGCAGAAAAAGAAAACGCATCCTCTCAGCTGAGCAGTGGAGAAGTTTATTTAATTTAGATGGAAGATTGCGGGATGGAGGAATTAAGTTTCTTAAAAGAGTCCGCGGTGGGGTGAGTAATTCTTCACATAGCTGATTGTACTCCTTTGACGGACCATGTCGAATTGACCCTAGCAAGTTCATTACTCGCATAGTCGCATGAGTTTGTATTTGCTAACTTTTATATTTTTTCATACAGGGCGTTCATCCAAGCATTAGGGCAGAAGTTTGGCCTTTTCTACTTGGAGTGTAAGTCTTTAGGCCATGATAAAGTGTGTAGTTTGATGAAGTTTTTATGTCAGGAAAAAAATCCCAGATAGGACACAGTAAATAATTGCCTTCCTCTGATTTCAACTTGTAATGATTGTCATGTCCTGGTATCCTAATTCTTAAACATGTACTCCCTCGTTCCCACAAATATTGCCTGCATTCACATTTTTTCATTTCCCATTTGACCAATGTTCATATGTATATTAGTAGTAAACAAGTTAACTTTAGCTAGTATTAAATGTGTTCTCTTCTAAATTGTTGAAAAGGTTAAAACTAGATATACTTGGTAAGAGGGTGTATCTCCTTAGTTCTGAATATATTGTATTAGTGATCAGTGACTGCTCGCCAACGGTGAAGCATTACCTTTTAGTGTTTTCTTTCTCTACTTTGATTTCCTTTTGGGAGCATTAAGAACCTAGCTTTTTTAATATTTTATTAGACCTGTGTTCAATAATAGTCATGTTGACTCAACCTTTTACCACTTACTCTGCCAATATTTATAGCTGATATTGCTGCTTTCAGAAACACAGTTGTGTTTAGATCTACAAATACATTCAATAAAATTATTCTATATATTGAAAGATTAATCTGTTTACTTCTGCAGCTATGACTTGAGCAGTTCTAAAGAAGAGAGAGATGACATAAGAACGGAGAACAGGTATTGTCGGAGTATCAATCTTCTTCTCATTCCATTGCCAATGTATATGGTGCTAATATTGAAACCTTAACGGATGTAGGAAGGAATATGAAAAACTGCGCCGACAATGTCGTCGTCTGCTAAAACAAATTAACGGAAGTTTCACAATAAATGGTGGTGATCGGGGTAATGGAAATAGAGATGCATCATTAACTGGTGGCACTGATTCTCCCGACTCGGAAGATGTCGTTAGCGCTAGGGAATCCCTCTCTAGTGAGGAACAGAGCCAATATCTCGATTATGCTGATTATTACACTGAAGAAACATCGTATGAAAACTCCGAACCGAGGCAAGTCATAGATTCAAGTGTTGTCTCAGAGTCCGAATCATCTGACTCGGATTCCTCAGATGACCCTCAACTAAGTAGCACTTTTCCCTTGGGAGAAGCTGGAGGACTGAGTGATCCTGATGTGCCTTCCCAGGAGGGGTCTTCTAAGGAAGAAGTCCAGTCTGTTCTCCAGGATACAGAAGACTTCGTTACATGGCAGAAAATAATCCGTTTAGACGCAATTCGTGCCAATGGAGAATGGATACCATACTCTCCCAGTCAAGCCAAAGTCTCCAGTGAGAGGGCTTGTCGTGCTGCCGAAGCTGTTGGGCTAAAGGATTATGATCATCTGGAGCCCTGTAGGATATTCCATGCTTCTAGACTGGTTGCCATCCTAGAAGCTTATGCACTTCATGACCCCGAGATTGGATACTGCCAAGGGATGAGTGATTTGCTGTCCCCAATAATAGCTGTTATGACTGAGGACCATGAAGCATTCTGGTGCTTTGTAGGCTTCATGAGGAAGGCTAGACATAACTTCAGGCTTGACGAAGTTGGAATCAGAAGGCAATTGAGCATCGTCTCAAAAATCATCAAAACGAAGGATTCACATCTTTATAGACACTTGGAAAAGCTCCAGGCGGAGGACTGCTTCTTTGTTTACAGAATGGTTGTTGTACTTTTCAGGAGAGAATTATCTTTTGAGCAAACACTGTGTCTTTGGGAAGTTATGTGGGCAGACCAGGCTGCAATTAGGGCTGGCATCGGGAAGTCTGCATGGAACAAAATAAGACGTGCCCCGCCAACAGATGATCTATTACTGTATGCTATTGCGGCTTCTGTTTTCCAAAGAAGAAAACAAATCATCGAGAAATATAATAGCATGGATGAGATTTTGAGAGAATGCAATAGCATGGCTGGGCATCTTGATGTGTGGAGACTCCTGGATGATGCCCATGATTTAGTGGTTACACTCCATGATAAAATAGAAACCTCACTCTAATGTTGTTTGCGCCTTCTCTAATTTATTCGCTCTACTGACCAGTCTAGTTACTTTGAAGCATATTGTTGTCCCGGGAAACTTGATTTTTAAGCTTTGTACTATCTGAATTCTTGTTGTATGACAGATGAAACAGAGGCCATTTTAAATTAACCAACTACATTGAATGTAATCATTTTAATCTTTGGAATATCAGACTTGTGACTTCCAAGCAGATAACGATTGGGGGGGGGCGATTCCTATTTTCACGGTATCAATTTACCAAACACATGAGACATGCGTTAGAATTTTTTTTTGGAAAAAACAATACCAAATGCATAAAATATGCAATCGGTACCGGTATCGTAGATGAGCCTTGGAAATAAGAGCAGTGAAAGTAAAATTTGCTGTTTTCTTTTTTTGCACCTCAAAGTCGAGGAAAGCTTCTACGTGTGCATAAATCATGGCACATCGATATTTTTACTAATCTTTAATATTTGGAGTGCCAAAGGAGGCATCTTTTATGAGTGATGAGATTCTGATAGGTTCTGTATGATAAAAAAAACTATCGAATTATGTCAATTGATAAGCTGACTCCAATCCATATAGTTATCAGAATTCAGAAGTTCAGAATGAAACACAACATTTGTCTCAATGGTGACAAATACCAAATTTAACCACAACATTACAGTTTAAGGGCACCAGATAAATAATTAGTTGACACAGCTACAAAACTCATGGGCAACTCCCTCTGGGGTAGTTTTAGTTCTCCTTGGTGTAGTGTCGGACAGCAAAGGCCAAACCCAATATCAAGAGCGGTACAAGGAACTGTAGAATCTTGATCACAAACTCGGGGGTCTTGTCAGGATTATATGGAGTTTGCTGTGGTGCAACATAGGCGCGTTTCTTAGGAACTGTTGACATATCTATATCTCCTATGTAGTATTTATCCAACATCTCTCTAGCAGAATCACTGTGACCAACATCCTCAAAGTCATTTGTAGCATCCTTCCCTGAAATTTTGATGCAAGATTGTTCATGGTCGAGAAAACAAAGCCAATTATCTAGACAATTAAACTCGAAATAAGCTCAAGTTATCACAACGTTACCTGTTGCCGACAGCAGTACTTCATCACCTCCAGGATGATCATCCATGAACGGGGTTACATCATAAACCTGTACATTGCAACTAAAACCATCAGCAGTGATGCTAAGGATTCACATTAGAGTACTTCTCAGAAGGATTTCATACGCACAAGAATAGTGCAACAGGGTCTCCAAAGTATTTGTGCCATAGACAAAACAGAACCTTCAGTTTTAAGATTTTATTATAATAGTTCTCTGCTAGTATTTCATAATGACTAATTGACTACATACTCAACACCATTTGTCTATTGGATGACTTAGGTAATTGAACACTTATGAATTAATGAATGCCATAGACTTTCACGTGTTCAATTGAATACCAAGGCATATCCACATTATTCACGAGGGGAGCTAAGAATACCCTTTGCATCACCGAGTTGCAAGACAAGAACCTTCTGTACTTCCTAGTCAATAGACTCTACCTAGTTTGAGTTAGTGAGGTATATAACTAGTCTTGACACCAATTGGTACAAGAGGATCCAAACCTGGTTCCAAATAGGTATGATACATAACTACTCGATCTATTTTGAGTTAATACTCCATTCATTCAAGTTGATCTAGGAATATGCATTCACCTCACTAACCCAAATCCCCTCTGTTTTCATTAACCCCTACTTTCAATTATATTTTACATCAATTCAACTTGATTCATCTCGACGAATTAGATAGCTAGCGAACATGACATTCACCTCTATCAGTCTCAGCTAGGTGCACTTGTTTTCCCCTCACCATAATTCACCACAATCCGAATAAACTAATACTCCAGTTCTAATCAATGACAGAATTCCAAGCAATCATGATCAATGACATCTCAATTTCCAACAAAAGATCTGATTTTGATCAAAACATCTCAATGCCTAATTTACACTTTTCACGACTACAGTTACGTAACTAAATACAACATTATCAAAAAAATGCAACCCCCCCCCCCCCAAATGAAGATTTCCGATTTAGCAGAAGTATGAAGACGAAGTTAATGAAATAAGTTGAAACAAAAGTAAACAATTTGGTCGAAAAATTCAAAGATCTGACCTTTCCCTCCATAATAAGCCAGCAATCCTTAGTCTTGTTGTGCTTTGCCGCCTCTTCAAATGTCAACACTTTCTTATCCGAATCCATCTTTTCTTACAACTGCATACATAAAATGAATTTGACTAAATTAAGAGAATAGGTTTCAATTTTGACCAAATTAAATAAAAAAAGCTTCCATTTTGATCAAATTAAGGAAAAAAGTTACAATTTTGACCAACAGAAGAAGAAGAACTGTGAGAGAGAACGAATTGAGGAAGATGAGGAAGAGGGCTTATGCTTACCACGCAGCTTCACAATCTATGAGGATTTGGTGTTGTTGGGGACGACTATTTAAGCTCGAGATGTTGATTGATTGGTTGTCACCTGGTTGACACCTCAAAAGTATCGAATTAATGTCATGACTATGACGATTATACGGTTAACGAGTCGAATTGAAGCTCGAGTTTGCGCTTTATTGAGTCGAATAATTATCTTATTTACTTTTTATATGAGCAATAAAGTGTACTCACAGTTGAATCCGATAACAATTAGGTGAATTTTGGACCCATGAATGTTAACGGACGACACTTCGTTCAGCAAGAATATTTTACTTGTACATTGGGGCTAGTACTTTGGATTTAGTAGACGACTATCTGATTACTCATTAAATACATATATTAATTTTGAAATAATATGTTAGGTATTTTAACAATAGTCATCCTGTTATATAAAGGATAACTTTTTAAAACTACACTACAAAAGGTAATTCAAATGGTTGGTTTCTCTAAAAATGTGTTATTATTCGGAGTAAGATTATTTTGTTAAGAAATCATGTGATTTTACTACTCCCTCCGTTTCTTTTTATTTGATTGTTTGGGGAAAAAGTACTTTATTAAGAGATTGTGAAAAATTACATTGGGATTGTAAAAAGGTGTATTGGAATTGTAAAAAGGTGCATTAGAATTGTAAAAAAGTGCATTGGGATTATAAAAAGTGCATTGAAATTGTAAACAATCAAATAAAAAGAAACATGGAAAAAATGCTCAAACAATCAAATAAAAAGAAACGGAGGGAGTATTTTGTATGTTAGTTCGGAGTAGTTTTTATTCAATAGAAGAGTGAAATTTTATAAGTATCAAGATGTAAAGATGATGAAAACATACTATTGAGATTTGAGATGTTAAATGATAAGAGTAAACTAAGCAACAAATTTTCTTTTAGAATTCAACTTTTTGGGATTGAGGTTGTGTATAACATTAATGATTTTTATACTTCCTCACTTTATAATTAGGATACATTCTAATTTTTGCTAGATAAATTCTAACTTTATATATATATTTGTTCGGAACAAATATATAACCTCACAAGTATCGAATAATTATCGAGTGATGAAGTGAAAGAATCATAACCTTACAATTAGACACATGCTTGACAATATATTCAATCTCACCATTTTTATCAAACTAATCTTCGTCCCATTTGATGAAATTCAATAATAAATATACATCAATCTAGGTAAATGTAAACTAACCTAGGTATTGTTTAATACTAAATTTATATAAGGTGATTACCTCCGGCAAAATAAGTAATTTTATTACTGTTAGTTTATAATTCATGTTTAAAATTACAATATGTTTTTATTTAATGATAGTAGTTGGCTCTAACTATTGTTATAGACTTATATGGAATAATGTCTTATATTCAAAATTGCAAATATAGAAATATATCAAACATTTAAGATGGGAAAAATTAAATTTATAATTAAATATAATAACATAAGAAATCGAAATATGGTAATTGTTTGTAATTAAAAAGATCGAGCAAGTAACAAAAGAGTTACTCCTTAACAAAGTTAAAGATTGATGTACACTAGAGATAAGTTTAAAAAATGTGGGCTTGTAGATTTAAATAGGTGTAACTTCTCTGATTGTGAGGAAATGGCAGACCACTTGTTCTTCAAGTATAAGTTGTCAGCATATGTTTGGCGGAATATGTTGTAGCATTTGAAGGGGTATCGAGTTGTGTAAGGATAAGAGTTTGAGGGTATTGATACAGTGTGGAGTTTCGGAGTAAAAGTCTATGAAGCATGATTGGAAGGGTGACGTTATGTTGCACGGTGTATTATATTTGGAGAGAACGCAACTAAAGAACCTCGCTCGAGAATACAAGAGTCGAGATTATATTATTAGCTTTAATTGTCGAGAGGTCTCATTGAAAGTGGGTTGTTGGAGGCATGTTAAGGCCTCTAAGTCGAACTTAAACCTTTGTTTAAATTGAAAAATCATCTCATATATCTTTGGTAGGTGATATTATACGAGCTAATTTCCACTTTTATACTCTCATTTTGATATTCAATAAAACTTCTCGGCCTTACAAAAAAAAAGTTGATGTTAACTAAGTATATAGTTTCTAAAAATGTCAAAATAATGTTAAACTTGTGAATAGTGGTTTCATTTAGAGTTGAGACAAAATTACATTTTATATTTTTACATGATGCAAAAGCTAATTATGAATTTATGATTTCAATTTTCAAGCACATATATATAGTCAATCACAAATTTATTATAAAATTAATAGCATCCATCACAATTCTTTTTATTTTTTCCTTTTATAACAACTCCCTCCTCCACCCACAAAAAACGATTATTTGCCAAATAAAATACGTAAAATAAAATAATGTTAGTTCACACAATAAAAACATACAAAAAAGCAAAGTCTTTTGAGATATCTAAGCATGAAAGCACGAGAATATTGGTCAACTCCCCCCTCCTCCTCCTCTTCTTCTACTCTTCGCTTCCTTGACAACCTTAAATTACCCGACCCGGATCCACTCACTGACGACCCTTTCGAACTCAACGAAAACGACGTCGTTTGGTCATCTTCCTCGACCACCACCACCACCACCCTCCACCCAATCCCTCAATCCTCTTCACCACCATCACCCCAACCACCCTCCCTCCTCCGCCGCCACCACCAGTCCCGATTCAGCCCCGGTCTAGCCTCCGCCCTCTCAGACGACAACCACCACCCACTCCTCCACCGCAACTCCACCAGTAAAGCAATTCCGCAGCTGAAATATGGAGGTGGGGCAGCTGGGCAGTCCAAGTTCCATCAATCTGCTCCGGTCAACATCCCCATGTGGCCAAACAAACTCGACAAAGCCAACAAGAATGGGGAGATGAATTTGGACAAGTTTGATGAAGATGATGATGAGCTCGATGGAGACGACGAAATGGTGCCGCCTCACGTGATCGTGGCTCGGTCGCACGTGACCTTCTCGGTGTTTGAAGGCGTTGGCCGGACTCTCAAAGGCCGTGACTTACGCCGTGTTCGTAATGCCGTTTTTCAAGAAACAGGTTTTATCGATTGAAAACAAAAAGAGTAGTATTTTTGATTAATTTTTGTTGTACTTTAATGCTAGACTAGATTAATAAAGTTAGTAGTTTACTTCATTTTTCATTTAATAATTTTGTCTTGGTAAAAAATAATGAGATTAATGGATGTAGTTGCAAAATGGTTTCTTCCCATGTGTTATTTTACAAATTATTTACTTTTTACCAATCAACTTTCGAGCGTCTCGACTAATTTAGTAACATGAGACCTTAATGGTGGAATTGTGTTATGATTTGACGTAACAATATTAGTAGTGATTACCCGAAAGATTTGCGATTTATTTTATTTGTTTTTGAATTGGTTAAGATGTATCGAGATGGTATGTGGGAGAACTAGAAATACTGTAAGAATAAATATAAGTGAAATGACGAAATTTTGATTTTCGATTTTCATAAATAGTTAATGTGTGATGGACTATAGTTGCAATTCCCGAGCAAATTATATATTCGTGGAGTGCGATCCCATCAAGATTCATTTGTTTAAGAAGATACGAAAGATGACATTATTGTGGGACATGCTCCAATAATTCAAGTGATAGCCAACCATTGGAGCAACTTGGAGGAGAATCTCGTTTCGATTTATGATGATAATGACTACTATATCATTAATTTATTCTTGGCTACATTATATTTGAGAGATGTTTGGAGGAGAAATAATTGGCTCGGAGGAGATGACAATTTCATAGAACGTTTTTTTTTATGACAATTAGCGATGAAGATAAATTTTGAATTGAAAACTTTATGGTAACTAAAAGACCAAATTATCCTTGTTAATGGATACTGGTATTATAGTCACAATAGAGTGTAAGTACCAAATTATCAATCAAACGTCTCTAATTTGCACGTCTACTTCCTTCCTTCCATTCCATTGTATAGTATCCTAAACAAAATGTGAGTGAAAAAGCCATTATCCAAAATACGAATATGTTATAACTTAAAAGTTTATCATTTTCGATAGAGAGAATACTGCACTCTATGGTACACGAAAATGATACTACAAGGTGTGCCTAATGCACACTATATGAATGGCGATTTCTGGTGCCATGATACAAAAGAGAACTAAAACTGAGATGGCTATGCCAACTCTAAGGACATTGATGCGAGTTGTGGCATAAATATGTAACATTCCTAAAATATTCATCCATTGTCCATTCTTTAAAAATTTCCCTATCTTTTGCATAAGAGTGAAGAAATCTGGGTTTATTTAGGAACTCGTTCCGGGCAAAAACTTCATGCAGATTGGTGGGTATATTTTGGCTAAAGCTAGTATAGATGCAGGAAGCACCCACAAACCATCCCCGCACATTAAGCCCGACGCCATTGCAGGGACCATCATATCGGCCTTCGATTTGTTAATTTTGTGCCATGCAAATACCACCGCACTACCAACACACATGTCAATTGCAAAGTTTCCCCCAACCAGGAATGGAACAGCCATAGCCATAGGTAGAGGCATATACTTTCCAATCTTCGGGGTTATGTCTCTCAACAAGTTGGCAACGATGGCAAACGCGAAGAAACAATAACAGAGCTTCAAGCAATGGTTTGGTAAGGCGGAGAAGCCTTCAACTGCTAGGATAGCCATGTTTCTGTACACAATTGCATAAGGAGCTTTATATTCCCCATTCACATTCCCAACATCGAAGGCATTGTAGAAGATGAAGAACGTGAGAGGAGCCACCACGCAGCCAATGGCAGTTCCAATGGCTTGGCTGACTAGCATCGCTCTTGGAGAAGTAAATGTCAGGTGACCAGTCTTGAAGTCGTGCATTAGGTCAGAAGACATTGAGACAATCGATTTGATGAGTCCGCAACCTATTAAACCTGCTACAACCCCATTTTCTTTCCCTGACAATGCTGCAAGCACAAATAGTGATACTTTCCCATAATTATAAGCCATGTTCATGTCCGTTAGCCCAGCACCGTAGGCATTGCAAAAGCTCAGTGCAGGTGCAAGAATATAAGCAACCACAACGAAGTACCACTTCAAAGGGGGAAACATGATCGGAATAATGATGATGGAGATCACAGAGAATGCCATGTAGCCTACACAAGCCATCCATACAGGAATTCTCTCGCGAAGGAACACTTCATTTCGTTTCTGAACATCCAAGGGTTGGTTCTTTTCAGTTGGATCTGCTGTTAAACCATTCAAAAGTTTACCATCAAACACTCTTAAAACGACTATTTCATAGAGGTAATGATATGTTGTGCTGACTTACATGTTGCCACGTCATTCTTATTCTTCAAAGACGAATACAAGCTTCCGCCAGTGAACACAAGAGTCTTGACAAAATTATAAAGACCATCTCCAAGGATGAGAGCTATGGATACAAACACCTGCAGAAGTTAGCGATCAATATTAAATGATCAAGTTGTAATTATGCAGAGGGTCGAAAAAGGTAAAAAGAAAAGTAATCGAACTATGTAGATTCGACTAACTTTGTAGCCATTGAGACTCTTCATACTATCTGGCTTCAAAGATGCAAGATACCAATCCCCCTTCTTTGTACTTATGAGTGGCCACATGATTCCCCATGAAAGAACGGCTCCAAATAACACCGACAAGTTAACAAGATGGGAACAAATCATTCCTGCTCCAACATATGTCATGCTGAAATCGAAGTAAAATCTGCAAACATTCGAATTAATTAAGATTCAATGATAAGACTACAATAAAAACCATAGAAACAATTAAGGGGAAAACAGAATAAAATACTAACGATTGTGTATATGCCTTCAACCCGAGTGTGGGGAAATTAGCAAACCCACATTTCGCTCCTCCAGAGAAAAACCACTGGAAACAACCCCATAGGAAACTCATGGAGAAGAACTTGAGAAACCCGTGCACTTGTTTCCTGAAATATGGCGTGATACTGTTAATACTTGGTGTTAGAAGTTGCAACCGAAACTACCAAATTCTATACAAGTAATGCCATACTTAGCCATCTTGTTTCCCTTGCGTGTATGAAATCCGTTGATCAGAACAGCAGTTGACGTTCCACTAGGATAAGTTAACTTGTAATCAATTATCATGATCTGTAGTAGGAGTGATCATTATACGACATTGCAATATTTAGACAAATGATTCACACCAAGTTTTCATATACTACAGAGAATGCAATGAAAAAAAAAATCCTGTATTAGGATTCGATTACACCTCTAACCTTTCTCAGGGGAACTAAAGCCAATAAGCCGACGAAGGTACTAACAAAAAGCAATCCAATCATCCAATCAAGAGCAGGCTCTTTGACACTTCTCGGTGAATTCCCCACTGTTTGCTCTCCAGCTTGAATATATGTCTTCTTATTCAGAGCCAGGAGATAAGATCCAAAGCCACCTGAAAGAAACAGAGAAAACAACTCAATTCAACATGCCTCGATGCCTCTTCAAGGCTCGGGTAACTTGGTTGGATGCTTGTATACCTCCAACAGATATACTGTAGCATGCAACTGCACAAGTCTGAATAATAGTATTCTCTTGTTTAGTGAATGGTTTCTTCAAGAACCTAGTCCTCCCTATCAATGAATTCCAACCCTTGATAGATATAAAAGCAAGAAGAGCAGCAGAGACGTTGAAATTCGGTACGATCCCAGTAGTGAGACCCATCTTCATCACTATTACACTGTAAATGAAGCCTATTCCAATACTTGCAACTATCCCTCTCACTGTAATCTGTTTTGTCCATGGAGGAATTCTCTTCACATCTTCCTCAAGAAACTCCTTCATTTCTCCATCATCCTTCCTCGCAACCACTGAATCTTCGTTACCAGTCCTACTATCCATCTGATCAATCATAAAAATGGTTTGCTACTAGCCGACGTTTGCTATATATGAATACGACCTCACCAATCAGCCCTATGCTCGAATCACACGTATTTAATCTATGTATGATGCAGCTAGCATTCGGTCATCAAATTATCAGTTGATGACTACAAATAAGTTACCAATAACATAAATATCACTCATCACATTACAACATCGGAAATTCAATAATTTGAAAAGATTGTGACAAAATGTTGGTTACTTTCAAGTCTAAGCGTTAGTAGCAGTATTAATTAAATATCGAAACAAGAACGAATTGGAAAGTATGTCGTCATCTTACAAGATGTTGTAAATTTTTTGAACAATTAAGTTTTACTGCCAGAAAAGATTCACGCGTACTACACTTTATTGTTCGAGTATGTCGCATTAGAATTACCTAATATGATTTGTTTTGGTTTCATATTTTGTAAGATATTAAACTTTAACACGCTCTACACATTCCATGATAGCGAATGCGGTAGGATCATTACAAAAGTACGTTGTATTATGGTTATTTGGGGTATATAATTAATGATTTTTCCTAAAAATACTAGATGACAAAATAACATTGGTGGAATATTTGATAATTAAGGTAAGAATGTCTTTATTACTTAATTGATTTGGTTAATTTCTTTTGAAGACTGAAGTATGCCTTTCAATTAATATTTTATTTTAAATTTCAATTATATTGTAACAGTAATTCAAAAGAAATTTATTATAGTATTATTTCAAAATTTTATATACTCTTATATTATAATTTTAAAATTAATGCTAATTATTTTAAAATATATAATTGAAATACATATATACTTTTATGTGATTATCTTATAAATGAGTTTATCAATATACTACATATTTATTTATAGGAATTTATTTTTTTATTATCACATACTCCATATATAAGACAAATTATTTCATTTCTATAATATATCACAAAAAATACTCCCTCCGTTCTCTTTTACTTGTCGTTCTAGCCTCAAATTTTTGTTTCTAAATACTTGTCATTCTAGCATAATTAATTACAAATTTATATTTTCAATGTACCTTTTAATTACTTTTTACATTGAGTTTATCAACAACCAATTATATAGTGTCAATTGATTGTAATTTTATATTTCCAATGCACGACTCTCTTTTACTTTTTCTTAATCTATGTGCAAATAGCTAGAACGACAAGTAAAAGAGAACGGAGAGAGTAATAGAATCATTCAAACAAATATTTTTCCATTTACATTCATTTCCAATCTTCATACTATTACCTTCATATTCATTCCTTTTATATCTTAGATACATTTCTCCTGCAGTGTATGTGGTCATTAGTCATTAATCTGATCTTATCAATATATGAAGTGTATATGTCGTCATTAATTAGTGTCCGTTGATTGTTAATCTTTGACCGTAAAATTTATCTCTAGTTTAAATTTGTAGTACTACATAAAATTGTACAATTGTACTACATAAAAATAAATTGGCAATTAATGTGGGAGTGCTATATCCAGTGCGTGGAAAGTTATGGTTCATTAAGATTTTTGTTTATTAATGGTTCATTGCTCATAAAAAAATGTATATTATACCCATTTAAATTATATTTCTTCTTTTTTTGGTTCATTTTAGGTAGTACGTACCATTACGTAAAAAAAATCATTAATGTCAATCATCAAGCTAATTTTTTCATTTTAAATCATTTGTACCAACTTGTTTAACAGATTTTGGTACACAAACTATATCGGTGTATAGTTTCATTTTGGTACTTTTTTGTTGAACGTTTTATGTTGTACCATCTTAGAATGATATATTTTAGTAATGGGTACCATCTTGTAAAATAGCAATGAGGTGAGATTCGAAGCTATGACCTTTTGGTCACTAGCGAGAGCCTTTTCCACTAGGCTATTCGAGATCAGGGTAGCATTATCTAATTAGTTTGTAGTCTTTCCGTTCTCTTTTATTTACTTTCTAACTTGAATTTCTTGTTTCTAAATATTTTTATTTCTAACATAATTAATTGAAAATTTACATTTTCAATATACTATTTTGATTATTTTTTCTTATGAAGTTATCAACCAACCAATTATATAGTTTTAATTCATTGTTATTTTACATTTTTAATATACTTTTCGACTAATTTTTATTTTTCTTAATCTATATATAAAGGTTATATAAAAAAAATCTATATGCAAACGACTAAAAAAACAGATAAAAAATTAACGGTAGATAAATACACAATTAACAAGAAGTTTGACAAAAATCAAATGTTAATTATGGATATTTCAATTGGGAGTATATATAATTGTTAGATGGTGATAATTCAAAAATACCCTCCTCAAACCCAACCCATAAACCCCCAATACTTTCTGCTCAAGACACTTTGAAGAATTGTTGTTGAGGATGACGAAGAGTGGCGGTGGTACAGAGACTCGTTTGTTGCAAGAGTTGGTGTTGTACGCAGCTAGTGCAGCTTTGAGCTGTTTGGTTCTCTTTGCTGGTCTCAAACATCTCGACCCTAATCGTGAATCCTCCAAAAAAGCCTTGGAACACAAGAAAGAGATTGCTAAGCGTTTAGGTAGACCCTTTGTTGAGACCAATTCATACGAGGTATATATTTTCGATAATTGTACTTTATTAATGCATTCTTGAATACCATCTTGTCGGGTTTTGATAAGTTTGTGTCTTTATTGTGTTTGATTGTCTCGTTTTAGTGTATTGGTGTAGTTGGTGTTCAACTAGTTTGTGAGTTTAGGGTTCTTGATTGTAAGTGCATTGGCTCGGCTTTCGGAGTTTGTTGACGAGTATGATCAAGCTGAGTTAGTTAGTCTGTTAGATTGGAAGAATGCCCTGTGTTGGGTCATGCTTTCTGTTAAGCCCATAAACTCTTGGTAGGGTCTAAGTGCACGTGGTAAATAAAATGAGGCTTCTACGATGAAACTGGCAATGGGTTTAAGAGAGAGTGATTTCCATATCTACTTATATTTGGTTGCCAGTAGGTATCTTTCTGAAATTGTATCACAGTACTGTAAAATTATTTTTCGATGACATGGTTTTTGCTTTTGTTGGTCGACGAGCAGGGTATACATGCCTTCATGAGCCTCCATGGCACTTTATCTCATTGAATTGATTTTGTCTCTTGTAGTTACATTGTTTGACAGTTTAAGTTTACGGAATATGTTTTTTCCAAGTAAAAGGATTATAATCAGTTTTCTTATCTTTTGGCAACGTAGTTTTTCACACTAACTGTTTCCAGCCGTGCTAACCTTGGATATCTAAATGGTTTGTAGGATGTTATTGCCTGCGATGTTATTAATCCTGACCATATTGATGTGGAATTTAACTCTATTGGAGGACTGGAGTCTATTAAGCAAGCTCTATATGAATTGGTTATTCTACCCTTGAAGAGACCTGATCTATTTACTCATGGGAAGCTTCTTAGTCCACAAAAAGGTGTATTGCTTTATGGTCCTCCAGGCACAGGTAAGACAATGCTAGCTAAAGCAATTGCGAAAGAGTCAGGAGCTGTCTTCATCAATGTCAAAGTGTCAAATTTAATGAGCAAATGGTTTGGGGATGCACAGAAGTTAGGTACGTATGGATCGATTCAGCAAGGCCCGTTTCAATCCTTCATCCTTTTTTTTGTCACTTCGTGTAATTCTAAGTCATCCAGTCTTCCTCCTGCTCCAGTTACATAATTTCCATGTTATAATTGCTGTGATAAGAAGTTACTGGTAAATGAATATTTTAGTTTAAGCTATTCATTGGACAGTTTCTGGATACTCAATGGTCAGTTGCAAAGTTGTTGGATGATTATGTATGTGGTCTGTTTTGGTAATTATTTTGATGTGGATTTTTTGTCTAGAAAATTGGTTGAAGCATGTAACTAGTAATTTTGCTGCCTTCTAAGGTTTACATTTTGTATTAATCATAATATGATACATAGCCTTTCACTTTTTTTTTTTTTCATTTGTATCTAATAATGCTGCTTTATGCTACTTTGCAGTGTCTGCTGTATTTAGTTTAGCCTATAAACTCCAACCAGCAATTATATTTATTGATGAGGTGGATAGTTTTCTGGGCCAACGAAAATCTTCTGACCATGAAGCATTAGCGAATATGAAGACAGAATTCATGGCTATGTGGGATGGCTTCACAACAGACCGTGAGTCCTTTACACACTACGTGAGAGCAGCAAGCTAGAGCATTGACTGCCTATGTGTAGTAATCTCTTTCATTAAAGTTCAATAGTGATTTATTTTAAACATTGCTGATGTTTTTGTTGTTCATTGGGATTCTCGGGCAGAGAATGCTAGGGTTATGGTACTTGCTGCCACTAATCGACCATCTGACCTTGATGAGGCAATTCTTCGGCGTCTGCCTCAAGCCTTCGAGATCGGGGTGCCAGATCATGAAGAGAGGGCTGAGATATTAAAGGTTATTTTGAGGGGTGAAGAAGTGGAAAGGGAGATTGACTATGACTATCTTGCTGGTCTTTGTGAGGGGTACACTGGTTCGGATCTTCTTGAGCTCTGTAAGAAAGCTGCTTACTTTCCTATAAGAGACCTTCTTAACGAAGAGAAGAAAGGAAAATTATCTGCGGTTAGTGTTCTAATTGAATCTTGTTGTAGATCCTGGACCTAAATTGTCTAAGCCTCTGATGACAACCTTTTTCTGTGAGTAGGATTTCTATCTTCAAAACAAAACAAAAACATTTGATTAAACGTATAGTATGTCGGCAAAGGGTGATAATCTTTTTACAACACTTCATAACTTCATTCCACTTTTACGAATTGATAACAATGCCCTCCCTATTATTACATGCATCACTTTCTAGCCTAGTTCTGATCGTGGCTCAGCTGAGTGCATGTGATAGGATTGATGGTTCTTTCTTCTGGCTAATATTTAGTTTTTGATTTATAAATCCAAGCTAAATGTGAAAATCTATTTGTTGTTGCCAGGAGCCTCGAGCATTGATTCAAACGGATTTGGAGAGAGTAATTGCCACATCAACAAAAACAACTGTTGCTGCAAGTCTGCAACTGAATATTCGAGAATAAGGTCGGCATCATCGTCCTGGTCACAACCTATCGATGGTTATCAAGCTGCAATCAATGAGCTCTCAAAGATTGTCGTGTCCCAAATCATGAACCTTCAGTCAGATGACCAAGGCCAAGATGCATAACTTTCTAGTTAGTTTCCTCGTAGCTACGCCTATACCGTTGCTCTTAGTTATCTTCCGACATCTCTTGACCTTGTTAACTCTTCTGTAGTCTACAGTGATTTTCCTTCATGGAGCAATTACTGTTGTAGATGCTTCAAAATTTGAGTAGTATTAGATTTCTTTGATGATTGATTAGCATTATGCTATCTTCTTAGAGTCATTCTAACTTGATAATGATTCTACTATATGCATATATCATATGAGGTACCTAGTATATTATGCCTTCTGTAAGATAGAATCTTATTTTCATTAATCTTATTTCCACGGCACACGTTCGATATCTGTAGCGAACTCATTTTCTATTGTCTTTTCCAAAATAAAACCCTCAACTCACGTTCCATACGTTGGCGCCGTGAAAAATAACTATCCTTTTGTAAGTGGGGTGCACATAAAGAGAAAACTTAGTACTCATTTGAGAATTATTGTGATTATAATGGTGGTGGTGGTGGTGGAAGTGTGGCAGAGCAGCTGTACGAAAAGGGCAGCTTTAGAGCATGGTTCCTTCCAGCTTGCAAATGATATATAGCCCACTTGAAATTATCACAACAGGTTGGCATTGTTCAGAGGGAACATACAATGTTGTTCCTACTACAACATATATTCATAGTACATATATTTCTTGATTGTTCTGTCCTATTCATGTAAGATCTCATTACAAAAAAATTACTACTGTTAAACTAGGAATTGGAATTTTAGGACTCTTCTTGTTTCCTGAAAGCTAGACATTCCTAATAGTGGATCATAAACAATAAATTAAATTGTATGGTCTTGTTTTTGCATTTTTTACATTACTCTTAACATGAAACCTTATAAGGAGGAGAAAACTAATGTGAGTTATAAATATGAGATTTTGTTTTTTGGTCTTCTTTACATGACTTAAAATCATGATTTTGTAAGGTATAAATTTGAGTGCTTCGTTGATTCAAATTTGACACCTTGTAAAGAGAAAATTAAGAGTTAATTTTGAATTTTATTTTCTCTTAGTAAAAAGTGTGAAATGGTCACATTGTCTTTAATGAAGGGACAATAATTTTTCCTTAACTTGTAATAATGAGGTAAGGCATTGTAAATATTGAGACCACTTGCTATCCTCTTGCCTAGTAGGCAAAGATTGAATGTCCAATTTCAACCCAACGAATGTTACCACCTTGCCTTTCATATTCCGATTGAACACAAATCTCTATCCAACAGTTGATTCTCTAGCCGCCTCAACTATCTTTATCATATCATCCGCTAGGGGAGTGGCTCCGGGTGTAGATAGGGTGAAATCTGCAGGTCTCGAAACCCATAACCTCTATTAAGGAGGCATGGATCGATAATCACTAGGCTAAACTGGCAGTTTGTTACTGCTCCATATTTGAAGTATATTTGACATTGATGACATAAAAGTAAAAGATAATGTTATTTAAAAAATACTCCATATATTACAATACAAAATATATATTACCCTTTGACCTCTAACTTCATCAGTTGATTTCCATAAAATACGGAGTACAAAATAATTAAATACTCCACACGTTCTCAGTTTCTTCAACTTCCATAATAATCCATCTCCTCATTCCATTCTGATCATCTTTCATTTTTATTTGAATGATATATTTATAAAATTAAATGCATGTTCCAATTAGGACTTAGGAAATAATAATATATAGGCTATAGTCCTATAATGTTTTGACACGTATATATGTAAAAGGACATGAAAGTTGAAACTATTTAATCCTGAAAGTATAAATGAATTATGAGTGCCTGAGTAGTTGATAATTTTCCACAGATAAATCAATAAATTAGTTGAGCTACTACTTGATGATGAAAGCTATGCCTTGTAACGTAAGCCTATAATTAAATTTATTATGGCATTCTTCAAATAGCCAATTACCTTTCAATTATTTTCGTCTTATGTTGTTATCATTATTTTGTTGGTTCTAAGTGACCTCAACATCAAATTAATCGTACCTACTACAGACAATAGTATAATGTTATTATCATTTTCTACCAACGCAAATTTAAGAAATTATAAAAACCACATGCAATAAAAATCTGTTAGGTTCGTGCTTCGTGGTCCATAATCATAGAATATAATGCATTCAATTGTTATATTCGGTCTTAAAGTTGATATATAATTTATATTCGTCTTTTTTTCTTGATTGAACGTTGATTTATTGTACCTAGATAATTTGTATAACTACAAATGGACATATGTCATAAAATAAGTAGACTGAAAAAAAATAGTTTATTAATGAAGCGTAAACATTCTCTAATAAGACGATAAATGTTAGCGTCATACAACTAACAGACGTTAATAACTGCCGAAGAGTCGTTGATTATGAAGAAATGTTTGATTATTTTATTTGCTTAATTACTTGATGGTTAAGATGAGACTAATAAAGTATGTGAGATTAGCTAAAAGTAACAAGTGAATAATTGGTCTGATATTAGAAATTGTCCTAAATATTGACTAATAGGAATGAAAAAAGGTTGGGGTCTTTATTTCGTAGTTGGATAGTTTTTGAATATTCTGAGAAGGCATCCATTATTGCTTAATTAATTAATTTATGATTTATCGGTTGTTGAAAGATAACCACTAGCCCCTAATCTCTGACCCTTGGCTATTCTCTATTCCATGGGTTATGTATGTGATAATAATATGACTAATTTTAATGGGATTATTTTCTTATTAAATCATCATACGCGCAATATACACAATCTATACTACTCATGGCTCCATCTATATCTAAAGATAGTCTAATGTGGAATTTTAATTAAGATCAACTTTGAAAATGTAAAACTTAATTACTTGTGTATATATATAATAAGTGATATCCAATACATCACAATCTATTTCCAATATTTCTCTGTATTATTAGCATGATAATTCTGACTCAAATCATAAATATGTAAGTTAATTGAGAGTACAAATTAAGATAATATTTATTAATTTTTATGATAGAATTGAATGTTGTATTTTTTTCCGTGTGATTGCATTCATACCTATATTATTATTTTTACGCACTTTTCTTATTTTACCTTTTTATAGTTGATGTATAGTATCTATAATAATTTCTAACCACATCCACTTATAATAATGATATCCGTACACTTATTTTGAAATGTCAAGAAGGCTAGCTAAACTGTTTGGTCATTCGATTTTGGAAATAAGGGGCACAAATGATAAAGTCCGAGTGTGTGACTATATGCATGGTACATAATTGACCAGTTTAGTATTATTCCAACTATGTGGATTCAGGCATTCAGCAACGTAAGTGTTGAACTAGTCTTGTGAAGTTGCCTAACATGTAGATGGTAAACTGTTTCCACTAATTTTCGGAAGAACGTTAAAAACATATATATAATATTGATAAATTAAATACAGTACTACTAAATATCTTTAGCAATGATGCCGCTTATCAATATGGTTTAAGAGTATTTATTTTATTTATATATGTCTTACTTATTATACATGATGAAACTTGAAAGGAAGTTATTCTAAGCAAAAATAAGGTCTCATCTAAACAAGTAGTAATGTGTTACAAGTAATATAGTCTTGAGTATCCAACTAGAATAAGTTATTTATTAGGTATATTCTAAGCATCCCATACGGCCATACCCAATTTTTGGTTTAATTTGGGACATAAAATATAACTTCAAAAAATACGCATGGTCTAATCTACTTATCAAGATTAATGTAATGAGTGTCTAAAAAGAACACATTCATTATATTATTGTTGGATGAAAGTTAACATAATGCATTATGTTAATATATTTTAAAAGTAATATAAGTTAGAGTTCTTTAATGACATGATGAGTAATATTTAGGTGAAAAACTATAATTTATTATTATTAGCATGATGCTAACTAAAGGATAATAATCTAATTTTACTCTAATATCATATTTATGTCAAATATTGTGATCTATGTAAATCAAGTATTACTACTTGTTTATCAGCGTACTTTCTCTATTTTTTTTTATTTACTTTTCTAGTCATTTTGACATAGATTAAGAAAATAAAAAAGTAATTATGTAAAATAATAATCAATTCAAGTATATAATTGATTGATTGACTATTTCATAATAAAAGGTAGTCAAAAAGTACATTAAAAATATAAATTTATAACTAATTATGCTTGAAAGGCAAATATTTAGAAACAAAAAATTAAGACTAGAAAAGAAAATAGGAGTATTAACTAACAACTTACTTTATTAAAAAAGGATAAGGATACCAAGACATTATATTTTTCCTTATTTTGTGAGAGTTAATAAAAAGATCCACTCAACAGTTACAACAAATATTTTCAAATACGAACTAGTGTTCAAATGATGTATGAAATATTGGACTTGTTATTCATTAGGCTTGGAAACTCACAAAATTCTCCATTAGAGAATCAATGAATTTAATACAATACTATTTTATAAATAATTAAACAAAAAAGATGGTGAAAAACCTCAATGAAATGTTAAGCAATAGGATCTTAAAATATACGGAACATTAACCTAAATAATAGATTAAAAAAAAGGAGTATTATATATCCAGGTGATGATTTAAAATTTGTTATATATAGAGCCATAATAATAGTCATTAAAGCACAACTGAAAAGAAAAAGAAAAAGAAAAAGAAAAAGAAAGAGTCCATGAATTGCACAATCCTAGATGACAATTGACATATGACAAACATTTTGAAACAATAAATACATATTTCTGCCAGCTAACTCTTTATTACTCCTCCTTGCCGTCTTCAGCCTTCTTCAATTCTTCAAACCTCAAATATTCAACCTTTCAACCAACCCCTCCTTTATTTATCCCTCCCTCCCTACTTTCATCATTACTCCACCCCCCCACCCCACCCCACCCCACCCCCCCACCCACCCCCTTCTACTTCCATAATTATTCAATTACCGATCATGTTTCTTCCAATTGTGTTGATTCCAACAGGTTTTGTTTTGTTTTTACTTGTTCGATTTTTATACAAAACATCATTGTTACATGTTATCAAGAATTGGTGGAGGTTATTTGAGGATAAGTGTTATGTCTACCAATATTACAAGGTGCCTAAATTCAACACCAACATGCAAGAGAATCAACTCTACAGGAGAATCGAAATCTACCTCAATTCGTTGCCGAATATCGAAGATTCCGACTTCACCAACCTGTTCTCCGGCGACGAGTCCAACGAAATCAACCTTGTGCTCGACTCGAATCACTCGGTCGTCGATCACTTTCTCGGCGCTAGATTCGTTTGGATTCACGAAAATGACAACAATGGTAATTGTTTGGTTTTGAAGATGAGGAAGAATGACAAACGAAGAGTTCTGAAACCGTATCTGCAGCATATTCATACAACGTACGATGAAATTCAGTCGAGGAATAAGGAGGTGAGGTTGTTCGTGAATGTTGACGATGAGACGGAGAAGAATAGACGGTGGAGATCAGTTCCGTTATCTCATCCAGCTACCATGGAAACGCTGGTGATGGATGTTGACTTGAAGAACAAAGTCAAACTCGATTTGGAATCGTTTTTGAAGGCTAAGCAATATTATCACCGTTTAGGGCGTGTTTGGAAACGGAGTTATTTGTTATATGGTCAATCAGGTACCGGAAAGTCAACGTTTATTGCTGCTATGGCTAAGTTTTTATGTTATGACGTTTATTACGTTGACTTGTATAAGGTTTTGGATGATTCTGATTTGAGGATGATTTTGATGCAAACCAACAAAAAATCGGTTATCGTGATAGAGTATCTGGACCGTTGGTTGGGTGAAAATGGGAGATCGTCGGGTGTTAGTTTATGTGGGATACTCAATTTCATGGATGGAATTTTGACTTGTTGTGGAGAGGAACGCGTGATGGTCTTCACAATGAACGGCAAGGATCATATTGATCCGACGGTTCTCAGGCCTGGGAGGATCGATGTGCATATTCACTTCCCATTCTGTGATTTTAATGCTTTCAAGACTCTAGCTAGTACTCATTTGGGGGTTAAGGATCACAAGTTGTTCCCGCAGGTGGAGGAGATGTTTCAAGCCGGGGCGAGTTTGAGCCCCGCTGAGATCGGGGAGATTATGATATCGAACAGGGGTTCCCCTAGCCGAGCGTTGAAAACGGTCATCACGGCTTTGCAGTCCGAGGGTGAAGCGAGGAAGGCGAGTAAGAGCCAGGGGCCAAGGTTAAGCGGGAGCGGGTCGGTTCGGGTGGTGGAGGAGTGTGGGGAGTCCGGGGTGTTTTGTAAGGAAAACGGGGGACATAGGTTTAAAGACATAAGCAAATTGGTTAGTCTATTGAGGGTTAAAAGTACCAGGAAAGAGTCCTTTGATCTAGATTCATCGGAAAGGGAGAATTTAAGACATGGAATTTAGCATAATTATATGATTAGTTAGCGTTTCCCCAAATTGGGATACTTGTATAATTATTTCACATTCGAATGTCTTCATATTTTGTTATTTTAGTACTAGATTCTTGAAAATGGAAAAGATTGGTTCATTTTTTAAGCATTAGGCTTTAATCAGTATATTGTACACATTGTTACTATAGTCTCGAATCTTCAAATCTGAAACATATTTCTCGACTTTCCTTTTTTCGGGTACTTTAGGATAAGGGTGTCTGAGAATCATTAGTGTAACGGATTCGTGCGTTGAATCTTCTCAATTCTGATAATGTTAATCTTGTTTTGATATACCAAAATAGAGTATTAATCCAGTATGGTTGAAATTAGTGGTCCTAAATTTGGGGGGGTGGGGGGGGGGGGTTATAGTTAGTTGATGATGATGTATAGTGGAATTGGTTGGTTCTTCAGCATCGTCTGCATGGGAATATTCAAATCCAAATGGAACCATAACAAGAAAAAGTCAACACACGTAATTGTTATGGCGTTGTCTGAATTTTATCATCCAAGATCTCAGTTGAATGGGTCTTCTATCGTCTACAGCACCATCCTTCTCTTTCGTCTTTAATCGTTAAGCTATGTACTCCTTCCGTCCCATGAAGATCGTCTACTTTCACTCCTGTGAGCAGCATGACCTGTTTGGATCATTTTGCGAGGGGTCGAACCCTCTCGGAAAAGATGAAAAGAGTAACAGAAGTATATACAATGAATAAACAACTACTGGGTTTGTTTTGAGATTATACATTGACACAAAAGTTTGTACAATAGTATACTGTGGTCTGAACTACGAAGGAAAGATAAAGATGAAACCCCTATTATCTAACATCAGCTGACAGCAGAGACAAAGATGACTTCAATAAACTACCCAGCCTAAGTCTTAATCGACAAAGGGAATTCAATATCGATCCACAATTTGTTTCGTTCAACAAAATCGCGTCATTTTGCACCATCTCTACTTGCCGTTCTAAATACTTTCTAAGACTAACATCTGCCACAGATATTAAGCTAAGAGAAGCATTAGTGTGCATATATTTCGTAAGAAGAAATGCTGCTAGAATCTGCTGGTCCGCCTTCACAAGCTCTGCAAGGAAACATGGGAAGAGTACTCTTGTGAATAGGTAAACAAAGTTCTTTGCACCAGATTCAACATCCTCGGACGGCCCATGTTTATGGCTAGCCATTAGAGTGTCCTGGCACTGACGGGAGAAATTGCCAACCAAATAGCAAAGACACGAAAACGTTGTGTCGTAACAAGGTTTAGTGATGATCGTAGACACAATTCCAGAAGATAGCACCAGAGAAAAGAGCTCTTGGTCTTCGCCAATCTTGTCACACATGCCATCACGTTTCAGTTTCTTCTCAAATGCATCCAAGCACTGGAGCTGCACTGTCTCATATGGAAATAGAAGTGCAAGCTTAACAGCCAGAAAGCAATCCAACTCGAGTAGAGTTTGGCTCAAACTGCTAACATCATCTTCATCCAACAATGTTTGACTAGTTTGAGCCATATATTTGTCAACCAAGTTTATCAAGCCTCCAAATTGAGACAGGATAATTACTTTTCTAAACAATAAAGCCCAACATGCATGCAGAGGATGAACTGAAAAAACATGGTCTTCCGTACTTTCTTTCTCGACAGGTTCTTCTTGGAAATCGTCCCATCCTTCATTATCCCACTCATCATTGTTCCAATTGTTTTCAACATCAGCAAGATTATTGGAGCCCGTTTCGGTTTTTCTACTGGTAAAAAGGTTCTCCCACTCTTTCAACATAGCCAGTAACGAACCGATGTGGGACTCAGATAAAGCACCTTCAGATATTTTAGTGAAACAAGAAATGGCAGACTCCACAGATGAGAGATCCTCTGGGGTGATTTCTAAGCTTCGTGAGATGGTAGATACCAGCTGTGATGACTTTAGAGCTATCAGAGTATTAGTGAATCGGTTAGTTCCATCAGCAGCAGCTTCCTCAAGGCCATCTTTAGTACTGTTCTTTTGGCTGGCATTTGAACATTGCGAATCCTCCCACCCTTCCCATGGAGTAACATCGGAATGTACCACCGGAAACATCCCTTTTCGCTGTCTATCACTACCTGCAATGTGCTGCATCAGCTCCAACACTTGCACTCGTACATGACTCGGTAGCTGCAGGTTTTCTGAAAATTCTGCCAAATTTTCCCAAACCGCTAACCTGACATTTCTCAGACTCTCCAAGTCTCCTTCCAGTTTTCTCAAAGATGACATGAAATTATGTAAGGTCTCTTTTCTGATAGATCCACCAGAAGACTCCCGTAAAATTGATTCCAGGATACTTAGATATGTGTGACAAAGACCCTGCATATCATTGTTTTGATTGCCTTCTCCAAAGCCAGGTCCAGGTGATGGAACAGCTTCAGAAAACACTGTAGCAACTGAGTCAAACTGACAGCCAGACAAAATCATAGCTCTGCAGAAATTTAATATTTCAACATCTAAATCAGCCATGAGGCCGTTATTTACATAACAAAAAACAGAGGCCCACCCCTGGCTTGTTGAGATTTTCCCACCAATAACCAAGCTTAGGAAGGATTTCACACAAGTAACAGGACATTGCGAAGGAAACCTTTCATGTAAACTAAGGTCCCTTTGGAAATCCTGAATGTCATTCATTAGCTTGATCCAGAAATCCAAGAGGGCTACGAGGCAATTATGCCATGTAGCATCATGGGAGAGATTTCTCCAAGATTCATCTACACGTACAATTATTGAGAAAAATCTTGTCATTTCCTTCCAGAGACCTGATGTTTCCATTAGTCTGAAGAATCTTCTGCAACTATTATAGGTGTGCTCAATCTCACTTATAAAGTGAAGAAGATCTTCAGGGATTTGAGGATGGATTTCTGAACTTGCTCTCGTTTCAAGAACGTTCAAAATACTTTCTACATGTTGAGTATACACATACTGGCCTGATAAAATACCCTTCGAATTTGGAACTTTAAGAGCATCAAGAAGATTCTGAACCATCTCTGCCAGTGCTTCCACATTAGCTTCATTGATATGAGCAAGGACTTCGTTATTGAGGCAATCAAAGTTCAGTTCATTCAACTCAGCAATATTTTTGAAGTTCAGGTCCTTAATAAGGGATACTCGTGAACATTCTTCTCCAACAGTCTTACAAAAATGAGCTAATCGAATATTATCTGCATTTTTGAAGTTCTGTCCAAGGGCAGATTCTGATTTTTGTTTTTCTTCAAGGCATAAATAGCAATCAGAGAGAAGCCCATATATAAAAGCAAGCCGTTGCTTATCAAGCCCATCAATTTCAGCATAGACAGAAGACAGAACTTTGATGGACTCAGCTGTACAAGCACAAATTTCTTCTCTAAAATCTGAAATTTCAGTGATCACATCCTCTATACTCCAGAACTTAGAAACAAGAATACAGCTGACGTAGTGCAATAACACCTGTTAGAGCACGAAGGAAGTCTTTTAGTAAGAACATAAGTTTACTTACAAAAAACTCTAATTATTGAATCCATTGAGAGGGTTGCATATTAATTTGATATTACCATAGATCGATTTAAACCATATGAATCGGCAAGCTGTATAACATTCTTTAGTATTGCTTTCTTCTGAACTTTAACTGATTCAATTAGAGAAGAAAGGACACTGTTGATGTACTCCCGGTCTCGAGATATAAAGCGACCAGTATCAACACCAGGAATTATTTGCTCCAACACCTTTGACTGTTCTGCTACTCGTTTCTGCTCTTCCAATTTCAGTTTCCAATCTCTCCAAAAAGTTGACTGTGCCTCATCTAATTTACTTCTGTCATCTGAAATAATTGAAACACATATACACCAGACGAATGAAAACAATGTGACAAGAAAAATATCCTTTTAAGGGCCAACGAATCTACCTAAGGGTTGATATGGACATAAAATCTTTGTAAAGTATCACCTGAATTCATTGGATTGTTTCTCTGTTGGAATGTCTTCAATAGGAGCTCTCTTTTCTGGTCAGGATCTTTGCACTCTGCTTCACAACTGTGTAAGAAACTATACAACACCCCAAGATCCATGATACTTGATATTTCGTTATACTTATCCCGAGTCTTCACATGTTCTTCGATAACTTCAACCCCATGAAGGGCATCTTCAAGATTCAATAAATAGGAACATCCCAAGAGGTCTTCCTCTTCAGTAACAGGTGGCTCCATTACTGATCTAGCAAGTGTCGCAATGAAATCATCTCTAGGAGCAAGCCCGCTTCTGGCCAACCAACACAAGATAGCCACAATTGCCTGTGTTCTTACGCTGATGTGTTGTTTTCCTGAAGCTGAGATGGGTATGGATTTCTGCCCATAATCTGTGTCTTGACTTAGTTCCATCAACCATGGAAGCACCAAAGAAGCAAAGGTTGTCAGTTTCCCACTTTCTCTGAGGAGAGAGTCGAGGTCATTAGTATGGTCAGAAGATGCATTTTTAGCAACCTGAGAAAGTATCTTCTTTATTTTCTCGATTTGTGTACCCTGGTTATTTGTATCATCGTTAATGTATCCCTCCACAGCAAAATCGCTCATACCATCGATATCTTCAGAAATCTCAGATGAATAATTTATGATCGACGAACCTCGAGTTACGACCTTAGGGGGCTCCTTCCCTGTTGTTGCAGTTAAGGTATCACACTGACCTTGTAAATCAAGATCCTTCCATGCATTCAGCAACTCACCGATTGATTCCCCATCACAATGGCTTAAAGCAAACCCCAAAAGCTGTTTTCGAGAACTAACATCTGTATTTTCTAGGGCCGGACCTCTAGCAAGTGCAGCACATAAGTCCCAAACAGACCCATGTCCTTTTCTAGCCAACACAAGACAAAGATCAAATGAAAGTTGCAAGTCGCCAGCAACAGCTGCTTCTCTTGCAAGAGCTTCTTGAACACTGGATATGTCATCGTGAGAGCTCAGCCCAAGAAGTTTCGAAATTTCAATAAGTTCTTCAACGTGGAGGTAAGCTCCAGGCTGGCTTGTGATTGCCAGCTTAATAATTTCCATTGGATCCTTAATTTGTCTAAATTGCACTGGTAAGAGGTTTACCCCAAGACCAGGAAGCTTTACAGTAACAGCGTCAATGATGTCGACCTCTGCCCTAACATTCCTACTATTTGGAAAAATGTTCAGACATTCCTTGGCCTTCCAGATCTGTTGCAAATACAAACAGCTGGATTAGAGTTCAACCCCAGATGATCATATCAATTGGCTTGATCATGATGTATCTGATTTTCTATTAAAATAATACATCTTTTACCATCAGTGCTGAATTATGTCACAAATTTGAAATATGCGATATTAAGATTGTCAAATAAAACCAAAAACAATCTTGAAACACATGACATTTGTCACTTACCTTAAAATGAGTAAATTCAGCTTGTAACATATACACTATGATAAAAAAATGAAAAAATACAATAACTTTCGCTTAAACAATATGTTAAAAAAAGACGGGGAATATAAAATAAATATATGGTGATTTTCCAAGTTTCCCATCCATTTCTAATGATGGTGTTCCGTCCTCGAACAATAACCATAATCAACCCATAATAAGCTAATTACCACCTTGCTAAACATTCAAACATAGGAAATTTAAATCTTTGTCAGAGATGAGCAATATTCTTAACACAAAACCAAAAGCCCAGAGTTCAAAATTATTCCAGCCACATCTACTCTCAAACAGCTAAAAATTGTTTATCTTATATTTTTATCTATTTAAATGGCTGGCTTATGCTCACCAATGTGTCCAGATGGTGTTTATATCTGCTGTACAAAACCTACCCTTGAACATGTGTATATTAGAGGTTATCAATTTCAGTTACCGAAAAACAGATTTTAACCAAAATCTTTAAGAATTTAGTCATGGCTTACTTACTTCTGAGCAAGAAAGACTTGATGCTGAAAAGAAATATTCTCTGGCAGCTTGAATAACAAGACTTTCAGCTTTGTCCGCTGCCAAGGCTACTGGCCCAGCTCCTTTCAAATAGTTCCTTGCGAGAGAAAATTTTCCAGCCTTCAGCAAACCCCTGCAGAATTCAATTAGTAGAAACTCCATATCTAGGAAAGGGAAAGCCTTTTCTTGTAGTGATTGCAGATCACGCCACATGCTTGCCCATTCGGTATCCAATCTCCCAGTCTGCCGACGAATAAACTTCGAAAGTATGAGACGAAGAATTTGTTTTACGCCTTTCTCATCTGAATTTGCCTCAAGCATAAAGCTGATTGGCTTGGGAACCTGATCAAAAGTGCTATCTAAGTTCAATATATGTCCCATTTGGAATTAGTCATCAACAAAGAGATACAACCTTCAACCCCATTGTTCCAGTGAAGATTCATAATGGCATGCTAATATTTCACTAAATGATACTCAAAATTTTTGAACAAAAACAATGTCAAGAATATAAGATGTCCTGCTAGATGAAGTCGATTCCTACATGCACTAGGGATAAGATTTTACAGTTCTTAATGTATCCTTTATGAATTCAAGACATTATAATTGACATGAACGAGAAATGAACATGAGTAATTCAGCCCAATGTTTTCAAGTCATAATTCTTAGTTAATGCTAACAAAAATGAACCATATTCAAATATTTAGGAAGAGCATTTTTATGTAAGCCCTTAGACAGTTGGATCACATCAGGAAAGGGAGGTTTAGAGATCACGTATTATGCATGCAGCTGAGTAGAGATATTTGTTGTGGATAATCTATAATGGTAGTAAAGCATTGAAGTGAGACAAAAGGAATAACATTGGTGAAACAAGATGATCAGATGCTTAAACCTAAGTAGGAAAAGTAAGTAACTGTCTCCTAGAAAACAACAGAGTTCTGTCTTACTAAATTTTACAATTTTCAACTTTTAGGTGTTTTTTCTCTAACATATTTCTTTCATTCTCAGTGCTTCACATTTCAGTAAGAGAATAAAAAGTTCACCTTTAGAGCTTCTTAAAATATAAAGAGAGATTAAACGCAATGGATCAATATAATCAATAAACAATGTGCAGGATAAAGAAAGAAAAAGAAAGACAAACACGAAGAAAAAACTCAGTCTATAGAATATGCTCGTTAACTACAGCTGCCAAGCAACAGAAGCATACTCTGGCATATAACACATACGAGATAATCCTTATTCAACTTGCAGGGAAAAAAATATATGAGATAAGCAATGGAGACAAAATTGCATGAGTTTTAAAACAATCTCATCTTGAAGAAAGGAAAAAGAAATAGTATAATGAAATGCCCCGCATATATGTTTCTTTTCAATCAATAATACAAGGGGAAACCATTATTAGATGCTCCACCAAATAATAAACAGCCAATTTTTCCAAATTATATCATTAGAAGAGCCAAAAAATACCTGGTATACTGCCAACAGCCTGCCAGCTTCAACATGACTCTCTGCCACCTTAAGTCTTCTCTTCATATCCTCAATTCCTTCAAAATCTGTCATACAACAAATAGATTGAATTGAACAATTTTAAAACCATTATACATTTTATTACGAGTATTCTAACTTACAATGAAACAGAAATGACTCCAAAATGATAAGTGAGATAAGGAAACCCCAGTCAGAGAAAAGAAGAAATTATCAATTATCAGAAGCATACTTATATGAATAAATTATAAAACTAATAGCTATAATAGCTATATTAAGAACTAATAACCACCCCAAAATTAAGGTAGAGTTTCCACATGAATGTCATGTTAGTTTTCTGGTTGCATGCAGGGATACTATCCGAAATGGTAACACGTACATTTCTACCACTAATGATGGAGAAAAAATATTTTATGTGAAAAGTACAAGAAGCAGAAAGCAAAAGCAAGACGATCAGAAACATCACGTAACTTGACAGGACACTTAAGTTACTTCTTGATGTGCCCATCTTTACAAGCTATGCACCATAGAAGTGCTTATTCAGCTTGCTTTGCAAATAATTTCCACATATTAGGATGGTGAACATCCAACATATTGTTCTCTGTCACATTCCATGACTGCACAGACGAGTTAACAATGAAATACTTTCATGATAGCAACAGATACCTCGTCGATGTGGAAGTTTGGAAAGAATGGAAGCCATTGTACTCCACTTATCTGAAGCAGAGCATAAATATATGCACTGCAGAGCGCAGTCCACGACTTCTGCCTCATCAGTGAAAAACCCACTTTGACTATTGCAACACCCCTCTTCAATCACAAGCAAGCACATGTCTAGCTTATTTGCAACAGCAATCTCTTTCAGCCACCGAACCAAAAATGAAACAGTTTTGTTATCTATTGAGGAAGGGATACCATTGGATGCATTGTTAGTCATGGTGAAAGAGTGAAACTTCTTCTGCATAAACGGGATTCCCCTTCTGTTTAATCTGTCAATAACATTCTTTTCATTGATGCCACTTAACATTGATTTGAACTTATCATAATCAGATAACTGCTCCCAGGCAACTAGGTCCATTGAAAAATTCAGTCCTTCACTACCATCAGAATAAATAAGCTGATGCAAGTAAGAGATATCCTCCAGGAACTGCTGCAAACCGGATAGACCTTTGTTGAAAGCCAATTCAATCAAGCACATGGAATTTTCAAGCTGCCCACTTAAGGTATCAATGGATCTAGCACGACTTTTGTACCAGAGCTCCAATTCCATAATCGATGGCCATTCAAATCCAATGCACTGTTTAACTACATATTCAGTTCTGACATGTATGCTGCTCTCATAAATCTCAGAGTGAGTGTTAATAAATGATATCATCTGGTGGCATTCAACCCAATCTGTTTCTCTAACAGATATACTTGGAGAAGAACATCCAGGAAGCAGTTGACTATAACTTTGAACATGAACTGTTTCAGGGATCGCTGCTAAAACATCCAACATGACAGGAGCTAAAGAATAAAAATGACGTTTAAACAGAAGGTTCAAGGCCCCAATCTTTCCACTTTCCGCAAGTTCTATAGCAGGTTCCTTCATTGGCAAGTCACGAAACCTCTTGAACTCCTGCAGGGTGAACCTGAAAAATGCTATGTGATTAAAATGAAAAATGAACATGTAATGATTATCTTTATCATACTATTAAGATCAAATTTATATCAAAAGAACTTTATCAATCCACGCCGACTGTTAAACCAACTCCAGGTGTGGCTGAGTATATCGAGGATTCCAACTCCAACTAGGACTTGTTTGTAGTAGTCTGTCTAAACTATCTATTATTGTTATTGCAATTAGTTATTGTAAGTTCTTAATTACCTTATCATAATAGGACTAAAATTCTTGGGTTGTCTACGAAGGGGCGTGGATGCCGTATGTACCAATTCCACAAGCACAAGTCAGTTTGCTATAATATAGTTCTAAATTTGCAGTACTAACGCTCTAGACTACTATTCGGTATTATTGTTCACTAGATTCATAGAATTATCACCAAGTGTACAATTTAACGTATCACATGTAAGCTGCATATATTAGACACTCCAGCAACTAGATATACTGGTATATATTGGAAAAATCCATACTCCATATGAACATATTTCCTATGAATAGAAAAGCCAATCGAAGAATAGTTAATTTGCCCATCTTATCTGTTCCTATTTCTAATTGGATCTAAACATATTGTTTCTGAACAGTGAAAAACTTGGGATCAAGAAGCATTACCTTCCCATGCTTATCCCAAGGAACGTCTCTAGCCTGTCTCTGAGATGCAACAGCTTTAATCTTGCCACACGGTAATCCCAAACCTTAGTATTATCTTCTTTAAACTCGGGAAATCTATAGCAGTCTGTTACCTGAAGCCCAAGAGTAAGCAAAGCCCTCACTGCAGCTTCACTTGGCCCTACTTGATTAACACATTCAGATATTACAAAAGCCTGGTCATCGATGCTTGATAAGAACTTATTTATCTCATTTACTCCTTGTAAAGAATGTTGCCATTGAGACTTCAACACTTCATCTTTATCCAGCCTGTGACGACTAGCAAAGTCTAATGCTGCCTGATACTCTTGACTACTAATTAGTAAATTATACATGTCAGGAAGCGTTCTTTTGGTGAAAGTAAACAATTGCCACTGCAAAGTACCAGATTTAGATGGATCCCAGCCATCAACAACATGCTGTGTAAGATTCGAGTTTCTGTCTCCAGTAACTTCTGTTGATGTGCTTTCCAGAAGTAAAAGGAAGCCATCCAGTTGCTGGGCTCTATCTAATAGGGGCATTGAATACATATAATCATTCTCTAATACTTTGTCACCAGTAAAAATGTCAAACATACTGACAGTGCCAGTCCTGTTAGCAATACTAATTATATCATCGGACCACCAAGAAAAATCTATTATATTAACAAAACATTCCCCATTTCTTGAATCATCAGTTACTTGCGACCTTTGTTCTCGGCCGTCAATCAATTTAGAGAGTGCACAGTGTTTAGCATCAAACTTGAAGATAACCAAACCTCCTCTAACGTCTAAACAAGCAACATGATTACCCTGTGGGGAGAGTAGCACCTTCGGAAAAGTTAACTGGCCTGCATGATCTTTCTGTCTGGAATACAAGCCTTCAAACTGAGAAGAGCTTAAATGTTCGACATTTGACTTACTTCTCCGCCAAATAGATATACTATAAGATTCTGCAAGCAAAGACAATACAACAATAATGCAATGACAAATTATTTGTGAGCAGTACTGAAAGAGAATGCTGCTAGAGGTAGGGAATTAAACACAAAAGAATAAGGATATAATGATCATATAACATTATCCTCCTTACGAACCATTCCTGAATTTTCTATTCAATAATTCTCATGTTACAAACAAATTTAATTTGATGATAATGTTAATAAAACCACACATGTTTTGAAGATAAAATAGTAGAGGGTTACCAAGATCGGAACTACGAGCCAGTTGGGGACTAACAGTCTCACAAATTGTTGCAAACAATGGACTTGCTTTATGGTAATCCACACAGAAAATATTCTGAGACAATTGATGCTTTAGCAACAAGCTACTAATAAAACTGTCTGATGATACAATTGAGGCATTTGGATCTGGACTGATTTCAATTCGATGAAGTGATCCATCAGATGTGGCAACACTGAAGTGGCACCTGAAAAAAAGAATCAAAATCTTAAGTGAAGTGAGCATCCACTGAGATCCATAAAAGAGAAAATAATAACCATCATAATCCTACAAGCAAGATTCCTTCATTTCAGTGTTGTCTTGCACAATCAAGCCAATTATTGAATTTGACACTTTTAAATGCTTCTTAGTAAGTCTTGATATTTCTTCTCCATTAGCTTTAATGAAGTAGACAACATCAGTATCATCAGCAACACCAAGAATCTCATGACCTTCTGACCATGCACCATGTACGAATACGCCTTTGTTCCCACCTGATACATAACACATAAACAAATTATAAAGGATACAGAAATCACCATTGTCTAAGATTTACATTATATGTGGGGCGGCCTAGTGATGATATAAAACATGTCCCAGTGGAGCCAAGGCTCCTGCCTAAGTGGGGTCAAGGTTGCTGAACAACCTGACGATACGATAGGAATTGAATCAAGTATTTCTAGCATCAAGTCGAACGACATAAATTACCCAATATTCTAAAATTCAATAAATGGGATATCCAAGGTCTCTACTTGTAACAAATGAAAAGAAAGAAAACATCCATATTATTAAATGATCTCAATCAAGTTTATTAATGCCAGAAATTATAATTTAATCTGTTTAAAACAAATGAAAAGGAACTTACACATAAATGTCCCATATGGCTCTTGATAGTCGTTATCCTTCTGCAATATTGTGATTTGACTTCCAGTAGCAACAGCCACTAGATCACCGCTAGGAGAGACAAACAATGAGGCACACTTACGAGATCTTGTTGGCTGCCTATAGTCACTCCATCGCTCTTTAAGTTGTGAAAAGCCTTCATGTCAAAATAACAGTATCAACAACTCTTTAAGTTACCGCTCGCGAGGATTACCAAATCAGAAGTAGGCAAAACACACAATCATGAACCTTAATAAAAATTTAACATTGGGACACGAAAACTAAAATGGGCCCAATCAACTGGGAAGAAACCATTTAAATTACAAATTTCACTGTTAACAATATAACACCAGATGATGATGATTAACAACTATAAGAGGAACTTAATTTTATAGCGCTCAACTAGGCATTTAGCCGCAACCTCAACAAATGTGAAAGTGTGAAACCACAGCATGCAAGTTACAAAAGACCTACGGCCCTAATTATTGCCTTCCAATACTCTATATATCTCACATTCTTTAGTATTGAACACCATCAAAACCAACAATTTGAACTAAAAGTCTAGCGGACCTACGAAGAGGGTCTCCTGATTATAGATAATTAAATAATACAAAGTAAAAAAATTCGGATAGTAACAACCAACACAATCACTTGCACATATTTTCATCAACAGCAAAACTCAACCACATTAGTGTATGCAACCTATGATGATTCCCATAATCTATTATTTCGTAGTAATTCATTCCCAGTACTTTTTTTCAGAAAATAATTTATGCAACATAAACATTGAAATTATAACCCAAACAGCATCACTTGATCCAACTTTTAAGTTTTAAGTATTCAATCACGTAATGCTCATTATCCAGATTTCAATTTTGTCAATCACATAATATTCAGTAAACAGACTTCAAATTTTCTCAATCACTTAACATTCAGTAATAAATCAATTAAGTCAACAAATCGATCATACATTCATACCTCGAGTAAGAAACCCGCCAGTAGAGCCACTATTAAGCTGAAAGCCCCAACCAAAACACAATCATAATCCAAAATAGTCACTCAAAACTCCAAATGTTCACTTCAAGAACAAACAAAAAAACTGAAAAATACCTTGGAAATGCTTGGTGGGTAATTAGAAATGTAAGGCCTGGAAGCATGCCCTCGAGTCTCGAAAAACACTTGTCTTGTTTCTTCCATACCCAAGTGAAGTTTATTGATGAAAATTGAATCTTTGTTAATAAAGTTGTATCTTTGTTTATAAAAATTGAATCTTTGAGATTAAGAACCCTAAGGCATGATCATCAAATGTATAGAGCATACAAATGGCAGCTAGATTTGAAGGGGGGGGGGGGGCAATCAGATCAAGAACAAGCAGTTCAAGTTGAATTTGTTCGCGTGTTTTAGTGTTTTCCTTGAGGTTTGAGCAAAATCTGACAACATAGAGCCCGGTTTCTTGATTTTGCCTATCAAGAGATAATAATGTTGTCTAATACTGTATTTCACTAATTTTGTTCAATTTTTCGCTAATTGGGTTGGGTTTAAATGATGAGTTGTTACGGGCAAACTCTAATATCGGGAAACAAAAACATATTTTACGACACCAACATATGAAAATGTTGAGCGTCTGAATGTGGAATGACAAATGTAAATTCATTATTATATAAAGCCATTTCAATTCGTGAAGTGTTTTTAAAAGGGGTTCGTGGTATCACAAATCTACACTATATTTAATGGCTAGCGATATTGCCAGAGCAATTTTCATTCTGCCAGAGCAAAGTTTGAGTAAGTACCTATTTTAACCTTCAAGTCAACTATTATAGTTTATCATTATTTAATATCTTCTTACAATTAGAGTTAATTTTAAAAATTAGCAATAAATGAACATATTCAATATTTTAAAAATATTTATTCTTAATGTTAGCAAAATCATCATTAATGAGATGAAACATTGGATAAAAAAGAGTGAAAGACAATTCCTCTTGGGATTATTCGTTCTTAATGGCGTATAGACTCAAGATCATCAATATTTGACACTGTTTTTTAAGGTAATGAATTTGGAAAATTAATATCTAGGTTGAATGATAATTATCATCATCGGAAAGGTAATGTGCTCAAGATTAATTACACGAGATTGTTAACGAGTCAAATCTTTATGCTTTATGAATCAAATATTCAACGGAGCAAAGGGTGACCGAAGAAAAAAACAAAAGTTCAACAAACAAAAAAAATCCTTTACATTTGAAATCGTAGAAAAGCTCGGCAAATATTCTCATCCTCATAATTGAGAAAATTTTAATTTAAACATAGTAGTTTTTATTTTAATTTATTTGTCTTATGTTCATCTTTTCATTGTTTAATATTGAGTAGTAACTCTTGTGGATATTGTGTTGCATAAACTTACCTAACAAAATCCATTGTTTAAGATTACCTTTTCTTCTTTCATTGCTAACTTCGTACAAAAAAAATTACAGACAACTAATTTCTACATTAATTTATTTTTAATTGATATTGAAGATCTTACATACTATATTTATTGCCTTTTATTTTCAATTGAAATAGAACATATTTTGCAAATTGTTTCCTTTGATAATAATTAATTTATACTAGTAGTTGACTAAGGGAGCAATAATGATGATTAACTAACATTAAAGATATATATTTAAAATATGAAATGTGTTCATTTATTGCTGATTTTCAAAATTATTCTAATAGTAAATACTAATGACATAATGCAATAGTTGACTTGAAAGGTTAAAATAGGTACATACTCCAATTTTGCTCTGGCAGAATGAAAATTGCTCTGGCAATATCGCCAGCCATATTTAATTGGGAAAGGGGGAAATTAGTTTTTTTTTAGTGAAACCCCATGACCTCCAAATTCCTACTTTAGGAAGGAAAAATTATATATTTATTATTTATTATTTATTATTTATTATTTGTATGAATATTAAATGGCTTTACCAAAATTTTATACTATTATTTTACACAATGTATTTAAGCTTAGTTAAAATGAATTACAAAATATTAAAATATTATTTTTTCATCATAAGTTCATAAAACATTAATCGAAAATTATATAATGACATCGCACAGACAAGACTGTGCACAAACATCTAGTTTATTTTAATTGAATTTGTTACCTTTTATATCAATTTTTATCTTTGATCATCAGCTGAATTAGAATTGTACTTATATTGGAGTTGAAAGTTTATCCGATTAATAAAGTTGAAATTACTTAATTTACATGTCCAACATAGCCATTACATCCGATATTTTTTTAATTAATAATGTTGGAGAAGTAATTAAAAGTTCGCAGGCTATCGCCTATACAATGTGCAATCAACATATAGCAACTAACCATAATTAGAAGAGTTAATCCACTATCTCTATTTTTCCAATAATCATGTTGGGGGCATATTCTAACTGCAATAAAATATAAATGAATTGGGGAGCAAATGACATAACCCCAAAATACAAGGACCAATCTGTGAGCTTCCATTATATAAAGACAATTGAAGATAAAAAGAACACAAAGCAAAACAATGGCACTGTTAACCTCCAGCTTCAGTGGCTTATCATTACAGCTATATACTTCACATGTAATACTTAATTTTCCCTTTTATTTAATTTATTACTGCTTTATATTATTATTCAAGAATATTTTTTACTAGACTATTCGATTCATTCAATTTATTAATGCTTTAATTCACTAATTTGAATCATTTTTTTTGAAATGCAGAGTTTTGAGTTAAAGTCTGATAGTTTAATGCGTTCCAACTTAGCAATTACTTCCCAGGTTACAAAGTTTGAATCTTTTATTGTTATTTTCATGAATTAACTGAAATATGGCATTTTTATTTGATTATTTTTGTTGAATAATGAAGAAACCGCAGCAAAATGGTCAAAGTCAAGGCAATAGACGCATCTGGAGAAGAAGAAAATTGGTATAAATGGATAGTCTAGTTTTGCCTTTTTAATTTTGAACTTCAATATATATGTATTTGTTTTACAGTATACCATATAGTGAAAAATATGTCAAAAGATGGTATTTTTCTGTAAGTTTTACTAGTGACATGTTAATTGTGATTCTAATTAAAGTTGTTTGTGTCAATTAGAGTTGTGAATTTCTTAATTTGTCGATTACAATTCGAAGTGGGCGATCTTTTTGAAACATAGGTAGTACATTAGTAATTTATATTGTTTCATTATTAGCGAATTTTAGGTGCTTCGTTAATGGTATATATAGTGGCGGTCTCTTGCATGTTGGCAATGAAGAAGATAATAGACAGATCATATTGTTTCACTATGGATGTAATTGCTTGCATAGTCGAGCATGGGTCACATACATGCTCATTGAATGGGAACTACTAGAACTATATCAATTCCGCGGAAATAAGCACCAATTTTCAAATTTAAATATCTGTGTTCAAGGATGAATGATGATTGATCAAAATGATGCAAAATGAGATTGGTAATAGGATTAGGATGATTTACTTGAACACAAACACAATTTTGAAGTTAATTTTTGGGTTTCTGGATATGCTTTCTGTAACTTTATTTAGCTTCTGTTTGTAGTTTTCAAGTGGATATAACTTACTGGCTTGGAAATGTATACAGAGTTGTTCTTATTTGTATATTCTTGAAGAAATTCTTAAGTGATAATTGATATGCTATGGTAGAGTTCATGGTTTTTCGGTTCTGTATGGTTTTTTAAATTGTATTGTTCTAATCTACTTACTTGACGTTTTCAGACAAAGAAGGACGAAATGTTAGATTACAAGCTTGAGAGGGTTCCATTCCTTGAAGAACAGATCAGGAAGATAAGGGATGGTGGAAAACTCCTTACTGGAGATATTCATAGATTACTTCTCTCAGAGGATAATAGATTTGAATTCGTGAATGAGATAGCAGCTGAAGCCAAACAATATGTAGAGAACAACCGGGACGAATATGGTGGCAAAAAGGCAATTCTTCACGTGCTTAGCAATCGAATGAATGATGCTGGGTATGAACGCCATGAAGCATATGCGGAGTTTGATCCCTTCAAGCCAGGTCCAGGATACCTGAGAGAAGACCTTGATTCCAAGTGAAGTGTTATTAATAGTCGATATAATACTGACGCATTGCAGATAATTAGATTGTAGATCACTATTTACAATCATGTAGCTGTAAAAGATGTCATAGTATAAGGAACTATTCGAAGTTGTCCATCTAAGTTAATATCACAATGGACTTGCAATTTTCTCAGCATGATTTTTTGAAATTACAATTGCATTTTGTTCACTTCATGGAAAGCATATTAATTTAACACAATCATTAGTACAAATGAGAATGTTAAAAAGGAAGGGGAAAGAATGATAAAGTGGGTGCATGAGAACTACTACGTTAATACGTTATAGTAGCTTATGACCTTCTTTCCCTGAAAAATATGAACTCAATTCATGTGAATGAGAACCAGAAAGGGAATGATGTTCAAATCTCAGACACCTAGTCAAGAGGTGTAGATGTATTTGCCCAGTGAAGAACCGAGCCAATGTTCCAACTGGCCGAAGCTCTTGTGGCAGATGGGATAGAACATCGCATATGACAAAGCAATTAACAGGTATGCCTACACCCTCTTATCATTCTTAAAATCTTAAATAAGAAAATATTTTTTGGGAAATGAAGCATAATCACTGTTTGAAGTCCTGAAATTGCTGAATCTCTTTGGTACTGTTGCCATCAGAGTCTTTGTCTTAAATTAGATGTTTACTGATTTCTTGAAGTCTTTTGCAAAATAATTCGTGATAACCTTAAAATCTCAATTGAAGAAATATGCAACTGCATGCAAACTTCTATGGAACTTGAATATTTTACAAGTTGATTATCCTGCTGTACTTGTTTTAACTTCTCTGAGCTCTGTTAGGATAAATTTTTTAGTGGAGACTTTTAACATTTAACTGCCAACAGCCAAATTGTATAGTTCGTTTCATTTTAAGTTGTAGCTTTTACATTTAACAAACTGTAGGAATTGTAATTTTAGTGTCTGATAGCATTTAGCAACCGGGGGTTGTAATTGAGTTTAACACCATGTAATGTAATAATGTTGCTGCTTCCATTGTAATATAGCAAATAATATGAATATAATGATATAAAATACATATTACTAATAATCAATTTCTCCTACACTGCTACACACCTCACATTATGAACTAAATTAATGCTCTAATACCATTATTAGAGTACCAATAAATATATAATAGTCGAGAAGATGACTCTCAGTTGGTAATGTCAAAATATAAATGAATCAAGATTCAAATATATTCGTCTTTTGACTTAGTTACCAAGTTATTATAATACATGTAACATGCAGTAATTAGATTGCCGAAAGTACATGAAAGCATCTGAAATATACTTCCAGGTTTTATTACTCAAGACCTGATCAAAATGGTCAGTAGCCTAGCTTTGATATATATATATATATATATGTCTGAAGAGACATAGATTAGCGCTATTGTCTTTCAGGGGTTTCTACCCCCTCTTCTTCCTCTTGGATCATGCTTAGGATTTGGCCCTGCATCATCGTAATCTAGAACTGGATCAAGCATCAAAAGCTTCCTTGCATGAACCCGCACACCATTCTGCTGAACGTTATAACAGAATAAGCGAAAACAGAAGTTCCAAGTATGTGTGCATTGAGGGTTGGGCTGAATGTATCCATATATAGAAAATGGTCTATGCCTGAATCTTCTCCTCATATCTAAGTTATTGTCCTTAACAAGTGAGTACATGCATGCATAATATAATACATTCCCATACCTTATTAAATTATGACTTATAGAAAATTCTCCATGTTTTACATTTTAAAATGCAATGCCCGTGAAATAAAAGTTATGGCTCTCTGTAAGAAACAAACTAGTTGAATGGTTATTTTACTACTTAAATATGAAAGCTGCAATGATAATATCAAGATATGTTTAACCATTTGTGGTAACTTATACTTAACATCTATATTGTGAAGGACATCACCATTTACCTTATAAATCAAGTAGGTGGACTGTACACAGTCACTGTTATGTCCCGAGCCTTCAACTGCATAGGATACATAATTACCAGTTTACCACCATATGAAACTGCATAAACAAATATTTAATCTCGTATATAGGTTTGCAACACTGGAGCTACTAATCAACTTACCTGAAGACATGATTATGAGAACTAAAACAAAAAACAGAATGGTGCTCTTCATATGCATGGCAATTGTTACTTTTCTTGCAAGATTTGTGTTATGCGATCTATAAGCTTCGAAGTTTAGGATTTATGAGCTGCAAGAGAAAGGGATAATGGGCAACTCCTTTTATACATGGGAAATAGAGGGAGGTTTACATGAAAACTACAGTTCTGTTGGTGCATTCCAACCCATTAGATGTACAATGATGATATATGCATTAACTATTTGCCACAACAGAGAAGTCAACTATGTATGTCATTATCTTGCATGTCAAAAAAATTAGGTCATTTTCTGATCAGCGAGTTAGCCTTTTAGTTTTCATGTCCAACTTTCATATAAGTTGATGTGCTTTTATTTCTCCGTTCTCTATAATGCATTTTGAGGCAATGGTTCGTATGAAGTCGAGCGTCAGCTAGTCTGTTTGATGTTCTAATTACTTTTGTAAGACTTGCTTTTGATACTGTTGTAGTGATATGCAGCTGGGAATATATCATTCAGAAACCCGCACTTCATTAATAGGTATGCATTTTCTTTCTTCTTCTTTTATCTTTGTTTACCTGGACATATCAAATATGAAAACAAGCATTATGCTGCAATAGAACTAAACCCACCATGTTAAACAAAGGGCATAAACTTAATTTAACAAGTCAGATAAAATAGGTACTCCCAGTTTATGATATGGATTCGAGTTCACAATGTTGTTTATTGCCTCGATGGGTATGTTATACTTTTCATTACAGACGATACAGTCTTGTTTATTGTTTGTCAAAGTACTGATACACATACATATATAAAGTAGATCCTTCAATAACTTCCAAGTGTCCTTTAACCCTATTTCTGCAATTGGGAGGGACTTCTCTATGGTACTTAAACACACTCTATGGTGGGCTTTTATGCGCATTCTTTTTTGCTTTCGTCACTAGCTCAAGTCAACTAAATGAGAGGGAGACAGTAAAATGATGTGCAGTGGCCTACAGATGAAATCAATGGAAATGGATCTTGAGGGGACGATAACAGGAGAACCATTATCCAGAGCACTACAAAAAGTTAAGCCTACACGTCGAAATCCTAAGGCTTTTGGCATTTCATTTTAGCACCAAGACAATTCTAGTCATTTGTTGAAAATAAATTATAAAACTGGACTAGTTGAATATTATCAAATTGAATTCTTATTTATTTTGCATGTGAATTTCTGCGGCTATATTGTAATCATGTCTTTTTGAGTATTCTGTAATTATCTATCATCTTATTAGTGAAAATGAGTATTTCTCTTTGTATTTATATTACAGGGTATACAAGACCACTTGATAAAGAATACATTCAAGATCGTCGGCATCATTTTGTAAGTTCTTTCGTGTACATCACTTGGAACCTGGGCGCCATGAAATGTTACTTCATTTGCATTTCTTCACTTCTTTGAATGGGTTAATGAGAAATTGTTAACCATTGTGATTCAATTAATAAGTGCGAATGACACATGATACCAAAAATGTTCACTACATATACTTACTATTGACCCATCTCGGTCATTAACGTACTAAAAATGTTCAACTCAACGAGTGGTGTAAGTTTCCTCTATCAAAATAATAAGGCAAGGGTAATCGCGAATGTTGTACATAATCTTTAAATGAAAATATGAATAATAGTAAAACACAGGCCATGCCATATACTCCCTCTGTTTCAATATGTTTGATTGTTTAGAAATTTTGTCATGTTTCAAATATCATGGGTCATGGCCTCGGAGCAAGAGCGAAGAGTCAGAGATAAAGATGACAACATGTAACATAGTGTCACATACATTGAGCCAGTACGCATTCAACTGTACATTTGCACGCTAATGTTAGGTCAGAGGAATCAATTTCTGATCATCATGGGTTCGTAGAATAGCTCATTCCCAAAACCCACTATTCATTAGGATAGGTTCGCTGTCTCTTTTTCTTTTTTTGTAGATTAGCGATGAAATTATGAGTACATTAGTATTACGAATACATAAATTACTGATATTGAATTAGAATGAAATATGAGATAATTATTTCCAATGAGACTTGAATTCAAAACCTCTTAGATGAATGCTTGATCATATATCACAAGACTGTTGAATATCAATTTTTAATACATCAACATGAACATAACAAGTATAATTAAAAAATTAATTAAATATGGACACTACTATCTCAGATTTGAAATGGAAGTTGAAATAAGTGATCTAACACCCCTATTCACGGTCAAAATGTGATTACATATTTCAGAGGAATCTTGTATATTTTATCTTGAAAACTGTTTGTATTAGCACTCACTGTGTACCTGATCGGGATCTTGTACACCTTATCTTGAAAATAGTTTTTATACCTGATCAAAGTTTCGACCGAAGAAGCGCAAGCATCATAATTTGGAGAGCAGTAATAGCAAAACATATTGTACGGATGCTGGTAGTCTCTCTTAAAAATGGATTATGTATTATAAAAGCGAAGTATTTAACAAAAATGCTCATTCTAATAATCCGCAACTTATAACACAATAATAATTTGAGGTCTTTACATAGCAAACAAAACAAACGAGGCTGGGAACAAATAAAACAGCCTCTTCCATGAAGATTTCTGAAAGCTATTAGCACTTTCATCTTTGCATATTATCATAATCTGACAATTTAAATATGAACTCTCAAAAAGGCTTGAGAGAATTAAAATAGGATTACATATCGAGCAAAATGGTTTAAAAATCCCTTGTACTCTTGAAAGCCAAAATGGACATCACAAATGAACTATATGAATGCACGTTGTTTTCGAACCAAGGTATGAATCGAAGTGACAATAAATAATGCGAATAAGATGCCCCACCCCATATGAATATGTTGGAAAGAAAAATGAAATGAACAATATGATATGCAATTTAACTGAGACACTACTGATGGATGCAACAACAAAAAAGTTTGAACTAACAAATTAGGAAGAGCGATGCTGGAAGGAGTGACTGGCAAGCAGCTTCATGGCGATCACAATTATGTAACCTCCTTGTGGAGAAGTATGACAGCATGACAGAAAAGGGCATCTGGTAGAACAAGACGACCAGCACATGCATGCTCAAGACACCGCCTTGTTTATACAACATATCATCGAAGTCCTGCTCCACCCGACTACTCCCCTCGACGTCAAACAGGTTTGCTTAAGATCTCTCCAAACCAGTTCCATTAAGCCATCTTCGCCACCACTCCAGCGCAAAACAAAAGACCACCCCAGTGCTGATGCATGAGTTAGCGACAACTAGACGAATCCGGTTGTCTGTGAATGGTAATGACTTGACATGCTGACGCAATCTTTGACCCTGACTCGACACAACCATATGCATGCATGGACACCAGAAAAGTAAAATTATGTACCAAATACTCAACAGATTCAACCAGAAATTGCACGAGTGATGGCCAACTTAGCCCAATCAGCTGATTCTTTAAGCAAATGGTCATCTGAGGATAAGCACTCCCTCAAAAAGTCTTGGCATGACGCAGATTGCTGAATTAAAGAACTAGCGTTGCCTCCCAAGGTATCAGCCAGGTCACCCAAAACTCCAATAGCAGTTTTCATCACCACATCATCCCTGAAGAAAAGATAAAATAAGTTGTGGGACAATCAAAACAAATTTGAGAATAAACAATATTGCAAACTGTTCTCACATGTCTTTCTCCATGTAGATGCTATCCAGGAATTGTAAAATGTGCGGTGCATAAGGAATCAGCAGCTGGGTCTTAGGAGAGTTTTTAAAACCTTGGAAGATTCCAGAATATGCCTCCAAAATCCCATTTCTCAGAAGATTGGTGTAGTCAAGGATTTCATCATCTGCACCTGATGTGTGTGAGGACAACTCTGCAGCACTCTGGAGCATTGGCATGGCATACATCAGATACTTCTCAAAATTCTCTCCGATAGCTAGTGCTATGTCACCAATGCAAGAAAAGATTGGAGGCTTAACAGATCGGTGCAGTTGGTTGCTTGTCAAATCTTTGAGGAGCTGAGTCATAATGCCATCACAATAAGGAAGAACTTTGTCCTCAAGAGCCCTACATATATCACCCACAACACCAACTGTTACAGCACATACTTGATACTCCTCAAAGTTCTGAAGACCCATTTCCAGATACTTATAAAATTCACTCATGTACTTGGCAAAATCAGGACCTGTTACATAAGCCAAAGCTCCAATGGCAAGCATCGCTTCCTCATGAACAGTAGCACTTCTACAAGCAAACACTCGAAGGAAAAGATTCATAATATTGTCAGCATGCTGCACAAATGCATACTTTGTCGCTTCTGATGCTCCTAGTTTCTGAATAATGACTTGTAAGCACCCACATAGAAGGCCCTGCAGTTCATTCTGCTTCTCTCTTTCATCACTTGACATCTTCTGTGATTCCAGTGTCTGATGAAGCTCCATCATGATTATAGGAACTAGTTGCATCACCATAGGAGCTGTCTCATCAGTGGAAGACCTAACTACCTCATTTAGCGTCTCATAAGCAGCTGTCCTAAGTCGCGACTCCCCTGCATCATCTCTGTGAGTAGCAGTGAGAAGGGACTGAACAATCTCCTGAAAATGTGGAGTTAGGGGGGACGACGGACCTACATCCTCATAACCTTGAGCGAGGAAGTATAGTGCACCGCATGCCTTTTCAGCAACATTTGGGGAATCCTTCATGCTCTGTAAAAGAACTGCAACTATTTGCTGGCAATTTGCAGGAGTAATAATTGGGGTCTCCACCGTAGATCCATGCAGAAACTCAAATATCCTCCCCAATGTCCAGGCTGTTGTATCTTTCACATGACTATTTGGATCTTGTGTTAAGGCAGTGAGCATAAAATTAAGAGCAACATTGACGATTGGGGTCAACTTGTCAGGAGATGGGCCTTCCAATATGGAGCCAAATGCGTAAGTGGCAGCTTCCCTTTGCCTCCAATCTTCCTTTGCGATATTGGCTTCTATAAAAGGCAAGACTAGTGGTACAATATCATCCCCCACTGTCCGTGCAACCAAACCCAGGCAAGTTCCACCAGCCATAGCAATATTCCAAGCACCTTCATCCTGATCCTGGTCTTCTTCTTGCTTAAGCAATGTCTCCAACAGCAGAGGAACTAGAGCAGGGAGAGCCTGCTTGATAAAATAATAGCAAGGAACTTCTGAATCTGCAGTGAAATCGCCACCATACTCTTCTAAAATATCTATCTCTTCATCACAGATAGAACTCCAAAATTCAATGGCTTGAAGAGCAACAGACTCATCATCTTCACGAACAGCTTTGGCAGTGATATTAAATATGTCTTCGATGTATGGGGTCAATTTATCATAATAAGTTGATGCAATAGACACTAGGCATTCGAAAGCAGCTTGTCGGATCTTAACTTCTGGGGATAAAGTTGCCTCACAAACAACTCTCATGATATAATCACGCTCCATATCATTGGAGAAGTTTGCCTGAGCAAATCCAAGAGCATTATACAACGATTTTGTAGCTGCAAGCCTGACATCATTGTTACCTTCATTTGCATTCATACCTTGAACAAGTGCCGTCAGTATCTTGTTTACTTGATCTTGCTCTACAGCATCAGGTGAGACTTCTTCACACAGATAACCAAGAGTTTCCAGAGTAGCTTGCTTCACATGAGCAGGGACCTGATGAACATTTGATAAGAGAGATCCAATCAGCTCAGGCCACTGCTTCTGTGGCACCTCAATGCCCGCTACCTTTGCAACAACTTGTGAAGCAGTGGACCTCGCATCTGAAACTGGAGAATTGAGGGTCTGTAACAAGCATGCCTTAATCTGGCTCTTCACAGGAACATCCAATGATAACCATCGTTGCACAAGTTCAAATTTTCTGTGCTGCTCTTTGGCATCCAGAGCATTTTTTAGAATCAGTCCGGCTAATCTACGACTGTCTACTGGTTTATTGTCGCTGGCAAGCTCCCCAGAAAGAGATAACAGAAAACCAGGAAGGTTTTGTTCCTGAAACTGTTTCAGTGTCTCTTCTGCTTGGTTACGCACTGTTGAATCAACGGACTGAGCATTTAAAAGGACCTGGGTAACTTCCATCGCCATATTGAGTCTACCATAGAACCAATATCATTTGTTAGGAGTGACTAATTGTATATAGCATAAATAGCAAGATGGTTTCCTTTTCTAAACTAACCAATTTAACGCTAAAACGGATGACAAATGAGGTAAATGTACTAGCTTAGTTTGATGTCTATAGTAACAAAATAATTAAAGCAGAAGAAACTTAAGTACATAACATTTTATGGTACATATTGACCAAACTATCAAGTTAAACGTGCCGACAAAATACTAATTACAGTGCATCCCTTACATGAAAAAAGAGGTATACGCAACAGAATGTCTAGAAGGAAGTAAACAACGATACCAAAATCATTAAACACGTCACAAAACTGAATTTGATGCCAATGGCAACAAAATATATTGGGTAGATAATAACCAAAAAATTAAGTATATGTGTCACTGATAAAGTTCAATCATTTTCCCACTCCACGTATTGATAATGAGTTAATGACACTCCACTTTTAGTGTAAAAGTTTATCTAAAATTACAAAGAGATGAAGTTCCCTTAACAAATCTTAGAATGGAAAAATCATTTAACCTGATAAAAGACCACCTATAATGCAGCAGTAACATATAGAAAAAAACTACATACAGAATGTCAAATGAAGGAACTGAAAATACCAAAATCATGAACCACGAAATGGAACAAAATTGGCCGAGGGAGTAGATTAATTATTAACCAAAACAAGAGAATGATAGACATGTGTGAGCAGATGTGTGAAGGTACACGGCCCTTAAAATCACACCAATACTAGACCGGCAACTCAACTAATCCAAACCACGACAAATATAGCAGTCAATTTTCACCGAAAGCAAATCCAAGGTCCATCACAAATCATATATGGGTAATCTTAATTATCAACCCGAAAACTATACCGTCTCAATATAAAATCTCGAAAGGATCCTCCAATAACTACGCAACCTAACTGATCTCCATTAAGTAAAAACTCTAACTAATTCACCAGCAAACTAAAAACAAATTTAAGACAGGCAAGTAATATTGATAAAGAACAACGGCATGAAACCAATCAATCAAAACCCTAATCGAACAGTACCATCACTTTCTCAAACTTCCATTATCATCTAACAATACACATAAAATTCAAAATCCATCCGATCTATCATAAATCCTTTTCTAACTAACTAACAAATCAATCAGAGCATCCAAATAATGAAACTAAACCATCATTAAATTAAACCATTAGTAAACCACCGTAACATTACAAATACAATAACGAAATTAAACAAAATAAATAGATCAAATAAAAGGCATATAATCACATAAGCAAATCAAATAACTACTAATTAAATTTGAAGTATTCAAAAAACAAAACTTCATATTAAAATTAAAATCAGTATAAATCAAATAAACATATTAATTTTAGATATACCTGAAGAGATTAATAGTGATGAATACAGTCCGGATCCAAGTAGATGAAGCAAAAGCGGCGAACAAAAAACCTAAATGATAGAGAGAGAAACAACCAGATAGGAGAGAGAAAGAAAGAGGGAGACTGTGGAGTAAAGCTGGAATTCAATTATGCAACTCTTAACATTCTTGTTTGCATTTTATAATGTATTCTTTCTATTCAAATTAATTTGACGTTTACCACTTTTTGGAATTTCTTAAAATATATTTTTGATGAGTAATTGTTTTTTAAGGACGGAAATGAGATGTATTACGTTCTATTTCATTTAAAGATATTATTAATAACTAAAATTGTATCTTAAAAATAGGTGTACGTTTATTTAGATATTGTATACACATACATCTATACAATGTATAATACCTAAGGTCCAAAAACACACATGACACTTTTTTGTTTTGTACTACTCCCTCCGTTCCAATTTAATTGACGTTTTGGGAATTCGTGTCAAACTTTGACTACAAATTACTTTATATTCATTAGTCCAAAAAATATAAAATTGATATAATTGAATTCGTTTTTCAAAATACTTTCATAATATTATTTTTTTTTGTAATTTTATATAATGTAAATATAAAGTAATTGATGATTGAAGTTGTGTTTCGAAAAGCGTAAAGTCAAGTATTTTGGAACGGAGGGAGTATTTATTAATTTATATTCGTTGGTAGCCTTCTAAAAAAAGTAGAATCCCCTTAATTATGGAAGGCAAGTTTGAAAAATATTATTATATGTCATTTTTATTAAATTCATTCAATTACATGATTTTGATTGGTTTAATTTAAAATATCCATGAAATTTAATGTGTCAATAGTTGGGTAATGAATATTAACAAACAAAGTATTATACTAATATACTCCCTCCGGTTTTTTTTAATGTTATTCTAGCTTTTTCATGTCAATTAAGGAACAATATCATCACATATATGTCCCTAATTAATAACTAATCAATAATTACATGAATGCAAAAATTTCTTCTTTAACTATACTTTGAATGCATTCAATAGGGGTTTGAGAGGAAATATTGACCATATTGCATTGGTTTTCTAAAACATCATATAAAAAACAAATAAAAAAAGCTAAAACGTCATATAAAAAATCGGAAGGAGTATGATAACTTATACTAACTAAAGACAATCTTTATTCAAATGGTTGTCATGATCAATTTTAACGGAATAAGGTTTCAGTATTTTATTGAGGAAAAGTGGTAAGACCATTTTGTGATAAATTCAGTGAAAGATTAATTGTAAAATAATTTTGTCATGGACTCTCAATAATTAATCAACACATATGATGTTGCAAAATTCGTCAATTTAATGCTCTAATTAAAATTCCATAATCGTTCCAAAAAACACTGCAAAATTGAAGAAATTCTCATTTGAATGTGGTTGGATACCTGTGTAGAATAATTTATGCGAACCCTTCGAAAAATTAGGCCGAACTCGAGCGGAACCCGAACTACAAAAAATACATGAGAGACTCGAACTTAAACTTGACCCCTCAAACCTTAGGCTCACATTTTAGAGCGATTCCAACTTAAAGTTCGAACCCGTGAGGACCGAACTCAAACGTAGCTTGATATAGTTCGATCAATTTAGAGCCTACATGAGGACCGAACTCAAACGTAGCTTGAATATTGAATTTTGGCCCAATTAAGTGTTTATTATTTAAAAAATGATTCGTAATGTGTAATATACAAAAAAAAAAATTATGTTTTACCCATAAGTAAACATGTTAAAGTGAAGTTCAGTTGTCCATAAAAAAAAAATTCGAAAGTTTAGATGCAAAAAGTACTCGTATAATTGACAAATAGAACACTCTTAGCCTCTTAGGTGCCGACTAGAAAAAATTGATTCTTTTTTTTTTGATAAGTGATGCAAGTAGATTAATGATAATGAGTTGTTCTTACATCAGAAATTTGGGGGGAACCCCTATTGTCTTGAACACAACTTAAAAAATTACATCCGTCATTAAAATTCGAAATAGTAACATCTAATAAGTTCATAAAACATCCAGTATTTAGTGGGTAGCCAAAAGATCTGCAAAACTTGTCCAAAGAAAAAATTGATTCTAAACCTAGTGGATCGCATCACACGACCAGTCCAATTAATTGGGTCTAGTTGAATGTAAGGCCCACAATTGAGAAACTTGTTAGTTTGATCAAACAAGACCAGTCCAAGCCCAAAACATTCAACATATATAATAATATAAACAAGTGAAACGATTTTTGCGGGAACACGTGTTTGTTACAGTTCGAAATGTTCCAGTTAAATTTATAAAAACCAAATATCCCAAAATGTTTGTCACATTTCCATTTTAGAGCTATGATCACCTCCTCCAAGGCAAAAAATATCTCATAACATATTTATCAATTGTATGACAAATATTCACAATTATCCCAATTTGGACAACTGAAACATGGACAATCTACAGATGACACCGGATGGGTTCGCTAGGTGGGTCGGGATGAACGTGGTAGCCGCGTTTTTCGCCTCATTAGATCGTTGTTCTTGCGTCAATCTCTCGACTTTTGACTCTGATGATGAAGATTGTGAAGAGATTAATAATGGTGGTCCTATGATGTTCACGAATTCGCAACGTTCCTATTCTGTTTCCTCCTCCACAACCACCACCACCACCACGACCGCACCTGAGTGCACCACCGTTGATCAACTCCCTGTATAAACCGTGTATCTGTTATGTTGGTTATTTGGTATTTGTAAAGTGTAATTGAGGAAATTGTATTAATTAGAATGATAGTTTTCGAACGTTGTTCGTGTGATTTTTATGGATGTTGTGTTTTTTTTTGTTCTCATTATAAGGATATCAATGTTATAAATGGGAATGCAATATTAAATTTGTATTTCTTTTAAGGGAGATCATTTTTCTTATAGGTTGCATGCATGTGTGTTATAGATTGTGTTAGTATTTGTTAGAGTTACGTTGTGTTGGTATGTATTTGTTGAAAGATCAATTTGATTCAACATCGAGGTCGTTGGTTGGGCATGCAGATTATAATAGTATAAGAGAAGTATGCATAAACTCGGGAACTATGTGATATCGTAATTAAATGAAGGTTTATTTTCTTTTGGCTCCCTTAATTATCAAGACGTTTTCGATCTGTCATGTGGTATTTTAGTTTTCAAACTAGGGTCTAAACTATTTTTGTTTTCAATCCACCCCCTAATTTGTGTTTTTTTGCCAAAAAACATGAATTGAGGTTAGGGTAAAACTGGAAACACATGTAAAATAGATTTTGGGCAACTTTATTCATAATTAAATATGAAGGTTCACTAATAAAATAAAAAAAATATTTTCATTAATAAAATAATTTTTTTAAAAACCCCTCCTTCTTCCAAACACCCACCCCACCCTCCACCTCACCCCTACCTGCAAAACCAAACCCTAACGCCCCTTCCCTTGAAACTCATCAGCTATCGCCCCCCCCCCCTCTAAGAAATGGTTGCATCTATGTTATCCCTTATTTCGCCCACCAATCTAATATTGCAGGCCGAGATCGAGGTAGATTGGGGGGTAGGCAGATCGAGATGGAGGTGGGGGGGTTGGGGGCAGATCGAAATTGACGTTGGGGGGGGGGGGGGCAGATCGGGGGGGTGAGGTTGCGGGTTGGGTGGGGTGGGAGGGGAAGAAAGGATGGGGATTTTCTAATTAATTATTATTAAAAATATTTTTATGAATTTCATTAGTGAACCCTCTTCTTTAATTATTAAAAAAAATGCCCAAAAATTTAATTGTACATGTGTTTCCAGTTTGCCCTTACCTCAATTCATTTTTTTGGCGAAAAAACGCAAAATAGGGGGTAGATTGAAAACAAAAATAGTTTAAGCCCTGGTTTGGAAACTAAAACACGACAGGGGGTGGATCAAAAACATCTCGATAATGCAGGGGCCAAAAGAAAATAAGCCTATAATGAACCACAACTTTTCACTATCTGATGTTAACAACAAAATTACACCAAGTAGAGTATTGATATTTCTTTTGAGCTATAGAAGACATCTCTCAGCAAAGGTATTTATATAATATGATTCCTATTGTACATTTGAGACCGTCCTCTGACTATATGCATATAAACTATCTACACCATGTAAACTGGCAATATCTTAACTGGTGGCACTACTCAAGAGTTACCACTGGATCCACGAAAAACTTGGCCACCTCAGACGAGCGAACAGATCTGCAACAACGTCATTTTCATCTCCGAGGAGTACGGACATTTTCTGTATTCATCGGCTTCCAATCAAAGAATATAGTTGAATAGATGTGCTGTATATGCAAGAGGGGGGCAAAAAATGGCCCACTCACTTGGCCACTCTGCATGATTCTCTCAATCTTGGCATATCAAATCCAAGTAAAGGGAGTGGCAGACAACAACATTGTCACATTTGAGCCATAGAACATGCTACTGAGGGTGAAGCTTCCCACTAATTCATCCAAAACTAATGATAACCACATACACCTGCTAAGACCCAATCTGAAAGTGTTATGCATCTGAGAGGGCCCGTCCAACGTACAAATTGATATTCCCTGATGATCTATTCGATGGGTAGTTTCACATCTAAGCATCTTCATGGGTCAGCAGAGATGCACATCTGACTACTGACTAACATAACAATTCTAAATAACCGAGGAATGTTTTCTGGCGCTGAGCCACTGATGTGGAAATTTAGCCATTGCAGTAAGATCACCTTATTACAAGTGCAGGCTATAATGCAATCTCGAACATTATAATGACTTTGATCAAAGCCTGCTTTGTTTAACCAAGTTTTTTGCCAAGGAATATCCAACTTTTAAGAAGCCTTCCAGTCTTCTATCACACAGATACAGGTAAACCATAATTGTGGAATGATTGAATTCGTCCATCCCGACTTGCTGTAACAATTACCAAGCCCCAGGCGTGAGATCTGGATAGATTTTGGCATGAAGTTTTCAGAAACCTATATCCTGATTTACACAAACCAGATCGTTGATTTGATGCATGGAGCTTTTCCTCTGGCCATGTTGCAGATCCCCGAGAATAGGATTCTATGTAGAAATCATTGGCCAAAGAAAAAGAAAGACGGTCGCTTGCAATGGACTGCAATTGGTTCATTGAGCTATCAGTATCCATGCCACACCAAGGTATTGCAATAGACGAATCACTGGAGAAGCACTCAAATGACTTGATGGATTTTGATTCTAATACTGATGGTTCTTCAAGACGATTACAATTCCAGACATACACATTACAGTCATCGGAAGCCGATATAAGATAGCTCCCATTCGAGGTGAAAGAAGCAGACATATAATTTCCTCCCTTTCGCAGGCCTATAATAAGATGCAAACATGTGGGCGGAAGAATTTAACAAGCATGTAAGGCTATAACATTTTATAATTGGGTGCTATTAATAAGTTAACTATATTCAAGAACATTTACCATCCACAAGACAATGAATGTTAAAAGCAACAGCATAAGAAGTCGACGCATTCAAAAGATTTTATAGGAAAAGAAGCATTATAAATACCTTTGCATTTCGAGACAAGATGAGGCCCGCTCAAAATTCGGACTTGAGCATCAGCAGAAGTTACCACTACTTTGTTCAGATCTTCTGGAAAAAACTGCTCATAATGCCAGTAAGGGAGCCCCATGGTAAGTACTAAAGTATAGAGAACACAAAGAGAACTAGAAACAAATTAAGAGATGATTAATTTACCTGAAATCCGGTAATCCTGTTGCTAGGTGATTTTTTTTTGCTGTTTAAATATACTTGCTCTTCCACTAATAACTGGTTACCTAATAAGAACAAACAATTATTACATTAACATGTGGGAACAATCGATAGCCCAATCATTCTGACAAAAAATGTACAGAAAAAGTGTCCATGCATTGCGTCTCCTGAAATCAAGTTGACCCTATAACCCTGACGAGAGGGTGGTCTTAGTCTCTTACTTTGTATCGAATAATTTGTAACGAGGGACAAGTAAAAGCTTGAGAATTTTACTTTCCGAGAGACTTGCATAGAAGTTCCTTAACTATCTTAATCAAGCATTACCCAAGAATTTGTACAGGTCCAACAAAATACAGAATATTTGACACTTGAAAGAGAGAATAAGTCAAGTGTGCACCTGAAACATTGAAGAAGCGGCAGACACCTGTGATGGTGCCAACAACACCAGCCTGTACGGTAGAAACCAAGAACCAGCACTCAATAAGATAATCAAAATTCACATCATCACACAAATAGTATACACCTATATACATTAAAGGAATACAAGAAACAGCATACCTGCCCATCAGGACGGTAAGCAACAGCCGTGACAATGTCTCTCAGGTCAGTCCAATCAACAACTTGACAACAATTTATCCCCCAAATGCGAACTTTCCCATCAATTGAACCGCTGATGAAGTAGTCATTATTCACTGGATTAAATTGAACAGATGTAACTGCATTACATCAATGAAAATTGGAAGGACACAAATCAGTGATATGTAATTTGAAGAAAAAAGAAAAGAAAAGAACCACAGCTCCACAAGAGGCATAAAGCACCACAAGAGACATACCATAATTATTGTGAGAGAAGACTTTGATGCAGTGATCATAACCAATTTGCCATAAACGGACAGTATTATCCACCGAAGCCGAAAGCAAACACTACAAAAACCAAATCATCAGAATTTTTTCTTTATATTGGTCCTTCCATGAAAAAAAGGTATAACCTACACATGAGACTTACATTACTCCTTGACCATGATATATCTAATATCTCTCCAGTATGACCTTGAAACACATGAAGTGGAGTTTCTAAAATACGGAACACTTTAGGAGGAAAGATAACACAAGCTGAGTCTGCTGTCTTCCTCAGATTGTTCAGTTTGTTTGCTTTCTCCTTCTCTGCAACAAGAGGTTCCAGCCCACGCTGATTATTCATTGTATAATACATGCAAGAAACATCCAAATCTTGAATATCAGTGTCCGTAGATCTCTCATCCTCCATGACTTTCCAGATTTTGACAATCTTATCTTCACCTGCTGTTGCTAGGTAGTGTCCATCAAGGCTGAATTTCATTGACAAGATTGATCCGTCATGGGCCTGGATATCCTGCCCTGTGAAGAGTGCAGATAGTTCTTTCAATTTTTTCCGACAATGCTGAACCTTAACTCTGCGAATCCTCGTCCCTTGAACAGGCTTTGGGTCATTAGGCTGGAAAGTGCTATCTTCTTTTTGCATAAAACATGTCATTGACCTCAATCGACTTACCCACTTCCTTTTGCCTCTCTCCAATATCGATGACCTCTTCCTATAAAATCCCTCATCTCTCTGCACACAATGATGAGTGGGGGAGTGCACACAATGATGAGTGGGGGAGAACATCCCACATGGATTTTCAGAACCTTCAGATTTCAACAACTGGTCCAAGGTCCTATTACACAGATTTATTTCCCCACCATCTACATCTAAATTGTATTGTTTTCCACCACCATGATTCTCATGACCGTGCAGGAAACTTGAGCTGGTGTTAAAAAAATTTGGTACAGAAGTGCAACTAGACATAGAAGACCGACTGGATGAAAATTCATTGTCCAAGACTTCAGACCCTGGCACAGCCAATTTACTCTCTCTAACTTCACCGACATCAACCCTAAAGAGATTAGCATATTTATCTAGAAGTTCAGAGTCTCCTTCTTGAGTTTTCTTAAAGCTGAGGCCCACAGATGTGAAAAAATTCATACGGCGTTCTCTAACACTCTTTGGAGTACTGACCCACAAATCATATTGAAATTTAGCAGCATTACAATGATCCACTACAGAATTAGCTTGGAAATCCGAACCTGAATCAGAACAGGAAGCGAAATTTTCGTGTACATCAAAATAGCCATATTCCTCATCATCTTTAGTGATGCTACCCATGATTCCTTGGGTTCAAGCCATGAAACATCGGCTCAAGAAATTAACTTCTTAAGCACCGACAATGTGGTAAAATACGTTCCAATCTCAAACCTACAAATTCGCATAACGTTAAGAGAAAAATACAAATCAACCAGACTGACTGTGAAACATGTGAATGAAACATTTATATCATGATGATTCCACAAACCAAATTTTAGCTAACATTCAAGCAATTGACAAAAACCATAAAAATGTAAACTTCAATGTGAAAATTGCACAAATTGCATTTTATTGACAAATACAGAGACAACCATTGATCATGGTGACTCTAGGAACCAAATTTTAGCTATCATTCAAACAATTGACGAAACCATATTCAGAAACCATATAAATTTAAATTTTGATATTAAAAATGCAAAAAAAAGAAACCTTTTTTTATACATAAATGAAGGGACAACCATTCATCATGATGGCTCTAGAAAATCAATTTTTAGCTAATATTCAAGTAATTCACAAACACCATATTCAAAAACCATAAAAATTTAAACCTTAAGATTCAAAAAAAATTCATCAAATGCCTCTTTACACAAATACAGAGACAACCATTCATCATGGTGACTCTAAAATCCAAAATTTAGATACCATTATATCACAAAAAATCAAACTTTACTATGAAAAAGACATTAAAATGCCTTTAATACATAAATAAAGAGAACCATTCATGATGGTTACTCTAAACCCCAAAATTGAGATACCATTGAATCAATATCATAATTGAGAACACATAAAAATGCAGACTTTAATAAGAAACATGCATTAAAGATTTACAAGACAATAAATTGCTCACATGGGTTCGATTGTACTGTGAATTATGAATGTGCCCAATGATGATATTGAGAGGAACACGACACATGAAGCTTTTACTCTTCTTCTGCTTAATAGATGAAGAAGCTAAGTGGAGCAGAGAAAGTGATGTTTGGGACAGAAAAAAAGAAATATGTGATAATTAATGGAGAGAAAGAGAGGGAAACCAAAATTTCTTGATATTCGTGATCAACGAGATTTCAAGGCACCCCATACATGTAGAGTGGTAGTTGGGTAGATAAACGACACCCCATATATTGTTCAGAAATTGGAATACGGAGGTGTTGGTAACACCAAGATCATAATGGTGAATAATACTCCCTTCGTCTTGAAATAATTGGTACATTTTGATTTTTATGATTAACAAAACACGATTTAAAATATAAATATCTCTTATTTTATATGCAAAAAATTATAACAAGTTGATATTTCAAAAATATATATTGAGACGAATTTAACAAGATCACACGTGACTATATTATTTGTTATCGTTTAATGAGAATCCTTAATTTAATTTTTTAAAGTTTGATTACAAATGTCAAAATATACCAATCAATGGACAGAGGAAGTAATAATAATAATAATAATAATGTGGGTTCTTTTTACGTGGAAGTACTCTGTTGAATTATTAATGTGATTATTATTGGTTTCGTGTTCTGTTTGATCATGTTTTTCGTAGAAGTAGAGATATTCATTTTCTTTTTATTTAAAACTTATTTAATTAAAAAATTGACGGCACTAAGAAGAAATTTTATATCTCTTCCTTAATAAAAACATAAACTGATGTACAAGAGTTTTACCTCAAACGTTCTATTACACGTGAAAACAATATTTTTATAAGTAATAAAAATTGATATCGAACAGCTAAATAAAAATATTAATTGGTGTTCAATAATTCAAATACTGATTGTAGTTTTACATTGAATTAATAGTAATTGAATTGGACGTCCAAATTGGATGCGGCATCATATGTATTCTCATTAGTGATTCTAACTTTACCATCTTTTTGATTGTGGATTCAATTACGGGGCAAATGTGTTTTCATTAAAAAAAAATCGAAGATGTTGATTGATCAAAAAGCAAATCAATAATATATAATGATTAAATTTGTATTTATCCCATTTAATGTATATGGATTGATGGATTGATCAGTGATTAGTTGTAATCAAAGACCATAATATTCATCACATTACTTATCAAATAATTTACGGAATAGTTAGGAACAAATCAATATAATCAACAATTTAATATAATCACATTCTACTAATTAGAATCACATCCTTTTCTCATTCCACCTCCCTTTACGATAAATATCAAACTCAAAACTATTATTGTCCATTAAATCGAGAGAAGGAACAAGGATGAAAACTAAAGGGGCCACCTTTAAAAAAAATAGAGGGGGGCCAAAATAAATTAAATAGTTAAAATATCACAAAAAATGTAAAAACGTGTTAAAAATGAAGCTAGAGGGGCTTGAACTCATGACCTATACAGTTTAAAAGTAAAACCTGACCAACTAAACCACTGTTTCACTTAATTTATTTACACTTTTTATCATGTATGTCACGAATATTCAAAAAATCATATATAAGATAAAATAATACCGAAAAATATAGGGCCACCTCCATCCCCTACCCTAGGTCCGTCCATGATTAAATCCTTGAAAGATGTCTTAACTAGATATCATTCAATATCATAATCGCTTTTATATTTGATACAACACAATTTAATTTAGTTTACTTTCGATTAACTTCTTACTTAAAAATTGAAACACTTCATGTTGCTGTGTTAAAGTTAGACCAGGGGGTTTAAAAGTCAAAAAGCAGGATTATCTTTGTTTCATACCTTAACCAATCTGCTTAATTATGTTTGGAGGTGTCTGTCAAGGATATAATATAATATTTCACCAATAAACATCCAATCTTCAAATGGTTAGTATGAACGCTCTAATTTTTATCAGGGGACATTTGTTTTTTATAAATTATCTATGAGGCTAGTTTGTATTATACGATATAACTACCAAAATAAGTTTCATATTAATGTATCTACACAAAATATTGAACAAATAATACACCAAATAAACTAGTAGTTAAATGAGTAAGTGTCACAAAATGTACACATTTTATATATTTTGTGAAAATAAACGTTTATGGCTAGTGATAATATCAGAGCAATTTTAATATCGCAAGAGCAAAATCATGCTCAATTCCTTTTATACCATTCTCATTAAACTATATAATGCTTGTAATCTCAATTATTAATTATAAAATTTATTCATGTTTTCATTATTCAAATAGAAATAAAAGTATCCTATCGTTAACAATCAATATTATAATTATAAATCACAACGAACATAAAAAAATTAAACTTTATTTTATTCTAACAATATGAAAATTACTTTAATTATCATTTGCCTTCTCAAAAACAAAGGACAAGCCAGCCCCACTTCTTCTTGGATATATAGTTATAGTTTTGCCACTATTAAACCATCACATGCTCCATTATCAATTCGTTCATATTCAAATCAATGAGAGACATGCATTTTATAATGTTAATAATGATTGGTTTCTTTATTCTACTTATGTAAAATACTCCACTTCACTATTTATACTGAAATGTTACATTTGAAAAATAATTTATATTTAAACAATTATTATTGTGAAAATTACAAATTTCGTTCACCAAATTTATCATGTCAAAAGATAATCGCATAAGCTAATGAAAAAAGTTTTTTAATTTTAAATTAAAAAATCATCTCATTACTAATTGTTAAACAGTCAGAGTAATTCTTGTTTGGATGAGGGGATAATATTGGTTATAATATTGTTGTAGTTACCGACCACATAATTATAGTACAGACAAGAACCAAACATTTTGATTAATAGTTGGTTAATTAGGCACTAGCTTTATAATTTTGCTGTCTTATTAGGGAAATATATGATTCATGTTTTTGTGTCATGATGACCAAAGATTAATCAGTGTGATAATTGATTGAGCAACTAAGCGGAGAAAATTATGGAAGAATGTGCATGCATTTATTTTCTTTATATATATAGTTCATCATTGTTAATAATTTTGATCTCTTTAACGTAATAAATTACTACATGTTTGTTGAGAATATTCGTCATAAAATCATTTTTTGAGAATAAATGACGATGAGCTCGTTATGTGGATCATCATAATATTCATCATAATCGCAACACTAACGGTCCTTCATTTATCCATGTTTTAGAGAATAGAATAATGAAAAAGGTAAATTTCGGGATGTATTTCACCTGATCGGGAGACTAGAACGTATACGTCAATAACCAATTTATCAACATAAAATTCGTTCCATATGGATTCAAAATTAAAGAGATCGACAAGATAGAATACTATTACTTAGCACTCTAATAATTTACCAAGACATATTCACATCAATAATATCATTATATTGTTGTTGATATTATGATTATATGAACACATTATGTGATAGTTTAAATGTCAAGAGTTTATGGAATTCTACTCTAAAATTAATTGACAATAGAGGGAGTAGCTCAGGATCGTCTTATACATTGACTTGGGAGAACATCGACTGCCGATTTGGGATGTGCATCTTAACACTTCCCCTCACGTGTAACCCAATCATCGGTGGAATTTTCCTCACCAGAATTACTTGGCGGAACAACATCGGCAGACATTTCACATTTTTAATTTTTTTTTAATAACTTTAATTCTTTATTGGTCTATTTACAAATACATACCTAAAACGTAATATAAGAAATCGAAGCGAGTAGTAACTATCCTTTAAGTTTTAGATCATATTTGGATCAACCATATAAAGAGCTCTATCTTAATTGATTAATCAAATACTTCTGTTAGCTAATTAAAATAAAATATTGTATGAGAATTAACCTGAGTAACATATGCAGTCATAAATTCTAAAAGTTATTTTCTTTTTGGTGCACCCATGTGGGTGTAATAATTAAGCTGTTGTGACAGATTGATGGATGTTATATTATATAGATTTGTTAATAATAAAATGAAGTATAGAGATTGTGTTCATCTATTTAATAATAATAATACTCATTTCCATATATAATGCTTGAAGTTGCCTGCTTCATAAGCTAATTTGTATAAATCATTCGCTACCTCCACATCGATACTCAAATATTCTCTAACTTATTTAATTTATTATATATAGGTATCCAATAATGTCTAACAATAAGCCAACTCGCAAGCTAGCTAATAAGGTTGACAAGAGGACTATATATATACCTCAGCATGATTTTCGATATATGTTATCATGCATGATCAATTACAATATAATAAACAATGATGTGATTCACTATTATAAAATAAGAGTTAAAAAATATATAAAAAAACGATATCTATAATTAGCTTATACAATCAAGGCTTTTCTAAATAAAGCTTACGTAACGTTCAATGAAGTGTTGTCTAAGCTATATAAAAGGCAGTAGATACACTTTTTTTGCATTAGATATAGTATTGTATTATTATGCGCTTGTTTCATTTGTTCCTAAAGGATCGTTTATATGCTCTTGATTCATGTTCATTTTGAAATTAAATTTGGATTTTGTAAGTTTAAGCCAAATGAAATTACAAATTAAAATTGTGTGTTATTATTATTGAATAGTTATTGGTGAATATTGATGAACAGAAAATATTATGCAGACTTTTAATGTATATTATGCACGCTGACCCGACTAAAGTGTATTTATAAATCTTATTTTATTGATTGATGAATTGTGGGATAACTAATTTCACTTAATACCATGGAGAAAAATATATACAAGCATGAATATCGGGATCGCCTTCAGGCTAATGTCATAAAAATTCTCGCATAAGATCCCCATTTAGAAAAGAAGATTTTTAATTTGAGTCATTATCTGCTACTCGTCAGGTGAGTTGTATCGATAATATTCGAGCTATAAAATTTCAAATGGTAGATCGAGAAATATTTGTACATGTTGTGGAAATTGATAATGATAGCAATCGAATTTTTTTAGAGAAAATTAGAAGCGAAGAGTTGATTGATTTTGCTTCAAAATATGTCAGGAGAATGTAAATTTTCAAATAAATTATTTATATTTTGGCAACGTTAGTTTAAGTGACATTCTGAGTTAATCCATGGAACTAACTTTTGTAACTAGTAGAAGTAGTCAAACTATTCCAATTAGACTTGAATGAAAAAAGTAATTACTCTTTTTATAGTATGAAATTGGGAAAATAAAAATCACTATCATTTATCACTATCACTACTATATTAAGAATGACTAATATCCATATTCGAGGACATGAATTAACATTTGATTATAATTAGAGCAAACTGTGATTACGCTCATAATAAGCGCTCCCTCACGCCGAATTCACAACTTGAAAGGAAGTAAATTACGGTATGATCCTCAGGACCAGAGTGTATGAACACATTTGATTATAATGGTTAGCCCAACGTAAGCCATGAGCTATGCCGTTTAATTCACAGTGCCTTATATTATATGCTAATAATAATGACAAATTAAATTATAATGTGAATTGCTAATAATAAGAAAAAAGAAGAGTGTCACTTTCATTACAATAAGTCAATAATGAAGCTGGATGAAGTGAACCTAAATGTACGGACAAATTATTTCCCAAAGGAAACGATGCGTGCAATAGTACTCCTCTAACATACTTCTCAACTCCCCATTTTGGCTACTCGTTTAATAATTTACTAATAATAAAGTTAATTCTACCAATGTCTGAACGTGATCACATTTTGCTCCAATTTAATCAACTAGTTATCATCGTCTCATTGATCTATTTCGTAAGTGTCATTAAACAATTGTCTTGTATGTAAAAAATGCAAAAATACATGTCACTATATTTGACGAAGAATAAGACAACAAATGTATGATTAAGTTTTACGTGATTAGTAACGTAACTCGTGAGTACACCGTTTTATTACCTATGATGTTATAGAAACAAAAAATAGTCCAAAACCAAAAACCGACGAGATTGGAACAGATCGGAAGATTTCAAAAATACATGTATGTAGAAGTTGGAGGGGATATTATAATATAATATTAATTCACTGAACCTCATCATCTCTTCATTAACTAAGCACCTCATCTTTGCTTTATTACCAAGTGAAGCTCATCATAATCACTTTTTCAATTTATGAGCACATTGTTTTGCCATTTACGTTAGATTCAATTTGTGAGTTGATTAGTTGAACAAATGCATATCATAAGACCAACTCATATCTTTCACAAATTTTGACAATTATATGAAGCCAACAAATTAAAAGAAACACAAGTGGATATATGATTACATAAAACGATGAATATAGACTTCATTTATCCATAGAAATGGCTGGATATATCCATTATTGAATTCCCACCATTATAGGATTGTGTTCATAGTCAATATAAAAGTGATGATTGCTTATGGTCTAATCATTATGCTATGCTAGATATACACCATGCCTTGGGTACATGTAACATATGTTTAGATTTTTTTTATCGATTAAAAAACAATTAAAGAATGATTCATGTATCTCCATCATGTGGAGATTGAAAATATATGCATGCAAGCGATGGCTTATTGTCCAATCATTATGTTAGACATATTCGTATACATAAAGTATATTGAACATTTTCTTATCGACTAAAAAATAACGAAAAAACGATTGGTAATGCATGTAAGTGAGGCTTATTATCTAATCATTATGCTAGATATACACCATGCAATAGGTACACGTTTACATATATATTAGGGGTCTAGTCTAGAGGTGCAAATTTGTACTTGTGGTGGTGGTGTTGACGGTTTCCACCAACCAAGATGGTGGTGGGTGGTCATGTGGTGGGACTTTGATGGTTGTGTTTCTCTAAAGAGTTTTATTAGGGTGCCCACAATTTACTTTGTCTTCAAGCTTAAAATGGACTACACTTACATACTTTTTTTGACTTCTCTATCTAATGTAGTGTGGTTTATTAGTTTGCCAACAAGCCAAGAACAATCTTGGGAAATAATACCAACTCTTTTGGTGGCCAAGATTGAAAAAGTACTTCAACGATACGTGGATCTTTTATTGGCCAAAATTATGGTAATTATATATGATTGAATTATTGTGCACAAAACATTTCTTTTTAGTATATTTATACCAAAATGAGTTGAGTGGGTATCTTGTGAGAGGGAATTGATTATTTGGTCCTGGTAAATGGTTTACTGTTGTATTTTGGTCCTAGTAAGTGACACTGATGCGCAAATGGTACATGTAAGTGGCTAGCTAGTACAACATTGAGCCAATTACCGGGATCAAATCAGCAATTCCCTCTATTTTCTGACATCTATATATAGTAATATCCGAATTTCACACAATAATGTGATTTTTCCGGACTAACTTGACCAATGAGATATATTTTAGGAGTTATTATCAAACAAATATCAATCTACCCGAACAGCCGAGTGCTGACCATTGGCGGAGCTATTAGAGTTCACACATGTTTTGTCACTTTTTTGAGAAAAATAAAAAAATTATGTCAGTTTTGCACACCCACTCTAAAACACCTAAACACGTCCCTGCCACGGACACGCGACTTTGAAATACCTAATTTTGTAGTAAGAACATATTGATGGGCATGTAATATGTATTGATGCATGTACTGGCAAGTTGTACTTCCAACAAGATTTTGCTTGTTTGATTTACTAACATATATAGTTAATTAAATCTGGACAACTGTATGTGGGCATGATAGGTAATCATGCAAGGTTGTACTCTGCTCGATCTGTTGAAATCATTCTGCTATACTGCTTAGTGCTGGAAAGGAGTCGGGTAACTCGTTACCCGCTCGAGCACCCGGCTCGAGTACTCGACTCGATAGACTGCTCGATAGTTAAGGAGTAGGGTAGGGGTACAAGGTTGTGCTCGTTTGAAATACCCGACTCGCTCGATAAATACTCGGTCCGTTAATAAATGAATAAATATATTAATAATTTTAATATATATGTTAAAAGTAATTATCAATAATTAAGATTTGTACATTTTATTATGAATATTTGAAATAATTAAGCCTCATTTAATTTATTAATATTTTAAGTAAACCAAAACATTTTTTATTTATGTTAAAAAATAAGTTCTTTTCATTTTTACCTTAACGAGTCGGGTATTTATCGAGTCGGGTCGGGTAATTGCCTTAACGAGCGGGTAATTATCGAGTCATGTTTCTTATCGAGTCGAGTCGGGTACTAAAGTCGAGCTCGATACCTTATCGAGCGAGTCGGGTAATACCCGTTAGCTTACCGAGCGAGTCGGGTATTTATCGAGTCGGGTACTACCCGACTCCTTTCCACCACTAATATTATTACTGCTGAAAGAATTGAGTGTTCTCAAGTCTTATATCTCATGTGAGCTGTGTTATCATTTTAGAGCCAACAGTTACAGTGGAAATTGCAATTAAAATCCTTGAATTTGGACCACCCTATAATCTTGGATGTTTCAACTTATAAAGTCTTATATAGTATGGTCCTGTTTCTTTTGGGTGCAGTAAAACTCACCAAAAGTGCTTTTCTGGACTGCCTTTCTGAAACTACTGGAGTAATAGATTTTTAAACAGTAGTGCCCATCAATTTTGTTTCTTATTCTTGCTTGTATTTTTCATAATGGGACAAATCTATGGGAGATGGCATCCATATCCCTAACCAGAAGGTGCAGTAACTTTCACTGCTGTAGCGGTGTAGCCTGTGCGGTTGGGGGGTGGGGGGAGTGAGATAACATTTTTGGTTTGATGGAGAACTGGGGCAGACCCATTTTGGCCTTCGTTGTACTAGATCAGATAAATAGATCATAGTAAATATGTTTCATACGTTAGCTAAAGACATAACAAAAGGAAGTAAATTCCTTGGAAATATATATTCCCTGTAAATTTAAGCAAGAACCATAAATACTTTATCTACATTTGATCTCGAGGTCTTGTTAACCATTAAAATGATATACAAAATTGGCAGTTTGCCTTCTCTAACTTGATCAGACTAAGCATAAAGAAAGATGTTGATAATTAAGCCTACTAGCTAGATTTGGTTAAGTTAACAAGCGAGGAAAAAGATTAGACAAAATGCTCGGTTGGGTACTCATGTTTGTATCCGTTGTAGTCATAATACAATCTTTCCCCCTTCCTTATATCTCTATTAGCAACGAGCAACACCCGGCACTCGCCATTGATGTTGAATCTTACACATTTTAGATTTTGCTTCTTCTTCCCATCCCTGCATCAATCAGTAAATATATAAACATACTGGACAGCAGATTCTGAACACAAATTCAAGATTTTAAACAGGGAAACTTTTAACAAGTGATAAATTTATAAAAAGGACAAAATTCTCATACACTTGTGATGACGAGATGAAGATGTCAACCAAACTCAAAGGACTGTTAATATTCCCAAAGAACTATACAGTAAATACTTTAGATGATTCTCCTATAAAAAGAACTACATTAATATTCTGGAAGGACTCTTGTAAAAAGTCCAACTTGATATCTACGATAGAGTAACTAAATATACCAGTTCACAAATATGTGTCACAAGTTGACAATTCATAGTCTCAATATTAACCCCCTTCAAAACAAATATGGACTACTTATTCACAATATCAAATTGAAGACAAAGAACTAACAGAAGTAGCCTTAATATATAGAGAATTGACTAGAACCTAGAGTTAATAATCCTCCATGTTAGAGTTCCTAAATGTGATGGCGATGCATTTCTACATCAAGGTAGAGAGCACTTCTAACAGTTCTAAGATTAACAAACAGTGTTGCCCTACATCAGAATGGAAGAGCCTATAGAGTATTAACGCAACACCACTAATAATAAAACCAATCTAAAAGTGATACAAAAATTAAGGATAGACTTACGTTGTGTGATTGTTGATTCCATTGATGAATCGAGCAATATTACTACGCTTGTCTGGACATACAACCAGGCTTTTCAAAGGATCAGCAGCATAAAGAAGAGCCATTGTGCTATCACCATCATCATTCTCACGATTCTTTAAATAATCAACATCTCCAACATACTCGGTTATTATTGTCAAATCCCTAATGGATCTATCTGCTTCAACTGTAAATCTGTTCAACAGAAGCACAGGGGTGGACATAAGATTCCAACCTCAAAAGTTATCTGTGCAACAAGTATACTAATCAACAGAAACATACCCTTCTACAGGGTCTAAGACAACCATAAGAGGTGGACATTCCCCTCTTTCCATCATACTCTTGCACATATTTAAGGTGTCGACATCTTCCTTAGACAAGACCTGCAAGAACATGTTCAAAATATGAGATACAGTAATTGAACACTTGCACATCATATCAGATAATGTGATGCACATTTAATACCTAAAATCAGAGAGCAAGATGAGTCACATCTACATAAATGAAGTTTAACAAGTGCATTGAAAATTCATGTGCTGATGTGATCACATCAAACTTGGATTTTTATCTATAGCTATCATAATCATGAGACAACAATGTTGTAATACTGCTAAAAAAAATTCTACAGTATTAGTTTCTGAACTCAACAAGTGGCTTTGACACGCTAATTGTTCCTTGATTTTCGCAAATAACTCAGCAAAAAAGCAGATACATTGGAGCTACATTATAACTGCAGTAATTACCTGCATCCCCTCTCGTTCAAGAGCAGGACAATTGGCAGACCTCGGGGCCATGCCTGCAACATAAGTTAGTTCATTGTTGTATTCAGCACCGGTTGATGTCAATGCTGTAGCCAATGATGCCATTTGCTCAAGTCTCCTTTTTGGATCCTCAGAAGGGTTAAATGGCAACAACTTTCGGCTTTTCTTTTTTGTTGTTATACTTCCAGCACGCTTCCTTTTTTTCAGTAAGCCTGGCAAAACGAAGAGCAATTTAACACCCAAATGAAGGAGATTCGAAGGACATAGCATGAGAAACAATAGACTACCTGGGCACTGCTTTTCTGTTGATTGAGAAGATCTTTGTATTCGGAAAAAATCAATAATTTTGGTCTGAACTAGTGGAAATTCTGCAAAACCAAAGGTAGTATTAGCAGAAGAATTTACTTACATTCAACTAAACCCAGACAACACATATCAGACACCCAATTTCAAGATTTATTATTACATCGATTGCAGCTTTTTATCTAATTAAATTATCAATGGCTAAACTTAATTATTTGCAGACTAAAAATACTCTCCTTTAATAGATTTTCACCAAGCATTACTCAATATATACAGAGATGATTCAGTACAACATTTAGAAGGTCAACCATCAAAAATATAAAAACAAGACAACTTTTTTACGGATGTAACATCTCTTACATCTAAAACCATAAGAAACAAGTAAACAGCCTTATCAAAATCAAAATAATTGACACATTGTACCTCAATCAATAACAAAACAATAGACAATAAATGGTCAACTCAAATCGTGGTTAAACTAAAAAAAATCTAGGGGAGACTAATCGAGATGGATGTTAAAATGTTACGAATTAGGCCTCAATTTGGGTAAGTGAAATAGTTTAATCAGGTGAATCAAACAAGAAACTTACGTGTGAGTGATTTATGATTGGCACAAGATCTACAAAACCAAGAGCCTTTGGGAATCGAAACAAGAACGGGCCTAAGACAAAACAAATGAAACCCACGATCACATTTATCGCAAAGAAGCAGCTCATCTTCATGCTCACCCGACCCACATTGCTCACAATACACATCCTCGTACTCATCTCCTTGGTCTTCTTCTTCTTCTTCGTATCTCGGTTTCGATTGGGTACATTTCCTCAATGTCGATTTGGGGTTTTCTGATTTGGGAATTGGAGCTAGGGTTCTTCTACCAAATGCCATCTGAGGTGATGAATTGAGTGAGTTTTCTAAATCGATTGAGGTTATGAGGGCCTTTAATGGGTGTGATTTGTTTTATAAAATAAGTTTGGCGGGGTTTTTTAATGTTTTTCGCGGGGAATAGTAAGTTAGCGCCAAAAAATGGAAAATGGCTCCAGAATTTGGAGGGGTGGCGGTTACGTTTATAATAATGGTATTGGGCTACAACGGCTATTTCTATCCCCCTCTTTATTTCTTATTTACTCCTTAATTATTTCATCATTAAAAAAAATGATATTTTTCCATTAATCATAAAAAAAATCATAATGAAGGTATTTTTCTTTTTTTGTTTTGATCATGATGATGAATATCTAGTTTTAGCAAAAATATTTTTCCTTTTTTGTTTTGATCATGATGATGAATATCTAATTTTAACACAGGTTGAATATTGATAGATACTAGATTGTTGATTGTTTAGTCGATTTGTTTTATCGTCGAAATTTAATACGACAAAACTTGAACAGTTTAACTTGCTTGATTGTTTGAAGCTCGTTTGAGTCATACTTTAGTATGAAATTTATCTAAGATAAGTTAATAGGTAGACTTGATTTGTTAGTGGGCTTTTGGGCCGACATGGATATATACCTGATTTATTAATTAATGGGCTCCCTGAATGATGGCACATCTAGGCTACTGATATTATTGGTCCAATTTGGATCGGTTTTCATTCAATTCGGGGCCGAATCAATTTCAGTTGCGGTTCATTCGGAATCGGACCAAAATATAGTTTTGCATAGGATTTCAAAACTGGTCTGATTACTGGTTTCGGATTTATCCGATCCATTAACAACACTATGTCTAACTAGCATTTAGCCCTGTAGAGTGAAGACTGTTAATAGTGTAGTTTGATTGTGAAAATATGGGCCAGTGAAGGTCACTTCAGCTTCCACATGTGGAGGTCCTGGGTTCGAGTCATGGCAAGACATTCTAATAACATCAATGCCTCTACCCCCATTGTTAGCATAGATTTTCCCTCCCTGATTATTGTAATACTCCCTCCTTCCCATTTTGTTTTTCCAGTTTGACTTTACACGGTCTTCGAGACACGACTTAAAACGTAAATATCTCCACTTCTATACATATAAAAATTATAAAACGTTATTTCAAAAATTTATATCGAAACGAATCTAACAATATCCAATTTGACTATATTAGATCTTATCAGGTATTAGAAATTAATGGTCAAATTTTTTGAATTTTAACCCTAAAAATAGAAAGTGGAAAAACAAAATGGGAATCAGGGAATATTTACTTTCAGTATGATATCATTTAACAAAAAAAAAATCGCTTCTAAAAGTGGTAAGAAAATTGTTAGGGAGTTTCTTGATTTGGAATTCATACATTTACACCAGTCAAGTTATATGCTAATTAAATTAACTAAGAAAACTAATGGTGCATTCGGATTGAGGTAATTTTAGGTGATGGTAAACCTTAAAGATCCACCTACAGTACATCCCAATTCCAAAATTAGTGAAAATGGGGCGAATGTACACGAACTAAGGTTAATCATTTAACCTAAATTAACCTAGGTGAATACAAAACTTGGTTCACAAACGAGACGTATTAAAATTTCTAATTGAATATTGAAATTTAAAATAATTGAGCTAGTTTGAAGCTTGACTCGAAATTGATGTGGCTCAGTTTCGATCGACTTATTTATCGAAAAAATGTTCCGTTGGAACTCAGCTCGGCACGTTTACAGTGGTACAAAGGAAGTTGGACCAATTATAGCATACTAGAAAGCATTGCATATTGATGGAGTTGTGACTATCTACTTGATATGGCGTTCTTGGAGGATATTCTTTGTGCATCTCTTTTCCCTCATAACAACTTGTATGCACATAAACATACTCATCTTTTCGTGGTATTCCATGTTGCTTGTATGCTTTTTAAGCGACATGGATCATTCATGCCAAGCTTTTAATTTCTAGGTTCCTCACTCAGTGAAATCTAGACGTATGAGAATATATGTTCGAAATTATTATAATTTTTAAAGTGTCTGTTCAAATTAATTAAATATATTCAAATACTAATTTTTTATATTAATTTTTTCTTTATATATATAACTTAAAAAAAAAAGATACATGTATGTTCGAGTGAACAACGACGAACCTTATTATAGGTCCGCCTCACTCCTCACTGTTTAAAGGAAGTTTTAGTTCTGGGTAAAACTATCATTTTATCTCTTTTTGTTTTACTATTTTGATGTGCAAATGGTTAGACCTCATTTTTATCATCACCTCTAGCTAAATTTGTTTTGGAGGGTAAGAGATAATAAAGAGACAATTTAAAAATCAAGTGTACTTAATTTATCGGATGATGCACTAGATTTTTTTTGTGTTCTTTTAGAAAATAATTTTACTATCTTTAAGATAAATTACACTTCAAACAATATAGACGTCACAAATTGATCTGCTTCCAAGAAGACCAGACACTTATATTGTCATTATGTGATTTTATAGTAATTTTACTTAATCATAGTTTTAAATTTTGATTAATTAATTCTTTAAAGTAATTTTATAATAAACTTAAAATTAAACTAAAAAAGTAGTTCGAGAACATTTGTAATGACTTCATGTATACTACTACATGACAAGCAATTCGAATTACATAACTCTGATCCATAAATATAAATGATCTAGTACCGACAAAAGACAATATATGTCCAAATTAGTTTCATAAGGCACTCCACTTTTTATTGCATTTTAATTTGGCCATACTTATTAATACTGCGTAGCTTACAAGATTAAGATTCTACGTACTACTTTAGAGTGTCTAGATTAATTATCTACTCCCAAATGAATTCCAAAACAAAATTATTAAATCCACATTAATTTGTCAAATTCGTTAATTGGTTGATATTAGACCTGTTGTTTATTTCATAGTTCAATATTTTTCCATCCCTTACAAGGCCGCCTCTAAATTCTTATATGTGTTAATTGATTTACATTTTAGTGGAACATGTTCTTTACACAAGATGATTAGTCTAATGAAAATGAGATTGAATTTTTTTCAATAAGTCTTAGGTTCTATTCTTGACAGAGGAGTATTCGAAACATATTTACTCTTTTTTTTAGGGCGTCTTTGTATCTTCTTACCATTCAAACTAGTTCAAAAAGAAACTTAGACGGCGTTCAAAAAATGACTTAAACATCACAAAAAATATTATTATGAAAAGATGTTGTCTATTGGAAAGGGTCTTAGGCCTTTTTAGCACCCATTTTATGGAATTTCGAACTTTCAACGATTTTCAGTACTCACTTCGTGACTTCGAGGATCAGAATTATATACATGAAGCGAAGTTCAGATTGGAGTCACATATAAGAAGCGCATGTTCTTTGGGCAATTGATAGAAGAAGTGTTGTTTATTTGGAGCTTATGTCATATCTTACTTCATTTAAAATGTAATTTAAATATGTTATTGTATAACAATTTGTAACTTTTATCGGTGAATGAAAAAAAGTAATTTCTCCTTCCTACTCCCTCTATGAAAAGATGTCTCGATCGCGAATCTTAGCATTTCACACATTGAGTCGTGAATGGGCCCCATCTGACCCTCCATTTGCCTGCCACCCACAATCAAATTTCGTTTTCTATTTTTTCACTATTTTCTACTATTAGACCTAATTGTTGCCTCACTCAACTCTCGCACAATAATTAGTACATACATATATAAATACATCTAACATCTTCACATTCACTTCTACTGTACTCATAATGCATCATATATCTTTTTTCTGGGAGTTGTATGATTGTCATCAAATTATTGAATTTTTCTGTATCTAAGGTCAACTTCATACAGGACCTAATAACTCCATTCTCAAGTGGACTACTCTATAACTGAAATTTTTGTCTCTCCCCACATGGAATATATTGTAATGCAAGAATACACCAAATTAGGTGTTAATTACACAGAATTAATTGTCAATTTGGTTATATTACTAGTATAATTATACTTTAATCTTATATAGTTATAGTATTACATATTAGCTCTCGATAATGACATAATCGTTTTAATATAGTTTTCAAAAGTGACCACCACAGTAGTTCGAAAATCATCATAGACACGACATTTCAGAACTAGCCTCCCAAAGAGTATGAAATTAAATCACACAGCAGCATGAATCACACAATTTTCAGCAATTTTTTTTTTCTCTTTTAAAACGAGTGATTATTAGTATCACCGTACTTTTGATTACTCATTTTCTTTGGACTCTAACTGGGTCTTTTCTTTTAAAGCAGCTTTCTTTGCTCAATTTATTAACAACTTCCCAAATGTTATATATCATATATATACTTCTAGAAAAAACATGAACTAATGTTCAACAATTTTTACTTTCGAAAGCTATCATACGTCACTTTTTGAAACTAATTAATGTTGTACATCAATATTATTGGTGGCAGGTTTCATGTGGGTAGTCTGATTTATTTAATCTTGTATGGAATACGTAAATATATATCTTAGGGCTAAAGGCATTTGGTTACTATGGAATCACTTAGATATATATAGTGGTCCTAATGTTAGTCGTTAATAAAGAAAGAAGAAACGTGCCGACTTGAAGATATGGAATTATATAAAGGGCAAATGGCACCGGACATCACTAACGTTTGATTTATTTACCACATTTACCACTGACGTTCATTTTCGTGCCAAAGACATCACTCATGTTCCAATACTACTCAACTCGTCTACTTTTCGCCAATTTTGCTGAAATTGCATTTTTATGCACAAAAGTTAGAAGGGCAATTTAGTCATAACACTTAAAATTATGAGTAACTACTTCTAGATATTCCATTTCCCCCCTAATTGGCCGTCAATTGAAGCTTTCGAGAAACGGCACATGTTCAATTTTTGAAAAGCCCCAAAATTTAAAAAGTATAATCTTGAAAAGATGCAATTTTGAAAACGAAACAGGTATAATTTTAAGTGTCGTGACTAAATTGCCCTTCCAACTTTGTGCTTAAAATTGCGATTTCAGCAAAATTGGTGAAAAGTAGACGGGTTGAGTAATATTGAAACATGAGTGATGTCTTTGGCACGAAAGTGAACGTCAGTGGTAAATGTGGTAAATAAATCAAACGTTAGTGATGTCCGGTGCCATTTGCCCTTATATAAATGTAGAAACATATGTAACAATTGTGCTTGGATGTGAGCTGGGACCAATTACAGCTCTATGGTTGCGTCCAACACATGAACGCACCATTCACCTTAATTTAAAGCCTGCACTCCTAAATTTTATTATATACGATTGCCAATTTGCCATGCACCTTAATTATTTTGTAGTTAGATGAATTTACCTTCTTATATATTCATGAATTATGTTTTCTCATCTACAATAAAACCTTTTATTAAATGTTACTAGGTTGTAATAATGACGTGGATATTATTCTTTGTTTTACAAAAATATTCCCAGTACAATCGAATGGTCTAGTTGTATCAAATTAAAAGTACAATTATTTGATTTTCATAATAAATAAAATGAAGTTAAAAATTATTGTAATATTAAATGATCAACTATAAAGAAAATGTTAAGATACAAGGGTGTCCTCCCGAATCGTTATAAGGTCTTGAGCTACTCCTTCTATTGTCAATTGGTTTTAAAGTGGAACCTCATAGACTATTATCGAAAAAACTATTGATATTAAAATTTAAAAATGAAAATGAAAGCAAAAAAGGAAGAAACTGAAATGTCACTTTCTGGTTCTTTAATGAAGTTGTGGAAATGAGAAAGAAAGGACGCATAAAGACATGATAGGAAGAAGGGTAGAAGATGAGAAGAATAAAAATCGCATTGAAGACCTCTTTGTCGACTAAAGTAGGTAGTCAGAAGCAGCCACTCTTTTGGGGTTCTTACCAGTTACCACCTAGTACTATTTTGCCCCGATACAAACATAATTGTTGTATTTTAATCTCCTACGACAACATAATTCTTTGTTAAATTTAATGGATAATATTAATTTGAGGACCAATATGTAACAATAGTTGGATTGATTATTGTCGGGACCAAAGTATATAGTACACATTGATACTATATATTGACCGTTAATTCTTTTTAATTTATGTGTAACCAAGATTATTTGTAACTCCGGTATACATTTACGAAGATTATTTGTACACGGCATCAACTCATCATATTTATAGGAATCATTTGCAATTATTTTAAAAAAATAAAAATAAATATTTGCCGCAAATTTTATTAAAATTACAAAAATGGTCGAAGTATAATAAAAGTAGTTTGCACCCAGCAATCTATTTAATTATAACCAAACAGCATGAGTGGACTGGATATATTAGACGTTGTTCGGTGGTTAATGAAGTACGTGTTCACAAATTAGATTTTGTTACATTCAAGAAATATTCTTCCTCCTCCAGTATTTTAATTTATAAAATGTTCAAATTGTGGAATGCTTTTTCTTTTTCATAAAGTTGTGGATTACTGGGTGGATATTAAACAAAGGATTACCCCCCAACCCCCAGTGGTGGTCCTGTTTAATTTGATCGATTCAATTAAACAACCATTTTTATAAATAAAAAATTATATAGACATAAATAAAAAAACTCACATATATAACAATTAAATTTATATTTCAGTATTTAAATATTTTAAAACATTTATAATAAAATTTATATCGATTTCGAACAGTCAATTCATAATACCTTGATCCGCCCATCCGTCCCCTCCCCTCTTCCCTCTCCCCTCTCATGTTAGTGATATAGAATGCCAACACATACATGAACAACAAAGATACATACATATCATTACATACCAATTACCATCCATCTTTAAGTGGGTTTCTTTTGTTGCTTTAGCACTAGCTGCTAGAAAGTGGTGTTTTTTCTTCTGTGTCTCTCAAACCTTTCATCTCAATTACTTTTCTCATCTCTACTTTTCTTTTCTTTTCTTTTCTGCCTCTTTCTCTATGGATGCTGCTCAGTGGCCACAGGTAAAGCACCATGTTTTCTCCATCATCATATCTTCTTTCTAGGCTTGCTTGGGTTTTTCAACCCTAATTTTATTATCTTTTGCTTTGGTTTTTCAAACTAAAGATAACATTAATCATCTCCTAGCTTTTTTGAATGGGTAACTTTTATTAGTTTCATTTCAAATGATCTGCCCCCACTAAATCTTTCAATTTATATGTTCTTGCAAGCAACCACTCAACTTTTACTTTTTATCTCTTTATTATCTTCTTCCATCATCTAACAACCAAAAGACTAAAATTCAATTTAGTTAGTTTGTCTACTTTGTTTGCTAGCTTTTGATCCTTTTCTCCCATCTCCATATATATTACAACTAAATTAATTACTTCCGTTTACTCCAGGCAGGGGTGCATGGCGATGGGCAGTTAGTATGACGATTTCACGCTTTTTTACAACCAAGTTTATGTATGTTTCTTGATTGTTTGTTTAATTTTATTGTTGTTGAATTTTATTAGGGTATTGGAGTATCATCAAAGGTTGTTGAAGCTCCAAGGCCACAAGCAACAAGTGAAAAGAAGCCAAGGCCACAAAAGGATCAAGCTGTAAATTGTCCTAGGTGCAATTCAACCAATACCAAGTTTTGTTATTACAACAATTATAGCCTCTCTCAACCTAGGTATTTTTGCAAAAGTTGTAGGAGATATTGGACTGAGGGGGGTACATTAAGAAATGTTCCAGTTGGTGGGGGGTCAAGAAAAAATAAGAGATCCATTTCATCTTTAACTTCAACAACATCATCATCTTCATCAAAGAAGCCCATCATCCCAGATCTAACCATACCATCTTTTGCAACCCTACCCACTCAAAACCCTAAAATAACTCATGGGTCCTCCCAAGATCTTAATTTAGCATTTCCACCCATACCCTCCAACAATAATTATACTTCCTTTTCTAACCTTGTTGCTTTGCAACCAAGTCCAACTAATATGGATTTTCTCAAGAATGGAAATAATAATTCATCTCCAAATAAGGGGTGGCATAGTTTTATGTCCATGCCAACATATACATCATCTAGCATCCCTTTGCATGATTTCAAACCAACCCTTAATTTTTCTTTAGATGGTTTTGAACATCAACAAAATGTGTTTGGGAATAATAATATTACAAGTGGAGGTGAAGATGCAAGTGAGAAAATGTTCCTTCCTCCTTTGAATGACTTGAATCAAGTTTCAAGTACTAATGAATTTGATCAAAATAGAGGACAAGAAGGTGAAGACAATAATGGTGGATATTGGAATGGGATGCTTGGAGGATACTCATGGTAAATACATAAAAGGTAGAGATGATGGGAGATTGATGGAAATAATGTTGTTATTTTCATGCCAACTTATTTAATTTCTCTTAACTAGTGATGGGTGTCTTGGTTTTCATGTTTTTTTTTTAAAATTATGAATTGTGTGGCAAGAAATAATACTATTAGGTAGTATTTGATAAGAGTATTAAGAATGAACTGTACTAACAGATAGGGGGGAATGTGTTGTTTTGTTTCTAATTTAGTTGTTTGTGTCCAGCAACTTGTGTTTGTTGATTATCTTTAATTTGTATTGGGTGCAATGATTTTTCCTCTTGCACTTGGTTTTTTGTTATATATGTAAATGCTTAAATTAAAGCTTGATTTCCATATTGTCTTTGAGAGCTTATAACTAGTAATAATACATGTGTTAATTAATATTGTTTGCATTAATAATATTTCACTTTAAGAATCATAATGTATTACTATTCGCTTAATAGTTTGGTGAAATTTGGTCAGAACTTTTATTAGGAGGTCTCTAGCAGGTTCTGGCGTTCAACTTTTATTGTAATTTATATCGTTGATTTACAAAAAAACACACGGAGAATGTAATCTAATTAATGAGTATGTATATAAATTTCCGGTTGTTGCTTTTCTTTATGTACTTCGAAAATATAGCTACTTCAACTTCACCCACTATAATAAAGCAATTAACAATCAATTATATCGATACGGACGCATTAGCATTAGAGTACAATTTTGATTGTATAGGGTATTGTAGACAGAAAGAGATGGATGAAAAAGAAGAGCATATGTTGTGGAGATTCTGCAAAGCAGTAAAGCAAAGTAGGTTATTGAAGTAAGAAATTATACAAGTAAGATATGGGAAGTCTGAGTCTGAGACAATCTGCTAAGTCAGTGAGTTTGTTCGACACAAAGTACAAGTTCGTAATGAGTTGTACTCTTTATGGTCACATGCCCATACCCAATTTATATTATCACTTCTCGAGATGTGAGCATCACTCTTCATTCTTTTCTTAAAGAATATTTCATTTCTATTTTAACTATGTACACAATTGTTTTTAGAATATCATATTCAATTATGGATTCTATATTCTAACGACTTTGATGAGCCGAACGAATTGACAAATAATGGACCGCGGGTTAGAAGAATAAATTACACGACTAAATGCGACCTAATTATTCATGGTTTAGAAAAAGTCCTTGATTGTACTAGTCAGATTAAAAAATGACCAATATAAAGTGGCTTTGGTGGGATGATGATCCACTAAGATTCAGTCATTTGTCGTTTAAATTTGTTAAGTAAAGAAGATCGAAAAATTCAACCGACAGTATATCAAACCTATTGGATTATTCACATTTTAGTGGCGAATTGATGAAAGCTAAGTAGTGATAATTCTAAAGATTCCCGAAGAAAGATAGTAATATCTGCTTGTGGATGGTTACCCAACTTCGCTGGGCACTCTTGAGATGGAGTACCGAGTCGCTAGAGGCACATTCCAGATTCACCTCCTTTGTTGGGCGATGGGCTAGCCAAGCGGGGCGCCTTAAATGAGCGTATCGTTTATAATATGTGATAGTATCGATGTCATTTCATGAAAACATTCGGTCGGAACTCCGAATGTTACATGAAGAACATAAGCTAGATGATAAAACATGAAGACCTAAAACGTAAAAGATCACAATATAAATAAGCGATAGATTGAGATTCATATATATCCACCCATGAACGACGCTAAAATTTATCTATCTATATATATATAATATAAATGATTTATATAATAGCATAATAGCTATAACCCCTTCAATTAATTTTAATTGTTGTTCTATTATAACCATTCTATTACCTTTAATTATTATTCTTTATGGATGAGAGTTCTTGTAAAGAATTTATTACATTTTTTTTTATCATAAACTAAAGTGATACATATTCATCGGCTAGAGGCTTAGTTATAAAATAAGTACATTGTTACTGTGATGTTCCCTTAAAACAAGAAATGGGTTTATTACATATTTCTAAAGTACTTATTACATCGTTTTGTTAATCTTATTAGCTTCTTTTGATCATCACCTAATACAATTAAGCGGATTTAGAAATTAAATGAAGGATAGAAGTGAGCTTTGACTTACATGTTTAAGGAATTATTATTATTTTGAAGATACCTTATTTTAACAGAAATTTTTGTAACAAAAAATGTTAATTTAATGATAAAAAATCACCTAAACACAAATATAGACAAAACCAATCTGTATAGTTAGTGCCTGATGTGATGGATAATCGGTAACACGCCACCAGGCCCAGATTTCAAACTCTTTTTAATATCTAAGGCCCGCTTCAGGATTCAACTCACTATAGACAAAACCAATTTGTACGTGTATATAAAAAATAAAATCAAGAATAATTGGTTAATCAATTTAAAAAATACGAAATTCGATGACTTAGTAATAAGAACTTTCATTCAGGTGTGTGGAATTAGATTTATATTCACACAAATATATTATTTGATGCAACTGTTATAGTGAATAAAATTATGTATTGTCAACTCAATTATCCCTAACTCAAAAGAAAAAAAGAATTAACTTCCTATTTTTGTTAATTATTTTACTCATCTTAGAACACTTACACCAGTCTTCTTATAATTTTTCTCTAAAATACATTTTTAACCGTTACTTTTTTATTTTGGGATTCACTCCACGCATGTCTATTTTAACAACTTTCCTTTCATTCACACAAAATAAAGAGAAAAACTTCGTAATACACACTTTGAATATTTACACCATTTGAAAGAGTGTGTAAATTATTTTAGGGACTCAAATCATTTGAAGGGAGCTGATAAAGTATTTTTTGTCACACTTTTAATTTTTTCAGCCTCTATAATAACTTTTAGGGGAACTGATGTGATTAAGATTACATATGATTTTTTTGTCAAGATAATTCGTTTCAGTGGCAAGCATAGCGATACCGTTAGTTGAGGTCCCGTGTGTTGAGTCTCCTTGCTAGCAAGAAAAAAGAAAGGTTAAAGTGAAAAATTTTCCTCACTAATTTGAAGCTCTTCATGCTAATCGTCCCCCTTTTTTCACTTGAGTTAATGAATTATGTTGTTGCTGGAAAAATTGATGAATATAATTGTATTTGTATTAATATACAAAACTTACAAATATTTGAATCATATTATGATACGACTGTCATCGAGTTACATTCATTTATCTCAAATTTTGAATCAAACAAATGAACAATCTCAAAGAGAAGCTACAATTTGAAAGTACATGATGCAAAAAAAAATCCAAGATTATGAGGTGTAATTACATAATTTAAAGTATTAACACCACTTTACTAAGCAAATTAATGTTATAAAATGTTTTAGTTAATAATGACGACAACAATTGTGGGACACGTTTCAAAGGGACAAGGGGTCCGTGTCAAGTTGTCAAGTATGGTCCTCCACGAATCATCATCTGTAAGATGCTTAAGCAAACAACCTTCTCTTAACTGCTACTATTACTCTTCAATCTCCCCCCCCCCCCCCCCCCCACCCCACCCCCCCTACCCCCCACCCACCACATAGATTCATCTCCAGATATTTAATCCAATTATGCAAATGGGTTGTACCAATAATTGACACTAGTAGGTATTACCAAATCTTTTGCCTACTTATTATTCTCTTTGTTAAATATCTGTATATATAATAATTCTTTTTAGTCGTTTTTAGTTTTCTTCTCGAGGTTTTAGTGAAAAGATAGGATTTTTAGTAAGTCGGTTTTTTATTTATTTATCCAACTGACGAGATTAATTTTGGTTGTAAGATTGTTGAGCTTAAGTAGATATGATGTAATAATATGGATGAAGATTATGTTTGAAGTTCCCTAGCTATGTGTAAATTGACCGAATCTTTTTCAATCTTGAATGAATTTAATGGAGGATTGAATTTGATTTAGCAATTAGGTTTTGTTTGAATGACCTAATTTTACTATGCAAGAATAATGATGTTTTACTTTAGAATTTAGATGTAAAATGGAGTTAATCGAATAGCTTAATGGAAAAGGCCACGAAGTATTAGTAGAAGTGTAGAACTTGGGTTTGATTTCCATAGTCTTACACTTTTTGATTGCTGAATCTGAGTGTTCTGAAGCATGCAGAGGCGGGTTCTTTATGCTTCGATCTTATAGAGCATTGTCCGCATCAATTGTATCTACTAAAGTTACTGAATACAACTGATTGAAGGGTCGCATGAAATAAAAAGCTTGTTAGCACCTTACAATGAATCCTTCTGATCGTCTTTTGCTTAGCAGAGCTCGTAATTATGGTAAGTGGTGGTTGCATATTCATGAACAACAGAAAGGTTCTGTCCAGGAAAATCTGGACATACCAGAAAATGTAGACACACTAGAGAAGGAGTCGAGTAAATCGAACACTGAGTTTGAGAATCAAGCAAGAGTGGTTTACGGGGAGAAGCAGCTGATTGAGGAGTATTTCACTAAAGCTAAGCCTTGTCCTTATGGGTTGGTGAGCGTTGATCGTCAGTGCAAGGTTATTGAGAATTATGTACATCTTGAGCAGAACAGTACCAAAGAAGAGCTAAATGTGACTATTGGTGATGATTTGCACAAATCCTCAGATAACAAACACAAATTATGCAGTAAGGATGCAAGTGCTAAGGACTTGGACTCATACACCTGTGAAGATTCTCAGCCGTCTGGGAAAGAATGCTCTGAACTTGATTACTATTTGAAAGCGGCGGAGAATTCTGAACCATGGTTGTACACCTCTGATAAAGGAGACTTATCTTCTTTTGTTACTTACCGGTCCCGACCTCTTCTTGAGAATCATGATATTTTAGGTTGTCAGATTTTTGGAAGAAACTCGACTGCTTGTTCTTACAACTATGACAAAGTGAAGGATAAGACGCAATCGTACATGCCTTCAGAAACTCATTCGACTCTAGGGAATCTTGCTTCAGCTATTTTGGGTGAAGATATGACTGCATCTAATCCCATAGAGTGCTCCATTAATAGTTCAGCCAACGTGAATAGGTATTGCTTACTTACTAATGTAGGACATGCATTGTGCAAATACATTTTGGTGCTCTATCGGTCTGGCTTGTTCCTTATGATTTACCTCATTTGTTTTGCAGCAGTTACATACTAATGCAGGACGTGAATTGTTCAAATACCTTTTAGTGCTTTTGTCCGTTGGGCCTCATGTTTATTAATACATGCAGGTCTTTTTGCAGCAGTCACGGATCGAATGCTACAAACCAAGCTATATCTGGGGCCGAGGTACAACTTGATCACAATGCAGACCGACTCCATCTATTAGAAGCTCTTTGCCACTCTCAAACCCGCGCCAGAGAAGCAGAGAAGTTTGCACAACAGAACTGTGACGAGAAGGAACAAATAATCAAACTCTACTTCAGACAAGCTTCACAACTCTTCGCTTACAGGCAGTGGGTGGAAATTTTGAGGCTGGAGAACCTAATCCTTCAACTTAGGAATAGTGGTGTATACATATCTGCCAATTTCCCTGTGCGCACTAAAGGCAGGCAAACAAGGAAGGGTAGGAGATGGACTGATAAAAGTAATAACGGGAAACCAAAAACAGAAACTGGGAATTCTTTCATGGCTTTTGCTATCGGCTTGGGTCTTGCTGGCGCAGGTCTGCTACTCGGTTGGACTATTGGATGGCTGTTCTCTACTTTCTGAGCCGCCCATGGCCAATAACCTGAATTGGTCGATACATGGCATTATCGAACACATGTGGTTTCGTCGTCTGTTGGGAATTTATGTGTGATTTGGTTCCTCAAGTACGAAGGTAAATCTCACTGCTGTAAATACACAGGGGTTTGTATTACAGCTCTCATGTGAAGCTGCATATTAGGATTTAAGACATGTTCTAGAGATAGTATGTACATAGTTTTTTTCCCATGTTGATGCGTCTTCTTGCTTTTACCTGTAATTTAAATGAATATTTGGTTACACTTGTTTGATTATTGCAATTGTTGAAATGATCATTAATTTTATCACTTCCGTATATTGAAATCTACTCTTGTGTTTACATTAGTAAAGACGCTTTCGATTATAAAACAAAGATAGCTTTCATACAAAGAGTTAAAGATTATCTTCTCTTGCTCCTTAATATAATGAAGTAAATTAAAATCATTTATCATAATAATCATGTGCGTTATTGTTTCATTTTATTATTAAGTCAATTACAAACATATATGGCTTAAAAAAAGTTGATTGGAGTTTGAAAGGTGGTCACCTTCTCAATGTCTCGCACGATATAATTTACCTGATTGACATAATTTCGAGCATATCACATTCTAGGAATGGTGATTCGGAATTTGGACCAAAAAAGAAAAAGTCAATTGGCACGTCCTACCAACTACGTTCCCAACACCGGCTTCACCCGCGTTTTTTAGATCACAAAAAAGGCAAAAAGCAAGAAATCGGGTCTCATCTATAAATATATGGTTCACAACATTTTGCATCTTCTTTCTGGAATCCGTTAGATTATTACAACTTTTTTCTAGAGAGAGAAAGCCTTCTTCATTATAATTCATCTTCTTTCTCTTTCCCAAATCAAAACACTCATTAGAAAGACTGATTCTTTTATTAAGTGGAGCAATGCCATTTTGTGATGTAAGTGATTACCAATCTGGAGAAGATGCAGCTGCCAACAATGGAGTCAACATTTTCTACACAACCTATGGTCATGGCCATGTCAAAGTTCTCATGATCATTGGTATTTTTTCATTTTTCCGATGTTTCGTTCTTTTCAAGATTTGGGTTTCTGTCCAATTTCGTTTTACTTATTTTCTTTTTTATTACAAATTCCGCAAGAACTTGAAACTCGGACCTTGTCATTGCGATTAATATCTCGTTGCCATTAAATTTCATTGTACTAATTTCATTGGGAGAAATATTACGTGGTTACTAAATTTCATTGGACCGATTTGTTATTTCCTTTTGTTGAATTGTAAATAATCAGGATTGGCTGGGACCCATGATTCTTGGGGGCCGCAAATCAAGGAGTTGTCCGGGACGTTGACTCCAAACTCCGGTAAAAATGTTGAGGAGGATGATGATGATGGTGTTGAGGTTTGTGCTTTTGATAATAGAGGAGTAGGTCAGAGCTCTGTTCCCACCAAGAAATCTCAATACACGTAAGTTTAATGTGAAGTTTTTATCCTTTTTGACCTCTTCTATAATTTATGTGCTGAATTTTGATGTGAAAGGTTTGAGCATTCATGTGTTTGTTTGTGGGTTATGGTTGTAACAATATAAAGTTTGGTTCTTTGTGTTGTTTTCTCTTCTATCCTCATTTTGTCAATTCTTCATGAGAAAGTTGGATTCTTTTTGGTTGCTCCGGCGTTTAGTAGTTTGATTGTTTAGCTCAAAGGTACATTACTAGGGGGTTGAAATGTAAGGTAGTGACGTCGTAAAGTTTAATCGTTTTCAGAAAGTAAACGATCAAGAAAAAGCTTTAAGAAGTCAATATACAACTTTCATCGAGGAAGTAAATGATCAAGTAAAAAGCAACAACACATTTGTCATAAACAATCAACTATGTCAAGAAGGATGGAATCTCTGTGTTACTTTTTAAGGGGAATAGGCCAATAATAAGTGATAACATGGAGCGGTTTCATTTCTCCATAATTCATGTATTCACTTCCACTAGTGCAAAAAAATTGAGAGGTTATTATAGTTTTTTGCTTGGTTTCTAGTTAGTATAAGTTGTTTTTGGACAGGACCTAATATAGTTTTTTTCACTTTTTATGGAGGACAGGACGAGTATAATGGCAAAAGATGCAATAGCGCTAATGGATCAGTTAGGTTGGAGAAAAGCCCATGTCTTCGGTCATTCAATGGGTAGGTAGCGTGCCATGGAATTCTTAGTTGGCATTATTGACATAGTTGAATGTTTTACTCTTTTTGGTATGATCGGAGTTAGTCGACCTTGAATTTCTCATTGACGGTGCGTGTTTTAGTGATGGTGCTTTGACAATGTATTGTCATTGGGTGTTGACGTTCTATCGCTCTTCTATTCCCACAATGCAGGAGGGATGATAGCGTGTAAATTAGCTACATTGGTGCCTGACCGGATTTTGTCTTTAGCTTTGCTGAATGTAACTGGTGGAGGCTATCAATGTCTACCTAAGGTACAGTTGTTTCTTGTTGTGTATAGCTGATTTAGTAAAAATCTAGTATACTTGCCTAGCTTCATGCATAACTTATTATCATTATTTCATATTGCTCCTCAATAAAGGGTCAGAGGGGGGAGAAAAGTGCTGAAGTGGAGATCAGGAGAGATTAGAATGATGTCTTACGGACAAAATGTCTAAAATATAAATACTTAAGTTGTTTATTCGTTGGCAAATCATCTTTTTTTATCATAATGAATCTGTCTATCTGCTCCTCACACTCTAAACTTGGTTGTTTAGCTTACTTGGAATCTTATATAAGGTGTAAGATAAGCATTGTATTAGTTCCTTCTCAGACGAATATGTCCTACTGAAACACAATTCAGCATGTGGGTGATTGCATCTCAACTAAAGGATGAGAATAGTTGACCTTTAAACTTATGTGATAATTGTGAGATAAGATTCATTTATATTAGGGCCAATAAAAAGAACAGCAGAAACTGAACTCACAAATTTGCCTCAACTTATGAGCAGAACGTATCAATAACCAAGACAGGGCTCAAGGGCGCCATTCCAACAATGTAGAACCGTTGATGCAACTTAGTTTTTTGTTCTAAAATATCCCCTGCCCCCTACATCGGTGAGAACAGAACCCAGGACTTGTAGGTCTCTGAAAGCCTCTTGACATCTTGGTCACTGCTCTAAGGACACCATTGTGATAATGGGCCACAGTGAATGTGAACTTCAGTTCAAAATATGCTTTAGTTAGTTGAGTCATCACTTTCTACGTTCATCCCGTATATTCTATTGGCTTTGAAACAGGTCATTTTTTCTGTGACCGCATTAAAGCGACAATACCAAATATACTGAAAAGAGGATTTGGTTGTCGAGAACATATTGACCTTTCTCTCCCCTCTATATACTTATAAATTTCAAGATTCGTTCCCATGACTCACAGTGCGTAAAAGTCAGTTAACTTACCACTCCTTATAAAATGGAGGTGAAATATAGGGGGTGTTTTCACAATATACTATGCCCCACTCTACATGGTTTATATGAAGCAGAAAAGTGTTAACTTTTGCTGTTTCCTTTAAGTTCCTGTTGACATTTGAATAATAACAAATGAGAACAACTATGGTTTATTTTATTATGCAGATAGATAGGGTAACATTATCCATCGCCTTCCGGTTCTTAAGGGCTAAAACTCCTGAACAAAGGGCAGCTGTTGATTTAGATACACATTACTCAAAGGTTAGTTATAGCTTTATCTGTTCAACAATTGGAGGTAGCTTTTGTTCTTCATTAGCCTTTTCTCAATCAAATTTTTAGCTTTTATAGATGTAGATTTTATTCTGCTTGAATCCTTATATCTTACTTATTATTTTGACTCTACTTATCCATTAAAAAGTTACATGTCAATATATGGTACTCATAGGTAACTAGGTAGGGCAAAAATAGAAGTTAGACATGTCTATATGTTAGTCACTAGACTGGTAAATTCTATACTTTCACCAGAATTAAGACTTTATCGGCACTTTTTATAATTTGCAGGAGTATCTTGAGGAGTATGTTGAAAACCAGAGAAGAAGAGAAATCTTGTATCAGGTAGAGCTATAGTACCACATGCATAAGTTATTTGGATGTATCAGTTTTCCCTTTTTGACCTGTTCGGTAGTTCTAAAAAAACCTGTCTGCAAAATGTGATTTCCAGCTTCTGCAATTCTGTGTTAGTAATACAAACAGTAATTATATTGAGAACTTAAACAAAGGGGACCAACAATATTGAAAACTACTCTCCGAAGTAAAGATAGTCAAAACATCAAATCTTACTCTTTGTATTTTCAGGAATACGTGAGAGGTATATCATCAACAGGTATGCAATCAAGTTATGGATTAGATGGTCAGCTTAATGCATGCTGGACACACAAATTGACACAGAAAGAGATTCAGTTAATTTGCTCCGCTGGTTTCCTAGTATCTGTTATTCATGGAAGGTATGAGCTATAAGTCCGTATATCATCTCATACTCGGTCATTTGGGACTCATTTGCTCGACTTAAGCGGCTGATACTGATGTAGGCATGATGTCATTGCACAGTTACGCCATGCAAAAAGGCTTGCTGAGAAGTTGTATCCTTGTGCTAGAATGGTTGAACTTCATGGAGGTCATCTCGTCAGTCATGAGAGGACGGAGGAGGTACATCTTTTCTACTAATGATTTCACTAATTTATGAACTTTGTATCACAAGTCTACTTCAGCAAATTTCTCACAGACTGTCATGAGAAGATTAGTACATATGAAGTTACATAACTTGAGGAATGTACATTGGTATATGACTCACTCGATTTCATCATCCATTCAGTTTCAACTGCTCATTTATGAAAACCATGATTATAAAAATCCCTATATGTACTTTGTTACTCTGCTTTAAGCTTAACTTCACATGCAGGATCTGTCATTGCATCATTCAGATTTAATGTTGAATATATTATGATAGACCATTAAAATACAGGTAAATGAAGCTCTACTTGAGTTGCTCAAGGCTTCAGAGCAGAATTTAGGCCCATATGAATGGACAAACATACCTGCTAGAAATGCTGGTAAGTATCACTTGGTTATAATCCATATGCTATTAGTGACATAGTCATATGGTGCCGTGATGGTGATGGTGGTGTTTTCTACCGGCAAAATTACCCCAATCCAATCCATAGCATTAACCAAGGAAGGTGGTTTTTCCTTCCGAAAACATATCCAAATCCGTAGCATATACATTTCTAAGTATATTATTTTTCGTTTTCTCATTCTTTTCTGTTTATTACCAAATGATAGCAAGTAATCTTAGATGGTCGAACAAAATCATTGATTCCTTGCACCTTATAACATTTAAATATAGATGACTGGCCAACTCTTGTCTATTAAGCAAAATGATAAGTTCTTGAGATGAAACTGATTTGTACCAAGTCAATTCTACTGTTTCATACATGATATGTGCTACTGTCTTTTCTAACAGAATCAGGGTGGAAGGTTACCTGGATATCATTGGGAAGAACAGTTCTTGAGTGCCGGAGCAATCTATATTTCAGGGCTCAAATTTTTACAAAGCTATACGTCTTCCTAATGTACATTATCGGTCTCTTTCTCATGGCATATGAATATGTAGCAAGAATGGTAAAGCGACTCAAACCAGTTAGAGTTGTTCCTGATGTCGCAGAACAGAAGCTGGTGGACACTGTGTCAACTGGTAACTATCCTGTTTTTCTTTCTGAAGCTTGAGAGTGTATATACTGCTCAAAATACATCATTCTCAAATGGTATATTATCTTTGCAGGGAGTTCTGTCTACACGATGGATACCGAGCTACACAGTTGTATGAGCAGTCACTAAGAATAATATACATGTAGATTACGATAGCATAGGGGAAATCCAAGCCTCCAGTTCCTTCTGCCCAGACTACGTTTCAAGTTGAAGACGGCTTCTGTAAATCAAAGAACAAATGCAATTTTTCACGCGATAGTGCAGAACGCAAATGGAGATCTGTATAGATTAATCAATCTTTTAGCCCTCCACATAATTTTATGTATGTAAAGGCTGCAAGTAATGAACACTCAACTTTTTGGGCAATATACATTGTGGAGAACAATAAACAGAACTCTCATTATCTTCCCTGGATTTCAGGCAAGACAAAATTACTGTAATTCACTCAAATAAACTTATACCAAGTAAAAGGTCGCATTCAACTTTCAATGATCAAACTTAACAAACCCGACGTCTTAACTAATGCGCGTAACAATCCCGACCACTTTATGTACACACATGGGAATTTTTCGTACTCCTTTGCATACTTATGTAACTGAAATGATCAAGAAAAAGAACTTACAAATGAAGAACATGGAAGATATCGATGATCAACATGAAGAGAATCAAGTATTTACCTCCAGGTGGTTGAAGAAGCTAAGAAACAACATAAAAGCATGAGAAGGAAAAGAGGGTGATCCAGAAGCATTGTGTGTTAGTCTCTTCCTTAATCATGAGGTGATCAATAAGTGTTATAACAGTTGGGAGTAATATTCTTGAGGAATATGCCAATATGCTTTTCTTCATAAGTTGCAACTACCAGACAAGATGAAAACAAGAGAAAAATGTTTTCTTACACAACTTATGATTACTTCACTTTTAATAACACTTATTAAAAACTTATCAAAACACTCATTATACATCCCAAAGTCGATAAATATATAATTTTATACGATGGAGTGACTTATTATATAGTTTTAGTTCATCCATCCATTATAAATATGTTGTTCGGGTTTACAAATTGAACATATATGGAAGGATGGTTTGTTTTGACGACTTTTTCTCATGAAATTGTCATAGTCGAAAAAATAATATTTGTTTGAAACTATAAATTTGTATGGTCAACTGATTCTACATATTAAATCAGTTACTTGTCATGCAGCCTATTTGTTAGTTAGGGGACATTTAACTTCACACTCATATTTTACAAAATAAAAATAAAAATGGATTGCCTAACACCAAAAAATAAAGAATATTTGTATTGATTTCTGAATTCAACTTTACAAGACCTATACCATCATATAAATTGTTGTAATAAATCCATTCGAATCTATATGAAACTATTTGACCATTATGTCTAGAAGCTCTTAATTTTTATACTACTTCTGAAAGAATTTCATCTACATTTTTAACAGTAATTACAAAAAACAACCGTTTTGATTAACAAATACTTCAACTATTGGCTTCAGAGAATACTCTCCTATAAATCTGATAATAAGGTAGCTGCAATTGAGTTCAGCATCCTTCCAGTTCCTCCTGCCATCTCTTTCAAAGAAGACATATCTTGTTGTGCCTGCGCGTAGAAAGATCACCTTTTAAATCGCAAAATATTATATCGTCAATCCTCTGATAACTTATTAATACTGAATCCACTATACCTGGTACGATATCCGATTAATCAGATCGCTTGCAGGGTTGTCATTGTTTGAAATGTTATCATCGTGTCCAAAAAGATCAGCGCTAGAGATAGCGCTTGAACTCTGGAAAAACAGATCAATATGAAAAATTATCTCAAAGCAACGAATATTCTACAAAGCATAGTTTGCTATACATTGCAAATGGTACACACAAGTTGAGCTACGCATCTAGAGCACAACGCAACTATAAGATATACTACGAACAGAACTTAATTTACATAAAACAATAATGCTTACTGCAAATTTTTTAAGTGTGGCTGAAGCTTCCATATCCATGCTGTCCTGGTTCCCGAAGTATTGGGTTGATGAAATTGATCTGGCATTTGAAAACTTCTTCCTTGCTTCATCAGTTTCCTCAATCTGTAATTCCACCACAACGTCAAACACTGTCAAATGACTGTATAGTGTCTCGTATCAACTACTTTAATCACAGTTCTAAAACTGAAGTTATCGGGGAGCCTACTTGTACTTTAAATGCTGGTAATGAACCCGTCCTCTTAAGGTATGCAGGGTCCATGCCATATTCCCCAAAGAAACTAGATGACTTAGGAGCAGCCACATGACCATAAGTACGAGGACTTGCACCATTCATCCCAGCTTGCTCAATATTATCACTATATTCAAATCGTGAAGTAAATGGTGAAGACACAACTGGCGCGGCGTTTCTTGAGCTAGATGAAGGGACTTGTACGTGTGGCTCTTCTGGCTTTTGGTCATAAAGACAATCACTAGACTGCAACCAGAAAAGGTATCATACTATCATCAGACAATTGTTATGACATTGGAGAACCATAGACCAAATTGAATCTAAGAGATTAATGTAATACATTGTCATGTATATTGCGAAGACATCATTTACAGCGGTAAACTGATAATTACCTTCGAAGTAAGCTTTCGAGCTCCAAGTCCTGCAGGTTTCCCGGACTTTTTTGCACCTATAGGTTTCCTAAATGATGAAACACTGGACTGTGGAGCTCTGGGTAAAGCTAAAACCTCAGGTTTTTCAATCTTCACTGGAGGATTTTCGTTTGGAGCCATGTTAGCTGATATGTCAGGAACATCATTTGCTGGCTCCGCAGACTGAGTAGCAACTGTCGATGGCAATCCAACTTCTTCAGCATTACTTTTTGCAACTTCTTTAGCAAGTAATTGTTTGTACAATTCGGCTGCCCTGGAGGTGTACTTTGTCTCGAGCTTCCCCCCATCATTCCAACCATGCTGTTTAAAGAATGCTTTAGCGCGATTGTTTCCCCCAAAACACATCATTTTTAACTGATCTGGATTCCAAGAGTCTAAGTTGGTTGACCTACAAACAAACAAAAATCGCGGCAAATCCAATAAACTAATATATTCTGGTAGGTCATATAAGTAAGTAGTAACGACATGAAGATTATTGTCTTGCAAGCTTCTAAGCTTACATGACTGATTCTACAAGCATTTCCTATCTCACTTAATTAGTATCATGTGACCATTGAAGAGGGACACGCCACACGTCCCACATTGAATATGTCAAAGTATACGAGGTGGGTTATATGGTAAGTGCTAGAAAAACTAATCTCACCCCTCCTTTCACTCTCCTAAACTAGAAATTACCACTAAAATAGTCTCGTATTCATTCTCATAATGCCAACAATATGTACTCAATGTGCCTTATAACAATAAAATCGCCAATGAAACAATCACGTAACTATACAAAATCATCTGATTTTATTGAAAAACACCTTCATGATGATTCTCTTATTCGTCTTAAGGAAAATGAAATGAAGATCATATTTTCAGAACAATTAATTCACATAACAAAACAACAGAAATGTAGAGAAAGGCAAAAACACCTAACAAAAGTGATATGAACACCGAGGCTACGGTGTGCAGCAGAGCAATCGATACAGAGGAAGATCCCATATGTCACCGATGCCCACGTTGGATTTCTAGCATTGCAATCAAAACACACCTGCCTCACACACATAAAAAACAAAAGATAGTCAGAACTTAAAAAACAATTACTCACGCCAAGTCGCCATCACTAAAAGATTGTCGAGTTTTGAATTGTGACGCGTACCTTTTCAAATTATGCACTCAACTATATTTCTATATCTTGTATAATACTTGACAAAAATGAATCAAAGATTTAGTTTCTTAAACATATTTTATTATCATTTGTTGATTTTGATATTTCCGAACTCTACCCCTTGCAAATAAATGTCCAACCATTACAATTTACATCACATCTCCAACCGGATGATGGGTTTGATATGAATGCATAAATGTTATGAATATGACTTAAAGCGCGAGCTTTGTTAGTTTCGATCATTGAAAATCAAACTCGACAATATATTTACAATGGAACTAAATATAAAGATCTTCATTAAATTCACAGAGAAACGCAGCAAGAATGCAGGGAGATGAAGAATAATATATTGCATGAGACATAAACCTTATTATCGGACTTGGTTTTGAGCTTCCGAAAAACAGCATTCTTGTCAGAATAGTTTTCGGACGCCATTTCAAATAATTCTAAAGTAAGTTCCGACAAGAGAAACAAAAAATGAGGAAATAATAGAAAGAAATTTTTTGACAGGAAACTATTTACGGATATATATAAGTCCGATTAAGGTGGTGAAGCAAATCCATTATCACAAATTCACAATAAGAGAGCGAGAGAGAGGGAGATATGCTAGTAAGAATCTACGTATCTAAAAACGAAACTAATCATGTGGAACTCCGAAATGGATGTTGGACCGTTGGAAGAGATAATTCTAACTCTAAAACCAATTGGCAATAGAGAGAGTAGCACAAGATCTTATATATTGACCCGGGAGGACACCGATATCCAGGGGTGGCCGCGGGGGGGGGGGGGGGGGGGGCGACCGCCCAGGGGCCCTGAATTTTGGGGGCGCCCGAATGTAAAAATATGTTTGTATACATCTTAAACATATAATGTAAACAAGCAATAGATGCAGCTTAGTGGCCAAAGGAACTCTAACTATTTAATACATTGGGAGATCGAACCCTGGCACTCTCATTCAACTTTTTAAAGTTCAACTAATTGTACACCAATTAACCCTTTATGGCTTTAATTAAGCTAGTTAGCTAGAATTCAACAATGACATCTATTTATTATATATAAAGGCGGGATTGCGTGTCAAACACGCGACCGTCATACTTTTCCCTGCGCGTGGGTTTTCTTTTTCCTTTTACGCATAAAGGGTTGTACCTTGCGCATCATTAGGGGTACATTCTATTCATTATACACGCGTTCGCTTCCGCATGAGATTGTTGTACACTATGCATTGATAGTTGTACGGAGTCGATACTTGAGTTCTTGATCTCCTTCCTCTTCGTACATGGTCGACACTTTTTAAAATTTGGAAAATACATTTAATTTCTATGTTTGTTATTGCTGTTCTTGATGTCAATACGTTTCCAAATATGTGTGTTGCTAGGCCAAAGGACGTATACCTAATAGATTAACTCAAAATGTTGATAAACTTTACTTCCTTACGATATTGAACAACATGTGTTTGATAAAATGATTCACTAAGCTTTTGAATGTCTCATTGAATCTACTGTCAATGTCAATAACTGGATACTCAAATACATGCATCCCATGAGCTCTGTTGAATGGCCTCCCTCCTTCAAGAATTGTATCTTTCAAATGGAACCTAGAATCCAATTCAATTAAAATATCATGGCAATATCAACAGCCATACTGCTAGGTACTGCCATGGCTTTCAAGATGCTTTCTTCCTCTTCAGAGGTTTTCATTCTGTGATTTCAAATGAAGTTTATTGTTCATTCATAATTTTAAAGCTGTAGGCCTTCATATATATAAAGTTTCTCCATGATATGATGATAATACCATGGTTTATTTTATACGTTCGTGCATCTAAAGTTGTCTTGACAATGGCATAAGTAAACCAATTTCTCTAGGAAATAAACAAGTAGCATTTGGAATTATATATACATAAATCAGTATAGGAAAACAGGACTCATCGACGATACACTCTATTTCAAATTAGTTAGTTAGTACTCAAATTAATCACACAGATCTGCATGAGTTCAGTATTATTTAGGTGTTGAAAAGGCTTGTTACTTGATTTCGTTATTTTCGTTACCAATTACGTTTAAAGCGAAATGTGGTTGTTTCTCTTAGGCTCTATGTCTTGTAGTATGCTTGAAGGCAATTAATTCTATTCAAACATTATTATCAATGAATAAAGAGTCCTCAAGATTGTTTGATCCATTGAGTTGGAAATGTTGTGCAGGTTGTTATCAAAATAGCCGAAAATGACACACATTCCAAGACGTGTAATGGCAAAGAATTAGAGGAAGAATGAACAAATCGGTCTGGTGTGTGAGCCAAGTGGTCAGCCTATCCCAAAACTTCTATTTCAGAGTGCATCAATGAATTATAGTGAGACACTTAAGTCTTTTTTTTGATAAATAATGCATTAAAAGAGAATCAGTCAATAAAGTTTACATCATAAGCATCTTAGGAATTAAAATCCAAATAACTAGTAGCTGGGAAATTAAAGTGATTACATCCCTCATGAGACATCTGAGGAATTGAAGGTTGAGGTAATGGTGGTGGCTCTTGCTCTTGTGGTTTGAAGGCTGAGGTGATGGTGGTGGCTCTTGCTCTAGCTCCTTTTTTTCTTCTTCTTTTTATAATATATCTATAGGGCTAGGGGTGTAACGGATTGGGCCCCTTGACCCGTTAATCCGGTTCGAGCCCACTAGGCCCCTTAACTAATGAAACATATAGGGGCTTCACTCCTGGGCCCATGTCCCGGCCCAATTCGAGCCCACATATAAATATGAGAAATACATTTTATAAAAAATTCCTCGAAGTAGAAGTTTAGTATTAAGTCTTAGCATACTAAAACTTCTACTTCGAGGAATTTTTTATAAAATTTATTTCTCATGTTTATATGTGGGCTCGAATTGGGCCGGGACATGGGCCTAGGAGTGAAGCCCTATATGGTTCATTAGTTAAGGGGCCAGGGGCCTAGTGGGCTCGAACCGGATTAACGGGTCGAGGGGCCCGATCCGTTACACCTCTAGCCCTATAGATATATTATAAAAAGAAGAAAAAAAAGGAGCCCGAGCAAGAGCCACCACCATCACCTCAGCCTTCAAACCACAAGAGCAAGAGCCACAAAATGCATCCATCACGTACCACTTCGCATCCCTCATTTTCGCATCCTTCATGTAACATTTCACGAGGTCCAGCCAGATTAATTTCAATGAAATCACGGCTATTTAAGGTATTTCTTTTTATACTTCATGAATTCGAAAATCATATTCAGATCTTTTTATAAATTGTAACGGGGGCCCCTATTCTTATTTTCGCCCCGGGCCCTGAAAATGTCAGGACCGGCCCTGCCGATATCCGATGTGGGTGTGCATCTTAACACTCCCCCTCACGTGTAACCCTATCGTTGGTGGAATTTCACTCGCCGGAACAACATCGGCGGGGTTACACGTGCCTCATTAACTCGGGCTTGGCTCTGATACCATGTTAAGATCTATGAGGTTCCACTCTGCAATTAATGTGTATGACCCATTTTGACGATTAACAAATCATTATCCATAACAATACATCTCAATATTACAACTATATTTAAATATCGTCTAGGCGGAGGCGGTGGCGGCGAGGTTGAGGAAGTCGTGGAGGACGAAGTATGAGCCATCACCCCGAAGCCAACAGATATCACTAGGCCGACCGTAAGTGTAATGGCCGGAGGCCCATTCGCCACCGAGCGAAATAGCCCCCGTACGGTTCCGATTCCCAGAGCCTTGGCGCCGATCAAGGTGGTGGTCCTCATGTCGTTCCCTTGAATAAGTGAGTTGACTACCGGATCCACCACATAGTCGAACGCATTTTGTATAACTGTATCCATCATAGATAAAAGGGCTCGAACCGGATTAACGGGTCGAGGGGCCCGATCCGTTACACCCCTAGCCCTATAGATATATTATAAAAAGAAGAAAAAAAGGAGCCCGAGCAAGAGCCACCACCATCACCTCAGCCTTCAAACCACAAGAGCAAGAGCCACCACCATCACCTCAGCCTTCAAACCACAAGAGCAAGAGCCACAAAATGCATCCATCACGTACCACTTCGCATCCCTCATTTAACATTTCGCATCCTTCATGTAACATTTCGCGAGGTCCAGCCAGATTAATTTCAATGAAATCACAGCCATTTAAGGTATTTCTTTTTATACTTCATGAATTCGAAAATCATATTCAGATCTTTTTCTAATTTGTAACGGGGGCAACTATTCTTATTTTCGCCCCGGGCCCTGAAAATGTCAGGACCGGCCCTGCCGATATCCGATGTGGGTGTGCATCTTAACACTCCCCCTCACGTGTAACCCTATCGTTGGTGGAATTTCACTCGCCGGAACAACATCGGCGGGGTTACACGTGCCTCATTAACTCGGGCTTGGCTCTGATACCATGTTAAGATCTATGAGGTTCCACTCTGCAATTAATGTGTATGACCCATTTTGACGATTAACAAATCATTATCCATAACAATACATCTCAATATTACAGCTATATTTAAATATCGTCTAGGCAGTTGGAAATGGCGGAGGCGGTGGCGGCGAGGTTGAGGAGGTCGTGGAGGACGAAGTATGAGCCATCACCTCGAAGCCAACAGATATCACTAGGCCGACCGTAAGTGTAATGGCCGGAGGCCCATTCGCCACCGAGCGAAATAGCCCCCGTACGGTTCCGATTCCCAGAGCCTTGGCGCCGATCAAGATGGTGGTCCTCATGTCGTTCCCTTGAATAAGTGAGTTGACTACCGGATCCACCGCATAGTCGAACACATTTTGTATAACTGTATCCATCATAGATAAAAGACTGCACGACTGCATTCGCATACTTGAGGTTCCACTCTAAAACCAATTAATAATAAAAGGAGTAGTCTAAGATCTTATATGTTGACTCGGGAGGACACCGATATCCGATGTTAATGTGCATCTTAACAGGTATCTACATTAACATTATATTGTCACTTATTATTAGATTGTGGTTCTGAGGGCTATAAATGTTAGTTAGTTGACGTTATTAGACAACTTAGCTTGTTGAAAGTAAATTGGAAATAATAGGAACATCTATATAAAGTGAACTTTTTTTATCCATGAAAATTAAAATTATCGAGAATATAGGATTGAAGAGTCTTACAAACTAAATAACGAATATATAAATAGCTAACTAGGTATCATTTAAAATATATATATTACAAATACAGTAAATATTAATATGAAAAAATATGCCTTCAACAAAAAATTAAATATGAGACTTATCAATAAAAGCTCGAGTGAAATACCACTAAATTAGTATTCCTTGTTGCATTAAAGTGACTTTTAAATCCACCAACTTAACTGTTGACTATATTATTAGTCCACAAACAGTGTTACCTCGTCTGAACACGTTGGCCGTTGGAGGAAAGTTAAGTATGTTGACTCAACGGAATAAACAAACAAATTAAGCATGTTTTGCATGCATTATTGACTCATGGACCTGCGTCCATTATATCCATTTCAAATATGATGGACGCCGTCCATTATACTCCCTCTGTTCTCTTTTATTTTTATTTTTAATATTAAATTTTTGTTTCTAAATACTTATCTTTCTAATATAATTAATTATAAATTTATATTTTTATTATACTTTTTTACTATGAATTTATCGACCAGCCAATTATATAGTTTCAATTAATTGTTATTTTTACATTTTCAATGTACTTTTTTACTATCATTTACTTTTCCTTAATCAATGTGCAAATAACTAGAAAGACAACTAAAAGAGAACGGAGGGAGTAGTATTTGTAAGAAAGTTTGATTTCTCTTGGCCTTAGCTTTTATATAGGCCAACAAAACTATTTTTAACCAGACGAATTGTAAATTAAATACTACCTTAGTCCTTAAAAGATTGTCATATTTTGATTTCTCGTGAGTTCTTGTTAGATTCGCCTCAATATATATTTTTGAAATATCAACTTGTTATAATTATTTCGCATGTTGAATAATAGCTACATATGTTTAAGTTTTAGTAAACACGTTTTTTTAGAGAAATGGGCAATAATAGTCCAAATATCTGAACGCGTAAGACCATTAAAATGAACGATTAAGCACGTGCATGTTCTTAGTCAATTTATTAATATGGCCATAAATAATTCTCTATATATAACGACCTCGTTTGTGAACAGCATAATATAAATATATTAGTAGGTAGTCGTTGGGCAAATCATAAAAATATCATATCATATGTGACTAAACATTTAATTTATATCATTATAACAAACTTTAGGTACAGACTCACAATTAAGCACGTAACTAAAATTAATTAATTACACTTACATAATCAATTTTATAGAAGCTTTTGATGAGCCAAATGCATGAGTGCATGACCTAGACGACTTAGTAGTCATTCTTTATTCTTTAACACTAATAAACAATCCTAATTTTGTTATATAATTGAGGATTAGTTTGAGAAGTTGAATACTAATCCTACAGCTGAAGCCAATAGACATACATAAAATGGTTGCTTCCGTTCCATCTGATGAATCCCACTTTTGCCCTCCACCTACTACCCCCCTCCCCCTCCCCCTCCCCCTGGCCCCTCCTTTCAATCAAGAAACCATTCAACAGCGTCTCAAGGAGCTTATAGAAGCTGCCCATCAGAGCTGGACTTACGCTATCTTTTGGCAATCCGATTATTCGGGCCCAGGCTCGACGTTTTTGGGTTGGGGTGATGGTTACTATCAAGGAGGCGATAAAGATAAAGGGAAGCGGAGAAATTCGTCGGAGTACTCACCGGCTTACATTGCTGAGCAGCAACAACGCAAAAAGGTCTTGCGTGAGCTGAATTCATTGATTTCGGGCCAACAGGCTGCCTGGGACGACGATGAAGATGTTACTGATTCAGAATGGTTCTTCCTCATCTCCATGACTCAGTCGTTTGAAAATGGTTCCGGGCTTCCGGGTCAGGCTTTTGCTAAATCGAGCCCAATATGGGTTGCTGGAGGGGAGAAGATGGTTAATTCGAACTGTGAAAGGGCCCGACAGGCCCGAAATCACGGGATCCAGACGATGGTATTCGTTCCTACAGCAAGCGGCGTGGTTGAGCTTGGTTCAACTGGGTTGATACATCAGAATGATGATTTGATGAACAAGGTCAGAGACTTTGACTTTGGTAATGGTAATTTGGATTTTGGAGGTAATTGCTAAAATGGTCCCAGTAAGTGGGTGTCCGTTGCACTTTGGTCCCTGTAAGTGGGACCGATGCGCAAATGGTCCCTGATAGTGTGTAACTGGTGCGGAAATGGTCCCTATTTTAACGGATCCGTTAGTTTTTAACGTTTTTGATATTTTTAAGGTCATTCTGGGGTGATTTCATGATTTTGAAGAGTTTTGGGCATCCTGGGTCGTGTTGTAGTTTGAAACTTCAAACGGCTATAACTTTGCGCTAGGGTGTCCGATTAGGATAAATTTTATACCGATTTCATGTATTTTATGACCCAGACCACTATTGTTTATCTGCCATTGGATTCGTCTCGAAAAAATACATGAAATCGATATAAAATTCATCCCAATCGGACACCCGAGCGCAAAGTTATGGCAGTTTAAAGTTTCGAACTACAAGACGACCCAGAATGCTCAAAACTCTTCAAAATTATGAAATCGCCCCAAAAATGAACTAAAAAATATCAAAAACGTTAAAAACTAACGGATCCGTTAAAATGGGGACCATTTCCGCACCCGTTACACACTATCAGGGACCATTTGCGCATCGGTCCCACTTACAGGGACCAAAGTGCAACGGACACCCACTTAGTGGGACCATTTCAGCAATTACCTCCCTTATCATGGAACAAGATCGGGCTCAGGGTCTTGGCCCGATCATGAGGTGAGGCTTTCGGTTACTTCGTCTAGTGGCGGTTTTGCAGATTCGTATGGTTCTGATCATGAGGAGTCTGTAGCTAGTAATTAAGTCAAATTGAGCTCTTCTTCAAAAATGCATATATAATTTGAATCATGCCTAATATTGTAACAAAATCAAGTTCATACAATAGTCTATCATGAGAAGAATTAATTGTCGACTTGTCCAACATATGATTCTCAATAATTAGTTTAAAAATTGAGATTTAGTCTTAGAAAATGGTTGTGGGGGGACAACTTGGTGACTAAATTCACGAAAACGTTAATTTCGTATATAATTTTTGTAAGAGGCCAAATTGGAGACCAAATCGCAGCCATAAAACCATTTTTAGGGACTAACTCACATCACTCGAACTATCACGAACCAAATCATAACTTAATCTTACTTTCATGACCATATTGACAATTAGCGACTCTTCCCTTAACGCCAACAAGAATTATTAGGCCGGACTAATAGAGATATCTTACATGATAACAAAGAAAACACTTAATACAATTACATAACATGATCACTTAAATATCGAACACATGCATATTAAAAATAAATATATGCAGTCATTATTGATTATACATAAATCAGAACCGCAGGGTAATATGTCGAGAATATGAGATCCAAAACCTGTCCAGAACCGAAATCGACATAAATCGAACCTGATGGGGACCCTTTGTCTAATTATTGAGGAGGGCTTTGCCTATTTGGGTTAAGGCCCTGTTCATGTGCACCTTGCTACTTTGTGAAAGTTTATTGTGGAGTGGGCCTTGATCTTAGCCCCACACGTGTCCTCATTTGGAAGGGTTGCACTCTTACCTATAAATATTCCTAGAGCCTTATCATTAACAGGTAATGTGAGCTAAAATTCGCATAAGTTTTGTCACTGCTTTCTATTGCTTTGAACTTCTACTGACTTAACTTTTGGAGTGATTACGATCGACTTTAGTCGTTGTCTAAAATCATGGAACCAAATCAGAATCACCCATCATGGAACACCACTCGGGCTAGGAGTAGACGTTCGACTTCAGCCCCCACTGACCTCACTGAGAATAAACTCGTAGAATAACTTCAGAGAGTTCAAGGCAAGGCTCCTCAAAATTCAGTACTGCCCACAATACAGGAAGGGACATTGGCTCATTACAGGCTAGCACCTTCGGAGCTTCCCGAAGGGGCTCGACAAATACAAGAGTCCAAAGGAAAAGTCACTACATCAGAACAGATTTCGGTTCCGTCTCCAGTAGAACCGATTAAGTCGGTTTGATTATTTCTTTTGTCCAGAACTGAACCGTCACAGACTTAGTTCATACACAGTAATTAGGAGTGTCTATGGGTAAATTCATCATACTCTTCGTCTCGTAATTTACGAAGCCGTTTTTAAAATAAAATTCTTTTTTAAAATTTATCTTATTAAATTTAACAAAAAAATAAAACAACATTTATATTTGCGAGATGAATTCAAATTTTTATTACAAATATAAATAATTATTAAAAAAAATAGACGTAACAAATAGTTTAAACCTGAAATCATAACCCGTGAAGTGGAAATGAGGAAAGTTATGTAAAAGAATAAACAAACAAAAATGTTTTGCATGCGTTGACTCATAGACCTGCCGTCCATTATTTCCATTTCAATATAGTCCGTCCACTATATTGTATTTACGTGATGATATGATGGCCGCCGTCCACAATCGTTAATGTATTTCCTCTGTCCTTTTATATAGTGAATGGTTGAAATGCACATCTATATATACTGAAAATTGATGTCTTTCTATTTTGCATTGAGGAATAATTTTTTTGAAGAATTTTAACTTTTGATATAAAATGTACATTATTTCGGTAATGAAAAAGTTCGATTTTCATTCTCTATACAAGATCATTTAATCAGACGAGATGTAAATCGAATAATGCATTTCAATAATAGTTTTGTCAGAGAATATGATAAGAGTTTATGAGGTTCCACTCTAAAATTAATTGGTAATAGAGGGAGTAGCCCAAGATATTATATATTAATCCGAAAAAACATCGACTTCTAATGCAAGGGCGGATCTAGGTAGAGCTAAGGGTATTCACATGAATATCCTAACAAAAATATTAAGTGTCCTAGTGGTAATAATTTCATGGAATCTTGAGAAGGGGAGGGGTTCGAACCCTGCTGTTGTTTTCTTTTTTCCAGCGCCTGGCATTGATTTGTTACCTTTCCAGCGCATGAGCTCTTAATTCACATTAATTTGTTCCCCTCAAATTTAGCTATGTGGCCCAATAACACACATGGCACACTTCTATTAATACTCTATAACATAAATATATATATATATACACATGGCACACTCCTATTACTATTCTATAATATATATACTATGTATATTCCAAATCAAATTAGTATTATATATATATATATATATATTCAACTTCTCACAAGCAATACACGTTTATCCTTCCCTATATTGTTCATCCATCCAAAGGAATTTCGGAAACAAATATATATACGGCAATTTTATCATTAAAATCAACAATTTTAAAGCAATGTCCAGGTTACAAATAATTATCATATTAATTATTTTCATGTATTAATTTATAATTATATTTCATTACTTGTTCAATTAATCAGTCGTATAAGGTAGAAAAACTAATTTAGTATTCTATTATTCTAATATTAACGTTTTAGTTATTTTATTATATATAATATAATTATTTATATAATTAATTTAATTAGTGGTTAGTTGGTAATTTCTATATATTTTATTTTTAGGATAAATAAGTATTTTAAGCCGATACAGAAACTTGAGGATTCAAGTGTAAATACTAGTTCAAGTAATGTACAATCTGAACCTATACTTCAATCTCCAAGTCGACCTTCAATTTCACCGCTTGAAGCTCATATTCCACCTTCAGTTTCAAATGAAGCTAATCAAAAGGAGATATATTTGGAGGCTGATCCAGCAGAAAGACTACCAATTCATAAATATCATCCGAACGAGCAAGATCAGGTAAGAAGAGCTTACCTTTTGAGAGGTCCAATTGTGTTCGGTCATATCCTAACTTTTCAAGTTTGAAGGGCATCTCGGATCTTTGCAAGACTCTTATACGAACAAAGAAACACAAGACCTTCCGATTTGTGTACAAACTTGTAAAGTTTGTTTTGACTTTACCAGTATCAACCGCAAGTGTTGAGAGAATTTTTTCAGGCATGAATTTTGTGATGAATGACTTAAGAACCTCAATGACTAACTCTTGGCTTAATGATTGTTTGGTGACTTATATAGAGAAAGAAGTCTTTAGCACTGTTGATGATCGAGATATTATCAACCGATTTCAAGTAATGAAAGAGAGAAGAATGCCGATAAAGTTGAATTAGTTCCAATTATCATTTGATTTTACTAATGTAATACTCATACCTTTCGAAAAATTGTTGAACAATTTTATATATTATCGTTGACTATAATTTTTATTTTTGAATGATAAAATGAATACCCCATATAAAATTCCTGGGTCCGCCCCTGTTCTAATGTAAAAAGTTCATTTTAACAGAATCCAATGACACACGAACCAAAACAAACCCCTAATATTTTATCAAAATATTACTTCACTACTACAAATTTGATCTTGCATAGCGCCTGTTTTTGGGCTTGCATAACGTTTTTAAGCGCTATCTTAGCAGCCGTTATTGTAGTTAAAATAGCGCTTCCCAAGTGCTATAGAAGTGTGTTGCTTCAATAGCGCTTGCTCTTGCATAACGCTTGTTTTGAGCTATCTTAGCGGCCGTTATTGTAGTTAAGATAACTCTACCAAAGTGTTATTGAAGAAACACACTTCTATAGCACTTTTCTTGCATAACGGTTATTATGTGATGTTCATCCATCGTCTTCCATAACGCTGTGTTTGTGCTATTGAAGTTAAATCTTGTATAACGTTTTGAATGTGTTATTGAAGTTAACTCTTCTATAACACTTTATATGTGCAATTGAAGTGTATGTTTCTATAGCGCTTTTTATGAGCTATTGAAGCTTAACCTTGTATAACATATTATATGCGTTATTGAAGATAAATCTTGTATAGCACATTATATGCGATATTGTAGTGTATGCTTCTATAACGCTTGTTATGAGTTATTGGAGCTTAAGCTTGTATAACATTTTATATGTGTTATTAAAGTTAGATCTTGTATATCACTTTATATGCGATATTGAAGTGTATGCTTACATAACACATTTTATGAGTTATTGGAGTTAAACTTGTATAACACTTATTTATGCGCTTTGCAAAATGTACTTACATAACGTTTAATTAAGAGTTATATAACATAATTTATAATTTTGCAATTTTATATTAATATTCAAAATAATATTACCTACACCATGATCACATTTAAATCAACAAATGTAATATATTAAAAAATAACACTAAACATTTGTCCAGAATCATTGAGAGTATATTATCAATAATATCATGAATCTATAACAATAATATAAAGAAATCATCCATGAAAATAACGTAAATCGGCAAATACTACTTTCCCATCTTCACCTTCACGAAACGGTTGTAAAAGTATCCTCCCCAATTCATTTGAAACTTCTCGAACACGCTTGAAGGGTACGTTTGTAAAATCTGTCCACGAACAAACTATAAACCACAAGGTAAGAAAAAATTAATTAGAAGATGAGATCAGGGGGGCTTCTGCACACATCTGTAAATTCTTACATTTAAGTATTAATGTTTACCACAAAACATTAAGCATCAACAACTAAAACATTCAACGGATACTGTAACAAGCTTGGATGACAGATTAAACATTCAACGGATACATTAAGCATCAACAACTAAAACATTCAACGGATACTGTAACACGTGGTGCAAGGCATTATTACAAAAGTGACTGTCGAATCACAATTATTACATTTGACAAGAACTCAGCAGTCAACACCTCATTTGACTGTTCCACACCTTTGTTTCTCTCTTGGAAGAGACAACCAGACAAGTAAAAAAGAAATTAGAAGAACAGAGAAGCTGTTTAGATGAGAATGGCAAAATCAGTAACCACAAGTTTCTTCAAGGTCATACTCAACTCTACTTTACAGGAAGGGAAAATGGTATACATTATACAACCACCTCCTTTTTTCAAGTTTCTAATTACGTTTGTAAAATATGTCCACGAACAAATTATAAACCACAAGGTAAGAAAAAATTAATTAGAAGATGAGATCAGGGGGGCTTCTGCACACATCAGTAAATTCTTACATTTAAGTATTAATGTTTACCACAAAACATTAAGCATCAACAACTAAAACATTCAACGGATACTGTAACAAGCTTGGATGACAGATTAAACTCGACTAAAACTTCATAATTTTAGTAACATCCCCTTCATCTTTAAATCAACAATTTCAAATTCCAACCCATAGGTCCAAAAAGGAACTAATAAAAAGATAATAGTTAATAAAAATATGTACTTACAAGGGGAGGAATACTCGTATCACCAGCTTTCAATATATCCTCAATATAAGATCCAACATAATGGCCACAATGTATTCCATCAGTCTGCTTCGGGCACTATTGATCATAACACCGCCCGTTAAATATATAAGCACATTTTTAATGTACAATATTTATCCTTAATTGATGTTTATGAAATATAAATACCTGAACGTTGATCCATTTGAAACTGTTAAATGCTGTCTTACGAGAATTCCCACCACGACGAGTCCGAAAACTTCTTATAGCACTATTTTTCACAAAGTGAAAGCATTAGTAGTGCCAATTACAAACTACCCCCACTCAAGTTTAACTACTATTTTTAATATTTTATCAACAAAATAGTCAACCTGACTTTCCAATCAATAATATCCATCATATAACTAAGACTTCGAATACAAAAGATTAATTGTAGTATATGATGATATTATCACAACAAGCAAATTCAACAATTTACCAATATATCAAAATTTTAAACTAGCAATAAAATGGGAGTAGTACATATTTTTTTTCAAGATATAAAAAGAAAGAAAGACACTTTACCTCTCAACAAAGATTTTCAGATCCCCATATTTTGCAATCTTAGAACCTTTAGCAGGGTCTAAAAAAAAGATTTCTTCACTTTTGGTGTTGATGGCAATCAACAACCAATGTTTGCTACGATATATTTTAAACATGTTAGATGAACAAATATTTAATAATCATCAAAATGAAAGTGCAATTGAGCTCACCCAATATTTTGAGGCATGAATACTAGATGATCTTCTCCATGATGCTTCAACAAACAATCGGCCAAATGATTGTTTGCTGTAACTCTATCCATGATGCACGAAAAATGAGGCGATATGCATGAATACTTAGCAGCTAAGGCTTTATTTGTTGAAAGATGAACTTCAGCCAAATACCTTCAATCAATACATTGAACATAAGTTTTTGAACATATTTATCTGAACGAATTTAAATATAGTAATGATATTATTACCTGATATATAATGCAATGCTCGAAGCACTAAGCCATTGGTCATCTAAAACCTCCAAGACGTTTTCCACTGCAATTTGTTCCACCCAAGACTCTCCCTCAAAATATCCATCCATTGGAACTTCGATATTATTTGACATAATTGGACTATCACAGAGTAAACGCAGTAAATGGAGTACAGTATCATCATGAGGAGAATCTCCTGGAACGGGATAACCTAATGGCGTGTGTGAAACACTAATAATAGACTCCATAGTGCGCTGGTCCCTCTCTACGGAAGTAATTTTCTCAGTATTCAAAGAAAATTTTCTTTTCTTGAACACTTGAGTCTACAAATAATTTTTCACTTAAGACTATTAGACAAATAAAACTGAGATGGACAAAAAGATAACAACCCAATTATTAAAAGATTTACCTCTAAAGTCAATGACACTAACGTTTTTGGCCATGAAAGGAAATGTCCTGGAGCAGTTCCTATAAGGCTAACCTCATCAGAAGGTTGTGGTACTTGTGATTGAAACTCCGTCTCGACCGCCACCTCAAACTGTACCCTGACAAAACCATCTGGTAGTGGCACGCCATGAAGAATCTCTTTAGGTCCATTATGCAAAATCCCTATTCCAACATGTCTTCGTGGGGAATCCAAATATAAGTAACATTTAATGGGACCCTGCATCATCAAATAGTAAAGAACAGAAGTCAATAATGAAGTTCAGAGAAATAAACGACTTCGCAAAACAAAATTTTCAGATTCTTCATTTCTTCGTTTTCTTTCCTTCTGAACTGTTGCCTCTTTCTCACACTTTCATCCTTCTGTTTACATGATTCTCTCATATTTTATAGCATATTTTATTTTTGGATCTTGAACAAGAACAGTTTTGATTGCTCGATTAAAAAATTTTATTTGCAATTTATGATATAATAGAGAAGCATTAGATAATCTGGCAATTTATATGGCAATTTATGATGATAAGAAATATTAACATGTATAGTTATATAATTTTTCACTGATGAAAAATATAAAATAATATTGGCTACTAAATTTTAAATATAAAATATATACCTCGGGAAGATCTACAAGTGCATCATCATTGTCGTCATCATAACAATCAAGTTCGTCATCCATATCGAAGTTATCCATGTGACTGGACCCTCCAGAAGGCATCGTCCTGTACCCATTAGCCTTCATTTCCTTTACTTCTTTGGATAGATTGTTGTAATTTCTCTTCAGCTTTTCCAATTCGGACATATCGGATATAGCCGATAAAGATCTTTTTGTGACACCCCATCCAATCCCTCTCAAACGACCATTGGATTCTTTATTCATAGCTCGAATAAATAACTCGTCTTCCCCAATATTTGTTAGTTCGTTTTCTTCCAAATCTTTTGTTATGTTCATCTAATAAGTTAATAAAACACCAAATAGACAGATTACCAAACTAGAGACATACATTTGCATATAGAGTATAATTGAAGTCATGGTAACATTAATTATAGAATCTGAAAGTAGAAGTTTACACCACTGAGTGCACTTTATTGAAGATGAACAGAATGCAAAAAAGTTATTGATAGACGTGGCCACTATGACACTTGCCGAGCTGGTTTAGTTATCACCTGAGGTGCTAAGAAGTGTTCATTTATTTGGTACAGCATTATGATAGACGTGGCCATTATGACATTGCTCTAAAAAAATAGATGAGGCTATTGAGCACACCCCAACTGTTATCGACTTACACTCGGTCAAGGTATTCCTCATATTTTATTTACTCTGTACATCATTATGACAAATGCTATTTAAGTTACTGTATTCAATAATAAACATATCGCATATAAAAATATATTACCACATCCTCAAGCATTTGCAATGTAGTAGGATCTTTAATCTCCTTATTAGCATCCATCCTTGAACATCTCCAAGTATCTTCGTGAGTCACAATAGGGTCCACTTCTCCTTCTGCTTTTTTCTCAGCAATCTATATAAATCAAGACCACTATTAAAGTTGTATATCTACAAATATTAATTTTAATACATATCAATATATTGAATTGAATAATATATATAATATTTGTAGTTAATATATGCATACAATATTCTCCCTCAAACGAGCATATCCTATAGACGCTTTCCTGTATCGTGCTTCAATTGTCTTCGCTCTTTCTTGGTTTGTTTTGCTTATTTCCTACAAAATAGATGTTATCAATAGCTATTTAAATGTATCAACCTCAAATTCAAAGAAATTATAAAGTAAACTTGCCTTAAATTTTGAAGTCGTTGATTGTTTTACAAACTCATCCCAGTAAGCAGACACTGTAGTCAAGTCCTTATATATTAATGGTGGATCACTTGTGAAGTTACCATCATCATCTCGTGCGAGATTTCTAAGCCTTGTTCGAAAAGTTCTGTGCAATGTACCGGCACGAGAGATAATAGTCTTTTTATGAGACTCATCCAAGCCACCAATTGTTGTCTATTCATTATCAGTCATATAAGTGAAACATATACAAGTCATATAATTTTTAATCAGAAAAATAACATGATGATACCTTGACTTCATCCCAAAGTTGTTCCTTCAGGGGCAGCAAATTTGGGTCACGCCAATTTTCAATTGTAATAGGAAAAGTTCTTCGAACACAAGAACCGATAAAATGTACAAGCGTCAACTACTCTCTCCCAATTGGTTGACCAAGCTCATTAAAAGGGACCTTTGAGTAACATGTACATAAATTGTATAATTAAAAATTTATATCAGCCTGAACAATGCATGAAATTCAAAATAAAATTGGATAGAAAAGCCAATATCATGGAGTAAATGATATTCTAACATATATGTTAAGAGTAGGGCCGTAAATTAAAAGGATAAAACTGTATCATCGGACCTTAGGTTTAGTCTGTTGGTTCGAAATTTCCGAACCCCAAACTCGTTGGTTTGAGTTGGCATCGATTTGTTAGACCTGTAATTCGGCTCAATTCGGTTATAGTTTGTGCAGAGTTTGAGAACGAGATGAAAATATGAAGGGAAAGGGAGAGAATGAGCAGATCGGTGATGAGTGGAAAGGATATCTAAAGATGAAGATGAGGATGAGGGGGAAATCATCGATGAAGATTTGAGAAAGAGATGAAAATATGGAATCTCTGCAAATTTAGGCATGAATCGTAGAGATGAATATATGGAATCTCTGCTAATTTAGGTTAGTATTTGGGCATGAATTGAGAGAATGGGCCAATTGGCCAAACATATACAACCACTTTCGGAGGTTAAAAAAAATTGAAAATTTTAAAAAGAAGTATTTTTTAAATATAAAGATTTTAAAAGGAAAAGAAATAAATTCACACACTACTCAACTCATCCAAGTTTGCAGACTACGAAACATACTTGAAGTAATTAATCTAAGGCTAGAGGCTTTCTACATTTCCTAGGATGATTTCTCTAAGCTTTGATGCACAATGAATCAATTTAGGATGTAAAAATATAAATAAGACTCTTAATCAAAGTTGCTAGGAATGAGTATCTATTTATCACAAAAATAATGGAGCAACAATCTAAAAAGATGCATAGAGCATTTTGAAAAACGAATTCAATTATATCAATATTATATTTTTTAGACTAATGAATATAAAGTAATTGTAGTCAAAGTTTGACACGAATTCCAAAACGTCAATTAAATTAGAACGGAGGGAGTAGTAATTAATGAGTACCTATATGAATAAAAATAAGCTAAAACTTAACAGTAACCAAATTAGAGGTAGCCAACAAGCATATAGACTTAAAGATACACAAATAGAACATATCATACGACTTACACAAATACCATACACAAATAGACTTACACAAATACCTCATATCATTCTAACAAATGATGTCGTCCTGGAAATGCATTGCAATGATATGTTTTGAATCAAGCTGACAAGTGCTCGGACAAATTCTTTATATATGTAAAATTTGTGTGTTGGTGCAATTACAAAAAGTACAATAGAAAAAGGAAAAGGATGTTGAAACAGAAAGTACCACCAAGTCCTCATCAATAAGGTGCAACCATTATTTAAAAAAACTAAATATTTCTAAACCAAAGATCTACTGATATATAATATTCAGACATATAATATTCAGACAGATACAACACATGAAAATTAGCTGATTTACTAAAATTAGTAAATAAATGAACATACTGTTATTATCTCTCCTTTGGCCCTTTTGTTTTTAAGAGACCACATTGTGACTATTCCTCGTGCTTTAATCTTGGGCACAATGGTAGTACGAGACTTTTCTTGAGAATCATCCTCAACGTCCTTTGTAGCACGACTTTTACGAAAAGACTCACTACTCATGCTCCTGTAAAAAAAAATATTGTTAATAAAAACTCAAGAGTCCAAAATGAAATAATATTAAAAGAATAAACATATGTGACAGTCAAAAAGCATACATTTTTTGTTCGTTTTAGTTGTCTTTTTGCGTTTCTTAAATGACTTCGATCTTTCATGACCATGAACATTAGCTAAATCAGGATTGACATATTCACCCTCATCATGATCATATCTTGAATATATACATTGATAGTCGTCATCATGATAATTCTCTTGGGAAACATTCGAATTCCCAAAAAATTCATTTATGGCATCATCATCATCATCAGCAAGAGTGTCACCAACTTGATAAGTATTGTTATATTTATTTGATAATACAACAATGGACCATTTTTTATCAGTAGGGTCTGTGACATAGAACACTTGTTTGGCTTGTGTTGCCATGATGAATGAATCATCCTTGTATCCAATCTTTTTTAAATCAACTCGAATGAACCCAGATTTTTCAACATGTACCCCATTGGGAATGCTAACCCAGCTACAATCGAACAATGGAACTCGAAAATCGACATAGTCAACTTCCCATATATTGACAATTTGTCCAAAGTATGTTGTATCTAACTGGTTTAATGCAGCGGCATTAATACAAACTCCACTATTTTGCATTGTACTCGTTGTATCATGATCTCTAGTGTAGAATGTGAACCCATTGATGAGGTAACATTTGTAAGAGTACACTTGTGGATCTGGTCCTCTTGACAACCACTTGACCCTATCTGATACAGACTCATTCTTTTGCATAATCTTTTCTGAAATATGATGCTTAAACCAATCAATAAAAGTCCTATTATGCTCCACTTCAATCCAATTCGAGTCTTCTTCTGGATACTCATTAGAGATGATTTGCTTGTGCAACTCAACGTATGGTACAACATCAATTGTGTTGTGTAGAACACATAAGTGCAACTGATTCCATTGTGCAATACTTGGCGACACTGGCTGACCTCCTGTTACGCCTTCCCCATCAATCCTTCCTGTGTGACGTGTATTCGGAAGCCCAATTGCTTCGGCATTTGGGATATACTCAGACCAATATTCTATTGCTTCTTCAACTAAATAGGTCTCCGCAATGCACGCTTCAGGCCTATACCTATTCCTCACATAACTTTTCAAAATTTTCATATACCGCTCAACCCCATACATCCATCTCATACGGGCAGGACCACACATCCTCGTCTCATATACTAAGTGAACAGTCAAATGTATCATGATGTCAAAGAAAGATGGAGGGAAATACATCTCAAGCTCGCAAAGTGTCTTCACAATCATTGCTTGTAAATTTGACAAAATTCTCGGGTTTATGACCTTGCTACTAATTGCTTTAAAAAACCAACACAAGTTTGTGATAGTAGTACGTACATTTTCAGGCAAAATAGTACGTATTGCAATTGGGAGAAATTGTTCAATGATAACATGATAATCGTGAGATTTCAAATTCATCAGTTTCAACCCGGATAAGGATACAAGACTTTGTATGTTAGATGAGTATCCCTCAGGAACCTTCACTGAATGGAGTGTGTTGAGTAACACATTTTTTTCTTTCTTTGACAAAGTATGGGCTGCAGGAGGTAAGTATGGCGTTTTCCCTTTACCTTGGACCGGTGCTAGTTCTTTTCTAATTCCCATATCAACCATGTCCATTCGAGCATTATATCCATCTTTAGATTTTAATGTGTCACCCAGCAAAGTATTTAGCAAACTAGCACCAACGTTTTTCTCAACATGCATGAGATCTATAAAATGTCTAACATATAAATCTTTCCAATAGTCCAACTGAAAGAATATTGAGTTCTTTTTAAAACCTGTAGTGGGAACCTTTTTTGCAAACTCGGAGCTCATATGACTTGAACCACATTTCCTTTTTCTCTCACCATGATGCTTCCAAAACGTATAGGTTCTATCAATACCATGACACATCAGATGCTCATGCAACTTCATCCGACCATTAACCTCTTTCACATTCAAACATTTTCGACATGGACATCTAATTAATGTTGAGTTCTTAATATTCCTAATTGCATAAGCACAAAACTCTTCTACCCCCTTCGCATACTCTTCAGATAATCTATCCGCATTCATCCAATCCCGACTCATCATAAAAAACTAAAAAATCAAAATAAAAGAAATCGTATAGCCTAGAATTATTATATTTATCAATTGATCAAAAGTTATATATTATAAATATGATAAATTAATTGCACACAGGTTGGACTGTGTACACACATCTACTATATAGTTACTCGTCCAGTATATCTGTTATGTGTTAATTTATTACTAGTTCTGTTTAAAGTTCAACATTACCATTCCACACTTTCAGTTTTTGCCTGCTCGCACTAAGTATAGTAACAATTGAATTAATTTTAGATAACATTCATATAGTAGAATCAGAACACAATGCAATCAAATTTCAACTTTTTTTATGGCAGTGATATTTACCTTCACAATGACAAAAGTTTTATGCCAAGAAACGTAGCAGCATGGAGCTCTTGGAATTTTCTAGGAACAGTAGACAATAAAGTGTGTTTGACATATTGGCTCAACATACTGCAGGTTTGTGACACTAGTAATGCACTTAGAGTTTACTCATCTCATACTTCTCCTTTAACACAATCTGAAGGGATGACACAATAATGATTGAATCATCTCTTCGGGTAGGAAAGACTGCAACAATATTTAGATTGAATATCTCATTCTTGATTTCAAATCTCTAACCCTAATCATGTTCCAGGGACTAGTTAATATAATTGTAAACAAAGGAAACAATTTTATTTTGATCTAATAAACAAATCATACCTCTAATAAACAATTATAAAAATATACAATCAAATTATACCTGTCCAAAATCTTGAGATGAAGAAGTAAGTTCAAGAGGCCAGGCGTGGTGAAGAAGAAGTAATAAACGTATAAAAAATATCAAGTAAAAGGATTGATGTTCTGTTCTTTACTTTTGGCAAGAATTTGAAGAAAGTAAAGAGGCAGGGGTGTTGAGAACTCTGTCAACACATAAGATGGAGGGAATTCAAACTATATGTTAATTAAGAGACGTAAGCAAAATATCAAGCAAGTTTAGCGGGCTTATATATGTGGTTTTAGTTTACCTAGTTTTATCGTGATTTGAATACTAAAATCCACTTCGAATTCAATTTCAATACTGTACTAAATTTGAGTATTAATTAGTTTCGATGTTGTTCCACCAATATTTGAATTCAGTTCGATATTCGACGCATGAAGATTCATATTTTTCATATTAATTAATAAATTATATATAAATGTTCGAATCGAATATTCTGATTGAATTCGATAGTCTTCGACGTATGAAGATTCATCATCGCTTGTTAACAACACTAGTCGATCACCCTAGTTATATCTAAGCTCCTTATTTTCGTATAAATAAACAAAATATGAATATCTTAATTCGGATTAAATACTCTGTTCAAAATCTAGATGACAAATTGAACACCTTCTTACGTATATAATCAAATATCGTTGAATTTCAATTTTTATAACACTCTTTGAATTTGTATTCGATTTGAATACTAAAATCCACTTCGAATTTAATTTCAATACTAAAATTGAGTTCAAATTTGGTTGGATACTGTTCCACTAATATTTGAATTCAGTTGAATATTCGATGTATGAAGATTCATTATCAACGAACCTCCTCATCACCAAATCACCAAGACTTTTCAAAACCGAAGTCTATTTTCATCATCAACATCTTCTCTTTATCTTAAATCAAACTCGTTTCATTCATCTCAAAACTCATGCATCATCTCATATCTCAAGGTATTACAAATAATAAGTATTAATATAAATTAATAATATATATATTTTGAAATATTACTCGAAGATATAATATTGTTGTGATTTATCAATAGTATAATTTTGAAGATAAATATGTTATTCAATGTGTTAAAATAACAAGGTTTATTATTATATTAATTGTTTATCATATCTAAATATTAATGTTATATTATGAATATAAGTAGAACATATATAATTTTGTTTTAATTTTTTAAATAATATCGTCATTGTAAGTTATTATGAAATAACGTTATAATTGTTATTCTGATTTATTGTACAATAAGTTTACTTTATTGTAATTCTTTTTTTTTTTGTAAATTAGCGGTGATGTGAGTTTCGAACCCAGGACCTTCTGGTCACTAGCAAGAGTCTATTCCACTAAACTATTCGATTAACTATATTTTATTGTAATTTTTAAATAATAATACTAAAAACACAGTGACTATTATGACCCTAACCAAAACATCTTAACATATTATACTTCAAATTAGAGGAGAGATACAATAGTAATTTTTGCTTAGCAAACGATTTCACAAATAAATTAAACTTCTCTTTCATTTTCATACTAATAAGTTTTGGGCTGGTATAACAATTCATATATTGTATGAGCAATTACCTCCCACAACCCTTTTGATTCCCTCCCTTCATCCAAAAAACATTAACGCACAAAATTTTCCAAATCAATTTGCCGCTCTTCAACAAAACTCAAAATGGCGCCGTTTCTCAATATGTCAATCTCAATGGCGCCTTTTCTTAATATGTCTATCTCAATGGCGCCTTTTCTCAATATGTCTATTTCAATGGCGCCTTTCCAGATTAATTGTACCGAAAGTTTAAGTATTCAAGAAATTGAAGAAAAGTAATGCGAAGAAACGAAATTAGATTACATTCCATTGCAATTGAAGATGAGTGTAATAGCTTAGCGGGTGAAAAAAACAGAAAAATCGAATTTTGATGACATTGGGCAGGGATTGTACGAGAGTGAAGGAGTGATTACTGAACCCATATTAGAAGATGTAAGTCGAACTAAACAAGAGCAGATATGAAATCGTTTATATGTGGATTTGTTTCTTACAACATTATTCTCTTATTAAATATAGTTTTAAGTAGCAAATACATTTGTGTGATAATTTAAGAGAGAAACATAATTTCTTGAATTGATTTTTTGTCAGTTCTATGAAGCTATAAGTTTATTCATCTTGTATTGCCTAAGTAGCAGGTTGTTACTTGGATATAATACAAACCACTCCCAGAATTTATTGAAATCTGAGTAAGACTTATAACCTTATCTGGGAATCAATTCCTGGAATTTGAGGAAGAAGGAGATCGGTTCATAGTCTCAATCAGCTTTCTAGTGAAATCCCGGGAGTATTTGCTAATGAAATGGATAGTTGTTGATCTATTTAGATTACAATTTTGCAATAAAAAGAAAGGTTTAATGTTGTATAGGCTTCAAGGTTTAGATTGTCTAAATGAAGTCCATTCGATATATACCCAAGCTAGTTTGGGGAATGTTAAATTGTATAATTAGTAAGTTGGCTTCATCGTGGCAGGGATTTTATATAGCTTAATGCATATATTGTTCATAGTTTTTGCTGAGTTTGTTCATTATTAGTATTAATTGTGTTCATAGTTCTTGCTGAGTTAGTTCATAATTTTCGTTGAGTTTGCTTGTTGTTCATTGTTTGTATTAATTGTACCAATTTTTAACTACTGAAGTGCTTAGAAGCTAAGTTGTAGAAACATGGAGCTCGGCACGATTTGATGTTCTCTAGTGTCTGCGAAATTCAATCAGATAAATGTATTACTTTTCTTGTTTATCTTTCAGAGCAATATACATCTGGTTGATATATAGTTTATAGTAAAGTCTTTACTACTTTTCAACCTGGAATAACTATGACATATAGGCTAATACAATAGCATATACATTCATGTCCAATGAAGAACATTGGAAGATCAGTAGAAATTCTCTTATGAAATGGAAACCACACTAATATTTCTTCCTTGTTCTTTTCTCAACTTGGTATTTAGTTTGGTTTATTCTGTCTCAGTTGCTGCTCTTTTGCAAGGTGCCATGCCATTGCCCGAAAGAGTTTGAATGTGGAAATATTGAAACTTTGAACTTGTGGCGGGTAATGTGTGTCTATTCAAGATATTTGTGACTATCCAATATAGGTGGAGTTGAAGTTGTGCGCTCCTAAAGCTTCGTTCTGTTTCTAGGATACATACCTAAGCGGGGCGAAACTGACCAACCATAGAAGGTCTTAAGAATGTGCTTGTCCAAAGAGTTTGTGCATGTTTGTCCACAGACTTATTTATATAAGATGTAGTTGTATTGAATATGAAAAGAAAACACAGTGATGACAGTTGAAGTGTACTACTAGTAATCGTGAGGTTTCAATGTTCAATTTTTGCAATGAGGATGGTTGAATAAAAGGAAGTGAAGAAAACGGAATGCAAAACATGAGTTGATGTGTGATTAGTCTTTCATTTCTCCCCTTCAATATATTCATCTCTTTTTTTTAATAAAAAAATTAATCTTATATTGAAGATTTTACTAAGTATCTAAGTTTTTTGAAGTCTCCTTTAATTTTATATTATCTTTACATGTTATATATTGATGGAAAATCATCTTCAAGCAAAACAAGTTTGTTCAAGTATCTAAAAAAAAAAGTTTGTTTCCATCAAATTATATTAGCCGAAAGACATTGTTCAAATATTTTCAATTCTGAAGATGTGTTAATTATAAATTATTTTTCCATTGATGAATTTTTAAATTAAAAATCGTTGACTATTAAATAATACCCCTCTGTTTTTTTAACCTATTGCTTTGACTCTAAAAATTTTAAATAATATATTAAAAAAGCAGTGGGAGTATATAGATTAAAAGCATAAGATGAATAATATATGGATAAAAGCATAAGATGAATATTAATATATTTTATGTCAAATAGTAATGACCAACCCGAACATCAAATATATTCACGATTGTAGAATATATAATCATCACCTTCATATTCAAACCGAAAAGAATATCATGATGAAGTTCGAATTAGATGTGGATTCGCCGTGTCCCAAATACGAATATAGATTCGTCAAATACGAACCCGAATAATTCGAAAAAGATTAGGTTCGTGCCTTTTAGCAACAACGCCTCATTAAGCGCTATTTAATATGTTTACTACATAACGATTCTGAGGTATATCTACTTCTATAACACTTTTAGCAATAACATTTTACTAAGCGCAATTTAACATGTGTACTTAGATAACGCTTCTGAGGTGCATCTACTTCTATAACACTTTTACCTATAACGTTTTATTAAGCGCTATTTAACATATTTACTTAAATAGTGCTTGCCAGGTGCACCTGCTTAAATAACACATAGTAGCAATAACACTTTACAAAGTGTTATTGAACATATTTACTTAAATAGCGCTTGTGAGGTGCACCTGCTTAAATAACACATTCAAGCAATAACGTTTTACAAAGTGTTATTGAACATGTTTACTTAAATAACGCTTGTAAGGTGCACATGCTTACGTACCACTTTTTATGAATAACGTTTATAAAACCGTTATTTCACTTACTTACTACAATAGCGTATGTGAGATGCGTTATATTAGTTGTTTACTTAGATAATGCTTTTGTTTTATGCGTTATTTAAGCTATTTTCCATCTATTTTTTTAATTTTTTTTAATTCCGAAGTTCTCATGCGCTATACAAGAACCCCACTTCAATAGCACATAAATCATATGCGCTATGCAAGAACGTCACTTCAATAGCTCATCAAAATAGCGTTATCCAAGCACCGTTTCCTAAGCTCAAATCTGTAGTAGTGCTTGAACATGATCCTTCCAAGAGCAAGTTGCAGACAGACTCGTGCAGGAAAGGAAAAAAAGTTGATTCACGTTGATGTATTTAATTTAGTTTAATGAAACACGTTTATTTTATAGAGAAATGGCTCAATAGAATATCTTAATGTGGGCCAAAATATCCCAACGCGTGGGACTATTAAAATGAAGGAATAATTGTACACATATCCCTCTTTTAGTCAACTTTCTAATATGGGCGTAAATAATTGTCCCAACATAATATGACCTCATTTGTGAATAGTATATACTCTTTGTTTTTTAAACGTATTGTTATAATTAAAATCTTTGTACTTTTTATTATTGTGATTCTTATCATTTTTAATTTACTTTTTATTATATTTTATATGTTATACTTAATTAAAATAGTATACTTTTATTGAATTCTCAATTTTCAAGACATTAATTTTAAATTTGTTTTATTAATTAACTGCAATTAAATAAGGTAATATATTATACAAATAATAAAATAAATTTTTGTCAAACAATATCTTAACAAAAAACGAAAGGAGTACTAATAACTAGTAAGTGGTAGACTAGTCACTAGTACTTGGGCAAATCAATGAATATCACATTTATGACCTATTTATATACAGTATTATAAACCATCAAATTAAAATATTAATGAAAAGTACATTTTAACTACCATAAAATGTCACATGTGACTAAACAATTATTAGTATATCATTATAACAAATTGTAGATACAGACTGACAATTGAGCACGTAACTAGAGTTAATTACACTTGCTTTCGAAAAGATAAGTACACTTACATACATCATCAAATCTTATAGACTTCGCATAAGCTTTTCATGTCCCTTTATTTCAAATAACCGATTGTTTAGAAGAAATTTATTTTTTCATAATAGTTGATTATTTACAGAATTTAATATATTTTTGTACTCGTATTTTAGCTTTTTATCCATATTTTAAAGGTTAGTTTTCATTTTAAAAATATTATATAGAATATAATAGTAAATTTTTGTAAGCCTTAATAAAGTGTTTTTTGACTAAACAATCAACTATTTAAAACAGAGGGAATACATTATTTACATCAGAAATTTCAAAACACTCTCATATTATCATATGCTTAAAATAAGAAGAAGCAAAATAGTACAAATATCAAATACCAAATTTCTCATCTTAAATTTTTTTCTCAAATATTATAAAAAGAAAATATTTTATATTTATGTACACATACCCCAATTCTCATATTCTTCTTGACATTAATTGATGGAAGTGTTCTAAATAATAATAAATAAAAAGTTAAATTTATGTAAAAGTTAAAACATAATATCTAAATTTGATAAATTAATTTTAATTTTTTTTCTTAAAGTATTCTAGTGCAAATACGTCTAAACATTCTTTATTCATTAACAATAAACAACGTATCATACAATTAAAACAATCCTAATGTTGTTGTCTGTCAATAAAATTCATTGAAGACTCGATCAATCGCACGTGTTTAAGAAGTATGTCTTGATAATAATATAACTATACATATAATTCAAAGTCTCCATCCTTATAATAATATAGCTATACATATAATTCAAAGTCTCCATCCTCCAACGTAACCCCTTCAACCACTAAAAAGGACATGTATGATGTACCACATATATATTATATATATATTTTTCATACATTCATTTTTTAATACATTTAACTTTTTCATGTTTTATCCTTACAAAATGCACGGAATATAAATATATTTGATGTGTATTTGAAGTACGTGATGTTCCAGGCATTTGAAAATATACCATAAAATGTTTGATAAATCGGACGCACATCGTCTCATGCATCTGGTAGAAAAGATCGAAAGAATTTTTTTTTTTTTCGAAAGAAATTTTTTGAAAATACGCTTCGACCATATTACAATAGTATAAAACTTTAAGATAATGAGATTATACTAAATCTTTTAAAACAATAATTGACGTGTCATTATTTATCACATTATAATTGACGTGTCATTATTTATCAAACCAAACAAGACTGTAGATTTCCAAGACCTTTTGGTCATCAACGAGAGTCTTTTCCACTAGACTGTTCGAGTATCTCAAACAAGACTGTAGATTTGATTACTCTACAATAAAACTACGTAGTCATAAATTAAATACTGTACTAGTAAAACTTGATAACTGTTATACCAGGACCATTTAAAGACGACCAACATTGCTTTCCTGGAATTTACCTTCACTTTCCCTCCTCATATATATATCCTTTCATCGCCCCCTTTATTTCCTCGTTCTCCACCTGTTCCCACTCCCCCCCCAAGTCCCAAAAAGATTGTCCAGTTTCTCCATTTACATACTCACATTATGATGAACTTCTGGAGTAATACTCCAACAACTGAAGCCAATACACATATGATGGATGCTTTCATTCCATCTGACCAATCCTCCTTTTGGCCTCCACCTACTACCCCTCCTTCTGCTGCACCTTTGAATCAAGAAAGCCTTCAACAGCGCCTCCAGGCGCTTATCGAAGGTGCCCATCAGAGCTGGACTTATGCCATCTTTTGGCAATCCTCTGTTCTTGACTATTCGGGCTCAGGTTCGGGCTCAGGTTCGACAGTTTTGGGTTGGGCTGATGGTTACTATAAAGGAGGTGATGAAGATAAAGGGAAGCGGAGAAATTCGTTGGAGTACTCACCAGCTTACATTGCTGAGCAACAACAACGCAAAAAGGTCTTGCATGAGCTGAATTCATTGATTTCGGGCCAACAGGCCGCCTCGGACGACGGTGGTGTTGATGAAGAGGTTACTGATACAGAATGGTTCTTCCTGATCTCCATGACTCAGTCGTTTGAAAATGGTTCCGGGCTTCCGGGTCAGGCTCTTGCTGGGTCAAGCCCGATATGGGTTGCTGGAGGGGAGAAGATGGTTGATTCCAACTGTGAAAGGGCCCGACAGGCCCGATCTCTCGGGCTCCAGACGATGGTATTCGTTCCTTCAGCAAGCGGTGTCGTTGAGCTTGGTTCAACTGGGTTGATATATCAGAATGATGATTTGATGAAGAAGGTTAGAGCCTTGTTTGACTTTGGTAATGGTAATTTGGATATGGAGCCTTGTCATGGATCAAGGTCGGGTTCCGGGTCTTGGCCCGTTCAGCCCGAAAGCAATGGTATAAATGTTGGTAAAACAATCCCATTTGGGAATGAGAATAATAGCTCTAGTACCTTAACTGAAAATCTTAGTACTGTTAATGTCGCTCAAAATAAAGGGCATTTCACAAAAGAGTTGAGCTTTGCGGGGTTCGGCTACAATGGAAACAATTGTAGAAATGTCAATATAAATGAGAATACTTGTAAGTCAGAATCGGGGGAGATACTAAATTTCGGGGAGAGTAATAAGTCCAACGATGGAAATAGGAATATGTTTTTAGGCCAGTCGATATTTGGAGTTGAAGGGGAGATTAAGACTAAGAAAAGACCATCTGCATCAAGAGGAAGTAACGATGAGGGGATGCTTTCATTTACTTCGGCTTTGGTGAAGTCTAGTGGCGGTGTTGCAGATTCATATGATTCTGATCATGAGGCGTCTGTAGTGAAGGAAGCAGAGAGTAGTATGGTTGCTGTGGATGCAGAAAAACGGCCTAAGAAGCGTGGGAGGAAGCCTGCTAATGGGCGATTAGAGCCATTGAATCATGTGGAGGCAGAGAGGCAAAGGAGGGAGAAGTTGAATCAGAGGTTCTATGCTCTTAGAGCTGTGGTTCCAAATGTTTCAAAGATGGACAAAGCTTCCCTTCTCGCTGATGCCATCAGTTATATCACTGAATTGAAATCGAAGCTTCAGAAATCTGAATCTGTTAAAGAAGATTTGAAAAGCCAAGTTGAGTTCTTGAAGAAAGACTTATCATCATCCACTAAGGAATCTAGAAGAAGCTCAGCTCCACCAACATCGCGTGGGACAAAAAACACCAAGATTGTAGACATGGATATAGATGTGAAGGTCATCGGTTGGGACGCAATGATTAGAATCCAAAGCAGTAAAACGAACCACCCTGCAGCTAAGTTAATGACAGCTCTTCAAGAACTTGACTTGGAGGTGCATCATGCTAGTGTATCAGTGGTAAGTAATCTGATGATCCAACAAGCCACGGTGAAAATGGGAGGTCAATTTTTCACTCAGGAGCAGCTTCGATCTGCATTGACATCAAGAGTAGCCGAAACTGCGTAACAATTTCACCTGCAAGTTTTAGTTCTTAGTTATAGTCTGAGTTTTCTTGTGTACATAAATGTATGTTTTGTAACTTATCTGGTCTCGAAAGAGTACTGAAACGGGCTCTGTTTAGCAGCCTGAAGTTGTAAGCTACATGAGATCTGTATCCTATGATGTTTTTCGAGTTTGGATGTTGTCATCTGGCGGGTTGGTAGCCTAATTAAAATGCATTTCTAATTGCTTTATTTAAGATCTTTATCATATGGTATCTCAGAAAATGCTGAAATTTACTAAATCCGACAAGATTGGAACACGAATAGCATGAAAAATGTTCTTCAGGAGACGCGAACCAGAGACCTCTAGTCCACCGAAGATGTGAATAAATGACAGAGAGATTACACCAGTGGTCCAGCTTTTCTTTCGGAGTACATCTAGGAGGAATCACAAACAATGGATGATGGTGATTGATTACAATGCACAACTCTTTTTATCGAAATATCGACTCATTCGTTCAATATGCAGTATTCATTCTCATCATGCGCCTCCTTCATCTTACATTAAAAGAATTTGAGTAACATTACTCAAACATCTTAAATCCATTACTCCATCAACCGATCTATACCATTTATGTAAACAAAATATTCATAGGTTTGTTCCATTACAAACAGTTGCTTCATAATCAAGATGAGTCTCAATTGTTTAACTTGTAACATCAAGAGGACGAATTCAGATAATGACTCGTCAAACTCGGCTCAAAATTTGACAATATCATCCTATGAGAAAAATAACACAATCCGGTTGGTGGATAAGGCGGGTGGTAGAAGTTGGTCCGGGGAATTAGCAAGGCGTGCGCCTCAAGGAAAACTGAAATCTAGTCTTTCCATGGTAGTAGAAGCAACCAAGAACGCCCGCCAAGGAATACGAAGGTATAAAAGCGGACCTGTTGAATACGAACCAACATCCCCTAGATTGGTGAGGAGTTCTGGAATGAGAAGAGATTGGAGCTTTGAGGATTTGAGCCGAAAGAGTGTGGCTGTTTGATTGAATAATGAGAACAAATCTAATTATCTATACTACTAGTATATTGATAGATGAGAACAAAATGATCAATGAAAAAATGCTCATGGTCATTTTCCTATTTACTAATTTAATTGTTGTCTACCTAAATGGATATATAGGTGATAGAGCTATCAAGTTGAAACTATATTAATTACAATCAAGAATGGCATTTCAAGTTTTATGTTCCTCTTGTTTTGCTTTTACTCTGTTAGTGTGTTTCTATTTCATCTATCATACTGCAAACTATATTGCTACTTTGATGGAATAAATTGGGCGTGTTCATACCAGCACAATGCACCGGATCCCATCAGAATTCCGAAATTAAACTTTCTTGGACGAGAGTAGTACTAGGAAGGGTGACTCGTGTTGCACCCTTTAAAAGAAAGAATTGGGGAGTGCATGGAGATATGAAGAGGAAATGATGATGGTTTTTCTTACTTCCAATGATTTTCATGTCACATCAATATGTGTATAGATTACCAGCTAAAATTCATGAGAATAAAAATCCACAATTTCTCTAATGTTTAGCTCAAGTAAAGAAGACTCATCATTTTGCATTAGCCATAGCATATGCTCAAAAAATATTGCTTCAACATCAACAAATACAACCTTTCCTTTTCCACCACCACCACGGCCGCTAATGATCTCGTTGCACGACGCCTTGTTATTCATCACCATATCCATCAAAATCCGGAAAGGGTCCTGTTGTAAAACAGAAGGATCTACAAGAAACGTCCGTTTATCTTCTCCGACGCCAACTATTACAGTCACTTCTTGATCATCATGAACATTACCCTCGTCTGCCAGCTTTTGGTAACTCAGGCGCCGACGAGACCCCCATGACTCCGAATACCGTCTTCTCAATGCTGAAACTGGCATAACTATACAATCCATTGAGACTATTTGTGAATTTCCTTGATGGAGTCACTATGTCAAAGATAGCTAGTGATTAAATATGCTTACACATATGAATAAAATCAATAAATAATGTATAATGAGATAAAATAATGAAAACGCGCTTTTATGTAGTGAAAGGGAAGGTCTGATAAATCTTAATTAATTGGCCAGTCGAACGGCTAATGGAGTTGCATATATGATGACAAAACAAGATGATAGAAATGCATGTTCTTCAATTTTTGTTATGGCTTGCATGCATTTTGTTTTCATATGGTTCGCTGGCAATCGATAGGACGATAGAAGTTACAAAGGGTAAGTATTTTAAAATAAACTTTTGCCAACAATCGAACATGAGACCTCTTGGAAAAAGGTTCAGTCCGAATACCAGTAGGCTAATCATCTTGGGTGGAATAGATATGTTGGACCCATTGGATATATGGATATTCTTGGTTCCTACTTAAGTAATAATATAGAGTTCATTTTATATTCTAAAATGATCGATACTCGAACCGAATTAGTTACATTGGCATTTTGTTTTTTGAGGTCGAAGGTTTGGTCATGAATAACACATTCATTCAAATTAGCATTGGAACAGGGTCGCAATGTACGAGGTGCTTGCCTTTCCATCATAAATATGCATAGAACCTGAAAGGAATGAGTTGCAAGACAAACAGTGGAAAACATTCCTACAAAAGATGATGACATCTCCTACAGCCTTCTCGCCCGCTTTGGTTACAGAGTTAAAACCTCTACTAGCTTAATAAAAGGTTAAGTGCTCCAGTCTAACAAGATACTACTAGTTTGATAACATACACTACTATTCCTCAATTTGGATGAGTTTTGATGGTGGAGTTAGGCCAAGTCATATTTGGGTACATTGACATGCTCTGCTGCATAGGTGGTCCAGCGTTATTGTAAGGCCCCGGACCATGGTTCGGAGGGCTATCACTTCTGTCATCAGATGAATCACTGGATGCACCCTGGGAGGGAGGACTGGCTTCAGTTGCAGGAGCACCGAAATTCAATATATTGGGAGAAGGCGCTGAAGGGATCTTGACTTTTGGTTTTTTGGCATCAGAAATGAAGCTGCCAACAATGACCTGATGTTCAGCAGAGGAAAATTAAAATTGGTATAAGCTTCTATTCAATACAATAAGCAGGCTAAATACATTAACATGTGAATGAAGTACAGAAAGGAGTCCTTCAACTCTGTTCCCCAGAAAGACATCCAGACTCTACAGATCAAAACACGATGATAAGACTTACCTGAGTAGGTGATGCTGCCATAAGCATGCCTGCAACATTACCACCCAAAACTCTACCATCTGAACCAGCTAATGACACACTCAAGGAGCCAGTTCTGTAGTTTTCTGATGGTAGGAAGGAGCCTGCCAAAGAAATGATTTCAAATCGACCCTGCAAGTTAAAATTGCACCTTCAAAGGGTTAAAAAATTCAAGGGGGAATTAGTCATGGACTTATGGGACAACGCAAATAAGGCAGAAACACACATAGAGAAAAAATGTTAATAAAAAATTGAAAGCATCATCAGTAAGGATAAGAAATCTCCGGCATAATAAATTTGAATTAACAAAAACTTACTCGGTCAAAAATAAGTAAACCAGATTATATGCTTATCTAACTTCGACAGAAGAGAGTGAGGCACTCAAATGCAGGATTATATATAGAATTAAAGAGAAGTTGACAGAAAATAGTGCAGATACTAGAGCAAGTAACAGTATTAGTGAGAAAAGCTTCAACTCCACATTTTACCTTCTTGAGGGGTGTGGCTAATAATGAAATTTTGGAATTCCTAAAATATGTAATACTTGAATACTCTAAGCAGTGTGACTTAAAGGCAATTGAAGATTTGACAGCATATAACAAACATAAGTAGATTGCTGATAGGTGCAAAATAAAGCACGCTTTATGATGCATAAATGAAAGCATACAGGGAAGACCTGGAGAATTAAGCAGATTGCTGACCTCATAAGTTACTGAACCAGTAGACATTGCTGGTTGGCGAAGAGTGACATTGCAGATAGAACCATTTGCAGATAAAATGCAAACTGCCCGCGGGCCTTGCTGAGCAAAGGCCGTGATTTTTGAAGCTATATCCTGCGACCAAGATCACCAAATAGAACATGATATCAGCAGGTCGCAAGGTCAAACATAATAAGTTAAACGTAGCCCACCAAACAAAGAATCGGAAAACACCCAAGCGATTCATAACTTAGGCATGTATCAACTATCTAGCACATTCCATACACAGATAAACCATCCTAGACATTTAAAACCACATATTTCGAAGTTAAAAAACTCAAGCACCAGAAATAATCTCAGCAAAATAAAAACTTTCTTTAACCATTGTTGCAATAAGATCACATAACTAATGGCTATTAAAACTGAAACTTTAAACAAATTGGGTAACTTAAGCCAAGTATTTGGACCCTTATCGATTAGAGAGCAGAATCATTTATACATATCAGTATTTATAAGACAAATAAAATGACCAGTAGTTCTGACACTCCCAATGATTTCCACAAAGAAAATGGAGTCAAATAAATCTTACATGAATAACAAAAGAAATGTTCAATAGCAATGTACCTCTCCTGCTTTCACAGTAATAACATGTGGAGTAAACCCAACTCCAGTAGCCCCTGCCAAGTTAAACCATATATCAATAATAATTTCCACATCAACATACATGAGTGACTATTTCCATGTCCTACTCTCTTGGCTCTAAATCAAAATGGTTAATCGCACTACTTATTTATTGTAAAGTAGTAGAAAGCTTTTGCTTGTCATCTTGGATCAATTAAGAAACAGCCTCACGAGCATTTTTTTCTTGTAACATATTCCCTCTTTTCCTTAAAGATCAGCCAATTTTGAGTTCAGTCGGCATTTTTTCTTGTAACTTACTCGGCTTAGGTGGGAGACTCTTTGGGGGCATTAGGGCATTTTTTCCTCTTGTAGCATACTCCTTCGATATCTTAAAGGACCAATTTTTTTGTATAATATTGTACAATAACTAAAAGGTGGTATCTTCAGGATACTTTACAATTAACAGGATAACTATTCTTCACAATTAGGGCTATAAAGCTTGTTAATTCTAACCATCAAAAAACAAACTGTACAGTCTTTTCTGGACAGACATAGTGCAACAGTGACAAGATCAAATATTTATTCAGTTGTTGGGTCGGCTATATGAAATGACACGAGAAAAAACAAATGTACCTAGAGCATCCAACTGTTTCTTGCCGGATCCCGGAGGCCTGCCCCGACCCTTTTTTGAACTGGGTTCAGAGAACAAAACCATGGCACCACCTCCACCACCATCTCCTCCACCCGAAAAATCCCCCCCTCCACCTCCAGAAGAAGACATCGGAGTCACAGGTGTAGGAGAAAGTCCCAAAGCAATATTATTACCACCACCACCATCACCTGAGTATTTTCTTGGTCTTCCACGTTTCTTCTTGGGCTGCTGGTCAATGGTGAACCCTGAACCCGACCCATCAGAAAACTCCACATTTGTAGGCCCCACAACCCCACCAGTTGGGGCACTACTGAAGGGAAACCTTGAAAGGTTGGAACTTTGATGCATTTGTTGTTGTTGGTGGTGGTGGGTGGGTATCATGGTGGGGGAGGTGGAAGGTGGTTGTGATGGAGTGGAGATGGTGGTGGAATTGGTGGTGGTGGTAGGGTTCATCATGAGGTATGGTTGGTGTGGTGGTGGTGGTTGGTGGTGGGGGTGGTGAGGGTGGTGAGGTGGTTGGGTGGATTCAGAATCCATTAAGTAAATCTTGAGAAATTGAATTAAGAATCTAAGGGGAAAAAGGACTGTTAGCTGAAATAGTACACTCTTAGCTCAGGAGAAAAATCAAAAAGGGAGGGGATATCAATATTTAGGGTTTATGAATGAAATTATACTAAGAATTCTAACTAATTTAGGGTTCTCGATTTCGACCAACAAAACTTAGTATCTAAAAATTAAATTAAGAATTATAAAAAATACGAATATGGATCGTCATAAATCATCGCCACCGAATTCGTACTTAATCAACATACGTTTATATATTGAGAGTCCTCGTATTAATAATTGATCTAATTTCGACTGATTGTTTCTATATATATCAGCTCTTTCATTACGTTTCGGTTACTATTATGCTCCAACTCATATACTATCCTTAAAAGCTACTGTATTCATAATTAATTCGATTATAAAGCAAGACATGAGAATAGAGGATCATAAATGAAACATAAATTTCGTTTCTTTTTTAATTATAGCACTAGAACTTAATAGCTCAATAAAAATAAACTTTGTGTGAATATTACTCCACCTAGCTACCCCATACAATTACAATCTATAGGAGGAATTGGTACTCCCGAGAGTGCACTCATTTCAACTTTCAAGTAGCATGTTGAGAGGTCACAAAAGTATGCCTCTTTTTCTGTGAGTGGAGTTGTTAGAAGTCGTATGCATCAATGCATGCGTTGGTCACTCACCTTCCATATTAATGTACGTTTTATACGTTTGATATTATTGTCTTTTTAAGAGAACCTCGTGTGTTGTATTACAAATAACTCTACAAGTTTCAATTTTAAGTAATGTTACTACATTTCGTTAATCTCAATAATATTCACATCAAGAAATCGAACAAAGAATTTACATCTGATTCATCAAGAAATTAAATCAATGCATGACTTAACAAATCATGTATGCATGTCTTGAATGATAATAGAAAAAGATGGCTAAGGGTGAAAAAATATTTGTCCTATAATCTTGAAGGCAAGATCATTTTCAACTCCCTTCTAATAATCTTCCCAGCAGCAGACCTTGGAACTGAATTTGTGAAACAAACTTTTCTAACTTTCTTGTATGGTGAAACCTTAGTAGCTACAAAATCCATCAAGCTTTCCTCAGAAAGTTCACTCCCTTTCTTCCTCACAACAAATGCCACAGGAATCTCCCCTGCTTCCTCGTCCGTGACCGCGGTCACGGCTGCATCAGCAACCTCTGGATGTGACATCAATACTGATTCAAGATCCGCGGGGGAAATTTGAAACCCCTTGTATTTAATCACCTCTTTCAAACGATCAATGACATATAGATATCCATCTTGATCAAAGTAGACAATGTCCCCTGTATGCAACCAGCCTTCTTGATCAACTGTTGACATTGTTTCTTTAATGTTGTTTAGGTACCCCTTCATCACACCTGGTGACCTCAACCAGAGCTCACCAACACCTCCGGGTGGAACCGTGGCCCCCGAGACAAAATCCACCACTTTGGCTTCTGAATTTGGAGCTAAAAGTCCAACTGAAGTGTAGTTCTTGAGGTCGTCTGTGTTGTAACCACGCGTGGCAACAGCAGTTGTTTCGGTCATTCCATACCCTTGAATGAAATCGACATGAGGCAGTTCTTGAACGAATTCTTGAATCAGTTTTGTAGTTAATGGAGCTGCACCACTTGAAACTTGCTTCAGGCTTCTCAAATAGTTGCCATTTTTAACATCCATCGATTTCGCTTTCTTGGTTAATGCAGTCATCAAGGGTGGAACCACTGGGAAATGTGTGACTCCATATTTGGCAATGGCTTTCACCATTTCATCAGGGTTGAATTTCTTCATCACGACGATGGTGGTTCCCAGAGAGAGCAAGCCAGTGACAAACTGAGCCAACCCGAAAATATGGAACATGGGCAGAACTGCTAGATACACATTTTTTGATGGTGTGAACGAGTATTGTGATGATTCAAATCTGACAAAAAGAGCAACCATGGATATGAAGTTCTTGTGTGTTAGAACAACTCCTTTACATGCGCCTGTAGTTCCTGATGAAAACATGATTGCAGCTGTGTCTTCTTGGTGAATTTTCGGTTTCGGAGCCAACTTTGAATCACTGGAGATGATTTTGTGGAAGATTGAGCCAGGGGTGATGTTTTCTGATACAGGAATTGCTGGCAGGTTTAATGCTTTACTGACTTGATCAACTTTTTCAGGTGTGGTGAATGCAAATTTCACTTTACAATCTTTAGTTTGTTTCTTGATTTCTAGTGGATTGCTGAGGGGATTCATTGGGGCTACAATAGCACCAATGGATAAAACTCCCAAGAAAATGATTGGGAATATGATGGAATTTGGCAAACTGATCAAGACTACATCCCCTTGTTTGACTCCCATTTGATGAAGGCCACTAGCAACGGCTTTGACAGATGAGTATAGTTGAGAGTATGGGATAGAAACCCCGGATGAGGAATCGATGAGGGCAGTAACACCATCATGTTTGTGTGAGAAAATGTAGGAAACTGCATCAACAAATGGTTCGGTTGGAAGAGCGACTGGAGTGTGTTTGCTTTGATAGATGCCGGTTTCTGGTGAATACCAGTAGGGGTAACTCGCCTCGTCGGATAAATTTGTACTATTAGTTTGAGGAAAAGCTCTTAGTAGTTCAGCCATGAAGTTTGAATGAAAAGAATAAGGCTTCTGAAAATGAGGACAAAAAATGAAAGAATAGTTTATAGTTGGCTAAAGAAATGAGAGATTAATTTTTGATTGTGTTTGTTGATGAAGTAAACAGCCTTGACATCTACTTATATATATTTGAATTGTGAGTCAGTTAAAGTGTGTTCAAATCTTTTGTTTGAAGTTGTAAGAAAAAATTAGCCAGCCAAACTTGAAGTTTGAATAAAGTCAAATAGTCAATAAACAAGAAGAGAAAATGGCCTGCAAGAAATAGTACAATATATATAGTTATATTACATAGAATATAGGATTGTACGAAAACCTTAGTCAATTTTGATGCTTATCAGTTGGCATAGTTCCTTAATGTGGAAAATTCGAAGAAATAGGACAACTTTTTATTGCGATTTGGCATGCTAAGAGGATACCCCACTTGGAGAATTTTGGCAGATTGACACTTTTTAGACTCTTTTTTTAACTTAGAGCACACATACTTTTTTTTTGCATAGGAGTAGCACACCCCCCCAAAATGACTAAATTACCCTTACTGAAAAAATCAAAACCAAACCCCCCTCCCATTTTAACATTCCCGCTTAATCTTCCCCCCCCCCCCCCCAATCCAGAATTTGTTTTTGACGTTTCAGTCACCCCCCCCCCCTCCCTCATTCCCTACAGCCTCACTGTCACTCCCTTCTCTCATTCTCTTCTCTCACGCTCGCTCTCACGCTCTCACACAACGTTGGCCGAATTGACGTGAAAAAAGGTAAGTTCTATATCTCTTCAACTTCAACTTCCATTATTTAGTATAAAGATTTGTTGTTTTTTTTATTTTTTTGATAGTTTTTGGTATAAAGTTTGGATCTTTGTTATTATTTTGGGTAAAAATTCGTTTATTTAGTTTTTTTAGGAGATATTACAATTTTGATGTTTGTACTTGGTATAAAATTGTAACATTATTAGTTCTTGTACAAAAAGTTAATTTATTTGGAATTTTTTATAGTTTTTTTAGGAGATATTACAATTTTGATGTTTTTGTAGCAAAAGTTATGATTTTTGGTACCAAAACTGAATTTATTTTGTATAATGTTGTCACTTTGATATTTTTTTATGCAAAATGTTACTTTATTTGTAATGTTTGTAGTTTTCGTAGCAAAATTTTCGATTTTGGTGTCTTAAGCATTTATATGTTTTAGTATGATTTAGTGTTGCGATGGATACACATATATGCTATTGTTTACACGTAAATGGTCCTATATACACTAATATACACTGATCTGCAGCTGTTTACACTGATCTGCACTTGTTTACACTGATCTGCACTTGTTTACACTGATCTGCATCTATTTACACATATGTGCTAACATATAGTTTCTTATATATGCAGGAAATGGCGTCGATTTAAAGTTGATAATGGTATATTCTGATTTTTCTTAGTTTTATATATCTTAGCTGTGTTTAATTGTGTATTGTTGTGTTTAGCTGTATATTTCTGTGAGTTGTTGTGTATTATTGTGATTAAATGTGTATTGTCGAGCTTGTGTAATTATGTAGCTGGTTTTCATGTGTATAATTGTATGCTGGTTTTGCAGAATATGAGCTGGTTCAGCAAGCCCTGGAAGAATTGCGATTATGTTTATGGGGTTCAAAATATTGCAAACATGCACTAGGTAACCTACGAATATGATTTCAAAGAAAAGGAAGTCAAGGTGTACGATTCATTGAGGTCAGGTATTCCCACCGACATATTTGGGCTACATGCAGCTATTATTCCAAGCTTCTACAATTTAGAGGTGGAGAACAAGGATGACAAAATGGATCCAGACATTCCCTTCAATGTCACGTATGTTGACGTTCCCAGGCAACCAAACACCCATGATTGTGGGGTTTATAGTTGTAAATTTGTACAATGTATTGCCATGTAGAAGAGCTGCGGATATTTGGAGGCGAATCACTTCATCGATTTCCGAAGAAAGTTTGGAGTTGACCTCGTGAAGTGGGCTAAGGATGAAAATGACAACCATGTCTTCTATGAACAAGATATTCTAGTTTAGTTTAATTTACTTTGGTTTGGTATTAAAACCATATCTTTTGGAACCATATCTTGTGGAAAAAACGTTCAGAACCATATCTTTTGGAATTATGAAATGCTTATTTCTGTTTAAATAGTGTTATCTTGTGTTCAGCAGTGTTAACTTGTGTTCAGCTGTGTTATCCTGTGATATGTTGTTTTTTTCATGTTTAATAGTGTTATCTTGTGTTCAGCAGTGTTATCTTGTGTTCAGATGTGTTGTCCCGTGATATGTTGTTTTTTTCATTGTTTAATAGTGTTATCTTGTGTTTTTCAGTGTTAAACTGTTAATACAAACTTAAACATTTAAATAACATTATTCACAACAAAGATTATTAAACATTCGTACAACATTATTCAAAAAATATTCATACAACATTATTCATAAAAACATTGATACAACATTATTTATAAAAACATTGATACAACATTATTTATAAAAATATTGATATAACATTATTCTAATTTGATTTGTCAAGGGGATGCACGGGTACATATTCGTTGCTTGTGCAAGTTTGTTTGTTGTGTCCCGTTTGCCTACACCGACCACAACGCTTGCGAACGATTTCTTTTCCTTGAGATGGCATACGTTTATTCTTCCGTCTTCCCTTGTTGTTCTTAACTATAGGTGGCAACACAACCACACTTTTCACAGTCTCTGGAACAACATGTTCCCATTCACTTCGACGCCATTTCCTGCATATATAAGAAACTATATGTTAGCACATATGTGTAAACAAGTGCAGATCAGTGTAAACATGTGCAGATCGGTGTAAACAGCTGCAGATCAGTGTATATTAGTGTATATAAGACCATTTATGTGTAAACAATAGCATATATGTGTATCAATCGCAACACTAAATCATACTAAAACCTATAAATGCTTAAGACACCAAAATCGAAACTTTTGCTACAAAAACTACAAACATTACAAATAAAGTAACATTTTGCATAAAAAATATCAAAGTGACAACATTATACAAAATAAATTCAGTTTTGATATCAAAATCGTAACTTTTGCTACAAAAACATCAAAATTATAATATCTCCTAAAAAAACTATAAAAAATTGCAAAAAAATTAACTTTTTGTACAAAAACTAATAATGTTATAATTTTATACCAAGTATAAACATCAAAATTGTAATATCTCCTAAGATAACTAAATAAACGAATTGTTACCTAAAATATAAAAAAAATCCAAACTTTATACTAAAAACTATCAAAAAACTTAAAAAAGAACCAATATTTATACTAAATAGTGGTAGTTGAAGTGAAAGAGATATAAAACTTACTTTTTTCGAGGTCAATTCGGCCAAAGTTGCGATTTTGATGCTTTGAGAGTGAGAGTGAGAGTGAGCGTGAGAGAGAATGAGGGGGGGGAGGGGGGTTTTGAAACGTCAAAAAATAATTTTAGTATGGGGGGTGGGTGAAGATAAAGCAAGAATGTGAAAGGGGAGGAGGGAAAAGGTTAGCTTTTTTAAGTAAGGGTAAAGTAGTCATTTTGGAGGGTGATGTGCTAGTGGGTTGCAAAAAAAAAGGAGGTGTGCTCCAAGTTAAAAAAAGGATGAAAAAAGTGCTAATCTGCCAAATTTCTCACCCCACTTGTCCACTAGTACACTCTACTGGTTGAGCAATTGATTAATCTTATTGTGCAACATGTGAGCAGTGAGCTTAGCATGTCATTTTAATATATGAGCACGTTCATCTAAAGTGTAGAAGTATAATATTATCGTTGCATGAGCATAACCTAATCGTAAGTGACAAGGTGATTGAGGTAGAGATACCTCGATATCGAGAGTTCAAATTCATGTGGAGAGAATACTTTGCTAAAATATGACTTCTATGTTCGTTATTTGACCAAGTTAACTCCATATATGTTAGTTATAGTTTTACTAACTTGGTATTTGGCAACTACTCGGTTCTTGAAATTAATGTAACTCTTTTCGTTTTTCAGGTGTGACAAACTGTTATCTGTATCAGCCCCTGCCTCATGCTACAAATGCAACTGGACAAAAACAATTTTGAAGATTGCCCAGAAATCTTTAATGCAACCCAAGCTCCGACTCTGAGCCCCTCATTGAGATTTGACAAATACAACTTCACACTGCAATATTCAACATCTAATACACAATAAAGCACTACATCTGTTCCGTGGACCGTGAATCCGTGATGTTAATTTGCAAGCCTCGGTAACAATTCAATTCATGTAGTAACAGAAATATACCACGTCCCATGCGGTAACTGATATCATGAACTGTACAGATCACATTATTCAAGCTTACTAAACCTCCATTAACTTTCTACCAGCACCACTGAATGGTACAGGACTACAGGTATCACATATCCACCTACATTGTGTACATTATTTCGATAGTAGTCTCCTATGTTTTCACCCCAGACAAGCTCTTTACCCAGACAATCAATGTCAACACTTTGTACATTATTACAACTGTGCTCGGAAAGGAAATCCTACTACTTAGTATCTTAAATCATCGAGCAATGCCTTTTACCTCAACATTGTAAGAAAAGTTAAAACCTTTACTAGCTATGGAGTTCAAGCAAGCAAACATATCAAGCTTCAATAAAAGTAATGACATGGTCTCAACTCTCAATTCTTGAAACAAACATATGTATGGCTATTGGCAGCTATCCGAAGCCTTCTTATCACAAGTCCATACACTTCAGACAATACAGGTTATAGGCGTATAGCTATGCATAGTAACACAACCGCGTATAGCTTTGCATAATAACACAATAAACTTCTTTATATGAGACAACACTCCAATATACTGATTCTGCAGATAATTTTTCATGCATATTAAGTTGAACAGATGGTAAAGAAACCAACTTGACTCCTATATAGGAATGAAACATAGTTATATAGTATAAATTATTTCCCATAAAGAACAACAATCACAATTCCTGACTATTCGTATTAGCTCATCTTTTCTAGTGGACACAAATCCAACATTATAAGTAAAACATCATCTCTACTAAAACACTTTTTGCTTTCATTAGTACAAAATATGACCTCCTCATAGAAACCATTTTTTCACATTAGTTTCAATAAGTCCAACCTAATTCTCACCGGCGACGGTCTTAGAACTCCGGAAATCTTTTTTCAAATCCGCGACTCTCTTCACGCATTCTGCCTTGGATTTCCCTGGCACAGCAGCAGCAATCTTCTCCCACCTCATCGCCACCTCTTTAGGGAAGGCCTTCAACGCATTAAGCAATGCCAAATCCTCCCCTGCACTCCACACAACTCCTCCCTTTTCCTTCACTTCCTCGTTCTCTAACTCAACCCTTCGATCAACCGGCTTCCTGTCCTTCAAGAACTTCTTAAACGAATCCTCATCACTCACCTTCTTCTCCCCCAATTCTTTCGACTTCTTAATCACACTTTCCACTTTGTACCTCCCTTTAAACCCCTCCGTTATCGCCTCCCATCGCCCCGGCTTCCCCACGGGATGCTTCCCCATCAATTTCTTCAGCATTTCCACATCCCCTTCCCCCCACTTCCCCTCCTCCACCCTCTCTTTGCCAACACCCCCCTCATCTTTCTTCGAATTGGAAACAAGCCCATCATCTTTTTTCGCCTCGAAACCATTTACCACACCTAAAGACTCAATCTTTGAAACTGATCTAGAAGATTTCCTACTAAATCTCTTAACATTATTTGAATCACTCTCATCATCAATAATGGTCTTAATGGGTGGTCCCACGCCAACTGAAATATCTCCAGCAGTGATTGAGCGCGGAGCAAATGGGCCAAGAAAGATGGAAAATGAGATCCAAATGAGGAGAGATTGGAGGGGTTCATAGTTGAAGGTGGAGAAGGAGAGGGTGAGGAAGAGGAGGGAGAGGGGGATGGAGATGAAGAGGGTGGGTTTGTGGAGGGAGGGGGTGGTTGTGGAGGTGGAGGTGGTGGTTGACGGCGGGATAGATTTGGATTGGAGGACAAATCTGGGTCTGGCGTCTTCGTCCAAGAACTCCATTCTTGATCTTCAGGTCAAATACCGCATTACGTTTCTTTGCTGTTATATTATACGCTTTTTTTTTACTCTAGCCCTCTCAACTATCCCTATCCTTTCAAAAACACCTCATACTATTATCTTTCCGAATAACCCCTCATGCTATTATCTTTTCAAGCCGACCTCATTTTTCGTTTTAAACATATTTGTTCATCACAAATTTTAGTCTAGGTTTTATTATGATGATCTACATGAATCGTTTATTGAATTTTGTTTGTAAAGTTGCATATTTGTACTGTATTCTTAGAGCAAGTTCTCACCAACATAAATCGAATTAATTCCCTAGGGACAGGGTGTTATAGTGGCTTCATGGACACTACACCTATTTCTACTGTGCAACACATTGTCTCCTCGTCTATTCATGTTTCGACTGAAATCGTAACTATTAGTACTATGAGTGTTCCGATTACCACTAATGTCACTAACCCAGTGTCTATCACTACATATAAAGAGGAGATTATATTAGTGATTTATTTTTGTCCATAAATGTATTGAGTGTTATGGAATGCAAAAATTAGACTTATTTTCTTATGACACCCAAGCTATTTTAAATTTTAAACTAAGAGTCTCAATTTGTTCTCTTTACAAATAAAAGACTCAACCGTATATTTTCAAATAACCCAAAAATTTCATTATGAATTTTATCACCATTCACCCACATATAAGTAATGAAACAAATATAAACAATATTAGTAACGATTGAGTAAAAGTTTTATTTTAGGTGAGACGGTTATGGTAAAAACTAATTCCAAATTAGTTATTTCAAAAGCAATATCTTTCCCCTTTTTGCCCTTACCGACATGAAAGTAAAGTTGGATTGCAATTCCAATGTTGTGATCATATGTTGGAAAGAAACGGCATTTTTTTGAATTTATGCAACCGAACTAATGGAAATATAGTTGGAATATTGCTCAAATGACGAGGCCACGCGTCGGTTGTAAATTAACACTTTTTTTTAATTTATGCAACCGAACTCATGGAAATATTGTTGGAGCAAGAACCACCCGTTGGTTGTAAATTAGTGTGATCACAACTTTAAAATAGCAATCCAACTTTACTTTCATACGGTTGGTAAGGACAGGCTCAGCATAAATCATTGCCTTGCAAATAATTGCATTGGATATATATGTACCTTAAGATAAAATTGATCATATTTAAGTATAATCACATTTAGAGCATCCAAAAAAACCAGGCTAAATTTCATAAGTTTCCTTAAACTATTGACAAGTGTTCAAATAAGGGATTGAACTTATGAGTAGTTAATTTACCCCTAAAAAATGATTTTAGATTATTTTGCCCTCTATCATGATTTTTACCCTTAATGAAAATCATGACAGGAGGACAAATAATCTAAAATAATTGTTCAGTGGGCAAAATGATCTAAAAGGTTATTTACGAGGGGTAAAATGACTTATTCAAAAGTGCAATCCTCATTTGGATAGTTGTCAATAGTTTGGGGAAACTTATGAAATTTAGCCCAAAAAATGATGGTACTGAAAGATCTGGAGCGGCTGCGGCTAATAGATGCGCGTAAATCAATTTTGGTAGCCCAACAAAAAACGAGGGACCCTACCTACACTTGTACGCTTTTATAGCTATTTTATAGATTCCCTTCGCAGATTCTTTTGTTCTCTCTTCCCCATCACCAATCTCCTCCTCTCCATCTTCTCTTCTTCTATACACATATATCAAGCGTCTTAGTAAACCATACCAAAAATGACCATTAATCAGAGGTACTATCTATTTATGTTGTTTGCTTATTACAGTTAAGGCATGATTTAAGATTGTCTGTTTCATAAATGTAGTTTTGGAGTGCATTTATATTGGTATTACAAATCATGTAATTGATCTGATAAAGGGGGGCTAATTCTTGTGAAAATCGATTTATTACTCAAGAAAAAGTTACCACTTTTGTCATATTACCCTTTCTTGATTTGTTCCGTCTCAGTATTGTTTTTCCACTTCTAGATGTATATGTATTTTTGTTCATGGTGTGAATCGAGAGGAGGGTAAAACATACAAGTTAAACTAGTGAAGGTGTGTTTTGTGTTACAGAAATAACTTTCACCTCGGTTATCCTAGGTTCTGAGGGGTAATGTAGGTGAATCTAGTTTTGTGTATTGTCCATTGACAACAATATACAAGTATGCTTGATATTTGCGAGTGTCATCTACAGAGTTTATTGCTATGCTTTTGAACTGCGTAGATGGATAAAGGGAACCGTATGTCCATAAAATGATAGAAGTGTCTAAATTTGAAGGAGCAACTCTTCCACCCTTGGTCGTTTTCTCCAGTTCATACTTTGTGTTTTTTTTTTTTTGAAGAAATCAAGCAGTTCTCTAGATTCCATATTAGGAGGTGCCACAAGAGTGAGATCTTGGTTTATTGAGTATTCTTAATTGAAGTATCTTACTACTCCCATATGTTTTATGTGCAGTAATTGTTCGCTTGCGCAATGTGCTCCTCTGGAAGCTGTATTGTTTGACATTGATGGAACTTTGTGCGATTCAGATCCTATCCACCATCACGCCTTCCAAGAAATGCTTCTTGAGGTGTTAAATCTTAATTCTTCTTTCTTCATATATGTCTTGTACTCTGAGAGTGGTTAACATTCTCCAAATTCATCATCTGTACTTCGGCATGTTGAATGTAAAGAATTAAAAATCACTAGAACGGAATTATTGGTCATGTAAAGGTCTGAAATAGAACCGATATATGATCTTCTTTTTAGCTTGAAGTAGATGTGTAAGAATGTCATGATTACCACCATCTTCTACGAGTAGTAAACAGTTGTATCCAACAGATAGGATATAATGGTGGCGTTCCAATAGACGAGGAATTCTTTGTTAAGAACATTGCTGGGAAGCACAATGAAGATATTGCTACAGCTCTTTTCCCCGATGATCATGCGAGGGGTGTTAAATTCTGTGATGACAAGGAAGTTATGTTTAGAAGGTATGCATTATATCATTGTCCTCATTTGTTAAAATCTTGCTCAATACTAGATTTTAATGCTGCTAACTTTATGTCATGGGTTTAATGCCGTGTCAACAGGTTGGCAAAGGACCAAGTGAAGCCTCTCCCTGGTCTCTTAAAATTGACTAAATGGATTGAAGATCGTGGTCTGAAACGTGCTGCTGTTACAAATGCTCCAAGGCCAAATGCTGAATTAATGATCTCAACACTTGGCCTCTCAGATTTCTTTGAAGTTGTCATCATTGGTAGTGAGTGCGAACATCCCAAACCATCGCCAGACCCTTACTTGAAGGCTCTTGAAGCGCTCAAGGTGTCGAAGGATCACTCATTTGTTTTTGAGGTCTGTACTCTGAACTGACATCGTTTATTAATTGGATGATCTCTGAGAAATATTCTTCTTAGTATCCTTATCTATTATCTCTACAATCACCAAGTGATCTATTGTTATTTTATGTATTATTTGGATAATTTATCAGTGCTCTGTGGTTATATCCTTTTTTCTGAACTATAGGACTCTCCCTCGGGTATCACGGCTGGTGTGGCTGCTGGGATGCCGGTCATTGGAATAGCAACCCGAAATCCAAAAGACCTGCTTATGAAAGCAAAACCTGCCTTTCTTATAAAAGATTATGAAGACCCTAAGCTATGGGCTGCTCTGGAGGAGCTGGATAAGAAGTGAAGCGTACTAAATGGTACATCTTGACTTTTGAATTGCAATCGCTTGGCCATATGTAATTTCGGGCCAATCTATAATTGATATACTCCGAACTTGGAATAAAACGTGATTGTAATACACAATCCTATTAAAATTTTACAAGTCGAGCGATAAAGACGTAAAAACATCTCCTGTGTAGTATACACACCCCAAAGAAGAGAAGATCAACATGGGATACAAGTGAAAGTAAACAACTTCAAATAGTCTCCAGTCTGCAGGATTTGATGTTGTGCTTGAATGTATAATACTTATTTGATCAATCGATATTCTCGATCATTACTTTTTATATACAAAATTATTTGTTTCTCTTGCATTTTAATTCTCTTTTGTAGCTCGATTACTCAACGTATAATACACCTCAGAGATTATTATCAAATTGACTGTAACAATATATAAATTGCATTTCGTTGTATTCATGTTTGCCAAAAATCAATGAATGAAACATGAAATGCATTGTAAAACATGATGTTATGATATAATACATATGCTCACATAATTTTATTTTTGCTATTTGAGCAATACTGCATTGATTAATGGTTACTTAATCTCAAACATGATTCAAAGTAACTAAAATAAATATAGAAGACTCTTGCTAGTGACTAGAAGGTCATATTCGAAACTCATGTCATCAATAATCTACCACAAAAATAAAATAAATGTAGACAATTAGTTATGTTGAATTGTTTGCAAATAGTTCCATATACATCACTATCCAAGTAGGTTATAATGTTTATGAATTTAATATAGTATATTTTTTAATTTCTAATTCAAAAATATTTTTGAAAGTGCAAAACAATTTGTTGTCAACTATTAACTTGATACATTTTGATTGAAATATTATTAATTTTAATATTAAAAAATAAACTTAACCCTCTTTTATGTAGTTAGCTTCTAAACTTGTTTAGGAAAGTTTTTAAACAAAGAACATCTATGATTAGTGTAAATGTAATAAAATATCAATCTTAATGCCCAAAACTAACCGTTCTGACAAAATAAATGTCTGAATGCAATAAAATTTGGTTAGCGCGCCATCTTCCTCATGACGTCATTCTCTCCCGCGGTTAAAAATAGCATAAAAGTACTCCATATTTATACAAATTACACATCACCCCCCACTCCATTAATCGAATCTCCAAATCAAAACTCTTTTGCACCAAACCCTAACTCTTTTTCACAAACAGATCATTCTTCACTCCAATTTTCACATATTTAATTATTCCAATTTCCCAATTGATTGTCCACTAATTTGTCCAAAATGGACTCGGACACAACTAATTTATACGAAACGGCGTCTCAGCCGGATACAGGACCCGACGCTTACACGTTTCTGGAATTCAACACTCAAGGCGACGACGACGATTTCGATTACCCGCAATTTCAAGAATTATCGCAACCGATTCGCGCCGGCAATGCGTCGGCGTGGCCCACTTCGACCGCCGTAGTTTCGCCTGATTCCGTTGCGGCGGGTGTGGAGGATAATGCTGTTAATTTGTCAGATGATGTGGTCGTTGCCCCCGCGCGTCCTAATAATGTGGGTGTGATCGGGGCGAAAAATGGGGACAGGGATGGGGGTGGGGTGGGTAGTGAAGTGGATGTGTTGGCGACGGGGATGAGCGGGTTGAATTTTGAAGAGACTGGTGGGGACGAGGAGGGGTTTGAGTATGGGAAGGGAGATTTTACGGAGCACGCCTGTAAGTATTGTGGTGTGACGAATCCTTCGTGTGTTGTGAGGTGTAATATGCCTTCTTGTAGGAAGTGGTTTTGTAATTCCCGAGGGAATACGTCTGGTTCTCATATTGTGAATCATTTGGTAAGCTCGAATTATGGGTTTGGTTGTTTTTATGTTTAGGTAAATGCTTTTATTGTGTAAAGTTTGATGCTTTGTGTTTAGTTTTACTGATTTGCGACTAGGAAGGCTTCTGTTGTTGTTGGTGGAGCTTGGTATTTTTAGCGATCTTGCCTCGTTATATATGTAGTAGATAGATAGTATTTACACTACCTACACTTCTTATCTATTTGTAGTAGATAGTGTTTACACTTCATTATCCGCCCCCAACAAGGCCGGAACCTATTTAAAGGCATTGGAGGATTGTTGATGTTGATGATGAAGCCTCATTATATATGTAGTTGATTATGTTCTTGTCATGCATACTTTGTCAGTTATATTGTCTCGGTGTCATGTCTAAAGATATAGTGGAGTTGACGGATGTTGGTTCTTGTCCTTCAAATAATTATGCATGCATGTGCTCAGTAGGCTCAAAGGTGTTGGACCATTACTTGGATCCTGTAGACAATACAGTAGTAGGAGCATTGTAAATTGGACCGTCATTTTCTTTATAATGTACAGATTTAGAAGTCCTGTGTATACTGTAGGATTTCCATATTGTAGTATGCACGTGCTTCTTATATTAAAGCTACTGGATTCCAAAGATTTGATGGTTGGGATCTATATCTGGTTAAAACGGCTCTTTTGAACCTGTATTCTACTGTGAATGAATATTAATAACATTATTAATAGATCTTATTTTAGATAGTTACATTAGGACACAATGTGCAAAACTATCTGATCGTCATTCAATTCCCTTTTGTTTGTGATTAATTTGTGGTGCAAGGATTGCGTCACTCATTACCCCGCACAACCTGAATAACTTATTATCTTTAGATTGAAACAAGTTTACATCAGTGTAGGATTAATTGCTTGTTGTTTTATGTCCTCTACTTTTCAGGTTCGAGCTAAGCATAAGGAGGTGTGTCTTCATAAAGATAGTCCTTTGGGCGAGACTATCTTGGAGTGTTATAATTGTGGTTGCAGAAATGTTTTTCTTCTTGGTTTCATATCTGCCAAGACAGAAAGTGTTGTAGTTTTGCTATGTCGAGAACCTTGTCTTAATGTTAATGCCTTGAAGGACATGAACTGGGATTTAAGCCAATGGTGCCCCCTTATTGACGACAGGTGTTTCTTGCAGTGGCTTGTTAAGGTTTGTCATATTATACTCTATTTAGTATCCTATTAATAAGTGGTTACCCTTCAACTTCACAAGCACTGCGTTTGTTATAGGTCCCTTCTGAACAAGAGCAATTGAGGGCACGCCAGATCAGCGCTCAACAAATAAACAAAGTAGAAGAACTATGGAAGACCAATCCTGATGCTACCTTGGAAGATCTGGAGAAGCCTGGAGTGGATGATGAACCACAATCTGTTGCTTTGAAATACGAAGATGCGTATCAGGTATGTAAGTCCTTTGATGTGAACTTTTAATACCTGATGACCTTTTAAGTAGTTTGTTTTAGTACTCACTGTGTTTTTTAACTTAGTCTTCATTTTTTGTTCGTCCCCATCCTTCATGTTTTCTCTTAACTATTTATTTGTTCTTATTCTTCTTTTTTGTGTATTTGTTCAGTACCAAAATGTTTTCGCACCACTTATCAAGCTTGAGGCGGACTATGATAAGGTATTTTATCGCTTGGTTAACACATCCTTGTTAATTGCTCCAATGACATATTTGTATATCTCGTAAATGTAACAACGCAAACCAGTAGACGAGCAATTTAACACCATTAGTCCAATACTCAATCGACTATGTGATAAATAATAAAACAGAATTTACGCCATTGACATTTGATTTATATTGGGGGAACGATATTAACGTCTTTCTGATGCTAATATAGATATCACCATGTTAAGATCACATTTACTTTACTTGCTAAGATCAAGATTGAACTTCCTTGTTGTTTCGTAGATGATGAAAGAGTCACAAAGCAAAGACAGCCTCACGGTTAGGTGGGACATTGGGTTGAACAAGAAGCGTGTTGCGTATTTTGTATTCCCAAAGGTACCATATAGCCTAATCTATTAAATGCATTAATGTTTCTCTTGGAGATCTTGATCTTTTGTTCACTAAAATATTTACACCTCAGTTTTTTTCAAGGTATATATCAATTATTATTTTGTAGGAAGATAATGAATTGCGACTTGTTCCTGGCGACGAACTGCGGCTGCGTTATTCAGGGGATGCAGCTCATCCAACTTGGCAATCAGTTGGTCATGTGGTATGTTTTTTGTTGATATCTGATTACTTCTGATTATGTTAGTTTTAGTATGCTTTACCATGTCATATGAAGACAAACATTTTGTCTAGCTCTTGGATGTAGTCGATTAATAATTTCTCATTGCCCTACCTGCGCTTCTTATCTTCTAAGCAGTAGATTCAATTCAGAAACAACCTCCCTATTATCACATGTGTGAGGCTGCTTGCATACTACCAGTTCCCCCCCCCCCCCAAGGCGGGAACTACTTTATGAGCACTATGCAAGTTGTAGTATAGTGGTTTGTCTGCATGTGGTTTCTATCTTTTCTGCCTTAAACCCCCATTGAAACATGTTCTCGGTCTATGTGTCAAGTGTAATTGGAAGTTAGTTTCTCATCTTTTCTGTTGACATTTATTGAATCACCTACTAAGAAAGAGGTCTCTCAGTGAAAATTACTCTAGAATATTCCAAAGAAGACTTCAACTAATTTTGCGTTAGATCTAATTGCTCCAGAGTTTGATTCCATTTAATTTCCAGTTCAATAATAAGAAACTGGTTGTTAGATTAAGTTGGATTGAGAATGAATGTTCAATTCCAATACATAATCTGGCACTGTTTATAATCTTTAAATCTCAAGATACTAACAGTTAAAAACTTTTTTCCCAGATAAAATTGACGGCACAAGAGGAGGTTGCTCTTGAGCTTCGGGCTAGTCAGGTACCTTGGTCGCATCATGTGTCTTCTGCTTTTGGTCATCTGGATACAATTGATATAGTCTGGTTTTGCTTGTTTCAGGGTGTTCCTGTTGATATTAGTCATGGTTTTAGTGTTGATTTTGTCTGGAAGAGCACAAGTTTTGATCGGATGCAAAATGCCATGAAATCTTTTGCAGTCGATGAAACAAGTGTCAGTGGGTAAGATCCTTGTGGTTGCGTACTATTGACATGTCTGTATATTGGGTGGCGACTGTTGACATAAAAGGACACGTTGATAGAGACAATTTAATAAATCATAATAGTTGAACATCTACATAATTAAATAGTTTTGCTTTCTATCCTATGTACTAATAGAGCAATCATATGAAAACAACTATTAAACATTTAATATACATTATCTGTTCTTTTCTTGTTAGACTTTGCTTTTGTTATGTGAAATTTACGTTTGTCTTTTCAGTTACATCTACCATCATTTGCTTGGGCATGAAGTGGAGATGCAAATGGTTCGGAACACCTTGCCTCGACGTTTTGGTGCTCCGGGCCTTCCTGAGCTCAATGCATCTCAGGTAGGTTCATTTGATTGAGCCATCGTAATTTGAATCCTTCCCATTACAGTGCTTTGCTAATCTTTAAACAAACTCATCATCTGCACATTATGTGGTAATAATGGAGTGACATATCTATGTTTACTTGAGGAGGCTTTGCACTGTCGTCATTAGTGGCAATTTGATGGGTTTAGTCAGACTTGGCCTTTAATCTCCAATGTCATTTTATACCTGTGGTAGAGCCGTAGAACTTATGACCTCTAACTAATGTTCTGGGAAAGCTCTCTCGTGGAGCTTGTATCTATACAATGGCCGTATAACCACCAGCATAAATATTTTAGTTATATGAACAGATGGGATGCTTAGATGGCTTGTAAGTGAATCCTGTGTAAGATCCATGTTCACTTGTAAGCTTCTGTGTAAAAAGAAGGGGGGGGGGGGGGAGTTTAGTCCAACATCTCTGATTCCTTAAGGTTAGTTCAGAATGCAAGAAAAGTTCGTAGTGGGAACTGGTTTCCGGCATGAAAAAATCCTTGCTACATAGATTGCATATGCTGTTGTATATGTTCGTCTTTATGCTAACTTTTTTGAGTTGCCATTGCTTTTACATCGTCAATGTTGCTTGCAGATGCCGTGGAAATATGATAATCTGATTATGTTAGTTCTAACAATGTGATGGCAATATGCTAAATTGGTTATAAGGCTGTCACATCATTTTATGGATTAAAGTTCACTATTCTGGTATCCTTGGTAATGGGAAGTCTGATCTATCATCCATTGCTTTCAGGTTTTCGCTGTCAAAAGTGTTCTTCAGAAGCCTATTAGTTTGATTCAGGGTCCCCCTGGTACAGGGAAAACTGTAACTTCAGCTGCAATTGTGTATCATATGGCTAAACAAGGGCAAGGGCAGGTACGTTTTGAAGATATTCGATTGCAGTCTTCTCATATTACTATTGCATAATTGCCTGTGATAAGTTTTTGTCACTCAGGTTTTGGTCTGTGCTCCAAGTAATGTTGCTGTTGATCAACTTGCCGAAAAGATAAGTGCTACCGGGTTAAAGGTAAGACCTTTCTTAAAAATCCTTTTTGAGTGACCACATGTGCTCTTTGAGTCTTGGAGCAGTTTACTTACAAAAAAAGGCTAAAACTATGATATAACATATTGAAGGAAACAGCTTTTGTTCTGCTACCACGAGTTTGATGCCTTCTTTTTCTTCTTAGGTTGTAAGACTTTGTGCAAAGTCTAGGGAAGCTGTTAGTTCGCCAGTTGAGCATTTGACTCTTCATTATCAGGTTTGTCTTTCTGTTATAGATTTTACTACTTGCTAGGCTTCTATATCTCATCCTTTTGTTGCTGAATTTACAGGTTCGCCATCTTGACACCTCTGAAAAAAGTGAACTTCACAAGTTACAGCAACTAAAAGATGAACAAGGTAGATTCTTTTGTCTATTGTTTTATTAAATAATGATGCCTATTTGGCTACAATCATGTCTTGTATTTGCCAATGATTGTATTTAATGATATTTTAAAGAAACTTGTTATGCAATTGGTTGCAGGTGAACTGTCTAGTAGTGACGAGAAGAAGTACAAATCTTTGAAGAGGGCAACAGAGAGGGAGATAACTCAGAGTGCTGATGTCATTTGCTGTACATGTGTTGGTGCTGGAGATCCTCGATTGGCTAATTTTAGATTCCGCCAAGTATAACTATAATTTTATCCTTAGAAAAATGCTTGTTCTCTGAACAATTATATCTCAACTGCTGTCTGTTATGTAGTGTTTATTTGTTTTTACCCATTATTTGTAGGTGCTGATTGATGAATCCACGCAATCGACTGAGCCTGAGTGTCTAATTCCATTGGTTATGGGAGCAAAACAGGTAAATGTTGAACAAGATCAATCTGTTAGATTTACTTAGTTCTTGTGATTAATGCAGTCCTTTTCAGATTATTCTTGTTGGCGACCACTGCCAACTTGGTCCTGTCATAATGTGCAAGAAAGCTGCCCGTGCTGGTCTTGCTCAATCTCTTTTCGAGCGTCTTGTTCTTCTTGGTGTTAAACCAATCAGACTTCAGGTTGTTGGCTGACCCTTTATGGCTGAACACTTGCAAGCTTGTTAGCATTTGCATACTTGTTGAATAGAAATTTATGTTTAAAGTCCCTATATTCCTTGTTACACTTTCTTCTAGCATTTCGTTATAATTCTGCACCAACACATTTTCCTGGTTAGCTCCTTCTGAGTTGCATGCACTAATATGTTCAAGTGGATTCTTCACATTAATTAAAACTACCTCCTGTTATGTATGGTCCTGCTTTCTACTTGTCCTGTATATGTTGAACCTTGTTCGTGAAATGATTGTCGGTGTAATGATATATCTGTTGTTATTGCTAGGTTCAATACCGTATGCATCCTGCTCTTTCCGAATTCCCATCAAATAGCTTCTATGAAGGTACACTTCAAAACGGGGTCACAATAAATGAAAGGCAATCGCCAGGAATTGACTTCCCTTGGCCAGTGCCAAACCGTCCCATGTTCTTCTATGTACAGGTAAACTTGATGTCTGATTGGTTTTTAAGTTCTGGGCGTATGAAATTATTATCACCAATTGATAACCGTATAACAAAGATGACTTAGATGAAGTGATATTTTGTAGATTTTACGTGTGAAACAAATTGCGTTCTTTATTTATTAACGATCTTTATCAGATGGGACAAGAGGAGATTAGTGCAAGTGGAACATCCTATTTGAATAGGACAGAGGCTGCAAACGTTGAAAAGATTGTAACAACATTCTTGAAGAGTGGTGTAATTCCCAGTCAGGTATGTTAATAATGGGTTCAGGTCCAATTCTTGGTTTTCTTACTTGATGTATTGATATATCTACATTTTTGGCTATTTTTAGATAGGAGTGATAACTCCATATGAGGGCCAGAGAGCCTACATTGTGAATTATATGGCGCGAAATGGTTCTTTGAGACAGCAACTTTACAAGGAAATAGAGGTCAGATGTGTTCCTTGTATGAATTTGTTCTACGTGCAGGCATTTTTCTGAAATGAATGGTCAATTGCTTTATCAGGTTGCTAGTGTAGATTCGTTCCAAGGAAGAGAAAAAGATTACATCATTTTGTCCTGTGTGAGGAGTAATGAGCATCAGGTGAGTTTCCATGTCTCCTAATCTCTCTTCTGTTTAGGCCATTTTAGATAACCTTATTCTGCCTTCATTGTGTTGTGGTTTTCTAATTCTCTTATTATATATTCAGGGAATTGGTTTCCTCAATGACCCTCGCAGACTCAATGTTGCCCTCACACGTGCTCGTTATGGTGTTGTCATTCTGGGGAATCCTAAAGTTTTAAGCAAACAGTTGTTGTGGAATGGCTTGTTGACACATTACAAGGTATCTGATTGATTAATTGGTTTTGATATTTGATTGCATTATGATCACTTTAGGTAATTGGATTTATATGCATGAAATTATGACACAAGCTGGATATTTCAATATGGTATTGGAGTTCAAGGGTCAAAAGATCCTGATTTGTTTCGGGCTTCCTTGACCGAGTGGAAAAGGGTGTGTGCATGCGGGGTGGCGGGGGGTGTTGCTGTATGATAACTGGGTTAAGTCCAGCTTTCTACAGTATGTTAATTTATTGGCAGTGTGAAGCTGGAGCTTTATAGATTTTATATAATGAAAATTATTTTTTCACCGTGTGTACCAAGGCATAGCTGTCCTTCTATATTTTGTCCTCAACTGACTTAGGCAATAATATGTTCGAAGTTGTCACCTGGTGTGCTGATTGCTGTCCAATTATTCTCTTCTGTCGCAGGAGCATGAGTGTTTGGTTGAAGGACCTCTGAACAATTTGAAGCAGAGCATGGTTCAATTTCAAAAGCCGAAAAAGGTACGGCGTTATTGAGTATGTTGTGCCTTACTGTTCATTACATCACATTAGTTGTTGATATATGTGCATTAGTATGTATTTGGTGTTTATTCAATGGTGGATGACTTTCCTGTTTTGACATTGTGGCACAGATGTATAATGACCGTAGACTGTTCTTTGGTGGTGGGCCTGGAATTATTCCTGGTGATACTTTCGGGCCATCAGCAGCAAATGCTGATAGAAGGAATAGTCGTTCACGGGGTAAGTTCTCTTGAAGTTCATATTAATAGACACAAATCGGAGAAGAGAACTTGGTAGTTGTCACTTCAGTCTGAACTCTGAAGATAATATCCATTAACTAGTTAATAACTTTAAAATTGTTGCCGCTGTAAATGGTATTCAGTGTGAGAGGTAGTTAATCATTCTTGATTTCAACAACCTTGGACTAACTTTACCTTGTTCTCTCCTCTATCTTGCATGTCGCACCAGGATCCTTCATGCCTCCTGGGCCTCCCAATGGTGCACATAAAGCTGGTTTGCATCCTGCTGGTTATCCAGTGTCTCGTGTTCCCATGCCTTATCATGGAGGCCCTACTCAACCCTATTCAATTCCTACTCGTGGTGCTGTTCATGGACCTGTGGGTGCTATCCCACATGTTCCACAACCTGGAAGTCGAGGATTTGGGGCTGGTCGGGGAAATGCTAGTTCTGCTATTGGCAGTCACCTACCTCCTCAGCAAAGTCCACAGCAGCCCATAGGAAGTCATGGATCAAACTTTAATTTTCCAGGTCTTGAGAGCCCCAATAGCCAGTCATCTGTTGGAGGACCTTTATCCCAACCTGGATATGTTTCTAATGTTAGTTTTGTTTTGTTTTATTTCGATGGATATATATTCTCCAGTTATAATGTGAGGCTGATTAATGATAATCTCCATGTTAGATGACCGCTCAAGGAACTAACCAAACATTTAGGGATGGATATTCTATGAGCGGCATGTCTCAGGTAAACTTTTTTTTTAAATTGCTTGTATTAATAGGAAAAGATACAAACCATCGCTATCAATGTTTGAAGATAGCCATACTAAAACCCCAATTGAGACAAATTCCCCAATTGGTTCTATTTCTATCAACTCCAGTCCATCCACTTACTACATGCCTAATGGACCGAAAACACCTATTAGGTGATTATTTTGTTCTGGTGTAGTTTCTGCTGCTTCTGTATGTATTGCTGATTATTCATGTTCATTTCCATTCAGGATTTCTTGGGCGATGATTTTAAAAGTCAGGGATCACATGTACCTTATAATGTTGCCGACTTTTCCACACAGGTAATAACTATCACATCTTTTCAATGCCGGGGGTCACATGTACCTCATAAAATTTTCCTTTCTTATTGTCTCAATGTATGTATGAATTTGATTTGTTTTGTAGGCTTCTCAAAGTGGATTTGGTGCAGATTATGCGACTCAAGGTGCACAAGGTGGATATCCTGGGAATTTCTTAAACCAGAGCTCCCAAACGGGGTACTCTCATTTTGGATCCGGGAATGATTTCATGTCTCAGGTTTGACACGTCTTGTTGTTTATTATTTTGATGCCTCGACAGAAAGTATCCTACTGTTTATTCTCCTTTTACTTGACTGCTTGATATGTATAAAAATAATCGCTCTGATGTCTTCGGTTATTTACCTTGTTTCTTTCATATTGCTTAAATTTTGTGTTTTCTGTAGCAGGACTATATGGCTCATGGGTCCCAAGGTCTGTTTACACAAGCAGGATTCAATGATCTCTCTCACGATGATGCAACTCAACCCCATTATGGTGTTGCTAATGCCAATGTACTTCCTTCTCAGGTTCTCTCGTCATTTGTTTCTGTTACAACAAAATCATTGTGTTGCAAAGTTGTTACTACAGGAAAACTTGTTATACTGTATCTGACTCACTTTTTTGTACTCATTTTAGCAGTTTGCTTTTTTAGTACTATTATTGGATAGTGCCCTGAGTCCTATTTTTCAATTTTCACATGGTTTTATGTTATTCTTCTTTCATCGCAGAATCTGCTCAATCCACTATATTCTCAGCCCTTCGGTCACTACAACAGTCAACCAATGAACTTGCAGCCTTCTCAGCAGCAACAACAGCAGCCTCAACAGGGGCAGGTTCCACAAAATCAGAAATTGCACTACAATGGTCAGGGACGAGTTGGTATGTGAAACGGTATATAGCCTTTGCACCTGGCAAATTGGTTTACGTTGTCATTATGTGGCGGAAATATATTCATACGTAAGCATTCTACAATAAGATGCATATGGAATTTTGACTGGTTGGTTGAAGACATCATTAAAAGATGGTTCATGAGACCATCAGATCGACACAATGCAAGGCTGAGTTTTCGGCGTGCATGGAAGGAGATATTTAGTGGTAAGAAAGACAACCCCAATCATGTTCTTGATGCAGGAGAAGCAAGTGGTAGCCTTGGTGAGAGCATTACATGACAGGGTTCAGTCTGAATGGTTGGGGTGTTCGTACCTCATACAAGAGGAGCATAAAAGCAGAGTCAGGAAAAGCGCAGCTTCCAGTGTAGTGTAGTTCGTTGACAGCACTGCAGGACCTAAGCCTTGAACCCTTCCAGCTTTCCCTCCCATGTAATCACTCTCCAAGTTATTAGTTTGGCACTGTGATTGGTAATTGTCATTGCCAAGTTAGACACGATAATGACGTTGGTGCACATATGGTGTATTTCTTTTGTTAATTATTCGTGGGGGTTTTTGTGGTGGTTCAAGTTGACGAGGAACTACTTCGATTTCATTTTGAGTTCCTCAATTAGTAAGATAAAATCTAGTATTTTTGAAAGGCTAGACCCCCTTTTGCTCCATGAACCATCAGATTGACTCTCGTTTTGATACATTCTATTGAAGGACTCACTCCTTTTACAAGCAACAAAAGTACTAATTTAACTTCATTTGGCACCAATGTTGCCGTTTAACACAACCTCAGCTACATTTCTTCCAAATAAACTGTAGCCACCAACAAATGTACTCCGTTGAATAATTCTAGTAGGTCGGCCACTTGAATCATTGAATGAAATTAAATTAATACTCAGCTGAATTTAATGTAGTATCAGACATTTGCCATGAAACTAAGTTGTGGCAAAGAAAAATGGAAATATCTTTGATATTTCTAGCTTGCCAATAAAATCATTCGAGTTAAAGAGATTCGACTAAGACAGCTTCCAAACGAGGAAGTGAACCCATCAAAAAACTATGCAAAAAATGTGTCCAAAAGGTTGCGCCTTCGCCCAATACATCCAGCCACATGGAATCTCAAAACGACAAAATCAATCATCGAGGAGTATGAATTCTCAATTACGTTTTATGTGACACTTTGTGTTATATATAGTATATTTTTCAATTGGTATGTATAACATTAACAAAATATTAATATTTTGTATTAATATTTACATATAATTAATCGAATATATTGGTATGAAAACGTTCTTGTTAGTGAGGTATTTGGTTGACAAGTCTATTATCGCTAATTATAAAAAATAAAGTAGTTTACACTTTCCATAAATAAAACCAAACTTCTCTATCATTTCTTTCTTTATAACCAACCTCCCACTTCTCTAGTATCTTCTCCACTCCTACATTTTCTTTCTCAACAAAAAAGTCCCTCAATGGATTCATCAACTACAACTAAATCTAATACATTAACAAGACTATGTTTCATAGAAGAAGACGATGGCTTAGCTTCACTTGCTGCAACTCAAACTACCTTTTCTACAGATAATTACAAACCTCTCATTTTAGGACCAAATCTTGCATCCATCCATGATGTTTCATCTTCGAAATTTGCAAATGGGAGATTTTTTCATGAAGAGCAACATGAACAGCCAACAACCCATTTCTTGGATTCATGTTTTCTTTGTAAGAAAACACTTGGTCACACAGACATCTTCATGTACAGGTTAGATTTATTTACATCCCCTAATAAGCAAAAAAAAGAAAAATTATTTGTTACACTGTTCCCTTGTGTTTTGAAGGTCTCATTTTTTTAACTGGTACACTTTTTTTTTTATTTGTTATTGATGTGAAGAATTGGTGTGGTTCGTACTAAAATCAATTAATCGATTATTAGTTATAGATTGATAAAAACCAAACTATGTAGACTTTCTTCGTGTATGTTTTGACATATTCAATATGTGTTATAATGGGTTGGGAAAAGATTTACATGCTCAATCTGTGTTAAAGTGTGTAGCGAAATTGGTGAAGTTTGCAGTTACAAAACTGCCCATGTGCATTAAAGATCGAATTTTTATATATTTCTATGCTAATTTGCAATAAAAATCAAGTCTTGGAAGTGTTCTTTGGGTTAATATGAGATATGGGGTTGTTCTGAATAAGTTCAAAGGTCAAAATATATAGATGGAAATACTAAAAAGCAGTAAAAATCAAGTCTTTCATGCATTTCTGTTGTAATGTTTAATGAATAATCGACATTGGACCATGTTGATGTTGATATGTATAAATCGATGATTGATATTCAATCATCAACTGTAGAATTACTATAGATACAACTAAATTAGGGGATTCATTAGGTAATTATATATTGTTAATGGTATCGTTTTTCGATAATTAAATTAATAATATAACTGATATAGAGATTCTTGATTTGTGATATACAGAGGGGACACTCCATTCTGTAGCGAGGAGTGCAGACAAGAACAAATTGAGAAGGATGAAGCCAAAGAGAAGAGTTGGAAATCCACCAAAGCTTTGAGAAAAAAGGAACAAACAACTTCAACAACTCCAAATCAAACCACCCAAACCTATAGTTTCAGTGCAAATACTGTTGCTGCTTGAAAAATAAATGAATAAGAAAAAGAATTACTACTGTCCGTCCCTTCTTGACACGAGGTTAAACTGTTAAGTACCTTGACACGAGGTAAACCGGACTATTCCTCTATTAAAAAAAAATTTACTTGGCAAAAAAAGTTGTTAAAAAGTATATTTGAAACCTTTTCTTTTCTTTTCTTTCTTCTAATTTTTGGTTGGTGAAGAAAAGGACCCAATTAACTAACTCCTTGAAGAATGGAGGTAGTTGATGAGGAAAGCAAAGTTGAATTTTAGGGACCATTGTGAAATTGACAGATGAAAAACTGTGGGTGGTTTTTGTGTGGTATGTAAATCTATGGTTTGGACTATAATTTTGTTACCCTTTTTCTTGTCTCATATTGGGTGGTTTCATGAATAGTTCAACTCATGAGTTACAATGTAAAAAAAAAACAAAGCATATGTTATACATGCTACAATGAGAAATCTATCATTTTCTTGTTTCTTTTAACTTCTTTATTATACTCCACTTTTTTAGTAATTTAGAGCAATACCATTCTCTCCTCGATAATGATGTTTTGGTCCTTTGTGCTGTTTGATGTCAAAGTTAATACAATCACTTTTGTAGTGAGGGACCACGATTACTTCACGTTGAATATGCATTAAATAGATTTCGAATTAAGAGAGTAGATTGTAAATCATGACCTTACAATGAAATTAATAATTAATAGTCGTTGTAGTTGTTGAGGAACTCCCTAACATGCGGGAAACTAAAGTGGGAAGAAAAGCAAATTGGATTAAAAATATCTACTTTACTTTAGATTAAAAATTAAAGAGGTAAAGAATAGTAATGAATTGAGTTTTGGTAAATACTGTAGTTTTTTGTGGTCCAAAAACTATAGGTGACAAAAATATGTGCCATGATCATGACATTGATCATGTAAAGTATGACTTTGGTATGATTATATGAAGATTTTTACCTGCCCTATTTAGACCGTTGTTATTAAGCATGTACACCACTCATTGTCAATACTCTAATAATGCATTTTGCTAGTTCATTGTTTGGTTTGGCCCATTCATTGAGATCGACTATATGAATGTGATGTCGCCAAACTCAATATGACCATTCAACCGTTCTGTTGAGTTAATAAACTTCATATCATTTGATCAAACGTTTTCTCGATCTATCTCTAAATCTACGCTCATTTGTCACTTATCAAAGTTTCAATATTAAGGAGTACTTGTAGTTACTTGTAGTTAGTGCAAATCCAGATATTCTATATCATTATTCAATATTAAGGAGTACCAATTATATTTAAGTATGACAACATCAATATTTAAGATGGAATTAAAACATCCACATTGTTGGTATCTCATAGAACAAAGGTGATGTAATGAACTACTTCCTCAATCTTAAATAATGTTTCGACGGACACTTATGTGTAACACAGGATGGGGGAAACATATAGATGGTCTAGACTCTCAAAAGCTGCCAAGTGTATTCTGTGAATGAGAACCGATGCACGATCAGGAGGTTATCCATCGATATGCTTATCAGGTGGATTAATTTGGCCCACGAACTAATTCTGTCGAATATCTTGTGTGCTTCGGTGTTTGGAATCTCCAACTGCACTGCATCTCTCATAATCTCGTATCAGTCTTCCATTCATGGCTCCACAACAATCTTCGGCCTTGAGCTGGTGGAGCTAACCCAGGGATATCTCTGATATCCTTGTTATTTGGATTTACAAGCTGAAAGTTGCAAGACAGGTCGTTATGTGTCAATTGAATGGGAGTTCAAGCAAATCAGGTTTTACAATTTTTAGGATGCATCTAGAACTAGTATCGTGACATGCATTGAGTAGGTAAATTGTTGCAAAACTGAAAATGTTACAGGTGATGACCAACAGATGTAGTAAATTGCATCAAGTTTAGCAAGCCACAGATCCACGAAACAGTCATACCTTCACGATAATAACAGCAATTACACCCACGACAATTAGAAAAAGCAAGGCCATGATACATTTATCAGTTGCAACCTGATAAATAAGTCAATTAAGTAAGACAATATAACAAAGAGTACAGGAAAATGAGAACAGATGGGTGTGAAATTTTCAGAAATTGACCTGCCTACCAATTTCCTTAACCAGCTTTGAAGCTCTTTTGATTGAGAAATTAATTGAATCCAGCTCATTTACAATTCTGCTCATTTGATCAGTCTGAGCAATGAATATGTAGGAGAGATAAGCAACTAAAATTAGAGAAATTGCAATGACTGAGTATAGAAGGACGCATGCCAGCACAGTAATCATCAAGCACGACTGCATTCAGTACTAAGTTGAGTTAAAATCACGCACCTGTGCCTTAAGAGCCGCTGCAGTTTCTGTTCCTACATCTATAGTGTCATGGACAACCTATCACGAGAGAAGAAACAAAAGCATCCCTGTTAATATTTGAAAAATTGTTAAGGAACTGCGAACTGTTAGATTTTCATTAGTCAGGGACTAATAAAAAAGGACAATAATATTAGAGGGAAGAGAACAATTCCTGAAATTTAATCAAAACATTATATTATGAGAATTTCATTTATCTGATTGACAAGATGACAAAAGGGAACACTACGCAACCAAGCTATACAAACTCTGAATTCACAAAGAGATGTCGAATTTAGAATTGAAAACATATAAGTCATGTGCAGAGTATAAATTACTTAGGCTTTGAGGAGTGAAGAACTGTCAGAGTGATGGTGCTTAAAAAAAACAAAGATCTCGTGTTCATCATCTTCAACACTCGATTAGTGTATCTTTTAGTAACATGTCCCAATGTCTCCATCTCAGCCTTCAATCATCCCATGAAGCAAACCTATCTTATGCCTTAGAATATTACGAGTTACTAGAGAAACCAAACACCTCAGTCTTTATCTCCAGCAGTGGAACATTCTCCTCAGTAGTTAGTCCCAGCAACTCTGTCTAAGCTCTCCTCCCATCCAAGCTTACATTACACGGTCCATAATGGAGTCACTATCTCTCTACAGTAAGAGAACTCTAGAAACCTTTAGTTCATAAAACGCGAGGTAACTTAATACGGGGTACTACCACATCAGTATTAACTGAAGTTCTATCTATGACTTAGTATGAAATAACTTTTGCCTACTTCAGGCTGGATTGAGGAGTTACTGTAAAACATTTAAAATTGTCAAATTGGTTCTTGTTTTTGTAATTAACACAAGGGTGAAGTATGAATTATGGAAGATAATGACCTTTTTTGATCTTTCGATAGCCTGGTCCGTATCGTCCATCATCTGATTTCCACGATCCATGAGTTGCTCATTGCTCATAGCTGCAATGTCATAGTTGACAAATAAAATCTACTGTCCTATCATGATGGCTTAAAGTAGAAAAAATGTAACTTCTATTTATGAGACCGTCAGACTGCATGGTTCATAAGTCGTAGTAATCGAGCATAACCTCGAATTACTATCATAAAATATGCTTCGCCATCTGTAAAAAAAATTGAACTTCGAATTTCTTTGGCTGACCTTTTCAATTTTGAAGTTGAAGAATTTTATTTATTCTATAAATTTGGTGAAAATAGATAGATGCAAAATAGTTTTAACGCTTCTTTACTATTGACGTGAATAATTTTGGTTCATATAGAAGTTATGAGTGTCAAAGACGGTCCCATCGCATGTACAGTTTCACCACCAGAAATATTGTGAATCTTTTAAGGATGGACCGATTGAGGTAGTAATTGAGCATAACCTCACTTGTTCCAATAAATTGACGTGATTACCATCTAATCATAAGAAAATGACTTCAAAAGTACAAGGATATAATTTTTAAGAACTGACTGTGAAGATGCACACCCACATCGGATATTGGTGTCCTCCCGGGTCAATATATAAGATCTTGGACTACTCCCTCTATTGCAAATTGGTTTTAGAGTGGAACCCCATAGAATCTTAACACTGACATCCTTTACATGTGCCAGCTTTTAACAACCTTGAATTAGCGAAGTCCTTCCTTTGTAGTAAGAAAAAAAATTTCTACAAAGAGAATTTGTCCTCAATTCGGAGGATAGCGAAGTTCTGATTTTATACCTGACGCTAACATCACATTTTCTTCAGCAAGTTCATCACCAGGGCCCTCAAAGAGATCTACCCGCTTGTTTTCGATATTGCTTGCATATCTAGACAAGCATTGAAGATAGGAGTAAGAAAACTTAAAGCAGGCAGGAAGATAAAGTCGCAAACAGCCATAAACTTATGTATTATAGGTAGAAAATGGAAATACTACTAAGCTAACCATTTGAATAATGTAAAATACTTAATGAACTTATTAGGACACAACATTATATGTAATCAATTCCCACAAGGTCAAATGTCATTTCATGATGTGCATATTTTATATTATCTTCCAATATCGGAAAACCTTCCGAATAGGACTGTAGCTTAGCCCATTAACTGAATTAATTATTAAGGTGCTTCAATTATTGTGGAAATATGTCTTTACGGTGATTTCTTTCTATTCTTGACAATCTCTCTACTCTTTCTAGTTAGTATATGAGTTTAAAAAAGTCCACCAAAATACTCTAACAAATGAGATAGCTAACAGGACTAACTTTTTTTTCAAAGAAACATAGGTGTTCAGCTCTTTGATCTGCAGAAAAAAAAATCATCATTAGAATCCAACATTGCCTTAGATTTAGCATTAAAAGTAAACGTATTTGATATAAAGGAAGGTCACCATTGATTGCTTCTTCTCATTCAACAATTTGGTGGTTTCAGGAGCATATTTATACTGTGAATCCTTAACTTCTCTATCAAATTCTTTGATGAGCCTGCCAAACATCACATGAATGTCAAATCAAGGATGTAGACGAGAGGACATGATTGATCAATGAAAAAACCATGCATATGAGAGTTTGTGATCACTGATCAATACTTCATAAGATGTTCATTCGACGGTCTTCATGCCCTCACTCATTCCGTTATCTAATTCAACATCAGTTGTACAACTAAATGTTCGAAGAATCATCGTATCAAATCCCAATACATAGGTATGGTTGATTACCAAAACAACAATCAAATATATCTTCAATCAATTACATTACTTGACTATTACAAGAAAACCCGAACATGTTATTTATTAATTGAAGACCAGATACGTCAATGGAATACCTCTTGCATTCGCGCATTTTCTCCGTAAGATCTTCAAGCTGCCTGTTCTGTCTATGTGAATCCTTAATCTTCTCCAACTTCTGAAATCCATTTCTGCATTGCCATAACTCAAAATCACCCATCGAACTTTAGCAAGAAATATCATCAAACACTTCATAAACATTTACAATCCGAATAGATACTACCTTCGTCCCAAAATATTGTCCAGCTCAATTCAACGATCAAAATAAACATACTCACTTAACACATATAACATTGATTTGAATCCAGATTAGCATAAAAATAGTGTAAAGTAGGATAAAAATACAATCTTTTGATATATATTTCTTCAAACATTACACAACATGAACAAACAAATAATTTTTAAGTTCAAATAAGAAAGTCAAACATCAAGTTCATGCATAACATATGAATTGTAAGACCAAAGTGCTTACGCTAATGCACGAAAAAGATCAGCTATTTGGCCCTCAATTTCAGACAGCTGTTCATCAAAAACAGACATCTTGGGTACCTCAAAAGTCAACAACTCTCCAAATTCAAAAAAAAAAAAAATGCTGAAACAATCAAGAATTGAGCAATGTGTATAAAAGTAAAAAAGTTTTCAATCAAGTATTAAAAATATGAGGTTTAATTTTGAAGATGAGGTATAAAATGGAAGTTGACAATTGATAATTTGGTCAACAATTGAAAGAATTGTGTGGATCTAGTCAACAATTAAGTTTATTGTTTCCATTTATTTGTTTGTTATATTATACATGACAAAAATTGTTTTTAATTGCTTAGTTGAGCTTAAAATACACTCCCATATTTTTTGGAATATCATCAATGAAAAATAGGGATTTTGTTGAGGTTTAGTTTGTTAATTTAATGAATTAGCAAAAAAATAAAAGTATTGAAGACATATTAATTGCTCTGTGCACTTACATCATATGGGAATATTTAATGATATATTTCCGTCCTTTAATTTGTTGGTCATGTTCTTTTTTTAGAATCTTATTTTATCAAATTCGGTAAAAAATTGAATAAAAATTATATCTCTTGAGATAAATTTTAATTTTCTTAAATTTTATGCAAAAGTAAATAATCCTTAAAAAAATGAATAGCATAATAGGAAAAAAAGAATGGTAAATTTACTACTAAAAAGGTCTTAATGTATGTTCTCTTTTTATATAAATTCAATGTATATTCTTAACTCATGTATTCGGCCATCGAATAAATAAACTGTCATAAATAAATAGCAATGGATCTATGTACAACTAGTCATATAAATTTTTGTTATTGCATTAAGCCTCATATTTGGGTTGTTCTTTAAACTGTAAATTTATAATTCAATATTATTTTCCAATGTGTGGAAATTGTCACTAAATGATAATTTTTTTAATATTTATTAGAATATCGAAAATATAGAACAAAGAAAGAAAAAAATCGAAGTTCTCGAAAAATATTAAAACCTTGCATGTGTTACTGCTTCGAAGTTAGCCATATATATTGGTTTAGCAATTAGCATGCATGCATAATGAACATACATTTTCTGGTATACAACATAAACTGGTATGAAAAATGAGTAGGGATGGTAATCAGCAAGGCTCCATTTAAATAAATTTCTTTCATTATTACTGTATGGGAGGAACATAGAGATGCAGTTCAACTTGTTTCCTCTTCACCGCTACAATTGTTCAACGTGTTCATCGATTTCAACCGGGCAAGACTGTGCTTGTAGGAGCTCTAACCGTGTGAAAGGCGGTGCAAACTGTAAAATGTAGTCTTGATCTGCATATATATGCAACTTATGGCGTGTTAGAGATTTGTCACAACCGGTAAACCAAACTAAACGAAGTAGATTCTTTGCATGCTATTTCAGATCTAATGACACCAGACTGCTTAGATTTCTCAATGTAGAACTCTTTCTTTTGTTCCTAGTTGTCTTTATAAAGAAAGAGGGAGAGTAGGAAAATTAGTGATTCTTACTCTCTTTGACCGTTCCATAAAGCCAGCATAAAACCTCATCAGCAAATGCTAGGCATACTCCACCCTGTCAAAGGGATAGAATTTTTTTTTTTTTTTGATAATTAGCGATGAATTGTGACTACAATGATATTACAAACATGAATACAGAAATTGCTAACTAATAGAAAGTTAGAGTATAATATGAGACAAGTATGTCTCCAACAAGGTTCGAACCCTTGACCTCTTACATGAAAGGTTGGGCCGGATGCCACTAGGCTATTGAGCCATCGGCATCAAAGGGATAGAATTGAAAACCAAATCAAGGTTAAATAACAGACTTCGCCAGCGTAAACTAACACAGTGCAAATAGGATAACCATTTTAGATAGAAAAGTAGAAGTCCAATCAAGATTGTCCTTCCAGTGAGAGGTATGCTATATGATGTTCCATATGTAAGGCATTCAACTGCATTTTCTACGTTAGTCTCACTGATTCTTGTAAGAAATGGTTGAAACTCAATGATATCAGTAGAGTTTCATAGTTCAGATGATGCCAATAATTTCACAGACCAATCAGGAAGAATCGTCAAGAGATTATAGTTGGTAAGACAAAGCAGTAATGCAAAAAAATATTTAAGTTTGAAGTGGAACATATTTGCCTAATAATGTCAAAATGATCAGACTGGACCTTCTGTCATGGATTTTTGGAAGATGATATTTGCACTTGCTATAAATGACAATCAGATTCGTGTTTCACCGGAACACAGTAAGTCATGATACCAGTAAATGAAGTCAATGAAGTGATAAACACTATTTAAGGAAATTTTAATTACCTGCCAATAACTTTTCATCTTGACTCGTTGAGTTATATCTTTTGTCCTCAACCTCTCTGTGCGGACAAGACGACCAGCATCATCCCTTTACTCAAAGATACAGATATTCACATGTAAGCAACATCACTTTTCGGAACTAACAACATTAGTAAATTCCATGCCTTGGCAGAGAAAATGGGGTTCACAATTCGAATAAGAGATAAGGACGCTACCTGAAGCCAATGACAATATAAGGTACACCAGCAAGGAATGACTGGATCTGCAAAAGATCAAGGAATTCAGTCCAGTAATGATCTATATTTATACCCAACTACATGAACATGCCTAAAAGCCTCTGAAGGCTCCAGGTTAAGCAAGACCATTTCCCAATTGATCAAAGATTGAAGGTCAGATAAATAAATAAAAACTGATTGAGTGAGAGAAGAAGAGAACGATCTGAACTTTGTACAAAAGTAATTAACGGAACTATTTACAGAAATGCATTTGCTGCTTGTATTATGTGGTCCCAAGTCATACCACAGATCATAATGGAAATAACGCTAGCAAAGTAGCAAGGAACGTGCACAATATTTTTTAGATCATGCAGTATTTGTTGAAACAATTTGTAGGAAGAAATCTACTACAACATTTACTCCATAAGACAGCCAGCTAAAAGATAATTGAGTCAGAAGATGCAGAGAAAAAAAAAAAGACAGTCAATTATGAGCACTACGAAACATTACAAGTTCACTGTCGATACAGTAGAGCAAATAATATGGCAAAAGATTGAACGGTCATAAGAGTTAAAGAACGAGGCATGTTATAGCAAACTCAGTGAGGTGTATGTACCCAAAATTTGAGCAACTTTTCCCTCTCAAATCTCTCTTCTGTATGATACTCCAGCTGCATTTAAGTTGGGCAAAGCAAAAGTGAGCCTTCGTTGATAAAAAAGAAGAAAAATAATAGAGAAGTAAAAGTAACAAAGGTGACAAAAGATTCAGGGGATGGACGACCTCACGGCTAGTCTTCAGTTCCACATAGAACCTCTTGCCATCATCAGTTGAATCACAACAATCCATCTCAGCACCCATTAAAATCCGATGAGCACCCAATTTAGTCTTCAGTACAGAACAGAATTCAACATTGGAATCAACATCATGAATTCCTTCCCCATCAAATCTAGTTGGATCTTCTGTGGCAAGAGTCTCAAAACAATATCCCCAATATGACCTGATTAAGGTGACAATATTAAATGGAGTCCGTAAGAAGCAGGCGACGCTAAACAAAGAAAAAGACAATATAACTAGCTTTTTGCATAAATTCGAGGCTTCTACTTCCCACATGGTAGTTCAATAAATTCGGCAAAGAGCATTGTCTCAAAAGAAGAAATCAGTATTAAGTCCAGAATTACCAGACTATTAACCACCACAGATTCTAAGAGAAAAAATGCATAATCCTCACATCTTCGATTGGAGAAGATAGAAGTACGAGAAATAATAAGAAAAGTTTCATCAAAACTTTAGGAGGTAATAATAATGGATATCTCATAGTTCTTAGCCAGACCTATATGATCATCTTTTAAAATTAGCAATGCAGATATGGTGTAAGTGTTTAATTGCATTTTTGTTTGGGAAGTGATATATACACTGCATACTTGATGAGCATAATAATATTGGATTCAGTTCACTCGCACCACCATATATGAGTGTAAGAAGCCACTTCCCTTCAATTTTGTACACTTTACTTATTACAATTTACAAATTTCCGTTTTTCATTAACAACAACTAATATGTACAAATATACGTCTCAACTGGAAGGGTTCCCTAATAAAGATTGAGATATGAATACATCATATACACCTCCTTTGCTGACCCCTTCTTAACTTGTTACACTTACGAAGTATAATTTCAAGACTCTCTACCTTCGACGTTCCATCTCGCTCTGAGGCCTTTCTGGTAATTTATGCACATCAAGATAAACAACCCCCTTCCTTCTATGGACCCCCATTTCCCAAGGCTCGTGCCTAATATATGCAGTAGCCAATATCTGCCAACAAAAAGAAACTTTCCTGTGAGAGAAATGCACCACTTTATCACAATGAACAGCAGCCCAAGAGCCAGAAAAGTTTTTAAAGTGTGTTTCAATACACTTTTCAATAACACATCACGTGCATGGACGATAAACAAAGCAAGTACAGTGCTCATAGAAGTAAGGTGATCTAATTACCTTATTAAGGTTGTTACGGTAAGTCTGCAAGAACAAAAGAAACAGCGAAACGGGGGGATTAGTTCCTGGAAACATTTATGAGGCAACAAAAGTTGATGCTCTAGGACTCTTACCACGAAGTGCATATTCTGGAGAGGAATATTTTTATTTCTAATGGATGCGAGGAGGTCCCCGAAACCTTTAGAGCCCAGATCTGGGGAGTAAACAAGAATTTGCAGTGGGGTTAATTCACGAGCGCGTACACAGCAATAAGATTAGCCACAACAAGAATATTGTAGAAAAACGAAATCTGATTAAAATAAAATGTGTCAACAAGAGCTACCTTTCTTCTCAACGAAGGTATCAAAACCTTCATTCAGGTCTGCCCCAATATCTTCAGTGATAAGACGTTTGAACAATCTCTAACATTTTAGATGAGGAAAGCATGAGACAAGAAGCAATAAGAAGCTTCTGCACTTTCAAATACACAAAAGCAACTGAAAAATAACAACTATTTGACTGAAGGCTCACCAAGCTTCGATCATCAAAGTGAACCTCTCCACCTTCTGCACGACTATAGCAAGCAAGCTCACATGGCTGTTCAAACCAAACATAGATATAGGAGATACTAGAGAATTCAGTGAATGCATGAACTGTGGAAATCATTGTATATCATGATTATATTAACAATGTAAACAACTAAAGAAAAAAGTAATCTCGTTTTCTTCAACGAACTTCAACACTTTTATGCATTAATCTCTCGAGACCGCATAGGAAACTGATATAATAAGAACAAATTCCTACCGCTTGAAATTGTATACACTTTCTGGCTAACGTCTCTTCACTCTTAGCAAACTTCATGTCAGCAACCAGACGTTCATCTCGAGGTACATTAAAGTTGCCCCGACCATATCCATAGCCTTGCCTCTGTGGATAAGGTCCTGGACGAGGAAGCAAGCCTGGCCCTCCTCTATCATTATTCCACCGACCTCGCCCCATTCCACCCCTTGCATTGTTATTAGTGGTACGTACTTGTGGCAAGACTACATATCCAAATGGCCGTATGAGTAAAGCAACGAATTAATGTTCCCTTGTACAAGCCACAAGGAAAGGGACGGGTGGGGATCCACACAATAGTAAGAATGAATATCACACGAAGTTGTTCCAAGTAGACCAAACAAGCTCTCAAAGCCTAGAAATCACCCAAGCGAAAACATGGGACAAATAGCAAAGTCCCCAAATTTGTTTAAGCTAGAAAAATTATTAACTTTCAGTGAGCAAACACCAGAACTGCTGTTCTGCTCATATTAATCATAGCTCAAACTAATCATACCATACCAATTACAGAAAAAGATTTGAACTTCATATAAACCCAAAATCTTTAATTAACAAATTCACTAACCATTCCAGAATTGCTATTCAGCACATATTACTCATACATCAAATCAATCATACTATCCAAATTTCCGCAAAAGGTTTGAACTTTACATAAACCCACAATCTTCGATTATCTTAAACCCTTACTCACACGATATATTCAAGCCTCCCCTCCAAAAAAGTAGCCGTCATTACAATTCAATCTGATTAACATATATACTCCAAAATAAGTAAATAATCAAACTGAGACAAATCCAACAAATTACAGTAGTAATTACCAGGAACGGGATAGGGACTAATGAGAGGAGTATTAACATAATCTTCATTGTCTGAACCAAACAGATCCTTGTCTACCTCCTCCTCTACCTCTTCCTCGTCGGACTCATTCCCAAACAATTCACTATAAGCATTACTATTATTCCTATAACTTAAATTCGAATCATTATGATTACTATTATTATTATTATAATATTCCTCATCATAATTATTGTTACTAACACTTATATTATTATTATCGTCGTTATTGTGAGACTGCACTTCAGCATTAGTATCATCATCGGTGGCGGACTGGGAGTTGGAGGAGGAGGAGGCGGCGGAAGAAGAGGCGGCGGATGAGGAGGCTGCGGAGGAGGAGTTGGAGGAGGAGGTGGCGGACGAGGAGGATTGGTGGCTCTGTTCTTGTGGGTCGGGGTTGGTTTGATCTTCTTCTTCTTCTTCCTCTTCTTCTCCGAATAAATCAATTGCTTGCTGCTTCGCAAAGTTCATCTCTTGATTTGAGTGTAGGAATAAAAGATGCTTTGATGTGTTGTTGCTTGGTCTTATGTTATTACAGTGTTACGAGTAGGGCTGTTGTTGGTCCGGAGAGCCGAGATCCATCCGGTACCCGGACCGAAATTCCCGATCCGTTTATCCATCCGGTAAGATAACGGTTCGTGAACATGTAAAAAAAATTAATCAGTACCCGATAAGTTACTCGATAAAATATCCAATAGAGTATCCGATAACAAATCATATGTTAATTTTTAGTTAATATATTATTGATTTTAATTTTTTTTAAAGGTTTTTCTATTAAATTTATTATTTTATCGGATATACCCGGAACCGGTATCAATCCGATAAGTTATCGGATGGATACCGGTCCAAAAAATGTACCCGATATGATTATCGGTCCAGACCGGATATAACCGGTAACTTATCGGCCGGTTCTCGGGAGAGTGGATACCCGGACCGGACTGGACCGGTAACAGCACTAGTTACGAGTAGGGCTGGTCCGCGGACAGGCTACTAGCCTACTAGAAAACTCGAATATCCTTTTAACAGATTATCTGAGTTGGATCGGATTAGGTGGTATTACATGTTATCCAAAAAAATTGGCCAATTACCCTAATTGATGAAATAATATAGAAATCAAATTTGAGTAGCGGGTATTGATCGGGTAACCCGATACATTCTCGAAACTATAACAAAAAGTGCGGCTTGATGATAGCTCCACTCATTGACCGACTACACTGAAAAAGTTTGACAGTTCGCTAAAGTGCAATTGGAATATTTGATATTTAATGGATTTTAATATTAAGGGTTTTTCTAAAATGTGCCCTTAGGACAGAGGTTAAGAAATTAATAAGGGAACATAGTTGTTAATTAATTGTATTTGAAATTTGAATGTTACCTTATATGCTTATGAATGTTACGTTAAATGCTTAAAAATGTTAAATTATATTATCATATTAAGTGCTTAACATGTGCCCCTATGACACATTTTAGAAAGACCCTAATACTAATTATCACGAATACAAATTATAAATTAAAATTGAGAATGATCTCGGATTGGACAATTTGGGGTTGGACTGGATTATGATCCAATTAGATCATATTAGGTACTTCAGACCTCAGTGCTCATGCCCCACTGGCCACGGCAACTGGCCTTGTAAGTAGCCAAGTAGGTAGGGATGTTACTAATGGGTAAGCCCGTCTAAAGACGGGCTAAATTATCTAATTGGACATTGAGGCCTAGGATTCAAGATTTAAGTGTTTAGAATTATCTATGAAATATGATATTATTTTGCCAGGTTTTTTGTTGTTGTAAATTTTTCATTCGAATTAATAAAACATATATTTTGTACATGTCTCACGAATTACTTATTTAATTAATACTTATATTAATTCATTTGTATTATATTTATTGCACTTTAAATACTACATTAAATAGGCACTTATAAGGTAGAATTCACTAGAATTTGCATTTGAAGTGTCAAAATACTGCTTCCTTTTTCTAAATGTCGTTTGTAGTTCAAGGGTTTTAATCTTACCTGCTGAACGGGGATAGAAGGTGATAATTAAATTCGACAATTTGACACGGATTGCAAAGGTTTCTAATTCGTCATCTAGAAGTGGACTATGAAGGCTCTATTTAGGGTTTAGAAATCAACATAATTTGTAATATCACATGTAAATTTTGATTTGAATCATAAATCATCCTAATAATAGTTCAATACATTTAAAATATGACGCATTAATAAAGTGCATCGAACAACTCAGTTTCGAAGTAATTCATTCATATAATCTTTACTTAAAACGAAAAAATTTATACAATTAGATATTACACAATTGAACTCGCAATCAATTGAACACTAAGTTTACATTGAAATTAGAACAGAATGATAGCTCCTGCATCAGTTCTAACAAAGCACAAATGCCATCGTAACTCTAGTTGAAGATGATGGCATTAGACCGTTCTTTGGACAAAATTAATCCCATATGGATCTCTACCCCATTCTTCAAAGTCAACCAACAGATTTCCAGTTGATTTTAGCCACGATCGAGCCATCGAGGAACATGGTAATATCACGATATAATTGGTGACATGATCTCATACATTAGTTTCTTAACATGGTATAAATATCACGATGTGAGACCAAAACGATAATTAACTCATTAAGTTGATCTATATATGTATTCTACTACATAGTCGAATACAGAGGTAATTGTCGAATATAGAGGTAATTATCGAAATGGTCCCAGTAAGTGAGTTACGGTTGCACTTTGTCTCTGTAAGTGGCATCAATGCACAAATGGTCTATGTAAATGTGTAGCGGATGCTGAAATGGTCTTTTATTAATGGTTTCGTTAATTGTTAATGGTTATAAGATATAACTTACTTTGGGAAACTTTTACAATTTTGATTAATTTTCTGGAGACAAATAATAATGTTTTGAACCTTATGTCATTTTACTACCTTCCTCTCCTCTCCAGTATTGTAACTACTTCCATTTTATACTTTAAAATAGGGAAATTGATTTTATGTTTTTACCCCAAAAAGATTTTTAAATTAGTAATTTCAATCCCACAATGGACTTAAATTTTCTTTTTATGACAATGTCCGACGGAGGTGTTAATTTAGGGACCATTTCCACACTCGCTAGCTACACTTACAAAACCATTTGTGCATCAGTGCCACTTACTATGACCAAGGTGTAACAATGACTCACTTAATAGGACCATTTCGACAATTACCTTGTCAAATACACATAAAAAATGGTAAAATACATTAAGTTAATAGAAAATGAAATAATTAGAAAAGGTAGACATCTTCATGAAACGAAAAGAGTATACTGTTAAGAATCGATGAGTGAGAAAGAAATATCTCATGGTTTGAATTCAAGTACGTTGAAATATATTCCTCTAATCCAAAAAAAGTGTCGTTTGACTTTTGAAATTAAACTTTGATCATCAATTACTAATTATTACTTTCTAAAGAATATAAACTTTATATAGTTGGATTCGTCTTTTCACGTATTTTCATAATATAAATTTTTAATTTTTAAAAAGAATATAAATAAAGAATAATTGAAGGTCAAACATTTATCTCGATATGTGGGAAAAACATTTTTTTTTATTGAAGGAAGTAATAAGTAGTATGTACTAGGTTAATAAATAATCTATATCCAAAATGAACGTTGTTTTTTATAAATTAGCGATGAGATGATTATCGAATCCAAAACCTTTTTATCACTAGCAATAACCTTTTCCACTAGGCTATCCGATTAACTCAACCAAAATGAACGTTTTAATAAACAAATTTAAGAGTGATAATGAGTGATCATGTCACTAAGTTGCAAAAGCAGAAAAATGAAGAGTCCAACATATATGCTTATATCCACTATGTGTAATTGTGTACTTGTCCAATGCCGACCGAGAGATGTGTATATATGCAGATAATAATAATGCATCAAATAATACTCACTATTACGCAACTTGCTTGTGGTCCTTGGATCTTGATTCTACCAAAATCTTGTTGAAAACGCTAATTAATCAACAACAAGTTATTACAGTATTTGCCATGCCGGAGATATTTAAAAATGTTGGATTAGGTCAAGAATGATTTGCCATTGCCGGAGATATTTTAACATCTACGATTTGTATATATGTAGCGATGCAATCATATTTTAGGAATATTCTTAAATTAGAACATGAAATGGACGAGTTTTTAATATCATATATGTTGATTAATGATAGAGAGTACATACAAATTTATTTACAGTCAACAATTTTGTTTAATTCCTTAAAAAATTGTTCTAAAATTTTTTTCTCGATAAGTTGCTGAAATCTTCTTCAGTAACAATTGATCCTGACAACCGTTGACAAAAAATTATCTCTAATTATTTTAAGTGTATGTATCATATACTCCCTCCGTCCCTAAAAGATTGTCACATTTTGACTTTTGTTAGTCAAACATTACAAAATTTGATCATGAATTCCCATTAAACGATAAGAAATAATATAGTCTTATGGGATCTTGTTAGATTCGTCTCAATATATATTTTTGAAATATTAAGTTTTTATAATTTTTTCGCATGTAGAATAATAGATATTTATGTTTTGAATCTTGTTTTGTTGACCACTAAAAGTCAAAATGTGACAATCTTTTAGGGACGGAAGGAGTACTACTTATGTGTTTTCAATTTTAGAAAAAGTATCCATTTTCATGCTCTAATTTTTAAGTGTATATTTCATACTCCATCTGTCCAAAAATAATTGACGTTTATGGTTGATATGAACTTGACGTTGAAGGACAATGTTAGCCCTGATTTTTAGTATCAAGTGACTAATTTGCCCCTCACGTGACCTCACTAATGGCCAACCTAACAACAGAGTTGACGAAGTGGCCTAACAGGACACTTTATTAAACATGTGTGATCAAATGGAACATTTTAAAACATGTATGATCAAACCAGGGGCGGACCTACATTATAGGTAGGGTATTCACATGAATACCCTACTAAAAGTGAGAGGTGTCATAGTGGTAATATGCATGACTTAGTTCACTAAATGTCAGTGGTTCGAATCCTGTTGCTGTGGTTCTTTTTTTCCATTCTTAAATCCTTGGCTCATATATTGTTCAAGGCAATAGAAGGTCATTCCCCCCCCCCCCCCCCCCGGCCCCTACCCACATCCTATTGTAATGTAAATATGTAATACTCCTTTGCTCATATAATGTTCACTACAAATCTACAATAGATGATCATCCCCCCACCCTTATAATCTTTCGCTAGCCCATTGAAACGAGTTCCGGATGTAATATTATATACCATGATTCCAACAATAGAATTCTCAAACAAAGCTCCCAAACCAACGTACATGTTATAAATAATTATCATATTAATTATTTTGATGTATTATTATAGAGTTATAGTCCTCCAATTTAAATTACATGTCGTTTTTATTTTTGCGTGTCCAACTTTGACCATCAAGTTCTAATTATTATGTAATTTAAAAAATATAAAATAAATATCGATAAATTTATATATAAGAGTATTTTCAATAAAGTAACTTTTACAATTTTTTATAATGTAACTAATTAGTTATCGATAATCAAAGTTAAACAGGGTGAAAACAAAAAATCTTGCGTCTTAATTATTTTATTTTTTTGATAGATAGAGCAAACATGTTATAATGGTAGGGTAAGTGTTCCTCCATATATAATATAATTATTTATTTAATTATCTTAATTGATGGTTAGTTGTTAGTTATATATAGAGATATAAAATTCTTTAGCATTATTGATGATCGAAATATTGTCAACTGGTTTCAAGTAATGAAAGAGAGAAAAATAGAAAGTTAAATTAGTTTCAGTTTTTATTTGATTTTATTAATGTATTATTCATACCCTTCGAAAAATTATTGAACAATTTTATATATTATCTTTAATTATAAGTTTTATATCTGATTGATGAAATGAATATCCCTTTTCAAAATCCTGGGTCCGCCCCTGGATCAAACGTGAATGGTTTGAAACATGTATGATCGAATAGGTCATTAGTCCTTTTAAGAATCAACAATGTGTACACGCATGCTAATTTCACCATATTTTCGAGCTACGCATTATATAGATTAATAAATTTATGCTAAAATTACCATAAATTAATGTTGTTCGAAACTAAGAAGGAAAATGGAATTAAGCAACAACCATAAATTAATTGTTTCAAATGTGGAATGATGTAGTTATTGTAGGATGATGCAGTTAATGCTTCATAACAGTCGTATGAATAAATGAGGTATGCATATTGTATCTTTTGCATTTCTTCTTTTAGGTAATCTCTATTTTTTTGCCTTTCCCTTTTAAATTGATCTTCTAGCCACAACTATTATTCGCTTGTCCCCTTCATAATAAATTCACAATTATCAAAATACAAAAATTCAGAACTATTAAATAGTATAAGCTATCTATTGAGCTTTAATAGTTCTGAATTTTTGTGTTTTGATAATTGCAAATTTATTATGAAGGGGACAAGAGAATAATAGTTGTGGATAGAAGATCGATTTAGAAGGGAAATGCAAGAACATAGAGATTACCTAAAAGAAAAAATGCAAAAGGTACAAGATTCCCTATTTACACTTTTATTATGCAAGCTTAGATTATCAAGTACACATTTCATCATTTTGAATCATTATCTTAATTCTAATCATTTGAAATCATCCAAAAAGCATATTCTTTAATTTATATATAGAGATTAGTCTTGGCATGTGGACGATCTCATTCATCAGTATTGTAGATTCTCAAGCTTGTTCTTGTTATTTGAGGTTCTTGAATATAACATTTGGTTGGTTTTGCTTTTTTTTCATCTAGGCCCCTGAACTAATTAATAAATTTCAAATCAGCCCTTGTCACCTTTTTTTCCCAAATATGTCCTTGGACCCAAAAAATGGCACCTGAACTTCTTTTTTAAAATTTCTCTGATATTACATTTTAGATAGAGGGCAAATTAGTCTAATCACATCTAAAACTAACTCAACCTTAAATATTTAACCAAACCCATTAAAAACATCATCTTCAACCTTTAACCCTACCCCCACCCCCACACCCACCCCACCTTTCTTCTTCTTCCTTCACTTCTTTACCGATTTCCTCACAATTGTTCTTCTTCTTCTTCTTCTTCTTCTTCTCTATTACTCTTCATTTCAAAGTTATTATTAATAATTATATTTATTTTTTAAAAGTTTCAAAATATTTTTAATCTAAAAAATCGAATCCGAATATCGAATACAACTAGAATATATAATTTAAATACCAACATGAATTCGAGCTTTAAATACGAAAATGTCAAAATATTTTTTTTTGTCTGGCACCTGAACTTTTTCTTCAATTTTGGCGCTTAAATGTTTTTTTTCCGGAATGGCACCTGAACTTTTCTCGAATATTTCCCTCCAAAAACTCATATTTTCAATATGACTAACTTGCCCTTGGATTAAGGATTTTAAAAAGTCAAAAATCTGAAAAAGTCAGTAAAAGTGTGAAAAATGAAAGTTCAGGTGCCATTTTTGGGGTCCAAGGACCTATTTGGGAAAAAAAGGTCACAAGGGCTGATTTGGGAACTTTTATTTAGTTCAGGGGCCTAGATGAAAAAAGCCTTGTTTGATTGGTTTGAGATGGAAGAAAAGTATGAAGCATTGAAAGATCTAAAAATTGACATATGATTTTATTGGATACTCTATCGAATATTTTATCGGATAATTTATCGAATAATGATTCTTTTTTTAGATGTTTTCTAATCGTTATCTTACAGGGTGAATAAACGAATAGGGAACTGGTATATTTCGGTTTTCCAGGACCAATATCATCCGTACTTACAACGATACAACTTATAAATTAAAAATGATACTTTGACTTTATTGTGGCCCAATTAGATGATAAGTTTAAACGAACCAAATATCATACATGATTAACTTTTCTATAAATAATACGCTCATTTAAGGCGTCCCTGCTTGGCTAGTCATCGTCCAACAAAGGAGGTGAATTCGGGATGTGCCTCTAGCGGCTTGGTACTCCACCTCAAGAGTGCCCAGAGAGACTAGGTAACTTTCCTGCTAATACGTGGAGAAGGGACGTGAGGATGTTTAATGAACGTACAATCTAAAAAATGAATAACATTGAAATACAAATCTGATCTGTTATTCTTTACTAATATTGGTGACATGTCTATTTGTTAAGGTTTTTATATATTTATGTTTAGTATTGCAATTCAAAAATTATGGAACTTTTATATATACATCTAAATAGTGTTTTTTTTAAGTGAAACCATTATTTTGTGTTGGCAAAATAATACTTACTTCATCCCTAAATTATTGGTACATTTTAATTTTATATGGTCAAACTTTAAAAATTTTGATCAATAATTCTCATTAACCAATAAGAAATAATATAGCCATATGATATATTGTTAAATTAATCTCAAAATATATTTTTGAACTATCAACTTTTTATAATTTTTTCATATGTAAAATAGTAGATATTTATGTTTGAAATTGTGTTTTGTTGATCGTAAAAAATCAAAATATAACAATCATTTAGGACGGAGGGAGTATGTGTATTACAACTCAAAAAAAATTATCCCATCATTTTGTCGGCAAAGTGCACAATTTTGTTAGATGACGGTCACTCCACTTTAATTTGAAATTCAAGTATTCTAAAATGGTAAATAAATAAGGATGCCCTTTTTTGGTCGGTCGATTCTCTAAATTCATAACGTTAGTATTTTAGTGTTACCCTATTATTGGTTACTACTACAAACAAGCCGACCACCTACATAGCTCCCACATTGTCAACGTCTAACTACAAATAATTAGTATCGAATTGTCAACGGATTAATAATTTGATTATATTTGATCTTGTTATCGTTAAGATGCACATTCTATATCGAAAGTCGATGTATTGCTGGATTAATATATAAGATGTTGGACTACTCCCTCTATGACCAATTGGTTTTAGAGTGGAACCCATAGTAACATGGTATCAGAGTCAGAACGAGTTAATGAGGCACGTGTAACCTCGCCGCTGTTGTTTCGGCAAGTAATTCCGGTGAGAAAAATTTCGCCGATGATTGGGTTACACGTGAGGGGGAGTGTTAAGATGCACATCCCACATCGAAAGTCGATGTACTCCCGGATCAACAGGGACTAATCCAGGGGTGGTTCCTGTGTGCCAAGGACCACCCTAAATATTTGAATAAGTCTAAAATATTAGACATTTATTAACAAGTTCTACGGCCTGTCTCAATGGTTGGATATTCAAATGCCTCATTGTGTGCCTGGGTTCGAGTCCTGTGGCTAATCAAATGCCTCATTGTGTGCCTGGGTTCGAGTCCTGTGGCTTTTACCATTATTATTTAGATATTAGTTGTCTCATTTAATTACTCCTATATATGGTTGACTTTTTCTTATTAACTTTTTTGCTATTTTATTTTAAAAAGGATTAAACATTTAAATTTTGCTTATATTTTATAATTTTATTGTTTAGAGGATTGTGCATTTATTTTTTTCTTTCCATTAACCTCTATGTGATTTAACTTTTTTTTATTTTTTCCATTAACATTTAAATTATTTTATTTTCTAATTGTTGAATGACCTAAATAATTTTCAATTGTGTCATTTTAGTGACTTAATATTATTTTTTTATAGTGACTTTTATACGATTAATAATTTAATATTTATATATTTTTCTTCACAAGGTTAGAGATCATTGAATTGTTGAAGTCAACAATTATTGATTCTAGAAGATGCATATACCTCTCTTCTCTTTTAAATTATAATTATATATTTTCATAATGTCTAGTTTTATACACTTCAAAGTATAGATCCTTCGATCATTGTTTTTTCGCCCTCTTCAAAATTTAGCTATATAAGATTGGGGACTACCATGAAAAAATTTCGTGGATCCGCCCCTGCGGGTTAATATATAAGATCTTGGGCTACTCCCTCTATGACCAATTAGTTTTAGAGTGGAACCCCATAGACTCTTAACAGATCTGAACTTTAAATTATAATGTATTGAGTTTAATTGTCGAAATATCAACTTTTTATAACTTTTACACGGATAAAATTAGAGATATTTTCGTTTTAAGTCGTGTTTTTTTAACCGTGAAAAGTTAAAACAATAACTTATAAAAAAATAAAAGGAGTATGAAACATGAGTATGATCCGTTGAGCCACATCCCGACATGCTATTTACCTCCAATGCATCGGTTAAGCTCAATCCTCTCTTAACCTCTTCACTTAGTTCATGTGGAAAAAAGTTGGATGATAGTTTATTTTTTCAAATGAATATGATATTCTTTTCACACGTTGTTGGATTGATAAGTGGCAAAAATACATGGTACTAAACGTGAAATTTATTGCGAGGTTCGATGTCTTCAAGTCTTGATAGTCGTTTTCAGTAGCCAACCCTTTAGCTATAAAATAATTCCTCATACGTGTCCTTTAATGCAAGCTTAGATTTTCAAGTACACATTCATTATTTTTAATCATTATCTTAATTCTAATCACTTTAAATTACCCAAAAAGCATATTCTATAAATATAGAGATTAGTCTTGGCATGTGGACGATCTCATTCATCGGTTTTGGTGCACTCTCAAGCTTGTTCTTGTTATTTGAGCAATTTATTTGAAGTTCTTGAATATTAGAAATACCATTTGGTTGGGTTTTGCTTTGTTTGATTGGTTGAGATGGAAGAAAAGTATGAGGCATTGAAATATCTTGGTTCTGGAAATTTCGGAGTAGCTAGATTGGTTAGAGACAAGAAGACTAAGGAACTTTTTGCAGTCAAATACATAGAAAGAGGGAACAAGGTAAATTTCTTTCATTTATCAACATGTCGTAATGTTTTTGAAGAGTTTCGCCTAACCTGGTATGTATTATAGTACGCAACCTTATTACAGTTGATAGCATAGAGGTTGTTTTCGAATTGATTTAGCTCACTCGGGTAGACGTGTAATATGCATTTCAAAGTTTAATCTTCTTTCATTTTATGCAATAAGGGAGTTGCATATATAGTGTAATACATAGAGATAATTGCACGAATGGTCCCGGAGCTTGTTAAAATAGTTGTGAAAATGATTTGTTTGTAAGATCGAAGGCTAATAATATGGACATTATTGAGACCCTCTCAACAATATCATTAGAACTGGGGATTTCTTAGCATTTTAGCAATGTATAATCTATAATGTATTGGTTTCAGTTTATTTATTTCAAACCATTTTGCTGATGCTTGAAATGATTACAGATTGATGAAAATGTGCAGAGAGAAATCATAAACCATAGATCGTTGAGGCACCCGAATATCATCAGATTTAAGGAGGTAAGACATTGGTTTCGTGTTCAGTCATACAAAAAGCCTATCTGGATATAGTAAATTCAGTATATTTGTTTGTATAAGCTCAAGTACCCATGAGTTGATCTATCACATGTGGCTGCAGGTGCTCTTGACGCCTACACAACTAGCCATTGTTATGGAATATGCTTCTGGTGGAGAGCTTTTCGCCAAGATTTGCAGTGCTGGTAGATTCAGCGAAGATGAGGTTGGAAGAAGAACCTGTTCTTGATTCGGTTTTACTTTTAATGACATTTTAGGAGATTGTAGTCAACGATTTTATTCCTTTGATTGCAGGCTCGCTTTTTCTTCCAGCAGCTAATTTCTGGAGTCAGTTATTGCCATTCCATGGTAAAGTCTAGCGTGATCTAAACAAAAATACTATGCGCCTATTGAATGAATAATTACCTTGCAAATTGTCTGCACTTGATTGTAGGAAATATGTCACAGGGATCTTAAACTGGAGAACACTCTATTGGATGGAAGTCCAAGTCCTCGTGTTAAAATATGCGACTTTGGTTATTCTAAGGTTACCTCTCCACCATTACGTGTTTATATAATCTAACGATTCTTACATGTATACAGTCTTGGATTGAATATCAATTTTAACTTTATTCCTGATGATTGTTCAATCTGGCATTTGCAGTCCGGTTTGTTGCACTCGCAACCCAAGTCGACTGTAGGAACCCCAGCATATATTGCACCTGAGGTCCTCTCTAGAAAGGAATACGATGGGAAGGTAAACATACTTTAGAAAAAATTTCGTGGAACTACAGGTTACTGTTAAAGTGTGATCTTAAAACTTACGGTTAAAAGTTCATATATTCCTCTGCACATTTGCAAGCTTATATCTATTGAGCACTGATATTATTGTCGAACCATACAGTCTTATATGAACACTGTCAAGACAGGTCGAAGCAAATTCAGGGTTGGGGGGAGTTGAATAGGCCTTTGAGCATGCAAGTTTTGCTAGTTGATTCGAGTATCTGATATCGTTTCTGCATTTACACTTTACAGATTGCCGATGTGTGGTCTTGCGGAGTGACATTATATGTAATGTTGGTAGGAGCATACCCTTTTGAGGATCCTGAAGATCCCAAAAATTTTCGCAAAACTATTGGGGTGAGTTTTTTAGTTGTATATATCAAGTACAAATTATTTGCTTAAGTTTCATGTTATGTGACCTGCAACTACAACTTTTCTGTTTTTTTACAGAGAATTATGAGTGTCCAATACTCGATATCAGATTATGTGAGGATTTCTGCAGATTGTAAGCATCTCCTTTCTCGCATATTCGTAGCGAATCCCTCAAAGGTGACTTCCTTTTTTCCTTTCTTAATACCAATTAGCCCTTTGGACAGTCTATGAATTTATAGAGTATAAATTAGAAGATCTCAGTAAGTAAAACAGTGATCATATCTATGTAGAGGATAACTATCCCGGAGATCAAAAAACACCCGTGGTTCCTGAAAAATTATCCGAAAGATCTGATAGAGGGCGAGAAGAACAACTATGAGAATGACCGCGAATTACCACCTCAAAATGTGGAGGAAATAATGAAGATCATAGAAGAGGCAAAGGTCCCTAGCGAAGTATCACCTAACGCAGTTGGAGGACTCGATGCTAGTGGTTCGGTAGACGTTGACGACATTGAAGGGGACCTGGAATCGGAAATAGACAACAGTGGCGAATTTGTTAATCACTATTGAACTATTTGTCATGTAATATCTGTGGCATTTCTAAGTGTTAAACATTTTTATTATTGCCTAACTTCCAGCATTTTGCTCCTGTTTCAGAATTGTATATTGTACAGTGTGCAAGATTATACATTTGGTTTACATACAAATTCAACTTAAAGACACTTACGTTTGAAGAATACAAGGTTGCCAATGAATAAAACTATGAGATGTAGCTCTAAACTAGTTAACATTATCCAAGATTGCAGAAACTATATCAGGTTGAGTTGTGAATCATTTCTTCTTTGCATACAATCCAGTTGATTAGTAAAATAGGTTCTTTTTTCTTGGTAGATGATAATGCATGTTTCTATTTATCCGATCCTCTGTTATGCTTTGTACGATGACTATGTTATACTCCGCTAATATCATGACATGTTTTATATTTGTATTTATTTTTTAAAATTAATTTGTAAAACAAAAAATACGCTTGTAATTATATTAACGAAGTGTAATTCTTAAAACAAGCCATACATACAAAGTTTAACACGTTATATATCCGGACTTGGCCAATTCTCTTTAGATGTGCTCGTGTTGTAATATACTATTTTGCTCGGTAATAGCTTGAGCTCAATGCATCATTTAACATTATATTTATTAAGGATAATTTGTACTTTATATTCCATTAACATCATGAGTTCTTAACGGGCGATCACAATCAACATTCGTTTGTTATGTAGTTCGGTTGAATCAATCATTATTCGTTAGGTAAACTCAGTTTCATTTGAATTTTCTCTATGTCTTTATATTTTTCGTTGCATTTCGAATCAATTTTAAAGTCAATTACTCGATAAATTCCTTTCCACATCAATTGCGAGTAAATTGGGCCGTTAACCGCCCTAATGGGGAATATAAATAGTTAAACTAGGCCCTAAGCCCAGCCCATTAAGAAGAGTCTTCCTTACTCGGTTCTCTGTTCAACCGCTGCCTCTTCATACAAAGGTACTCATGTTTCCCATCCTCCACTTAATCGAATAGCTTAGTGAAAAAGATTAATAATAAAAAGACTGATTTCAATTTGAAGGAAAATCTGCAGAAGAATTTGTAAAAGTATGTTCTACTTGAGTGAGATAGAGCATTCACTAAGGTTGAAACCAGAGCTGCTCAGTCGTCCTCTTGATGAAGCACTTAAAGGCGAACTTGAGCTCCTTTTCTTGGACAAGGTGACTTTAATTTTCCGATTTTGCACTAAAATATATTTGTATATATTAGGTGATAAATATAACAAATACGACTATTTTCAACCTACATTACCATCAATTTTGATCCAAATAATAGTTACATTTTTCAATTAAATCCGCAAAGTTTCTTGTTTTGGGGAATATATCGGGACGAGGGTAGTATTCATTTTTCCTGATTGTGGCTTAACTTGGGTTGTTGTATCCTGTATGGTGCCTTTTAAGGTTATTGCAAAACTGGGGCTCTGCGTTTCTATTTATGATATTCGTCAAATTAGTGATGGATTTATCGCCGCTGGAGATGGTGCTTCTTCTTATACGGTAAAAAGAATTCATGTTTGTGTCCATTGTATGAGTACCGTTATCTTGATGCTGAATATTAAAAGTGAGGTGTCCGTCAACTTATCCCTGTGGTAACAGATAGGCTGTTTCCGAGTTGGCCTAAGATGAACGACATAGACTATCTAGTACGAGTAGTTCACAACAGTATAGAAGTGTAGATAGTGTATATGGGTGGTGTTTGGAACTTATAACATATAAGTAAGCCTTCAACGAGAAGAGTCAACCTAAAGTTTTTGCTATATAAACTACAAAAAGGCTTCGTTAAACAATGTAATGGAATTGTATGTTGCTGCAAAGCTACTGTTGTCCGGTTGACTAAATCAAATATGAGTTTGCAGTATGATGGCTCTTCACAACTATGCGGAGTGCCAAATTTGTCCCATACTGTTTAATGGCTCAAATTTCATTTCTTGTTCATATTGGTGCTACATCTTGTTTGAGTTATTAGTTCATAATTTATTGATTATAGACTTCCATCACTTCTACAGGTGAAGTTCAGGATGATAATGTTTCGCCCTTTTGTGGGAGAAGTTATATGTGGAAGACTTAAAGATTCAACTGCAGATGGTTTACGCCGTAGGGTTACCTGATAAATTTCTTTTTTGATTGGTGTTTTTTCCTATCGTTTAATCGTCTACCGATGCACAATTGTGTTAATTGATTAGTTCATCCCACTTCACATGATTTCTCTATAAACGGCTGTTCACGTGGAAATTTGTAGAGGTTAACAGGCCTAATTTTTTTAAAAAATTAAGCCAAGAATTATTATTTTAATTTAAATATGGGCAATCTTCCTGCTCTAGAAAGATAGGATGTGAAGCTTTTTCTACATACCTCGGCTATAGGCCTGCATAAAAAAGTTGATCCTAAACACCAGTTTTTGTGTTCAGTTGCACAAATTATATTATACCTCGCTCAGTATTTTTAGATATTTTTAATTGTTGTATGTTTCTTCTAGTGTCTCTTGGATTTTTTGATGACATCTATATTCCGGTTGCATTGTTTCCCCAACCGTCACATTCTGAGCCTGATCCTGAAAATAAGTAAGCTTTCTCCTATTTGATGCTAAATTTCTCATGAACTTCTAGATGTTAAAACTCTATAAAATCAATATATTAGAATATGATGATAATCTAATGTGGTTGTCACAGGAAACAGGTGAGATGGATTTGGGAGTGCCAGGGAGAGACTTTGCCTATAGATGCGGTCGATGAGGTTATACTATGATCTTATTAGCAACTTAGCAGTATCTTTGTACTAAATTATAGATGTCTCACCTAATCTTCATGATTAAACAGATCAGATTTCGAGTCCACAGTATAGACTATCCACCAATACCTATCGATGAAACCAATGATGGTAAACCATTTGCTCCAATGGTAATAAAGGTATTAATAACTACTCCTAATTAAGAACATTTGCATCGACTCTTGCTCTGCTCTGCACATTGTTCCTTTATTTATGATATGCTTTGGAGCTGTGTATCATGCTTTTGTGTTTGTATACTTGTATTGCTTGTTGTGATTGTCTCGCTCAAAAAACAAAAGAAAAGTAGTAACCATATCCTTCTTTGGTTAGATAGGTGTGGAACTTCCATTCTTAGCTCTCTATTGATCCTATAGCTAGACATGTTCTTCTACAATAATAAGTAAATGTGGCCGACGTTCTGTCAATAGTTTAATCAGCTGAACTAATGCAGTATGTTTATTCTTGTCCTTTTAAATCGCGGCGGAGGAGGCTAAAGTCCGATATGACATTTACTTGCAGGGATATCTCGATGCAGATGGGTTGGGCCCTGTTGCGTGGTGGTTAGGAGCTAGCGGGGTTGATTGAGCATTTTGACATCATTGCTTCTGGCGATATACTCGTGCAGAAGTTCTAACTAAAATCAAGAAAACCATGTCACAGCACATTGTAAACATCTACACTAATAGCTTCCACCATGAGTACATTTATGTTACCTGAATAACTTACGAATTTTGCTATGTGGAATTAACGCTTAGATCTGTATCTAGTTTGGTATATTTTATGACTCTCCTGCATACTTTTTCGAAGTAATTAAATCTTGGTTCGGTTTATAACTCGTTTACTTGAGCTTGAAGTGAAAAAATATACTATTAAATTTCATTCTGGTATATATGTAAAACAGACAATAGAAGAGAATAAGAGAAATAAAACCAAATGAAGTTTCACTCACAAAAAAGAAAAATAACAAAGGGAATAAAAAAGAATGTGTACAGTAGTACATTATTTAAGGGCATTTGTTCAGTTGCCATAAAATACTACTTAGAAAATCAAGCCGACAAGTGATCAAGTTTAACTAATTATGCCAAAGTTTATGCAAAAGACTTAAATATATTTCACACTACAATATATAATACTACTACATAATTATTCAAATAAAACACATCTATGCATTCTGGTAAATCCATCTTCAGCTTCTATTCTTGCATTTTTCCATGGCCCTTGGTGCTGAACAATTAAAAAAAAAAAATACACAACGTTATTATTTATCAAATTAGATGCCATTCTACATAGTATAAGTAACGGTATTCCCTCGATCCGAAAATAGTTACATTGAACATAATTATGCACGTGTATAAATATTTGAAGTAAATAACTAAAGTAACATAAAAGTGTGTATCACAAAATATAACTATATTAGAGATAATATGATATAAGTATTTTCAGTAAGGATTGAATTCGAGAATAAAATAAAACAGAACTAACCAAGTCCAGCTGCATCGGTGCCTTTCATAATGCGGAGACGCTTGCATGATTCAACAAACATCCTGAAGTAGAACACATAAAACCACAATTAGTATAATTGGTTAATAATAACATTTGATTCAATGTATTTTTAATTGCACTAACATTATATTTTACTATTATTATTATTATTATTATTATTATTATTATTATTATTATTATTATTATTATTATTATTATTATTACCGATCTATATTTCTTACACGTTTGAATAAAGTTACACTAAAGACCAAGAAATGGCATACAAGTATTGTATTCGAAGGTCGGAAGTTTCGAAGGACATTATTGTACAATATTATAATTAGAATCTGACAATTACAAATTAATTATTGGGCAATAATAAATTAAATAATTAAGCTTACCCCCATGGTACGTCACCCACAAGCATCCAATCACCATCTTTGTCCTCATAAGTAGGAACAAACTCAGAACTGTTTAATAGATCCATCAACTTGTTCTCATTCATGAAATCTATCATCCCTGTAGCTTCATACTTCCCTGAATTACAAATAAATGTGGACTACATCGTTATTATGACGATTTTACACTATATAATTTATTTCCTCGTTTCTAAATTAGCAATCGATATATAATAAGGTTGTAAACTTTATTAATAAGTTATATATACTCCTTTCAATTCAAAATATAAGTCGTTTTTCGTATGCGTGCCCAATTTTGATCATCAATTACTTATTATTCTTTAATTCAAAAAATATAAAATTAATATCGATAAATTTATATTTAAGAGTATTTTCATAAGAGAAAATTTTTATAATTTTTTATAGTATAAGTAATTAGTTATTGCTAATCTAAGTTAGACACGGAAAAAACGAAAAAGACATAATTTGAATTGAAGGGAGTAGTATATAAGAAAATTACTGTAATTATTACCAGTTGTGAACGAGCTGAACATTTTGCCTAGTCCATCGGAAAGTTGTTGGTAACTTTTGAACATCTTGAGATCCACCTTGCGAAGGTAAGGTGCTCCATCTATGCTCACTTTGACAAGGCGGGCGCCGCCACCGCCACTGCCGCGCTCCTCCATGGTGGTGTTACTCTTTTGTTTAGTTGTGAAAACGTTCTTCCTGAAGTTCCTCACGGGTGGCCAACCCACCACCTGTGCCCTGCAATTCCATAATTTTATTCTTAATTCAAAATCTTAGAAAAAATGCATGTGTCCCTACTAATTTTTCTTTCACATTAATAACATATAATTCCCTCGAGATTATCTATCTATACATCAGTTACTTTCTCAAAAAACTAAAATTCGTTAAAATATTTAACTACTGAAAAAGCGTGTGATGATAATGTATTCTTGAACAATTAAATAAAACTTATGTGAGATTATATTATCTTTATCTCAATTTAACTACAGGGATTTAGTAACAATATAAACTTGGCTTGTAGGAGCCTCATGATGACTATCTCAAGCAAAGCAAGTGTCGTGGTCCAAAGTATACATGACTCGAACTTATTTTGATTTGTATGAACGAATTATTTAATTTTAAGTCAAGAATAATTATATGAAAAAACCTTGTAATGAAATAGGAGTGGGGGATTATTATTGTATATATGAAATAATATTATCCTAATAATAATAACATGAATGCTTACTTGGCTGGAGGCTTGATTTGATCAATATCACTAGAAGGATCATTACACTCATCCTTAGTAATATCGTTCATCATGTGACTAGTAGTGTCGATTGTTGAATTCTCCATCATCAACTTATTAGTTGAAAGACTAAGCTTGAGATCTACCGTTTCTTCAAAGCCTCTCTTCCCGTTAGCATTCGGGGCGGAAACCACCACCACCTCCGCCTCTTTTCCGCCTCCACCGGGCAGCCCCAAGCGCAACTCAGTCTCTTCAAGATCCAACTTAGGAGCCATATCATTGTTTTTGCTCACAATCTCCATGCTCATCACATAAACCAATACTTTATTTCTTGAAATGATTGCTTTTGTTTTTAGATAGTTAGAACAAATAATTTTGTGTTTTGGGAATTGAAATGTGGAAGTATACAATAATAATAATATTAATATAAGAATTAATAACAAGTTGTGAAGAAAGTTGGGAAAGAAGGGAGGTATATGTTTAGCCTAAAGAGGCTATTAATATAGAAATGCATGGGTCATTTCATGGGTGTGGATTTGTTTGTTTCTTTATTTTTTCAACTTGAGGAAAAATAGTTTGGTATTGGGAACATGAGTGGACACGTGGTGAACTGTGATTTGATAAATATCCAATTTGGCTGGGGGGGATTAATGAGGTTGTATTGGTTGCCTTCTTCTCCATGATTGTCATTAATGGAGTAATTGCGTAGGGGGAAATATAGATTTCTCCATTTTGAATTTAAAAATATGTTTAGCATAAAATTACAATTTAATCATCCTAAAGCGACAACTATGTTAAAATAAATAATTTTAGCTAAAATTACAACAACAAAATAAATAGAGTACAAGTCCTAATCTGAGTAAAAGAATGAAATGTTAGTAACTACTTATAATTTATTACATATATACGAGCAAATTGTTAAAATGATCAAAGAAAGTGGGTCGATGTTATCATTTGATCTCGAAAGTTCAAATGTTATAAACTGGTTCTCAAAATTAGACAAAAGTTGTAACATAGTCCAAAAACCTAACGGAACTATTAAAATTTAATAGAGCTTTTGTTGGAATCCAATTGCACAATTATTATTAGGTTTAATATATTCGTCAATTTTTTTTATTAAGTCGCAACTCTTATCCAATTTCAAAAACAAATTTATAACTTTTAAATTTTTAAGGACCAAATAAAACATTAATCGACTTTGTGAAATTACCACATGACAATTTCCTCTATTATATACATGTGTGAATTTATAACGTAATATTAAGAGTAAAGAGTAACTCGGTGTCTCCGAAGTTTCACTTTATAGAGTTGCGGAGTCGATTGCTTTTCTTTTCATCAACTATTGACTTTATCTCCTTTTCCCATTAAAAAATAAAATAAGATAATTGACTTTTTCTATTAAAAAAAAGTACTATATCCTTGCATCCTTAATGACTTACGACTTACCGTCTAAATTGTGGATTATCACATTTATCACAATAATCCACAATAATCTATTCTTAACTAAATTAATTGATTAGTTATCGATCAAATTAGCAAACGTTGAAGTCTCATCCTATATATAATCAAGTTAAAGTTATAATGTAATTTACAAAGCAAACTAAAATTAATATTATCATCTTAAACGTTTTTCCGCCGATTATTACAAAAATATGAACATATTAAGCTCAAAATTCAATCATCAAACTTCCAAACGAGACTATTTTTACACAGCAAAAGAATTATATTTTTTTTATCAAGGTATGTTGTTTACAATCATTCATCCGCCTTGCATATTGAAGTTGTTAGTTAATGGTTGAGCACCCAAGCTTTTAGTTTAGTGATATCACATTTGAGCCGAATTTCAAAATGTCTCATGTTTTATTTTTGCCAAATCATTTTAAATATTTAATTTATAATTTCTATTGCTTGAAGGAAAAAAATGATTTAGCAACTACAAAACGCACATACTGAGACCACCCATGATAAGTGTTGCTCCATTTACCCGATTAATCGACTATTAGGAAAATTTACGACTCATGTGATGATAATTGATAAGTAAGATAGTTAAGATAATACCTATAATTTTGGTAATAAAACGAACAGACCTACAATTTTGTTGGTATTAGTCGGATTCGTTATATTTCCTTCTCATACTTTTAAGAGAGCAAATCACAAATTATATTTAGTTTAATTAGGCACTAATTAGTTTATTTATTATAAAATAATAATAATCTTTGACAAAATAAAATATTTTCTATACATATGAATCATTTAAAAATAAAAATAAAAAAGATATTTAAATTGAGGGAGACGAATAACTTAATGTTATTAATAAATAATAAGTAATGAACTTATCTTTCCAACAGAAAAAATAATGGGAGTATTTTTATAATTAGTGTGACGACTATTCATACTTGCCTCGGGACACCTCAATTATTGGTTAAGAGCTTGGATGATAAGTATCGCATTTTTTATATGGTGTGAGTTCTTGCGTGCCTTGTAATAAAAGGGCAGAATCTCGTGCTGGAGTATTAAACAAGTAACCCAATTCTTCTGACCCTCTGAGATCCATTCGACGAGTCACCTACTCATAATGACCTAGGACAAGATGCGGTGGGGCCTTAATATAAATGTATCATCTTTTTTTTCTAGAGAGAGAACCAATACAATTTTAATTGTAGCCCTCCAAATTATTAATGAGTCAAAATTAATTAATAACATAAATATTTTATTTACATGAAGTATTTATTATTTAATGAAAATATCTAATTACGTTTAATTAAGATATAATATGGAAAACATGACAAAAAAATATATTTTCTTTCTTTTTCACAAACGATTGAAACTAATTAGAATTGTATCGAAATTATAAAATAACAACCGATTTAAAATAGTAATATATTTGGCTAGTTAAAAACGAAAACTAAATAAATATAAAAGAATATTAATGAATTACTCGAAAGACACCTAAAATAATGGAGTGAAGAATAAAATGGGATTATTGAAGAGGTATAAAAGCATGTGGGGAGATTGAATTGGAGAGGACAAATAAAAGGATTGGAGGCTGAATTCGTAAAATTAAAGAGGGCATGTGACCTTGTTTCCCTATTTTTCTCAATTCGAACCTTTAAGAGTCAAACCCTATTCCATGTGCGCCGCTGCTGTTCATCCCACCATACCACAACTTAATAATATCGATTTTTTTTTAAACAGGAATAAAAAGATATTTATAATAATATATACAAAACCACTTTTTCTTCATTCTCTATTTTTATGTCTTGTGATTTTTAGAAAATGCATTGAATATATACATACTTAGCCAATCAATTATTAGCATCTTCAAAAGAGTAGTTGTGGTGTAACGGAACAAGTATGATCCTATTCAAAATCATTCAACTTAATTGCATAACAAGTACTATGTTAAAGTGTGATACATCATCTTTAATTAAAGGCTTTTAGTCTAATGATACCGAATCTCAATTTTTTCTTAAAGGTTTATGTCTTTATAATATTTTAACATCCATTTTGTTAGATTTTCAAGTGTTTTGAAGATTTCTAGCATTCACTCTGTGAAATTTCCATGCTTCAATATAACTTTGGGATCAGAGTTACATACATTATCGATATCATATTTAGGAAGCGAAAATTTATCTGAGCAGCAGAGAAAACTATGTTATATATTACATGAAAAATTCAAATTTAAGTTGAACATCAAATCCCAAATTTGTTTTAAAGAAGTTGAATATCTACTAATCGAGGAATTAGCCCTAGTAGGAGTAATAGCAGTCTAAAGAAGATAAACAAGACATGAAACTAGAGGCAACTCTGTAATATATATATTTCAACAATGTATCGTCGTTACACGAATACGAACCGACAATGTCGTGGTATCTCCACCTCAATCATATTACCACTAGGCTATGCTCGGAGGCATATCAAACCCCAAAACTAGTTACAATTAGGAGTAGCTCACTTGATTAGGCCATGGAAAACCTAACTGAGAATCTTGCCATAACCCATAGACAGAGGGGCATGGTTACATGGAATTCAGAAGTCATTTATTAAAGGGGACCCCATGGACATAGATGTGAGTGTGTGACAACGAACTATGAACTAAAAAGAAGCAACCATAGTTGTACGAAGGCCTATCCTGATTGCTTTGAAATGTTTCTCAAGATTGAGACCCAAAACCAATGAGTTATGATGGTAAACACCAAATAGACAAGGAGACAACAACCTCAATAGCTTGGGTCCCGTTTGGTACTCAAAGGCCCGTCTATGTACTATTAAGTCAATGTACATCCTAATCCACGTGTGGTAGGCCAATAACCATTTATTGTCATTGTCGTGTCACATATTCATATAGGCTTGATATTGAACTCGTAAAAGTCGAATCGAAACTAACTCGAAATTGAATCAGTCATGATTTGGTTCGAAAGTTGGACCAGTTAGTACATGTTTGTTGGATATAATGATTTGAATGTAAAATTTGTTAGTCTCTATTTAATAATACGTCCCACATTACTCACTTTGAAATGAATTATTTACTTTATATAAAAGGTGTTTTAAAGTTTGAATAATGTGTGTTACTACTACTATTATGTCAAAGTTGTCACTCTTGTTGGCACAAAGTATGACCGGGACTAGCTACTATCAAAATTTGTTAGTCTCTATGAAACCGTTTTGATTTTGGAAAATTTAGTTCCGGTATGACTAAACTCGAATGGTACCGGCTCGCCATTCGTCAACAACATTGGTCACACATATTGGTTTTGAATTTTTTTTATTGAGACGCAGGGTTTTGTTTTGTCTCACTATATACAACATGTTATGTTCAGGGCCGACCCTTACCCCAGGCAGGAAGCGCAACCGCAATAGGCCCTCGTTTTGGAGGGCCACAAAATTTTCAAATTTATATATATATATATATATATATATATATATTATTGTATTGATTGAAAAACTAGAAATTAATAATAATATCAATAGAAATTAATTAATAATAATGGTGGCCAATTAAATGAAATTTGAGTGAAAAAATGTAATCTCAATTAATAATATAGTGTCAAGTGAACTTGATAGTCGATAATGAAGATATTATACCAAATGACCTCTAAGAAAAATTTATCTTACAATAGTGAATCTTTACCACATTTTGATATTCAAGACCATATAATTTGGGATTTCGCATAAAACAATGCTCGAATATATTGTTTTGTGTAACTTTGTAATTTTTATGTTTAATTATAATGAATAAAACCGAGTTCTCGAAAATATAAATTTTATTATATATCGAAGGGTCCATTTTCAGTTTTTCGCATTAATCCCGAATATCTATGGACTAGCTCTGGACCCTGGTTATATATGTTCTAGCCTTAACAATTTTTTCTTCTAAACATGTTGCATTACCTAAATTATGGTATTCCACCGAGTGTGTTGCATCGTCTCCCATTATATCAACCGTTCAGTGATTCGATATGCAAAACGTTTTCATCGAGTCCACTCGAACACCTTGTGGGTCCAATTCTCTTGCATACATTAGGAACATTGTACCGACGAATTCGAAACACATACAAATCAATCCCAATAATAATGGTCATGGCTCATGAGTCATGTCATATGTAGAACCGATAGGGCCATGCATGGTTTGATAAGTATAATAATAATGGTGGCTAAGTCCTACCAAGTTAAAACATATGAGGTGTGAATGTTCAACTTTAGAATTCAAACAATTTGATTGAAATAGTGAGTGGGGAAATGGGGATAAATACATTATTTGGAGCATCAAGAGGGCTCCAGCATCCATGCTACCTTGTGTACGGAAGCAAAGACAATACAACTTTGTTTCATAAAGGATGCCCATCCAAATTATGAAATTATTCACATACAAGACCCACTCTCTTTATTTTGGTATGGTCTTTCACTCTTGCATGTTTTTATTTTTACAATGTTTTCTTCTTTCTTTAAAGTTATGCTTGTTTCACTCATCAAATGTAAATGTTTTTTTTTTTTGTAAACTATTGATGGGAATTACAATGAATATAGTGATTGAAGAATATTATAAATAATGAATACAGAAATGGCAGAGAACATCGAATAATCTAATAGTGAGGAGGTCTGGCTCAATTCTCATAGTAAGGGGTGGTGGGTGGGTTATTTAAAAAAAAGAAAAAATGACTAGATAAAATAACCGTTACAATATGCACTTCAAATATAGTGATTATATGAAAGAGAGGTTTAACCCCAAGACCTCCGAGTAGAAGCTCAGGTCAGATACCACTACGCTTTCCAAGGGTTCTAACCTAGACGTACCGGACCTGAACTTCTTTCCGAGAGTCTCAGGTTTGATTCTCACATAAGAGTATATTTAATCATACTTCCTCCGATTTTGGGGCTTTACAGTTTTTCAGCACCCACTTTGTAGGATTTTCAAGTGTTTTCAAGACAATCTCGCTGATATGAGTCACATTTAGAAAACGAAATTCAGACATTGCATTGATTGGAGTGACGTCCAAAAAATAATTCATTCGAGCAGCAGTTAGAGAAGACTAAACATCGGTAAATGTAAATGAAATAGAGGAAAATTCTCTACGAGTTTACAAAATTTTATAGAAGCCTCCTCAAATGTCACTTTGTTTCTAACTATTTTCAATGGTATTTTATATGAGTTTATATAGAAACTTGAAAAAAACATTAACATGAAAACTTGAGTTAAAAAAAGTTATTTAATTCGAATTATTTCTGACACCTCTTATCAATTTCAACCATTCAAATATCATATACAAGGCGAGAGTCGAGACCATGGCCTAACTTGGTGCAAGTATTGAGCCCAGCTGAGAACTCTTTGGAGCTCCATCAGCCCATGAAAGCCCGTTTATCGAGTAACCGAACCATAAAGTCCACTTACTCATTCTGTATTACGAATCGGGTCTTTATTTCTCATTTGGTAACAATACGGGTCGGATAATTTGTCCGTTTTTTGTTGTTAATCAAAACCTCCCAAAAAAAGTATCCGAAAGAAGTATCCCAAAAAAGGAAGCAAAGATTGATATGGCTGCTTTTGGTTTGAAAGGAGTCAACTTTCTGAATTTGAACAAATCAAGGTCAACTACAAAAATTGATTTCAATTCAAATAATATCAATTTTCCAGTTTCAAACATCAAGAAAACACCACTTGTTATGGCCACTCTCAGTACCTCTAACATCACTTCAGTTGGTCTCTCTCAAACTTTTACCAAACTCAGAGAACAAGGAAAAGTAATGCATGGAGTATTAATTTATTTATTAATTAATTAATTATTATTATTATTGTTATTATTATTATTATTATTATTATTGTTGTTGTTGTTGTTGTTGTTGTTGTTGCTGGTGTTGTTGTTGTTGTCAATATTATTACAGTCATTTAATTTTAGTTTGTTTAATTGGGTTGACTATTTTGTTTCATTGATGTTTTATGGCGATGGTATGTTCATATGAAATATCCCATTTAATGAGATAATGTTTGGTTTGGTATGTGTTGTTATTTGCTATGAATTTATTATGTAAATGTATTATGATGCTGACAAGAACGGGTGTTTCTGTGGGTCTAGTTTGTGTTTTGATTGAAAATGAGACCTTGTTTGTTGATACTAGATGGAGAGGATTGGTAAAGATAGGATTTTTATTATTGTAGCTCTGTTCCATTTTAGTTTTGTTTGATTTTGTTGACTTTGTTTTTGTTATGTGCTGTAAATTTGTTTTCGATGCAACGGGTGTTGTATGGGTTTAGACTTCACTGAGAAAAGGTACTTTGCTGAGCTTGTATCTTGACACTAGATAGATGGGATTGGTAAAGATTGCATTTTTACCGTTGGTTATCTAATGACTGGGGTTCAACTTTTTATGGTTTCTGTTGTCAAAAAATTCTGTCTGGTTCAATCCAGGGGAGTTAACTGAGGGTCCTGCGGCAGCATGAATAATTATGCAGTAACTGAATAGTGCATTGTTAAAAGAATTCGGTGACTCTTTTACCTACATTAGTTGTAATTGATTGCTGGCCGTGGTTAACTATTAACGGTTTTCACTGATGAGCATTCTTTCAATTCTGAAGGTGGCTCTCATCCCATATATCACAGCTGGTGATCCTGATCTTTCTACCACAGCCGAAGCATTAAAGGTTCTCGATAAATGTGGCTCAGACATTATAGAGCTTGGTGTACCTTACTCTGACCCATTAGCAGATGGTCCAGTTATCCAGGTCCTTAAAACTGTCATTCTTGACCTGAATACTGTAAAAGTAATTTTTAGTTATGGATCTCTTCAAGATCCTAACTTCAGTGTTTTTCCAATCACAGGCTGCAGCTTCTCGTGCATTGTCTAGGGGGACCAATTTTGATAGGATTATTTCCATGTTGAGGGATGTAAGGATACACCTTCACATACCTCTTAGATGTCTCTTTTTGTTTATATATCTAAATATCTGTCTACCTATTAATCTGTTTACGATGCTTTGTCACATGAAACTTCCAATATGTATTTGACATATAATGTATGTTTTTTACATAAGACTTGAGAATTTGACGCTGTTATTCCATCTGGATCTAAAAAATATTGATGACTATTTCGATTACTTTGTTCATGATGTCATTTATGTCCAAGGTTCAAATTTAGGGTCTTTTGCTCAGAGTGTCAGATACCCTATCTTCAAACTTTAATCTTATTCTCATTTGTTTGACAGGTCACACCTGAATTATCTTGTCCAATTGCATTATTTTCTTATTACAATCCGATATTAAAGCGTGGAATTGGCAAATTCATGACCATTGTCAGAGATGCGGGAGTGCATGGTAAGTTAAATTATTTACCAGATGGTAGGTGAAAGTTGAAATCTTTCATCAGATGGCATGACTGAAAAGCTAAAACTGGCATACTTTATTTACAGGACTTGTTGTTCCAGATGTCCCTTTGGAAGAGACAGAAACTTTGAGAAAAGAAGCTCTCGCGAATAATATTGAATTGGTATATACCTCCAAGATGTAGTTTGTTGTCCATGTATTGCTTGCTGGAACTTGTTTCTTGCTTCTTTTGCTACTATCATGCTATGCATCAGTACATTAAACCACTCCTTATTACTTCTGAGTTTGTTTTAATTTTTTTTGTGGTGAAGGGAGGATATGTTGTACGTCTTCTATATTTGGGTCGTCAGACATGTATTTCGTGAAGTTAAGATATCTTATTTGCATGAGAACTGTGTGCTAAGTCAACAGGTCTATTTTAGCTCTTCAACATAATCTAGTTCTTATATCTATCAATTTTGCATTAAACTTCACCGTAACAAATGGTCATGCATCGTTGGTGGCCTGCTGATTATTTCGAAGTGTATGGCGGATTTTTTTATATAAGATACCTGTTTCACTTGTTCTTTATTTCCATGGTCTTTTGCCTCTCTAATTCAAGGTACTACTCACAACACCCACAACTCCAAAAGCACGCATGGCAGCCATTGTTGAAGTTTCCGAAGGATTTGTGTATCTGGTAAGAGCTCTATTCCCTGTCAATTGTAATCTCAATATTAAATATAAGCCTTCGCTTCTTAATTGATTAATGAGATGTGTTGATCATCGGATGCTATGTTTCCTGGTTACAATGTCCTGAATTTCCTATCTAACATCTAATTTTGAAGTCATTCATACTTGAAATTTGAGACCATGTCATGTCAGTTTCTTGAAATTTGATGTTGGAGGTAATAATGAGACTCAACTATTGTCTTTGCACCGTTTGAAAATCCTTTTGTTTGCTATATGTTACTATTGTAGGTGTTAACTATGTACTGCTTCTGCCTTATCATGCTAGTGCTTATTTGTTTATTTATGAATAATAGGTGAGCTCTGTTGGAGTTACTGGAGCTCGTGAATCTGTGAGCAGTAAGGTGCAATCCCTGCTCAGTGATTTAAAAGAGGTTTGTCTTGATAAAGATATGTTGCATTTTACTCCATTATCTTTAGAATCCATTCCTTTGCATCCCCCTCCTTAATGGAAGGAAAAAGAGAAGCGGCGAAGAGTCAATATGTTGGCACACGAGAGTCTTCACTGAATCCTTCATTAAATCTTTACTCTGCATTCTATTGAATAAAGAGAAATTTGTTGGTTTACAGGCTACGACAAAGCCAATTGCTGTCGGATTTGGCATATCAAAACCAGAGCAAGTGAAGCAGGTAGGAGTTTCTTTCCACAAATTATAAGCCATTAATGTTTATACTAGAAATAATCTAATGTAGGTGATGCATTTTGCAGGTGGCAGGATGGGGAGCGGATGGCGTGATTGTTGGCAGCGCCATGGTCAGAATCCTTGGTGAAGCTAAATCTCCCGAAGAAGGCTTGAAAGAATTGGAAAACTTTACCAAGTCACTCAAATCTGCTTTATCTTGATGGTTGGGGTTGCGTACTTGCATCAACATGGTCAAATCTTGAAGCAAATGCCCCGAAAAAGACTTGCAAGAATTAGAAAGCTTTACCGAGTCAGATCTGCATTATCTTGATAGTTTTGGTTGAAATGAGGTTTCTTGTAGCTTGAAACAAAGTTGTTGCGTTACAATTGATTATTGTCGGAATTTTTTAATTTGAAGAAATGTTTATTTGGAATATGTAGCAGGAATTATTGTCTTGTAGAATTTCTCGATGTCTTGAATTTTTGAAATTCAGTATTCTGGTTGACAGTTTGATCAAAATGTGCCAAAGAAGAAAGATACACAAATATTATTCTGTATTGTGCATGAAATCATAAATGTTACTAAAGAGACGATATATATTGAAACCATTTTGACATTAACTTATTCTCAAGAATTTGTCTTATCACGAGAGTACAATCAATGAGTAAGAAACTTGAATAGGGAGTACTAATAGTAACTCACAAGGGATACAATATAAAAGCGAGATACATAAATTTGTGAACCCAATTAGAGAGGTCGAAATCCTTGTCAATAAGCTCTTATGACAGTGAACTGGTGTTCATAAATCATTGTCTCCCAGATGTAACAGATTCAGTTGCGAATAGGTTCTTGACCCTTGAAAGAACGGAGTCATGTGCAGGATCGTAAGGATGGTCCTTTGAAGGGATCTCCAGGATTGCTGGAATTGGCTTGTTGTAGCTATCAACCAAGAATCTTATCATATTTGCAACCTGATAAAACAAAAAACACAGATCCTTACTAAGTAAAGAAGTGAAAACAATTAAATATATGTTTGTATATCTAGCAAATTTGCCACATAATAATACTCCAAACCAGCAGGAGCAATATTAGGACAACTTTAGTTTCGAACTGCTGGTTTCTTAATCAATTTACTGGAATGTTTAACAAGTTGGTTTCCTATATAAGGTAGGGAACACCTTAGTCTCCGGGGATAATTTTCATAAAAGGGATAAACAGGACAACACATCTCCGTAGTTTAATTTGGCCAATCATTCCAACGAAGCAATTAAGCATACATGTGAGAGGACCAAGTACTCACGTATTGACTTATCAGAACTATAGCAATATCCTCCCTTGATGTGAATTCTTTGAAAGCATCTTCAATCTGTTTTGAAGTCGTTTCTACAAACACAAAAGAAAGAACCAATGTATCAGCGCGCACGTAGGTCAGAAGTTTCAAATTAAAAATAGTTATAGAAATTATTCAAGCTATATAGACTTAAAGGGAAAGTTAGGGTCAGGGTGAAGATAATTATTATATCACACATGCAATTAAATTGGTAGAGGCATTCCACCACTTGTTCCCATGTGTACGAAGAGCCTAAAATGCCATGTCGAAACATATTGTACACATACAACTACACTTTTTATATCACAATAAAGAGAGAGACACGGTTCTGAATAATAAGTTACAAGGGTTTTGTATGCATAAGTTGAGTTGAGCAAGAGAAGACAACATCATTTGTTTAATTAACCATCTTTTAAAGACCTGAAAGTTTAGAATATATACTCTTTCTCTGTAACACACTATGTAACAGTAGGGCATTTAAGCATAGGGATTAACTTCTCCTTCTTAGAGCCTTGGTTTATTATAATGTTTTACTTTAACATCAATGCATGAAATAAAAAGGTGAGCCTTTTTTCTTAATATGATCTCGAGAGTCCTTATACTAGTTTACTCAAACTAGCTATCCAGTAATACAAGTAACGTTATCAATAAATAATCAAACAGGAAGCTCAACGTTAAATTTGAATGAAACAGGCTCGAGCATTACTTGAGTCCACAATGAGGTAGTTGGTTTTCCTCCTCAAGTCAACATTACCAACTCCGGCCAACAGAAATCCTGTGACAGTGTCCTGCATAATCAAAAAAATTGTAGCAGATTCAGACCTCGGTTAACCATTCACAGAAGTACCTATCCACTGATATCTCTGTAATGATCAGCTCATTATCGACAAGGCTGTTTGGCTAATCTCTTTCTTTCAACATTCTCGTTAGGGTTTTAACCTAAGCTTCTTCGGGACTTATGAACTACCAAAAAGCTCATAAAAAATCATTTTACAATACAATCTCAAACGACCAAACATGTATTACACCAGGGCTCTTAGAATACCGCTAAGCTTCGTCAATTGACGGAAAAAAGGTGTGATCTTTCAGGTATATATCCAAAAATGGATCAAATTTATGCTATAGCAACATTAAACAATATAAGGAACAGAATATCTAAAATCATGAACATGATAAACTCAAAACCAAATCCAGATCAAGTATCTACAAACATCCAAAAACAAACCAAACGAGTCAACTATAATCAAATTGGTAAGCTGAAATTGTTACCTCATCAGCAATCATAGCAATGAGAGCTGAATTATTTGTACGAATAGGAGCACGACCAGCCATCTAGTTCAGTTATACCTTCAAGAAAAAATCAATCAATAAAAACAAATCAAACCCAATTCAAGAATGTTAAACAAGATTATTATGCACTACGAAAAACTTAAAAATATTGGGGTGGGGGGAGGGGGTAGTTTATCACATAAGCCTATACAAGTGTAAATTGAAACATAAAATATTGGAAAATTAATCAAAGATTGAGGCTTTCTTACAAATTCAATGATTAGAATGAGACCTAAATCGAAGCTATGCATGAAACTGAAACAATAACGAACATGGTATTAAAGTATCTCACCTACAGAGGTTTGAAGCTTCTGCCGAATGGAGATCGGGGGGGGGGGGGGGGGGGGGGGGGGGGGAGGGGGGGGGAGGGGATGTGTGATGCACGCACGACGACGGGTAAGCGTTGGATTAAGAAGAAAGAACAAGTGGACAAATAAGTTAAGAGTCAAACACTTCGATTTTGTTAATATTATCACATGTGTTTTATTTTTATAAAAACAAATAATATTGTTTTCAGATTACAAATTATTTTTGTAAATTATTGGGTGTTGTTTAATGATTTGAGTATCCCCTGGATTATTAACAATACATTTATTAAAAAATATTAATACATTTTAAAATTCGTTTCAACATTAGTGACAACTATTTTTTTTATTGATATTATAATTTCAAGAACCATGCTTTGATCTCCATCCTTTAACATGGTATCATAAGTCAATCCCGAATTAATGAAACGTGTAAATTATATATAAACATTTATGAGCTTGATGATATTCTTATTAATCTCATTTTAAACAATTTTTGTGGTGATTATTATTGTAAAACAACTAAAGATACATATGCAAGCAAGGTCCTTATCATCTACCATTCAAATGAATGACCTTTGCACAATCATGAAATTGTGCTTTATGACTATTACATGAGAAACATTAATCTAACAACCTTAAGAAACATTAAACCATTTGAACCTCACCCTTTTGAGGCATGGAACTTTCATCAACACTATAAGTAGAATTCCCCCTGGACTCGTATTTCTCTCCGTCGCCCCACAATGCGTAGGCTTCCTCTCCATGAATAGCATCATCTCCGATGCTTAGTTGTTCTTCTGTTAACCTGAGTGGTATGATCATCCTAATCACTAAGCAGATTATACTCGTAGATATCACATTCCAGCATACTATGAAGAGAATTCCGAGGAGTTGGATTCCCATTTGTCTGAATCCTGCAGATGTCCTGCCATTTTGAAATCCATAAGCAAGACCGGTGTATTTCCACCATTCATCTGCTTTGTAGAAGATGCGACTAAGTTTAGGATTCGCGAAAAATCCGCTTAGAATTCCTCCTAAGCTTCCTGCAACAGCATGTGTGTGGAGAACTGCCATTGTGTCGTCTACATGTTTTAATAGGCTAATTTTCTTGTGCAGGACCATCATTGTGTACCATGGAATGCTTCCTGACATTAGCCCCATCACCATAGCTGCCCACCCTTGGACAACTCCTGTTCATCATTCAACATGTCATATTAAATCACTATTACTAGATTAATTTGATGATCATATGTACTCGTTAACATGTAAGCGTGTGGTATGATTAGTGTGTCATGCATGGACAGGTATGTTGTGATATATGATCTCCGAAAAATCACCTGCTGCAGGGGTGATGCAAACTAGGCCAGTTATCATCCCTTGAACTGCTCCAATAACAGAAGGCTTTGAGAAAAACATGATGTCCAGAACTAGCCAAGTGAGCAAGCTCGTAGCAGCACAAACATGGGTGTTGAGGACGGCCAACGATGCATCAACGCTTGCAACATAAGGGTCTCCCCCGTTGAATCCCGTCCACCCCATCCACAACATCCCTGCCCCTGCAAGCATCAACAAGATATTGTTTGGTGGAAACCTCTCTCTATCCTTGGTTGCCCTTGGCCCTACCTGCATAACAACACAAATTGAATCATATTCACGTACATCGTTTATCCTTAAAAAGAATGTATAGTTTCGAATTTTGTATGTTAAATATTTAAATTTTGACCTCAGATATTTAACTAAATAGAAGATTACCCAATAAGCAGCGGTATAACCAGCAACACCAGACGAAAGATGAATGACAAACCCTCCAGAGTAATCAATAAGTCCCTTTTTGTATAACCATCCATTTGGACTCCATATACTAAAAGCACCAACAGTATAAGAAAAGGTTAACCAAAGCGGGACAAACAACATCCATGCATGGAAATTCATCCTCCCGAGCAAAGCTCCAGCAATTAAGATCAAAGTAATAGCAGCAAACACAAACTGAAAATAAACCATAGTTGCATTAGGAAACATTGCGCCACCAAACGTCTGTACTAACAGAAATTTTTGGTCCATTGCAACATCAGGCTTTCCAAGAAAAGGTATCAATCTGTCCCCAAATGACATTTGGTAACCCCAACCCATCCAACAGATCAAAACAGCCGCAAAGGCGTAAAGTGCCATGAAAGCAGAGTTGACAGCCCATTTCTTCTTCACTATGCTTCCATAGAGAATCACCAGCCCCGGCACACTTTGGAGCCCGACAAGAGTAGCTGCTGTTAGCTGCCAGGCGTTATCGCCTTTGTTCATCCACTCCGGACTTGCTTCATCAGAAGCAAAGTTTGATGGAAGGGGTGGATAGGTCGTCATTTTTACAATGTTCGACCAAAGGGATGTTGTGATCAATTAATTCTTATGAGTGTGGTTAGACATTTATAGATCTTCTAAATAAACATCTATATATTCTCTTGTTAAAAAATTGTAAGAATCTGTAAGAATCTTGTCATTTGACGTTGAAGAATTTGTCTGAATCTATGAATAGACGAAGAGTCCAATAGATGCAGAGGGAAAATCTATGAATACAAAGAAAAACTCGCCCAATCATAAGCATGCTGGATATGGATTTTACCAACTTGGATAGAATCTCCAGGACGGCAGGGAGCTTTTCATTTTTTTCTTTTTGTGTTGTTGTCATACACCCAAAACAAAGGAAAATGATGTGCATGTCTTTGCCTTGCAAGTCTCAATGAAGCGTCGTATCTATATGTATGTATTATTGTGAATTGTCACACTACATCTGAATCGACTATATGAATTTGACATCTTCAATCATTTGTTATTGAATGATTCCTTCTATTAAGCCCTATGAACTCTAGGATGACAGACCAGTAAGAAACTAAGAATAGGGTTCAAAAGCTACTACGATCAGCCTCGGTCTCTCACCAGACCACCACATGTCATTTTCAAAGTTATATTGATGAAATATGGAAAGAGGACTAAAGTTCTGACTTGTCTAAGTTTTCTGCGTCTTGCTGCGACAAAGAATCCGGTCTAAGAAGAATGACAATTGCAGACAAATTATCTGTGCTGCCTCTTCTGAATGCAGTGCTGACAATACAATCCGCCAAGGAGACTGACGACGAGCAAGAACCCATTGTTTTCAACGCCATTTTGTCTTGCATATTTGTATTTGCCATGAGGTCACAAACATGCTGTGGTGTCATACTTTCGAAGATACCATCACTTGCTATCACCAGATGGCTGTCTTGAGCAGTTAAGGTTCTCCAACCATTGATTTCAGGCTCAGCTATTAAGCCATATCTGATCAAACAAAATTATAGATAATGAGTGAGAAGCAGATCTCCACAGTGACAAAGATGAAGATAGATCAATCGCCTCAAGATTAAAATATGTAGCAACATTTTTTAAAATACCGCCTGCCTCCCAACTCCCAAGAGGCAATTGATAAGAGCAGGTAAAATTTTGAAACGCCAACTGTGGACTAAGATAATGTTAGTTGGAGTTGATTTTTACACACTTCTTCAAGTACACATCCCCAAGTGCTCTAGATACAGCTAAGATTCCATTGACACGGGGCACGCCCCATACTCTAATAAAACCACCAGCCATTTCTATTCGTGCCTTTTCATCTACTCTATCTGGATGATGGTCTACTGTCAACTGTTCAGCATAAAGCTCTGCCACCAAAGACATCAATTAAGAAGAGAAAACACTAACAAAGACTAATTATAAAGCTTATTAACAATATCTAATGAGTGTAGGACCTTGATCATTGGACTGGTCCCGCTTTCTGCACAAGAGTGCTCTAGAATCTCCAACATGGCCAATTAAAAGTTTATTGTTCAGCAAAATAATGACAATTCCAGTAGATCCCGCGACTGATTTTTTGTTTGCAGCTTCCTGCATATAGATAGTTAAGAGTAAAAACAAGGTGAAGCTGGTTGACTAAAAGACAAACAAAACACACCAAAAGTAAATGTACATGCCACAGAGAATTCTGAATCAATGTCTTTGAATGTCCTCTTCAAAGCTTCTTCTAAAATATCATGCAGTGATTTATCATCAACTTTAACCAATGATCTGTGACAACCACATCAACATCAAGAAAGATGGGTTCTAAAAATTCAAAAAAGCTATTTGCTCGATGGTTGAATCAGAACTCAATGACTCCACATCATGAAATACTTAAAGAGTGTAATTGTATGAAATAAATATTTGAGGATATCGAAAATGCATCGAAGTATGGTTATGAATTACATTAGTCTCTTCTGACATAATGTTATGTAAATTAGGCTTTTATCTAAATCTGATTTCTCTAGAGTCTAGATACTACCTCGTAGTTAAAGTGTGTGTAGTTTGGAATGTATCATTTAGTATTCAACAAGTATATATATCTTACCTTTCGAGAGAGCTGTGGCTTACAGCTTCCTCATTCCCTTTGTTCAAATGATTTACATGTTGGTGTGCACTAAAAATAGTATTCACTTGAAAGTAATCCAAAAATTTCTTAGAGGCTAGCTCACTGACTTCACTACCTCCATGACCATCAAATATTGCTGATATACTTAAAGTATCTTCTTCAGTTTCTTGTTCACCTGCAAAAGATTTATGAAAGTACCAATGAATCCATTGAACAATTGCAGCTAACTAAGTTCAAAAAACCCATCTTTACCGCACATTTCCTACTTCTAACAAAGTTCTCCAATCAAACACTACTTCCATAATGTACTAAAAGTGCGGTACTCCACAAGGTGATACTATTCCTACTGCTGTTTATTGGCAACTCATTTTCAAAGATGGATTATTTTTTGATATAGATGGATTTGAGCTTGAATGGATATCAATCGCAGCTATTCGAAATCAACATTGGCCTATTCTTGAAAAGAACCCCAAAATAAATTATTGAAAATATTGACTCTAAATTCCAACAGTACCTGTATTTTGTAAAAAAAAATCACCCAGTGTGTTCTTCAATGGTCAAAATTAAGAAACTTTGTAATCTTACTATTGATGCACATAACTTTAATGAAGATCAAAATTATCATGTTACTAGCAAAACACGTCGAAATACTACATTTTGATATATTGTTCACCAACATTATACAACACACACAAATATATTCAAAGTACACTCCACGAGTAGCGGTTGGGTCTTACAAAAGTTTGAACTTCAATAAATTCAATAATCAAAATTCAAAACTAGACGATCTTTTTTAATGTACATAATACCAGTCGATACACATACATGAAGAAGCATCATTAGTGTATTCCAACAATAAAACAATCAACATAGTACAGCTAAAAGATCAATTACCTAAAAAAAACCCCAATTTCATATCAAGATCACATACTAGTCTGTCTTCTTGATAATCTCTATATCCTTGAATTGTTGCAAAGTCACAATTTTTCGTGTAAATTCGAGAACCCAATATCCATTTATTGCAATCCGTCGACCCAAAAACTGCAGAAGCTCCACCATCAACATAAGCATTAAAACAGGGGGTGGGAGGAGAGAGCACATTGTATGTGTTACATGTTACATAACATAATATATTAAACCACAATAATATAACAATATTAAATCTTCTCATAATATTTGAGTATGATTATACTTTGATTTTAATTATTTTGTTTTTACTAAATCTGGTTTTCTGTCGCAATGGGGAGTGAAACGTATGACATCTTTTTGGAAGGGTCGAACTTGAAAGCCTATATTTAATTTGGGTCCTATTCTTTTTTTTAGATAATGTATTCCAATTAAAAACAACTAGTTGTTTGTGCATGGTCCAGCTTGTGGAAATTCGTTTTTATTGACAACTGTGTTTTTGTATAATTAATTTGTTATTGTTAAAATTTTGTAACATATGATAAAATATCAAAAAATCATAGTTGAAAATGAATTTAAAGAAACATAATGCATCAATATTAAATACAAAAGTATATATTAATTAAAATTATATGATGAATAGTTATAATATAAATGGAGGTTATTTTTAATATCAACAAATGTCATTTCCTAATTGATTAAAAAAAATCATATGACTTCAAATGAGACCTCTAATTCTCCCTTTCCATATTATATATACTATAAATATTTGAGAACGACTTAAAGAAAATTGTGCCTATACAAAAACCCAAGCACGAACAGGTTCATTAAAAGTGCTAATGGAAACATCAAATAAGTTATAAAAACATCCGATTTTAGCAGGATACCAAATACATTAGTATAATTCTTCTTCATGAGTTCTTAAATGAAAAACTTTCAATATTTGGAATATGCAATTCTTCTAGAAGTATCTACACCACATATGTGAAGCCAAACCGTCACTAATGATGATGAATAAAGATGGTGAGGAAGGCCTCAACAAATGAGACAATACCCTTATGTACGAAATCGTTTTCAATAACCGTCGCCTCTAACTGTTTGGGTTATATATTTGTGTTCATCAAAGTTACTCAAAATGAAATAATTCCAACGTGCCAAATAGGTTTTCATAAAATCTTTAATTGTAATATAAAGTAATTTAATACGTACTAATATCTATAGAAATAAGTCAACTCGTTTTACCTTCACAAGTAAGAGAATATGAAACGACATTTTAAAATACTTTATTTTAAATTTACTTCAACAACCCTAATCAATTGTATTAGCTAAACATAACAATTTTTTAGTTTTAAGACAAAAAAAGGAGTTAATATTAGTGTATTAACTTGTACCTCAATTTTTGACTTAAAAGTACTTACATGCTAAAATTCTAAAGCGAAATGATAACCACATTCCACCTTACATGCTAAATATTTACATTCTAAATTTAATAATCACACTGGACTTTATAATTTTTTATAAATTTTTGTAGGTTAAAGTGAAGGCTAGGGTTTAATAAAAAATAAAGTGTAGCAATTATTGTTTGGATTGTAAGAACCAAAACTTAATTCTAAAACATACACCATGCTTGTTACGTGTCTATCTCCATTAATGACACAATGATATACATCATTTTATGGTAAAAAATTTGTTTGCAATGCACCTAAATTACATATTAAGAATTAAAATTGAAAGAGGAAAAAAATCTAAAAGCAAACAAGGAAGAATATTTAACCTAAAATTTCTCTATATCAACATTTTAATATATACACTTAAAACACATGTTACCAAAACGATATCATAACTTATTTGGTATAAAATCACACTTCAATTCAACAACTAACACGTTGATATGCATAGAGTACCTAATATGCTTATTTTCTTATTACCCCTCTACAATTTCAAAAAATTTAAATTGTTCCCTAATACTTTGTTAAGCCTTCTCATATATTTTAATTTATTTTAAATTTCTTCCTAAAATGGCTCACTACAGGGGCGGATCCAGAAAAATATTTTAGGGGTGTCCCTTAATAATTTAAACTAAAAGTCAAAATAATCATCGACAAAAGTATATGAATAGTATAAACAAACTATAAGGACACGAACTAAAAAATACGTCTATCCAATACTAACTCATGTAATGATAATTAATAACTAATAATTAAATATCTACCTTAATAAGTTAGAATGACTAGTCCAGTATTCAAATTTGTTAAAATCAATAAGTAAATAGATACCTTAAATAATTACCTTAATAATTAAATAGCAACATTAATAATTATCTTAATAAAACAATTTTGTTAAAATCAAACAAACAATCAATAATTTAAGTTTCAACAACCACTTGAACATATATCTACTTTATTATCTTAATAATCTAATTATACACATGAATGTAAATTATATATTAATAATTAAAAAAATAACAAAAGTGGAGATTTCAGATTTGAATTTTGAGGTTGTTGGGTGCAGAAGAAGAAAACGATTAGTTGTTAAGGGAAGGAGAAGAACAAAATGGGCAACGAAGAAGAAAATGAAAAAAAATGCAGAGAAAAGAAAATAGGGAAAGAAGAAGAAAATGGTAAAATAGGCAAAGAAGAAGAAAATGGGCGCTAGGGGGGTTCGAACCCTGGAAACTCTTATAAATTGTCAAGACCTTTACCATCTCTACTACAACATTACATTGATTGAGGGGGGTCCTGTGCACCCCTTGAACCCCCCTGGATCCGCCCCTGGCTCACTATACTAATCTATATTATACTTCCTCCGTCCCTAAATAATTGGTACATTTTGACTTTACATGGTCAAATTTTAAAAACTTTGATCAATAATTCTCATTAATCAATAAGAAAAAATAGTCATATGATATCTTGTTAGATTCGTCTCAATATACATTTTTGAACTATCGACTTTTTATAATTTTGTCATATGTAGAATAGAAGTGTTGACCATAAAAGGTCAAATTGTATCAATCATTTAGGGACGGAGGGAGTATATAATGTCAAAAGGCTCAAAAAAACCACATGACAATTCCTCATTTTTTGATTAAAATTTTATATGAACAATAATTACCCAGTGTTAAGATGCACAACCACATCAGAAGTCGATGTCCTCCCAGATCAATATATAAGATCTTAGCTTACTCCCTCTACTGTCAATCGGTTTTATGTTGGAACCCATAGACTCTTAACATGGTATCATGAGCCAGACCCGAGTTAATGAGGCATGTGTAACCCCACCGATGTTGTTCCGGCGAGGAACATTCCGAGCGATGATTTGGTTACACGTGAGGGGAGTGTTAAGATGCACACCCACATCAGAAGCCGATGTCCTCCCTGGTCAATATATAAGATCTTGATTACTCCCTCTACTACCAATTGGTTTTAGAGTGGAACCCTATAGAATCTTAACAATTAATCACAAAAAACTAACCCATTCAATTGAAATAACACATTTAGTAATATTTTGAGATATATTTTTATAATTTTAAAGCAATTACAAAAACATTAGTTTAGTCAACAATTTTAGAACTGAAGGAACAAAATGAAAAAATATACAAAGTAATTTGAAATTTAATACTTCCTCCGTTCTTAATTAGTTGTCTTTTTAGCTATATTTTTTTGTTTCAAAAAGTTTGTCTTCCTAGAATTTCAATGCATATTTCATCAATTTTTTCCCCTTTGAGCCCTAATAAATGTCATTAGATATCAATGGTCAATTTAATTTTCATTGGATGAAGTTTAATGGAGTATTAATTCTCATTGAAATCTGTTGAAGAATTTGTAAAAATATTTAGTTGATTTGTTTCACTAATGATGATTGAGGTAACATGCATCATTTCAATAAATGATTTTATTGAGACTTGAAGTGATGATGGAATTTAAGGAACAATCAATTAATAGAAAGTTGTCTTTATTTATTCAATCAAATTTATTGCTACAATAATAATTAATTCTCTATTAAAGGACAAATAGTTAAATTTATATGATTTCTTAATCAACGTGTTGAAGTCTAAAAAGACAACTAATTAAGAACGGAGGGAGTAAAATAGTACGCACGAGATATTTTTTTAGTTTTCGTTATAATTCAGGGGCATGACGAAAATAAGACAAGAAATCCAAAGTACAGTTTTCTTTTGTTAATTAATGTACACTTTAATGATAAAAGATAGATTTTGTAGTTAGACATAACATAATGAGTACTCAAGTGACGAAGAGTACAAGTTTGAGGACGAAAGAGTAGACAAATCCCATTTGGACTCAAACTCCTTCAAATATTCATCTATTTTCTCCTCTTTTTTCTCGACTTGGTTTTTATAGTTATGTACTTTTACTCATTCTTTTAATTTGTTGGGTTTTTTTTTTCAAATATACCCAAGATTCTTCTTTCCCTATTTAGTTGATCCTTTTTGCCTTTTTCCTCTATTTTAAACCTCCAATTTTGTAGGGTATTTCTTCAAATATTTTTTAAGATTCTTGTTTCCAAATTACTTGGTCCCTTTTGACTCTTTCTTTCATTATAAAGCTTCAATTTTTTTATTTATTGTAAAGCAAATAATTGATATTGTTTTTGATGGAATTTAGCAATGGTATTAGCAAAGTGGAAGGTGAAGGTGGGTTGATTAGGGCTGACCAAATTGATTTCAAGAGTTGGGATGCTCAACACTTGACTCGGGTTTGGTCGAAAGATCAATTGAATAAAGGGGATGAAGAATGGGAAATTGATTTGGCTAAATTGGAGATTACAACTGTTATAGCTCATGGAACTTATGGTACAGTTTACAAAGGAGCCTATGATGGTCACGATGTTGCAGGTCATTAACTCGTTATAAACTCACATCATCGCTAATTTACGAAAAAAAGAACTCGTTATAATATTGAATGCTTAATTTTGATGAGGATGATTCTGAGTTTGTTGTGGTTTGATTATTCAATTGCTTGAAAAATAGTATAATGCATATTATATCATGATCATATATGCACTCACTCTAAACCTACAAGAATTGTTTAGTTTTGTATTTACTCAGTTGACCTTTTAAATTTTGATCTTCAAAATATTTGTATTGTTTGTGTAATATTTGATGAAAATCATATGAAAAGATGTATGTTAATTGTAATTTACTATTAACGTAATATTTTGTTTTGACAATTGAAAATCAAAATGAATTATATTTTCAGGATGGAGGTAGTATTAGTTAATATAATTTCGATGGTAACTCTATTTTGTACTCGCTCATTCATATTGAAACAGAGGTATATTTCATACTTATACCTTTTTTTCCACCATTATTGAAAATGTTGGAGTTCATGTATAACAGTGAAGGTACTCGACTGGGGTGAGGATGGTATTGCCACGGCTACAGAAATCTCTAACCTGCGGGCATCATTTCGTCAGGAAGTTGCTGTTTGGCAAAAACTTGATCATCCAAATGTTACCAAGGTTAAGAAGTTTATATATTCATTGCTTAAACTCGAATTGTTTTTTTAATCATCAATTGAGATCCTCGGCACATTAAGCGTGCTTGTTTCGTTCACTAATTCGATGTTCAAATAAACCTAGCAGGCGTTTCATTATTCTTACCCTCATGTCAATCCTACTTTGTCATTATAAATATAAGTTTAAGTTTCATGCTACTGGGTTGCTCACATTTGCCTTTTGTTTTTTTTATTTCACCAGTTTGTTGGAGCCTCAATGGGAACCTCGAAGCTTTCTATTCCTTCCACAAGTACCTCAAACGATGGACGGAATGTTATGCCTACCAGAGCTTGTTGTGTTGTAGTCGAGTACCTTGCTGGGGGCACTTTGAAGAAATTCTTAATCAGGCACTATAGAAAGAAACTCCCTTTCAAAATTGTGATTCAACTTGCGTTGGATCTTGCTAGAGGGTGAGGAATAATATTGGTTGCCGTTAATTTAAATTCTTTGCACATAAACTAGCCATAATGGTTTGTTACCTTTTTCAGGTTGAGTTATCTTCATTCCCAAAAGATTGTGCACCGTGATGTGAAATCTGAAAATATGTTGCTCGATGTTCGTAGAAATCTCAAGATTGCAGATTTTGGAGTTGCGCGAGTTGAAGCTCAAAATCCTAGAGACATGACAGGTGAAACCGGAACTTTAGGATATATGGCTCCAGAGGTAAATCATAAACTTTAGTAACTTAATAATAATAATAATCTGTCATTTGCTTACTTTGAAGCAACTTTGATACTTTCTTAGGTACTGGAGGGCAAGCCTTACAATAGGAAGTGCGATGTATATAGTTTTGGTATATGTTTATGGGAAATATACTGTTGTGACATGCCTTACGCTGATCTTAGTTTTGCTGAAGTATCTTCTGGGGTTGTTCAACAGGTTCGTTTAGTATTTCCTATCTTTTTGTGTTAATAAAAAGAATTGTGAGTTTATATTTTTTTAACATAGCTTCTATTCACCGAGGATTTCGTTACAAAAGGCCGAGTATTTTTTGTCTAAGCAGAATGTGAGGCCGGCAGTGCCTAAATGTTGCCCTAGTGCTCTTTCAAACATTATGAAGAAGTGTTGGGATGGAATCCCAGATAAACGTCCAGAGATGGAGGAGGTCGTGAGGTTGCTAGAAGCCATAGATACTAGCCACGGCGGTGGTATGATACCTGACGATCAGACTCGTGGATGTTTCTGTTTTGGCAAATCTCGGGGGCCATAGGATTTCTTCTCACAAATTTACGTCTCTCAATAATCATTTCACAAGTTTGCTGTATAGAGCTTGGTATCAAATTTGGTATGGCTTACTCTGCAATATCTATTGTTCATAAGATATTTCCTTTATAGTTGTCCTGTTTCCACACACGACAACTTTCTGTCATTAGACTACTGTAGAATTTGTTGGACGCCTCTTTATCACTTTTTGTAGTTCGACCTGGTGCTATAATAACCTTAGATTTTCAAGAAGGCAACTGTCACCATTATCGGAGGAATTCATATTAGTGTATAATCTTTACCAGGCATAGCACTGAGAAGATAAAATAATGAACTAGATATGATTGCAACGATCACATAAACATCAAAGAGTAACGACTAACATCAGTAAAACAGTCAAAAGTGAAGAGTACATATATCAAGACTGACAAACATGAAGCCAAACCAGATCCAGGGCATGGATTCAGCTAATTATTGAAGGAAACTAAGAGTGATGACATTGTAATCAGTACCACATAACACTTGAGAGTAAATATTGTTCGTACTTCATTCTTTAATTGATTCGGAAAGAGTGAAATAGTCTCACGGGGATAGCATCTTCGTACATATACTATCCTACCCTCCCTTACTTCACTAAGGCAGGAACTTCTTTGAAGGCACAGATGCATGTTGATGTTGATGAAAAGACTTGCTAAAGGACATGACAATACAAGACACCAGAGATCCAGGATGTGACTTCTTATCTTCAAAGGCAGCTTCATCGGCAGTCCACCTGACGAATTGTGCCATGCACCACAACATATATAACATTAGAATCTGATTCTGGTTATAATAACAATGGAAACATGGAAAGAACATAGATATTACCTTGTAGATAGGACCAACATCCCCAAAGTACGAGACTAGAAAGGAATGCATGGACTGGAGGCTAAACGAGAGGTGTAAAAGAAATGAAATGAACTGGTGGAGGAGAACCATGGCCTAAGTGTCCCATCCCCATGTTTTCTTATCAAAAAACCAGAAAACATGGCCAAGGGAACAACTGTATCTATAAAGGTCATTACAAACAGGAGAGCTCAAAGAAAAGTGAAGAGCAAAAGACAAATTTAGAAAAAAAGTAGAAAGAAGACTAGGATGAAAAGTTGAGGATGCCTACTCAAGCAATGAAGGCTGACGGTTGATGTGATAATCATTAAACCTATTAGTTAATCCTAAACTATTTGAAACGAGAGTAACCCAGTCAGGATCTACAGTATCTACAAGCGTGCCTAAACTGAAAACCTATGATCGACCACTAGCGATCAAGTGACTGAAAACAATTCTGCAGACAAGAAATGAGTAATTAATACTCTAGTTTGCATTGGATCCAAAGTGGCTGCAGATTACTAATCACCAACACAATGCCATTCATCAGTTCCTTCTCCCGACTCACAACCCAAAAGTACTATGTGTCACCATGAACCATTTGTGTTTCTTTCAACATCCAAACACCAGTTGTTTTCCTCTCTCTTAGTACTGTCGAGCTAGTATACCAACCAGCCAACACCACTCAGCTTCCCCACCAACAAAACAAGAAGCTAACCAGAAACAAGTCACACTGCTGGACCTACTTATAATGTACATACAATCTAACTTGTGAACTACTAAGAAGTAAAAGCTACGTATTTACAGAAGCTCCAAGGGCTCCCGGAGACTTCAATGATCACCACTATCAAGATTGAGAATGCGGCGTAGAGCCTTTGCAATGTCAGTATTTTCTAAGCACTCTTGTTGTTGATCACTCGTCTCCATAACAGATTCAACATCAGAAAGGAAATAAACTGCTGAAGGGCTGCGTTCACGAGTGGGGGAAGCTGGCGCAGACTTGGCAATAGGACACAGCTCAATGGGCGAAAGTGAGCGAGGCAAATCAAGGGAGGCAGTCCTTTTAGGCATCATTGAAAATTTGGGTATTGGCAATGAACTTGGAGGAGGCGAGTTTGAGTATGTAGGGCCAGCCCATAGCTCAGAGAAACAAAAACCACCAACAGAATCTCCCTCATTCATGGAACCAACATCATCAAGCTCCATCGCCAACGGAATTGAAACAGCACTACTCCTAACAGGCTTTCCATCATTCTTACTACCACCCGAACTGGAAAAAACAGACGGAGACGGGGTTTTAGCTGTAGCTAAACCAGCAATACCTCGAACAATCCTTGTCTCACTGAATGACTTAGACTTAAAAGGGGTTGGAAGCAATCCAGTACCCGAATGGTAACTTCTACAATTAAACCCATCGTGTTTCCTAGATGGAGGCGATTCAAACGACCCAAATCCAGCCGGAGTACGAGTAAAACTACTACCACAATACTGACTCCTATGGTGCTGACCATCAATGATTAATATCTCCATTTCAATAAAACTGACCAAATCTACACTGATTTACTAAACTTACCAAAAAAAACCACTCATATACTTCAAGATCTATATATACTCGAACTCAAAATCACACTAAGGCCTCAATAATACGTATATATAGTCTTTAAATATTCCCCAAAACCACCAAAATCTGAGTAAATTCACTTTGATCTCACTGAAACTGCACCATTTTTCACACATATATTCACTTTCGTCAGATCTACACAATCAAACAAACAAATCACAAAACAAACAATCAAATTAACCAAAAATAAATATAAAACTGAAATATTCAAATAAACTGCCAAAAAAAATGAGCAAAACCACACTAGCACTGGTATGTATCACATTTCAAAATTATCGTCTAATTTTTATTTCTATAAACATGTTTTTTACTGTTAAAATAGAAGTTATGTGTGATAGTTAATGTATCAAATTCGTTAACTTTGATCATGAAAAATTAAATTAGAAGATACATAAGAAAAGCAAAATGAAAATGAAATTACCTGAAGAATTGAAGGTAACGAGTTATTTATGTGTCTCAAATTAAAGTCGCTAACTAAATTTCTATTTCTATTTCTATGCATTAATAGAACTCGGTAGTAGGATATTATATAGAGTGAAGTGTGTATATTTTAAGAAAAAAAAAAAAAAAAAAAAAAAAAAAAAAAAAAAAAAAGTGTGTATATTTTAAGATCATTGGTAATTGGATAATAAATTGATGCAAATAAACGGGTTTTCAACGGCAATTTCAGCGGATGTGGAGAGAACTCAAAGCTCTATTGAAATGTATATTACAAGTACGGATTGCCTGCCATCCCTCCTTTTGTCATGATTTGAAATATTGGATGAGGTATAAAATTAATAAAAATGTGAAACCGTAACATCACATATGCACTCCTATTTTGGAGTATAGACGAGGTACATCGCAATATGTGCGTCAGGAACCAATTGAATTATATCCCGACAACAAGAAGTATAGAATTATAAATGAATTGAGTTGATAAGTATGAATTGTTTCAATTGAGGATAAAATGTGGGCTAGAGTTTTGAGGGGTATGATATTCCGCAACGACAAATCCATTGCGAAATTTATTATAGTTATACATAAATGTGTGAAAATTTCTTAAATTTCGGCATTTAAATTAGAGCATAAAATTACTTAGAGTTCATAATTTTCAAAATCGTAGTCGTAAAGTAGTGTAACTACTAATAGTTTAGTGAAATTGAAACGAAGTACACCCAGGAAGTAATGACAACGTTTATCACGTCATATTACTCAAAATTCATCATTCATCAGATGGCTAATAAATCCTCAAGTCATGCACACTGATTAAATGAAATCTTCTACAAAATGACTTCAAATCCATAAAACATGATATATTATTCTGGTCAGCTCTTCTAAATGTAGAGGATGATGAAGAAAGTCGAAACTACAACAAAATCACTTCTTCTTTCCAGCATCACCAGCCTTTGTCTGCAAATTTTATGCAAATATTAGTCATATGAAGAAATAATATAGAAAGCCAATCTCTAACTAAGAGTTCCGCTGATGTAAATTTAACTATGAAATCAAGTTCGGTAGGACCAAATATAACTTACTTTCTTCACTCCACGGATCTTCTTGGCTCTATTCTTCCTTTCCTTCATTTGCTTCCTTGACTTCTCCACCTTGGTGTCCAAGCCATTCTACAAAGGTAACCCATATAGGCCATAAGTTATAACACTATATTGAACTCACATCACTCGCAAGCAAACACAAGTTATAGCACTATTTCCAAATAAGCCGACCACAGCTATTTAAAAAAACAACTGAACATATAACACCACATTCACTCGATCAACAGACTATCTTCGTCATCAAATCATATTCTCAAACTAAAATAAATACTACAAAATAGTTCAGATCCACTTCCTTTAACACAAATGTACATATTTGGTGTATAACATTATTATACACAAGTCTGATAAAGAGAAATGGATTAATCAATGATGAAAAAGATTTGTATATGCATAGCATTCTACTAACATTTAATCTTAATTGTCCATCTGTGAGTAACAATCTTCTATAAACATTAGGGCAGAGCAAAATCTCGCTTCTTTAATAATACTGCCAAGTAAGACTCTTTTCTACCTTTAGAAGTACATCCACATTTCCACAAAAAACAGACCAAATAAGATTAAAGCACTTCATAATAAACTATAAGGCAGTTTCTAAATAATGCAGGTAAAGTTACCCATAGTCCAGCAGTGCATGTATGCAAAATTGTCGCATACAGCTTAACATTCATATATTTAATATCTAGTTCTGCGTTTTGGTGAAGATTAAGCAAAGGTAATCAAGGTTTAGCAATGAACAATATATCAAACTTAGGTATATTTGGTTCAACATATTCTAGTAAGAGCAAAACAATGGAATGTGTCTCGTCAATCAAAACGAAGAGTGTGAATGCAGATAATTAATGAGTACACTCAGTCCTAGAAAAAGGATAACTGACATGATATCCAAATACATTGACAGGAAAAGATGAAGTTCTAGAATTACCCTTATCAGTCTGTATTTCGGCTCGTATTTCTTAGCATTCTCAACAGAGTCATAAATCAAACCAAAACCAGTTGATTTGCCTCCACCAAAGTGTGTCCTGAATTTAAACACGAAGATAGCATTTTGATCTTTAACTTCGTACATCCTTCCCAATTTCTCCTTCAGCTCGGCCTTAAACAATTTAAACCAATCAATCAATGAGTACAAAACAAAACAGAGTAATCGGAACATTGACTTAAGCAAATGATACAACAATTGCAAAAGAACATGTTTATTATAATAAATAAAATTATTCAGCTCATAACATTTTGATTTCATTTGAATGATGAATTCACCTTGCCACTACTTACTAGCTCAAACATGTATAGCTAAACCAATCTAACGAACTAAAAACTGAATCATAAATAGTGTAAAATATAAACTACGTAGGTAAATAAAAGCAGTTCACAAACATGAACAGCAGATAGCGATAGTCTCGCCACAACAACGAATAAGTAGCGGGTGATACCTTGGACACATTAGCCCTTCCTGGGTGCAATACATCAATTACCTGAACAATTGAACGATAAAATATTAGTACTTCGAGAAGTGCTACATACCATTATATACACATATCTGATCTAAACAGATATTTGTAACATATGGTGAGCGTCGACTCTTTAATCTGATGATTTTATATTTTCTACCCAAATACTATGTATATATAACATAGATCATTTCCAGCTAAATGTTGATCGAAATCAAAATTTATATGCATCAGTTAGTATCACAAATTTTATCAAATTACAAATAGAAGTTGACAATCATTTTGGGACAGATTGAGTAATTAGTTCAAAGTACTAACGAATTGCTTCCTGGAGAGAAGCCTATTAGTCATGAACTTTCGGGTACGAATAGTCACAGCTTTCTCCGACATTTTTGCCTGCAAAATCAGAATCAAAAAGAAAAAAATTATTAAAAATCAAAATTGTCAGAAATATTATCAGTTGAGATTATAAATTGTAGAAAATGGAGAATAGAGATTCATACTGTTGAGCTCGGTGCACGGATTCGCTCCTATCTTCTCTTGCTATTGCACTTGAATTTTGGGAGTACCGAGAGCTTCAAGATTTATAATTTAGGGTTTCGACAAATTAAAAATGGGTTTTTAATGGACCATTTTACCAATTAAGGTGGACTTTGGACTAAAGTAGATATGTCCAGGCCCGTTATACTCTGAGCCCACGCGTAATGTGTAATGCCCGGTCGAAAGCAAGTAATATGTGAGATTAAAAATATTTGATTGGTACTATCAATGACAATTATATTATCGAAAGATTAACTTATGAACACTTCAAGGTGTTCGACAATGAAGCAATTCTGGATGGGTGACTTACTGATAAAATTTTGAGCGCATGAATTGAGTACAAAACATGTTCTACTGGAAAACTCCTGATGATTTGTAAGACTAATCACATTTTCACTTCCAAATTCCGGGATTGATTATATCAAGGGAGACGTCCTTGGGCCACTATGACATCCAACCGTGCATGGCCTTATAGGCGAAACATGAATATTGTATTAGAGTTTCGGTTTGATAAGAGATTTCTGGATTGAATGAGTATTACTTCGGTTTATAGAGTAATTTCGCTATTAAGATAAGTTGGAAGATAATATGAACTTTGAAGAGAGCATGAGAAAAAAGTTGATTTTCTGCACATTATTTATATTCCATTTTTGGCTGATTTAAGCTACTTTTAGCTTTACACATTCCATGAATAATTTCATAGATTCCAAAATATATAAACATGAAACATATATAAGAGGATATATATATATATATATATATATATATATATATATATATATATATATATATATATATATAATGGTTTTTTCAAACTAACTGGTGAGGTGACAAACTTGCATCCGAATTAACGACGATAGACCACAATGCATGCACATCTTCGCAAGAACAGGACTTCACATCTTCATACAGGATGTATAATCCTCTTCCTAAAAGAAAGCAATTGGTATCGTTTTAAGAAAGTATTCATAGAAAGTAACATACATACACACTCTTTATACGTCCTGATGGTGTTGCAGAAAAAGAATAGCGTACTCTTGGTTGGAGTCGGGCGAAAACAGCCCCATAGTCTCTTGAGAGGAAAGCGCACTGCTCGAAGCCATGTTCCCATCATGTTATAAGGATATGGTAACAATAACAAAGCGAAGCTAGTTCACCATTGTTGGTTAAAAGTAGGAAGGAATGCAAACAAATAAGCTTCTCAATCAAGCTCTGCTATATATATGCACACCAAACATTTGGTCAATTAATCTAATCTACTACTACTGTTTGATGTGCAAGTGTTACCAGAAGATAATATTAATACTATATAATAACTTCTAGAAATGTATACTTGTTGGTTTAATCCACAATATGGGTTATCTACTCACTCAGGTAAACTAAAAGTGTCCAACCAACTAAAAATATTTTGTTGAATACTTGATACAAAGTTAACACATTTCGTGCAAATTCATGAGAATGCTTGAATGGGAATGTCTCTTACAAACTGGCTATAGACATGAGTTAAAGCCGCCGGAAGAGGAAAAGATCATTTTCATGGGAGAGGAAAAAAATTAGTAGGCCTTCCGAGCGGTCATTTAGGGACATTCTTAGCGGATAGCAACCCATCATTCTTCCCTAAGCAGTCAGAGTCCGATCGAAGCGAGCAAGAGATAGAGAAATTATCGATCACATACGTGAATTGAGAAAATAAGCCGTGATTCTTTATTTTACCAACACATTTCACTATTCACTTCTTTTTTTTTATCCATAGCTATCTTCAAATATGTTTTTAAATTTGTTGCAGGTTTTCAATCTTGATCAGTTATTAGCTATCAAAACGTCATATATAAATCTCCTTAAAATAGATTATTATTGTAACAGAATCTGAAATATAGAGAAATCAAGAATCTAATAAATCCTCTGTAATTTCAGTTACATAACTACTAAATCAATTCAACTGTTTTTTCAACTTCACTTAAGCAATGATCAAGAATCTCTCCATCAGAATGTCCACCACCACTCTTCATCTCTTCCTCCTCATCCTCCTCACCACCACAACCACCATCTCCACCACTTCTGCCGCCCCCCTCAATGACAACTACACACCATACACCACCCCCACCGATCCAACTCCACCGCCACCTCAACCAAACAACAGACTATACACCACTCCAACCCCACCACCATCAACCACCACTCCCACCATTCCACCACCATCAGCCACCACTACCCAACCCAATGGAAGCAGCTACCACACACCCACAATAATTTCAACTACACTCAACAACCTAGGCTTCACAGACCTCTCAACAGCCTCCATTCAAGCCAACCTCACCACCACCATCCCCACCACCATCTTCGCCCCAACCGACACCTCCCTCCTCACCTGCCCCACCTGCTCCATCCCCCTCCTCCTCCAAGAACACTCCCTCCCCGGTCTCTACTCCCTCCACTACCTCCGCTCCCTATTCTTCGGTACAAAAATCGAAACTTTATCCCCAAACAAATGCCTCACCATCACTTCCTCCACCCCCTCCCCCTCAAACCCCACCAAGAAAATCTTCATAAACGGTATCGAAATCACCAAACCAGACCTCTTCAACGATGGATTCCTCATAATCCACGGTCTTCAAGGCTTTGTTTCTCATCTCTCCCCATTTTCTTGCATGATCGAGAAAATGACATCTTTAGCCTTCCCACCCCAGCAGGCATCTACCCTTGTACCTTCTCACGTACCACGTTTGATGCTTACTGATGCCATCATGAAGCTTCGGGTTTCGGGATATAGTATTGTGGCGTTGGCCTTAAGGCAGAAGTATGGTGACCTTCGTGAGTATAAGGGGTTGACTGTTTTTGCACTAGATGATGCTTCAATATTTGCTGGAAAAATTGGGCATAGATATGTTGCGGATATTGGGTACCACATTGTGCCTAATCAAGTTTTGATGGGGTCGGATTTGGTGGCGTTGAAGGCGTTTTCGGTGTTGCCCACGACCGGGAGGGGGCAGAGGCTGGTGATTACCACCCCGAGTGGAGGAGGGCCGTTGGTGCCGATGAGGATTAACTATGTGAAGATCAAGAACTTTGATTTGGTGCATAATGATAGAATTGTTGTGCATGGACTCTCTATGCCTTTCCCACATGTTGAGGATCAGAGGATATCTGAATTGTGATTTTTAATTGTACCATCTGTTGGGAAAGTTGTACGTTGTGCAGTTAGTGGTGTACGTGAATGTATAAACTGATGCCTTTTGTAGTGCTCATAGTGATATGTTGATACTATTGAAAGTGAAAATGAATATAAGACTCTTCAATGAGATGTTGGTATATTTTGTTGCATGTTGGTGTACAATTTTATGAGCTTTGTGAGATAATGTGTTCTGTAGTAGGAGTGATTGTTTGTATAGATATCGGTACGCTCATAATAAAATGTGTGTCATGATATTAACAAAATCTAACATGGTTTGATCCAGCTTCAACATCATCCCAACTTCTTTAGGAGCTCCAGCAGGGGCTCGACTCATTAGCCGATAAGGTATAATATAGTCATATTGGATCTTGTTAGATTCGTCTCAATGTATATTTTTGAAATATCAACTTCTTATAATTTTTACGCTTGTAGAATTAAAGATATATACGGTTGAAGTTGTCTCGTAGACCGTAAAAGTCAAAATGGGACTAATAATTTGGGAAGGATGGAGTATTAAGTTTTTAATTGGCTTATTTCTCGGAGGTTAAATTTTAACAATTGTCAAATTGCCACATATATCGGTTTTCATGGATAATATTAATTTGTCATGTAAATATATTTCTTATGTATAATATTAATTTGTCTCATTAACTCGGGTTGGCTCTGATACCATGTTATGAGTCTATGGGGTTCCACTCTTAAACCAGTTAGAAATAGAGGGAGTAGCCAAGATCGTATATGTTGACCCGGCGGGACATCGATTTTCGATGTGGGATATGCATCTTAACAGCAACGTTGAAATTGTGGGAAGGGGCTCCAATATACACACACCAAAACAGTAAAATGAAAGAGCGAAAATACTGTTTTACCCTTGCCAACAAACGAGTGGAGCACTCGTTAGTGTGCTTACCAACGAGTAGTGAACCCGTTGGTAATGCAACTAACATTTCAAAAACTCGTTTGTAACCACTAACCAATTGTCAATCTTTCTTGTCAAATTCGTTTCTTTATATTACTAATATTATTATTATTATTTGTTAAAATGATTATTATTAATAATTTAATTATCACTATTTTTATTATTAATATTATTATTACTTATTAATATTTATTATTAATTATAAATATTTTTATTATAATGATTATTAATAGTTATGATTATTAAGTTAAAAAATTAATCAATAGTTATTATTAATTATTAATATTTTTATTATTATTATTAATAGTTATGATTATTAATTTAAAAATTAATATTATTTTAATTTATTATGATATTAACATCTAATTACTATATATTTTTATTATATTATTATTAATAATTATGAATACTAGTCGAAGGGTGCACAGTCAATGCCTGTGCGAATTAATATTTTGTTTAGTTAATATTCATTTATCAAAAAATAATAAACACAATATATTTTTGACACAATCATTGATTGAACTTCCTAAATTGTCCCTAACCGGTTTTATAAGCCTACAAACGAGTTCCACACTCGTTCATAAGGCTATAAACGAGCTTAAAACACGTACATAAACGAGCGAGTTGCTCGTTGATAAAGCCTACCAACGAGTTACACACTCGTTGATAAGGCTATGTACTATTTTCTTGGTCGTTACTAATAATCCAACTCAATCCAATAAACAAGTTGCCTAGGTGGTTAATGTTAATTTTTATTTATTATGGTTATTCTTATTAACTACTCTCTTATATTATCCAACTCAATCCAATGAAGTATTGTTATTATGATTATTCTTATATACTTCTGTGTTTTTTTAACATATTGTTTAGATTAGAATTTTTGTATTTGTTTAACATAGTGTTTACCATTCTATGTGCTTTTTCACTATATTACCTATTTTATCCTTAATAAAGTAGGAAGCTTTTTATTGACTTCCAACTTTCGAGATATTAAGTTTGAGCCAGGGGTGGATCTACCACTTTTAGAGTGGTGGTTTGAAATACATGTTAAATTTTTCTAACGATCTAAATCGGTTCGGTTGATGTCGGTATTAAGGCAAAATCGGTTCAGTTCAGTCGGTTTTTCGATTTTTAAACAAAATAAATAAATAAAGGCACACTATTTTAAATTAAATAGAGTCCACACGTTCACAGGAAGCTCAAAACTAAATAAAAGTTAATGCCTATTAGTTTCTTTTAGTGTTAGAATTAGGTTTTAAAGTAAGTATATTATATATGAATTTTTAAAGTGGGTCCTGGACACTTGGTCCATTGGATCAATATTAAAATTTAATCTAATAAATAACAAATAATCTAATAATAATAATAATCAATGTAACTCATTAAGTAACTTAACTACTATTATTATTATTAAATACAAAATAGTTTGTGTCAATATTAAAAAAAGGAATAATTACATAAGGCATTCATCTGTAACAATTAATAATCAAATTTACAAATATGTTTGTGATCTCGGTAAGTAATTTAGTAGAAAAATTGATACAATTAGAAGAATAAGTATTTGCTAAATACGAGTAGGGTGCTCGTTCATACCCCTGGAATATTTGAAAAAATTATTATATAAATTTTAATTAAATCTTGAATGTTCGAATACAAATAATTTTACATTATGTTCTTGAACTTTCAAACACAAACAGATTTTAATTAAAGTTACGTTCGAATAGTAGAAGGAATTATCTAATTATCAATTAAATTTTTCTCGTCATCATACCATAATTTATGAAAGAAAATATTTTGAATTCTAAATGAGTTCAAAATTAAAATGTTAGTTAAAATTTGAAAAGTATATAATAAAAAATAATAAGAAACTTATTTTATATTAAAAATATGTTCATAAATCTTGATTAAAAACAAAAAAAAAAACAAAAAGCAAAAACTAAGAATTTGCATGCCTGTCCAGTGATGGGATGACACAGGCGCATGGGGATTGGGGAGGAGGAAAAGCTGGCTGCCCGTAACTAGAAGCCGTTAGTAAGGTTACTAACGAGTAACTAACTCGTTTATGTCCCTATTAACGAGTGCGGCGCTCGTTGGGGCATTTAAGGAATCTTCCCCCAGCAGTTTACTGTTTTGGTGTGTGTATAACAGATCAGCAGTAGCGTCACACGTGGCTCCAAAAGAAAAAACGTTGAAATATGGGAAGACTCCCTAGAAATGGTAAGTAATTGTTCTTGTAATACCCAAATGATTGACATTTTTTGATCCAAGGATCAAATCTAAATAGGGGCCAATATGACTCTTTTATATTTTTGAATAAAAAATTCACATCCAGACAAAAAATCACGTACTAATGTACAAGCGAATTCAATGACCAATAAGCAAGTACTTTCCCCTTGTTTTGTGCTTTTAATTACCATAAATTTTTATAGTTGTTTCTTAATTTGGAATTACCTCTCAAATTTTTAATTATTATCTTTCTTAATAACAATACTATTTTTTACCAAAAAATACACAAGCAAACACAAAAAATTATTTTCGTCAAAAGTAATGAAAAATTCAAGAACTATGGCTTTTCAGGTTTATTTAAATTATTTGAATTGCTTGACGGAATAGTTTTTCAAAATAGCTTAATTAGTGTTAGTGGTTATTTGAATGATTAAACTAGTTTAATGAATACTATTGTATTAAGTTTTTAATTGGCTTATTTTTCGAAGATTAAATTTTAACAATCGTCAAATTGCCACGTATATCGGTATTCATGGATTAGAATGGAGAATGCATATACATTAGTTTCATGAATGCTACTCCTTGTATTAAGTTTTTAATTGGCTTATTTCTCATAGATTAATTTTTAATAATTGTCAAATTGCCACATATATCGATTAGAATGATTAGAATGGAGAATGCATATACATTAGTTTCATGAATGCTACTCCTTGTATTAAGTTTTTAATTGGCTTATTTCTCGGAAGTTAAATTTTAACAATTGTCAAATTGCCACATATATCGGTTAGAATGATTAGAATGGAGAATGCATATACATTAGTTTCATGAATGCTACTCCTTGTATTAAGTTTTTAATTGGCTTATTTCTCGGAGGTTAAATTTTAATAATTGTCAAATTGCCACATATATCGGTTTTCATGGATAATATTAATTCGTCACGTAAATATATTTTTTATGTATAATATTAATTTGTCTCATTAATTCGGGTTGGCTCTGATACCATGTTAAGAGTCTATGGGGTTCCACTCTAAAACCAGTTGGAAATAGGGGAAGTAGCCCAAGATTATATATATTGACCCGGCAGGACATCGACTTCTGATGTGGAATATGCATCTTAACAGTAACCCAAGACCCTATGTTGCAACCTATAGGAGAATCTTTTTATTACTATTTGATTTGGTATAGTTATGAATTATATTGAGTAGTTTGCAGGATCTGAGTAACGATTTTAACATAAATCTTTGGAAGTGGCTGCTAAGGTGATTCTTCCATACTAGTAATTTCAACCGATTTTCATTATTTTTGGTAGTTAGGCTAAGTTGAAATGCATTTATCACTTGCTAATTATAAAAGATGATATTGTCAGTTTTGTATTATTTGATAGTGAATATAAATTAATCTCCCTTGATTTCATGTACTCTTACCAGAACCAAAAGCAATAGAAGAATATATACGGGAGATGAAGCAACCAGCTCAAAGTTTTCTCTCAAACCGCTCAAACCCAATTCTTTCATCACCAAAGCCTTTCGCCGCCTCACCTTCTTCTCCACAACTACAACCTTCTGCCGCCACGAGAAAGAGATGTCGTGAAGCGGATGACGAGGAAGGGGCATCATCACCAATCCCGCCTCACAAAAAACAGAGGACCGCTCTCGGTCTCTTTGAGGCGGTGATAAATCAAAACTTTGATCAACCTCTCCTTACCTTCTCCCCCGCTGCTCCGGGTAACTCCAAAGCCAACTATATTCAATCAATAGATAAGGAAGACGGCATAGATCAACAAATTTATCTGAACTCCATCGGTGCCGCACCGCTTCGGAACTCCACCACAAAAAGTCTCTCTCTGATGGCGACACAAGAGCTTAGGCGCCCATACAAACGCTTCCCAATCTCCGACCAACAGAAACGTCGAGAAATCTCTCTTTGTTACCAAAGCCTAAACCGCCACGATACACAACTCAGATGCAGATGTCTCGCTTCCCAACCCATTCAACCAACACCCATTGAAGCGCCTAAGTTTTTCGATGGACAACAGATGGTGACGCCGAAGGTTCGTAAACTTCAGCCTTATAATCACCATACTCCATCTTATATAAGTATTTTAGACTTTTGGAACAAGGATATTCAAATTGAGTTGATGGAGGTTGAGATGACAGAGGTGGAATCTAGTAACTCATTCGATGTTACAAACTATCTTGAAATTTTTTCTAATTTCAATGATAGTTCTCCCAATTTGAAAAGGCAAAAGTTTACAGATGACATGGTTCAAACAAATAATAGATCAATTCTAGCCAAATATTGGAAGGATTCATGTTCAGATTTGAATAAGTATGATTATGAGGAAAGCCTTTGGGGGAAACAGTCGAAAAGCTTTAAATTGAGTTTCAATTGCAATGAAAAATTCTCTAGTATGACAGTTCCAGTGATGAAGTTAGAGAAAATTAGTGATTCGTCGGAAGGATGTTGTGAAAGTTCTCAAGATATGGAATTCTTGATAGCTTCTACTCTTGTTGTTCTCAAGTATGACCGACTCAACATGGAGGGTGCGATTGTTGCATATAGAAAATCCCATGATACCCTCTTGGAGTCTATAGAACGAGCAATTATTAGGGAGTTTCCTTTTGATCCTGGAATAGAGGAAAACTCTAAGAAAGAGTCTGCGGAGCATCGTTTTACTTGGCTACAAAGCATATGCATACGGTTCTTGAGGCTCTGCCCTCTCAATTGCGAAGACAAAGTTTGTAGGACATGGAGACGGCTTTTGCAAGTTTGCCACCTCAATTTCAATGGCAAAGCTACCACACAAGATCGTCTACGACATGGACTATAATTGAACTCTAAGAAAGCTTCTCAGACGAGCGATGTTACGTGGACACAAAGAAGGTGGAGAGTGTTTTTGTTGATGCACCCTCTCAATTTTGAAGTGATTGGGTTTAATCTTAGGAGGATGAATATCAAGGCAGGAATGGCTTTTGTTCCACCTCGGTTACTCTTTGATACAAATAGATTTTGGGGAGCCAAGTTCAAAGGAGAAAACGACGATGATGAACATGACGAGAACCAAAGGACAAGCTATGGAATTACGCAACTCAAACTCGATTTCAAACTTGCTTCAATCAATTCCAAAGGCAAAGGTACTTCCGGGACTCGTAGTAAGTATGGTCACCCTTGCAATATTTCTCATTTCACTTCAAATATTAATTCATATCATGATCACTCTTGTGTATCTGAATCGTATAAATTAGGCAGTAGAATTTCGATGGATATTTTCCTTAATAGATTTTCTTTTAAGGAACCCCTCTATAGTCGATTAGCTATCGACATAACAAAAATATTCACTTCTGACATTGACCAAGAGAGCCTTGAGCTTCTCTTCTGCTCATGTCAAAATCGCACTTCTACTTGGTTACTTAATATCTTCAATAGTCGATTTACCATCGACACTAAAGAAATCCGCACCAATGACATTGACCAAGAGAAGCTTGAGCTTCTCTTCTGCTCATGTCACAATTATACATCCATTTGTCTTTCTTTCTTTCAAATCCATCATATTCTACTTCTACTTTATATCTTTTTAAGGACACAACATGATTGTGACTATGAAGTAATATATGTTGTTATGAGTCATGTTTGAGGTTTATGGACCTACAGGAAGCTTACATCTTTCATCGAGGAGGCTCTCCAAATCTCGAAAATTGCTTTTACTTATTTTCTGTTAGCTTTATGTATTTTGTATTTTATGTATGTTTATGTGACGCTCCATGTGTTGGAGTGTCTTTTAGTTCTTTAAGTTTAATTAATTATCAAAAAAAAAAGCAATAGAAGAAGAACAACAATGATCTTAAGTACGACATATTCGGATGGGATATTCTTGTTGTTGGGATTGTTGCATGGGTCAGGTTCGGAAAGTCCCATCTCCCACCAGGGGCGGATCTAGGCACATCGAAGAGGTGATTCCAAATACATTAAATTTTTTGAATAGTATTTAATTAGAAAATCAATCATTTTAGTGAAAATATTGTATTCGGATGAACATTTAAGAAACAAAAGAAGTCATGTAAATTGTGTAAAATTAAGAGTTAAAAGTAATAAAAAATAGCCTTTAAACTTTTTAATAAATTTAAAGTTGCGAAGCTCTTATTAAGTTCATTACTAACCAAGCTAACATAATTTTAGATAATTCAATTGAATTGCCATGAACATAGTCAGGTCCATCTTATATATAATGATGTTGTAATTATATAATATGATGAATATTTCTTATGTTATAAACTAAGATGATTGATGATTTATATCTTACTTTTATACATTTTGATTATAATTTTACATTGAAATTAATAAATATTGGATCCCATGACTATATATTTTATGTAAGGTTAAACAAAAAATATATAATAGTAAGAAATAAATCTAAATGCAGTACATTAAAATAGAAGACTGAAGAGTTAAGAAGGTGATGGATTTAACTCTCTTTTGATAAAACTAATTTCTTTTTTTTTGTAGAAAATTCAGTTGATTCAAATGAACCACTCTCAACAGCATCAAGTCTGCCCATGTCCCCCACCTTCTACTATTTGATATGCTTCTTATGAAAATAATGAGGATTTTCTTTCATGAATAATTAAGTGTAAAACTGAGTGATTTAAGCCACATCTACTTTGTGATCCAACCAGATCAATAGTCTTTATTACATAGTCACATCTCAACTTCATCACGACATTCTTTAGGTAACTGATCTAATAAGTAATAACACATCGATATATTATCAAACCATATCAAATTTTGTTAAGATCGTGACACGCGTTTTATTATGAGCGTACTATCTCATACGCCTTAAAAAGACTACCGATATCTATACAAACAATCACTCCTACTGCAGAACACATTATCTCACGAGGTACATAAAAATATCACATATGTTGATACTATTGAAAGTGAAAATGAATACTATAAGACTCTTCAATGAGATGTTGATATATTTTGTTGCATGTTCGTGTACATTTTTATGTGCCTTGTGAGATAATGTGTTATGTAGTAGGAGTGATTGTTTGTATAGATATCCGTACGCTCATAATAAAACGAGTGTCACTATATTAACAAAATCTAACTTGGTTTGATAATCTAACGATGTGTTATTAAATGAGTTACCTAAAGAATATCGTGATGAAGTTGAGATGTAACTATGTAAGGACTATTGATCTGGTTGGTTCACAAAATAGATGTGGTTCAAATCACTCAGTTCTTACACTTAATTATTCATGCAAGAAAACCCTCATTATTTTCATAAAAAACATATGAAATAGTACAAGGTGGGGGATGTGTTACACTTAATCAGACAGTAAACCATGCCTCATTTGTGACCCTCTCATCCTCCCTCTTAAAATATGCAACCTACCGGCATAGAAAACAGTTACCATATACACTCCCCCCCCCCCCCACCCCCGTGGCGTCCTCGGTATAAGCAACTACACCATTTAAACCTCCATATGAACCTTTGATCATAGGTATTAATCAATAATGACTCAAGTAAAGAAAAAGGAACTTTTTGTGTTACTGATTTTAACTACTCTTTTTGGCACCTCCATTTCCACTTTGTACAGAGTTGGGGATTCTGCTGGTTGGACCACAACTAGTAGCATTGATTACGAAAGTTGGACTTCTTCCAAGAACTTTGTCGTAGGCGACATTCTCTGTAAGTTTCAGTTAGCGCGGATTCGTCTCAACTAGTAGCATTGATTACGAAAGTTGGATTTTTTTCTGTCGATCTGTAACTTTAATAACCATGAAATTTGTTTGATCTATGTGTGTAGTGTTTGAATATGACAATCGCTTACACAATGTGTTGCTTGTGCAACGTGAAGATTATAACGCGTGCAATATGTATGCTCCGATGGCAACTTATTCCTCTGGCAATGACTCCTTTGCAATTGGAAGGCATGGCCATTACTTTTTCATATGCGGAGTTCCAGGACATTGTGAAGCTGGCCAGAGACTCAGCATCAGGGTTTTCCAAGTGCCGCCTCAAACAAGTACAACATTAGAGATGGTCCTTCCAACTCGAGTACTGCCAGTTTCTGCATTATCACTAGATGCTGCAGCGCCTTCCGTGATGATTGTTGAGGCTGATTATTATGCTGAGACTGAGAGCCATGCCAGTGCTTTTGCTTTTTCCAGGCTGCAAATTTTCCTGACGTTTGTCTTTGTGTTTTCTTCTCTTGGTTATGTTTCTTGAGGAAATACTACTAATGTTAGCTTTCAATTTCAATAGAATGATTCCATCTGCTATGATACTGTCCCTTGGTTATCACTGCACCAAATGACCTAGCTAATAGTTGAGCTGTTGAAAAGAGGAACGGGTTTTATCCTCGTCCAGGACGAATTTTAAATCAGATAACATTATGACAAAATACAAATAGTCTATTTAGATTTTCAGAAATAGGTGGATGACATTTACATGAACTCCTTCAAACTTGTAAAGAAAGTTTCTCAGTATCACCTTACACCATTAGATGAACTAAAATAAAGAATGGTATACGGATATAAGTGTATCTGCTATCTAAGGATTTGCAGTACTATATGTATAAGTCTACGAGTCCTCGTCTCCAAGCTCATATCTGATATCAACAATGGCTCAGAATGCAGCAGCAATGCGGCAGGACAATGTCACTGTCTATCAATGCTTATTTCCACAAGAACAGATTCAGAAACAATGCAGAATATGTTGATGTAGCATGTATTATGTTAAAGAATACATGATGGCAGTCTGGTATTGACAACAAGCTATTCTAGAGGATGTGACGGTATTTGAGTGGATTTTGGGCGAGCACTCTCTCGTTTAACAAATACAGCATATAGTAGTTCATTCCAAACATCTGGAACACCAGGCAGGCACCAGTGGCTGCAGTCTTGTTTATGGAGAGGAGCCACTTCTTTAGGTCCCAAATAATACATGGACGAGTGCCCATCTTTTCTTCTAGAAGTCATACCAGTAATGTTCAATAAATCGATTCTTGGTAAACTTGAGTTACTCGGATAGCTTGATAACACATCAAACACTGTTTTTGATTGATGCGATGACTCGGATGATGAACCCAACTCAGGTAGCTTCTCTAAGTGACAGGTTCCACCAGTGTTCCAGTCTCCACCACTGCAGATCAAATTGATCGGTAAGTTAATCGTTTGCAAGGATTTCTGGACACTGTGTTAGGTAAATGAAATCCCCTCTCCCTCCCCTTCTCTAAACCAAATTGAAGAAAGACATGCTAATCCTCATAACAATTGCGGTAGCTAGACAGGTAAAAATATCATTCATAGTTTCATACCTTTTTCAGTCATCTCTACAATAAGAAACAAGGGACAAATAGTAAAACTTGACCTCTTCTTGGGGAAAGAACGGACCTTTTTAACACACTACAACATTTTAAGACCCTTATTATGGATAGTGCGTTATGTACACCTTTATTGGGAAAGAATGTCAGTTCCCCTCATTGATGATAACAAATATTATGATCTTAAATTCATCCATATGTAACAGAATGGAAGCAATTCATGAGTAATATGAACTCAATCCATTCATCCATATGTAGCAATAAGGTTCCCTTAATCTCTTAGAAGTAAAACTCTAACTAAATGAGTAAATGCTCTCAAATGCAACTCTAGGTACGCGTTCATGGGATTCAAAAGTAAGGTATAACCTGAAATGAACAGGAGCATAGCTGCGAAGGAAGACGTGGGTCTTTGCCATGTCAACTTCACGACTAATCCAATCAAACAATGTAACAATAGACTTTCGGAATGCTCCCTCTACACTCATATCTGTCATAATCTTTGTTCCTTCTTGGAATAAACACCCTCTGCAAACAAAATGAATCAAGACGACAGTCAAATCTAAAAGGTTCATGTTCCCATATCATGCAACTCATGTAACAATCTTCCCTTACTATAAAATACAACTAAAATAAAGCAGTAAGGATAAATCTTACACATTGATGGTTTTCTCATTATTCCACCAGTGTCCGCTGTTGAAAATTAAAATATCTGCATCCTTCCACTTACTGGAGCTCCAATCCATTTGATCCAGCTTCAAAGTCATCCCAACTTCTTTAGGAGCTCCAGCAGGGGCTCGACTCTGCAGCACTAGGAATGGAGCTCTATAGTACTCAATCGTGCAGTTAAAGTCCTTAAACTTAAAAACTAATGAACCAGTGTGCTTTGAGATTGGGCTACCATTGACTTCATATACTGAAGCCGTGTCATTAACTGCAGACGAAAGCATACAGAGAAGAGATTCCCATTGATTTCTCCCAATGGAGTCCCCAACAAATACAAGCCGCTTGTTCCGTAGTCTTTCCAACATATCTTTTGCATCAAATCTGATTTCAAATGTTGAACCCAGAGAACAATAATATATCAAATGTGAGTTATCATTTAATGAAAGGAATTGAAAATCCTCAAACACACCCAAAGATCTTCCATTGTCTACTCAACCAATTCAAATAACTGAAAATGACAACGATCTTGGACACTACAAAACTATATTAAAAGAAACAGCTGCTAAGAAATCATATCAATCTTAAAAGTAAACTGGCAAGTTTGTAGAAACAGAACTTCATTTGTTCCATGTAAGCTCATTTTAAATAGGCAGAGGCTACATCAAAGATTCCAACTAAGATTGTTGCTCTCAGAATCGAACTGAAATATACTGAACATCACCAGGTTATAACGAGTCGAAAGTTCGATTTAGTTCAAGTTCAAACTCCAAACATTCGAACTTCGATTCGGTTCTACACTACAAACTTGAGTAGCAAAAAACATGGATAAAATTAAGGATTTGAATCAAACCTGGGCAAATTGCAATCTTTAGGCTGCCAACGCCATTTGGTATAGAAACTATCAGACCTACCATTTTCAGTACATCTAAAGCCTTGATCCAAAAACTTACAATCTTGTGATCTATAAAGAGGATAACCTTCATCCCAAATCCAATTCCCATCAAATATATCACAAGAATCCCCACCTTCTTCAAGAAAGTTCACTTTTTTATCACTAACTATAACTTCCTGAACTATGGTTGATGGTAATGAAGCATTAACAAATCCAAAAAACCTTGTATGTAAAAATGTATTATTTCCATTATCAGTAATTCTATAATCCAAAAAGAATAGATACAATACTATGGAAAAACTGAAAAAGAAGCAGCCCAAAATAGTTGGTGATAGCTCAAGAAGCTTCAAGCATTTTAGTTTCTTGAATCCATTAGGAGAACCACTCTCACTCTCCTTCATTTTACAAAAATTTAGTCACTTGGGGGTTGTTAAAACCTTATACTATGGAGATAAGGGAGGCCAAAACACCCTAAACAAGATTTGGAAAAATGGAAAAAATCATAATAAAGAATGCAACAAATGAAGGAAAGTAAATTGGAATTAACTAAAGTCGGTTGAATATAAAGTGTCATACAAAATGTAATATAAGTAATATCGAAACTTGTATGGGATCTATCAGTAGAAAAAAGGGGAAAAAAACATTCAAATTTGAAAGGGCAGTTTTTGGACAAATAGTAGTGCTTTCGAAGATCTTGTCCTAAACTACCTTAAATTATCTGAGTGGTGAATAGGTGGTAGTTTAGTTTTTGGATTTTTACAAGTGAGAAGTACGGATTATGAAAATATATGAAGTACAAAATTGTAGATATGTTCTGATATTAATGGAGTTAGTTGTGGCCAGTTCATAAATTGGAGAAAAGAGTTGTGATGTTGGGTATAAACAGGAAAGAAGATTGATGAAAGGGAGGGGGGAAGAATGTGGGTTGATCGTGGATACCAGCTTGTGGTGTAACGGGGGTTTCAACATAACGAACAAACCAAAGCTAGCTCATTGGCTCACTCGACGTTTCTCAATGCACCTCGATTAAGTCGAATCTGGATCTTGTGTTATATTTTGTGACGTTATGTATTATAATTACTAGCATTGTGATATAAATATTGAAGGAAGTTTATATTATGATAACATAGAGTCAAGTAAAAGTTAAAAATAATTTTTAGTCTTAACGGTTGTTAATGGATACAATCTCATATGAAAATAGAAAGAAATTTTGACTTAATTGATAATGGACTTGATCATTCTTTTTATCGTTAATTAGTTTTAAAATAGCATTGGATGGACTTCTAACATAGTATCATAGCTTATATTTTTATTTAATTATGATCATGCATAAGTCATAACCTTAATATAGGTGATTTAATAGAATTGAAATATACGAATAAAATGTGAAAGAATCGATTCACGTGATGTCATAAATAAATGAAATTAAAGAGTTACGCACTTGCATAACACTACAATCACTATAATGACATGCTTGAATCATGATAAATTAAAATAAGTGAAAATTTTAAAATTAAGTTTCAACTAATTTATCAAGTGTTATTTGATATAATTAAAGTATATCATAAATCACTCAAACACAAATAATGACAGAAAATGCTAGGGAATTTATGGGGCATAATTTAACGGGAAAATAACTAGAGTGTAAAGTACTAGAAGTCTTGCCTTTTCATATAATTCGTATTCGGTTTTCATTATACATCAGTATAATTGGAAAGGCCAACCCATAACCTACTATATAAAAGGTTGAGTCAAATGTCATTAGGCTACTCAATTATTGCCTACGAGCATTAGATGATTACCAATTAGATCTTACTAGTATCAACATCACGTGTTGAGTTCATCGAAACATTTGAAATTGGTGCGATACTTACCATCTTACTACTAAGATTATGATGTGTCGGTAATTACAATATTATAGTGTATAGATAATCCTAGATCTGCTAGATGGTAAACGAGTTATTACATTAAAAACACACATACAATTATCTCAATATTGCTAAGCCCAATTCCATCCCGCACCTAAATTCGACCAAAGATTATTTGCACATCCAAACAATAATTTTACTGTACAATCTTACAATTTTAGCCCCAAAGTAACATTGAAATTGAATACATATGACGTAACGTTCGTCAAAATCCAAATGTACACATCTGTTCTCCCAAATACTTTCTCATTTTACGGAAATTCGTAGTAGTTACTCGTAATGGATAGACTTCGAATTAACTAAATAGTCTGTAAATTACGTCAATCAGGTAAATCACACTAGACAAGCTATATGTAATGGACTCGACAAAAAAATATTAATAGGAAAATGAAATTATGATCTTATGACCACGAGCTCCCTTACTTATCCACCCTAGCAAACTTCTAAATACATTTATTTGATGTCACAACTCATGATTTATTTTTTTCAGCATGAATTAAACATCCTAAACATTAACATACATCTAAACATCTGTGATGAACATTCATTTTCACTAATCACTTTCGAACTTTTGATTTTTTGATACATTATAAGAAAATCTTAATAACATTAAATATACACTCCAAATGTTTGTTGATTCATATACTACAAAAACTAAAATTACATTCTATTGATACTAATTATAGGTACGATCGGACCGGTTTTTGCGGTTTTTTGCCTAAAAAAAAAACCGATCCGATTTTTCGGTTTTTTAAAAAACCGAAACCGATCCGAAAACCGAAAAAACCGAGTTCGGTTAAAACCGCCGGTTTCAGACCGGTTCGGTTTTTGGGGCTTCAAATACTGGGCCGCTTCTGGATCAAGTTTGGGCACTTTTTGGGCAATTTTTTTTACAGATTGATGGACTTTTTAACTACAAATTCATATTTAGATTCATATTTTGTGCTTTTTACTTGGATTTTTTTGGCTATCAACACAAAAAACAATACTCACAAGTCACACTAGTACAAAAAAGCTCTTAGACAGCGCTCAAAAAAGCTCTTAGACAGCACATATCAGCGCTATTACGGAGGCTGCTGTCTAAGTGAAAAACACTTAGACAGCGCGACACGGGAGCGCTGTCTAAGTGGGACTTAGACAACGCTTCATTGAGCGCTGTCTAAGTGAAAAAAAAAATTTTAAAAAAAATTAATTTTTTTTCATTTTAGATCTATTAATACAAATATAGGCAAAAATGTACTAAAACTTACAAATAACTGCAAAAATTATCTTCAATTAAATAAACTACATACATTTTAAATCAACAAAATTTAAATATGATAAAAATTACATAAAATCATTAAAGAAAGTAACATCTTTCATTAAATTACATAAAAATATTCTCTTTAGTCCGAAGTACAACGCATTCAAGTGGCAATCTACAAAATAAAGGAGTACAAAAGAGTGTTAGATGGAGATGCAAAAAGGATGGATTAAACAGTCTGAAGCTTATGAATTACCTGCCTAGCTCCCTCTGCCATACAAACAACAACTGATCCTTTGTCTCCAAAATATACTTCAGATGACTTAGAACACACCATGTAGATTAAATGGTAACTAAGGGCAGTAGTAAGAGAAGAAAGCCTAGCAACAGCTTACTTGCACCAAATAGATTTTCAGTTAGTACCTCCGGGATCAAACATATATCAATCTGACAACTGGCAAGAGAGGCATGCATGGTTATAAATCCACTGCTACGCCCCATCAACTTCACAACTCCAATGCCCCGAGCCCCCGATAAGCACTATGTGCCTGTCAAATCAGCAAGTCAAAAGAACCATCACAGATGAGTTATGCATGCTCTGACTATTATAACACATAAAATAAACAGATCATGTGGCACTGGAACTCAAATAGGAATGGTCAGAACACAGGAGTGCCAAAAATAAAAAAAATACCTCAATGTAAGCAGCATTAATAGCTCTTTGAACTTCTCAAACACCTATTAAAACCATTTAAATTTATTGACAAGTTTATTGCCAGCATAATTGCTCAAGTTGGGGAATTCAGGCAATAGGGAATTAACAATGTACTTACTAACTAATATGGTTATGATAGTCAAACCAGTTCCGTAATCACCACAATATGCAAGAAAATGTTCTAGTACGAGTACTACTCAAATATCTAAGAAAAGAAACTGTTCCAAGCTTGCAAAGTGAAGGCTTAGTTTAACGCAGAGTTATATAAATGTTAGAAATGTATTAATATGACCATACCTTCTTCTGACTACTAGACTGGTTGTTTCCAGAACTTTTAGGAACCGTATTATGAATATTGCCAAATATGCAATTAAATACATGTGAGATAACATCACCAACATCGTGATCTTTTGTATCTCTCAAGACCTCCTGCAGTCGGACACAATTTACCAGTTAATATGAAGCTATCTTCCATGTCCCAAGGACAAAATATGACATTCCACATAACAACCTCGAAAAGTATCAAGTTTTGGAATGTTAAAGTGATATGAGAAATACATTCTGAACTACTTTCCCTCAATATCGTTTATTACATCTGCAATAAACCGACTTGACGTACAAAGTATATTACATAAGACTAGGATGCTATGCTAGACTCGAGATGATCTTAGCCTAACAGAGCCAACCATGTCAGCCTCTAGCCAAAAAAAAAAATGCCAAAGAATAGAGTAGGTTAAGCACAGAATGAACATTCATCTGTAACCTTTTTACTTATTAAGAATGGGTGTGTAGTAAAGTTCGCTACGTCATCTAAAATAGCAAAATGGAGAACATAGCTTAATCAACTGCTGTTTTATATTTCGAATAAATTAGTTTTTAATCAAACTATAGTAGAACATAATATGATGTTCCTAAGGCAAGACCACGAAAAGGATGGGAATGGAAGTTAGGAAAAAGCTCAAGGAACAAAAGGGACAAGGGTAGCTAGCGCCTAATGTTCTGTACTCTTGCAATCTTGCAAATTGTGTAAATCCATTTGCTGCTAATGTAGATACCTTTGCAGTCAAAACTAAGAATGGAGGTTACATTATCATAGAAATTGTGTAAATCCAAAACTAGAAAATAATGGTATACTTCCTATTAGCGTACATTGTTCAAAGAGATAATTTTGACATTATATTTTCGAGTAGTCAAATTTCTTATGGAGAGCCTGCACGAGATAATGATGGTGCTCATTTTTAAGATACATTCATATCGTTAAGAACTAATAATAAAGAATACAAGCCATGACACAAGAGAACACTACTGAGACTACCAACAAATGAACTTCGCTTCACCATACCACGTAAATGAATTTCTGAAGCACATAAATCCAAAACTAGAGTATATATCTGAAACACATGTATTATATAGTGAAAATACAAAATCAACACAAAGTTCGAACCTTTTTGAGAATGCGGAATCAGCGGTAACGGTGATTTTGGATTTATCACGGGAAATAGTAACGGCATCACCGAGAGCACCTGGTTTGCCTCCGACTTTAATCCTCTCCTGAAAAAACTATTCCAACGAAGCAATCTCCATTATATAGTAACCACATGATGATATCTAATTGCACAATCAATTTTCGGTTGAATTGCCCTAAATTTACACAAAAATTTATTGTGAACATTAAACCCAAAAATTTTGGAAAATCGACTTTCAATTTTGGAAAATCGACTCTCAATTTCAGCCAAAATTTTTTGGAAAATCGACTTTTATCACAATTATAGAACCCTAAATTGATAAACAAAGATGTTACCTGGGTTGAGGAAGAAGAACTCCACAAATAATTGACGAAGCGGACGACTTCAATCGATTTGGGGGTCGAAGATGGTGGTTCAATGTGGTCGAAGTCGAGCGAGGCTACTCGTGATGGTGGTGGAATGTGGTGGTCGCCGATTATTTGGGGTGGTGGTATGGGTTTTTTTTTCTAATGTTTGGGGCGGGGAGTATGTATGTGTGGTGAAGATGAATTATTAGCTACTGATGATTATAATTGGGTGTATAGGGTAAATATATTGTGTTTTGACTTAGACAGCACGCATAAGAGCGCTGTCTAAGTATCACTTAGACAGCGCGACACGGGAGCGCTGTCTAAGTGAGACTTAGATTGCGTTTTTTGATTTGTGCTGTTTAAGTGGTGCTGTCTAAGAGCAATTTTGTACTAGTGTCACAACCTCAATATAAATTAATAACAATATCATTCAAATGTTTAAAATATGAAAAAATAAAAATATTGTTCAAAGTCCAAATACATAATAACAATATTAATCAGATCGGTTTTTATCCGCCGGTTATTTTTTTTGTAAGACTTTTTTTAATCCAAATAACCGAAACCGATCCGATCGGTTTTAAAACCGAAAAAAACCGCCGGTCTTGAATCGGTTCGATCCCGATTCGGTTTAAGTCCATATCCAATCGTACCCCTAATACTAATGTCTAATCCTAATATGCAGGACAGTTGAACAGCAATGTTGCAATTTACATGGCACACATGATGCTATGACTATTTTATCCTTGACTAAAACTCCCTTCAAATACTACCCCAAACTACAAATAAGGGGCATGAGGGGGGCTTAATATGAGAATGAAATTCTCTCTCAAAAGAAGCAGCACCCAAGAAACCCCAAACCCCCAAATCACAAAACAACAAACCCTGAAACTGAAATCGCCGCCTTCTCTCCCTCCCGCCGCCGCCGCGGCTTTACCTCTAGCGACGAACCACAACCCTTTCCTGTCCAACGTTGAACAACATCATTCCTCCCCTGTTTCTTTGAGGATTTGGTCGAACCTCTCTATCGTTATAGAGCTTCAAAAATCTTCAAGGCCAAGAACAGAGATTAGGAAGAAATCATACAAAATCGGAGTTGATGCTAACAAAGCTCGGAATCGAAGGGTGGACAATTGGGTCGAGACAAGGAAGAACCAGAGGGCGACTGCTCTCCTCAAGAAAAGTCGAGAAGGGCTTGTGGGTATTCAACATCAAGAAATACCTGCTAATTTTCATGAAGCAAAGCATCAAGAACTGCTTCAAGAGGGAAAATTGCAAAACATCATCTCAATCAAGACCAAAATCAAAAATCAAAATCAATCAAACTCCTTTAAAAAGCAACAAATTGCAACTGGAGAAAGGTTTGATAATCCTAATTTCATTGGTAATACTGGGTATAATTCTTCATACAGTAGTATTATTGATTTTTGGAATAAAGATGTTCTGATTGATATGATGGTGATAGATTCATCTATTATAAATAGCTCTGCCTTTGATGAGTTTCCAAAATCCTTGAAACGGAAAAGGGAGGATTTAGAGTTACATAGTCATGTACAATTAGAAGATCTTGAGTGCCCTGTAATGAAAAAACAGAAACTTGGAAAACAATTAAAGGGTGTCTTAGACAATAGCTCTTTTGGTTTCAACATAGAAAGAGATTCAGGCTCTAGTATTATGAAGGCGTCTTCGAACCATTTGAAACGGAAAAGGGTAAATGGAGAGTTAAGTTCTTCCTTTGAATTCGAAGAACATAGTTACCCTAAAATGGAAAGGCAGAAGAAGACTCATGAACAAGATGTGGTTCATTTTCGATTAGCTCTTATGAAGCATCGTCAGCTTTCTTTTGAATCAAAAGATGGTCTTGAGACACCACTGAACATCCATGATATACAAACTGTCTGTCAAACACATAGTCCAAGCTTAAGTAGTTTAGATGAGAACTATAAAGGCAACACATCAGATCACAACTCTGTGAATGTAGGATTAGATTTCGCTAAACCAGAAGCACTAGCGAATGTTGGAAATGACACCAGTGAGTATGCACCAGTGAGCATGAATCTTGGATATGACACATTCTGTGATATATGGGTGAATCTCTACACATATCAGTTTGATTATATGAAGGGAGCAATAGCTAGGAAATTTCCTTTTGATCCGGGAATAGAATGGTATTCTCATAATAGCCAAAGAAAGATGCTCAGGAGGATGATTATCAGGTCTTGGATGGCTTTTGTCCCATTTCGGTTGTTGTTAAGTGCTTGTAGACATTGGGGTGCCACGTCTAAAAGAGAAAATGACGATGATGAACATGACGACAAACAAAGGATAAGTTATGGAGTTATGCACCTCAGACTGGACTTTAATCATCTTACAAGCACTAGCGAAGAATGGAGGAGGGTTTGGATGACTTATTCGGTCAATTCCAAGTGCAAAGGTGTTTCAGGGAATCGGTGTAAGTATGGTAACCCTTACTGGTTTTCTCATTTCTCTTCAAATATTAATTCATATCATGATCACTCTTGTGCCTCTGAATCGTATAAATTAGGCGTTAGAATTTTGATGGATTTTTTCCTTATTAGATTTTCTTTTAAGGATTCTCTATATAGTCGATTAGCTAGCGACATATCTCAAATATTCACCTCTGACATTGACCAAGAGAGCCTTGAGCTTCTCTTCTGCTCATGTCAAAATTCTACTTCCACTTGGATACTTTTAAATAGTCGATCAATCATCGACATTAAACAAATCTCCACTAATGACATCGACCAAGAGAAGCTTGAGTTTCTCTTCAGCTCATGTCAATATTATACATCCATTTGTTTTCTCTTTCAAATCCATCATGTTCTACTTCTACTTTATATCTTTTCAGGGAAACAACATGATTTTGAACATGAATGAATATTAGTTGTTATGAGTCATGTTTGGGGTCTTTGGATTTACAGGAAGCTTACATCTCTCATCGAGGAATCTTCCCAAATCTCGGATGTCGCTTTTACTTATTTTCATTTTAAATCTATGTATCTTATGTATGTTTCTGTCACGCTCCATTTGTTGGAGTGTCTTTCAGTCCTTCTAGTTTGTTTGTAATATGTATACCTTGTTGTATTAACTTGAATTATCAAAAAAATAAGGGGCATGAGGGGTAAAATAGTACCACAGCTGCTCAAGTGATGACAAACTTATAGGTTCATTCATCTTGCATGCTATGGTACTAGTACTATTATACCATCAAATTCACTCTGCATATTCATCTCCTCTTTCACAAAACCCTAATCTTAAGGGCTTATCACTACTGTAAGTTTCACCCCTGTTATCATATTAAATATATACAAGCTGTTCTTCATTTGTGCCGTTCATTTATATCTTATATGTAAGCGGTTGTTAAAAAAAAATCAGCCATTAAGACTCGAACCTTATACTTCGTCATAATGAGTAATATCTCGTGTACACTAGGTTAATCGAAGTGGTTACGTAAGGTGTTTATTATCGTTTGTAACACTTATTTGTATTGTATATTTAAGCTGTTCGTGATTTGTATACTGATTTTTACTTTGTGTAAGCTGTTCTTGATTTGTACTCTCGATTTTTCATTTGGGATAGTTGAATACTGAGTAAAATTGTGAGCTTATTAGTGCATATAGTTTGCACGCCTGTTAAATTGACCTGCATACTCTCTCCACCATCCCAAAAATATAGTCTCGTTCGATTTTCAGTTGTCAAAATTATCAAATTTTGTGACCGAAGTTGACTCGCTTAACTTTTTTTGAATAGAAATTACCATCTTGATAGTTAAGTTGGAATCTTTTGGTTTGTTTTCACTATATAGTACTGTATATCATATATGCAAAAATATGTGTGTTCAAAGTTTGTAAATTGAACTATCAAAATTAGCAAGTGGACGAAACTTTTTAAAATGGAGGGAGTTGATTAAAAATATTGCTTTTTGAGGATTAATACTGACAAGATTTGGAAATTAGATTAGACCAATGGCAATGCTATTGTTGTTGATCCTGTTTGCGATTAGAACTATTACATTGTACACGTAGTTGCGTTTGGAAAGTAAACGACATTGTTAATTTGTAAATATTCTCACTATGTACCATGATTTCTTGTTTAGTTGAGATGGAAGAACATAATTATCTGAGTGGTTTGGCATTCACACCAATGGGGTTTGGATTTGATTTGAGCACTATTGATAATCCTTATGTCTTTGATGGGATAACGAGTCAAACGTCTTGCATAATGGGTACCAATCAGTTCCAACAAATTTCACAAGATTATGATGGATATCTTGTGGAACATGGGATACCTAAGCTCCAGAACCAGATGCTCTACAATAATCTTAAAGTGGAACCTGGTATTTTGGTAGCTGATGCTGATCCTTATACTTACATGGAGGGCGGGCAGGTATTTATGTGGTTGAGTCAGTATAGGTGTTTTAAATGAGATTGACTCGTTGTCAGTAAGATCATGTCTCTCAACGTTTAGGAAATTGTCCAGTGCGTAAACAGATAACTTATTTTTGCATGTGACCATGTATTCAGCAAGTGCCTCAAAGCTATGTTGAGTTTCTATCAGAAAGTGTGGTATCTGGACTCCAAAACCAAATGGAGGGGAACTATTCAGTTGAAGCTTCTGGTTTCATGCCTGCTAATACATCTAGTTACGTGGAAGGACATAAGGTACTTCCAATCGCGAGGAGTTCATGAAAGTTAATGATTAATGAACTATTCAGATGCCTCTATAAAGCATCTCCTTACTCTCCTTAGTAAGATTATTCTGCAATGATTCTTATGAAGGTCGATGTTGCTCTACAAATAAGTCTTCGATTATAAACTTAACATGCTCTGTTTGACAATCTGATTTCAGCAGATAACTGATCAGAGGCTACATGATGAAGTGGAACTGGTTGGACCGTCGATCAGCTTCTTAAACCAGAACTGTGCCCAGGTTAAATTCATTCATACCTTTTCTCACTGAACCAACTTTCCTCCATGAGTGTGGCCTTCTAGAAAAGCTTTTTGGAGTCCGAAGAAATTGGATTGAGAGATATGTTGCGACCAATATTTGACAGGAACAAAAAGTAAATGAAGAAGCCAGCCATAATCTGATATTTCAATCCAGAAAAGTGACACCAACTCCACGTTATCCTTCCCGCATACACAGTGAGAAAAAAAAACAAAGAGCTCGAGAGAGTGAGCGTGTGAGTTACTTAATTTCCTGTTTCCGTGTCATGATATTCGCTTCTAAGTTATTCCTTTCGAAAAGCATTATTTTTGCCTGAAACGCGTGCTTCTTACATTAACTAACTATACTATGTTTGTCACATAATAAGTGTCTTTTTTTTGTTCAGCTCCGCAAATTGAAAGTTTCTAACAGCCTAAAAGCATTACAAGAATTGGTTCCTCATGCTATGGAGGTAAGATACGAGATTCTTCATATGATATGCATATACTGCTTTGTTTTGGAATTATGACTTAGTGATAAATAACACGTTAACTTGAAGAGTGATGAAGTAACTTCTTACCATATATTTTTCTCGAGGATATGCAGTCACCGCAGACCACTGTAGTACCATTCCATGGCAATCAGTATTGTTTTTTTTTTCTTTTGGTTGCTATTTAAATGCACTGAATTTCCTGAAATGATGAAAAACAACAATGTTATTGCGTGATCACCTTTTTCTTAATTCTGTTCAATTAGTAACCTAAATCCTATTATCAAAGGGTTAATTCTTAGAAGAGAATGAGTTGCCATGAATTATGCATTATCTGGATTTGGCATTTATTGTAGGGTGGACAAAAATATGCAATTGATCGCATCATCCACTATATCAAATATTTGCAGTTACAGATGAAGGTAAGAAACCACTTGACTTGATATAGCAAAGCAAACTGATTTGATTCTACTTTATCCATCTAGCTGTATGAGTTCTGGAAGTGAAAGGCTTCTCAGCCCCCCCCCCCCCCCCCCACCACGACACACACCATCACCACCACGCACACACACACCCTTTTTTGATGTACAACCTCCTTATACTAAATAAATCAGTAATGCCTTCCTGATCTACCTTGGAGTGCTATAAAGTCTCAACAATAGATTTTCTGTGTTGTGATTAAACTTCCCCTACACTTTTTCTTGTTGGGGGAAAATCACCATATACTTCTATCGGAGTTCATAAGAAACTGACTCTGCAGGATCTAAGTCGAACCAGGCTGCGAGATCAATCAGTTTCAACTCATTTGAGCTCCATACAGGTATTATTTTTCCGTTCAAGATGTATCCATAGATTGTTAAATAGACAAATTCTATGCAAATTTCTTGTTTAGAAAATAATCTTCATGTTCAAAGTTTCTTCACATGGTTGCAGGAGCATGCACAATACCTTCTTGATGACGATATACCTCATAATCCTCTTGAAGAGATGATGGGGACGTTGTTGGATGATAATTTTTCATGGGCTATGCAGTTCCTTCAGAGTAGGGGGCTTTACCTTATGCCTATGTCTCTGGTTGAAAGATTATCATGATGCCCTTGTATTATGGGTGAATGAGGTTAAGTTTTCAACTAAAATTTGCATTCGGCCTGGACTCGTGGTGCTATTTCTCGCTGACTCGTTTACCGCTACAGAATTTTATATGTCAGATCTGCCAAATTCTGCATAATCATGATAATCTACTTCGCTGACTCGTGTACCGCTATAGAATTTTATATGTCAGATCTGCCAAATTCTGCATATTCATGATAATCTACTTCTCATTACACAATCATATGTTTTACTTATAACTGATATAATCTCTTTAATCACTTGCTTACGTAAGTGGCAGCTAACTGATTTTTCGTATATGAAGATGCTTATAATATCATCACAGAGCCTCTGGCTTATATATTCTCCTAATTGATTACGCAATACACTATGTGATTCAATACATGAACATGCTCTAATGCCTTTAAAGAGACTCCACCTAAGCGAGGGGTGTCAGGTGGTATGAAGCCTTACTCTGTGATAACAGAGGCTGTTTCTAGATTGATCGAAGAGTGAAGTGCAAACACTCTATTACTTCATAATCGCATAGGAAGCGACGAAGCGTAAGTGGAATTGCTACAACTCTGTGTGATGGAGTGGACTACATAAATTCACTAACCTAGGGGACTGGCACAATCTGCAAATTAAACACTAGCATACGAAATTACATTGCTTTTTATTACTTTTCCGTAAAATATAAAGTGCAAATTTAAACTAACAAGAAACACAAACTACTCAGAAACCTATACTTTGCATGCACGCCTCCTTGCACTGAAGTAGAGAAGAGTAGAAAGATTCAAATTATTCTCCGAGACGGGCAAGTGAAGGTCACTCTGCAGGATTCAGTAAGGGTAATAGAGTACTCGTGAACCGGATTAGAGAGGAACGGAGGCAAGTGAAACAGAATATTACAGATGCATTCATCGTCGATTGTATTCAACCAGCGGCAACATTCCCTTGTTGCTGATGAATCTGGATACACCACATGCGCCCTGTGGCTTCTATGCCTAAGCATATGGATATCCAAATCACTCGGGAAACCTGGAGAAGGCGGTGGTGGTGGTGGTGGTGGTGTGCCGAGTTGGTCAGGTATTGTAGGAAAAGGAAAAGGAGCAGGAAAAAGGTTCAATGGTATTGTTGCACATGCATGGGTGACAAGAGCAAACTGTGATTGGCAAAGTGGCCGAGAAGGAAAATCTCCCCAAGGTGCCGTCGGGTCGCCGAACACTGTAGGGCGCAACATGAGAAACACCAAAAGAGTGACCAATTTTAGGTTCTTAGCTTTCTCCATGATTGTTCTGCTGCTATGTATGGCAGTTTGCTTATACTTTTATATATGAGAATTCATAACATTTGCATGTTCTATCTGATGGTTTATTATTCTTTCTGGATATATAATCAGATGATTGCCAAGAAGGTGACCCACACCACCCATTTTCTTTGCATGATGATTCTTTAATTCAGTAAACAAACTCCAAGTAATGGAAACCATTAAGTACGAAGGATACTAATTTGTTACTATGTTAACGAGCTGAGCTGACTTCAAGTACGGATCAGGATTTACCGAACTCATATGATATACCGTGAATATTAGTAGAAGTGTAATTTATTATCGTTACATTTTAATAATATAAAATATCGAGCTATCGAGATGGCTATCCCACCCGGTTGATATAAATTGGGGTCACATTCACATCTGATATATACACGACTCGTAAGTCTCAGGCTCTCACACAGTATAAATATACATACCACGTAGAAATACAATACACTGAAAGTTCGTATCATTATCAGAATTTGTAAGGTCACTAGTCTACAACTATGATCACCTCTTCAATTTTATCCATCTTTCTCTTCAGTTAAACCCTTTTATCAATTCATTGTTTTCTCAACACTTCATATTTTTCATTTTCTTGATCTTATTTTTTCTGATATTTTTGCATTGGTCAGCCAAAGATTGCCCTTGTCAGTTCACACGTGATCCAATATATTATTATTAAATTTTGTTTTTTTGTTAAATATTGGAAATTTAATTTCAATATTATCTTTTTTGGGTACTTTTTATTTGTTGTTTTGGTGTTCTCTTAAAAATCATATTGTGATAATGATTTTGTTTTGGGTGCAGAATTGCATAATAGCTACTGAAGATGGGTTTCAATAAAGTTTACAAAGCGTTGCTGGAAATATTTCCTGAGGTATATAATCTAGTGGGAATTATATGAATGATCGTTGCAATATAGCTGGATATTCTTTTAGTTTTGTTTGGTGAGATTAGGGTTTTGTGTGATATGAGTTGTTATGATGAATTGATGAGGATTGTATGCTTGTTTTATGTAAAGATTGAATCTTTATCTAAGTTGGAAATTATTTTAATTACCTGAGTATATGCGAATTCAAGAATAGCACCTTTTTAGGAAAATTCTTGCTTATCTAGCAAAATTCACAAAACTTGGAAAATAATATATTTCCAGATACAACTCATACAATATAGATAGATAATGTAGATGCAATTATTTTGATAGTTTTCTCAATAAAAATAATAGAAGATGTAATTTCTTTTTGCAAATGTCCTAGGAGTGTATTGATGGTGTGGCTAATTCTCCTCCGGAGCCTCGATTCGATTGTTTTCCAAGAATCCCTATGTATGTAGACAGTGCAAATAGATTGCTCGGTTAGCGAGTGATATTCATTCTGTTTCATTGCAGCTTGTTCTTGGGGATCTGATGCAATATTTAATTATGTTTGATCATATTGATTTGCCTGACCTTATAGCATTTTGAATAGGTTGATCCAAGAGCTCTTAGAGCTGTTGCCATCGAGCATAATAAAGATGCTGATGCTGCTGTTGAGGTCGTCCTTGCTGAGATCGTTCCCTTTCTTAAGGAAATATCAAGGCCTACGAGTTCTTCTAGTGTTAATATTTCTTCTCCAGGTAATATACGTGGAACTTTTGCTCTTTTGTCAGTTGACGTAAGTATTAATGGCGATTGTTTGTTCTAATTTAGGACCTTGTCTGGTTTTAAATGTTTACTTGGAAGTTCTCTGTATCCCTGAGATATTTAATTAACTTGCATGTGATGCAACAGTTGTAGATGAACCTAGTGGATTTACTCTGAACAATGAGGGGGTTCTCATTGAAACATCAGATTCTGAAGATGAAGAACAAATTGCCTTGTCTTTGTATGATTCAAATACAGGATACTCTAATGATGATCATGTTGAGGTACATGGAGGTTTTTCTTGTGAGGCAATTCCATCTGAGAAGTCTCAAGAAGAAAATCATACATGTGCATCAGCTCATCAACATGACCTTGGTGAGGGCATTGTTCAGGCTCATATCTACCCAGATATTAGTGCTGGAGGATGTGACGAGTCCTTGGATTCTGAGGTCATCATAGCAGGCAAAACGGATGAAGGCGAAGGGAACTTTAGCGCTCAAGATAAATTGGTTCCACCAGAAAGCAATAGTGAATTGAAGTATGTAGAGCCCATTGGTTCTCTTAATACAGAGTGTAATGAGGATGGCACCAAGGATGTTGATATGAAAGACGGTTCATCATTGAATACTATGGTCAGTCGATCCAATGAAATATGTCGTGCTGAGCTTCTTGAAGGTCTCATTTCAGATGCAAGAGATAACAAGGTATATATTACTAGCACAATTGGTATTTTAAGTAACTTTTCACATATGGTTGAGGTGAAGATAGTTTCAGCTATTGCAGCAATTGATGGTTACATATTATGTTCGGTTTTATAACATTATATAATTGATTGACCTTCTTTGTGTTACAGGAAATAAATAAAGTTCAATTTATCTCAGTTGGTCTTCAATTTTGTTTTTTTAATATATATCCGTGTGCATATCAATGTGTTGTTTAGCTGGCATTCTCCATGCACCATTGTCATCGAGTTGTATATACCATCAGCAATTCTTGCCCCCCTGCCCGCCCCATCATTCTTAATGTTTAACCCACAAGCTCTTGAAAATCTGGCTATTATGCTTCTTGCCCCATGTGAAAGAGGGTGTTCTGCTTAAGTGGTAGCCAATCTTTTAATTTACTATTGCCGAGGAAGACTTGGAGATTTTAGTATTTGTTTATATATTTTGTTTATACCTTTTCCATCTGCTAATCTGAACTCATATTAAAGAAAAGAAAATTGGTTTTATTGCAAGTAAACATTACATATTTTCCTAAATTAATGCAATTCTTCCATTTACTGTACTATTTATTGTTGCATTAGCACTGTCACATTGGTTTGTCCTGATTGATGAACGTTCTCATCTACATGCTTGATTTTCTTGTGAAGCTAGTATCTTAACAGAATGATATTCCTGAGAAGCGTTGGTAACATGTTTTTCCATGTGCAGAAAACATTGTTTTCAGCTATGGAGTCTGTGATCAGCTTGATGGGAAAGGTAGAGCTCCAAGAAGCAGCAGCAGAACTAGCCCAAGCAGAAGCTGCTGAGGGGGGTTCAGCCATAATGAGCACTGTGGAGGAGCTTATTAATATGCTGCAACACGCCAAGGAAGCAAATGGGATGGTTGGCATGTTATAAAGTTAATCATATAGTATTAAACGTTTATTTTTCTGTAATTATTATGTTGCTCATGATTTATTGCAGCGTGCTGGAGAGGTATATGGTGAAAGAGCTGTCTTAGCCACTGAAGCAAGAGAGCTTCAGGCTCGCTTGTTCAGTTTGTCCGAGGAAAGGGATAAATCTCTTGCAATTCTTGATGAGGTTAGTTTTTCATGATTTTCTTGGGCTGAGCACATATGAAGTGGTTTATAATGTGGATTAGGGAATGGATGGTCTGGTCTGACACTACTAAATGGGCTAGTGGATCCCATCGGAGTCGCATGATAGAAGCGCAATCAATGATAGTACGAATATGATTTTTTCTTGGAAGTAGGTAGTTTAAAGAAGTAAAACATGGAAAACTTACTCATGCAATTAGCTATGATGAAGATTATGAATATCTTATGTTGATTTATTTAAACAGTTGAGTCGACTTAATGAGAAGCGTAATCTACTACAGTAAGAATATAATTTTCTGGATTGAAGTTAAAGAGCCTTGATTGCCATTAGAGAATATAAGTTTCTGGATTGAAGTTAAAAAGCCTTGATTACCATTATCGTGAAAAAGGAATAGACAGAGAGCTTACTGTTAAATCATAAATGCATATGATTTATTAGATGATCATTCAAAGGAACATTCTTCTTTGATGTCCTGAAGTGAGATACTTATCTTAACTTTTATTCCCATCCTTGAAAGACTTGAGCTGTGATTACACTATACTGTCCATCCATTTTTCCCTCCCTCGAATATGCTCCATCCTCTAAGGTTGCCTGCATTGATCTCTTGCATATGTCTGCAGATGCATGATGCTCTCCTCTCACGATTAGCAGCATCTAAGGAAAAGGAAGAAATGGCTCAAAAGGAAAAGCTAGTGAAGGAAGAAATGGCACGTAAATCACTTGCTGAGCAGGAGCTAATAATGGAAAAAGTGGTGCATGAAGCAAACATGCTCAAGGAAATGGCAGAAGAGAATGCCAAGGTAGTTTCATTTTCTTTATTCGGATTTTTGTTGAGGCCTCTGTGCTGTGAGCGCATGATCTTACCCATCTGGTTTCTATTTTCAGTTACAGGAGTTTCTTGATGACCGTGGACATGTGGTGGACTCCTTGCAGTAAGTATTTACCTTATGTTGGTCCACTCGTTCAATTACAAATTGTCAAATGTGGTTATAATTTGATCTGTTAATCAGATGCTTTAGAAAAGCTGTAATATCAGGACTATACTTCAACATCATGATGGTATATTGATTTTGGTGCTGAATATTCTCTAGTTCATTGGCTTTTTGCTGATTGAGTTCTTTGAAAGCTTGTGTATGTATGTACCGAAGTCTCTGAATATGACGGAGAATTGCTTGTGACCTCAGTGTAGGTAGTGGATTTTATTGTACATGAAATCATTATTAGCATGCCAAAGGTCATTTGCTTTCTGTTTATATATGAATGTGTGCTGATGATACCCACACCCACCTAGAGGGTGGTAACTGGTTTTATCAGATTACCAATTTCTTTCAGTGATAGTATTGAATAATAAAAATGGTACTTAATTTATGTATCTGTTAGGCAAGACTTGTACCTTTTTTAGAGGAATAGCTCTGCTTTTGTTGTAGATACATGTAGTTTGCAAGTAATCCTGTCGTATGTTAGCTTTACTTCAAGTAATTTATTGATGTGTGCACAATTTCCTTTCTTTTTCTGCAGAGGGGAAATTTCGGTCATCTGTCAGGACGTGAGAGTTCTAAGGCAGAAGTTTGATGAAGGTGTGCCATTAAGTAAATCTCTTTCTTCTCACCAGACCAGTTGCAGACTGGCATCGTCCTTCTCCTCTTCGAAGAGTGTTGCTTCTGATCAAGTCCACGAGGCTTCTTATCAGCCTACTTCTTCAGAAAACCTCCAGAAGTCAGACTCACTTACAATTTCAAATGAGCAGCTGTCGTCTTCTGACATGCCCGCTGGAGCCAACAAGAAGGCACTTGTGGAGGAGGGATGGGAAATTTTTGAGAATGTTGAGTACACATGGAAGGACTGAAAACACTCAAAGCAGTATATAATGCGAAACACAACACCCTTCATATTGGCCCCTATTGCTTTTACGCTACCTGATATGATCAATGTGAAGTGAAATGTTTTTAAATTTTATTTGTACAGGAACCGATGTATCTTAGACATCAAATAGTTTAAGTTTCTCCAGGAGTGTTTACGTCTATTTCTTTTTTCGCTTATTATTGCAAGATGTTTCTTGTGATAAATGTAGATAAATTCGTCTTCCTGAATTTACTAAATAGCAGTTCACAACATACAAATAACACAAACCAGTTTTAAGAATATTAGAAGGTTTTAATTTTAATATACAAAATCTACCTGAAAAGCGAGTGTACGTACAACATGTACAAAGCATTTTTATAAAAAATAAAAAATCAAACTGTTCGAAGATGGATACTTATATAAAGTTGCACAGAGAAACAGAGCCATGCTGGCTATTATCTATCGCGAATTTGTGTAATTGCTTGGATCATCAGACCATTCTCCTGGAACACCAAAGTCTTACACCTTTCCTAGTGCCTTCTCAATGTCCCCCTGCGTATAATCAAGAAAATGGCAGAATTAAAGCTCTCAACATACTATTCTGTGTTCAAGACTTAATTTACGTTTTGTTCATGAACATCAACCAAAAAGTGCATGAAGACGGCATAGAAAATCATCCCAACTTAATTGATTCTTCAATAACGAATGTGAACTATAGAGTAAGGCAGTGCGTTAAGTAACTTTTGATGAGTGCATAATCACCAACAATACTACTCAGCAAGCACTCCCCAAGCAACTAAAAATCACAAATCTAGGATGGTAGAATACTCTGCGAGGGATCTGAGAAAATATTTAGTTTTTGAGTCACTGAGTTCTAAATTGCTAAGATAAATATTTAGTCTGCTCACATTTCACCTAAGTGCACAGTTGTTTGATGGTAAAAGTGAAACCTACCTCAATTGATAATGGTGAAGTCGTAGGAGCATAGCGATCAATGACATGTCCTTCCTTGTCAACCAAAAACTTGGTAAAGTTCCATTTTATGCCGGATCCAAAAAACCCACCTTTGCTTGCCTTAAGAAACTTGTAGACTGGAGCTGCATCTTTACCATTAACTTTGACCTGATAAGTGAAAAACACAGCCAACTATCAAAGACCATCCAAGATTATTATAGTTAACGAACAATGCACAACATAATTATTTGAATACCTTTTGAGAAGCAAACTCAATTTATTTACTAAAGATAATAACATAGTTTAACACTTGAGTTCCCCGTTCCAGCATGAAGCAGAGACTTCTATGTTTGCACACCGACTATAATTCTATATTTCTCTTACATCGAGTATCATAAGATATAAGTTCTGATCATAAATCATATAATGAAACCTATCCCAGAATGAGGCTAACCATGAGACGGGCAAAAGTAAGTTTTGAATAAAATCAGCTACTGAATGTAACAATGTATATGGTTACCAGCGAGAAGAATTAATGTTTTTAGATTCTAAGTAATCGAAACTGATCATCATGGTAAGATTAATGTTTTGCTGCAAATAATATAAGCCCGAGAGCCGCGAGTTCTGTGAATCTTGATTTGAGCTCACCTTTCCAAATATTGGGTATTCAGCCTTGAATCTTGTGCAAGCAAACTCCTGCGCCTCCTGACTGGATCCCGGCTCTTGTTTCAAGAATTGATTGCAAGGGAAAGCCAATATCTCCAAGCCTGAAATGATATCAAGTATCATTAGTCCAATCATGACCCCATGCCTTCAAAGAGGTACCCAACTCAAAGGGGTAGGCCGGGGTCGGATAGTATCCAGTAGTATCCCTACGATAACAGCGAGGCTTTTTCCAAAATGATTTCACAATGATAACAGTTGAAAAACCATTAGAACCTAAACAAATAGTCAGAAGCTTAAAAGACCAACCTTTATCCTTGAATTTGTCATAAACCTGGGTCAACTCAGTGTAGTTTGACTGTGTGAAGCCACTGCAAAAGGCCAATTACACCCTCACACCATTAGAAGTACTCAATTGATATCAAAGTCAACTAATCAGAATCAATTATAACTAAAACAGCTTAAATGATTGCAAAACCAAAGAAAAGTTGAACCCAAAAGTTCAATCATCAAGCTTTTGATCATAACACAACTAATTAACACCAATATATAACATATATGTAACATCAACACATGAAGAAAAAGGAAAAACAAATTATGATCTACCAAAAAAAGAGAAGAAAAAACAAACCATTTGGAAGCAACATTGACAACAAGAAGCACCTTGCCTTTATAAGCACTGAGCTCCACATCTTTACCTTTACTATCCTAAACTCACATATAAACATAAAAAATTCAGTTTTTTTTTTTGTTTTTTTTGAAATTTAAGTCAATATTATGGTTGAATTCAACAATTGAGATAAAAATAAACATGGGCAAGAAGGAAAAATCTGACCTTGACAGTAAACTCATGTATAGATTTGTCTAAAGCTGAAGAAGCAGCACCCATGTTGATATGTGTTATTGAGTTATTCAGTTTTGATGAGTTGTGTATAGTTTTTAATAAGGGAAAAGAGAGATGGTCACATGGATAGATATGTCTAAACCATATTCACATAAGACAGAGGTTTATCACGCTCATAAATGTGACAGCTCGGTTGAAATGTATGGCCTCCTAGACGGTGTCCTAACATGATTCGGATAACTCGTTACTCGCTTTTTGAATCATTTATTTGAAATATTCGAATTTATTTGTTTGCTGAATTGAGTATAGAGTCATGTGTTTATATAAACCATCCAGCTATCTCACAACTTCAAATTTATTCAGTTTCCAACCTTAGCTCAACCAGCAAGATTATGGGCTTATGGGATCCTAACAAAATGAGTCGAGATGTAAATTGGGTTCTTAGCTCGTGAGCTCAAAGTCTTGAAGAGCAGGTTCGATAGTATATATATTTTTATTTTTAAAAGAAAAATATAAAATAAGTTATATTTAATATCTTCATTTTACAAGATTTATTGATCAAGGTAATAGGCAATTATTTCTTTATTTTCCACGTTATGTTATAAATATTTATGTTATTAATGTTAAGTTTTAATAATTTTATTACCTTGTTATAATTAATTGTTTAAATAAATTTAATAATTTTATGCTAATCCATATGAGCTTGAACTTTGAAATGAGCTAGCTCGTAATTTGGTTCAACGAGCTTTTATCGAGTTTAAGACTCGTTTAGTGATGAACTGAGCAAAAAAATTGGAGCTTAAACTCGATTTGGCTCGTGTACAACTCTATTAATAGCACATCAAAACTTCTAGTGATGAGTGGAGTTAATCGAATAGTTAGTGGAAAAAGCTCCCGCTACTGACCAGAAGGTCCTGGATTTGAAACTCACTTCAGCGCTAATTTACAACTAAAAAAAAAAAACTTGTAGTTGAGTGGATTCGTTTATTCGTCTTCTTAAACTAGGGAAAGAATCTACTGAATTATTAGATGTAATGTCTTTTGCTGTTTTAATTTGGCTTCTATATAGGATTACTATTTTACAAATAATGTGGAGGGATTCTTAATCTTTTTAGACTTAGTAGCAGTGCATATATATGATGCCTCTCTTGATGTTGAAATCATAGCTTAGAATCTTACTATAGTTTCCCTTTCTAGTATTTGGAGGTGAATCAAGGTTTCATCTTCAACAAATTTTTATTACTCTTTATTGTATGGAATGATTAATGACAATAAATTTGCTGTGTTTTGACAAATGAGGGACATGAATTAATTGCTACCTTGGATTTTATCTGAATTAATAGCGTTAATGTTGGAATATGTTTTGGTTACATCAATTTATCATTTAATATAATACTCGGTCCATTTTGTAATTATCATTTTATCCGTTTTCATATACTCATATAAGTAATAGAAAAGGTAGTAAAAGTACATTAAAAATATATAATAGTAACAATTTAATAGTTGGTTGTAGTTTAAATAAATAATATAATAAAAACTATAGTATATTTAAAATGTAGAAATATAATTTATTATGCTTAAATGACTATTAGTTTGAAACAAAAAGAAATAAAGCTAAAATAATACGAGTAACTAAGAAAACGGATATACTAACAAGAAAACTACATAAGAAATAAAACATGTATATTTAAGGGCATAATAGAAATTTTATGCATATAACATTTTATATGTCATTTCTAAATAATTTAACGTCAATCAGATTAAATTTTAATAATCAATTTTTATTAGTTGAATAAAAAATAAAACAAAAATGATTATTTATTTATTTAATTAATTAATGAAATTGGTTATTAAAAAATGAACCATTAAATGTAATATACATAAAATTCCTATTTTACCCCTAAGTGTACATGTTAAAGTGAAGTCTATGCGTAAAAAAAAATTTAATTTCAATAGTTCAGGCGCAAAAACACACCCCGACTAACTACTTGAAATATCCAACACTTTAAGTGATGATTATATATACTTTCGGAAGTTTAAATTCTTACATGAAAAAAGCAAGAGAAAAAGTATATTGTGAAATAGATAGAATCATTGTAAAGAAAAATAATGTTTCAAACAGTTATAAATAGTGTTACCCAATTTAAATACAGTATTAAAAAGAGATTCTATCTTCCATCATTTGCCAAATTTTCATTACTTAATCCTCACAAAAGCTAGTCCACTTCCCTAATCTCCACTATAAAACCCCCTCTAACCCCCTATTATCACTTAAACCTCTCTTTTCACCCCTTCACAAACACTAATCACCCTAGCAAAAAAATAGTATTCAATAATGGAAAAAAATCAAACCAACAAAAAATCCCATGTTAGCATCTATGGTAAGCTCATCACTCCATTTAGAAAATCTCAAACAATAGATAATCACCCTAATTCATCAGGATCATTTGTTTCTATTTATGCTCCTCATAAAACAGAGAAAACTCATGGAGCAAAGCCACATGTTTCATATAACAAGAAACTCATCAAGATGTTAACTAGAGGGCATAATAAGTCTACCTCATCCAATGTGCATCGAAAAGTCGATAATGATCAAGATTATTATTATAATGATAATAGTAAAAATAATAATGACGAATTTTCGAATTATATCAATCGTGTAAAGGGAGGCATGAGAAGTGAATCAAACGTTGGGAGTGAAACAGTTATTCATGCAAAAAGAATATCAAGAAGGGACAGCTTGAGTGATAGAATCTCTAATTTTCTGGGCAGAGCAAGAATGAAGAACAGAACAACTTCAACTATTTGGTGATGTGAGGGCTTTAATGAAAATGAAATAATTATAAATAAATAATTATTAATGGGTACTTATTAAGGGGTCAAGTTAATTGTGTGTTAAATAATAATTAATGGGTACAAGATAGATCATATATATCTATGGAGGAGTTAATGTTGCGTTGATTACATTTTGTGTTAAATATATATTCATATTATAATTTATAAATGAAAGGCTATGAATGATAAGCAAATTATTAATACTATCTATGTGTGATTTAGTGTTAGGGTTGATGGCCGATGGCTCAATAATATCGTGTCGTTTAATTCAAGCTTCCTACTAGGATCTTGGGTTCAAGTTTTGTGGAAGATAATTTTTCTCATATTTTATTGACTTTTTAATCATTTGCTCTCTGAAATATCATTATTTTGTCTATGTACCTCATTAACTATTTATCTTGTCTATGTGCCCCTGAACCCATTTTTAACATTAAAATATACATAATTCATTTAATACAAGGAAAAAGAACGACTACACAATTATTAGAATTGCAAGAGACATTTTAAAATGATTTATGACTTTTTCGAATAACTAAAATGTGCATAATTTTTATTTTTGCCACCTTTCTTCTCCAACCTATTTTATTCTAAGTACTTATAATTAGAAATTTCTCTATTTAATATTTAAAAAATATTATTGTATTCATACTTTCAAATTTCAACATTGATTTATATATAAAAAAAGAGAGTGTAGATTGTATAAAATGATTTTAGCTCCTAATGGAGTATAAATCATAGTGTATAAAATTATTCGGTTTTAAAACAAATCTTTTTGTAATAATACTCTTACTGAACTATTAGCGTTGTCCACTTGTGCTCCGTATTAAATGGTCATGTAACGGGGTCCATGGGCCATCATATGATCTCAAACATGTCCACGGATGTATATATTTGCTTGGCATTTGGCAATTTGGTAGGCCATCTTAAATGTTTGAGTCATTACTTTTGATTTTGTGTTTAGTTATTTTTCAGTTTTAGATTTTTCAGTTTCGTATTATATTTGATTGTTTATGGTTTTATGTTAGTTTTCTCCCTTCCACGATTACCGTCACACCATATTCTTCATTTTGTAATCTATTTAATCAAAAGGGTGTGACATGTATGAAGAAAATTAAACTTTTTTCTATAAGGAATGTTAAATGAGATGTAGAGGCTTTAACCATATACCAAAGTATTCTTCTAAGTACGTATCACATTCAATACATAAAAATTCTTAAGCTCATAAAATGACAAATTAAAAGCTCACATTAAGCATAAACCTTCAAATACTTTCTAATTACACATATATAAATGGTCGTCCATGAGCAACCTTAGGCATGCAAGAGAAATAAAGAAAATTAACCTACATGGTGATTTTGAAGAGAAGATGGATCACCCATAATAAACTTGGTTGAAAGGTTCCACCATATACGTTAAGGAGGGGAGGGAGAACTTGATCACGTACTACAAATATGATAGAGATAATAATATGCAAGAAATATGCTTCCAGCGATGATTAAATATAAAACTTTTTAGAAAAATTCGAGTCAAATATCACTAAGTCAATAGCTATAAGTTAGTGAATTTGATTTATTGATAACATTAAATACACAAAAGGCACTTGTTCCGAATTTCTATAATTGGATGCATTAAATAATTGTCTCATTTTTATAATTAATACACTAATAATTGTTCTCATTTTTGTGATCCCCAATTTGGTCCATTTTTGTTGTTCAAAATTGGTCCACAAAATACCACTATGCATAAGTGCATGAATTTAACACGTTACATGCACCAAAATGTCGAAACAAATTCAAATTAAACTATAATACTACTTCGTAAGACACTAATACTCCTATAATAGTATTACTAGTTGAAGGGGCCCGGCAAATGCCGGGCCGAAAGTGAGACTCTCAATTGCTCGGATCTAACTGGCAAATAGTTATATTTAAAGATGTAAAATTGGCATGTTTCAGCGCATACAAAAGATGAAGTTTTTGCACCTTTGATCTAATTAATTATAGGTGCATTCAAAATAAGCTAGGGATAGTAGTTAATTTCTGCTGCTGTGGTATTTACATGCAGTATACAAAAGTGATTGCTTTATCCCTAGATGCAGGCTGACTAAGATTGGTCGTTGGAAATTGAGGTCCACAAAAGAAATTTTTTCATAGAAGGATCAGTTATCCTTCTTATGTGCCTCGTGTTTGCTTGCTTCTTCAGTGGTGTTTGCCAGGAGAAGCTTTTTCTTCATTGGAGCTCGCAAAAGGATTTTTTTCATAGAAGGATCAGTCATCCTTCTCATGTGCGTCGTGTTTCCTTGCTTGTTCAGAAGGGTTGCCCAGGATGAGCTTTTTCTTCATTGGAGTCGCTTCTGTTTTATATAATATAAATAAGAGATAGTAAAATCAAGTTAGACAGAAGTTGTAGTCTTAGCTTGCTATGTTCTGAATTTATGCAGAAAACTAATAAAAAAAGTGAATCAAATGAAACTAAAAAAGAAAGATGTTGTTACCCTGGGTTATTGTTATCGCATCTAGCTGACGCTTGAGTGGAGACAATGGAAGATCTGATTCCTTATGTTCAATTGCTAGAGTTCCTGTTGAACAGGTTGTTGTATTTTGCAATTTTGGAGCACTTTCATCATAGTATGATTGGATCACCATTCTCAGACTCTTATCTGTTACACTCGCAGGTGTCTTTGTTAGCTGTATCAGGAATGGCTTTGATTTGAGGTGTTCTTTAGCTGGACCTACATCCAGTTTTGCTCCCTGCAAGAAAGCTCCCTGTTTAGTGTGTTTATCTACATCCGATGGTCTACGGTAATTATTGGTTGTATGAATACTTTTTCATAGAGATCCTTTATATGCTGAAGTGTTGTTTGCAAGATCTTTTCAGCTGTTTCATCGAGTGCTGTGATCTCCATTTCCGCACTTTGATCAATCACAGTGAGAATTACAGCTGGTCTGAAATAAAAGACGAACACTATTAGTTTGTGAACAAAGGGTTATATGGATGATGTGTTTTTCAAATGTGTCACCTGATTATAGCTATGGCTTCTTGCTTGCAGAGGAAACAGTTGTAGCTTTTGTCAACTTTGGCTTTAACTTTTTTGGTGCACTTGTTACAGGCGATATAGTAAAATTGCTGGTCGTCATCTAGTAAATGCAGATATCCTCGAACCCAGTAGTTACCTGCCTGTTGTTCTTTCAGGTTTAAAAACTGAATCGTTGTTGGTGGAGGCAGATAATGCTATTACGATACGTGTTTACCTGTTGGGCTGTCTTTAACTCAGCAACTTGGTAAGTTGTCATTCTTCCAGCAGTGACCAGCTCTTGTGTAAATGACGTTGTTTTTTTAGTCTTTAAGTTCTCCAAGTATGCAGGGTCTACACTATGAAGCCTAATTTGGGGGCAGTTGGTTAGTATAGAAGCCCACTATGGGAAAATGTCTTGTGTAATATATAAAAGTTTTTTTACCATGCTTTCATATCTGCCACTGTTTCTAAAGGAGGGTCCACTGCGATGGATGTAGCGTTTCTTGTGGATAGTGATGTTGCTGCATGTAAATTACCACATATTAGTTTATGTATTTATATGTAATTCTATTTATGTGTATGCCTCTGTGTGTATGTGTGTATATATAAACATATATATATGACTTCTTACAGTCATAGGTTCTTAGAGCCATTCTTCTCGCGATGATCACCGAGTTGTTGGTAGCAGCTTCTACGAGTGCTTGCCCGTGAGTTGCAATATTGTCGTCCCACAGCGTGATACGGATTGGGAAAAGGCTGTGGATGATGCATAAATATTGCGTAAACATTCATATATTTCTATATCATGTAAGTGCAGTAATGGTCAGGGTTGGAGTATTTCGTACTCAGAGTCGATGATGGTGAAATGTTGAACTTGATTCCGACCTGATTTGACAACTCTAATGTCATCGCAGTCTATAACAACACCTATGACATCTGTGATAAGAAGCAATATGTGTAGATGTAAAGACTGGATAGTTATATTTAATGCTAAAGAAATGGTCATAGGCGAACCTGCTGTAATTTGTTTATTCTTTGCAGCGTTGGGTAAGTCAATCAATGGAGTGAGGCCTTGTAACATAAAGTGTAAAGTTGGCGTTGCCTCTGGAACTGGTTGGATTAATGTTTCACGTTTGATTACCCAGTGAAATGGATTAGCTACGACCTGATATTGCTGGTTTGTTACCTTCACATCAGCATCTGAGATGTCATAGACAGCGTACAGATGGATCATTGGGCTCAGCGTATCTAGATCAGGATCATATATGCATGCGAGTATTTTGTTGCCCTGTACATTGTTATAATGGTTTGTCATCAAATATTATTATATAGGGATATCACGAATTTGGTATTCTTACTACAGTTGCATATACCTCAGCATCGCAAAAGATATAGCGCTTGAGTTTTGATCCTGTTGAACAGAGCATTATAGGAATTTCTTCACACACCGTGATTCTGGCTGTCCATTGCTTTGATAGAGGTGTGATGCTCAATATGGGTTGTTTTTCATCTTCCACTGGTGTAATCATCCTGCACCTTTACAAATGTTTAATATGAACAAGAGGTCAAGTTTTAGGATTGACCATGTGGTGTAAATGTATTGTAGGTTGCATGTAAATGTGATCGATTTGTGCGAAATATAGCAAAAGGGATCATTGTCTTCATACTTAGTGTATGGGGCTAGATGTAGACTGAAATGGTAAATAGTTGCATGTGATCAATATGGAATAGATTCAACAACAACTACTGTTATTTTGTTGCATGTGATCAATATCGAATAGATTCAACAACAACTACTGTTATTTTGTGAGATGAAAGTATTCAAGGCAATGGTAGATACTTGCATGTATATGTGATCAATTTTCTAGTGCATATAATGGATATAACAGAAGTTACTATTATTTTGAAAGTAATGGAGCTACTATTATTCTGTGAGATGCAAATTTTGAGAGGTAATGGTAGATTTAACAGTAGCCATTGTTATGTTGTGAGATCAAAATTTAGAAGACAATGGTAGATAGGTGCATGTACATGTGATCAATTTTCAGTGGATGTAGTGTATATAACAACAATTATTGTTATTAATTCAGATGAAGACATGCACAGGTGTTACATGTTTGTGTACCTTATGAAGAGCTTAGTATGATATACTTGATGGTGAGAAGATGAATTCTTTGGTAGTTTTCTGCTCCAGCTGCAAGAATGATATTGTTAGTGGTTGTATGAAGAAGCCTATTTATATAATGGTTGTAGGAAATGTATTCTATTAGTTTGTGTGAGAAGCAATTATTATATTATTACTTTTGACCACAGATATGGTCTTCTCAGTGGACAGATTGCATTATTTTAGTATAGTTAACATGGAATTAGTGCCTTTGATATATTATTTTATTATGTGTTACATGGAAATTGTGCCTTAGATTGTAGGCACTTATTATGTTCTCAAAAATAGAGGTATAGGTAATCATTTCAGGCCACATGTCAGCTGCTTGTTATATTGCTTTTATCTAGTGGAAATATGGTCTCTTAACTACATATATTAAGTCATTATATAGTAGTGTCAATTAACTACATATATTAAGTCATTATATAGTGTCAATTGAGGGAAGATAAATAGATTGCTATATTTGAAAAGAGAGTAATGTACCTTGTACATATGCAAAAGATAGTATCTGTGAGTTTGTTGAGAGGATGATTCTCAGACCATTAGTTAGTGATCCCAGTTTAGTTGTTGCTTCGCCTTGCGATATGGGTGATACCGCTTCATCTAGTGACATGAACGATGGTGCTTCCGAAGGAGTTGGTTCCATTAACTATACACATGTAAATGAATATCATTATTTTTCTTTTAAACAGAGCAATAGTATGTAATTCAACAGAAGAATATCATTAACTATACTTGCGTCATCTGTATTCTGGTCCACATCTTTAGGAAGAACATATCAAAACTAAGATTTAATCACCGATAAAAAAAGTATACCTACATGAACTCCAGCTTCCAGCTCAAGTAGTTACCACAGTCAAGTGTGTTACATGCATCACTGGCGTCTCCTTGGCAGAATGGATACCTTTCCTAGTTGAAGCAACTCTTGATTCGGCAGCGAGAAGAGAGTCATAATAATTGGACCTCTCCTCGAAATCGCAGTGCCTAATGACAGAGGCAAACCCTCAGGAAATCAAAAGCTCACTCTTGAATCTGCTGTGCCCATGAGTCAGTTTAGCTCCGCTCTCAGAATGGATATGCGCTATTCCTCTTGCTGCTCCAAGTCCAGAAGAGTTCTTCCTGTGCCACTGTCACCTGAGATGTGCAATTAACAAAACAAGAAATAATGAAGGTGGGGGATAATATACATAAACTATCAACAAATTCATCATAGGTTTTAATAAAGCGTACCGTGCAGGGCTGCAGATAAACTGCCTCCTGGCATGTATTCATACACAAGCAGTTTCTCATCCTTGGAATAGTAATAAGCCAGCAGCTTTGTGATATTAGGGTGCCGGCCAACCGCTCCAGCAACCTCCATCTGTTGTTCAAATTCCTTTTTACCCACTGATACTTCTCTCAACCTTTTCACTGCTACTAATGTTGCTTCATCCAGGACAGCTTTGTAAGTAGTTCCATAACTCCCCTTACCCAGAACTTCGGCAGATGCCCTTAACAAGTCCTCAAGATCAAAGCTATACGAGCATCCTTCAAAGAACACCAGTTTGTTGTTCTCAGAGGCTTGAACTCCACTTCCAAAATCAGAGGATTTCTCATTCTTTCCATTCTGAATAGTCTTCTTCTTGGCACCAGAACCAAAGTTGCCTTTCTTCTTTAGACGGCAATACAGGAGTATTAAAATAAAGAATAGCATAATCGAGGCCATAAATGGAAGCATATCGAATTCTATTATTTCAATATACAGACCACACCCTTAAAAATCAGCATTATTAGAGCATAGTCATACTTGCTTTGCAACTTCAATGAGAGACTCGCCCCTGGGTCTCGTATCTCTTCCAAGTGGAACCTCTGCTACCCTTCCTCCTAAATCAATATTTTCCTTCTTCAAAAAGTCATCTATCAACTGTTTCAGCGACCAAAAAGTTTTATTAGTAATTACTATATTGAATCAGAATTATAACACAGTTAGTTTATTAGTAATTACTATATTGAATCAGAACACACAGAGAGAATGGATTGAACATGAATAAGGGAAAACTTATTTGGATGAAATCTGGTTATGAATTGCCTTCGAATTTGAGGTAGGTGGTACATAATTAGTCCAAATCTTCAACCATGTCTTTTTTGCTTGAAGTTCTGCAGTTTTCAGCCTACGATTAACATCATCTTCCAAAAGGCTTGTACTCCATTCAACATATTTAGCTAAGCCCTAAACAGAAGGGTTGCAAAAAAATGGTGAGTTACAGGAAAAAATTAAAGTAGACACGGAAACAGACTGTACCATGACAATTTCAGAAAAGTGGATTTATGAAATAAATCTGGCCAAAAGAAAACAGAATATATCCCAAAAAATTTAAGCAACACTGCCGACTGCGAGGATACTTGTGCTTACATTTTCAACGAGCTCAAGTGCTAGTTCTTTCGCAGCATCCCCTTCTGGGTAATAGACTGAACCTATCAAATTGCTAAACTTGTCCACCCCCTCCAGGACAATTCTTACCTGAAAGTTGTAGCATAATATCAGAGTATCACACCTGGTAGCAGGGCAAAAACAAAGTACATGAAAGAAAGAGGCGTACATCTCAGTTTAATACACGGACTTCAGTGTAATGTTTGGCTTCTCTTCCAAATGGATCTGCGGAAACTTCATTCCCAACAGCCGCAGAAGTCGCAAGCCTTTGTACAGATGAGAGAGCTGCACGAGGTTGAGCTGAAGTATCTTCACTTTGATCATCAGATACTATCTCAGTCTCAATAACAGTTTCTGAAGATCCTCTTCTCCCCATTGATGGAGCCTGGTTTTTCGAACATATCAGAAAACCATGGCGTGTGGATGCTGCGCGTCAGATTAACAAATAGCAGCTTCAAGTAATCTGAATACAATACCTGGATCCCTGCGACGAACACTTGAACGAAGTGAAATTCTGGAAGCAGGTAAACGCGAAGAGTGCTTCCATCTCGAACCTGCTCCACTAAGGCTTCCATGGGCTTACCTTTGTTAGCAGCCAACAGGCTCATTGCATCCAAGTTACTAAACAAAAGACAAAGGGAGAAGAAACGACCATCGAGAACTTTGCATGTCTTCAAATAAGGTGTTTATGAGTTCAAAAAGTGATTCCGGGATCTTGTCTATTATCTACACAAAAAACTCAAAGTAAGCACACGAATTTTCAATCTGTTTGCACTTCAGATTATTGAATTATAAATTTAGTTATTGCATATTAGTTTTGTGTTTCTTGTTCAAATATTTCTCTGTAGACAACATTTCTTGTGTAATTTATGGGTGGGTCATTCCAGGTAGGCGGGATTAGTAGTAATTTAACATTCTTTCCTGTTTTTGCTCTAGACATAGCGACATACAACTGCCCATGGGAAAAAACAGGTTGCCGAAGGTAAATACCGACATAGTCTAAAGTCTGGCCCTGTGATTTATTGATCGTCATCGCGAAACAGAGCCTTAAAGGGATTTGTCGTCTGATAAATGGTACTGCATACTTGTTGTCAGAAGGATTAGTTTCCAATGGGATGCGTGGAATCCAAACATGCTTGCCCGTGAATTGGCCCCCTGCAATCACAGCACCAACAACATTAGGTAATAGATGTTTACAAATTAGTCGTGTCCCATTACATAAACCCTCTACTGGATTGATATTTCTAAGTAATATCACAGGGCAATTCACTTTAAGCAATAGTTTATGTTGTGGCAATCCTTTTGGCTCTAAACTGTTCAGATAGTCTATATAATCTCCTTGGTCAACTGGATTTTTTGCTTGATCATCGCTAGTATATATGAATTCTTTACCTCCAAGTCTTTTTATCAATCTTGAGTTAATGTCATCAACATGTTCGTTTTTGGGGCATAAGATTATTCTTTTCATCATATCAAAAGCCTTTTTTTCAAACAGTGCTAAATCTGGATATACAGATGCAATTAATGTTTCAATTGACTGTTCTAGATCAACATAAGGTATTAACATGGGTTTGGGGATTTCAATCTCACCTTTACTATTGGCCGGTTCTTCACCATTACCAATTCTCATCAAGTAAGCTACAAAATCAGGATCGTACCTTGCTCGCATGTTATCTGTTAGCCGAAGCTTGATAAAATGCTGCCACAAATCCGAACTTATAAGGCTTGCTTGAATTTGGGCTCTTTTATCACCTCCTTTTACAACAGGGAGCACTTGTCGAAAGTCGCCTCCGAAGACAATTAACTTACCACCAAAAGCTTGATCGCAGTCACATATATCCTTTAACAGAACATCCAAAGCGTGAATAATTGCCTTATGTGCCATCGGTGCCTCGTCCCAGATAATAATTCTGGAACACCTAATCAAATCTGCGTCGCAACTTTGTTTTTTAATCTGGCACTTTACTCCTGCGTCTATATCAATTGGAATCTTGAACCGTGAGTGGGCAGTACGACCACCCAAGAAATTTGAAGCTGCTATTCCCGATGATGCAACAACAAGAGCTATGAAACCCATAGATCGAATGTGCGCCAAGAGCACTCTATATAGGAAGCTTTTACCGGTTCCTCCTGGCCCATCAACAAAAAACAAACCGCCTGCATTTTTCATAGCTTTGTCAAAGATAACGTCAAATGCTGCTTTTTGTTTACAATTAAGCAGATTCAAGGAACGCAAATCTTCTTCTGGCACTGGAAGGCTTTTTTCACATGCTATTTCCCTCGTGTACCGCTCAAAGTCGGTGGTTTTATATTTAAAAGATACCAAGCGAAAATCATTGATATCCCTGCCCAAAGATTCCAAAGTGTCGTTTATTCCTTGCAAAACTTTACATTCTACTTCATGTTGTGTCAAATTTAACCGGTGCTGCAGCCGTCGGAAGTCTTCAGCCATATGTTCAAAATAGTCCTGATACAGTTTCTTAGCATTCGAAGGTCTGCAATAATTGAGAAGGGTGGCAAACAACCTCCTCAACTCAGCTGGCATCTTATATATAGAGGCTTCTTGCATAGTTTTATCTATATCATCGTCATTATGCAATAAACCTTTTTTCAACGCAGACTGTTGGAAAGATTCACATACCGTACCATTATGTGTGATTAAGTCATCAAAAGAAGTAGGGCAACGAATGTTATTGAGGAGAACTCTGAGATAGTAACGTTCATTTTCAACTGGGCTGACAACAGACAATCTGCCAACTACGGGTCTCTTTTTGCGACGTGCCCAAACCCTCGATTGAGTGTCCCAGACATAATATTTTGGAAACTCTTTGTACAGAAGGTTTAGTTGTCTGGCTAAAGGATCTTCTCTGTTTATTCTGAAAAATTCTGTTAACATGCTTCTTTGAAGTCTGGCGTCTTCTAATAGTTTTTCTAAATCATCATCTTCATGAAAAGCAATCGTTTGGAAATTAGGTGTATGAACTTGCAGCTGTAAAACAGGGGGATACATGTCATATAACGGGTACCCGTATATACGCCACGCAGCCTCAACTGCTGATACCCACCGCCCTTTTTGAAAATCTTCTATCTCATCACCAGTCGAGCTATTGCATTCTGGAGATATACGAAATACAATTTTGTCATGGCCTTTGTGTATGTATTTGTATAGATATTTCACAGCTCTTATATCGCAACAAATCTCGACATTAATATGGCAATTAAAAAGCAATAATAGAGTTGGATTATAGGGTACCACCCACCTGTTGTCAAGCACCTTTCCTCTGACCTTAGCTTTTCTTTTGGTGTCTCTTCGCCGGTACATGGGGTATGTTCCTTTACCATGAGTCGTGTATTCGTTGAAGTCTTTAGGATAGTGATTTTTACAGACACCATCCTTCATACATACATTCTCTGGATTGAGGTTACCACAAGGCCCGTGCATCATGTGTTTCACGACTAAACCATATAAATATTTGTCCTCTGTCTCATCTGGCAACTCTGCACATACTATACGATCGTACGCCTCTGGTGTCAAATATTTATATGCTGGTTTGAGAATAATGAGAAAGTGTGCATGCGGGAGACCTCGTTTTTGGAATTCAATCACATGTACCACAGAGGCGATTTTGCCAAATATGTCTCCCTTCATCAACATATCATGTAGAATACCTAACTTAGCTTTGAAAACCCTCGCTAATAGATCTGGTCTGTTGTGCGCTTCCTCTCCAGAATGCAATAGCTCTTTGATCTCAGGCCAATTCGGATTACAAGTCATGGTCAGAAATATATCCGGTTTTCCGTGCTCTTGAACAAGTGCCATGCAATCCAAATATCTATTTTTTAGATCTCTCGGGCCTCCAATAAAAGTAGCAGGCAAATAGAATTTTTTTCCTATCTGTCCACCCTTGGGGATACCAGTCATGAAGCTATCTATCAATCCTTGATAGTGATCAGTTCTTGTGTTTTGCTGATGCCTTTTGAGATAATCAAGCCTCATGGTTTCCAATTTGATGTAATTATCTATAATATATTGCTGCAACAACCGGCCAAATCTGAGCAAATAAGACCTATCGTTTGGGCGTATCTGAATCTTGTACACATAGTACTCTCGGCAACTGACAGTCGCACGGTTACGTCCCCGCCCTACGCTACTTGCCTCACTGGTATGGTTCGGAAGTTGATCATGAAACATAGTACGCGTTATTCCTAGGAACAGTTGGAAATGTATTAACAACTTAGCTGACTTCTCAATATATCCCAGGGATTTGTTATAAATATTCAAATATAATTGACTCCAATAAGACATTACCAGAGTTTGGAATATGAAAATTAGTAGAAAATATATACCTTCTTCTTCTGTTCGCACAAGCTCTTCAAATGTACAAAAATCTTGAGCTTTCTTATTATGCAAACCTCTCCTTCCTCTTCTAATGGAGCGGCCAACTTTTGGTATATTTCCATGCCACCCAGTTTCACCTCTAGGAAACATTAAGACATACTGCAGAGGATCATAACATCCGTAGTAATATTGGACGGTCTGACTATGACCGGCTTTGGTGTAAACCCTTATATCCCACAACTCCCCATTAGCCTCACCATTACTCTCATCCTCAAGCCAAATGCCAGCAACCTCATTTGAAGTAGGGGTATTATACGTTCTTTGATCTAAGCCTGGATCACACCTTAAAACTATGCGATACAAATCTATATTATCTAACTCTGACGCTTGTTTTAAGAAATGGCTATATGGATTGTAACTTTTCAGTAAGTCTACCAAATCTACGACAATAGAAGGATTTAATCTAGGCAATGATATTAGTCGATTTTGAACCTCATGTTCTGAATCATAAAAATAAAACTGTACGCCTTGTAATCTAGGACTTCCACTATGAGGCACCAAATCGTTAAGATAATGATGAACCTGACCTTGAACCTTCACAGTGTAGATGCCTCGATTACGACGTTGGTAAGCCTCATCACATTTCATACCAATAGATGTAAAAGCAAAGTGGTTGTTATAAGTACGGATCATATTTTGAAATTCAACAGAGCTTGAATCAGTACCAGTAATAAGCTGAATGAGGTAGTAAGGAAGCGATGTCCCTGCTATAGCAATATCTCCCGCACCACAACAGAATTGATTTGTCTCTTTGTAAAATTTAAATGCTCTGCAATGTTGGCATGGTTCTCTCTTGGGAAGAACAATTGTTCTATCATCAGTAGCAGGCAAGGTGGAACATATGTATCCATCTGCATTTCAAAATGTCAAATTAACTATAAATGAATTACATAGAACTATCTCACTTTACTATTAATCAACTGTAAATCAGCAGCTGAATACCTAAACTCCCATGAAACTGGTCTTTTTTCTTTAGATTGGACATGACCTTCTTTATAATATCATAATTCACATAGATGGCTGCCGCACTATCCACAGGTAAACATTCACCTGAATTAGGAATCGCTACATCTGGCTCCATATGACCAGCCTTCAACAACCGTGTCCTCTCTATTACACATATAAGATTTTTGAGTATACATATCTAAGGAAAACAGAAAACATATATTCAAACTAAAAAAAAAAAAAGATACCAGTATATGACTGTTGCCTCCGTTGACTAATTATATCTTTATGAGATGCGTAATATTCACGAGATTTCCTATTAATCCAGTTTTTACTGACTGCAATAGAAAATAAATATGATAACCAAGTGTAACAAAAAGATTATATAATCGAACCAACCGATAGCTATAACTGACCCCCCAACTTTAGTAGACTATATAAAGGTTTAGAACAAACCTGCAAAAGAACTGGAGGTAACCGATGCAGTAGCAACATCACAAGGGACATCACAAGGAACATCACAAGCTAGCCTATTAGCTGCAACAAAATCTCCCAAATGTTCGTCCACTGATTGAGTTATCGGCATTTGATGCAACTAATAAGAAACCAGAAAATTAGGCAATAGATATTTGTCATAGTCACAGTCCGTCCGATTTAAGTGGAAGTCAATTCATGGGGAAGAAAGAGCTGGCGATGTCCACACGTATTTACCAACTTGAAGTAAGTAAAAAGAATAAAATTTTTGTCGATGATTGTGCATAATACAAAAAAATAAGATATCATATATTTTCTTATATTTTTATATAGTCGATGAAATTCCTTTGTTCCATTCTATCCTATACACTGGTACTGATCATTGATACTGGAAAACCATAAATTTAATGCACAATGAAAAGATATGACATATCTCTTTCAACTTTGATCCCATGAGGTGGGCCACGGAAAGTTTTAACATAAGCAGGAGGAAGAGTTTTACCTCTTGAGTAATTTGCAGCTCCGACAACCTCTGTTTCTCTACAAAATAATTTCATACAATTGAGGGATGCACCAAATCGATGCTCCTACAAAGACAAATAACACAGTAAATGCACCCCAACCATACCTGCATCTGAAGTTGTGGTGACCAATTCAACAGGTACTCTAGATGATAGCCTAGCAGCAGACACAGAACTTCCAACAGCTCCCTCCATCTAAACAATAACATTCCTCAGTAAGTATCAAGTGTTTGAATGTAACAAATGACTACTATAGTGTATTAACATTCCCAGATGTTGATATCTTCCATCTATTGGCAGATATCTCCTATGAAATAGATTTTTTTTCTGTCAATCTTATTTCGATTGTTAATACACTATAGATTGAAGCCCAGAAATTGCATGAAAGTGAGATACTCAAAGTGCAGGGGGCGGGAGGTAAAATAATTTGCCAAAACAAAGAGAACTTATATCTAACTAATTCGACGGTTCCAGTAGAAATGGAAGAAAAGAAGTCAATGTATGGTTACCATCATACATTCAAAACCAAAAAAAGAATACACCAAATAACAAATTGGTAAGTTAAAAGTTCACCTCTTGATCAGTCGCACTTTGAGTATGACTAAGACCTTCCATCTTTGCTTCTCAAAGTGCAGGGGGCGGGAGGTAAAATAATTTGCCAAAACAAAGAGAACTTATATCTAACTAATTCGACGGTTCCAGTAGAAATGGAAGAAAAGAAGTCAATGTATGGTTACCATCATACATTCAAAACCAAAAAAAGAATACACCAAATAACAAATTGGTAAGTTAAAAGTTCACCTCTTGATCAGTCGCACTTTGAGTATGACTAAGACCTTCCATCTTTGCTATCTGCGACAATCTTTTTTTTTCTACAATATGTGGTAATCCAATTGAGCAATGCAGTAAATCAATGGTACTATATAAAAACAAACACCAAATACAAATGTTGCCTCTTAAATACCTGCATAGACCTCACGGCGTCTCTTGTTGATCTCTTCTTTATGAGACGCATAATATCGACGGTAACGCTGATTATTTGAATCCTTACTGGCTGCTACATGATAAGAGCAAGTAAACACAATAAATAATCCCCGCAGGAGACAATAACTTAACAAAAATAAAATACCAATACAACAAAAGACAACACACCTGGTGCAGATCGGGTACTCTTTGATGTAGATTGATCCATCACAATCCTAGCGAAATGTAACACACATGACACCAGTTGTAGAACAAAAATAAACAGAGAGAAATTGTGTCGCGAGCTCTAATATGATCAGATTTATAAATAAGCATCCCTTGTAAAATATAAGCAAACTATACGGCATATCTCATCAAAACAAATAGGGCATATCAACATGCACGGCACATCTTATCAAGGCAAATAGACCATATAAAGTTCCACAACTGTAATCCAAGAAGTAATCCAAAATTGAAGATTTATTGATGCATACTACTATCAGTGACACTATGAAACCAACAAATATTCATTTCCCCATATATTCTCTTTGATGCATTATATCAAACACATTCTAACACTTCTTATAAAAAGATTTCTTATAAAAAGCATCCCACTTTTCCTCTTTGATGCATTATATCAAACACCAAATATTCATTTCCCCATATATTCCCTTTGATGCATTACATCAAACACATTCCCAAACATCTTATAAAAAGAATCCCAAGAGCTCAATCCTAAAGGCATATCAACATGCAGAGTTGTAATCTAACAACTAATCGACAAAATCTAAGCAACCCAAAAGCTCAATTCAACAACAACTCAACCGTAACCTTAATATCGTATGAACAAAGAACAGGGGAAAAAAAAAACAAATACCTGGGCAAACCGAAATACAAAGACTTTGAAGAACAAAAATCACAATAGCAAGGAAGAAGGAAATTGATAAACGAAACCAGAGGAACCCAATTTCTTGAGAAAGAAAAGATACAGTATAATAGGTGGCAGCAACTAAAGAAACAGAAATGACAACAAATACATGGGCAACAATGCTTGGGTCTAAAAAAAAAACAAAAGAAAAATGAGGGTAAAAAAATAAACAATAAAAGAAAAATGAGGGTAAAAAAATAAATAAGAACAAGAAATAACGGGGTAAAAAATAAAAGAACAACATTCTTAAGGGGAAACACGCAAAAGTACAACAACTAATGCATAGGGAACAAACAGCTAATGCATAAATCCAATATAAAGAAGGTACAATACACAATGCATAAAGTACAATCATCTAATGCAGGAAAAAACTGTTTAAGCACCACAGCCCCAAAAGCGCGTCAGACTAATGTACGTACAACAAACAATGCGCAAAGTACAACCCCTACACTGCATACCACGCGCCCAGCCAGGTTAGACGAAACGCGTGCAGGCCACGCACCTAGCAGAGGCAACGCGAGTATCCTGCACGCGCTTTGTCCTTTAGAAAATATCAAAGAAGTTAGATTTTGATTAATTTTCTAACACCTTAATACATTAAAATGTCCGATCGCAATTTGTGCCACGTAGCATCAACAAAGTCTAATAATATCATCCCCTAGTACTACTGACGAGGGAATATATATAGCTAAGCAAAATTAAATATATACGAACCTAAATTAGAAACACATGAGTTTTCCACACATACAAACTCCAAATTATAAATTTTTAAAATTTACCAATCGAGTAAACATTAAAAGTTTGAAAACTTAAAAGTAAATAAACATTAAGTTGAAATTAGTCACAAATTTCCCCTTTTAATATCAGTCTCTTATTACTTCGACATACTACTACACTTTCTGGAGTATTTCTTTATGTCTTATATATTTTCGAAGAATAGGTAGTTTGTTATGTCTTATGCATTAGCTATAAATTTACGTGGGCATATATATGTATTAGTTTGTCATTTATTTATTTGCATACGTTTCAATGTGATATTAAATTGTAGGAGTAGTACAATAGTCTCAATAAGTGGAGTGAAGTTGTATTTTCATCCCAGCTAGTGGCAATCTTGCACTCACAGAGTCACAGTTCTCAATAGTGTACACATGATTTGTAAATGGTACCTAAATTGAATTTCGCGTTAATAATTAGCGAATTTTAGCATTTGGGAGTAAAAATGTAATTTCTCAAAACTTTTGGGTCAGAGTTAGTAATAAGCTCATATTTACATTAATTATTTAATACTACGCTAATCAATCGAACAACACAAATTTTATTTACGTGAACGAATTCGATAATAAAATAAGTCAAACTCAAATATAATCACTCCTTTCCGGTATTAATTGGATCAAAGCTACTGTGAATCTGACATTCAACCAAACTCATAATAACAAACCTTATAAAATCCCTCACCCAAACCCTCACTTTCCAAACATTCTCTCATTCTAATTTCTATTATCATATTTTTCATTTATCAATTCCCATTCCACACTAATATATTGTATTCGGGTGTAACAGACGATCCAGACTCTAAATATTCATTTTTCATACAAAATCATTTATAAACATACAGAAATGCCACTAAAGTATTCCGACGAGTTTTGTAATAATAAGGACGCCATGCTAGCATGGTTCAAGGGCGAGTTTGCGGCGGCCAACGCCATAATCGACGCCCTCTGCGACCACGTAACCCAGCTGGAGGGGAGTGTTCCGACAGAATATCAATCCGTTTTCGCAGCTATACATAGGCGGAGATTGAACTGGATCCCAATTCTTCAGATGCAGAAATATTTTTCCATTGATGATATAGTCGTGGAGCTTCAGAAGGCGGCGGTGAAGAAGGCGGAGACCGTGAGAAACAGAGACGGCGACACTGATATTATGAGCATTGGTCATCAAGAAATGAAAAATGGAAACCTCGTTGATGATGATAATAATTCATCACATGCAAATGCAAGTGAGATTTCAGATTCATGTAAGTATAAATAATAGGAGTAATAACTTTATTGATCATATTAATATTGACGAATGAATCCAGATCCTCTAACCATCTCGATGTATACCTTTTTATGAATTGTACCACTACACGTATTATTTGTTATTTTCATTTTGAAATGAAAAACAAAAACGTCAATTATAATTTCGAATATTAAATTAGTTTCTACTTAAGTTTATTCAATGCTATGATATAATTTTCCCGAGGCATGCAATAACTCAATTAACGAGCTAGTGCACTAAAGTCAGACTCGAGAGATTAAAGTCAGACTCGAGAGATTGGTGTGTTTTTTTCTTTATGTTACATAATTACATGTCTGAATTTTCTGCATCTTTGATGTCAAAGATTGTTAACCTTGACATGTGTGTTCGTTAGATGTAATTGCTCATTTAATGTTTTGACTTGTTTGTGTCTGGAAGGCTTGTTGGATAGCGGGTCCACTTATGGGATTAATGTAACTCGGTTAATTAACTCAGTATCGAGTCGGTCGACTCGGTTGGCGTACCTGATCTAGTGTGTCAAGAATGTCTGGTAGATGATAATCCTAAATGGTATATTAGAATATGGTTGGAGAGTAGAATGGGATATTCCATAGAGCATTATGATTTATGAGCATGAGGCTTTCTTTTTCTAATCACTTTGTCTAGATAATGGTACAAAAAGGATTATTGGGTCAATTCGGAACTTTCTTGTTATCACAAGGACAAGGCTACGTACTATCCAACCCATTTTTACCGTGCTAAGGCGGGAGCCTTTTCGAATGCGACTGGGACGTAATAATATTAATGTTGATGTTTGCGATTTTTGTCATGAATTAAGTTTATTAACTTGTAAAGTTCATTAGTATAACTCAGTAATTGACGTTAACTAATGTGTTTCTGTTAAACAGGTTCTGCACAAACTAACCCTCTGCTTGAACGTATTGAAATTTGCTCTAATCATGATAACTGCGAGGCACGCCACGACCAAATCAAGGCGACAGAAGGATTCACAGCGAAGGAGCCAGTGAGAGGGCAAATGGTGAGCCTCACTTAGCATGTAACCATATCAAGGTTTTGTTGAGATGGGATGTCTGGAAAGTAATTTATCGCCTTCCTGATTGAAAGTGAATTATAAATTGCAGGTCAATGTGGTAAAGGGTTTGAAGTTGTTTGAGAGTGTATTCACAAACACCGAGCTTTCTAAGCTAAATGACTTCGTGAATGAGCTTCGAGTGGCTGGCCAAAATGGCCAACTTTCAGGTGGATCCTGTGAACTTTGTAATAATGTGCTTCATTTTGAGACACATTTTGAAAAAACTTGTGTTTCAACTACATTTAATCTGTGCAATAAATACTGTTAAGACATAATCTCGGCTTATCTGGCTTAGTTCTGCCCTCAAACATTCCAAGAACATCTAGTTCTGGAGCAATAATTGTAATTTTTCTTTTTCCCATTGTTTATTGATAATTGTTCAATGGTCTTCAGGTGAGACATATGTTCTCTATAACCAGCAAGTGAAAGGAAACAAGAGAGAACTGATTCAGTTTGGCATTCCAATTTTCGGACAAGTAAAAGATGATGAAATGAGTAAGTACCTAAAAGCATAAGGGCGAAGGCACCATTTCATTGTGGCTCAAGTTCAGTCTTCATGGTTTTTTGTTGATAACAATTTATCATCCTTATTTAATTGGTTTTGCAGGACATATTGATCCAATCCCAGCTCTTTTTCGAGGTGTAATCGAACACTTGATCCAATGGAAATTAATTTCAGAGAGCCGAAAGCCAAATGGCTGCATTATAAACTTCTTCGATGAGGTATTTATATAATGTACCTGTTTTCATCGCTCAAAGTGGAAGTCGAACATATGATCTGATATCCAGCTTCCATTATTTTCCATTTAATGATTTCTCACTATCCATGGCATTCATGCATAATGAGCAGTCACTTGTTTCGATTCTTTTTTCTTATGCAGGGAGAATATTCACAGCCTTTCACTACACCACCTCATTTGGAACAACCTATTTCTACCCTCCTCCTCTCAGAATCAAAGATGGCCTTTGGTAGAACCCTCGTGACTGACAATGAAGGGAATTGCAGAGGACCTCTGATTCTCACGCTACAAGAAGGGTAAGCGCCTTCTCTGTTCTGTATGTTTGAACGATTTGCATTCATGTCCGAAGTCCACTAAAAGGTTAAAACAACACTATTATACTGCAATACTTCTTTGTTTAGGAGAACCATTATGATGCATATAATATGCTAATTAGGATCCACGAGGTAATAGACGAAACATAAATTTCAGGTCTCTCTTAATCATGAGAGGAAACAGCGCGGATATAGCTAGGCATGTCATGTGTGCATCTGCAAACAAGAGGGTGAGCATTACCTTCTTCAGAGTTCAGAGCAAGAACAAAAATGGCATGTCGGAAGTGCCACATTCGGGTAGAGCAATTTCATTGTTGCAACCTGGGATGCCTACCCCATCTAAAGAGCAAAATGTGGCCTTGGATGACTTCAACAGTATGAGCATGCCTAAATGTAATATCCTTCCTCAACCAATGCTAATGTTTGCACCAATGAGCCCAATTGTTATGAGTCCTACAAGGGTCCCTCTAGGTGGCACTGGGGTGTTCTTGCCATTTAAAGGGTCGCGGAGATCATCAAAACATCTTCCACCACGGGCTCAAAAAGGTCGATTTCTTTCTCTTCGTTCTTCTCCCGAGTCTAAACCAAGACACGTCGTTGATGAAACAATATTGTAGTTGTCCTCGACCAATATGAAGCGCAATTTAAACTGTACAATGAGGCTTTGTGCTTGAGCAATGTGAGCTTTTCTTTCGTCTAAATTTTAGGTTGGACAATTGTTGTTATACTACCATTTTCATGAGACCAAATGTGGTAGTTTGGCGATAGTGTGAGTATTTTGTGAAGATGGACAGATTATGTATTTTGTGAAATTTCTCGGTTAGATGCCAAAAGGCGTGGAATATTGAATTTAAGAAGTATTTTTCATGGATTTTTTTGGAATCGAAAATCTTGAAATATCTATCGTATGGCCGTGTTAGCAACAATAAACTTGGTTAAATATCTTTTGAGACCAAAAAGATAGAGGAAAGCCGGGGATTAATAAGATTTTATCATTAATGATCAAAATTAAAAATGCATAGTATTTTATATGGAGTAATATATTTGTATTTATTCTTTTGAAATATTTTAGGTAATATATGTATCATTTAAACTTATTTATCAAACTTTTAGATAATATTACCAATTTTGTTCGATCACTTTTCCTACCAGAACTCATAATTGTAGATATGCACATTTTTATAGAAAATATTCATCACTATTCTAATAAATGTTTCCTCCGTCCTTAAATGATTGGTACATTTTGACTTTTGTTGTCAAATCTTAGAAAATTTGATCAAGAATTTTTATTAAATGATAAGAAATAATATTAGTCATGTGGGATATTGTTAGATGCGTCTCAATATATATTTTTGAAATATTAACTTTCTATAACTTTTACGCATGTAAAATAAGAGATATTGTTTTGTTAACTATGAAAATCAAAATGTATCAATCATTTAGGAATGAAGGGAGTATGTTATATTTTGATTTTCTTAGTTAACAAAACAATATCTCTTATTCTATATGCGGAAAAATTATAAAAAGTTGATATTTCAAAAATATATATTGAGACGAATCTAACAAGATCACACATTACTATATTATTTTCTACTCCCTCCAATCCAAAAAGAGTGTAGTTTTAGAGATTTCACATAAATTAAGAAACATTTAATGCACTCAAAATTTCCATCTCTACCCCTATAAAAGCAATTATTAGTACTCCATTTATCCAATTAAATATGAGGCAATCATTATTTGATTTGAGTCTTTTTATGCAAATAGGGGTATTAAGGGAAAAAGTGGTATATTTTACATTGATTTATGTAAAACTACACTATTTTTGGATATTTTAGAGAAATCTAAAACTACACTCTTTTTTTATTGGAGGGAGTATCTGTTAGTGAGAATTATTGATCAAAGTTTTTAAAGTTTGACCACCAAAGTCAAAACGTATCAATCATTTAGGGACAGAGATAGTACTATTTTAGGCCCATTAAATTTTGAGGTCACACTTTGTAATCTATATATATGTACATCTTTCATCAATAAAAATAAAATACAAAGGAACCATTATTCCTACAAAGTATAAAATAAATAATTCAATTTCTTTAAAAAATATTTTCACCTTTTACACGACAGAAGACGGAAGAGAACGTTGAAAAGTAAGTTTTCGAATATTTAGGAGCAATTCGATGACTTCTACAAAACTTTTGAAGTTTTGTGAGTTTAATTTGACTTACTATTTTACCAATCCTTAGTGCCTAGGCAAAGTGTGGATTATTTCCTGTCTACTTTTCCCCTTTTCTTTCTCCAATAGGCTCCCCATTATCCAAATCATCATTCGATTTTTACACCTCATTTGCACAACTAGTATCTTAAGATTTTCCTAAAATATTTCTAGGAATGAATCATTTGGTAATTTAGGGATATATTTCTTAATTTATAATTCATTTGACCAAAAAGTTTCTTACCAAATGAAAGAGAAAATTTCAATACCAAATCTAAATCATAATTAGGTCTATCACATGTGAAAAGTGAGGGCTAATTAACTTTTTTCATCATTAATGGTTCTTTAATCATTATATAGGTATATTGTATTAATTTTAAAAGAATATTTTCTTCTTCTTTTGATATATTTTAGGTAATACATTCATTTTATTAAAAAAGTTAGTATGTCAATTATCTAAGCTTATTTTTTGCATTTTAGATGATATGTATATGTTTATTTAACGAATTCCGGTGGTACAAACTAAATCGGTATATGAAATAATAATCTTGGTATATTTTTGTTTGAATATTATATTTTATATCGTCTTAAAAATGATACTACCTCCGTTCTTTTTTATTTGTCTTCCTAACCTTAATTTTTTGTTTCTAAATACTTGTTTTTCTAACATAATTAATTGTAAATTTATATTTTCAATGTACTTTTTGATTATTTTTTATTCTGAATTTATCAACCAACCAATTATATAGTTTCAGTTGATTGTCATTTTATAATTCCAATGTACTTTTTGACTACTTTTGCTTTCCTTAATTTGTGTGCAGATTGATAGGATGACAAATAAAAAAGAACGGAGAAAACATATGTTAGTAATGTGAACCATTTTTACAATAACAATAATTATATATATCCATTAATGAAAATTAATAAACCATAGCCGTCCTCAAAACGCGAGCCCAAAAAAACTGGAGCGGGTACAAGATCCAAACATGGCATTAGTACAACACCTTTTGAGTTTTGACATACCCATGAGATGATAGAGAAATTTAACAACTAAATGACTCAAAGTCAGCTACAGTCCACGTTTTTCTCCTTAGCTTTCATTACGTTGTCTGATCTCCATATTCTTGATTCAATCCAACAAAAAGATTCATTTTTTGAATTAAATCCATTCATTTATTCATAAATTAAATTTGTTTGCTATTTATTCATAAATAAGCTGTAGAATTACCACGAATTTATTGTAAATTTGTATTTGTCCATTTTGTTTATACAATTAATTGACTGAACTTGAATTCCTTTGAATCAAGAAAATGGGTTCAAAGCCATGGCTACAACCTGCTCCAACATATAGACCTTTAGAAAGTTTCTGGGATTCCGATGAAGACGATCCGGGCCCACGTTGTGGTCACACTCTTACAGCTGTTGCTGCTACCAAGACTCATGGACCACGCCTCATTCTCTTTGGTGGCGCCACCGCTATTGAGGGTGGCAATGGTGGTGCTGGTGGAATTAGTAAATTCATATACCCTTTTAGCCTTTTGTTTTATTGCCTTACTTTCAAAAAAGATTGTTCACTTTTGAAATTTCGATGAATTTTGAACTTGGGTATTTTTTGTTGTTGTTGAATATCCTTAGGGCTTGCTGGAGTAACTAATACAGTGCATTCTTATGATGTTCTCACTAAAAAATGGATTAGGTATGCTTTTATTGCCTTCTCCCTGCTGGTATTTACTTGGATTGATTGTTTTTTTCTATCTGGGTGCTGACTTTTTATGCTAGTGTTTGAGAATATGTGAAATTATATTTACAATGGACTAAAGTTGGGGTCTTTTGTCAATTTTGTTCTTCTTGAAGAGTAAGACCAGCAGGTGAACCACCATCACCTAGGGCGGCACATGCTGCTGCCGCTGTTGGCACAATGGTTGTGTTTCAGGTAAGTTAGAATCAAGAAATTATAATAATAAAGTTGAGTTTTATTGATTTTGTCCAGTTTGGGTTTTGTTTATCTAGAAAAATTGTATGCTTTATAGGGTGGGATCGGTCCTTCTGGACATTCAACTGATGATCTTTATGTGCTCGACTTAACCAATGACAAGTTCAAGTGGCACCGGTGAGATTCTGTACATAATTCGGGAAATTTCCACTCTTATTGCAGTGATTTTGATTACTAATTGAAGGCATTGTTACTGTTTCTGAGTGCAGAGTTGTAGTTCAAGGACAAGGTCCTGGTCCTCGTTATGGCCATGTGATGGACTTGGTAGCACAGAGATACCTCGTAACTGTTAGTGGAAACGACGGTGAGATAAAACTTGTTTTTGTATCATTCATCTAAGTTATGCCTACTGTATTTGCTTTGTTATGGAGAACTCTCTAACTTGAGAGTTACGAGAAGTCGACATTCCTCGAAAAATGTAACTCAAACATATCTGTTATTAATTATAGTGAAGTAGGAACTCAACACAACTATTAATACAGTATATTTTTTTTGCTACCTTTAACGTAGTAAATGCTATATTTAAGAGATTCTTTTGGTAGAATAATGCTTGACTAGGTCACCTTGCCTGTCCCAATTTATAACCTTGCAAGCTCCCTCACAAATTGTTTGGCAAGAGTTGGTAGTGCTTAAAGAGATTTGTTGAGTGACAATCTAAGGGAGTAGGTGCTTTAGAATAATTAAAAAAATGTTACTTACATTTATTCTATTCATATAATCTAGATGACGTAATTAGTCTTCCTTTATGGCAAAATTTAGTTAGTTAGTTAGAAATTTCATGTAAGGTATATTTGCACTCGCGCTGCTTCTTACTTGAATATTTCCTGCTTGCAGGAAAACGAGTGTTATCAGATGCTTGGGCTTTAGATACGGCTCAAAAACCTTATGCATGGCAGCGACTTAATCCAGAAGGTGATAGACCATCAGCTAGAATGTGAGTGTGACTGTCTATTCCTGATTATTATAATAGCCAACTCATATACTGCATAATATACTTAGATTACAACTGATTAGTATTAATTTTTATATAAAAGGCTCCATTTGGTTGGGAAGGGGAAGGGAAAGGGGAAAGGGATAACTTTCCTATTTTATGTTTTTGTATGAAGGGTGAGCTTCTTGTCCACTTTTCATCGTTGGATGTGGAAGTTTGTTGCGGAAGAGGTGCTGCCGGGGACTCCACCTTGTTACCTTCCAACAAAACTTAATCTTGGCACTCTCCTTACCTATTCCCCTTCCACCCCGGTTTCACAGGAAGTGGGAATCAAACAAAGCCTTCTACAGATTTCCATTGTCATTGCCCATTGGCGTCTTCTGCCTGTAAATTAAGGAATTAAATCAAAAAAGGAATCGACACAAATTTGTAATTGCAAATAAATATTTATCTATCTTCGGGCAGGGGAAAATAACTAACAACGGTGAAATATGTGAAGTAACTCATTGTTTACTATTGTATTAGACTAGAACTAACTAAGAGGTTTCCTGGAATTGTGCTCTTCTCCAATGTGAACATCTAATTTGGTATTGTGTTACCAAACTCACCTAAACAGAGTATTAATTTATCTTTTAGGTATGCTACTGCTAGTGCTCGTTCAGATGGTATGTTTCTGCTTTGTGGTGGAAGAGACACTTCAGGCACGGTAAGATCAATTTTGAGGATTAAAAGAACTAAAAGACCTCTTAGCTATCTCTCATTGAAAAATTCAGGGGCTTTTATGCTGATTATTAAGTACTTCCCCCACCCTCCACACAGGAAAACTCCACAAAGGACAAAGGGGGGGGGGAACTTGGGGACTTGGGAGCTTTTACTTTTTTCAGTTTGGAGATCAAATTATTGGAGTTTTGACATAAAATAATTATGCAAGGAGATACACTCAAGTTCAATCAATTAGATACAAAACTAGTAGACATCAGTTGCAGAAAGGCTGGAATGTTGTTGTGGGGGGGGGGGAGATTCATGATGCTTCCCATCTATATATCGATTATAACATTTGTTACCTGAGTTAATTATCTGTATGGTTTCATACAGCCGTTAGCGGATGCTTATGGACTGCTTATGCATAGGAATGGTCAGTGGGAGTGGACTCTTGCACCTGGTGCGTCACCATCACCGCGTTATCAGCATGCTGCTGTAAGTTTAGTGTGTATTGCATAGTATACCTAGAAATAAAACTTTGAATCGATTCAGCTTTATTCTCTATAGCCATTGCTAAAATATCAGATTAGAATATAACTACTCATATTTGTTTGTAGTAAATCATTAATTATCTTGATAATTATTTGTAAATATTTGAAGTTGTTCAGGGGTTTAAGGTGACAATGACATCAACAAGGAAAATGAAAGAAACATGAAAACCCAATTTCTGCTTCCTTTACTTTTGAAATTATATGCTCCATCTCTTACAATAGTTGATGAATTAGATCAAAATGACTTTATTAGGGAACTACAGAAATTTTATTGCTTTGCCCAGCATACTTTAACGTAATAATTAACCTTAACGATGAGAAGTGGAACTTATTGGGGATGAAATTATAAAGACAAGGGGACAATATCTTTAAAATTTTATATCAGGTGAAGAGAAAAGAGTTTTGGACTAAACATTAACCATTGTCGAAATGGAGGGAGTATAATTTGTGAGGACAGTTTTCTTCCAAAATAAAAGTTGAATGATTGTCCTATCAGGTTTTTGTGGGTGCTAGGTTGCATGTCACAGGAGGTGCCCTTAGGGGTGGGCGAGCAGTAGAGGGTGAAGTATCTGTTGCAGGTATACTTGACTGCTTGTTTCTTGTACTCAGTAAAAAATCATTCCAACATTTGCACCCTGATGCAGCAAACATGACTTTTCACTTCTAAATGTTCAATAGTTTTGGACACTGCTGCTGGAGTTTGGTTAGACAGGAATGGTATAGTAACTTCTGCCCGCAGTACTAAAGGACATGGCGAGCTGGATGCCTCTTCGGAGCTCATGCGTCGTTGCCGCCATGCTGCTGCATCAGTAGGAACTCAAATATACATATATGGTGGTCTTAAAGGAGGTAAAGGTGAGAATCTCCATGATTTCCCCATCCAGTTTACTGTTGGCTAATGCTTATTCTTTTGAACTTAAATCCCTTAAGTTTTAAATAACTAAGAGCATAATTGGCAGAAGTCTGTGCATTTAAGTATTACTTTAAGTTATAGTTACACTTAAGGGGTTCAGATCCCCTTTGTTTGTAAACCTCTTCCATTGAACATATGAGAAGGTTTAAAAATCTGAGAGATTCTTAGCTCCACTGAAGGTCAACTAATACCTTTGAGAACTAAATATTATGATTAAAAAGATGCCAGGTGCGCTTTTAAGTAATTTATTTAGAAATCAAAGGCAAAATTGGCACTTGTATAAAGTATACGTTAGTCGTTTTCAGATGAAATATGGTTCTTTTATCATGCTATTTGTGCTGTTATGTTTTAAGACCAAATGATTGGTGTTCTTTAATCGTTTTTTTCTCTACGAATGGCAGATATATTGTTGGGTGATCTACTGGTTGCAGAAAATTCTCAATCATCAGATGTAAATTCCCCTGTATTATCACCTGACAGAACTCCAAGGATGATGAGCCCAAGAGCAAATCAGCCGAATATAACTTCATTTAACCAGGCACATCCAGAGGAAAATCCTGATGTCCGGTCCAGTGGTGGTGTGAGGTTATATTTTTGTTCTAATATCGAAGTGTAGATCAAGAGTATTTACTTAGTATTAATTGATGGCAATTCTATCTGTCACAGTATGGACAAAAAATCTATGGAGAAACTTGCTGAGGCTGCCGCTGCTGAAGCGCAGGTTGCTAATGCTGTCTGGCAAGCAGCACAATCAGTATCTTCACCTCCAGAAGAAACATCAGTTTCAGATGACAATTCACAAGCTGCAGAGACCATATCGGAGGGGAGTGACACGGATTCAGACGTTCGCCTTCACCCTAGAGCTGTAAGTTAATTTTTCAAACTTGTAGAAGTATTTATTGCCTAACTGCAGAATAACAGTAAGTTCACTAAATGGCAGGTTGTAGTGGCGAAAGAGACTGTGGGTAATTTGGGGGGAATGGTCAGGCAGTTGTCTTTGGATCAATTTGAAAATGAGAGCAGACGAATGCTTCCGACACAGAATGATCAATCATATCCAACAAAGAAAATCACCAGACAAAGATCTCCTCAAGGCTTACATAAGAAGGCAAGTGCCACGTACCTTGTGTAGGATTATCAAAGTAAATACATTTAATCATAATAAGAGATCTTTGTTGATCAGTGAGGCCCTACATTTTTCACTGACCATCACCTGCACTGCAGATTATATCTACTCTGCTCAGGCCTCGGAACTGGAAACCTCCAGCCAACAGAAAGTTTTTCTTGGATTCATATGAAGTGGGTGAGCTTTGTTATGCTGCCGAGCAGATATTTATGCAGGAGTCCACTGTACTACAATTAAAAGCTCCGATCAAAGTCTTCGGTGATCTTCATGGACAGTTTGGAGATTTAATGCGGCTGTTTGACGAATATGGGTTTCCTTCAACTGCAGGAGACATAACGTAAGTTTGAGTTGAGTTATACCACTCAGTGGAAGAATCTATCTATATCTCGTAGAAAAATATTTCATATAGTAATTTTACATAACCATTTTTATGATAGTACTCACCCTGTGTCTGTTTATTCCAACATATTCAGGGATCATAATAAAGTTACTTGGTTTGTATATAGGATAGTAACTACATCGTAAAACTTGTGTATGTTCAATCATGAACAAGTTTAATAAGATTGTGCATCTATTGCTACATTGTTGGTTGTTCCCTTCAATCAATTAGCAATAGGGGGAATAGCCCAGCTTTGGCATATTCAATGTGCACTATTACTCCTTCAACATCGTCCGGCATGTGGAGCCCGGTTTCGGGTGGTCACGTGGACCAAGTTGAGGGGCCAAGTCTGATACCATGTTAAGAATCCATGGGTTCCACTTTAAAATCAATTGACAATAGGAGAGTAACCCATAACCATATAAAGCACCTCGTTGTTTTGGTACTCTGTCAATACTGGCTACTGGCTCAGTATCTCTAAACTGATTATGTTGCATTACTAGAATCACATTTTGAAGCTTTCTTACTAGATGTCTTAAAGATCATCACTTCTCTTATCTTTCAGTTACATTGACTATTTATTTCTGGGCGATTATGTTGATCGAGGACAGCACAGCTTAGAGACCATCTGTCTGCTCCTGGCCCTGAAGGTAATCTTCTGTCTGTCTGTTTGTTTTAATAACTTCAAATTGTCAGTAATGTGTTGCTCATTTTCCTTTCATGAATTTCAGATTGAATATCCAGACAATGTTCACTTGATTCGTGGAAATCACGAGGCGGCTGATATAAATGCTTTATTTGGTTTTCGTATTGAATGTGTTGAGAGAATGGTAAGCATAATATAGAGTCTAATTCACTCCTTAATGTTTTGGCATATTTTATTATAGTTATGTGGTGGCATGCTCGTCTGTAGGGCGAAAGTGATGGGATATGGGCATGGAACCGTTTCAATCAACTCTTTAACTGTCTTCCGCTTGCTGCATTGATTGAAAAGAAAATTGTTTGCATGCATGGAGGAATAGGCCGGTCAATTAATTCAATAGAACAGATTGAAAAATTGCAGAGACCTATAACCATGGATGCTGGATCCATTGTCTTGATGGATTTATTATGGTAAACTTCAACTTGAGTTCGTGATTGTTAACTTCTGTAACTATTGCCAAGGAAAGAGCTCCTAGCTCTACTCTCATAAATCTTTGTTCTGTTCAGGTCTGATCCTACGGAAAATGATAGCGTGGAAGGATTAAGACCAAATGCAAGAGGGCCTGGACTTGTAACATTTGGGGTATCCAATTTTTTCCGCCTGACATTATGTTTCTCCTTCTGCTTGCTCAATCTTTTTTCTTAAATGGGAAATCGAGAATTACTCCGTTGATATAAGTATAAAATTTTTGTTAGCAGTTTAGGTTTTGAACCAGATGGTTTTATTTGTGGGAAATAAATCAAATAATGATGTTGTTGATCATTCTGGGCAACAAAATGCTTAAGACCGTCTATGTCTCAGTGATTGTTCACCTGATTCTCACTGCTGCTCCTTCCTATCTGTCTTCTTACTGTCTTCCATTCTGTACAGCCTGATCGAGTGACAGATTTCTGTAAGAGGAACAAGCTGCAACTCATCATTAGGGCACACGAGTGTGTTATGGATGGCTTTGAACGTTTTGCTCAGGGGCAGTTGATCACTCTTTTCTCAGCAACAAATTATTGTGGTATGACTAAAACGTTCAACGCTCTCCAACCTATTCGAAGGTTAAATTGTTAGATCTTTCTCATCTTCAGGATTGGCTGTCTAATTGGAAAAATAAATGCAGGTACCGCCAACAATGCAGGTGCTATTTTAGTAGTTGGGAGAGGATTGGTCATTGTTCCAAAACTGATTCATCCTTTACCCCCTCCTATCCAATCCCCCGAGACATCTCCAGAACGTGTTATCGACGAAGCATGGATGCAGGTAACATTCACCTACAGAATTGTAAATATTCATCATTTAGCAGAACCTCATCTCTTTTGCTAGTGTAAATTAACACAGTAGTTTGACTGAACTTATCCAGGAGCTCAACATTCAAAGACCTCCAACTCCCACCAGGGGACGCCCACAACCCTCTCTCGACAGGAGTTCACTCGCCTATATTTGATATATACATGGTTGGTGTTTTTAAGAAAGAAGAACCTCCAGACGTTAGCATTGAAGAATTGATCGTACATCAGCACGTAGAACTAACACTTCTGTTGTATTTTACTAGTGCAAGCCATTGCTTGCCGAACTGTACAAATAGCTTGTATATCAGGTTGAAGGAAGTTTTCCTGAGATCAATACATGGTATAGTAAGCCCCAAAATTGTATCTTGAGGACAACTGTTAATAGGAGACTTGTACATGTTGGTTATGTAACATAGAAATGAGTGTTTTGTGGCCATCATTTCATCACTTTGCGTTTGAGAAAATTAGATACATTTCTAAATTCTGATGTAATAGGCAACTCTTTTTGTATTTGTATTAATATAAATTTAACATAATTATTTTTTTGATCGTTCAATTTGTTCCCTGAGACCCCGAACTTTGCACCAAGATGCATGACTATTAGTGCATCATCAAAGGTTCGACTCGTTATTTGGCAAGTGCAGAATTTTTATAGATCCTCTTAGGGAAAGAATAATTGAATTGAATATATTTTTTCAGTTTCTTGTTGGCGATACAATGTCGAAGCATGCACCGGATCAGTACAAAACTACAAATAACTAATTTTACAAGGAGATGCTACATTTTCACAGATGGCAGTGATGGATGGTAGCAGAAATCTTCTACTCATACACAACACAACAATGAGCTTATGAGCATTTTCCACTGAGAATGTATCATGTATATATTTACATGCCAGAGCCTTTTACAGCTAAATAAAGATAGATAACTGCGATAGTAACTCTCAAAGCTATCATGGCACACTCGTTTCTGTTGGAGAACCATTTGGAGAACCAGGAATAAATGGCACAAACCCCCTTCCTCCAAACACAGGGCGCATAAAGGAATCATCAAACTTCCTCCAATAATAGTGGACCGTGTTTGCTGGGGTTTCGAACATCATGCGTAAACTAGATGGACGATGAATAGTAGTGGTGCTTATCCCGGTAACCATACCTGGTTCCTGGTCCAGGAGAGGCTGAGAGAAGGATTTTGGAGAACCTGTATTGCTTCCATGTCCCGAAGAAGGTAACAACCACGTAATAAGAGGCTTCGTCAATAATCCAAACACCTGCAAGTAAGAGAATCTATTGAGTACCAGCACCATTTTGGAAATTGTAGTTCATTTGAGAATAAGTCATGTTATGGAATCTTAACATCTTACCATTGTACTGAAAAGCACAACTGTTATGGTACTTGTGATCATGATTGCATTTCCTGGCAGACGAGTATGTCCACGCCTTGCAAACTGAACATACATGATCAGGGATCAATTCAACTTATCATATCAACCCCATGGAACTACGACCTTCTAAACTATATTATTTACAAATACCTGATTATAAGCAAGAGCCATCGAAACTGCGCCCCTCATAAGACCAGCCCACCAGATAGTAACCTGCATACTACTTAATTTATGATCTCTATTGGGCCAAACAACCAAGCTGCTCCAGATAGTTGGAGAAAGGATCTAAAATTATACCTGTTGCTTAAATTCAATTCTGTCACTCGTCGATTTCTTTGTACAATTGGATAGAAAGGACAATGGGAACACAAAAGCTGCTCTCCCCAACATAAGAAGTCCAAGTAAGATTGCACTAGCCCCAATAGATTTTCCAGGGCTGCAGTTGAACAAAAACCAACAAAATGTTGCGACTATTAGACAGAGTTTAAGTTAGACACTTAGATCGAGTCTAATTCTCAGTCGAGAAAGTCAACTTCAATTTTCAGCATTTTCAAGGTAGTAAAATGACAGAAGAGTAAGTGGACATGTAAAGAAGATGTTTCCTTGTATCTTACCTATCACTGACAAAAATCCACTTCTCGATATCTAAGGCATCCATTCCAACATAGAGGAATATGAATGTTTCAGAAATGAATGATAATGTTGCAAAAGCATGCCTGCACAAAGTCCAGTAGATCTGAATAAGAACCATATGCTTCATACACTCAACCGTAAGACAGAGCAATGGAATAGTTTGGCAAACTGCTGTCTTAATCCTTGGTGGAGGTTGAGATAAATAATAGGAGGCATTTGATAGAGCTAGACACGAAAAAAACAACACACCTGGTAGTTACTCTTGAATTTTGGGTTACATTGTGCCAGGTGTAGTGTGACATAACAATACCACAGAAGAAGACCGTAAGAATTCCACTCATGTCAAATAGCTGAGGGAAAGAAATAATTGATTATATCGTTAGTGAATGCACAACTCATACACCTACAGAAAGTGGTACATATCAGCATCCATGGTTTGCTAGGAATCTGAAGTACTTACTTCAGCCATTACATAGGAAAGATAAGCCATGAGCATCATAAGAGCAACTTCACGATCTGTTGAGTGCCTGAAATATATATACGGCAGAAACAAAATTTATCATAGAAAAAATAATCATGTCTAATATGCTAAGGGCCAACAAAATTTATCATAGAAAAAATAATCATGTCTAATATGCTAAGGGTCAACATTTAGGATGCCAAATGGAAATTCAGGTCATGCATCTGTTCAAAATTGATTGATTGTTCTCTATTAACTGGGCCAGTTGTTGATGTTATCGACTAGGCCAGTGTAATTTATGGACCAAAAGACGTTTCGTCCATAATCATTGTTCAATGCGGTGTGATTTAGCAATATGTTGCATGCTTACTTACGATCTAGTTTAAATAATAACGATTTATGAGTTTAACTAGTAGTCTAGTACACATGGTATTCTAGAATAAGTTGAACGGTACCCACTAACAGGGGATTAAGGTAGGTAGTAGTGGATTTTTAACCTTAATGCTACTCCATATTACTTAATGATTTTCTTATAATTTGGACAAAGACAAAGAAGGGAACTAAATTGAACCTGAAGTTGTACTTAATTAGTATTTTTTATATTGATGTTGATGAGCCTGCATGTTAAGCTTCCTACACTAATTTCTTCCTAAAAATCATAACGACCATGCAATGTGAATATGTGATCGAAAGAAATTTAAACTAAAAGTAAACAAATATTTTGTACCTGCCAAAATACAATTTCTTTATTATGTATGCACTTAGCAACCCAACCTGCACAAAGGAAACTGATATATTAGGTGATTAATGAGAATGACCCAATGCTTCCACAAGTTCATCAGGAAACGTAAAAGTCAGATGACAAATTTATACAAACAATTAATCGGAGAAGGGAACTCATTCTGAATCATGAGAGATGAGCAAAAATGAAGATGGCTTACTGTTACACCCAGCAATGTGCTTGTGACAAACAATGTCAGGAAGTTCCCCACAAACTGCACAGCAATCTCTGAGTCACCTTGTGAAAGGTCAAATTTCTGTATTGCGTTGAAAAGTACTATGGATGTGGCATCATTCACAACACCTTCCCCGAAAACCACACTGTATATATAAGGGGTATCATCCTGGTTAAGCACCTACAGGTCAACAATTTTGATGATGCAAATGTCATTATCCCCTTCCTGTTACCTAATTGCTAAAATAATATAAATACTTGCAATTTATAATCATATTTGGAAAAGAAATCCATACCTGCAGAGTGCAAACAGAATCTGTTGCGGAAAAGATTGCCCCAATTGCTTCAAGTGAAAAAATTGAGCAGCAGAGTCAGATTGATGCACAAATATAGACGAACGCAGTAAATGTTATGCGTAGGCTGATTGGGGAAAATCCCATATCCTTGAAGTTTCCGATGGCTAAAGGCATTACATACTTCTTACTGACCTCAAGAAGCAAACAATGAGAGTCTTTGGCCTTTGTAGTTTGCACACATCTTTTTGTAAGAAAACAAGTAAAGCTTCATGCAGAAAAAGATTGAACTTATATGCTGCAGAAAAGCTTTATCCAAAGACCCTCTGTGATTTCATGTTGCCTCCTAACTTCAGTTTTAGAGGTCATACAAGAAGCGTGGTATCATAGTTCCTACCTCTAACAGATTACTTACATACACATCCCCTAATGTGTAACATTAACACTATGAGTAGATAAGATTTGACATTACCAAGATAATCCTGAAGCTCAAGATCACCAATATTCAGTTTTTCGAATAACTCCTTTGCACCTAAAAAAAGAATTGAAATCATCAGTGTGTATCACAGAACAAACATGCAATGGAAAAGAAAAAAGACAGACAAAAAGTAATGAAAATGGTTGATAGAAACAGGACTGTCACAAAATGTGCAGCTGAAAGAGAGTTACACGTAGATCAGCAGACATACCAAATGATACGATACCAAAGGATATTAGTGTCCCAACAGCCCCAAACAACATGATTGTTATAATGTTCCTAAAGAAATGCTTCCTTTTCACCTGGAAGCTGGTACAAGAAGCACAAAGTAGCCATCAGGAAAGCAATACCTATATCTTTACGGTGCCTAGTTCATGCTACTTAAATCAAGTAATATTAAGTAAGGCTTAAAGGCCTACAATGTTGCAGCTTTCCCCCAGCAGAAATACCTAGCATAATTCTTGTCGAGTGTCAACTAAACATTACAAAAAATACCCATTTTTTTAAGATACACTTAGCATCATCACAAAATGAATCAGTATTAAACAAATCGAGGAACAAATCATCTCTAGGGATCAGTCTCAAATTCAGCAAGACAAGGAAGGAACATACCCAGCATTAAATATAATAGGTGGTAAAAGATATATGAAGAAGAGTTCCTCATCGAATTCCAAAATCCGGGAGCTCGTTCCTCCAGAAAGGAATAGAATGATTCCTCCTGTGCACAACCCCTGCCACAAAAACGCCAAGAAACAGATAATGCAACGAAAATGCAAATCTAGATTACTGCTGCTAAACTTATCATCCTCACTGAACTACGAACTAAGCAAACACTTACAATGATTAGGGATGTGATTGACTCATTAAGCCATCGAGTATTTTCAAGAAAATGACCAATCACAATGCATCCACAAAGAAGTCCTACAAACAACGTTATCGAATCTACAAAAGCATCGTTCTGATCATCTGTAGCACTCACTCCAAGCCTCACTAGAGCTTTGACAGCACTTGGTGCCCATCCCATCTTGCTTCACAAACTTTTACCTCTTCCTTTCTTCACTCAACATCAAACATACAGAAAATCAGTAAAGAAATAATCACAACCACTAAAACCCAGACAAAAAAAATCCAAAATTTTAACTACGAACACTAAAATCTAACCAAATTACTCAAGAACAACAAGAAGATAGCGAATACTGCCCAAGTGAACACGTTCTTACCTTTAGCGGAATAACAAAATAAAAATTGTAAGTAGAATTTACAAGTTCATAAATTCCCTAACAACACTAAAACTTGGTCCAAACTACAGAAGTGCCCAATCTCTTACCTTTATCAGAACAATAACAAAATAACTTCAACAAATCATAATTATAGCTTTGCAAGCTAAGAAATTTCCTAAAAAACACTAAAATTCAACGAAATTGCTCAAGAACAAAAAAAAATACTACCCAAATGCCAATACTCTTACCTATAGAACCATAACAAGATAAATTCAAGTAAACATAATTTCAATTTTACAAGCTAAGAAATTTCCAAAAAGAAATAAAAAGATGCCATATGGAAACAAACATGGTTTTATTGATCAAGAAGTTTAAAGCTTTTGCTTACCAAGCAAGAGAAAGGAAAGGAGACAAATGAAAATGTGACAATTGGATTATTTGGATTATATATATAAGTTATATGTAACGGCGCTAACGCAAATTTGGCAGTTGAAATAGCCGCGAAATATCTGATAACTTGTGTGTTTGACTACAAAACTCGCCTACCACCTTTGAGTTGTCTTAAGCCGTTGGATGTGTCAGAATCTTTAGGACAGCCGTGTGATGATGTTGATGTTGACGTTGACGTTGTTCTAATTGGCCGTTATGTGGGTATATATAATTCCAACGCCCTACTTTCCAAGACCCCAACGAACCAGTGAAGCTAAGGTTGGATATTCATTACAACCAATGAATTCAAGGTTGGAATGAATATCCAACCTTAGATTCACTGGTTCGCTATATAATAATGAAAAATTGAATTGTTATTTAGAACCGAACCAATGAATATGAGGTTGAGTATTCATTCCAACATTGAATTCATTGGTTGGAATGAATATCCAACCTTAGATTCACTGGTTCGTTGGGCCTTGGAAAGTAGGGCCTTGGAATTAGTTTTTACCCCGTTATGTGGAGTAGTTGTCAATTTCCAAACAAAATCATCTACTTCCATCTCATTTTCATTTGGTGGTACCATATAATTTCACTGCTTTTGTAGGGTTTTTTTTGTCGTTTTTTCTAGATGTTTTGGAGAATTTTAGCTTACTTTGTGGGACTTTTTAGCATTTCAAGATAATTTTGAGAATCGGAGTAACATTCATTAATGAAAAACTTAGTTTAGAATGTATCTCCTAGAGTATATATAACTTATATCGTTTGAGAAACAAGTCTCCACTTTTATAATACCAATTCGTTCGTCAAAAAGTCAACTAAAAAACAGAAGAGTATTATAATAGTTAGGGTAGTTGGGTACACAATCAATATTTCTACATATTAATATTTTGTTTGTTTAAGATTCTTTATCCAAAAAATAACAAGCACAATAACTTTTGTTAATGATTTACATTAAACCAACAATAAATTCAAGTAATTATTTAATAAAATTAATTGGTGTTTTCTTAATTGATGTTTTTCTAAAAGACGGTTAAGAAAAGAGATAGAAAAGTAATTTTAAACATGTCTTTTAGAGCACTCACATCAGTAATCCTAAAAGCTATTATAAGGAGTGAAAACATGAAAAACATATAAAAATGATATTTTATCAGTTACCCTAAAATACACCAACTGTCAAAAAAAAAATATACATACTATCAATTTGTGCAAATTCACGCATTGTGTATTTGACAGTTATTATATTTTCATCAGCTTTCCCTCCAATTTATCCTCACTTCCCTCCAATCCTTCCCTCCAATCTGTATCTAAATCTTATTTGCCTCTACTTTTTTCTCTTTTTGTTATTCAATCTTTCTTCTTCCTTCTATAGAATCTCTTGCTCCTTAATTTATGAACGTTTAGTTGTATTTTTCTTGCTAGGTGCTCCACCTCACTGTTCTGGATTGGTAAGTTCGATTTATTTCTTTCATCTTCATTAATTTAATGTCATGGCTCTTGTCCCCTGAATTCTTTACAATCTGCCATGTTCATTCCCATTTCCCAGCTCATTTTAAACAATTACATTATTTAATCAAAGTTTAATTAACATTTTCCTTTTCGACAAAAAAATTAGCTATTCATTGGATCATTATTAATGAAAATAATAACAAATTAATCTGTGTATGTTTGTGTACTGTTAAATTGTGATTTTGTAACAAAAGGCTATATCAATGTGTTGTAAAACATCTGTTAATTTACTAGTAAATAGGTATCTTGTAAATAATTGACAGCTTCTCTCTGGTTAATTTTTTTTCAAGATTTGGGCAAATTGGTAATGCTCACCTGCTGTTTGATATTTTGCCTACTAGAAGCATTGTTTCTTGGAAATTTAAGAAAATATTGACACATTTAAAATTTTAAATTTTTAAGTTTGGGTGAATAATAAGGAAGCTGATAAAGTAGATGTATAAAAAGTTAATGTCAAAAATAGAAAATTGGCGGTTAGAAGTGTATTATAGAGTAATTTATTGGAGACTGATGTGAGTGCTCTTATAATTAAGGATATTTTACACATAGTATTTTATTTAGGTAACTATTGTACCAAGAACTAACTAAAGTAAATGAATAGAATAAAAAAATAAATTTATAAATGAAAAAATTTGAAGAGTGTCATATTGGATTTTTTGGCCTTATTCATTATATAATATCGTGACATCTATCTTATTTTAATATTGTAAATTGGTTTTAAGATAAAAATAAGATCAATCTCACTATAAAATAAAATTTAATATATAATCCAAATTACTTTTTTTTTATTTATCAATTTATATCTATACTACGTACAATGTGTAAAGTCCAAAAAAATACATACACATGACACTTTGTTATTTTTAAATTTATTAATTTATGGCAGTTAACTACACAACACTTCATGATGAAATCTTAATTATTTATAGGAGAGACATTAAAACTATTATCATATCTCATTGTTAACTCATTTTGAGAAATGTAATAATTAAATTATTTTACCTACCTAGAGTTAAAGTATTGATGAAATTCATATTGCTTACAATCTTTTTAAAAATAAATATTATTTAAATAAAATATTAATTCACACCAATTAACCATATACCGTAACTATTTGATTCAATAAACGACATTCATATTCAATTTCTAGGGATATATTTGACTTTCACACGTTTTATCCCTTTTGAATGCAGTATAAGACTATAAGTGGTTGGTAGATGGTGATATAAATGTATTTGAATTGCCAAATAAATTAAATTGGACCATCTAGTGAAGGCTTGTTAATTGGTGTATATAAATTATACGAGTACTAAATACTAAATAGTATCAATATGTTTGATTGTTTGAAAAAATACTTTATTAAGGAACGATGCAAGACTACTAATATGTCATAAAATAAAGGTGTTAGAGTATTACTTTATTATGGACAAAAAAGTATTTTATAGGGTCAAACAGGAGAAAATAAGATTAAAAATTCATTGAAAATGTAAACAATCAAACATGACAAAGCCATCAAACATATTGAAACAGAGGGAGTAAATATCACCAATGGTCTTGTATCAACTATCAATAGTACGACTTATTTTACATGTGAAAAAACTATAAAAAGTTGATATTTCAAAATTATATATTGAGACGAATCTAACAAGATCCCACATGACTATATTATTTCTTATCGTCGAATGAGAATTCTTAATCAAATTTTTTAAAGATTTACCACAAAAATCAAAATATACCAATGATAGGGACGGAGGGAGTATTTTTTTTTTAATGAAATAATTATTTTGCTTTTGGATAAAACTTCATGAAATATAACATTTATAAATAGGAACCAAAATAGTATTTCATTTCTAAAAAAAACTATTTCAGTACTATGTTAGTGTATTATAACAAGTTAACAACGCAGGTAGTAGAGGTATCAGATTCGAAGCTTATATGAGGGAGTATTTCGTACAAATTTGTAGTTCTTAATTGCATCTACAGGTGTTTAAAATGCATACATAATACGGAATTACGGAATATAATTTATGGTTAGCTATAAAATTACAGTAACTACACTTCACATACTTTTATAATTGATAGATCATTTTTTTTACATATATTTTTAAATAGTCAATTGTTAGAGTAGGTGTTGATTATTTTTACATAACTAACAAAATCGTTATCCTTTTCTTTTAAAGGATATTTCTAATTGTCAGTGTAGTGACTAATAAATAAAGATTTTTTTAGAATATGTTCTTAGGGGACAAGGTAAAAAGTCAATAATAAAAATTATTGACAATTAATTTGTATTTTAAATTTGATATGGTAATATTTTTGTTAAAAATTTACTTTGTTTGCTTATGTATGTTGAGTTTTATTCTCATATTCAATACTTAACATGTGTCCTTAAGACATATTCTAGAAAGATCCAATAATTAATTACAATGAAATGTGAGAAAAATTGTCTTAAAGAATACTAATTGAATTCAAGACATTTTGATTGAAAATTTGATTCAGATACTATAATACTATTGAATCATCGACACTTCATACTATTGTGTAATTTTTTTAAGTCAATCTATATTTTTGTTTAAATGAAACGTGTCTCGCCTAATAGGTTAATATTCTTACATGTGTTTTTATTTTATTATCATTTTCTTTTTTTTATTTGGTAAATTAGCGATGAAATAATGTGTACAATAACATTACAAATAACGAATACATAATTAGTTAAATAATAGAAAGTTAGAATGAATTCAATGAAATAGAAATAATTGTCTCCAACGCGACTTGAACTCATAACCTCCTACATCGAAATTGGGTCGAATGTCACCAGAATTTTGAGCCATCGATTACCTTATTACTTATTATATACATATCGTTTAATCTTACTCCATAGTATTTAAATTTCTTAGGACATGAACATTCATGATGAGTGTTACTTCATTCTTATTATAATGGAAATTTCTCACCTTAAAGGTTTTTGTCGCATTTTGTATTGGACACTAAAAGAGGTAAATCATAGTATATGTCTAAGAAAGTGCAAGGAATTTGAGTTTACATATTTATCATTATAACACGAGATTTTATTACTTCATTCTTCTGAATTATCAAGCTTCCAAAACTTCAAGTTGCCGTTTAAATCTTGAACGTTATTTATTTTTACGCAAATAAACTAAAGAATACATTACGTCATTTATGCCAATACCATTTTCAATTGTTTTTAATTGGCTTAAATTATGTTGACCCTTGAACTTTGCTCATCTGATTAGGCCTCCTTAACTTTTAAACCGGTAAATTTGCCATTTTAACTACCCGAATTGATCATTATGGGGATTTTTGCCACGGTTTAAGGGCAAATTGATAGATTTTAAGTTTTAATGAAAGGCAAAATAGGAATTCAATATATAATAATTATTTCGGGATCCCCCCATCCAACTCCCTCACGATATGCCCTCTCTAGGTTGATCTCTCCCACCCCATCTTCACGATTGCCCCACAACTCCCCGTGATTTGCCTCATGATTTGCCCTTGCAGGTCTCGTCCTCGTCAATGGTGAACGGAGTTGAAGGTGGGGTGGGGGGTAGCGGTGGGGTGGGGGTTTATTGTTTATCATTTTATGTTTAATAATTTAATTTAAAATTAATTTTTATACTTTGTATATCATTTTTTAGTTTTTATTACTTTGTATATTATAAATTGACACCTAATGCACTATCATATGTTGAATGTCTATTTTGTCCTTTATTTTAAATCGAAAATCCCCAAATAACCGTTTAGAGGACAAACTGATCATATGATTAAAGTCTATGAGACAAACTAACCGGTTTGAAACTTGAGACTTGAGAGGACAAAGTTGAGGAGGCCTGCAAAATTTAAGCCTTTTTAATTTTTGTTTAGAAGAAAGGGCAGGGAGGGCCTTGGTTCATCTAGTCTGATGTAGAGACCCTATTTTAGGGGATAAGGGCTCACAAGACAGCATAGCCATGGGCCATGGCTGTGTCACACCCATAGCACTATGTCAGAAACTATCAACACTCACCGTCTCTGAACAAGCCTCTTTTTTACACCCAAATCTTCATCCTCTTCTACCTCAATTCTCAAGATTGCATATATTCCTTGCCATTTCATCATTCTTGATCAATAAAGCTTGAATCTTTGTTCATAGTTTGGCTGTTTTAAGTTATTATGGTATTTTACTTGCTTGTTATGCTCTAGATCTGATAAAGTTGTGATCTTTATGGGTTTTTCATCGACCATCAGGTTTAGATTGGTGGGGTTTGATGTTTTTAGCTTGTTATGTATTTGATTGATATGAATTGTAATTTTGTAAATTATACAGTCAACTGTTTTGGTGGATGTTGACTTAGTTTATGATGCTTTGTTGATGATGATTTTGCTGGCTGTAAAGTATTAAGCTTTGGTGGAGTTTCTCCTAATTAGTATATAATTATAATAACTTGCCACTGAGAGGACTGTGGATGTTAAGGGTTAAGATAATATTGTTTTAACGTAAATGTTGTTAATTTGACCCTTGGAACATTAGCAGCTGGTTAATTTGGATTCTAGTTGTTAGTAGGAGTAGATTGCTTTGAGTTGGTAGAAAATGCAGATTAAGAGTATAATTCAAGATATGAAGGGTGAATTTGGGAGCATTTCTAGGAAAGGATTTGGAGGTTTGAGGTCGAGGTCACATCGTGTTGTTCAGGATAGTGCTGTTGTAGTGGATGCTTTGAGGCAGAGTTGTTGGGCTAATATGCCGCCTGAGCTGTTGAGGGATGTATTGATGAGGATTGAGGCATCTGAGGATACTTGGCCCCCTAGAAAGAATGTGGTTGCTTGTGCAGGTGTCTGTAAGAGTTGGAGAGAGATCATGAAGGAAATTGTTCGAGTCCCGGAAATCTTGGGCAAGCTAACTTTCCCGATCTCCCTAAAGCAGGTTTCCTATCTAGTCTTTGAAGTTATAAACTCACGTTACGCTCCTTCATTCTGCTCTCGCTTCCTCAAATATACTTCCTACCTAGATACTTTTATAAGTGATGCATCATTGTTTCGTTCTAATTGTCTATATACTCCTTTTACAACTGCGGGGGTGCATACTTTGCTCTATATGATTCTTTGAAAATCGATGCTTGAAATGGTCAAAACTGACAACCAAAGTTGTGAAAGTTCGATTGTTTTCATTCTTCTTGTTTCTTATTGGGAGTATATTGCATAACTTAGTTATTTATGGTATAAGCTTTTGTTTTCAAGGTTCGAATATTGATTAAGCTTCCAAATCATTTGTTTATCACCTACGAATCGAACATGTTCGAATGTTCGGCTCGTTCGAGCCGAATATTCATGGGAAAATGAGCTTCGACCTCGATCCGAGCTTTTTCATTTTGAGGCTCGGCCAAGCCGAACTGTAGTTCTTGAACCGTGCGAGCCGAGCTCGAACCCTCCGATATTCGGTAGGGTTCGGCTCCTTTACAACCTACTTGTCATGGTATCTGCACAATCACTATGAATTTGAAACCAGGAATCCAATAACTACGTTGCTGTAAATAAATGCGTTCACTCGTGGAACAACGTTTTTTGTTAAACATAACCATATTATCATGTTTGAATATATCTTATGACTCCTTTGAGAAATATGATACATTGATTCCCATAAAAAACACTTACATTTGATAATTCAGCTACTAGAATAATACATTTCTTCACAGAATATTTTGATGGTTAATTTAACTCACGTTTTCTTGGCTATATAATGTCATAAATACATTGATCCATTTCTTAAACGAGAAAGAAGAAATAACTTAGAATATAATGACTAATTAATTACTGTTGTATCTTTCAGCCTGGCCCAAGAGATGCTCTTATCCAGTGCTTCATAAGACGGAATCGCAGCAACCAGACATATCACCTGTACCTCAGTTTAAATTCAGGTACTTCTTTAGATAACCTGTTCTAAATTATTTATTTTCCTTCCCGTTTTCTGTCAACACTTTTCCTTTTGTGGGGTGCGTGTCATATATAAATACTTCAGTAGAAATATTCTGAAATTTTGTACTACTTATGTTACCCAACTTAAGTTTATTTCTGTTCTTATATAGCTTCAAATGATGATGGTAAGTTTCTTCTAACTGCTCGGAAGTGTAGACGCACAACATGCACAGATTACATTATTTCCTTAAATGCTGAAGATGTCTCAAAAGGTAGTAATACCTACATTGGGAAGTTGAGGTGAGCTTTTGTAAGCACTCGAGTTCAATATATATGCATATGTCCTTCCAAGTTAGATTCTTTACAATCCTTAACGAATCACTTCAGGTCTAACTTTCTGGGAACCAAGTTCACAATCTTTGATGCTCAACCTCCAAATGACGGGGCCAAAGTTATGAGGTGTTGCTCCACCAAATTGGTTGGAGTGAAGCAAGTCTCACCCAGGATCCCAGCTGGGAATTACCCAGTGGCTCATATTTCGTATGAGTTGAATGTTTTGGGTTCCAGGTGTGTGTATGTACCTTAAGTGTCAATATAATTTCTTATAGAAGAATCTATTATTTACTAGTTTAGATCATGGATGATTGAACCACATAGTGTACTTGTACTGCTCCCAACCAAGAAGCACCCTAATAGTCTAATGCATGTTTGAGAACATCAAGTTTCCCACATTGTTTCATGATTGCAACTTACCTTTTTTATGTCTTGAACAGGGGACCTAGGAGGATGCAGTGTGTAATGGATGCAATCCCTGCATCTTCTGTTGAACCAGGAGGTGTTGCTCCAACCCAAACAGCATTCCTTCCAGGAAACAGTGATTCTTTCCCGTCATTTCCATTTTTCAGATCGAAATCAACTCGCATTGATAATATCCAATCTGGATCTTCACCGACCCCGAAAGACGAGATGCTAGTTCTGAAAAATAAGGCTCCAAGATGGCATGAACAGCTTCAATGCTGGTGCCTTAATTTTAATGGAAGGGTCACAGTTGCTTCGGTAAAGAACTTTCAGCTAGTTGCTTCAATGGAGAACGGAACTGGTGGACAGGAGCACGAGAATGTTATTCTCCAGTTTGGAAAAGTAGGGAAGGATGTTTTCACTATGGACTATCAGTATCCTATCTCCGCCTTCCAGGCATTTGCTATTTGTCTCAGTAGCTTTGACACAAAGATTGCATGTGAATGATGCGCAGGTACTTTGCTTACCTTTTTCACGCTCAACAACTTGCTATTTGTCTCAGTAGCTTTGACATAAAGACTTGCAATTTCCGTTTTTCACCTTTTTTTTCTTTTCATTTGTTAACAAATGGTTGGTGGCGATGAAGAAAAAAATCATTTCTCGATGCTGATATGTTGAAAATCATACAACTTCGATTATCGAGTTTATGTTCTTTAACTGATGACCTATTTGTGCGTGTCTGAGCCATCAAACATTTCTTCTTTGTTGTTTGGTGTTTTAAATCAAATGATTTGTTTGTAAGAGAAAAAGTAAGTGGCAAAAATCTGCAATGATTATAAAACCATTCAAAAAAAAAAACTCTATACCCATATTATCTTCCTTGACGGTTTCTGCTAGGATTTATCTGTCCTATCTTATTTGTATTTCACTGTTCACATCATTATGTAACACTTGCATATAGCAATAATAAAGAATAAGGACATTTTTGGTACGCAAGCAGGGAAGGGGGAGGGGGGGAGCATTTAACCATTTGTACCTAAAGTAAGAAGGAAAAGGAAATTGGGGTCTTCCCGTTCTAACCATAAACGACCAAAATCTTTTTTTTGTCTCACTCCATCTATAAAATCTCTTAAGATGTTAATTTTTTTAATATCTCGTCCTTGGTTTAAAACTTCTGATCAAACCCAATATTGTCGCAATTGCTCATGGTGCACAATTCGTGTTTCTCTTGAACATCACTTACTGTTGTAAAAAGATTTCTTATATCTATGAGGTTGTTTATTAAAATTGCAGGTTCTGTTGAAGCAATGGGATTCACAAGGGAAGGCTTTTTGCATGTACCACATCCATCAGTAACATGAGGCTGTTAATTGCTGCAAATTTGAGGTTTCATACCGTTATTGCTTCCTGTATATAGAGTAACTAGAAGGGCCGTAAGGAGGCGGACCTGCTATTCTGGCCATCGCTATGCTAACATCTTTCTGTATGTTTTCTTATTTCATTTTTTTCTTCTAAAAATTAAGTTTGGATTGTTGTTTTGGTGAAGAGAAGAATGTTGCGCTGTTTCGCGCCTTCATAATCTGCTGTTGCATAATAATGTCCCTTGGTTCAAAAAGTCGCGTCTCATGTGGATGATGTAGGACTAATTGCTCCCAGTGAAATATTAGGGACGGATCAGAATGCACAACTGCTTAGCAAATGGTTGAACAGACATGGTTTCTACATTGTTAACATGAAAGCAAATTATGTTGAAAGCTCAAAAGTTGATCAATACTTAATTTCCCTCGTTCATTTTTCTTTTTCACTAGGCTATTCAATTAACTCGGATCTCCCTCATTCTTGATACATAATTTATATTTCTATTACTCCATAGTAAATAATTTCGACTTCTCTCCAAAGTATGTTATCATTTACCTTGATTGAAATTATTGTCGAGGAGGCTCAAACTAGTGACTTTTTGTCAAGCAAATAAATTTCACTATTGGGATAGAGGATTCGGACATTGAAGTATTTATCTTCTCGTTAACATAATAGTATACCATATTTGACTTGGGCAAACACAATCTCACTGTACTCTTAAATTCATGTTCTTCTTCCTATCTACTGATATAATTATTTGAACTATATGAAACATGTGATGGTTTTTGTATTTTTGAAAAAACAACAAACAATATTGATATTGAACATGAGCCGTTGAAATAAGATTTTGAAAAGATAATATTAAGCGGTATTTATATTGAACGTGAGGCGTTGAAATAGGATAGCGAGTATAAATTTAAGGTGATTAGCAGTGCTTGAAAGACTTTTTAGTAATAGTAGCAGCCAGCAGGTGTGAATGCTGTGATACTGAGTATAAATTTAAGTGGTTAATTAGTACAACTAGTATTAATTAATAGTTATACTAAGCATAATTAAAGAATGATGATTATGAGTATATGTACTACATACACATGGACATTGGAAGGTGTAAGAGAGATATTTGTGAATTGTGAACATATGGAATCGTAATAATGGGAGAGACCATTGGGAGTGATTGTGACAAAACCCAAGAACCGTCCATGCCAACCTACCCACCTCCCCCGCCTTTATTCCACATGATTCTTTCTATACTTCTTTCCCCTTTATTTTATTAATGCCGTCTTATTATATTATTTTCAATATAATAAGTTTTTGGGCTAGTAAGTGCAACGAATACTAAAAAATAACGAAAAAGTGGAGTGTCATAATAAGGAAATTAAATAAAGTCTAAAAATCTGTTAAGATGCACACTCACATCGGAAGTCGATGTCCTCCCGGGTCAATATATAAGATCTTGAGCTACTCCACCTATTGTCAGTTTGTTTTAGGGTGGAGCCTCGTAGACTCTTAACATGGTATTAGAGCCAAGTCCGAGTTATTGAGGCACACGTAACCCGCCGGTGTTGTTCCGGCAAATAATACCGGCGAGGAAAATTCCGCCGATGATGGTTTTATACGTGAGGTGAGTGTTATGACGCACATCCACATCGTAAATCGATGTCCTCCCGGGTCAATATATAAGCTCATGGGCTACTGTGGAACCCCGTAGACTCTTATCAAAATCATTAGTCAATTTTTATAGCGATGCTGAGTGCGTGTTCGATTTTTGAGGCTAGTCTTTGTATCGAAGACCATACTTTGTAAAAAATTTGGAGGTAAGTATGGAACTTCTTCGATGACTACTTGCTTGTATGATATATATGTTCATTCACTTATAACTTGTGAGTTTATTGGTACTTAATTAATTATTAATAAGACTAGTTTGTTTGAATAATGGAAGATATATAGGATATGTGATTTCTTTGATGCTTCGTTTAGATTAATAGATAAATATTCGTCGAGGTAATTAATAAATTAAAATGTAAATGATGTAATACGTACGTAACTAGATTACGTTGTAAATAAACTGAACTTTTCATATTGACTAATAATTAATTTTATAACCCTCTTATTGTTTAACTGAGAACTAGTTATTATGTAGCTTGTAAGCTTGTTATATCATTTTATAACAACAAACGCAATCTTCAAGTTCCACGGAGTAGAGTTTCCACTTATTGAATTGACTCTTGTCATTGTGTTGATCCAATTGTCAATTATCGATACATATTTTATTGTATGGCCTTGCATGCACATCATCACAATTGCTAACACTACAATGCCAATTACCAAATAATAATTTCGTCTCTTCACGCAGTGTTGGTTCAATTTTCATGAGGAGTAAACCACGTCTTGAAGTGGTTAACATGATAGTTCTAGTCTCGTAATTTACTTATTTCATGTATTTCAGGATAGTGGTGCGTGAGAGCCATTAATATGACAATTTCACACTTTTATAACACAGTATAAAAAAACGAAGTAAGACCGTAAGAGTAAATCCGATAGAAAATTATATTCACAATCAGAAATCGAAGAAAACAACACATTAATTTCCCCCTATTTCTAATACAGGGCTTCCTTTTTTCATGGAAAAAATAGGGATTATAATCGATCTTGTTTTTCTAGGGATACACAAACTCCTGTAATAAAGAAGCTTCCACAAAAGAAGGATTCATGTGTCGATGTTTTGAATCTCCTGAATCCCACGTCATCTTCTCCTTCTTTGTCTAGGTTCATTTCATACACCATTTATGCATATCAACCCATTTATATTTATATAATATTAATATAATAATGTTACTAGATTTAATAATGTCAGACACCATTTGCAGCATTTGGTTGCTTTGTAATAGAACCATCTTCTTGCTTGTTTGGTGTTACTGATAATGAATCTTGATGAGCTTCTTGATTTTTGCTATCCAATGTTGTAATATCTATAACTGTTTCGAATTGTTTGACATTTTCTTCAGGAATTACTTCTTGTTTTGGTCCCTTTCTGAACAATGCATACAGTATCATCTGAACAATCCCAAATGTGAATCCCAGAATATTTGGACTCTGTTTCAAACCCAAAGATTCATATGAGAAAAAAGAATGTTGGGCGCAGGGGCGGATCTAAAGTGACTATTCGACTGAACAGTCACGAACCTGACCAAGTCCGCCCCCGGGGTAATGATGAGTAGTTATGAGTACTTACAGCAATGTAGTAATCCTTGATGAGAATACCATAGAGGAACCACATAACAGCGCAAAGAGTGAGGGATACAGACAAGTTGATTGGCAAATATTCGACACTCTTGGTTTTGATAACTCTCACCTGGAATAATGCATGTAACAAGTTGCATTATTACAATGACTATATATATGGTTATACTCATACGCCAGCCATATATCTAATCGTACGTATAGTTACCATGATACTGAGTGGCGCGGCGAAAACACTAACAGAGAAGACAGCACAGATCCATCCAACAACCGCGATTCTTTTATTTCCATGAGCTAGAAAATATGTTGTTACGATGATCAACCCAAGTGCTCCCAAGTTAAATAAGATCAATAATTTTGTTGTATAGATCTGAAAATATATAAGATCGAGAGTTATTGCATGGACCGACAAAAATAAGTAGCAGAGAGAGTCGCACAAATTAAAATATTTCCAGTTAATTCCATGCACATGTTATTATTATAATAATAATAATAATAGGGTAGGTACCTTGGCTTTTCTGGTGGCATATATCATGAAGATGATGAGATAAATAGTTTCTATAACAGTTCCAAAACTGTTGATGGTAATGAGCATGAGGGCATCTTTTTTCTTCAAGTATGCATAGTAGAGATACAACATTGCACTAAAAAGTGCAACTGAGTAGGGTATGGATTGAAATCCTTCAGTTGATTTTTTCTTGTACATCCTATAAAATGTAGGCCTGAAATAACATACAAAAACATAAAATGATGAGATTTATTACTTTAACAACTCCAGGCACCAATGTACACGGCATGCATTCGTTGACCGATCCAAAGGATATTCTGTTCGTTCGTGTTATTTTTACACTACAAATACCAAAGACACGAAGTGTGTGTTGGCGCCGTGGATTTGATGCCATGGAAATATATGTATGTCATATATAAAAATAGTGTAGCAAGGTTGTTTAATTTATTCTTACATTGGTGCCAAGAAAACTCCAAAAGATACAATGTTGCCTGAAAAAAGATTGATCAAACTAGGTAAGAACATGAATAATTTAGCTAGCAATACTTTAAAAAAAATTATATTGAGATGAAATAATTACCAAGAATGCCACACACAAATGCCATCTCACTAGCTGTAAGACATGCCATTTTTTGTTGTTAACAACCTTAGTTATTATTAGTTGGTTGATGAATTTGGTTGGAACTTGGAGTGATTTATTATATTAGTTGGACTCAAAGAAGATTGGAGATTTGAGAATGAAGTTGTGGAACTTAGGGAAATAATACTCACAAGATTAAGTTAAATAAGATTGGAGATTTGATGAGAATGAAGTGGTGAGAGCTTAGGGAAATGACAACATTATATAGGGTCAAAAAGTAGGAGGGTGGTAATATTAATAATTTGGGTTTTGTGATTAAGCACTAATTAAGTCTGACTTGTTTAACATTTTCTAATTAATTGTGATTTTCTCGGACACTTCTTTAATTAGCACGGAGGTGTGTGATTTTGAACTAGGGAGTAACACTAGCCAGTAGGTGACTGGTAATAGCATATCTATAACAACATATTACTAAATCAATTCATAATTACTTCACCAATTCCCCATAAATTATTAATATTCACATATTGTATTAAGTAATAAATGTAATATGCACATCAAACTAAATTGATTGTTAATATATATAGTCTCATACAGTGTGATTCTGATATAATTTAGTCTCAGATATTAACATCGTCGTACATTAGTTTCATAAATGACTCGAATGTTGTACTATGGTACAACATTTAGTAACATGTTCATATATCATCACTTTATATTGGAAGGAATAATGTATAGGGTTTTTCTAAAATGTGTTCTTAGAGTACATGTTAAGAAACTAATAAGGGAACAAAATTATTAATTAATTGTATTTTAAATTTGAATGTTGCCTTATATGCTTACAGATATTTAATTGTATTATCATATTTAGTGCTTAACATGTGTTCTTAGGACACATTTTAGAAATACCCTAATGTATAATACAATAAGTCATGAAGTGAGCAACAAATGAAATAAATTGTATTATCCATGAAGTGATCAAATAAAAAAGTGAAGACGTATATGGCCAAATAATTTGATGAGTAACATCTTTTTTATCAGAAAAGTCCAACTAAGGGGATAAAAAGTGTAAAGTCATCACTGTTCAACGCATCCCTGCCTCCCTGGTCTGGGGTACACGAATAATATAAACACGAAATACTTTTCATCTAATCAAGGGATTAGAGTTTTATCCCGTTAACTATTTCATCAACACAAGACTCGTTCTTTATGAGAATCGAATCTAGATTGCATGAAGTGCGAAGATGTTAACACTAAACACTCGAATTATTCATCGATTGAGCTATGTTCGAAACTCGAATTAAATGTGATGCATTTAGAAAGGATGGTGTAAAGTGGGGGCATGCATGTGTCTCGAGATAGGGTGGGCGCAAATATAGCTTACCATTTTACTACATTTTTAACCTGAAAATCTTAACATCCAACACATTCTCCAACTTGCTTATGCTATGCACACTCATCACTTGTACGTCTTTTCAATAACAAGCAAAGATTTGAGGTTTCCAACCATTTATTTTCAAAAGCTTTATTATTGCGTGTAAATTTAGAAATGTCTATAATAACTACTTTTCGCCGTGTCTTTTATGAATTTTCCTTCTTTTGTGCTCCTAATTTTCGCCGTGTCTTTTATGAATTTTCTTTGGCTCCTTATTTTAGGCATAAAGCATTGGCGTTTCACTTTGACTAAGAGCCGATTCATATTCTCAATCCTGTTGTTATTATGTCTTATTGTCCCGTATTATAATCGTGTTATTACTGGTTCTTTCAAGTTCAAAAGTTGTAAATAAGTCTAAATATTGACGGGAATGAAAACTTAACCATGATTGGGAGACTGACTTCCACTTACGAGACAAAAGTTAAGAAGTGAGCTGGGCCTTGATTAAGCCATAAATAATGGAGCAAATCTGAGGAGGATTCAATACAACATATTCATTATTCAACAGTTCTACATAATGTACACATCAGTAACACCATTCACCATGAAAACAACATTGGCACAAGGTGTGATATTTTCTCAAACCTAAACTAATTAAAATTGTAACAGTTTACTACGACGATATCCAAACCATGAACACGATGATAAAGGGATGCCATTAGGGAGGGTGTGGAGAATAGTATGATCTTGCAAAAATACCAAAACAAATAAACTTATATAGCCATTTCCATTGCACAACGAACAATTTGTTCGACTTGTGCTTCAATGCCCTGAGCTATGTCAAAACAACATTAAGAAAGTCTCACTTGGTAGGAGGTGCACTCTGTTCCATCTTCGCAAATCGTCCTCTGATTCTCGTTCTAGTTTCAGCTCTAACCTTGCGTGACTCGTATCTAATGTGCTTTTCGTACCTATTATTCACATGAGAAAAAATTAGCCAGGACTCACTGCAACTACAAAGAATGTGTAGGATCATAGTTACATATAGACAGCATCAAAAGCTTAATCGTTAGAACTGCGCTAAGTTAATTATCTCAAAACTTGGACCAATAAGAGCAATTGACCTTTAAACTTTTTGTATATACACTTTTTTTTAATAGTAAAAACTTATTATCTCACATTTTAGACAGGAGCAGAGTATAGAAGTATCCTTTACAGCGAGCAGTTCTTTTCTTCTATAGTTGGCAGGTGATGACTTACATACTCAATACTTACATAAAGAGAGACGAAGACAAATGTATATAAACTATACCTGATACATCAGTGCCGAGTCTCATTTTCAAAACTGAAGGTCGAATACCAATTTTTTGAGAATCATAATAATGAAGACTAAGAAAACCAATTTTTTGATAATCATAATAATGAAGAATAAGGCAACAAACAAAGCCACACCCTCAAATACTGTTAAAGCTTCTTTTTCTTAGTAAAAAATAGTGACTATTAACACCACTCCATGTGCTCAAATATAGGACGAGAAAAAAATGCCTATCTTCTTATAATGAGTAGAAGATAGCCAATTATCCCTTCTTGACCTCAATTCTGAATACCAAAATTTATCATTTGAACATTATGAAAAGCATTACCAACCAATACCAAAGTCAGAAAAACAAAGAAATGACCACATCTATGAAGTATTTGGAGAAAAACTCTTGCGAGTGAATAAGAATAAACGTTGTACCTTCTACTTTTCTTTTTCTCCTTGTATCGTGAGAGTGCAGAGTCTCTTTCTTGAGTGTTTATTTCTCTTGGCACTTTCGGAATGGGATGGATATCTTCTAAGTTAACAAGATGATGAGATTGTCCTTCTTGACCACCACATAAATTGGAACTGCCGCCGGCATCAGAATCCTTATCAGGAACCAAGTAGTTTGTGTCAGCATGGCCACTGATCAGGTCAGAAGAAAAGAATTCATCTTTAAACTCATCACCATTGCTCCAGTGAAATCCACTTGCCTACAGACAATGAAATGGAAATCATTTAATTTATATATCTTTCAATATAGCAATAAGCAAACGTGAGTTTATTGTATCATGCTCGTAAGAACTCATTTATTCTTGATAATCTGAATAGATTCTAGAGCATCTAAACTAAATCTCTTCTTAATCATAACTCGCATACGAACAGGAAGTGCTCACAAATTTATGCATTAAGATGGCAGTGCGTTTTCAACAAGCCAGTCAATCAATAAGATTAAATTAGAGTTTACCTCATATGAAGGAACTAATGTTGGTTCATCGCTGTTCCTAGATTGTATCTCTTTAGTCTCAAACTGGGAACATATCTCTTTTGTCTCCGACGGGTAATCAGGTCCAGGAACATCAGATTGATATTCAATAAAGCTATCTAGGCACCCTTCAAAATCATTGAATTCAGCATCCATCTTTGTCAATTCCCGTAGCTGGTGAAGTATCTCTTCCTTGTGTTTCCCACATACAGAATTGCGGTTCTGATATAAAACAACACTCTCATTCTTATTAGCCCAGACATCATGTTGTTTGCAAAAAATACAACTGCATTATCACTTCAATCATAATACATACACTCTAATCCGGTTTTCAGTACTTGGTAGATATGTAGAATACAACTCCACAATTGATTTGTTCAATTAATGGACAAAATGGTCGCTTGGTATCTCTAGCTTTACGAGGGACCTTGGAAAGGTCAACCACTTATACCAAAATACCTACTTTCCGAAAGATCTAATCTTCGAAGCCATCCACATACCCTCAGTCTTACACACCAAAGCTCAAGTCTTTATGCATTTGTTATTGCGTTTTACAATGGCTAAACACATTCACGAGATAACGAATTAACGATATCGTGGAACAGTAAAACCTGAGGTTTTGTTCTTAAACAATATAGATTAACATGTGTATCCAGTGAAAATCAAATCAGGTTAAGACCACCTCACCGCTTCAATTCGGTTATGTAATTGAATTAGTAATGCACCCTAGACTTGATAACTGAACCAACATGATAAAACAGTAATCAAACTAACCTACTAAAGTAATCAAACTAACCTACTAAAAAATTCATAAGAAATATAACCTTAAAACAACAATTTTGAAAAGCTAAGATTACCTTAGGTAATGGAGGCACCCCCATAGCCTGGAAATTATGTGCAGAAGTAGAATTATTACATGCAATCAACTCATCAACACTAACAATAGATGGAGTATCCCAAGCCAACAAATCCAGCATCCCAAACTCTCCATCACCACCACCACCACCACCATCACTACCACTATTATCATATTTCCCAACACCGCTTTTTCCATCTTTATTACCATCATTTCCAATCAAAATCCCTTTCTTTCCCAAATCATCAAGCCCCAAAATCCCCAAAAGCTCAGTAATAGAAGGTTGTCCAACAAAACCATCAAGAGGCCTCCTATCATGAAGACCTATAGAAGATGAAGTGGGGCTTGCTTTGTGTGCCTCCCAATCACAATTCTGACAAAGAACAGAGTTGTCCGTACGACAAAATATAGAAACAGGACAAGAATCACAATTGTCACAAAGCAAACACCTAGTGTGCTTAGTAAACAACTGGTTTGTTGAGTGAACCTCTCTATCACAAACCAAACAAAGCTTTGCTGAATCAGCTCTGCAGTATATCAAAGCAGTTTCTTTACTGCAAAAATCACACAAACGAGTATCTTCTTGCTTTTGAGTACCCATCATCAAAAGATTACTCCTTCAGCTTCTGCAATTTCCAAAATAATTTTAAGAAAACTTTTTGTGAGTACCCAAATTAGATTTTCTTGAAAAGATTGAATTTCTGGGTTTCTTTATAAGTTAAAAAAAATGAAAAGATAATTATTTGAGCTTTACTTTCTTTAAAAAATCACCATTTATATGTGAATGTGAGAGTTGAGTATGGAATCTTATCTCTTGAGTTTGTTATTCTCGTTATACATATTTAGCAATATATATGTCAAAGGTTTATTACAGTGATTAGTAATTACTGACTAATTATGGAAATTGAGATTTGACTTTTCTAGTATTTTATTAAATATTTTATATATACTTTTTTCAGTTTACAGAAAGGTTCTGACAGTTGAGAATGACATGGATCGTGTAAGAGGTTATAGATCTTGTGACTCTTTGTCCAGATCACATGTGACCTTAAATATCTCTGGTAACCCATTAATTTCGAGATGATTAAATGGGGCATACACTCATACCAGATCACCAACTTATTCTTTCTCAAAGGGTCTTGGCAATTTGGAATATAATTTAGACACAAAATTGATTAAAACACCTAATTTTTTTATAAAGTAGATGCTAAAAATCGTCTAAATATTTGTCATAAATCCCACAAAGTTGATGTCGAATAGTTGTAAAGGTAACACTTAAAAACAAAAGAAGTATATTTTAAATTTAAATTGTTCGATGTTTTTTACCACTTTTTGTGACGTGTATATATTGATGATTGATAAACTAAAGTCTTACTATCAATGAATCCTACCTTAATTAGTTAGTATGGTCCTATAATTACATTACACGATCTTGTAATACTGTTAAATCCACATTCTTGATGCGCAAGAAAAGTTGACTACTTAAGAAAAGTTCATAATTGAATTATTGAAACAATAGTAGACGGATCACAGACTTGATACCCACCTAGATAGAGATGAAGACTGGTCACCTACTCAAAAGTTTTATTTTCCAACCTATTTAATGAAGAAATGTCCAGAAAAATAATGTTTCCGTCGATTTAATTTTACTTATCGTTCTATTATTACATTTTTTGCTCAAAAAATAAGTTCTCATATTCTAGTGTTGATAATTGTATATTTACATCCTCAATAATGCCTATTTTTCCTCATAAAATGATCAATCAATCAATGGTGTAATTTCGCATAATTGTACTTTTATACTTAATATACTAACTAACTACATTTAATTTAATTTAATTATGTTCATATGACTACAATGACAAGTAAAAATGAAGTAAAAGAGTATTATACCTTGTTGAATAGTCTGTTCTCTTCACCAAGATATTTGGATGGCAACCTCCAATACAAAGGATTGTTTTCTTCTTCTTTATAAATTAAGGTACACAAATATTGGCATTTTTGTAAATTTATTTTTATGCATGATCATTAGTTTATAAGATCTAATTAATCATGTAACACTCGCATATATTAGGGTCTGGATTACAATATGATGGTGTTTATTAGTACACACATGGTCCTAGAACAGCTATTGAATGGTCCTATAAGAGGGCACAAAGTAGACATTGATAGTGCCATCTCCCCATCTTATGCACCTAGCAAACAAGTGGCATCTACCAAATACTTCCTCCATTTCTTTTTATTTGATTGTTTGGTGAAAAAGTACTTTATTAAGAAATTGTGAAAAATTACATTGGGATTGTAAAAAGGTGCATTGGAATTGTAAAAATGTGCATTGAAGTTGTAAAAAGGTGCATTAGAATTGTAAAAAGTTGCATTGAAATTGTAAACAATCACATATTTTAAAACAAAAAAAGCTCTAAACAATCAAATAAAAAGAAATGGATCGGAGGGAGTAATTACTAATTACTTGTAACGACCCGCCCCAGGTGGTACCTGCCCTGAGGTTAGGCTCGATAACAAACCAGAATCAGAGTCACCAACCGATGGATGACTCGATAAATAGACAGTTTTAAAATAAAAGTAAAATAGTTTAAAGAAATCCGTGAAATATGAGGAAAACCATGCTGAGTAAAAGTAATAAAGTAACTCCATCGGGGTGTTCACCCAAAACCCCACAAACACAAGTAATAAACAAAAAATACAACTGATAACCCACGTAGGGGTAAGATAGTCAATAAATTTATGTAAAAAGACTCGACTCCAAATATGATGACTGAGGAAACTCCTAATGCCGTCCGTCTCTCAACGATGTAGATACTAACTCTGCCGATCTAGCCTGAAAAGATAGGTCCCCGAAGGGGTCAGCTCGACAGCTGGTGAAATCCTTCTCACGCGTGGCTACCACCCCACATACGTGATGTGAAAGCAAGTGATAATAATATACGCGGAATAATAATGCTCAAGACATAAGTAAATGATCCCAGAATGATAAACAATATAACCACATAAATGCAATACTAAATGCACTGGATCCGGACTTTCGCACTGTACAGTACTCTACCTAGCTCAACCTGCAGGGAGACCAACCCATATAATCATCACACATCTCGTCATCCACACATCTCATCCATCACACATCACAACATCACACAAAAACCCTGTACTCCGCATATGGGCCCATCACAATCATGGCGCCCCGTCAATCTTACGTTGCCGGATCTGGACAACTCACACAACACGTATACGACCCGTAGGTCCACCCTAACATCTCTACTCATGCTCAATACTCAACAATACTCATCACAATGTATCCAAGTATACAATCACTACCACACAACACATACAAGAGTAAATAACAACACGTGAGTAAGAACTCACCTCAAGCAAACAGCACGTAAAGTGACACTCCAAGTCGAACTGTGGAACGATCACGCGGTCGGACCTATATAACATATAATCTATATCAAAATACTATTCCAAAGTACGCCCCATCCCACTCACAACCATTTAAACTTTAAATCAGATAACCATAACCACTTTTAGTCAATTTGGGAAAATGACGATTTTGCCCTTTGGCAGAAAATGACCATTTTGCCCCTGGGCCCCACATGGTCAACCCCGATAAATTACTATTATAACCCATATTAGTTTATATCATATACATGTTATTATATTACTACCATCTAACGGTCCAGTTATCAATACTTAAATTATTAACGTACTAGTCAACGGTCAACCCTAGTCAACTCAACTATGGTCAAACCTAGGTGAACTTCCATAACTATTCTAATTCTACCCTCATATCAAATAAATCAACCCCTTATCATATTCTAGGATTCACCCCCTACTGCTAGTGAAATTACGCTTTTACCCCTCGGCTAAACTTAGTCGTACTTTTTCCCAACTCTTGCATTAATTACACTATGACCCCAAATCAACTTAAATTACAACTTAGGCCCCAAATTTGCCTCACTACCCATTTATTTGACCTCCACACCTTGAACTTCTCCTAACTTACATTTTAACCCCAGAACTCATAATCTCAATCCTAACCAAATTTATATCACATGCTTAATTATTTAACCCTCATAACTAATACTTATTCAATCTACACCCTTATATAATTATTCCTAACCCATCCAGTGCATACTTACGTCTTATATAATATCTTCTCGCTAAAACCCCTAACTTAATCATAATTACGCTTTAAACCCAATTCTTCTATATTAACCCAATGTTCATACTAATATCAAATCGTAAACCCTTATCAAGCCTAATTCATGTTCTTAATATCCTCAAGTCATTCTTCGTCCTTCACTTAGCCAATATTCTACACTCCGGTAATCCATGCTCATTTTCTTCCCAAACTCGATATAATTTCATTCTTAATCCATTTAATTTAAAATTGAACCTTATTCCAAATTACTCACCCTATGCCCATTTCCTAATTTACGTGTTCAACTCCTAATATCACCTCTAATTCCTTAGTTATAAACCCACACAACGCCTAACCATGCCTCGACCCCTAATGCTCAACAATTCACGCCTAAACTCCATTCGAACCCACCTTAAATCGAGATCTACCCTAATTGACTCCCCTCCGATCAACGTTAAGCCACATACATATATGTTTATACACTGTTTTTAAACTCTAATGACAGCCATCTAGTTCACCCATCGATCCATACTACATCAACCATGTTCAATCAAACACAAGAACATTCGGCCATATACGTCCGTTCATAACCCCCTAAATCGATTATTTCGCATCAAATTAAACGTGTTTTTAAGGCGTTTAGACACCACACTGTATACATCAACCATCAAGGTGCACACCCGGCTCAAATTACAGCAAGAACGGACGAGATCGAGTCCGAAATATCGGCGAATTTCCCCCCCCAAAACTGCCGAACGTACCAACCAAGTGCAGATTTTTTTGAACCTTAACTCAAGTTTAATTCAATTCCAGGGCAATTAGATATTGTTTAGATACTGATTCACGTTTATGTTTAGCCCAGGGGATGATTACAGTCGAAATCATATGTCAAAACGTGATAAAATCTGTCGAACAATTCGGACAGCAATTGTCCGAACCTGCCCCCAAAAACAGCAGAAAACGTGACAATGGGACGAAAGAATTACCTGGTTTTTGGTAGCAATCTCTAGTATGATGTGCAGGCATGAGAATGGCACAAAAAATCGGGCAAGAATCGTGCTAGAAGATAGTGAAATCACGGCTGGAAGATGCTGAAGTGATGAAGCGTAACCTGCTCAACAGCGCCCCAAAACGATTGAATTTACTGCAAGTGGGATGAAATTCACACCTGGTTTTTGCCCCGAATCACAAGAAGGAAGTGTAGGGATGGACTTTGTAAAAACAACTGGATGAAAAACGAGTTGGAATGGCGAAGAATAGCTGCCGCAAGATGATGTGTTGAGATGGAAATTTCAGAATTTCCAGGAAGGGTTACGGCTCTTAAATAGCTGATGGGTTGGTGGGCTGGGCTTAGCTGGGCTGGCTCGTTAGGGTCGGTCCATTCACTTATCGTGTCGATTACGAGCTTCGAGCAAATTTTAACGAGTATTAAACAACCGAAACGAGCTAAATTTTTATACATTTTAATTACTATACATTTTAATCAAGTAATTATATTTTAATTAAGTTAAATTAGGGCGCGTTATTACAATCTACCCCCCTTAAAGAATTTCGCCCTCGAAATTTAAATCGAAACTAACCTCTCACAGTACCAACGACCTATTACTATGTCGTACTTAAACGACTTCAACATCTCATGACCATGTCATCATAATCGAAACTAACATCTCATAACTATTCTATTAGTTCATGTCAACCATAATATCACAACATCTTACCTCCGATCATCATGTCTTAGATCTCACACGATTCAATTATAGGCCTCCAACAATTATTACAACATCATCAACTACTTGTGCAACTACTCCACGTACCTGATATAATAATCCTATATCCCGCTCAATGGTCACCTACAGGTGACACCACCTCTCAATACCGCTCACTAATCTCATCGCACGATCATCAAGAATCAATATCATCACTAGTCGCCTTTCATATATTAATAGTTCAATACAGATATTTCCTCTCCGCAATATCAGTGATACAAAACTAGAAATCACCCCGCACTACCTGATATACGACATACATACAATGAAACAGAACTGATATGAATAACATCACCCTCTTCACCTTATAATGTCATCACGATAATTTTCTAATCAGCAAGGCCGAGGTATTTTAATGTTCCATCTCTCTACCTCTTATTATCAATAACTTTAATGATATCACTGCTACCGTACTGATCATACTAATACCTCCTCATTCCGCACTACGAGTTTAATTTTTTCTCCCCTCTATAACTCACGTCCCCTAAGTATCACCTTTATTTCAAAATCTCCAAAATCTAGATATCACCTCCTAATAGATAATCATCAGTGACACTCAAAATGCATATCACCTTAACAACTTACAAACCCATCATCCGAATAATCACAAGTGACACCATCTCCATTAGTTAAGATTATCATTATCTTGCTTAGGTCAATTATAATACCTCTTTATCCCACTATCAAGCCTTAGATCATACACATTAGAAGCATATATCTCCAGACTTATCACCCAGTTTGATAACCAGTCGCCACAACTACTCCTTTCTTGAATAGTATAATACCTCCCGTATAGGTAACACTTCATATAAAACACCATATTTCAGTACACTCTGTTATTCCCACAAGCACCCTTGTCACATGGTCAATATGCTTATCATATATAATCACTCTATCTCAACTTCATTAATTGCATATTGGTCTCTGCTCCTTGTTATATGTCGTGGACAGTCACAACTTAATCACATCTCAATCACGCCATTAATATCGTCATCTAGTTCCTCACCTCATGATATCATCGCAATAATTTCTTTCACCATGATGAAGCCAACACCTTTTCTATCCATCTCACGAGACACATAGCTCATTATAATTGTCATAATGCCTATAATCGACATCCCCCATCAAGGTTTTTTTTTTTTTTTTTTGTTCCACCACTCGATTATAACAATACATTTTCATAATCCCATACCAATACAAATCCACCAATGTATACCTCACAGCACCTGTAATATTACTTCAAGTATTCCATCACCTCATATCTCGCCTAAACAAGTTCATATCTTGAACACCAACGTGCTCATTTTCTCAAGTGGCAACTCAACATACTGTAACCCAATGATGACATCACCGCTCTTTCATATACCCTTGGTCATCTTCATATCTCCACACCATATTTAAAGTTACCCAATATTTCGAAAAGCACTTATTGAAATAATATTTAATCAATTCACACCTGCAAGACTTTCCACACTTAGTCCATCGACTGTCACCTAATAATTCCATCCAATTCCTTATTGCGGTCAATCGAACCATAACAGTTATTCCCGTATGCAGCCCTCAAATCATTTATAACCCCTATACATAATCAAGTGCTTGATTATCACCCATCATATCTTTAGCTCCATTATATTAATGGTTCTCTCTCCTTGTTCATCTCAATCGGTCATTCCGGACGATCACCATATCGACAACCCTTATTGTACTTTTCATTCTTATTGCACCACAACTATTCCCCAGCTTGTCCAACTTATCATCCATCATATCTACTATTCATACTAATTAAAGTATTCCTTAGTTCAAATAATCTTCCATCATACCATACATGCAACCTATATATGAGACACTGTTAGATTCCTTATAAGCTCATCTCCATTCTGCTCTTACTCATACCTTGTTTTCCCTTGCCCATAACTAGGCTTATTCAATCATCAAGAGGAATTGTTTTCATTCACAATGCCTCATCTTACGTCTCCACTAGTCTCCAATTATGTATAATATTCCCACTTAGGTTCTAGAGTATGCTACCTTGCGCAATCACAAAATCACAACCATCTTTGTCCACCTTACACTACTCCCATGAGTCTTATCAAGCTTCATCCTTCCACATTCCTGCCACTTACCTCAAAATTATACCATTCATCATTCTTTATCTGATCTCGATATCAGAGAGTCATACCTCTCTTCCTATATAGACTTAAATGGTGCAACTCAAATACTAGTCTCAAACCAATCTTGTATATAATTCTATCCCTTGCAGTTCACATTCCCTCCTCAGGGAAACCCTATGCCTTACTGCAATTGCTTAACTTATAATTCCTCAATGTTTGACCATTTCTCTTTTCCACCCGGAGTACCATTATCCCATTACCGTTAGTAATACCTCTTCACTCTTTATAGAGAACTTCTGGGATTCTCATGATTCACCCCTCTATCTCGTGATTCCTCGTCTTGTCCTGCGTTTTATTAAGAATTCCTTAAGATGAAACCTTACTTATACCAACCAATAATTCTCACCACGTCCCTCTCATGATCAGTGCTGATTAGTTCCTATCATCCGTCCTTGCATTTAATTACATTCTTAGGGAACTATGGTTCATCCCCAACTTAACTCATAAAAACCAGTCCCTTATCACCATATTCAATTACTCGCGATCGCTAGATTGAAGCGTTATTCTCAGTGCTAACACCAATTCATCTGGTCATAACTATACCACCACTTCTCAACCTCTAGTCTATGTTCCCTTTCTACCATCGAACATCACCTACCAACACCAATTCATACTTAATGGTATATCCTCCACACACGACTTTACCACTCACTATGACTTATCTTGATAAGATTATATATACTATTACCTTCGCCTACAAGTCATGCACCTATCACCCAATACTATCTCCAACCTTAACTCATACTCTTATCAACTTATTATAACCTTGATCCACATATCCTATAACAATTCTCAAGAGCAATTTGGAGCCTCAAACAACCACCCTTCAAAAGTCTTAGCTCGATTTAACGTCTCTTCCTTGGTGAGATTCTCTTGGTTACTTAGTATTGTCCAACTTATGTTCATATTCTTAAGCTTCTAATTCAACCTTCCGATCACTGGTGACACTTACATGAATCTATGTCCCGTCCCTGACCACCCTCACTAATTTGTACGCTTAGGGTTCTCAGAGTTCATATCCAAAGTCGAGTACCTATCCTCAATCCGTCATGATTCCATTCAATCCCTACTTGCCCCCTTAATACATAATTCAAAACACCCGACAACTTCATTGCGCTTCCTAACCTCAACAGTAATAGTTCTCCCACTTAAGTTACTTACATCCATTCTAAGTCCATCGTAATTATATCCACTTCTTGTTTTTTTTTCAAATACACATCTCAAGACGCGACCCATTTCACTAATCCTCCTATCGCATGGGACATTCGTCCTTACACCCCATCATCTCGTTCCAACCTTAGGTTGCATCCGACCCTTTATTCAACGATGATACATCTCATCAACTGAGATCGAAGGCCCCCTTACTTATGTCGAATCAATTTCTACCCCGCGCCCATTGAATCTTAATTATACCCGATATCCGATTATCAAAAAACCTCACCCGGTGGCATATCTCCTCAGTCTACGCAAAACACATAAAAACAACAATCAACCCTATCCACATGCTGACTCCTAAGGACATCACGGAAGCCCTAAACACGCTAGCAAGTAGGCACATAACACATAGGACCCAACAATCCTAGAACCTAGGCTCTGATACCAAACTTGTAACGACCCGCCCCAGGTGGTACCTGCCCTGAGGTTAGGCTCGATAACAAACCAGAATCAGAGTCACCAACCGATGGATGACTCGATAAATAGACAGTTTTAAAATAAAAGTAAAATAGTTTAAAGAAATCCGTGAAATATGAGGAAAACCATGCTGAGTAAAAGTAATAAAGTAACTCCATCGGGGTGTTCACCCAAAACCCCACAAACACAAGTAATAAACAAAAAATACAACTGATAACCCACGTAGGGGTAAGATAGTCAATAAATTTATGTAAAAAGACTCGACTCCAAATATGATGACTGAGGAAACTCCTAATGCCGTCCGTCTCTCAACGATGTAGATACTAACTCTGCCGATCTAGCCTGAAAAGATAGGTCCCCGAAGGGGTCAGCTCGACAGCTGGTGAAATCCTTCTCACGCGTGGCTACCACCCCACATACGTGATGTGAAAGCAAGTGATAATAATATACGCGGAATAATAATGCTCAAGACATAAGTAAATGATCCCAGAATGATAAACAATATAACCACATAAATGCAATACTAAATGCACTGGATCCGGACTTTCGCACTGTACAGTACTCTACCTAGCTCAACCTGCAGGGAGACCAACCCATATAATCATCACACATCTCGTCATCCACACATCTCATCCATCACACATCACAACATCACACAAAAACCCTGTACTCCGCATATGGGCCCATCACAATCATGGCGCCCCGTCAATCTTACGTTGCCGGATCTGGACAACTCACACAACACGTATACGACCCGTAGGTCCACCCTAACATCTCTACTCATGCTCAATACTCAACAATACTCATCACAATGTATCCAAGTATACAATCACTACCACACAACACATACAAGAGTAAATAACAACACGTGAGTAAGAACTCACCTCAAGCAAACAGCACGTAAAGTGACACTCCAAGTCGAACTGTGGAACGATCACGCGGTCGGACCTATATAACATATAATCTATATCAAAATACTATTCCAAAGTACGCCCCATCCCACTCACAACCATTTAAACTTTAAATCAGATAACCATAACCACTTTTAGTCAATTTGGGAAAATGACGATTTTGCCCTTTGGCAGAAAATGACCATTTTGCCCCTGGGCCCCACATGGTCAACCCCGATAAATTACTATTATAACCCATATTAGTTTATATCATATACATGTTATTATATTACTACCATCTAACGGTCCAGTTATCAATACTTAAATTATTAACGTACTAGTCAACGGTCAACCCTAGTCAACTCAACTATGGTCAAACCTAGGTGAACTTCCATAACTATTCTAATTCTACCCTCATATCAAATAAATCAACCCCTTATCCTATTCTAGGATTCACCCCCTACTGCTAGTGAAATTACGCTTTTACCCCTCGGCTAAACTTAGTCGTACTTTTTCCCAACTCTTGCATTAATTACACTATGACCCCAAATCAACTTAAATTACAACTTAGGCCCCAAATTTGCCTCACTACCCATTTATTTGACCTCCACACCTTGAACTTCTCCTAACTTACATTTTAACCCCAGAACTCATAATCTCAATCCTAACCAAATTTATATCACATGCTTAATTATTTAACCCTCATAACTAATACTTATTCAATCTACACCCTTATATAATTATTCCTAACCCATCCAGTGCATACTTACGTCTTATATAATATCTTCTCGCTAAAACCCCTAACTTAATCATAATTACGCTTTAAACCCAATTCTTCTATATTAACCCAATGTTCATACTAATATCAAATCGTAAACCCTTATCAAGCCTAATTCATGTTCTTAATATCCTCAAGTCATTCTTCGTCCTTCACTTAGCCAATATTCTACACTCCGGTAATCCATGCTCATTTTCTTCCCAAACTCGATATAATTTCATTCTTAATCCATTTAATTTAAAATTGAACCTTATTCCAAATTACTCACCCTATGCCCATTTCCTAATTTACGTGTTCAACTCCTAATATCACCTCTAATTCCTTAGTTATAAACCCACACAACGCCTAACCATGCCTCGACCCCTAATGCTCAACAATTCACGCCTAAACTCCATTCGAACCCACCTTAAATCGAGATCTACCCTAATTGACTCCCCTCCGATCAACGTTAAGCCACATACATATATGTTTATACACTGTTTTTAAACTCTAATGACAGCCATCTAGTTCACCCATCGATCCATACTACATCAACCATGTTCAATCAAACACAAGAACATTCGGCCATATACGTCCGTTCATAACCCCCTAAATCGATTATTTCGCATCAAATTAAACGTGTTTTTAAGGCGTTTAGACACCACACTGTATACATCAACCATCAAGGTGCACACCCGGCTCAAATTACAGCAAGAACGGACGAGATCGAGTCCGAAATATCGGCGAATTTCCCCCCCCAAAACTGCCGAACGTACCAACCAAGTGCAGATTTTTTTGAACCTTAACTCAAGTTTAATTCAATTCCAGGGCAATTAGATATTGTTTAGATACTGATTCACGTTTATGTTTAGCCCAGGGGATGATTACAGTCGAAATCATATGTCAAAACGTGATAAAATCTGTCGAACAATTCGGACAGCAATTGTCCGAACCTGCCCCCAAAAACAGCAGAAAACGTGACAATGGGACGAAAGAATTACCTGGTTTTTGGTAGCAATCTCTAGTATGATGTGCAGGCATGAGAATGGCACAAAAAATCGGGCAAGAATCGTGCTAGAAGATAGTGAAATCACGGCTGGAAGATGCTGAAGTGATGAAGCGTAACCTGCTCAACAGCGCCCCAAAACGATTGAATTTACTGCAAGTGGGATGAAATTCACACCTGGTTTTTGCCCCGAATCACAAGAAGGAAGTGTAGGGATGGACTTTGTAAAAACAACTGGATGAAAAACGAGTTGGAATGGCGAAGAATAGCTGCCGCAAGATGATGTGTTGAGATGGAAATTTCAGAATTTCCAGGAAGGGTTACGGCTCTTAAATAGCTGATGGGTTGGTGGGCTGGGCTTAGCTGGGCTGGCTCGTTAGGGTCGGTCCATTCACTTATCGTGTCGATTACGAGCTTCGAGCAAATTTTAACGAGTATTAAACAACCGAAACGAGCTAAATTTTTATACATTTTAATTACTATACATTTTAATCAAGTAATTATATTTTAATTAAGTTAAATTAGGGCGCGTTATTACATTACTACTCCACCATATCATTAAGGTTAGTTAAGCTGTTTGACATGATGTTCAAAAGATTTATAGAACATGTAGCTATAACATTATACATCTCCAAAATATATATACCCAAAAACATATGTTTTTAGTATTCAAAATGTTTGAAGTTTGTCGAGTGACTCAATCGTTGGTGATATTTGATTGGCAATTTTAAGAGTGTATGTAATTTTACTCTAAAATCAATTGATAATAAAGAGAGTAGACAAAGATCTTATACATTGACTTGGAATGACATTGACTTCTGGGCTGTACCTTCTAACAAGACATTTCAATCAAAAGTGCCGAGTTAAACCTTATTGGAGACAATTTATTTTCATATTACTCTAATTGTGTTTTAGTTAGAAAAAAGTTTTGTATTTATTATTTATAATATTATTATTATATGTATATTTTTTATCGTTAATTTACAAAAAGAATATGTGTGACGAGCGAGAGTATATATAATACAAGTATCGCTTAAATTGAGATGGAGGCCAAAAAAATTAAAAATATATTTGAGATGAATTTAAAGTGGTTGCTTTTCCACCACTCTTGGAGCCAATAATATTCCGAATTGACATATCAGCACAACATGTTGACCAGAAAGAATAACTTTTCAGAAAAAAAATATACTTCATAGAATAAAATCTATCTAGCTTAAATAATAACTTGATCAACAACGGTGCAATCGCCGGAATTCAGATCTTCATCACGCGAAATTGTTAGTACTATTTATTACATATAATAAATCTCCAAAATAACATTCAATTCTACTTTTTTAAAAATCAAATTCATTTTTATAATTATCAAAATTCATGATTTGTTAACTGTAGATATTAAAAAAACAAAACTTACAGTACACAAATTTTTAAAGATGGACATAATATTTTATGCGTGATGTTATTTTATTTTTTGCTAATTATATTTATCACATTCATATTTATAATTATTGTGTGTGATCTTATTAAATATATTGTATATATGTTATATATATATATATATATATATATATATATATATATATATATCACGGACTCATTTAATTTACACAGCGATGAGATTTATATTTATTTACTTATTTCTACACTACAAGAAGATATATGCATGCAGATCGATCGTCTAGGAATGTAGATACTTTCATTCTTATATATCATCGATTTGGGATATATATATGTGTGTGTCGAATATTAATAAATGATTGTAAATGTAACGATGTTTCAAGCATCGTCCTTATTAGATATTGAAGGTGCAACTTATTCAAATTATTTTTCTTTGATAAGTTGATATAATATTAGACGAGCTCGAGTTTCTTTATAAAAGTTTCAATATATTATTAATTTGTTCCGCTTTCTTCAACTTCTTTCAATTTCAATTTCACATAAAACAAATTAATACGCATATATATATATATATATATATATATATATATATATATATATATATATATATATATATATATATATATAACATTCTTAATAATTATTGAACAACACATAATATTCATATTACTATTTAATCAAACCTATTACATATATAACTTATATTTATTGAGCTAACTACACGCTAGCTAACAATACAATAATAAAGCTAGTAAAAACTAGTACTGATGACTAGATATGGACGGAATACCTTTCAAGTAGTATAATGCATGCATGCATTATACACTATTATTTGTTTATTTTAACTTATTTCTTCTTCTTCTACATTAATGGGTAGCTTATTAGTTTAATTTACTACAATATAAGCTAAGCTAACCTCTTAATAATAATTATAGTAATCCAAATGATCCCGTTCAAAACATCGAGTGTACACTCAACGAATGACGACTGCCGAACCCGGATAGTCCATTAGTTGAAGGAATTATAAGGTTTGAGGAGTGGCAATAAGTTTCCACTTAGGTGAAGAGACATAACTTCATTGGTTGAACCAACAAGCTTCCCCCCAATGAAGATTGTAGGAACAGGTGAGGTGCAACCCATCCTAATCAAAGCCCTCTCAATTTCTTTGCCTTCAGGATCTTGATCAATCTCATGCACATAAGGGCTCACTCCAAGCTCACTAAACAAAACATTAACTGTGTAACACAAGCAACAACTACTCTTGCTGAACATCACTAGTCCATTCTCTGAAGCCAACCTCATTACCTTGTCCATTATTACTATTCTTGCTTGCTAAAGAATATTATGAAAATCAAGAAATAGTTGATGAAAGTGTATATGAAATTGATAGTTGTTGCTCTTTTGGTTGATTGAACATTTAAGCTACAAGGGTGCACTATTTATAGCTTACTAGAAGTAGCCGAACTAAGTTTAGTTGGGGGTAAAATGATCATTTCACACCCGAAAACACGATTCTGGTGTGTGTATTATAGTGTATCCCTAGTAGTAGTGAACATGCAACTCAATAGAGTGGACTTCTTTTTCTACATAATGGAACATTTTATATATTCAAAAGATGGCGATCATCTTTTTTAGATGCTAACGGTAAAGTTCCTTTTTTGAAGATAGAAAACGAACTAGCAACAGAACTTTTGTTGCAACCACACCCACACGTACGGAATTAAGCTAAGGGTTAGCTACTAGCTAGACAAGTTGATGATGAATTTATGCAAGTGATCATATATACTCTACGCTCTAACAAGAAAACCTATAGGTTATTGGTTCAATCCTCCTCACCTATTCAAGGGTTCAACAAGAAGGAAGTGTGTATTCAGGTATTCAGATGACACCAATTTATCGAACGTGTGAAATATGCCTTAGGTTCTTTTTTATGAAAAACAATATTGAACGCATAAAACATATGTTTTGTGTTTTTTTTTATTCTTGTTTGAAAAATCAATATGGAACTGCATGCATGCGTTTCATGCCCTCGGTATGGATATCGCGTGAAAATAAGAGCAGTGAAAATAGAATTATCCGTGCGACGAAAGCATTTGCCCTTTTTCTCTTTTATGGTTTAGACTGATCCCTACCTAGAGATTCTCTCCCACTTGGCTAACATAGTCTAGGAGAAGCTGAATGCTCGGGGGTGGGGGTGGGGGGTGGGGGGCTCTTCTAAATCCTTGGAGATTCTTGCAATCATATAATATCCAAATGTACTACTTATTATGAACTTTTTATTATCAACCTGTCGGAATATATGTTCCTACTTAGTACTTAATAGTGTTGTTGTCTTGATGATGATGGTTTTAATTTCTTCTAACTCACTTTCGAACATGGTGATAAAGATGAAATGGATGTAGTTGTCGAAATTTACGAGGATTTGGTATAGAAACTATATACTCCTATAATATTAAAGTCGAAGACCATTGAATAAAATTTATGACTTTTTGCAATTATACGACAGAACAATAATGTTCATCAAAACAGAATCAAGAACAAGATGAAGGGGACAATTCATATGTAGGGACTATACCCCCTCCCCCCTCCCCCCTCTAACAAGGGAGAGGACACATACACTCCATAGGATCACAATCAGACACACCTTACCTTAGCTTATTATTCCTTGTAGATGGTCGTGGGTTTCACTACATCACTTCTTTATTCAAGATACATCAACATCGAGTTAATCGAATAGCCTAGTGGAAAAGACTCTTGCTAGTGATTAAGGTCCTGGGTTCGAAACTCAACTCATTGCTAATTAACAAAAAAAAATAGATGTGTCTGATTGTAAAATTACTTCACATCTATTATTTCTAAAATCAAAAAACCAAAAATTAGTAAAAGTATAATTAATGCCCTCCATATTTGTAAGTTCCATATTTGTAAGTGTAGTAGTTAAGGAAGTTTTAAGGAGGAGCAAAATAGTCCTTTCAAATTTTATATATAAAAAATAGATGTGAATGACTAGTTTGTCATTAAAAAGGTCAACGGTGACCGAAATAGTTGATTAATAAATTAGAACCTTTTTGAAAGGTGAGTGAATAAATAAAACTATATAAAGCGTGAGTGAGTGAATAAAATCATATAAAACGTAAGTGAGGGAGTGAATGGTGAAAATAGTACATAACCTTTTCCCAAATGGTTGAAAGAAGTAATAATAGATGCTTACCTAAATATGAAGCTAAGCATATTGATTCCAAAAATTGGTCGACATGGGTAATAAAGCTCCTAAGAGATCCATGGGGAACCAAACAATATAATATGCATGTAACAATTTTGTTTAATGTCCTCCTTAATTTTAGAGATAAATTATCATTTCCATCCTAGCTATACACACAAATATAATATCACCATGGTTATTACATTTGTTTATTAACTCATAAAGTCAGTTATATACAATGGTATATTTTAAAATTAATTTGATAAATTACTTTGAAACTTGTTAGTGTAGACAATTGTGATAGAAATAAATGAGATGATATAAAAAGGAACACTTGGGAGATTGGGTGGTTGATTAGACTCGTCTTTACAACTTGCAAGTTACAAGCCAGCCTAGTTCTTTTTACGCACAAACAGAACAGTTGGGGATAGGTTCTAAATTTTTGAGAATTAGGGATATAATATATAAGTTTTATATTATTTGTTATCGTTTTTTTATTTTCAACTTTTTTTTATATATTTTGCCCATTTTTAAATTTCATCCTGGTTTCATCCCTATTTTTACGGGATTCACTATATACACCAGAATGATGTTTTATGTCTGAACTGGCCATTTTGCTATCAACTAACTTCTTATACAATATTTCTAGATAAGGAGATGTACTCACTCAGTTTCAAAATATTTGATCATCTAGCCAAAAGTATTTTATTAAGAATCAAGAAAGATTACTATTATCTCTTTATCTCTTTTTATAAAAATCTTTTGGAAAAAAAGGAAGATTACTATTATACCCTACATAATATAAATAATAACCTCAAAAATAAAAGCATACTTAAAAGAAAGAATATTTTTGAAGGTCAAAAATATAAAAGTTGAATTGAAAAGTGCATTAAAATCTAAAAAGTTAAACATTGTGAAATGGAGAAAGTATTATGTCATTGTGTCATTGTGCGTATAATAGCTCACCCTTTTCACTTAGAATTTTGTATGAGGCCATATTGCTCATATGGGCTATGGCCATGTCCCTTGTAAGCTGGCCCAAAGAAACTTCTTCTTTTCCCAGTCACCTAACTAAGCGCCTAAGACCTAAGGGCTAAGGCCTTAAAAGGTAAGGCCTAATAACTCAAACTCATCCTCTAGTCAGGAGACCATTACTTTTCAAAACAAAGCCAATGGGCCAGGGAAGTTTGAAGGACCCGATCATTTGTATCTATTATTCATTTGAAAAAGTTTAATTTACTGTTGGTTCAACTAAACTAAAAAATATGATCGAGTGATGCTTTTGTAACGAAAAATCGACCTAGGCCACTTGAAAGATATGTACAGACTATAGATGAGTATATTTGTTGTCCTTTTGTAACATAAAACTCGCCGTCAAAATTTGTGAAAGTACTAATTATTACAACAATCAAACTACATTTGATTTGTATTTGTTCCCAACCAAACATATGTATAGTGCTGAAAGTAGGCAACAATAGAACTATAGAACTTAGAAGCATCAATAATTCATGAACAAACTAAATTATCAAAGTCAAATGTCTAAATATTTGAGATATGTACAATATTAGAAATGAAAATTTTGGGCAGGCAAAAAAAAATTGAAGATCTGCAACAACACATAGGGCTTTTCGTAGCATAGTCATTAACTCATTATTATATAGCTATACGTTGAATACCCCACTAACAAATTTAATTCAGCTCAACTTTGATTCAATTTACAACTTTTTAGCAATAAAAATGAGTGTTGAATGTGTAGTCAGTTAGGATCTTCTTTAATTTTTTATTCTACTTAATTAATAGTCAAATTCCTAGTCTAAATATAATTAGCTAGTGCACTAACAATGGTATTAATCTTGAAAAACCTACCACGTACGCTGGCTTTGACTAATAATTTAACCTTTTTATTATTATGATATCATCACATTGAAAAGTGATGTTTATTTTTCTAATCGTCTATTTAGTGATGTAACTCCCTTTAATTTAGTTAATCGAACAATTTGTTAAATCATATGATCCAAATATTGATATGTGTCTGAAGTTGAGATCTTGAAACAATGATAACGTGTTCAATAAATGAAAATTCGAAGTTTCAATCAAGAGTTGTGGAGTCCAGCCAATATGGGACCAACTTGCAAATTTTATGTTTGTGTTAAGATTAATTCATATGGGTCTCCTTGTAAATTAATTAGTGACAGAAGAAACATATGATTGAAATCTTATATATTATATAGAAAATTGTCGAAATAGACTTCGGTAGTGGGATCGAATTGCACTTTAGTTCCCAATAGTTGTATGGTTGCATTTTAGTCCCTGAAAGTGGCCAAAAGGTTGCACTTTTGTCCCCAGATCATGTTTTTCAATAAATTTGGGGCCAAAACACAATTTTTAACAATTATAGGGTCAAAACACAATTTTTAACAAGATTTGTGATGGTTGTTTTCCAATAAAGTCTACAATTATGAGTTAGCTAATGGACAAACTATAATATAATGGTTGCCGAAATAGTCCCCGATAGTGGGACCGAATTGTTAAAAATCGTGTTTTGACCCCATAATTATTAAAAATCGTGTTTTGACCCCAACTTTATTGGAAAACATGACCTGGGACTAAAGTGCAATTTTTTGGCCACTTTCGAGGACTAAATGCAACCATGTAACTATTGGGGGCTAAAGTGCAATTCAGTCCCACTATCAGGGACTATTTCGACATTTTTCTCAACATATATACATTACATTATATATATTCACCCGAAAAATCTTAATTCAACGATCTCAATGGCGTTCGATGATATTAGGACGTACTACCTTGATTCCTAAAGGATATTATTACTAGTTTTACTCTTTAGAAAGTCTTTGGTAGTACCCAAACTACATGCGCAAGTGGTTTATTGCATGCATAACAATAATAAAGCAATATATTCTTGGCTTCTTCGTATAGCGAATATGCATGTAATATATATATATATATCTTGTAGGCACATTCCCATTTAGGGTCACTTGTATGATGTACGTACTTGGAATAAAATGTACATAAAATCACATGCATATATATATAGCTAGATCTTAATAAGTTGAAAATAAATGGCCTTTCGTACAAATATGAGCCGCTTATTACAAACTTATAATAAAGGCATACCAAATATAGTTAAGATCACATTAGAATATCGTCTGATGAATATGTTTGGAATCATTTTTGTCCTAAATAAATATGGAGTCTCTGCAAGTACATGACGTGTTCGATCTTACATCTTTTGCAACTAGGACTACAATATATTCCCATCGATCTCATCGAACATTTCTGTTTCTAGCCCTTATTTCTCCACGCCAACAACAAATATCACTTTCCAATTTTGCATCTATGTCCTAAATCTTACTTCCTCCGTTCCTAAAAGATTGTCACATTTTAACTTTTAGTGATCAAACATTACGAAATTTGATCATAAATTCTCATCGAACGATAAAAAATTATATAGTCTTGTGGGATCTTGTTAGATTCGTCTCAATATTTTTTTTTGAAATATCAAATTTTTATAATTTTTCGCATGTAAAATAAGAGATATTTACGTTTCAATTCTTGTTTTGTTGACCATGAAAAGTCAAAATGTGACAATCATTTAGGGACGGAGGGAGTATTTACTACTTGATGTATGCATGTGTCATTATATATGACCACGAATATAACTAAAGGGTGGAATGATGGATGACTTAATAGCTCGATAATATCCGACCCATGTTTCTAATTAGTAATTTATGTATTCGTTATATATAATACTATCGCCGTATTCATGCTTCATCATTAGTTTACCAGAAAACAAAGAATAAGGGTGGAATTAAGTAGGGGATAATAATATGAATTCGAAGTCCTTAATTTTATGACAATTGTTATAAACTTTGTAATCGTTATGGTAAGAATTTGAACCTGAAATGTCGTCATCATGATTAATATCTAGCGGCGGTTAGCTTAAACCCTAGTCCTCTATCGGATAAAAATATAATACTATTATGAAGTTTTGCATAAAAAATACAATGAGTTTTGTTTTTGTTTTTTTGGTTTTAAAACCCATTCACCGCCCTTACAATGAGAATCGAACCCCAGTCCTCTAATAAGTCCCTGAAAAATTTCCTAATCACTAGGTTATTCGATATTCTTAAAAAAATATAATGAGTTTAAGAATAGAAAATACTGGTTTCATCATGGTATATATAAATAACAAAAACTATGGGTTTAAGAATAGAATAAAAAATGAAATTAAAGAGGGGATAGGACATTTTTCCCTTGGCCCTTAGCCCTTTAGCCCCTCCCCTGTTCTACCATTGGTTATCATAGATCCTCTACCTGGGATGGAGAATCTTTTATTGATCCCAATTAATTAATTAGTAAACTAAAAGAACCATTAAAGGCTACTTTGGTTGCCGACCACAAATATTGAGCCTTTTTATTCAACGGCAATAATGAGCTTAAATCACATCTTTTCGTTCATAATTTACTCATATTATATTACAACATTATTTGCTATAAGTCTAAGAGGACCTTTGTTTGCACTGCTAGAATCTACATAATTGATTACAATATCACTATTACTTTTTAAAATCATGTAAATGATACACATAAAAATTTGTCACAATATGTCGATATAAGTAGTTTTTTCAATGTTCGAATTGATCAATGCTCATAAAATAATTACCATATTATTCGTCCTTGAATTATCTAATATTTTTTAATTTAATTTCATACTCTCTACGACTGATCATAAATGATTTTATATTTAGAAAATGTCACACGTAAAAAGTCTTATCGACTAAGAAATCAATGTTGAAGGAAAGATCAATTGATAGGGGCCATATTATTTTGTCCCTTTAATTCGTTATCTCATTAGATACTCGATCTTTATTTTTGAGTCAGTTTTTTAGTTTCCGCATTTAAGTTCTGATGAAGCCACCATTGCTATAGAGCATCTTTATTCTTCGAGTATATTTTTTCCCAAAATACAAAAGGTGCTGGATACACCAAAATATTGTGTGACACGTGGAAATGTGTATTTGACACAATTTTGATGCTCTCCTTTTCATTATAAAAATTTATGTTAGGACTTAGGAAGGTGACAACATTTAATTATTGATAAAGCTAGCTTTAGTTACTTAATAAACTTGGTAAAATTCCGTTACAAATAAATGTCACAATTAGATATGAGATTTCCAAAGAGTAGACCAATTTGATAATATAAAGCTCTTTCATTTCTATTACACTTTCTTATGTTATTGCAAGGATTTGGACTTAAAAATTTCGTTACTCCAAGTAATATTTTGTGAACACTAGATTAATCAATAATTTTATTTTAAAAGTGTAAAATCGGTACACTAATAGCTTCTACGAACCCCTGTTTTATTTGGAGTATATGGAGGAGGTAAATCGTCGGATTTGTCTCACTTAGTGAGGGGACTGGAGCTTCCATGTTATTACTCCCAATGAGAATCAAATGCAATTCCATAAAGAGACGAGACTACTGGTATTTTGTACTTTAGTTATTTACCAGTTATGCCCGGGAGGACTAGTGGTTTTACTACACTTGATAGCAAAACAAACCACATAATCGATATCAAACGTAATAAAAGGTCATTATCCTAAATATAAGTTTGAACCCTTAAACAATTAGAGTGCAATATTAAACAAATTGTCTCAAACAAAATTTGAATCAAAAACCTTTTGCTTGGAAGCTTGCATCAAATGTCACCAAACTTTTGAACTATCGGCCATATATATAGTTATATAGCATCTACTCAGGTATATGTTAAACTATCAATTTTTTGGTGAAATTTTAGCAAGTCTTTGAGTGAGCACATTCATATCTGAATTACTCATCATTCATAAAGTGAAATATTCCATGTCAACATTGCCCCTTGATAAAGATCATTTTGGGAAGCTGTACAAAAATGCTATGGCGATTTCGGTCATATTCCTTGAGAATATATAGAACCAAACAGGCCAACTACCCTCAAACTGGCCTCTATATAATACCTCCTGCATTCACCAATTTCTACACAACCAAAAATCCTACTTCATCTTTTCTCATTGTACTCTATACTAATCTTTTATCAAACGAAAGAGGTTCGACTATTCCAAAACCTTAAAGCGCGGTTTTGCATTGACCGAATTTGAATTTTCAGTCAAGAATATGGACGCAATCAACAAGTTGGTAGGCAACAGGCCTTTGGTAATCTTCAGCAAAAGTAACTGCTGCATATCTCACACCATTCTGACACTAATATGTAGCTTTGGAGCCAACCCGACTGTGTACGAGCTAGACGAACTTCCAGAAGGGGAGCAGTTACAGCATACCTTGGAGGCTGCATTGGGGCAAAGGGTGAGCTTACCAGTAGTGTTCATAGGGCAAGAACTCGTTGGAGGTTCGAACGAGATTATGAGTCTTCACCTCAAAGGCAAACTCGTTTCCTTGCTCAAGAAAGCTAAAGCTATATGGGTATAATAGAATAACAATCAAGTAATTCAACTAGCAACCTAGCATTAGTCCTAAACAATGTTGATTTTGGTTCTTGTATGAAGTGATCAAAGGATAAGTTATTGAGCATCTTTTATCTACTTAGCTCAATAGCCACTAGCTCACTACCATGCATTATATGTTTTTCATTCTATCACAATAAAGCTGGTTCTGACTTCTGATTGTATCTCCAGTATAATAAAGTATTTCACAATATCATTTTACACATTGTGTTAATTAATTACCTGTCCAGCTGTCCTACCCTCCTCTGTTTGTGTATCTTCTCTGTGATAATCTAATGCAATTAGATGCAATCATGCATGCAAGAGAGAAGAATTTATGTTCGAGTGCGGATATGTCAAATAAATCATAACGTGCTTTACTTTGAATTTAGGTTCCGTCAGAACTCAACTAAAAGTCACGTTTTCGATGGCAAAAAATTCCGATAATACCAAATGAATATATTCCTGATCTCCTAAAGTCCTTTCGTTGTCGAGCCTAAGTAGAAAATATCGTGTTTTTAAGAAATAATCTCCCATGAAACTAAAATGCCATGGCATGCAGATTTGGTAGAGATGGATCATGTCGAATTAACAGGGCATTTTTAATTAATGTCCCATAAGGAGATCAATTGTTTATGGAATGCATAATGCATTAAGAACAATTTAAAGAATCATCATCAGGAATCATATAAAGGCTTATTGATAAGTAAATAGATGAATGAACCTTATTTATCTACTTCAGGCCATTTTTTTGCATTCCTACGTATAGTCAAAAGGCAATCCAACACCCTTAAAGTCCTTCAAATGTTACTACACTGATTGTTCTGCTCGCGTTCTTTTCCAAACCTGTGTTGGTCTAACACAGTGTCTCTTGCATCTCGTATGCAGAGAGCTTGTGCTCCACTACTGCAGTATTGCTAAACAGTGTTTAAATATTTAGTTCCAGCCGGCAGCCGCCTGCAGAATTCAGCAGGTAACAACTCCTTAAATACATTAGTTTCGCAAAAGCTGATTGCAATTTCTAATGAAGAGATCAGTAATGCTTGCAAAAGAGTGAGTAGTTCACCTTCCTTGATCAGATTGTAAGAGTACAAAAGTTTCTAAGTGTATCCCATTTTTCCTTGAGCAGAATTCGACATGAGCCTACCATGATAAGGACAACGTATATCACTAACTGATAAACGAGCATTTCACCTACCATGAGTTATTAAGGTATTTCAGTTGATCATTAGTAAATATCAAATGTCATAATATATAATTGACTAAATGTAATATAAATACATGGAACACAAAAGTATTTTCTATACTAACTCTTAAGCTATTTTTTGCAGCTCGGAGAATTGAACTGCCCCTGATGGTAGCTAACTCGATCTCACAACACAAAGGATTCAATATCTCAAAACAGTATTACAAATAAAAAGGTGGGAGAAAAAGCTTACGATGCCACTTTAATGGTTGAGCCTTTCCCAAATTCACACGATAAGACTGGACAAGAAGGTACATATACATAGAACTATTATTCACAAAATGGTTGAGCCTATCCCATGGAATAATTCTTTCGTTTCTGAAAGAAAAATCGACTTTCTGAGCTCGCTTTGCCACTTAAATTCTTCATATCTCTCACACGAAAGAGAGCATGAAGTTTGTTTAATTTCTTGGTGAACGACTTGAATAGTTTATTAGCAGGGTGTGTCTTCACTAGTTCCTGTTTCATTGAAACATGATCTTTTTCTAAATCAGTTAGCCTCATTCTCATTCTCGCAACTTCAAGCTTCAGTTCTCTATTTTCTCTTCTGACCGATGCATAATTATCTCTGGGCGATATGCATCCACTTCCTGCTCCACTGCCTGAACGCTGAGGGAATTGTTGGCCATTCACTGACCCGAAAAAGAATTGATTGTTGTGCCCACCGTTCATTGCATTGCGCAATCTGATTTGTTCGAAGTAGAGAACTTGAACTGCCATTTGAACAGGCAATCGTTCATTCTGAGCTGCGTGGCTGCAAGCTTCTTGAGATAGTTTCTGGCAGTCGATTGTTTTGCAAAGGCGATATCGATCAGATTCCTTTATGTTTGGGTGAACCTGCTTATAAAAACATTATTTCCTGCGTTATCAAGATGAACAAGTGATCCGTCGTATTATGCAGATCGTCTGCACAAAAAATGTACTGGCAGGAATGCTTACCTTGAGAAAGATATCAACGGCTCTGTACAATCCATCATAGACTATGCGTGCATGATCTGGAAGCAACTCAGCTAATACTATGAATTTTGATGGATTCAAGTTAGAATCCATGGCAACTTCAGTAAGATAGTTGTCCAACAGTTTCGAAACCTTAAGGATAGAGCTTTGCTTGGGAGATCCAGGGCTGTCAAAGTTGTACACCATCTCATGTTCATCCCTTAAGGGATTATCCTCCTCATCATCCTCGTCAAGATTCAAGAAAATAGAAAATATCCTCGAAATAGATTCAGTGTCATACAGAGAACTGTGATGATTTCCATATGAATTTGCTGGTAGCAGAATATCTTCAAGAATTGCTTGATCAAGCTGCAACCCAATCCTTCTTTCCAAATCTGATCTACAAGATGTAGATGCGCAAGCTGCTATGGCAGATTTCAGCAAACTCGAAAGGAATGCTATTGGAACGGCACCTCTTCTTGATTGTGTTGGCAGTAAACTAACTAATGTTTCAACAGTGAGTCTGTTCTTTTTCTGCAAATCCAAATCTGAAAGACTCCCTTTAGCCAATTGTGAATCCCTTATGATGAGCCCTTGAAGCGAGCTTTGAGCATAATTTATCAAAATTTTACTGATCATGTCTTGTTTCAAGCCTTTCGATTTAACAGCAGTGACTACTCTTTGAAAAAAATCTAGACTCAACACAGTAAGAGATTTCCCCCACCAGTTTAAGGGTGTCTCCGGCTCAAGATTCGGGATTGCTTTCGAAGAAAAATTGTGCTCCAACTTGGACAGTCCACTTGTTAGCTGTTCTTTACAAGCATTATTAGCAATTGCATTGATCAACCGACCTACCAAATTTACTTGTTCTGCAACAGGGAGTAAACTCTCACACTGATGAAGAACTGATATCGAGTTGGATATGTTAAAAAATACTGCATCTTTCATATACACTTCAGTTTGCATTTCCAGGTTTTTGTCAGAGAATTCTTCTGTCATTTCCAGGTAATGAGCGACACATCTGAGCTTAGCAACATTTGTTAACGACGTCTCAATATTCAATCCATAGCAGAATTTAGAAGCTAGCTCAAATGCTTCTGATCCACCAGGAACACCATGAAGACTCAGCCTTATGTTTTTCGATTCTTTCGCATCTTGCAAAAGTTTTCTTATTCTACCACTCCTTGAAACTAGAGGAGACTGCATTACAACAGTGTTTGATAAGTGTCATTCCAGGCCAGATATCCCAATTTAATCAATAGTGAAGGAACTAGATTTCTATCATCTGTACGATTAAAGTAACAATAACAAGACATATTTCCAACTAAAAAGGCGCTACATATAGCAACACATCAAAAAAAAGTTCGATTCAAATTTAATATCAAGATAGATTCATACTTTGTGGAGGGAAAAATTTGTTGTTCCAACTTCAATGGTTAGATCACTCGAAACGTCGGATATTGGCCTGCAAAACACAAATTATTATCTGATATCAGTAACTACAACAATACCAACCTCAAGAAAACCATATAAGGAAAACACATACATAGCTTCAAATTAGATGAATGATTGATTTCTTTTTAAGAAAAAACAGCTACAATTATAGTAATTCATTAGTGTCCCACTTAATGTACTGCTAAAATTGTACGGAGTCGAACTATGAAATACAAATATGCCAGAATTTGTGGACATAATAAGCTAAGTTTGTCTTGACTTGAGTGCAAATATACAATATAAATGGCCCCAATCCCAAAACTTAAGGATCTATAACAATTAATTGTAGGACATCTTCAGCTTCTGCTTCTCTAATAATGCCAAACCAACTTATGTAACTGTCTCAAGTCTGCTACTAGTCAACTTCACCCTATCCCCATCTTGAAGCCAAAATCAAGGGAACCACTAACGTTTATGAGTACGCGAAAGGTCAGTGGTTCGAGTCATTGCATAGAGTATTATATTGTGTTTGCACTTCACGCTTGGATCAATTATGAATATCTTCTTGTTATAGACTTCGTACTATCATACCCCTCGCTCGCTTAGACGGGAGTCAACGTTACGATTAATACTTATTATATGATATCCAGACATACATTTGAACTAGAATGGAAAATTTCCAACTACCCAAGAAGCTAAATGCCTAGAACTGTCTGAAATAGTAACTGGAACAAATGATATATGGACAAAACATGCAGATGCACACAGATTTGCATGAGCAAGAAAATAAAAATGAGATGCAGACAAATATTAAAAGAAATACTACTAAGAAGGTTGAAGTTTGAGAATATAAAAATGTAAAATGGAAGAAAAGCTGCAAGTAATAATGAAGTGTTTGTTTGTACAACATTGTCTGAAAGTTTTGGGGATCTGAGGAGGAAGAATATTTTGGACATACCATTCAGTAACATTATGTCTTGCACTTAAATTTGGTCTGAATGATCTCTTCCCTGATATGCTTGGCTTCAACTCACCAACACTTACAACTCCCATCTCCTTAATTTTGTTTGACTTTCAAACTTGGAACTATTCAACCAACACTTGAATTTATAGAATTCTCCATCTCACCAGTTGAGTAACTAGGGGGCAAGAGGGGACAATCATCATTTTATAAAATAAAGGGGTAGCAAACCATTTAAACGATGTCCAAACAAGTTCGTTCTTATTTTTCTAGAGTCTCTATGGTCCTAGAAATTGTTGATGTAAAATGAGCAAAATTTAAATGTCGAATTCTTTTTTATGTTTAAAAAAATATATAAATGTATCATTCATTTACTTATAAATTATTAAATTGTTCAATCTTATCAAATTTTATATACTTTTCCCTTAGTTATATAATATTAGCGCGTTAGCTCTCTATATAAAATTGCAAACCGCTACTCGAAAAATGCGTATTGGGTAGACCTCGTTGATGCAAGTCTACAAATCACGCCAACCATTTAAACCATACTAGATAAGCCATGTATGACATATTCGATTAAAAAAGCGTTGATAGTAGAAATCCAACTCACAACCTTACGCTCGCAAGTTCAGTTACTCTATCAATTCGACCATCGTTGTAGGCCTCTATATAAAATATCTTGTTGTACAGATGTTTGTTGAGTATATCTCTGTTTTTGAACAGTGTGTGATTGTGTGTACAGAGGGAAAAGGGTAGGGAAATTGGTGCAGGATTAAAGGGTGATAATGAGGAGTGATTATTGTTTAATTAAAGTGAAGATAATGAAAATGTGCCCCCTGGAAATTCACTTTTCGGTGAAAGGTGGGGAGGACTCACTTTTTCACTAGTATGTTTTGTTTTTGCAAAGTGTTGGCAGTATTTCTGAAGCTCTGCACCTACTTTGGGTGTCTGTAATCATTTTCACTGAAAGCTACATTTTTCGCCAAATATAAAGCGTATAATTTTTCGTTAATAAAATGAAGAACCGATGGTTATAAGGATGGTTAAGTTGGTAGAGTACGTGACTTTACATATTATTACGTCATCCTGAAGTCTATTCAGTGTACATTCATGAATAGTAACTACGGGTCCTCATTACTGATTATTGTTTAATTATCGTGATTTTGAATGCAAGATATTTTCAAATATTGTTTGGTTAGTGTCATATAGAACCTCATTAGTAAAGTTGTTAACTCATTCATAAGTTGTTAATAAGTGAAAATTTGAAAAGTGCAAATAGTTTATATGATCTTTGTAATATTTTTAAGCATATCAAATTGTTTGTCGTTACTATAAATAGTATTATCCCATTTGATAATATGGAGCAATAGAAGAGGAAGTTTTTAAAATTGGAATCCGCATTTTCATGTACGTGATGTTTAATATTTGTTGAAAATATAAATCAAATCAAATATTAACCTACTAACTATTTTATTTTTGTAACCAAATAACTCTCAACCGCTATTCGTCACCACACTGGTTAAGCTCCTTGTAACAGATTCGACCATTTTCAGTCATTTAAATCACACTAACTAAATATTGTGTGACAGATTCAATTAAAAAAATGTTAATAAAACTAATAAATATTTTACTATTAAAATCAAACTAGACGATGTTTTTTTTATTAAACAAGAATAGAAGAACAAACTCGAACTCCAAACTCCTATCCGTTTTTTCAATCGATTTAGCCATCATAAATGTCTAGTACTAGGATACTCTGCCTCCAGATATTCCTATCTACCCAATTATTCATTTGAATTAATATCATCTCATATCAACTTTTAAGTTTTAGCTTCTAACAATTACTCCCTCCGTCCCTAAAAGATTGTCACATTTTGACTTTTGGTAGTCAACAAAACACGATTTAAAATATAAATAACTATTATTCTACATGCGAAAAAATTATAAAAAGTTAATATTTCAAAAATATATATTGAGACGAATCTAACAAGATCCCACAAGACTATATTATTTCTTATCGTTTAATGGGAATTCATGATCAAATTTTGTAATGTTTGACTAACAAAAGTCAAAATGTGACAATCTTTTAGGGACGGAGGGAGTATTATTTACGTCCATATATGATTGATGTATTTTGATTATTTGTAGTCAAATTTTATTATAGTCAAGTTTTAGCTTCAACAATTCTCACTAAACGATAAGAAATAATATAGTCATGGGGAATCTTGTTAGATTCGTCTCAATATATATTTTTGAAATATCAACTTCTAATAATTTTTCAGCATCTAGAATAAGAGATATTTTCGTTTTAAATTGTGTTTTGTTGACCATTAAAATCAAAATGTACCAGTTATTTAATAAAGGAGGAAGTAACATATATGAACTCCAAGTAAAAAGCAGTAATATAAGGTGGACCAGTTGAATCGCACGCGACTCAATTAAGGGTACATTATGTGTTAACATTTTCAATAGAAAAGCCATCATCAATTGTTGATACAGATCATCTCTAATCATTATATACACGACTGCTTCCTTTTAATGTACCCTGCTTTAAACATGTTCGTCTTCTCAAATTACTACAAAACTATAAATCTTCACTTTCAATTGTCCATTTTTAAGCTTTTCATCTATACTAATCTACTATTGTATTGTCCGTGGTCCATACCAAGGTTTTCATTCATAATCAAATTAGCTATTAGAAATGATACTCCCTCGATTAAAAAATGATTGTTCAGTTTGGACTTTTAATACTTCAAATTAAAGAATTAATCGAATAGTCTAGTAGAAAAGGCTCTTGTTAGTGACCAGAAGATTCTGGATTCGCAACTTACCTTATCACTAATTTACAAAAAAAAAAATACTTAAAATTAACAAATTCCGAAGCCCTATCATGTTAATAACAAAATAGATTAGTGTGATATGAGTATCATGTTACCTCTTCTCCACTAGTTTTCTCATCTTTAAACGGAAGATGATTGTCAATTTAATTTTACATTGTTATAAATTAGTGCGCGAAATGACACAAGTGTATAACACCTAAAAGTGACAAATGCTGAATATTCATCGTTATATTATAAGGGACCAACATTTGTCAATCTACACTTCTGCCACTTTCAGTGGCGCAATTCACAACAATGTGATTATTTGGTATTAAAACATAAATTTTATCCCTTTATCAGGAACCAAATCACTAATTAATGTGAAACCATTTTCTTCGTTCAAAATCAAATTCCTATGGTGTACCTTTTATGTTATTAAAACATTTTTTTTTAATCTCAATATACTTGAATAATAGTACGTTCACACATCTTTAAGATTTGAATGAATACTAATCCGTGGTCCATAGCAAAATTATGGAACAGTGGAAGGAATGATAAGGCCAACGAATATTAGATGAAAGGCAAACGATTTTGAATGAATATTTTTATTAGGACCACAAACAGTTGCAGGCCTTAGTTTAGAGACCTCAAACTAGTCTCAATGAAACTTTCTGTAACGTATGATTCAAAGTTCCAAACCATGATTACAAAATGTAGTGCATCTCTACATTTTTTTATGGGCTTTGGTCCCAAGCTAGGTGGAAAACATTGGCAAATAATCAGGGTCGGCTCGACGTTTTCTCAACTTTCAAAATTTTATAGTTTATCAGCTTAATTTACACGTAATGAGGTAGTATTGCTTTAGAGTAAATTATCGAAATGGTCTCAGAAAATGGATTGAAATTGTTATATGGTACTCGAAAATTTAACAGTTGCAAATTAGTCCCCGAAATTGAAGAAAAGTTATAATTTAGTGCAAAAACTGACGAAATAGTTAAAACTTAACGGAATCTTAGTGGAAGCCGATTGCACAAATACCATTGAGTTTAACATCTCCGTCAATTTTTGGCCTAAATCACAACTTCTATTCAGTTTTGACTAATTTACAACTTCTGGACTTTCGAGAGTCAAACGATAACCTTGACCCACTTTCTAGGACCATATCATATCGACACTTTTCTCTCTTCCTTATGATAAATCTTTCGTTTACATTGTTAATTAATACACTCTTCTTCCTCTAGTCCTCTCCAATATGAATTCAAGATCGTTATGAAATCTATTATACTGCTATTATAATATATTTTTAAATTTGTCGTGTACTAATAAGATATAGATTTAGATTGAATAAGGGATAAATAAATCATTGTTAACAACTTCAACGTTAATATAATGCATGGAGCAACAACCCAAAAGGCTATTTGTATTATTTGTATACAAATATATTGAACATCAATAATTGAATTCCTGTTGTCAGTTGAATAATGAATTGAAGTTTAAAGGTAACGAAGGTTGGACAAGACTCAATAGTGTTAGAATAATACTATATGAAAAGCTTTAAGTATATGAGTTACAATTTAAAGTTTGTGGGTACCCAATGTGGAATACTATCATAATCCATTTATTTATACATTGGATCTGTTGTGGGGCAATTATATGATTCAATGCGTGAGGCTGGTTTTCTTCATGAAATTTAAAAAACAAAAAATGACTATTATACTGCGTTTTTTTCAACTTTAAAAAACAAAAAATGACTATTATACTCTAGTACTAATCTATAGTATATGAGGCATATTTCATATCCTATAACAGGTTCCATATTACAAATGAAGGTTACGTTGTTTATCTCGTTTTGTTCAGTTTCATTCTTTGGTCTTGGCATAGCGCTTTTTGACAATTCTCAGTGTTAATCGTGTTGCGTTTTCTTATATTATTAACACTATAGTTTAACCTATGTGAATTTGTTACATTTACATTTTTGTATAATAAATATCATGTATATAGACTAAAGCTAGCTACCCAATCAATCCAAGAGCTGTACACGAGTCGAGTCCGAGCTCAACAATTTTTGCCTCGGCTCGAGTAGCTCACTTAATGACGCAACTTTACTTGTATAGCTCAATTTTGTCAGTCAATACTATGACATTCGGCTCATTATATTAATTAATCAGCTTTGACGCTATTTTGTTTCAAGTTCAAGGTCAACAGAGATATAAAAAAACGCAACACGATTAACACTGAGAATTGTCAAAAAGTGCTATGCCAAGACCAAAAAATGAAACTGAACAAAACGAGATAAACAACCTTCATTTGTAATATATGACGCCCCCCCCCCTAATCCAAGCCCCGAATACCCTTTTCTCGATCTTTCTTTTCCCCTCTATAAAACTTTGCTTCAATCATCCTAAATTGCCTGTTGCTCCAATTTCCTTCTCGGTTTCGAACAACACAAATTTGTGGTAAAATTAGCATAAATTTATTAATCTATATATAATAATGCATAGCTCGAAAATATGGTGAAATTAGCATGCGTTTACACATTGTTGATTCTTAATGTTATATGTCATGTGTTTGTCGCCTATTGAATAGTTGATACTCCCTCCGTCCCTAAAAGATTGTCACATTTTGACTTTTTGTGGTCAACAAAGCACAATTTAAAACATAAATATCTATTATTCTACATGTGAAAAAATTACAAAAAGTTAATATTTCAAAAATATATATTGAGACGAATCTAACAAGGTCCCACAAGACTATATTATTTCTTATCATTTAATGGGAATTTATGATCAAATTTTATAATGTTTGACTATCAAAAGTCAAAATGTGACAATCTTTTAGGGACGGAGGGATTATATATTGATTGAAGTTTTTGGAATCTACTATACACACCCAAATAGTGTTTTTCTAAGTTAAATGACAATTTTATTCTTAAACAAAGCCTCAAGAAACACTACACTTATAAATAATGAGGCAAAATAGTTATTTCATACCTCAAAAAACACTATTTGAGCAATGTATTGGTGTCTATAACAGATCAGGAAGTTTTTTATACAAACATTACATGATGTCGGAAATCATGTAAGAAGAAATGCAGAATCTCACGTAATAATTCGATATACATCCGAATCGTATTCATCCTTATAGTTACAGTATAAAAAAAAATGGGCCGACAGTCATAAGCCTCGTTTTGGCGCTAAAATTACTCAGCTTCCCGCAAAATATTTGATAATTACAATTTTACCCCAAAAAATAGTCAAAACGTTAAGTATTAAACGGAACTAATGGTTTGGGGATCAAAAGGGAATATTTTGTAATATCAGGGACTAAACTTCAACTCGTCAACTATGAGGGACCAAACTGCGTGCAATTTCGTCAAACTATATGGGACCATACTTGCAATTCGTTCAAAATACTCCCTCCGTCAAAAATTAGTTGACGTTCTAACAATTTGCACATAGATTAAGAAAAATTAAATGTAGTAAAAAAGTACATTGAAAAAGTAGAAATACAATTATTTGGAACTATATCATTGGTTGGATGCTAATTTCAATAGACTAAATAGTCAAGATGTTCATTGAAAATGTAAAAGTACAAATTTTCAATGTTACAACGTCAACTATTTGGGACAAAAAAAGTAATGCCAAAACGTCAACTATTTTTGGATTGATAGAGTATGATATATACACAATTAGAGCATGAAAATGGATACCTTTTCTAAAATTGAAAACACATAAGTAGTATATGATACATACACTTAAAATAATTAGAGATAATTTTTTGTCAATAGTTGTCAGGATCAATTGTTACTGAAAAAGATTTCAGCAACTTATCGAGAAAAAAATGGTAGAACAATTTTTTAAGGAATTAAACAAAAAAGTTGATTGTAAATAAATTTGTATGTACTCTCTATCATTAATCAGCATATATGATATTGAAAACTCGTCCATTTCATGCTCTAATATAAGAATATTCCTAAAATCGTAGATGTTAAAATATCTCGGGCATGGCAAATCATTCTTGACCTAATCCAACATTTTTAAATATCTCCGGCATGGCAAATAATAACTTGTTGGTGATTAATTAGCGTTGAAACATGATTTTGGTAGAATCAAGATCCAAGGACCACAAGCAAGTTGCATAATACTGAGTATTATTTGATGCATTATTATCTCCATATATACACATCTCTCGGTCGGCATTGGACAAGTACACATAGTGGATATAAGCATATATGTTCGACTCTTCATTTTTCTGCTTTTGCAACTTAGTGATATGATCACTCATTATCACTCTATAATTTGTTTATTAAAACGTTCATTTTGGATATAAATTATTTATTAACCTAGTACATACTACTTACTTTCATCGTACTTGAATTCAAACCATGAGATATTTCTTTCTCACTCATCTATTCTTAACAGCATACCCCTTCCTATTCACGCAGATATCTACCTTTCTAATTATTTCATTTTCTATTAACTTGATTGTCGAAATAGTCTCAGTAAGTGAGTTATTATTGTAACTTGGTCCAAATAAGTGGCACTAATGCGCAGATAGTCTTGTAAGTGTAGCAAGTGTGAAAATAATCCCTAAATTAACACCTCTATCAGACATTGACGGAAAAAGAAAATTTAAGTCCATTGTGGAATTAAAATACTAATTTAAAGAATATTTTGATGCAAAAACATAAATTCAATCTCCCTATTTTAAAGTATAAAAATGGAAGTAGTTACAAATTTACAATAGTAGAGAGGAGAGGAAGGTGGGAATATGACATAAGATTCAAAACGTTCTTATTTGTTTCAACAAAATTAATCAAAATTATAAAAATTCGCCAAAGTTATAACTTATAACCATTAACAAACCGTTAATGTAGAGACCATTTCAGCACCCGCTACACACTTACAGAGACCATTTGTGCACCGATGTCACTTACAGAGACCAAAGTGCAACGATGACTCACTTACTGAGATCATTTCGACAATTACCTCTATATTCGACTACGTAGTAGCATACATAGATCAACTTAGGGAGTTATTTATCGTTTTGATCTCAGATAGTGGGACACACTTACATTTTAGTCCTAGATAGTTACAATATTGCAAATTAGTCCTTAAAAGTGGTGCGCAATTGTTGCAGTATAATCCTCAAAGTAAAAAATGTTACAGTATGATACTTCAAATTCGAAATTAATATATAACGATTGTCCCTTTCACGCACTATATGGTAATATTTATACCATTTTCATAAATTAGTGTGTGAGACCTTGTCAGCAATTATCTCTGAAGTTAGTCGATGTTAAATATTCTTGCTCAAGTTTTTGAGAAGTCAAATCTAAATAGTCGTTTTGAAAATGTACGTGAAAGTATATGTTAACCACCAACACATGTCATTTTCGTCAGGCTTTAGTGGTAGAGCGCCAGCATCTTATATTAATTAAGCACAATTAGGATTTTGACCTGTACTTCTTTAATCTGCATCATCAGTGACATAATCTAAGCAATTATTATATCTATATGGACAGATCATACATTCTAATTAAGATCAAATCTATATATCAATTTAATTTTTTATTGACTTAACAGCAGATCAAGAAATTTATGTCAATAATCTAGTGATATCTGACTTAAATTTTTAACCAACAAATTTAATAATCGAGTAACCTAGTGGAAAAGGCTCTTTCTAGTGATAAAAAAGGTACTGGATTTAAAACTCATTTCATCGCTAATTCACAAAACAAACTTTTCATCTAATTGCTGTTAGAAAAAATATGTTTCATATGTTACTTTAACTATTTATTAGTATTATTGGCGGTGATCCTCTATGATGAAAATTTTAACCCTTAAATCTTATGGTATTAGTAGAAGAATGAGCAAATTGTTGAAATGATCTCGAAAGTAGGTTCAGGTTGACTTTCGGTCCTGGAAAGTACAAAAGTTGTAAATCAGTCCACGATATTGGCCAATAATTACAGATTGATTCAAAATTTAACGTCGGTGTTAAATGTTAACAACTCATGCGCCTCGTGAGTTACACGCGTTGTTAATAAGCTACAACAGTAATAATGGAATTAGTTTAGGAGTGAATTAAAATCGCCTTTGAGGCGTTAAATATTAACGCTTTGATTAAATTTTGGACAACCATTGGTCAATATCGTGAACTGAGTTACAACTTTTGTACTTTTGAGGACCAAAAATCAGCTTGAACTCATTTTTGGAGACCATTTCAGCAATTTGCTCTAGAAAGAATGGATCAAGGATACTAGCTCGACTGCTAGATCATTCGATTAACTCAGATTTTTTGGTAGTGTATTAGAGTGGTACAAAAACATTTACAGTAATAAAGTCTAGAGCATCAAATGTGTCATTAAGGATATAATTAACCATAATGCACTAGAAAATTAACACTATGTGTAGACTAAACGTTACTGAGATGGCTCATTCTAAACCTACATAAAGTAGGTAAACATATGAGGGAGTGACGCACTCTTCTTTAAGTACACGTGCATATAAAGTTGTCCACAAAATTTCAATTGGTATTATTGTTTAGGATATAATTAGTAAGCTTATGGAGATGGTAAACATAAATTATCATTTGATTTTGGGACCATATGATCCATTATTGATGGATATAAAAAAGCATTTACTTACCTTTATTCTTACAGATATAATAATGTTGTTATCAACTCATGTGTAGCTTCTTGAAATACTAACGAAAACAATTTAGCTATTACCGTATCGAGGAAAAATTTGCCTGCCACTTCAAACGTATCTAGACTCAAACAATAAAGTCAATCAAAGTTCGACTCTTATAAACGAATAAAAGTTATATTAATGAAATAGATAATAAATAATTTCTAATCTTCTAACCAGATGAGATGGCGCATTGTTGTACCCCGTAATTGACCAAAAAAGAATATAGTAATTAAACATATATTACATTTTCGAAATGAAATATGTTAAAGTCTGCTAAACTGTTTATTTAAAATTTTAATTTCTAGGTTTCTTGCAATTTGATTTTCTCACTATTTGATTTTCTTTTTCCAGTGCGGTGCACATAAATTTTAGGTGCAAATCATAACTCAAGATTTTGAAAATTCAGAAATTAACTCTAGATTATGTAATTTTATATGCATAGAGATGATTTAAATCAATAAATAAATATGGACCATTTGTACAATATATAGGAATTCTACAAAAAATTAATTATCTCGAATTAAAGAATGAAGAAGATAATTTACATTTACTCCAGTGAGAAGGAAATATGTGGTTTCAAGATTGGTGGTGAATACGTGTGCTTACTAACTCATTGATTTATCTTTTGTTATTATACATTAACTTATTGTTCCGTCCCATTTAGATGGACCACTAATCTAACGCTCTCTCTGTTATTTTTGAATTGTCATTTTAGTTATTTGTATATAGATTAAGAAAAAGTAAAAAGGAGTCAAAAGTATATTGGAAATGTAAAATTACAATCAATTGAAACTATATACAATATATAATTGGTTGGTTGATAAATTCAAAGTAAAAAGTAATTAAAAGGTACATTGAAAATATAAATTTATAATTAATTATACTAGAACGACAAATACTTAGAATCAAAAATTTGATGCTAGAACGACAAGTAAAAGAGAACGGAGGAGAATATGATTTTATTTGTTAAATGAATAGCCTAGTGATAATGTAAATCTCAATCTTATATAAATACCAATCTACTATGAGTAATTAAATAATTATTCCAAATATATAATATATTTAAAGGTTGATGGTTTGGGACATGACTTACACTTCTTCAATATCACCAGTTGATCACTTAACTTTTGAAGGATCTCAGTTGATCAATTAAATTTGTCTCAGTTGACCTACTGACCATTTGTCGAAATTATTCAAACCTCATCGGTTTCAGTTTTAGAAATAATCGAACCAAACTGGTGTGATTCAATTATTTTTCAATATCGCCATCCTTAGGTGTAGGAGATTAATTCATAATTTTTATAGGTGTGCGGATGTCGATCTCAAAATGTCACAAAACGTTAAATTCGGGACTAAAAGCGAACTGGAGGTACTAAAAGCGAACTGAAGGTACATTTTCAGGGATTACTATTGCAACATTGTCACTTATTAAGACGAAAGTACAATTTAATCCCACTTACTAAACCTGCTATTACTGACTCTATTTGGAGATGAATGTGCAACAAAGTCAATATTTAAGGATAAATTACAATTTAATCTCCTATATATTTAAGATCAAATTAACAATTACCTATTAAAACAACTATTACTTGATTCTCACAAGTCCTGAGCCTAGTCAAACCTAATAAAAACTTAACACATTGTAGCCATTTTTAAGAATGTTGGTATTTTTTTATGAATATAAAAAACAATATTTAAATCCTCCTCATTAGCAAGTGATGATGATTAACATTGCACTACAAATGTTTTAGCTTTGTAACTCATCAGCATTGTACGTACATGCCACAATGCAACACCAAAAATTAACCAGTTAATCAAAAGCTCGAGCTCGCTAAGACAATAGCACCAACATCATGGGGCATATAAAATATTACAAGTTTCACAAAGAAGAAATTTTTAATTTACCATAAAAAGAGTAAAGAATTATATAGCTCGATCATCTCTATCTGCATTATTTCAATTTTTTCCCCAATTTCTTAAAAGTAAAGCTTAATGATCACATTGGCTTTGATAATCGAGTTCATTCTTTTTTAAGTTAGTGATGAAGTAAGTTTCGAACCAGAACCCTTCTAGTTACTTTTGCATAAAAGTTAAAAAAAAAATTGAATTCATCTCACAAATATAAGTTTTCCTCCAGATACATTATTTTCTTACTAAATTGGATCAAATAATGCCACCCCTAAAAAAACTTTATGTTTTAATTAGAAAATGGTCCTTCCATTTAAATGATGGAAATACTTATTTTACGGACCGATTACGATTCTCTTAAAATTTGTTCTCTTAAGAATTCTCAATGCATTACATGTTTATACTTCATGCAATTTACACAAAATCTAGACATGTAATGCATTAAAGAAATCTTAAGAGAATAAATCTTAGGAGGACCATAACTTTCTACGATATTCTCTAAAAACAGTACATGTATATAATAATATACCTATATGGCTATATGGAGTATATAATACTCCGTAGTAGATAGTATACATCTTATCACTATGCATGGTCGTATACACTATACTACTATAGTTTAGGTATTAGTTATTTATCAAATGAAGAATCTTGATAAATAGTGTCATAATGTGTATTAAACCTTAAAATATATTTGGACGGTACAAATTTTAGTAGTATAATATATACACTAATCTATAAGTAAGATTCGCGTCCAAACATTAGGCTATATATATTTACATCTTGAAAGAACAATCTACTATTAGCAACAATAATATAGATATATCTCTATATATATCTGTAACAATACTAGGCTTTTTCTTCATACAAAAATGGCTTCATCAAATTTTCTAGCCAAAGATTTCCAAACCAACAATTTCTCAAATTCTAGCTATAACAACTCTACTCATATCCCTAATGAGTATGTCGACGAAGATGGTATCCAAAAGGAGCAAGATCGATTGCTTCCTATCGCGAATGTTGGAAGAATAATGAAGCATATTCTTCCAGCAAACGCCAAGATATCGAAAGAAGCCAAAGAAACGATGCAAGAATGCGTGTCTGAGTTCATAAGCTTCGTCACAGGATAGGCATCGGATAAGTGCAGGAAGGAGAAGAGGAAGACTGTGAATGGTGATGATGTTTGTTGGGCACTTGGGAATCTAGGGTTTGATGAGTTTACTGAGACTATGAAAATTTATTTGAATAGATTCAGAGAGTTTGAAGGTGAGAGGACCAAGATTTCAGGCAACAATGAGTAATTTGTAACAAAATTCAAATGTATGTTGTTTTTCTCTAATAATTAATAATAATTTCTAGGGCTTTTTAATTTTCAACAACAAAAAATAGTATCAATATATATAAATTTGTCTAGACCAGATTTGGGTTGTAATATAATGATTGTACTTAGGTTAACATATGGGAAAAAAATCTTCTTAAAATTTATATAGCTATCAATTTAATCGATGCAATATGTTTATTCTTTTTAATTTTTGTAATTTTGCAACGAAAATATGAAGATTACAATAATATTATAAATAATGAATACATAAATTACTAACTTTGAACAAACCTCGCTCCAACAAGATTTGAACCGAAAACCACAAACAGTAGAATAATTAGTACTTTCTTTTGATTTTTTTCTCTTTTTTTCTTCCCTTCACTTTTGGGGGTGGTGCATTCTTTTAGCGTACAAATTATCTTACTAGCTCATTAATATATAACTTATTTGTATATATGTGATTATCGTAAATTTATATAGATATATAATTAATATCAGTCGAAATTTTGAATATATAAGTGCTGGGATATTTTTTATCTTGATTCTAGGTAGGATGTGTCCAATTTTTTGTTTGTCAAATTTCAGGATTTATCATTTGGTATATCCAACTTCAAGCTAAATAATTAGCACCAGTTCTTAATAATTAAAGTCCATTAACTTATTGAGCTTAGGGGAGTAGTTTAAGTAGTATTATGATTAAATGGTCCCCAGTCATTAGATAACGTAGATGGAGATAATAATTTACACGTCTTTCGCTTGATGTTAGACCCTGACTTATTGCAAAAGAGTATTATTAATTAAGGATAACTCATAGTGAAAGTTTTTGTAATCTAGGAAGATCATATTAAAATTTTCACATCATTGGAACGACAAAATCATGAGGTAAATGCAAGCTAAGTCATTTTATTGTGAGGAAAACTATGTATAAAATTAACTCATTTTTCGTCAATTGTTTTGTTACTTTCTATGTAACTATTCAAATGATTTAGCAAAAAAGTTATGCAACAGCACTTTTTGAATAATCTCCCGGAATAATTCTATATGTTGATCTCACAGAAGAGAAAGCTCTTTGTTTTTTAGCCATCATAATCGATAGTTTCTATGCAAATTAAAGCTAATGAATAAATCCTCTAGGTCAAAATTTTATTCTTGCTTTGTTGTATCTAAAGAGTAACTAAAAATCTAAAATGTCATTGGAATTTTTAATAGATAATGAGAAGATAGTTTGTAGTGAACCTACCCATTCAACATGTGCAATTTTTTTTGTTGATATACGTCCTATAATTTGAATTTGAATTCTTTTCGTATCCGTTTGTTCAGTTAATTCAAATAAAATGTTCACTAGCTAAGTTTTAATGTCTTATACTAATGAAATGCAATTAATGTGCTTGTGTTAAAAAAATAAGGAACAGTTTTTGCAATAATTGTGTTTTATATAGCCCATAATATTAAATTTTCAACCACCAATTTTTTTGAAAAGAGGATGGTTCATATGAATGAATATGATAAACCTAAAAGAATAGTTCTTTTTAATAAACAAAAAAAAAATTAGTGAAGCTGCTCAAGTGATATCACTTTTCCCAGTATCCAACATTTTCATTTTCTACAAATCTGTTACTCTGTATAACACAAGTTATCAAATCAGTGCTAGCATAATGGCCCGATCATCTCAGTGAGGTGCAACAGCTTCAACAGTGGTTCTTGTTATACAATATATTACGGAAGCACCAACGAGAGCACGTTGCCTTATCGGATATATGTTGAAAAGTCAGGGACGTGCACCTGCGAGACCTCAAACGGCTTCAGAAATTGAATAGAAACTACTTGATTTTTAAGTTTCCACTTAATCTGCCAAATATAGGATTCTGAACAATATCTTTAGCAGAAGGTCGACGAACTGGATCTGGATCCATCATCACCTGTGCAATGAGCAGAGAACTATCAGCACAACTGAATGAAGTAATCCGTTATATTACTCTGTCCTGTATCTTAAGTTCAAACTACTCAAGGAAACAGAGAGCGAGGGTACAGAAGTGCAATTCAACAACAATATCAAACAGCCAGAAAAAGGAAGAATCTTCATGTAATGTTACTAAACCTGAGAAAAAGTCATCTCGCTAACATAATTCATTAATCCTTCGCAATCTAAGTGCACCACTCTAAGGTAGTTTTTTCCTATCCTTGTATAAGTATTTTAGGGAAAACATAGTTTCTTATGTGCAGCAATTGAGAGAGTTTTGGCTAAACTTTAACGTAAGAAGTAATATGCTACGGAGTAATAAATAAGATATTGTAAACAAAAGTTAATGCTTTTGGTACTGATTTTGTTTCATTTCCGAAATCAGTTCACCCTAGTTTTACTTCTGAGCGAATTCAATGTGGAAGAATAAATCATACTTGATGCAGGGGGTAATGCATGACGATCTGTAGATATGCTGGTTTGGTTAAGACTATCCATAATAAGCCTTTAGATTACTTAGCAAGCTGAAGTACTCTATGCCACACAATGTAGTTATCCACAAATAACTCGAATGAGGTGAAGGCAGTATCCTGAAGAGTTTAATTAGAGAGAACATATCTGAAGATAAACCTAGGTCATAGGAAGCATTAAATATGTTAAACAAGAAGGTTTACTGTCAGTACCTTGAGTAGGTTCTGGAACAGCATCGAGTGACCAGGAAGGAGAGGCATTTTTCCTTCTCGGAGAATCATAGATTTAGGCCCCGATTCAGGAAATGCAGAACCTCTGACAAATTCGTAGATTGTAACTCCCAAAGAGAATATATCAACCTTTTCCAGGCGATCATACTTTTCATTCAGAATCTCTTGAGGCATATATCGTGCATCCCCCTCTTCTATGGGTAGGCTGCTATCAAGTAGGCTTGAGCACCCAAAGTCGCCAAGTTTGTATAAACCCTCTTTAACATAGATGTTATCAGGCTTTACATCCAAATGTGCTATCCCCCTTTCATGCATATACTGTAGTGCTTTCGCAATCTGCAGGGAGAAGCTAGAGTCGTTAAGTTGCAGAACTAGCCAAGAAGAGGAATTGAAACAAACTGGCAAAAATGCACATTGTATGGTAACCTGATGTAGTGCTTCTAAAGCTTCTTCTTCTGTCCATGGTTTAGATGACTGACACATGGATAGGTTACGATCGCATAGCTCCATTTGGATGTAGAGATGATCATCTTCAAACCAAGAAGTATAGTATCTGACAATATGTTGATGTGATCCTGCAAATTGCAAAGTGGCAAACCTTTACATCCCCAATCTTCCCCTTCTTTTCTTATGCTAGTTTAACCTGGTGAAGCATACTAACCTAGAGCTGCCATAGCCTGAACTTCCATCAGAGCTTTTCTCCTGTATATATCAACACATAAATAAGATGCATAACGAAGGCAATAGGATGTCTGAAGTAAATGATAAAAAACAAAAAACCTTTCTGCATCCTTTTGTAGTTTCTTCATGCTACGTTTCACTGCATACAAACAGCCATCGATTCTCTTCAGTGTTTTGAAAACGCAACTGAAATTTCCATTGCCAATTCGCTGAATATGTGAAACAACTGAGAATAAGAAATTATGGAGCTGCAAAAATTTTATGCATATAAAAAAGGTGGATCACTTAAAATGTCAATATCATGACACTTGGACATGCCTCTATTTCATGGAAATCAGCCCGGTAGCGTGAGATGCCAACCCCGCCAATTATTGCCGGTTGAGCACCTACACGTCACAAATCACATGAAGAAGAAATCATACAGTATGATCTTATTATTACAAATTATAATGATAGACCTCTTAAATTGCTTGTAGTGCTAGAAAGGAACTTCACCTTCATGTTTCGATCTACGATTACCAAAAGGATCACCATTCGTTTCTGAAGACTTGTTGAGGTATGGGTTCATGATGCAAGGTGGAGGCATAACTCGGCACCTTAAAGCCACTGCAGATTGCGAAACATAACCATTTCTCTTATTTAATGCAGTGCTAATATCCCATTCTTCACTTTCACGTAGCTCCTCTTCAAGAACTGCTGCTTTTGTATAGGGTATAGACAGGGAAAGCAGTATTAAGATGAGTGAGAAACAAACCATCTGCCCATATGTTATATTGACTTTTAGAATGCATATGCTAAAACTAATTACACTAGTACATTGTATTCAAAATTAATCTCTATGAACAATTCAACATTATTGTCAGTTTGTCACCAGATAATAAACATCACCTACATAAATGGCAGTAAAACTTAATCAAGACATTCCCATTAAGCCATTAAACAAGTCTACAACGACTTTTGTATCAGTATGAAACAGAAATGAAAAGAACTCAAGTGTCAACATGTTGAATTGCTAACTGACTCAATTAGCTTACCAAGTCTTCGACTTTTAGTTGCTGCTTTGTCTTTCTCTGGCGACTTGGGGCAAGGAATATTATCCTGAACATATAAAAATAAAATACACATTTCAGGTACATAACTAAAATCATTTAAGAAAACATGTGTTTCCATTAGGTAGAAGATCCAACTCTTATTACCTTGTCAAAATTGTTTGCAATTGCAGCCGCGTCTGGAGTAATATAATCTGGCGTACTACAGGTTAACAATAGTAAAAATATGCAAGTCTTAGAGTTCATTATCAAATAAACACTCAATGTAGTGAGCTTGTAATGATAGTAAGTTGGGTTATTCTCAACAAAATTATCACCTAAACAAGATTCAATATTGATGACATAAACAATCTCAAAACAAAAATCAATTTTTTTTAGAGTACAAAATTGCAAAAAACAAACATTAAACAAGACGCGGTTATGATAAAACAAACAATCATAACAACACAAATTAAGCAATACTCAATCTTGATAAAATAAACAATCCCAAAAGCAAAAATCAAACAAGTTATAATATTGATAAAACAAATAGTCCCATAAACAAAAATCAGACAAGATTCAATTTTGATAAAAAGAAACACTCCCAAAAACAAAAGTCAAACAAGATTCAATTTTGATCAAACAACCGATGCCACAATAAAATAAACAACCCAAACACAAAAGATTACCAAAAAAAATCTTGGCTGAGAATATCATCTTTGTCATCATCAATTTTATCGAATGTGGGAGGTGGAGGAAGAGTACTCATCATTGTATCCGCCGAAATAGCAGTTGTCTCAGCTTCAAGAACGCTCTGAAACCTCGGCGTCGGCTGCTGATTGGTTAAGGATATTTCACCTAACTGAAAGGTGAATGGATTAATCAATGACCCTTTAAATTCATTCTTGAGTTTGTTGTTTTTGGAAATAGTGAATTTTGTTTGGGATTTCCTCTTCATTGGATTTGGGTTTTTGGGATTTGATTGAAAGAAATGTTCGAATATGTGATCTTTTTCAGTGTTTTGTTTGGTGAGGAGAGTGGAGAAGGAAATAGAGGGAAATCATGAATAAATTTGAAAGAGCGCCAACTCATACTCAGTTGGAGGTTCAAAATGGTGGTCAACCGGTTAACGCTATCTTATCGAGTCGGATATCGAGATTTGATCAATAAAATATTTTAATTGCGGACTTGAGTAAATAAATTTAGTTTATTAAATATTGATGAGCTTAATAATTACTACTCGTACTTAATAATGCGAAATTAAAAGGCAGTAACATTTTTTTTTGTTTATCATGTCAAACTAAAAAAATTTAATCAAAACAAATTTAAATGTATTTGGAAATTATCTTTAATTTCTAAAAAAAAAATACATATATTTAGAAATTATCTTTAATTTTTTTTCCTCCATGAAATCTCAATGGCTGTAGTTACTCTGCGCCTCCACCTCCTCCTCCACCACCACCACCACCACCACCACCACAATCACTACCCCTTTAGCTGCCTACTCTACAACCCCATAATTGGTTCACCATTATCTTTAACACTCAAGACTTCATTCTTCAAAACCAACCCACTCCTTTTTAATACCAAAAGTCCTCATGGACATCACCATCCTATATCTTGCTCCTCTTCCACTTCGCCACCGCCTCCACCGTCATCGTCGGAGGTCACCACCCCTACGGCGGAGTCTTGTGTGAATTTGGGTCTTACCCTTTTCTCCAGAGGCCGGGTACTTCACATTCAACGCATCCATTTATGATTTTTTAATACTCGCACTTTCTTGAAATTCACCAGTTTTTTGTGGTGGGTTTATCATGTTGAAAAATAGCTAGTTTTGTAACAAGCTAAAAAATATGACAAACAGGTACTTATTTGAGTAATTGTTTTCATATATGATCATAATTCTTTGTGTAAGCGAAGTTACTACATTAACACTAACATGATCGATGTTTTTGAATAGTCTCCTGCCTAAGCAGGATAGGGTTGGGGGGGGGGGGGGGGGGGGGGTAGATTTTATGCAGCCTTACCCAGGCCCTGTGATAAAAAGGAAGGTGTTTCGGAATTGACCCGAGATTGTAGTGCAAACACTACCTACTACAACGAAAGTACCTTAGATGTGTGCATTCAAAGTTTGAAGCCTCAGCTGAATAAATTTTGTATGTGTAGCATATAAGTTTGAAGGATGTTAGATCATAATTTAAGTTATGTCAATTTGGTCCAATCGTCCAGGTGAAAGACGCTCTTTTGCAGTTTGATACAGCACTTACCTTAAATCCTAATCAAGTGGAGGCTCAAGCAGCTTTTTATAACAAGGCCTGCTGCCATGCCTACAGGTTGGACCTTTGTGATGTTGCCTTTGTTTTTGTCGTAGTAAATCAATGATGTAGAGGAAACAAAAAAGGTTTAGCCTTTATTCAATTTTCAGAAAATTAACATTGTTGATCGATACATGTTCACATTATTCTTGTTTTTCTTAGTATGTGCTTTTTTTTTCTGATGAAGACAATGTAATAGATGTACATCCTAGCGTACATCTTCATAAATTATGTTACAACTCACATATAATAATTCTCTTTGGTCCTGCTTCATGCGTGCATACTTCCTAACAGTTTGATATTTTCAATCTATCGGGTTTTGTGGAGCTAAGAATCTTCATTTAGTTTTACATTTACTTCCTTGAGGCAGAGGGGAAGGAAGAAAAGCTGCGGAATGTCTACGCACTGCTTTGAAAGAGTATAACCTCAAGTTTGGCACAATCCTTAATGATCCAGATTTAGCTTCCTTCAGAGCTTTACCTGAATTCAAGGAACTTCAAGAAGAGGTCTGATATTTGGATCAGTTTTTCCTTAATGTATACAGAGTATGTATTTCGTTGTGCCAATGCTAAATACCTTCACTAGCATTTTACTTAGTTATTGACATTTAAGAATGTGTTGGCCAGTGGTAGCTACAATCTATAAGTGAGATTAGTCTGAGGTTTGGGAAACAGACACCCATGAGAAATTAAAGGAATAAAATTAAAATAAATATATACATTAATTATGTTCTACATACATTACAGGCTAGGCTTGGAGGGGAAGATATTGGCTACAGTTTTCGGAGGGATCTCAAACTAATTAGTGAGGTTCAAGCACCATTTCGGGGGGTCAGAAGGTTCTTTTATGTGGCATTCACTGCAGCTGCAGGAATTTCGTTGCTTTTTACTATACCAAGGCTTCTTCGAGGAATTCAAGGTGGTGATGGTGCTCCTGACATCTGGGAGACTACACAAAATGCTGCTATCAATTTAGGCGGTAAATTTTAACCACATTTGTCTCTCATTAGTTTGGAAGGATTTCTTTCTTTTCTCTTTTTTGACATTGTTTTGTATTAGAGTATTCTATGTGCAGCAAAAGTGAATAGTTATTTCTTATATATGACTCATTTGTTGATTTGTTAAGCCAGGAAATGAGTAAGCTTTTGAATCAGCAATGTGCAGGTATAGTTGTTCTAGTGGCCTTACTAACTTGGGACAACAAGAAAGAAGAGGAACAACTTGCACAAATATCAAGAGATGAAACCTTATCGAGACTGCCATTACGCCTTTCAACTAACAGGATCGTTGAGCTTGTTCAGTTGCGGGATACCGTGAGACCTGTTAGTAACATACCTGGCCCTGCTCTCTTTGCATGTTTAATGTTTTGTGTCTCGTACTATCATGTGTTAACATTATTTGGGAGTTACTTTGCCTTGCTTTCTAATCTAGTTAGTGTGTGGTTACACATTCTTTCCTCTTAAAACAATGTATCCGAAATTTAGATGGTCTAGGGCATTTCTTGTAGGTTATTTTGGCTGGAAAGAAAGAGACGATCTCTTTGGCAATGCAGAAGGCAGATCGATTCCGAACAGAGCTCCTCAAACGTGGAGTTCTGTTGGTGCCTATTATATGGGGTGAAGGTAGGGAAACACTGGGAGAGAAGAAAGGTTTTGGTGGTCCTGCTAAAGCTGCTGCTGCTCTTCCATCAATCGGGGTAGGATATTTGAGTATTTTGCAAGCATCTGAACTTACATTAATCAGTAGCCTTTTCTCTTACCATTTTAGCTTACATGAACAACTGTATTCACCGCATCTTCAAGTTTATCAGTTCTCATAAATATTAGTTTTTGGCATCAGGAAGATTTTGATCAGCGCGCTCAATCAGTAGTTGCCAAGTCAAAACTAAAATCAGAAATCCGATTCAGAGCTGAGGTTGTATCACCGGTAGAGTGGGAAAGGTCAGTTCAAATCACTTATCTGCTTCCCAGGATACATTTCTTATAAAGCTCTATGTCAAGGGATATGCTAACTTATTGGCTCTTCTTAGAGCAGTGATACTTTGAGAATGTTCCTTACTCAACCTTCCCTCCGATTATTACATCAGAGCCGCTCATGAATACACACTATCCGTGAACCGTGATATGCTGGTAATCTAATTGACATAGTGGGTTATAGTATGATATTCCGATCTCCTATTTTTCATCTGGTTAGGTGGATTAGGGATCAACAAAAGTCTGAAGGCGTTACACCTGGTGAAGATGTTTATATAATACTCCGTCTAGATGGTCGTGTTAGAAGATCTGGGAAGGTCAGTATTTGCAGTATCATATATACATTCAGTCCCCAACTTCCATATCTTTCCTGGACAAAAAGTTAATCATATTGAAAACATTTCATGAGTTTGTTAGATGATCAATATGTTATTGAGAATAAATCAATGAGCGCAGGTCTCAATTTCTTAATTTGCTAGGAACTCCTCTCTGAACACATATTTTATCTGTTTAGGGAATGCCCGACTGGCAACAAATCGTGAAGGAACTGCCAGAAATGGATGCACTGTTGAGCAAGCTTGAAAAATGACCTGAGTAGCTTTAAGTTTAATGATTCATCGAACCAAGCACCCCCACCTTATCACTATTGCAAAACACACACACATGAGGAGTTTCTCATACTTGTAGTCTCTCCAGACTTCATGGATGTCAACGAGGAAGAAAATGTATATGGAATCAATTTGGTCTTACATGACTCGTTTGTCTGAACATCCTTTGATAAGTTTCCGGCGACTGATGTAAATGCAGGGTATCTTCATCAGAGGAGCTATTGCGTTGAGTTTGCAAATGATTGTTCTTTTTTTCTTTCACTTGTTGAACTTATGTGAAATATCAATGTGAGAACGAGAAGTTAAAGAATTTAGTTAGTACTTGCAACTCCTAAACTTTGTACTTTGTACCAGGCCATTTTTCTACTTTGTCACACTGTTTTCTCAATTGCTTTATGAGTTTGAACATGCTCGATTTGTTCAATTGCCATATCGAACCTAATCATCTTATTATCAAACAAAAATTGAACAATTGCCAAAGGTTAGAAAGGAAAATGGCACTCCATACATAATTATTACATGAGTTCGTTTAACTTTTTAATTTCAAGTTAGAATCTTGTCTATGACAATATGAGAGTTTCCCATAAATGATTGAACTGTGTCGTTCACGATACATAAAATATTCGGCCAAAGTTGCTCTTGTATAAGGAGCGAGACTAGAAACTAGAAAGTAGAAGCAAACATCCTGATCTATAAACTCTAAATCACCGTGATTTAACCTCTCACAAACTGTCGGATCGAAATGTGGAACACCTAACGGATGTGCAACTCATTTTAAAGCCCACAGCTTATGCATACACTTTGCTCGATCCACGAGTTACTTCGCTAAGAGTTAAAATAATAAATTACACCTGAAAAAATATTTTAGAAAAATATGATCAAAACTTATGTTACTAGCGAAATTGTACAATAATAACTAAATAGATGACAATCACCGGATCATCTTTAGTTGATATAAATCCAACGCTTATTGGAAAATGAAGTATTAGGAGTACTTTTTAAGTGGAAATGTAATATACATTCTTATCGCATGACTATTTGTAATTTATATCGTTTGAATGAAAAAATACATAATTACAACTAGAGTTTAAGCGTTTTAGAGTTTAAGCGTTTAGTGTCAAAAGTCCATCAAGCAGACCCAACTCAGAAGCCCAACATCAAAAACCCTACATTACATATGATATGAGCCCTAATTTATAACCATCATCACCTCATTTTTCTTCATCAGTCGAAGTGTACAACACATACTCATCCTTCAAACCCAGCAGGTACCCATCCCAAAAAGATTGTCCACTTTCAAATCCAACTCATTCGCCGTTTAATTGTCAGTCATATCAATTTTGACTTGTTTTCTTTTTCAATTTTGTTGACAGCGAAAATGAGTCGCGTCGGAGGAGCAAAGGGAGGTAAGAAGAAGGCGGCGACGTTCGTGATTGATTGCGGGAAGCCAGTTGAGGACAAGATAATGGAGATTGCTTCGTTGGAGAAGTTTCTTCAGGAGAGGATTAAAGTCGGAGGCAAACCAGGTGCTCTTGGTGATGCCGTTACTATTTCCCGTGATAAATCCAAAATCACCGTTACCGCTGATTCCGCATTCTCAAAAAGGTTCAAACTTTGTCTTGATTTTGTATTTTCACTATATCATACATGTGTTTCGGAAATATACTCTAGTTTTGGATTTTTAATTTTTGTTTTGACTGGAAATGTAGTTTAATGTTTAATCACAAGATGGGATTTTTGATATTTTTATTGAAAATTTTTAGTAACAGGAATTAGATACAATGTGTTGTTCTAAGTGATGTTGCTTCCTTGTGTCTTATATAGCTGGTATTTAGATTCTGATACTTTCATATATTTTGATTGACGACTATGTTGGGAATTTTCATCTGGTGCTGATAATTTGATGATTTTGGCCGAAATGCGATTCTACATTCGTTTTGTATTAGTTTGTTGCCTGCAATGTATTGAAGATTACACTCATTTGATTTATGATATTAGTTTGTTGCCTACAATGTATTGAAGATTAGACACGGTGCAACCGAAAAAATTTATGTTTCTCAAAGCTCCTGTCTGAGTAATTATAACTAGCTTAGTATAGTAGGCGATAACATTAATCTGGATTGTGATGTATATTTAACTTCTGATTTAATTCATATCAGAAAGCTATTTAGAATCATTGAATGATAATTAACCTATTTACATGTATTTACTTATGGGTATTTTCATTAGCTACCAATCGAAGAGGCTTGCTGTGTTTCTGTTAATAGTTGTTCTAATCTCTCTTGAGTGCAAGGATTAGCTGCTGTCTTTCTTGTTTGTAGATGTTGAAATCTAACTGCTAAGAATATTCATACACCCCAATTTTGAGGAATCCCTAAGTAACATATTCACATTGGTCCATGTTTTAGGGAGTGTACATCATTTTTACATGGTTTTAGTCATTTTAGTGTTATATAGAAACTGTTGTGTTGTGTTATGTATCTATTTTGTGTATAATTATATAAAGCATTCCATCAATACTAGGCTCACACTTCTAGTGCAGTAGTGCCAATCTAAAATTGAGGGTTATATCCCTGTCTTGCATACACCGGGTGCTTGTTTTTCTTGTAGAGTATGTTCATAAACATGGACTCTCTTCCTTTGCAGGTATTTGAAGTACTTAACAAAGAAGTACTTGAAGAAAAACAATGTTAGGGATTGGCTCCGTGTGATTGCCTCCAACAAAGATAGAAATGTCTATGAGTTGCGATACTTCAACATTGCTGATGGCGAAGGAGAGGAAGAGGAGTGAAGAAGCAATTTGTTCATTCTTGTTTTCTGGACTCCATCTCTTTTGGAACAACCTGTTTTTCTGATTGTGTTTTCTTATCCATCATCATTTTTGTAGGATTTGCTCTATTACTACATGTTATCGAACGTGGGAACATATAATATGCTTGTTAGCTATTCTACAACAATTTGTTTGAAAGATGGTCTTCTTGGAAAATTCTGTCTTTAAAATTCTGTAGCCATACACATAAAACTAATGTTTGCATTTCGTATCCTTCAAAATTCTGTCTTCAAAATTCTGTAGCTAACTAGCTATACACATAAAATTTATGCATGTTTTATTTTATGAGTTATCTTTTAACATATAATTATATCAATTTTTTATGATTAAATTAAAAAATATTATTTTTAACTTTATACTCCATGCCATGATTAGATCAGTTTTAATAATCAATTTTTATTATTGCATTTCACTATATCTAAATAGAGATTGCAACAGACTGAACAAGTAGTAACAGAAACAACATCATGCACAAATCACACATAATTCACAAAATGACGCAAATAAACAAAAAACAATACTATTCCACACAATCATATTTGAAATCAAATATACGCCATCACTTCACATATAAATTCAAGGAACCACTAATAACAATCTTTTAACTTTCCAAGTCGAAATTTACATTGATCAAATCAACCTCTAGAGTCCATAAAATATTCACAATAAATATATTACAAGCTATTATATTTAGCTCATACCTTACTACATATCCACAACATAACAACAATTGCTACACTATGTATTTTATATTTGATTTGAATCTATCACAGGTTCTGGCTGTAACAATGCTTCGGATCTTTCAAAGCATGGAATGGAGCACCTTTTTAAAAATATATTTGCCACGGCTTACGGATGTTTATATACGAACTTCCTCTCTAGTATCTTTTGATGTGCTCCTTCATAGTTGACCGGATATTAAATCTCTTTTTCAAACCTAGGGTAGATTTAACAGTTCTATGTTTGATAAGCTTTTGTAATGTTAGATATGCTTTTATACCGTTGAAACTCTATCATATCAACATAATCGTATAAATTATCAAAAAAGAAGTGTGCATACCCATCCTCTTTGTTTGGAAATGGGGATGTTTCTCATCGGTTAGATCAGTTTTTTTTCAAGTTTTATATGGGAAATGATTATATACGCGTGGACTATGCCGGTTTCAATACCTAGACGGCTTAGTTGAGTCGATTTTTTAATTTTAAGAAAATAAAGAAAATTAGATTACATGATTTCAAATAAAAATAAAGTCTATAAGGGGTTGAACCACATGCATCATCAAATGCATTATTCCCTGGGTGAAATCGGTAAACTTTGTGTTTGGTTCCTATATTGATGGAGATTGAGTTAGAGTTATACAATTATACAAATTCCTTAAGTCCTCAATCATCAAGAATTCTATAAAACAAAAACAAAACAAAACAAAATCAAGAGCTGACAACACTAGCCAGCTGACTGGCGCAAAGAGGTGGGGGAGGGGGAGATATAAATATTAATCCTAATTCATGTCGGTAAAATCACTACTTTTTTTCGGTTCTTTCCAAATATGTAAACAATATTATCTGAATTCAGATTCATAGCCATCAGATCTCAGCTACTTATCGTTTGGTACGTTTGTACTTGTGGCTTTATTCCCATTTTTATTGAATTGTTTGTTTGTCTTGTTTTCTTCATAATTTGCTTATGATGGTTTGTTTTTTTTTTTTTACGGAATTGTGTATAAGTTACTACTATATATATCAATATTAATATGTCCGATGTTTCTCCAAGAAAATAAGGGGGTCGGATAGTATGTAGACTTAATGACCATGTTTAAGAATTGACCCAAGTTACGTAAGAATTTAAGTCATATAAAAAATTGGGTCTTTTTTGCTTTTGCTGAAGATTGAGGCATTTTCTTATAGTTTTGCTTCGTGCCATGCATTTTCAAACTGGATAACTTTTTCTACTGAGATTTTTTGTTTGTTTTGGACATATTGGTTCCATATATATTTTCATGTAAATTGGCACTACGCTACTACGTGAGTTTGCTTGTTATCTATCGTAGTAGTAGATATTGTTTACACTTCAGGTGAATCCTGATTTCTGAAATAGCCCTCCGGGAAAATGTTGCTTACTGTTCGACACCAATTTCCTCGCTTAGGCAGGAGCCTCTTTATAGGTATTGGGGCATGTGGACGTGTATGTTTTCGTGTTGGAGGTAACAAGATGGCCCTTTGAGTTTGAAATTGGAATGTATTTGTCCTTCGTGTATCATACGTGGTAAAGCATTTCAGAGTTTCAAATAGAACCCCAGTACAACAGGTTAGTAAAAGAGAAATCAACAAGTTAAGTTGTCCATACTTGCTATTTAAAATTACTTCATTACGTTGTTATTGATTAGGATTCTATGTAGGAAAAATATCATTCTTGATACTGCCTCAGTTGTCGGGAATCATAATTGTTCTGCTTAAATGCCTCTTAATGGAAGGTTAAAAAAATATTGATTTCCAGTATAGTATATTTGGGTCTGGTAAATGCATTTGGAGGATAATTTATATCAACAGGCTGTTGGTATTAACAGACACCTTCTTAATGATCTAGAAGTCTTTTCATTTCTTAATCACGTGCTTAGCTTTGATGCGTAGATGCATACTCTATTTGATGTTTGATTATTGGATACACAGGTGCTTTCAATTGTACTAAGAGGCCTTGAGCACTGCTCGAGGAGGTAGCAGTCCTCTGTGCATAGGCCGTAAATAAGAAGACAAGATGGAATACCGTTTCAACCATACTGTTAAGCATGCTCTAGGAGGATCTAATATCTATGCTCATGATACATGTGAATCCTATCTGATTTTTCATTATGAAACCAAACTTGGTGAAGGTATTAGGACCTTCTTATATTTTTCAGCTATTGCCTACTGTTTCATTGGGCTGTCAGCCATAACCGCTAGATTTTTCCGGTCTATGGAAAGTGTTGTTAGTCATACTCGAAGAGTAGAGCGAGTAGATCCAATCACAAATACCAAAATTATCACTGATGAAAAGGTATGGAATTTTACCATTGCGGACATTACTCTGCTGGCATTTGGTACCAGCTTCCCTCAGATTTCTTTAGCCACTATTGATGCAATACGGAATCTTGGAAATCTAGATGCTGGAGGTATGCGACGTTTCTAAAATTTCATTATAGAGTTAGTTTAACTTTTCCCATGTATTTAATACTGACATTCATTCATAAAAAAAGGAAGAAGACTGGCAGGAAAAGTACTCATAAGTAACAATTATGTGTTCATATCTTAAATCTTTTGTGTCCCCAACAATTTGTTTTATAAAGTACCTGCTCAAATCAAATTCCTTCTAAAGAATCATAAGGAAGAGCTGTGCAGCTCATTAATAGTTTATTGTTTATAGCACATCGATGCTGACAACTTTGAAGACATATCTATTGTATCACAACTCAACTCAGTTTTAAAATTTTGGTACAAGTTGACCATTACGAGTCCCTAGAATTATATAATTACATTATTTTACAACATTTTATTGTTGTCTCTTCATTGATAGGTCTGGGTCCTGGAACACTTGTTGGTTCTGCTGCATTTGACCTCTTCCCTATACATGCTGTTTGTGTTGTCATCCCAAAGGCTGGAGAGCTGAAAAAGATATCAGATGTTGGAGTGTGGATCGTTGAGCTATTTTGGTCTTTCTGGGCTTATGCCTGGCTCTACATAATTTTGGAGGTAATGTTAACTCTTACCTGTAAAAAGTGTTTATGCACGTGTGTTGGGGGTTGATGTATTGCTGCACCAATGCCATGAATTTTGCATTTGCTTGGCTTGTTCTGTCATGGGTGGATAACGTGCCATCTAATCTCTAAAGCTGTAAATGTCATGGTTCCCTATTTTGCTTTGAAGTCCGTTGGATCAAATTTCTGTGAATTCCTTACTTTGTTAATGTTTGTTACCAAGTTTCCCTGGCTATTTCAGGTTTGGACCCCAAACGTTGTTACTCTATGGGAAGCTTTGTTGACAGTGCTTCAATATGGGCTCTTGCTCATTCATGCTTATGCTCAAGACAAACGCTGGCCCTACGTGTCCATTCCTCTGTATGTTGTTTGTGACGATTTTTATTTTTTCGGCTTTCGCATGGCCTCCTGAGAACAGTGAAGGTTTAAAGATTCTAAATTAAATTTGTGTTTCAGAGAAAGGTCCGAGAGGCCAGAGGAATGGGTGCCAAAAGAAACTGCTTTGCGCAGACATGACAACGATGTTCATGAGGATGCTGCAGGAATACATCAAATGGATGAAGAAACCAATAACATAGTTGATATCTTCTCAATTCATTCAAGAAGTGAAACAGGTAAGTTCCCCTGGGAAGAATAAAGCACTGGTGGACAGTGGTGAAAGACTTTTACATTTAATCATGTACTAGTCGTAAATGCAAATGTGCATTTGTTATAAAATAAGAATAAATGAGTAAAAGAAGCTGATTGTCCAGCATGAATTTTTTTAGAATATTGATAAGCTAGGACATTGCATTTTGCGTTTTCACTTTTACTTTATCTTAGTCTTTTAACGTCGGCATTTAACACCATGCAGATCCTTCATATCAGCAGTTGCCTAGCCTAGATACCCTGGAATCATCTCTTGAACATCATAATGATGAACATGATTTCGAAGAATCTCACCTGCTTGAAATTTGGAAGCAGCAATTTGTGGATGCACTTATGGTATTGTTATCTCCAATTTTTTTCTATATTGCAAGTATATATTGCAAATTTATAGAGTATCTGAAAGTCAACCAGCTATATCTTGATCTGACCTATGTTGACAGTGATATATTGAAGGCCACCAGTTATAATATCTTTAGACCTATAGTGATAGTGATGTTCTCAAGGGTTTTTTTTCAACAATTAATGCACACTTAGACGCAGAAATAGATTTGTGCTATCTTCTTACGATAGTAGCACTAAGTTTTATGGGTCTTCTCTTATGCTGGCATGTTGCACCTTTTGTTTTCTCATGTTCAATCAAATCTGTAAAGCTAGAGTTAACCTCTCCAATTAATATCTATTGAACACTGTGTACTGTTAGCTTTTTTCTGCAAGCTTACCTCATAAGTTTAAATATGAATAGGCTCATGTACCTTATATCTCGACCAGGTGGAAGACGCAAAATCAAGAAAATTAAACATGTATCTGCAGATTGCAAAAATTACTTGGCAATTACTCCTTGCACCTTGGAGACTCCTATTTGCTTTTGTACCGCCCTATCAGATTGCTCATGGATGGATAGCCTTCATATCTTCTTTATGTTTTATCAGCGGAATAGCTTATATCGTAACAATTCTGACGGATCTGGTCAGTTGTGTTACAGGTATTGACCTCGATTCTTCCCAATATTCATATATATCTAATTCTGTTCATTATCTCTGTCAGTGCGTGAAAGTGTACACTTATTTTCTTCCTTACTGCAGGGATTAATCCTTATGTCATAGCATTCACAGCATTGGCTGCTGGGACCTCATGGCCTGATCTGGTTGCAAGTAAAATTGCTGCAGAGAGGCAAATAACAGCCGACTCTGCCATTGCAAACATCACTTGCAGGTCTACTTTCTTGTCCCATTACATTAATCTGTGTTACTTAAATACCTATACTATTCTTTGTTACTCAAACATATAATATACTGTGTGGGACTAAATTTACCTGGTTTGGCGCGTGTTGCAGTAATTCGGTGAATATTTATGTTGGCATTGGCGTTCCATGGCTAATTGACACATTATACAACTTCTTTGCATACAATGAGCCATTACGGATACAAAATGCAGACGGTCTTAGCTTTTCTTTACTGGTTTTCTTCGCTACCTCTGTGGGTTGTATTGGAGTACTGGTGTTAAGACGGATGACGCTGGGTGCCGAACTTGGTGGACCAAGGATGTGGGCATGGGTTACCTGTATATACTTCATGTTTCTTTGGCTGATTTTTGTAGTATTGTCCTCTCTCAAAGTGTCTGGCTACATATAGAAATATTTTTCCTCAAGGGGCCTGTTAGTTGACTTCACTTTTTTTGTTTTTTATCAAATGAGAAGGAAAAAGTATTCAAAGTTTTTGGGTTTTTTAGTTTATTATTTCATTGTTACATCTTTTAAAGAAATATAATTGACCGTCAAGTTTAGACATAAAAAAAGAAAAATATCAATTAAAATAAATTGAAAGTATTTCGATTTATTAGTAATATACAGAGTACTTCATTACATCCAACAAGTATGTTACAATAAATTACTTATCCGTCAAAACAAATACTCCCTCCAATTCAAAATATATGACATTTTTTGTTTTTGCGTGCCAACTTTGATCATTAATATATAATTATTTTTTAGTTCAAAAAATATAAAATTAATATCGATAAATTTACAAGGGCATTTTCATAAAAGTAAATTTTTTATAATATAACTAATTAATTATTGCCAATGAAAGTTGGACACGGAAAAACGAAATAAACCTACAATTTGAATTGGAGGAGTACTCTCGTAGACGAAGCCTAATCTAGTGAACATAGTCTACAACAACAACTTGTTGCAGGAACTTAACAAGGTGTTTGACAAATTGTCTGAACAATTTTAGGAGCAAAAACTCAGCTTTACATGGAAAGCTTATTGGGTTTTCGATACTCAGTTGCCACTTGTCTTGTTCCATTGATTCCCTCATTACCATTTTGCTCCAGCAAGAGATCTTCGAATGTGAGAGCAAAATTGAGCAATCTTCAAGATGATTCCTTCTACCAATCTGCAATTCAACGAGCTTCTCTTCGTTTCAATGAATCTAATCGTCCAGGTATACACTCTTCATCGCTTTACATTTCAACAAAATGGGTATATTTGTACTAGTTGTTTATGATTCAAGAAAATGCTAATAAGTTTAATATACACGGTCTCTATTTTTATGATTTTGCTCATTATTTACAAATATTGACCTGTATTGAGTTTGTGAATACTGTGGTTTCCAATTTTCTTACTAGTAATTCTATGTTTATAGTTTTATGATGTTTTTTACTGACTGCCAGTGTTGTTGGTTGTGGATAATATAGAGAAATCTATTTTTGTTTATTGCAGAGCCTTTGTTTATTGACCCATATGTTGCCTGTCTTGTTCCTCCTGATATCGATGTGGACATGAAGCCTGAGCTGCATCCATACTGCCTAGCGACTAAGTTTATTGATGACAAATTGCTAAGTACGATGAAACACAATGATGAACTTAAACAGGTATGCTGCTGTAGTGTTCATTTACATATAGAGTGCGCGACCTGTTTCACTATGTCATGATTTTTTGGAGTTTTCTTTACTCATGAGACGTTTTTAGGTTGTACTTCTGACAGATGGAATGGACACTAGACCTTATAGGCTCAATTGGCCCAGATCAACAATGATTTTTGACATATCTCCTGAAAGAGTTTCTACAGTAGCTGCTCGTAAACTTGCAGGTAAATTTTGTATTGTCCTTGCAACCCTTTTGCGATGGTAGTTATACATTGATTAGCTTGCAACCCTGATGTTCTCTCTTATGGTACCTATCTCGAAGGTCGTTCTCTCCCCAAAAGGACATACAATATTGTAGGAACTAATATCCTTGTTCCACAACTTGAGTGAACTTGCCATGTGAGCTAATCATGTTACACAACTTATTCGTCATACAAAAGTTTGTTTCTATGACCGAAAAGGAAATATTTTATTTCTCTCGTGGCAACTTGATTTTATGTTCTTATATTGGCATTGATGAGCTTTGGAAAATGTTCTGACAATATTTTCTTAGGACTTCAAAGATGTTGGGGCAAAGGTTCCAAGAAGTTGCGTTTTTGCTCATATCCCATCGGAGTCACCAGGTATCCACCAAGTATTGAGCAGCAGAGGGTTTAATGGTGCTAGACCTAGCATATGGATACTACAGGTAACTCCAGATATAGACATGCATTTGGACTTGTCTATCTGTAAATAATCTCAGTGGCAACATATGTAGCTAGATTATCTCTGCCTTAATTTAATGGTACTAGGCCTAGCGTATTGTTATATTAGGTTATAATAAGCCTTCTGTTCTTCTTCATAAGCTACCAACCACTTTGAAGTCTTGCCATGAATTAAGTGACTAATCATTGTTCCAACCTCGGCTCTATTTTTCACCAGAGAGATAGAACCAAATATAAAGATATTGAGGTTAATTGTGGACATTTGATGAGGACAACTTATATTACATCGAAATTAAAACCACAAACTACAACTTTTCTGTAAGAGCCATGAGAAACAGAAAAAATTGCATTTGCTTTGCTAAACTATGGTGAGTCTTATTACATTCTTTCTGATCTTGATTCGTGCTCTTAACTATATATATTTTTTGTCTTATATACATTTGTTAACGAGTTCCATGTAGTTCTCACTTTCCCTTCTAAATTTAATTCAGGGGATGCCTATTATGAATTTGGAGAGTTTCGAAGAAATTATGCTACTTGTTGGTAGCTTGGCTATGAAGGATTGTCTTTTTGTGGGGGAACTGCCCGCATGGTTGGTAGACACAGATGTGGAAGGCAAAGTAAGTTTACTTAGTTACCATATGCTATTGACAAAATAAGTTCTCTACCATGTGAAACACCAACTGCTTTTAAATGGTCGACATAATTGTCATCAGATAACCATAGTTCTGTTTGTTCTTTTTTGAAAGTCCGATGCAGGGAGATGGATGGATAAAATATTTTTAAACAATGGATTCCATGTAGACATGGTCAAATACGATCAGATTAAAGAAAACTTAACAAGAGAAATAGCTACAGAGGCTTACAACTATATTTTCTTCATGGCAAAGCACCTACGATATTCTGATACTCAGGTGCGCAAAAAATTTCTGTACTTGGATTTCTCATGAGATGGCAGGGCTTGCTAATGTGCTCATAAGTCTTACCTAACCAATGAACTGTACTAAAACTGCCAAACTTCCTGCCAATGGACTTTCCAAGTTTTGTCAATATCATAATTTTCTGTTCGAACTCCTTTTGTATAATTGAATCCATACATAATGAAAACGCTACACATTTAAAAATTGCAAGAAGACTGATATTTTACCATGATACTTTCTTCTAAATTTCTAATGCAAATTTAATTCTTTTGTAATATAAGAATCCAATTGTGATCATTGTTGGCAGATGGATACCTGGAGGAGAGAATTTCAGAGAATAGAGGAAGATGGGGATGAAGAAGGCTTTGAAGAGCTGTAAATGTAGAAAGGCGATGCATCTGCTCACTTCTGATGATGCAGCTACGAAATACATAATTTGTTTATCTTTTTGAAGCAACATATAGTAGAGTTCATATTCGGTTGAGCATCACTGGCTATCAAACTCCAGGCAAGAGTAATTAGAAACGAGTGAATGCGATTCTCCTTAACTGGACAGCCGTTGGCTTTGGAAAAACTAATAGAAAGAAATGTTGTTCTGCTTCATGTATTCATTTGAGTTCTATTAAGTTCCTCTCTTCCAAACATCGTTGTATTGCAAACCCAGCAATATGATGAGAAATGAAAAGTTAGTCAGTGTTAAGTTTGTAACATACGAAAAATGAATAACATTCTGTGACTGGAAAAGCAAGAAAAATACTACTGAAAAATTGTGTAACGAATATGAGAACAAAAAACAAAAAATATCGCCGTTGCCGGGGATCGAACCCGGGTCACCCGCGTGACAGGCGGGAATACTTACCACTATACTACAACGACTTGATGTTCATCTGAATCCTTATACGATATATATTATAAAAGCTAACAAACTAAAATCAATAGAGTACCATGATGTTCTTACGTTGGATTCCAATGTCTTTCCTGTTTAATTTTACTCCCAAGTCCCAAAGAGCTGTCAGCTTCCTCAACATTTAGGTTCATACTGAATAATGAATAAATCGTCTTTTATATTTGTATGATTCCTGCTATTAAGAAGGACATTACTTTGTAAAATATCTTATATACGTTCCTAGGGATGTTGTTGCATTAAGCCTTAATTGACGATATCACACTCATTATTATATTGCGTTGATTTTTTTCTTTGAGTGTATTATCTTACCAATTAATTAAAAACACACTCGGTTAGGTCTTCTATAAAGCGTTATCAAGATTGAACTAAAATTGTATATCGTATTATCATAAGTGCTCAAACATCTACAATTTCAAGTTTCAATGACTACTTTAACTTATATGTTTTATATGTTTTTGATTATTTAAAAAATATATTCGAAATAAATTATAAATATAAGTATAGCACTGCTTTTTAAGCTATAAAATAAAGTATTTTGTGATTTGCGTTAAAGAATAGGCTCTGGGAATGTAATAAGGACCAGATGCTCCAATGCTTTGAGATTCACATATATAATATCAGACTCCTTTTCGAAGATATATATGGTCGGCTGAATATGATAATCAACACCATGTGAACTGTTGCTATTTTTCGCTCTCTAATTTCTAAATCTTTCCTCAACCTCACATTCCTATAACTACATGCAATTATGCAATTATGATGACCAGAATAACCTCGTCTCGTGTAAATTGAGTTGAATCGAACTTAATATATTATATAAGATCAAATAAATAAAGTGAACTATAAGTCGAGTCAAACCTAATGATATTCGATTGGAATTAACTAATAATTTAGATGCCTAACTACGAAGTGCTTTTGGCCACAAACAATTGGTTCAACTTTTAATTTTCTTGTGGTTTTGGCTTTAATTTGTTGCGTGGTGGAGGTTGAGTACTCGTGAAATATCAACAAATTTAGCCTGTCTTTCATACTTTACTTCCAAATGTCTCCCAACGCGTGAACCTTTTTGTTAACATACACTATTCAAACGAGTCCGAATCTTCTGTAATATCTTTGTTTGACACTCTTTGTTACACTTATATTATTTGTCTATTTTAAAAAGAAGATTCAAATACCATATCTTATCTAATCATGTTGTTATAGACATATTTTTTTAAAATTTTCAAGCACCATATCTCATTGGACTACCCCGTAAAAATCTTCTAAAATTTCGATTTCGATCTCGATTGGAGGTTCGTTCCATATCGTTCAAATTGACCTTAATTTTATTTTTAGGTTCGACTTATTTTTACTTTTATTAATAAAATTAAATTGTATCCATATTATAGTGAAAGTTCAATTTTTCGTTCAAAGCCAACTCGAACTTTCAAATTGTAGCTCGTTTGGACTTACATCAAACCAAATATTAATAAAGTTCGGTATAGTCCAATTCGTTTAGAGGCTCTTTAATTTGAATCTAATAATCTGGTTACAAATATGAGCTCCCGCTCGTATATATATACGTCCTCAACTTCAACTTGTAACCCTAACAAGTTTTCTACAGATCAGAGAGTCAGAGTTTCTCTCGCCGCTGTAGAACCTCCCCTCCCCCTCTCCTCTTCCCCCCACGCAATAATAATGGCTCGCTCTCTATGCAACTCCAAGCTCGTTTCTTCTTATGTGGTTGACAAGATTTCCATTGCACTTAAAAGGTACTCCCTCCGTCCCTAAATGATCGTCACATTTTAACTTTTCATGGTCAACAAAACAAGAATTGAAACGTAAATATCTCTTATTCTACATGTGAAAAAATTATAATAATTTGATATTTCAAAAATATATATTAAGACGAATCTAACAAGATCCCACAAGACTATATTATTTCTTATCGTTTGATGAGAATTTGTGATCAAATTTTGTAATATTTGACCATCAAAAGTCAAAATGTGACAATCTTTTAGGGACGGAGGGAGTAAAACATATTTAATATATATACAAATATCAATATTACTCCATATATTTCAATGTTCACATATGTCGTTCTAAAATTTTGTACTCCAAATTATATTAATTGTTTGGTGGCGCAGTCGTGGATACGCGGCGGGGGCAGCATCCCAGGAAGCGGTATCGAAGAGAAGCAACAACATGATGTTTAGGAAGGGAGGGGAAGAAGGAAACGAAGCAGCGCGTAATACACCATGGGTACCTGATCCCAAAACGGGTTATTACAGACCCGAGACTGGTGCCAACGAAATTGATGCAGCTGAACTCAGGCAAATGCTTCTCAATCACAACAAATTACATCGAAACTGAATTCGATTTAAAAAAAAACTGCTACTTTTCTTTCTATGAAGACACGCATCTAAGAGGGGGCTTGAGTGCGTTATCGGAGAAGAAAATTAGTTTTTACTATCTTTTATTTGTAATCGGAAATTCGCAGCCGTTACTGTTTTAATTATTTATCTTATTTATAATTTGTCGGGTTTTTTTTTCCTGAGGGGAATATGTAACGTGCACAAGTTTAAGTTTAATTGATAGTAATATGATAAATAAAATATATTCATCCATCGTGTTGTTTTTATATTAATGTGAGTTAATCATCGAGGAATTCAATTTGAAGATAGTGGCTCTTTTAGCTGCTTATTACCTTCTTAAAACATTTTTTATTGGAAATCTACTTTATTGATTATACTCCACCGATTCGATCACCGCTTAGACATGTTGATGTACAAATACTCTTGTTGGAAGAGCAAACAAGATGAAAAAATGTTGCTGATTGATGGATATCATAGAATGATGCAAGCCTTCTAGTAAATTTATTTATTACTCCCTCCGTCCCTAAATGATTGTCACATTTGACTTTTGGTGGTCAATAAAACACGATTTAAAATATAAATATCTCTTATTCTAAATGCAAAAAAATTATAATAAGTTGATATTTCAAAAATATATATTGAGACGAATCTAACGAGGTCCCACAAGACTATATTATTTCTTTTCGTTTAGTGAGAATTCGTGATCAAATTTTGTTGTAATTGACCACAAAAGTCAAAATGTGACAATCTTTTAGGGACGGAGGGAGTATAATATAAAAGCAATAAACCTAATTAAGAAAAAAAATCAATATTAATAATAATAATGATAATAAGTGCCGACATGGATGTCCAAGTTGATGGAATAGGTTCCTGTAGTTTTACCTGACTCACGTAGTTTGCATCTATAACATCGGTCCGAACTCCAAAGTCTATCATTTTTGCATCCGACAAGGAGCGATCCCGAATAACTCGTACAAAAATAGAAATAGATAAGGCGGCAAAAGCTTGCTTATATCTCAGTTGGTTAAGAATTTAGGTGATAATTCTCGCCTCTTCGCACACGTGGCTTCGAGTCCCGTAAATGGGGTGTCGTGAACAGGTAGCCTAGGTCTCCTAACCCTATGAGGCATATCCCACGATTTACCTCCTCATGAAGACTAATGGCAACGTGCATCAAAACGTTAAGACGAGGGTATCATCTTCTTCTTTTTTAGATTAAGTGGACTAAGATGGTTTAAAGCAAGAAGGGCCCCCCATTTATGATACCATCTCAGCATCTCCCCACTTTATATCCTATCCAATCTCATTTCACAAAATCTCGGACATAAAAAATGAGCACCAGTATTAACCCCTTCTGCCTTGGCACGATCTCTCCAAGGAAGCCTGCAATTGTCCCTAGTTTCTCACCAACCAAAAATGAAGTTCAAATCTCACAACTTTCTGAATCTTCAACCTTGAAACCATTCAACATAATAAGCTCTATTCCATCTACAACTAATAATACTGTTGTAAGAAGGAGAGAAGCTATCGGATTCGGACTAGGCTTATGCTTCTTGTTATTCCCTGAGTGGTGCAATGTTGCTAATGCTGCCGAGACCACCCCATGTGACTTCACATTAACTCAGTCTGGCTTGGCTTACTGCGATAAAGCCGTCGGGTATGGCTCTGAGCCTTCCAAAGGCCAGTTGATCAAGGTTACTTTATTTCCTTTTGGCATATTATGTCTTACCAAGTTAGAGTGTTTCTTCTATATGATGAAGTAATTCAAAATAACTCGTTAAATTGCCTTAGTTTGTTATGTACTGTGAACTGTGAAGTAGTAGATAGTGTTTGTACTTTACTGTTGAATTAACTGCTTCAACTCGTAAAGAGCCTCCATATTATAATAGGGTAAGTCTGTATACTATTTGACGGCTTACCTTGCTTAGGCAGGAGGCTCTCCAAAAGGCTGGAGGGAGTAACTAATTCGATTAAGTGTCGGTTTTCCCTTTAGGGAATGGAGGAGTATATAAACAGTTATAGTAGCTGAGAGGATGTCAATTGAAGTTACTTGATGAATTTTGATTGCAGGCGCATTATGTTGGCAAATTAGAGAATGGTACCGTCTTCGACAGCAGCTACAATAGAGGGAAGCCTCTTACATTTCGGATTGGTGTTGGTGAGGTATGCAATCTTGCAAATGAGAACTAACCATAATCTAGGGAACTTACTATCTATATATGCAAATATGGAATGTTGAGTATCGCGGAAACAGCCTCGTATCCCAGGGGTAAGACAACTTACTGTCTGACCCTCCTTACCTGGATTACGTGGGAACCTCTTCAGAAGCATTGTGGCATGTTCATGTTGAGGATTAAGTGTTAGTAGTTGTTAGCATTAGTGTGCTTCAAATTTCTTTGAAAGTGAAGAATATAAGATAGTGCAATTGTTTTGAAATATCTTTGGTGTGAGAATACCTTTTGTATGGTTTTAAATGAGACAGGTAATTAAAGGATGGGATCAGGGAATCCTTGGTGGTGATGGAGTTCCTCCAATGTTAGCTGGTATTAAATCGATTCGTCCAATTTCGCTTACTAGTTACTTGCAGCTTATCTACAAAAAAAAAAAATCAATTTATTATTTTAACTTGAACGCTCGCTTATCTGTAGGAGGTAAAAGGTCGCTGAAGATCCCTCCAGAGCTCGGGTATGGTGCTCGAGGAGCTGGATGCAAAGGCGGTATGGAAGATACATAATCTACTACTCTTACCTTCTATGTTGTCCTTAAACTTTAACAAGGCGACTCCCCCTTCCCCGGCTGCTTTTGTTGACAGGTAAATGCATCATTCCCCCGGATTCAGTTCTTCTGTTTGATGTGGAGTACATAGGCAAGGGGTGATAACCAGACTCAAAAGTGTAAACATACATGCTTGTCGTCGATCTTCAGTCATTAGTTGATGAGGATGTCATAGGCTTTGGTTATACGAAATAGTTTTCTTGTTGTAAGAGAACAGAGTTAATTAGTTGAATATAATGAACAAAAAATGTCAAGTTCTTGAATCTCTTGTATGATGATCATACCAGATTAAATTTGGGAGTTTTATATGATTATGAACCAACATTTGGTTCTGTAATAATCATTTCTGATATAAAACATACCAGAATATCATTTTCTAATACCAATCGTTACGTTATATGGAGTATATTGTTGTCAATTCTTAAGTTGAACCCAATCACAACTTTTATAGTTGTACAATATTATTTCAAGGTGAATGGCATCAATCCTCATTAACGTTAATCAAAATTTATACTTCGTAAAGCGCAAGTTAATTATAGTTGTTTTCATATCACTGACGTTGAAAAATAAGTTAACATTTTGTCACATTGTGTTCCACCCTTGGACTCCTGCTTTTCAAGCATTCGAACAGGAGTAGTTTCGTCCGAGTCAAAATCTCGACAAGATTCGATTATAAAACTTCGATCCAAGTATCCACATAAGAAAATCATATAGTACATACCGATTCAAACCGACTCGTTTTTCAAGTCAATAAGTTAACAAATCTATGATACAACCCTGGCCCAAATAGATACAATAGCCCATAGGCAACACTATCCATCTATACTGTACCCTCCAAAATCACTCAATAAATTGAAACGTCCAAAACCCTAGTCCCAATTTTTTGTTCAGCAGTTCGCGGCGGAGCACCACCACCACCACTACCCCATTTAGCAGCCATGGTAACCCATTTGGTTCCAATTCGTTAGGGAATTCATATTATCATTAATTAGTATCTATAATTAATCAAATTGACAATTTAGCTAATTGATATTTTGAAATCATGTTAATAGGGTATTGATTTGAAGGCCGGAGGTAAGGTTAAGAAGACTAAGCGTACTGCTCCTAAATCCAATGATATTTACCTTAAGCTCCTTGTCAAGGTTCGATTATATTCATGCTTAATTGTTGTTAAAATTGCGTATAAACATATAGTTCTTTTTCTTATTATTATGCGGAGTATGTTTTTTGTAAGAGATTAAAAAGACTCGATTTTTTGAATGTGTGTTCAGCTGTATCGGTTTTTGGTGAGGAGGACAGATAGCAAGTTCAATGCTGTGATTTTGAAGAGGTTGTTTATGAGCAAGGTCAACAAGGCTCCCCTATCGCTTTCTCGATTGATTTCGTACATGAAGGGGAAGGTATTTATATCCATCTGTTATGTCAATTGAAATGCTGTGTCAATAATGTGTTTGATATGGTTTTTCTGTGAGGACATTTTATCATTTACTTTCAATTCTATCATAATCGTGAACAATTTTGTTTAGCTCGAATGTAGTTTGACATTTTACCCTTTATTATATGTTGGGGTCGCCCAACATTAATCAGTTATTTGTATTGTATAGGCTATATAGGCTATTGCAAGAACTAGCAGTGGAATCTACTAACAAGTTTTGGTTCTGATTTTACACTTCATGAAATGATAATCACTCTCCACATTTTATTGTAATTAGGTCATTAAAATATTACAGTAGCAGGCATACTTTATTAATGGGTGCACTGATCATCAATAGACTATCAAGGATGTAGACATGGGATGTGTTTATCAATACATGAGTTGCAAAATATGCTACCAATTAGTGGGCGTTGAAGACCAGTTTAATTTTCATTGGCTATATCTCTCATTGGTTATTGTCCATGGAACTGATCTGTCTTCATGATGCATCTTCTCACGATTATATATAGTTCTTTGAGGCTATGTCTCACTTTGCTTGTAGAGTATTTGAAACTGTTCTTTCTTGATGATTTATATGGGGACCATAATTATGATCATAGGAGGACAAAACTGCTGTGCTAGTTGGGAATGTAACTGATGATGTCAGAGTTCATGATGTCCCATGCCTCAAGGTTTGTGCTTTGAAGTTCACTGAGACAGCTAGAGCTAGAATTGAGAAGGCTGGTGGAGAGTGTTTGACTTTCGACCAACTTGCTCTTAGAGCTCCTCTTGGACAGAACACGGTATTATTTCCCTTCTATCTGTTTCTTTGATGAGTAATTGATTAAGTGGTGAATGTTTTTGAATCTTTGAATTAACAAAATACATTAGTATATTTAAACGTCTGAACTTTCATAACATGTATTTCTTCCCATATGATATTATTTGGCTTATCTGGTTGACCTTGGTTATCTTATTTAGGGAGTGCGTATAATGTTTGCTGCACTTACGTCTTGATCTTGGTTCATGAACTATCATACGAAATAATATTTTACTGATTTGCGTCATATTCAGGTTCTCCTCCGTGGTCCAAAGAACTCTCGTGAAGCCGTGAAGCATTTCGGACCAGCTCCTGGTGTGCCCGACAGTCATACCAAGCCGTACGTTAGGGCCAAGGGAAGGAAGTTCGAGAAAGCAAGAGGAAAGAGAAACAGTAGAGGCTTTAGAGTCTAAGTCGGTAGTGATGAGTAAACTGACATGGACACCTTCGAAATGTCTTGATTTTGTGAACCTTTCACTTCTGTGTGGGATTGGGTTCCATTTACTTGTTTGTTCTACTGGAGGCTTAATCACAACACTATCATCTTCATTTGTTTTGCTGCTAGATAATTTAGTTGCTTCAAATTAAATGTTTGTGATATGAGTTGAGAATACCCTTATACACGACTTAGTATATGCTCGTTTTTTTTTAATCAATTTTTTCAAATTACACATTAAAGGAGACATTTTATTGACGTTTGTAAGGAGTTAAAAAAGTAGGTAGATGATCATTTCTGCTTTGCAAGAACTTGTGTGGCTTTCCATGGCCAAACACAATTCTACATCTCCCTTAAATGGTAATGTACTATTCACTTTCTCGATGACAATTGACAACCCCATTTATGAAATTCCCTAATCAAACCATATTCATAAATGTTTTCAATTAGCCAATTTACACACTTACCAATCAGGTTTAAATAATTGAGCTACTTGTAAGAACATGACAATGTGAACAAGTCCTTCAATAGTTTGCACTATTTGAGTTAATCGAGTAGCATACTGGCAAAGACTCTTGCTAATGATCAGAAGATTCTGGATTCGAAATTTATCTCATTGCTGCTTTACAAAAATAATATTATAATAATAATAAATGAATAGCCTAGTAAAAAAACATTTATTAGTAATCAGAATGTAGTATATTTGAAACTCATCTCGTCCATAATAGTTTGCACTATTTGTATACACATGTATTTCCAAAATGCAGATCTACATATATTTGGGACACTGTTGTCCAATCACTACATTGTCTATTCTCTCACCAATCGACCGTTGATGCCAAAATCAAGTGTCGGCATGAACATGTTATAGAAAAAATAGCGTAACACTCACAGGACTTAATTAGTGGCTAACAACTTTGATTACAAATTTAATTATTCTCGTCTCTCTTACCGAACATCATTATGTTCCTTATTTACATTACTACTAATGTTTCTCTCGTACATTACTAATACTAACTGCATTCTACTCAATCCATTTTAATAAGATTGTTTAATTGTAGCTTAATATGTGACTTTATAAATTCCCAACATAAATATAATAAATGAAACAAAAATGGCATGCAATAAGTTAATATATTGATGATAACTTTGACTTTCAACCACGTCATATGTAGAAACTGATTTACATAAATATCAAATTAAATATTTTCGATATGGTCCTTTACCTTTACATTTTTTAAAATGTATTCATGCTATATGTTCACTTAAATACTTTAAATCTATATTACTTCATTTACTCGATTCAAAACTTCTATCCTTATTTAATCCAAATTAATTTGTTATGTGTTTGATCCATCCCCAAACTAATTATTGATTCCATCCATGACCGAATATCAATTTATATAGGATATAAAATTTGTTAATTTTGATAATTGACAAAATAATACTACCATATAAGAGAAGGTTGTATTATTTTCATTAAGACATAAAAGGGTGTCTTTTCCTAATCATAACTCATAAGCTGCTGTCGCTTTCTCTTACCATCTTTTGGTGATCATGTTTTAGTATTTTCCTTTATTAATTCCCACTCTTTTGGGTTCAATCACACTCCTCTGTCCGCTCTCTTTCTTGCTTTCTTCCTGTCTGGATTCATTTTCAAGAATCAAACAAACTGAGACAACTCATGAAGACTCTAGTAAGTATGTTATTCTTGTTACTCATTCCTTTTTTGCAGACCATTATTAATTATGTAACAATTTCTGTAAGCTGATAATGATATTTGCTCACTTGGGTAGTCATCAAGATTGCACCTTTTTCTCAATATGGTTCGTTTTTGTTTTGTCCCAAATGTGCTTTTTGTGGACTTAGTATGGGAAATTGGTGTCTCTGCATATATAGTATATTTGGGGTGGTTTGTTTTGTGTTTGCCTATGTATTATTACATCTAATTTATTTTAGTTGACGTTTCAATATTTCGGTGTCGGACTGTGACCGTGAATGTTGTTTTCTTGTAATTTCTCACCATATAACTAAAAGCACTTGATGGTAAGATTGACATGAAAAAACGAAAACGTTGATTAAATTGAATTAGAGTTAGCCTGTATTTATTATGTTCTGTGTGTGTTGAGGACTTAAGGTAGAAATATGATGTAATATCCTTGTGTGGAGTGGATGCTGTTCATTTTTCAGCATTTTATGGTGAGGAGAAGGGTTAATGGCAGGGGACATCATCTATCTTTGTCCCATTTCACCAGTCGATCATCTACCTTTCAAAGTGTCCCAGTCGATCACCCACCTTTCAAAATGTGTCCTTCTTAATTTTCCGTTCACTTTTCCGGTCGGTCAACGGATGGTCAACGGATGGTCAACTCACGTGCCCCTCATGTGACATTTTTTAAGGGTAATTTAGTCATTTCATAATCGTTTTTAGGGTGAAGCTTTGACCATCCGCTAAAAAAACGATTATGAAATGACTAAATTACCCTTAAAAAATGTCACATGAGGGGCACGTGAGTTGACCATCCGTTGACCGACCGGAAAAGTGAACGGAAAATTAAGAAGGACACATTTTGAAAGGTGGGTGATCGACTGGGACACTTTGAAAGGTGGGTGATCGACTGGTGAAATGGGACAAAGATAGATGATGTCCCCTGCCAATAACCCGTGAGGAGAAATATGCTGGAAATTGTAAGTGATGTTTCTGACTCAAAAAGGTTATGTTTTTCCAGTGAAACAGAATGGGCATAGTTTGACAGCTGTATTTGGTCCATATCCATTAGTTGTTTTGTTCATGAATGCATATATGTATAGGTTTGTTTGACTTCACTTTCCCATGTGATGGCATAAAATGTGGTCCAAACTGAAAATTCATACTCGATGTAATTATCGATTTTATGTCTATTTTAGTTTGTTTTCAGTTTTAAATAGATATTGCCTTTATTCAAATTTCGTCTCTAACACTGTCGATAAGTTTTTGTTATTATTCTGGTCTTTGATCATCGATTATAAATTGAACGAATAACAGAATAATCTTGCGCTTTTTCTTTGATAAAGTAGTCAATAAATTTGACAATTCTGCTTCTTACTTGATTAGATTAATAATTTTCTTCCTGAATTATGATCAATTTGTCTGTATTTTATAGTTCAAAGATAATTTGAACTATGCCTGTCAAGATCTTTGTCCACTATCTAGAAGTATATTATCTATTAGCATCACTGTGATAATTTGAATGCTTGTTAGAAAATTATGCTGTTTCTAAAAGTAAGAATTGTTTAGTGATTCAGTGACTGTGATGAGTTCTTTACCTTTTTCTCTCTCATTTCTCCAGATAATGTTGCTTTTCATGGTGACATCTATTATGCAAAAGAGTAAAGCTCAGTATGATGGAGAATGCCAGTTCAGTAAAACTTTGAAACCAAGACCACACAGTGTTTCGGTGCAGGAATTTGGGGCTATTGGAGATGGGACAACAATAAATACCGTAGCTTTTCAAAATGCCATTTTCTACCTCAAGTCGTTTGCTGATAAAGGCGGCGCCCAATTATATGTGCCAGCAGGCAAATGGCTTACTGGAACTCTCAACCTTACCAGTCACCTTACCCTCTTCCTAGAAAAAGATGCTGTCATTCTTGGATCTCAAGTAATGAGTAGACTCAGCTTTCGTTATTCGAGTCTTAGCTTGACTGTAGACTTGCTTTAATGTTGTTCACTTGCTGTAGTGTATGAATTGGCTAATATGACGATCATGTATCCAACTACAATATGCTTCTTATTTATGAGGATTCACTGGATGTACAAGATTGCTAATTGCTATAATTCAATTTCGGGAATTCATGCTCTGTTCCATTTAAGATGTAATATTGACCTGATTGGCTGACACCGACCACTGAGATATGAAATGCCAATTCTGCTAATATTCTAAGTGTTGCTAAAAGTATATCTTGTTAAGTGAGAATTTGGAGTCAATTTTGAAAACGATAGTTATAGACTTATAGCCTAATGCCATTACTACTTTTCGATGCAGGACTATGCCCACTGGGTAATCGTCGACCCCTTGCCATCATATGGACGTGGAATTGAGCATCCAGGCTCACGTTATCGTAGTCTGATTACAGGAAACAATTTAATTGATGTGGTGATCACAGGTGAAAAAATTATCCCAGTTTTAGGATACATGTTTGTCATTTATTAATTTACTTTTATTTGGTTAATGAGGGGATGCATTTCTCATTATTTTAATTTTCAGGCAATAATGGCACAATTGATGGACAAGGTTCTGTCTGGTGGGATCTTTTCAATTCTGGTTCCTTAAATTACAACCGGCCTCATCTTGTCGAATTTGTTGCATCTACAGAAATTGTTGTTTCTAATTTGACATTTGTAAATGCACCTGCCTGGAGTATCAGACCAGCATATTGCAGGTACCTTCTGTTTACGAGGGAGAGAAATGGTTTTATTTGTTTTTCTAATTTTGTACCTTTAGCTACCTGTTTCTTACATTATGTTTTTTCTGGCAGTAATGTCCTGATCCAAAATATAACCATTAGTTCTCCATCTGAATCTCCTTTTACTAGCGGAGTAGTTCCAGGTTGGTGAATCATGTCTGTATATTTTAGTACTTCGTATTATACTAGTATGATATAACTTTAATTAGAGGTTGGGATGCTTCTTATTTCCATTTGGGAGATACTTATGATGCAACTCAGATTAAAGATCGATGCTTCTAGTTTTGAATATTATTCTAAATTTCTAATGACTAACATTTCACTAAATATAGCAGGTCATTTCCCAAATATATTGTGGCAAATATGAATGAGGAATTGAATGACTTATTATGGAATCGGCAATCAGCAAGATTGTTATAGCGAAGAAATTCAGTATAACTAATATTGTTTTGAACTTGGTTTTTCTGCTACAAATTCCTTGTGAAACTTTCAAATGAAGCATAGGATATTTCAATAGGTTTAATCTTTCAATCTCTTGTTGCCATTCTATACAGAATCCTAGTTTAACAATCTTAAGTCTTAACTATATCCTATCAAAGCCATTTTTTATAGTAGAAGTGTGAGCTTTTTTTATCTTTAAACGAATTTCAGATTCTTCGGAGCATGTGTGCATTGAAAACAGCAACGTCAGTACCAGTAATGATGCAATTTCACTCAAGAGTGGTTGGGATGAGTATGGGATTGCCTACAACAGACCTACCACCAATGTTCATATTCGAGGAGTTCGCCTGCAGTCTTCCTTTGGCTCTGGAATAGCAGTTGGAAGTGAAATGTCAGGTGGCATCTCCAATGTGCTAATGGAAGATCTTCATGTGCGCGATTCATTTGTTGGTATTTTGTTGAAGACAGCAAGAGGTAGGGGAGGCTATATAAGGGATATTGTGATATCTAGCATACTCATGGATAAAGTTCAGCAAGCACTTAAGACAACTGGGCAATGGAATACACATCCAGATGATGAATTTGATCCTAATGCTTTGCCATCTGTTAGTCGTATCACCTTCAAGGACATCGTCGGCACAGAGATAACTACACCGGGAAACTTCACCGGGATAAGCGAATCTCCATTCACTTCTCTCTGTCTTACAAATATCATTCTGTCAGTTACTTCTGATCTCTCCGCAGTATGGGTGTGTTCAGATGTCTCGGGGTCTTATGAAAATGTCATCCCGGAACCATGCCCTGAGCTCCAGAATATGTCATCTGCTTGCCCACTCATCTCTTTCCAAAATAGTGCAGTTGCAGTTTTATGATTTTTCTCTGATAAGTGCACGATTCATTTTGTCGATTCCTACAATGAGAAATCATATTCGAAGCTGCCAAATCAAAATGCAAGACAAATTCCATCTCTGGCCTCCTCGCTCGATGAAGGTGGTAACTCAAGATGCTTCCTGATATGGCTCTCTCGTCCGAGGTCAGCCAGCGATGTCCATCATCATTTCATTTATATGTAAGAAAGTTTTTTGTAGTCAGTAAAATACAGATAAGTGCATTCACTATTTAATCCATTTTCATATTTTTGGGTCATTCATTTCATCAATGTAAAGTCATGTTTGCCGCATCTTCATACTTTTTGTTACTGAAAAAAAATGACAAGGGTGTTTTAGTTGGTGATTATGTTTGAATAAATTGTAGTAGTATTTTCACCTCTTCTTATTGTACTTAGCTTTCTTAGCTCAGCTGCATAGTGAATTTATTTGGTGTTGACAAGATGAATCAACGATTCTTTTGGAGGGACAACACTGTCGGTATTCGTCGGAATCAACAGTCATATTATTCATATTATTTATTTGTATTTATATCTTCTTGTTACATCACCTAGTCATATGTTGGATCAATTTAAAATAATTTGATCTTATAATCCCAATTACCTACATTGATAAAAATTCGAAAAAGCTTGTTTGCGATATGTACCTTTTGTTTTATATGATGTTACACCCCGAATCTTCGATATGTGTGAAATCACATTTTGCCTTGCTCGAAATTGATTTCTATCAAATTATATTTTAAAAGTTGACGACAAGGTAACTGAGCTATAATTATACATAAATTGAATCCTTATTTGACCAATAACCAGTATAATTTTGTTCACTAGCTATATGAAATTTCCTTCTAAATTAATAAAAGATTATAATAATCTACGAGTCATCGTGAGTCATGAGCAGTAATTATCATACATAAAATCATTCAAGCATCATTAATGTGATCATTATAATTACTACGTATCTACTTATGCATCATGATTATACATGCATGTTAAAACAACAGATCTTGTTCTACGCTTCATAGCTTTAAATTATTCGACCGTTTTTAAGATTATAAAAACTCGACCGTTGATAAAAGTCAACTTCACTGCTTTTCTTTGACTTCAAACTTTCTATGGACCCCACAATCTAGATAGTTGTCCCTCCATCACTTCAAAATCAGAGGACCCACACTCACCATCGGATCTCTTTTTCAACGGTCAAGATCACTCGACCGTTACATTCACCACAAATTATTTTCGAATTTAAGCTCAAGACTATGCTTCAATTTCTCTTCAATTCTTCATCCATGATTTTCTCGATATTGTTTCAATCTCATTGAATTTTCCTCCTTTTTTAGCTTTCCTTTTTTTTGTATATTACCAAAATTTGAAAAAAGAAATTATGAAGATGGTAAATGATTCATCATCTTCATCACCTGTAACTATTACCATATCTTCTTCCTCAGGTGGATTTCAACAAGTTGGACTAACTAGTCCCGTGCAACGACGCCTTTCCAACAACCCCAACTCCCCACTTAGTAGCGGGAGACGGGGGAGTGGAGGCGGTCATCGTGTTGGTTCCCCTATTAGTACTAGTGGTGGACGGTACTTGTCTTTGTCTAAAGACAGTGTGGAAGAGTTCGTTTCGTACACGGTTCAGATTCCTCAAACCCCGGATAATCGAACCGTGAATGAGTCCCTCAACAGCTCTATTGATGGACGGGAAAATCAGGGCAACCCAAATGAGGTTTACATGAAAGATACAATTTTTACTGGTGGGTTTAATTCGGCCACAAAGGCGCATACGAGGAAGAGTAAGGAGGAGGTGGAGGAGGTAGTGATTAAATCGAAGTTTGCTTGTGAGATGGAGGGGTGTGATGAGGCTTCAAATGATGGGAAGTTTAAGGGGCAGTGTGAATGTGGGTTCAGAATCTGTAAAGAATGTTTCTTGGATTGTGTAGCTAGTAGTGGTGGGACTTGCCCTGGTTGTAAGGAGCCTTACAAGGGTAAGGGGGATGAGGATTACGATGAAGAGAGCGATGATGAACCAGGGTCTGAGGCGAGGGATCAGGCGAATCCTCTGCCTTGTAGGGGTGGGAGTAGAATGGACAAGAATTTTTCTTTGGTACAGTCGTTTAAGAACCCGAATTCGGAGTTGGATAATAATCAGTGGCTGTTTGAGACAAAGGGGACTTATGGGTATGGTAATGCTTTGTGGCCTAGAGATGGACATGATTTTGGGAGAGGGGGAGATAAAGTTCAATATCCTCCTGATTTCAGTGATAGGAGGAATAGGCCTTTGACAAGAAAAATTGGAATTTCTACTGCAATTATCAGTCCTTACAGGTATGACCCCCTTTTTGGTGTTCTATGTTTTATTTACTGGTTGAATCATTAATGAATTGATTGATTGATGCAATTATGATTAGGTGGTTCTTTCATGAATTGAATCGAAAAAGTTTTGATTTTTTAACTAGGTTCAATATGTTCTCTTAATCTTTCAACTTGTTTTACACGATTATATGATAGATATACTAATTCCACTTAGTGAACTTTGGAAGTGTTACAGTTTTGAAATACTGGAGAGTTGAAATTTAATTACGTCGTTTGATATGTAGGTTGCTTATTGTAGCTCGTCTAGCAGCTCTTTCATGTTACTTGACATGGAGAGTTTCACATCCAAATCGTGAAGCGATGTGGTTATGGATGATGTCTGTAATTTGTGAGTTTTGGTTTGCTTTGTCGTGGATTCTTGATCAGCTGCCAAAGCTTTGCCCTGTGAAAAGAGAGACTGATTTAGCTGTTCTGAGTGAACAATATGAGTCTACCAACCCAAATCTTCGAAATCCGAAAAGCTTATCAGACCTTCCCGGGATTGATGTTTTTGTTTCCACAGCTGATGCAGAAAAAGAACCACCCCTTGTAACAGCAAACACTATTCTATCGATTCTTGCAGTCAATTATCCTGTGGAAAAAGTGGCTTGTTACCTTTCTGATGATGGTGGTTCTCTCGTGACATTTGAAGCTCTTGCAGAGGCTGCAAGCTTTGCAAAAGTGTGGGTTCCCTTCTGTCGAAAACATAAGATAGAACCAAGAAACCCTGAGGCGTATTTTGGGCTAAAGCGCGATCCACTGAAGAATCAGAAGAGGGTAGATTTTGTTTCAGATAGGAGGAGAGTGAAAAGGGAATATGATGAGTTTAAGGTCAGGATCAATGCCTTGCCAGACTCAATAAGGCGAAGATCTGATGCTTACAATGCAAAAGCTGAGCTGCGTGCCAAAAAGAAACTGCTTGAACTTGGAGATAATCCAGTTGAGCCTGTTAAGAAGGCCACTTGGATGATTGATGGAACTCACTGGCCTGGAACTTGGGCATCTGCAGAGGAGAGCCATTCGAGAGGGGATCACGAAGCTATCATACAGGTATGATGCTGGTCAGATTTGATAATGTATTTTATACTTAACCCTTAGAAATTTTATGCATCATATTTATTTACTAATCTAAATTTTTTTCATTTACAGATGATGCTGGTTCCCCCTAGTTCAGAGCCGTTGATGGGGGCTTATGATGATTGCAAGATTGATACATCAGGAGTTGATATAAGATTGCCTATGTTGGTTTATGTATCCCGTGAGAAGCGCCCTGGATTTGATCATAACAAGAAAGCAGGTGCAATGAACGCTTTAGTGCGTGCTAGTGCAATCATGTCAAACGGTCCATTTATTCTCAATCTGGACTGTGATCATTACATCTATAATTCTGCGGCTATGAGGGAAGGGATGTGTTTTATGCTTGACCGAGGTGGCGATAGAATTGGCTACGTTCAGTTTCCTCAAAGATTTGAGGGGATTGATCCAAGTGATAGGTATGCCAATCATAATACTGTGTTTTTCGATGTGAGTATGCGAGCGCTTGATGGATTACAAGGTCCGATGTATGTTGGGACAGGCTGCATCTTTCGAAGAATTGCAGTTTATGGATTTAGTCCACCTAGGGCCACCGAACACCTTGGATGGTTTGGCAGAAGAAAGAAGAGAATGATGCTCCTAAAGAGAAGCAAAGATGCTGCAGCAAGCGAAGAAGACGATGAAATGATGATGCCTATAATGGGAGAGGAGGGGCATGCTGCTGAAGTGGCCAGCAGGTCCTTGCTTACTAAACAGTTTGGTAATTCCACTGCTCTTGTAGATTCAATTGCTATTGCAGAATTTGGCGGCAGATTGTTGCACGCACTGCGTGGAAAGGGTTGTATGGGGAGACCATCAGGTTCTCTGGCAGTGCAACGCGAGCCTTTAGATGCTTCAGCTCTTTCAGAGGCTGTCAGTGTTATAACTTGTTGTTATGAGGATAAATCTGATTGGGGGAAAAGGGTTGGCTGGATATATGGTTCGGTAACAGAAGATGTTGTCACCGGCTACAGGATGCACAATAGAGGATGGAGATCGATCTATTGTGTTACCAAAAGAGATGCTTTCAGAGGAACTGCTCCAATTAATCTAACAGACAGACTCAACCAAGTCCTTCGGTGGGCCACCGGCTCAGTTGAGATCTTCTTCTCTCGAAACAATGCTTTATTTGCTAGTCCAAGAATGAAGTTTCTGCAAAGGGTAGCCTATTTCAATGTCGGAATCTACCCTTTCACATCAATGTTCCTCCTAGTATACTGCACTCTGCCAGCACTTTCACTCTTCTCAGGGAAATTCATAGTCCAATCATTAAACATCACATTTCTAGTCTTCCTCTTGATCATCACACTCACTCTATGTTTCCTTGCACTTCTTGAGATCAAGTGGTCTGGGATAAGTCTACAAGATTGGTGGAGAAACGAGCAGTTCTGGGTTATCGGTGGAACCAGTGCACATCCTGCTGCTGTGATACAAGGACTCCTGAAAGTCATTGCTGGAATTGATATCTCATTCACACTGACATCAAAATCAGCCACTCCTGATGATGGTATCGATGAGTTTGCAGAGTTGTACGAGTTCAGGTGGACTACTCTAATGATCCCTCCTATAACTATCATCATGTTGAATGTGTTTGCAATGGGTGTAGCAATAAGCAGGACAATGTACAGTCCGTTTCCTCAGTGGAGTAAGCTTCTTGGAGGTGTTTTCTTCAGCTTCTGGGTGCTGGCTCATCTATTCCCTTTCGCAAAAGCCTTTCTTGGAAGGAAAGGGAAAATTCCAACCATTGTCTACTTGTGGTCTGGACTCATAGGCATGATTCTTTCATTGTTGGCATTGTATGTGTACCCTCCTCCTACTTCAGGAGGTCAGGCCTTCTTGGGCAGTTTCCAGTTTCCTTAGTTCGACTTTTTCGTAGGCCGAATCCTGAAGTTCCTCAAACTTCAACATTGTTCAATATCTCGTCCTCGTCTACTGTATAAGTTATAACTGTATTGTTGTTTGTATTGTTAATGTAGCTTGTTTCACTATATGATTCTCATTGGTTAACAAATTTGCCAGAATATATAAATGAATTTGTTTGTAATTCATCAAATTGATTGAGCCATGTTCTGGAGTGCAATCATGGCAGCTGGCACTCTCTTATCTATTGCCAGATAAATCAGTTAGTTATTGTGTAGTAAATTTGACAATTGTATAGTTCTCTTCTCTCTTTGTTTGTGTCACGAGGACTCGTCACTATTCGTCGAGTATGCATTTGATGATGATGTATCTTGTTTTAGAGTATGATGATTCGTGCAACCAAAATAATGATGCTTCAATTATATTCTCTTCATTATTAAGAAGATAGAACTATTACACATACATTTTTTCTTGTAATATTTAAACAAGGTTATAAATGATATCAACATAACAAGTAGAGTGCTAAAATTACCATTTAGCACTCCACAATTGTAATTACGAGTGCACACGAATAGACCTCGAGCTAACGCAATAGACTGCAAGTCATGTCAGTCAGGTAAATAACCACTACTATTTCCTTGAACAAATAACTTGACTCCCTAATTTGGCTACATCACAAGGTACCAATTGAGCTTGAGCAATCACCAAAGACTTGTAAATCTCAGCAATCATCTTCTCATCATACTCTTTCAATGTTCTAACTCCAAATCCATTAACCACATTGCTTCCATATCCATATCCACCACCACCACCAAATCCGCCCCCGGCTACCAAACTAGTGTTGCCAATTTTACTCATGAAGTTGACATAACCGTCGCGTAAACCACTCAACAGTTTCTTGGGAGATATTGAGAAGTTGAAGTTGAGCTTGAGTTTCTTGCGCAGCTTTAACCTCCAACTAAACCTCTTCTTCTTGCAACTATTCAACTTCTTGTAGCCTCTTGTACTAAAGTAGCCCTTGTACACATTTCTTGAATCTTCCACCATTTTTTATAGTAAAGTTTGTAATGGATTTTGACAAAACAAATATCAAATGAAAGAGTGTTGAAATATGGTTGATGGTTAGGAGGAAAAATTAATTTTGTAGTGATGATAAGAAAGTGAGATGGTGTTGTAATAACAAAGTGGTCCACTTAGTTGGGAAGGTGGTTAGGCATAAATGAGAAGCTTTGTGTTTTCGCATCTTACGTTTGCTTGTTTTATGCATCTGTCCCTAATAAACACTAGTCACCCTTCACATTCAATCCTTGTGTCACTTCAACTAATAATAATGTAGACTATATCTACTACCACTATAACAAGAAAGACCTAAACATTAGCGATCACGGTGACTAAATTGATGGAGCATTTGAGCTTATGATTACAAAAGTCGTGACTTCAATTTTACTACCAATATTTTATTGGTCGAGTCTGTCACACGTGGATTGCCTAGCCGTAGTGTGATTTACATGGTTTGAAGATTTTGTGTTAGCAGAGGTCTATTAATGCGTACTCGAAGAATAGCGGATGCGGATCCCATAAAAGTTAATAGTATATGATTGGTTCCCCGTCAAATTTATAATGCATTAGTAACTTCTATATATACTTTTGTTTATGTCATTGTAGTTAGCTCATTTATAAAAGTTGTTAAAATAATAAGGTGTACAATAGGGTGAAATGTTTTTTCCTACCCTCATTTTTTACTAAGGATCCATCAATGTAAATCACACATGTGAGTCCAAATTTCCAGTAGGCAAACAGATAACAATTCATACTGGTCCACTCATGTTAATTCAAATAAGCATCTAAATACTTCACAGATGAAAATCTTTCAAAAGATTCTATGAACAACAAAATGAGCATTTATCTTGTATGCAGTAGTGATCTAGATGAAGAAGCAGAAGAATATGCAGTGACATTTGAAGAATTCATGCTGCTAACAACGCTTGAAGGCTGTATTCGAGTACTTCCCTCGGTAAATTGGCCCTCGGTGAACATTGAAGTAAATAACTTTAGAGGACTAAAATAAGTTGGCATAGGCATTTGCAGTTCAAGAGTAGGCAACTGAGCTTCAAACTTGAGAACATGAATTGCTTCTCTTATAGATGGTCTGAGCTTATTGTCAGGATGGGCACACCAGAGGGCGACGATGATCAATCGTTCCATTTCCTTCACATCATAATCTGAAGTCAGTTTCTTATCGATTGCATCAGATAACTTTCCTGTTCCATGAAGCTTCCAAACCCATTGCACTAGGCTTATTTGTTCTTCTGGTGCCTTGCGATCAATTGCTTTCCTCCCACATGCTATTTCCAACGCAACGATTCCAAAACTATAGACATCTGATTCTTTGCTCGCCTTCCCAACAATAACATACTCTGGTGCCATGTATCCCATAGTCCCTGCAAACAATTAATAACTCAGGTATATTAGATATTCAAATTGAAGTATTAACAAGGTCTTAACTTATAGCTGACTAATAAATGGATCTAAATACTCATTAAACGAATACTTTTACCTGCAAGCATTGTCGTTTGAGACCCTTTGTCGTGGTCTACAAGTCTGGCTAATCCAAAATCACCAAGCTTAGCATTGAAATGTGAATCGAGCATAATGTTGCTCGATTTTATATCCCTATGAACAACACATTGTTCCCACTCTTCATGCAGATAAAGCAAAGCGGAAGCCAATCCCTTAACAATTTTATACCTCAATTCCCAGCTCAAGAATGAGTCCTCTTTAAATAGATGGGAATCTAAGCTTCCATTTGGCATGAATTCATAAACCAGCAACAACTCCCCCTTTTCGTGGCACCACCCAACAAGTTGAACCAAGTTTCGATGCCTTAATTGACTAATGATCTTCACTTCCGATGCATACTCTTTCTCCCCTTGCTTTGATTCTTTTGACACCCTCTTCACAGCAGCAAACATGTTTGATTCCTTGAGTAAACCTCGATACACCCCTCCAAATCCGCCTTCTCCAAGCTTTTGCTTCTCACTGAAGTTGTTTGTGGCGCGAGACAATTCACAATAGGAAAACTTCTTAGCTCCACAGACTTTCTGAAATTCACTATCCCTTGATAGATCGAATGCGATATCACTTCGTTTAGCCATCCGGTTCCTCTTCTTCTTCCACATAAAATAAGTTCCACTAATAAAAACAAGAATCACACTAGACAGGCCTAAACTTAATCCCACAACTTGTCCCGTCTTCTTTCCTGTTTTCAAAATTTTTGGCTCTGGATTATAAGGACTTGGAGATGTTACTACATCGTCATTAGAATCACCAATAATCAAGCTCGAACTAAACACCCATGATTTCACATTATGTTTCTCAAAATAGTCTCCCGTAGCAGCAGAGAAGCCGAATGTGACCCATTCAGGCAAGTAATCCCTTAGATCAACTACAAGATAAGTCCTACTCTTTTTGCTTCTTCCATTCCAGAAACCAGTAAAACTAACAGTAAGATTCTTCGCCCTGGCGCTATAACTAATCCAAACATCACATTTCTCCCCTTCTGATACATTATTCTTCCAATATGCAACTCTTTCAGATTTCATAGAATTGATATTGATGCCCACATGAGGGACTATATCCGGATCCCAATAATTCCAGTAAGTATCAAATTCTACCGCGACAAAGGGCTCCTCAGTAGCATTCAACATAGAATCGAAACCTGTAAGGCCAAGACCACTTCCTGTCGCGTTTTCAGGGATGCTAGAACCATTGGGAGCCAAAAAGAATGCCAACCCATCTCCAAAAACATTATTACCTCTAGAATCAATAACAAATGAGAATTGCGTACTGAAATCTGTCATGATTCCTGAAGCATTGTCCCACAGATGAAGCGGCTCAATGTAAGTAGCCCTGCCTGTTCTTCTACCTTGATGAATATAACGCTCATCAGGAGTAACCTGAATGCCCTGGTTCGATATATAAGCATCTCCTGTAGTCTTTATCGCGCTATTCGCGTCATCAGTTCCAATCTCTGACAGATTGAAGGACAACGATGAATATGAACGAGGAATACTAATGACTACCAATAAAAACACCACGTCCCAAAATTTATTGTCACCCATCGATTGAAGATACAAGCTTTTGAGTACCAAAATGCATTATCAAGAGGCAAATCTTGAAATAATTTCAGTCAAATTAGTTTGTAGTTCTGTGATAAAGAATTCCGTCCACTTAACAAAGATTTTGTTTCCTTTTGTTGAATATACTATTTTGCAGGCAACGCGTTTTCATCTTATTATAGTAAGATTTACAGATTCTTTATAATTTTTCCTTCAATCACCCAAAAAAAACAAACAGATGAGAATAATTATAGAAAAAATGTACTCGCGGTGCACGAACCCCTGCCGTTGAGTACACAAAGGAGGTAAATTAAATTGCGGGATGTGTCTTACTTGCTATGCCCGGACAAATGAGAAGAATTACGAAATCATTGTCCTTGGAGCTATTACTTTAACCCTGAAAAACAAGATGTTTATGGCTTAATTATTTTTGTTATAGGAAAAAACAAGAAGAAGAAGGCGCATTTGCATGCAGACGGCAGACCATATAATAATATATCATTGCCAAGTAACAATAAGCCAAGGCAAAAGGTGGAATGAAGTCTCACCATCAAATTAACTATACTGCACCAACTGTATCATTATCGAGGACTAATAAAATACTAACTTATTTAATTACGTGCGAAAACGCAACTTTATCCACGACCAAATTCACATTAGTTAATTTAATAGGATGGACTTAATCAATTAGTAGAGTACTGTGATCCATCACAATGATGTAGGTTCAAATTTTCTTGTTAGTATTACACATACAACACATAAAAAATGAGAGTTTTGTACCTCAAATGTACCATAGCATCAAAAAGACTGAAACAAATTTTGGGAAAACATATAAGAGGTATACATATGATTGTCTAGGATTTATTTTAATAGTTCAAGAACTTTAGGAATAAAAAGTGCAAACTAGTGGAAATATTTAAGTTGTTAAGTACAATTAAATAACGTTTAATTGCAGCTTTGGTCCAACTAATAGGATAAAGTTGCAGTTTAGTCTCGAAGAGTTGCGTTTTTTCATATTAATCCTCAAAATTTTGATGAATGGGCTTAACCATCTGAACCAATGGCTTTAGAGATAACTTTACCTTTTTGTTATGGAGGAATGTTCTCTTTGGTGATGTAATCTTGATATTTTGTTCTAATTTAACTTCCTACATCAACATGTGTAGTATTATTTATCCTAAATCATGTTTTTTGGTAGCATATACAATTAGATTTGTCTATTATATATTCATAACTGACATAGTTAATTTAGTGACATTGCTTTTGTGTCTATCCATCTGTTTGTTTGATGTTCAAATGAATACATTCTACAATCCTTTGTTGTTCAGTTTATTGGGCAGCCATCAACAATGATCCCTTTAGCTGTTGGACAAGTTGCTAATTCACAGTGTTCGCCGTTGGTTCCCCACCAATTCAAACTTTTGTCCTCCAAGCCTAGCGAGAAGTACAGAAGCACCGCCATGAAGGCTACCCCGGCATCAAGTGCTGCAGACAAGATGTAATTGTACCTCTGCCACCACTTCTTGCGGTAGCGGAAGATGAAGTAGTTGAATATGGTACCGACAATCACCCATGAATTGTAGTTTAATGGTGTTGCTGGTGGCATAGCACTTGTCGCGCCAAGAAGGACGGGCAAGTTAATGAGTGGAATCCAGGAGTGGGCTGGGAATGCTTTGTGGAAGAGCCAGACCACGATTGGTCCCAATGCACCTCCAAGAAAGAACCAGTTCATGCTGCTGTAGTTTCCTAGGCTACCAAATATCCTTCTAGGCCCCACTAAACCCCATATGACCGATGCATCGAAGAAGACTCTGTCTCCTGGACAAGTCCATGGACTATTCTTTGGGAGAAGATCATCTTGGCATATGTGTTCTATCGAATTCAGAAGCCACCATGCCACTGAAATGTTGATAGTTCCCGCGAAAATTGTTCCAATGAACTGAAATTACGCATGAATGATCTTATATAACACAAAGACATGTTAATTAAACTGAGTTGCTCAGTATACAACCAGTTAGTTCTTACTTATGTGTGTATATGGAATGTAATGAGCTTTGTCTAAGTTCCAAACTGGGAAGGGAGGAGGATTACCTGAACTAGAAACATCGATCTAGGAGGAATCTTCATGTAGTGGCCTAGCTTGAAATCACTGAGGAAGGAGACCGCTTGTGCCATGCTCATATAACCATAGGTTTTAAAGCATACATTTGCTATTGGTCTACCAGGTAATATAACACCCATGACATACTCCGTGATTATGTTCAGTCCGGGGGTCTGCAATATATGCTCAAGGACGTCAGAGCAATTGATTTGATTACAGTTATCCAGTCAAATCTCTATTTTGTTCTTTTGAATGAAGAAAATGTTCCATACACCATCCTTATACTGTATTATCTTACCTATCTGAGTTTCGTGATTTTGTTATACATAATCGATAAGTAGAAACCTGAACTATACCTGGTTAGTTGTTGCAGTTATAACGCTGATAGGCAGGGTGAACAAGAATGCAATGGCACTAGCAAAGAGGAGACCCCACCATGGCATTTGAACTTGGTCCTTTAAAAAGATGCAGAGAACGAGGGAGAGAAATATTGTCACGACAAGCAACACATGAAACCACCAGGAAGGTATGTCCTTGTATCTTCGCATCAGTTTCGTGTGTACGTCCTCCTTTCCTTTGTATGAAGCACGGAATCTTTCATATATCTCCCTTTCAGATAACAAGCACAGAAACTCAATTGTTTCATAGTTTGAGAAGAATATGATATGCAGAATCATACAGTCTTGTAGAAGACTTACCTTCCATAAAAAAGGGCAACATGTGTGAGAGTGGATGCAATTGTGGCGAATCCAAAACCGTAGGTCAGAGCAAAAAACATGCTCAAGTGAATCCGTCCTTGCTCGTCATATCTTTCCATGTCAATCTCAAACTTGTCGTTGACAATTGCTGTTATGTTGTAATTCTGACCTTGGGCAGTAAACAGGTGTGAAGAGAATATTGCAAATTTACTAGCATCATATGTGTCGAGTCCCCAGTATGCGACTGGCATGACAATGTATACGATGAGTGCATAGCCTACGAAGACATTCATGATGGCAAAGAAGGGGCATATGAGGGGACTTAACAAGAAGGATGCAACTGCAGTCCAGTCTAATGTTAAGGCACCAAGGCCGAGGCCTCTCATGCCTGAACCAATCTGCTGGGCTGTTACTGATTTTGAAAATATCCAGCACACCCATGAGATACTGGTAAGTGTTGAGAACAGATATCCTGGGATCACATACCAAGCAAAGCTGCAAACCAGAGCTATTACAAAGAACTTTGCTCGAGTCATGCGTCGTTCATCTTTTTCATGTAACGCCCTGCCCAAAATGCAAAGGGTTGAGTTGAATTTGGAGAATAATCTAGTTGTTTTATTGAATATGCTCTAACAAAATAAATTAAGAAGTGTTTCAAATTGCTAACTAAATCTCATGTTTATACTAAGTGCATTTTTCATATGATCTCTGTCTCTTGTTACTTGCAGAACCTCAAAATAAATGTTCCATAATCATTGTTACCACAATCATCGTAAGAGTTAAATACAACAAATTAGCATACTAATTGAGCTCTTTAGGCCTGTACTGACCTCGTGTTTTACGTAGGACGAGGTTATTCGTAGTCATAAAACGGGAATGATGGTAACTATCATCTTAATCTCGAATAGCGGGATAACCCGACAAGACTTAATTTGATTTAATTTTATTCATGATGCCGTGTGGGGGTAGAATATGGGAAGCCATCTAGAATACTAGATTCACATCACAATTAGAAAATTAGTAGACAAGATTGTCCCACAAAAGAAGATAGGCCAAGAGTCAACTACAGTTTAGTTGACTTGTATTTCCTGACTTATAAGTATGAACATGTTTATTACGCCAAATTTTATTGCGATTGATATATGTTTGACTGAATTTTTCTTCATCAAAGTCCAAATAATGTGTACCAGGGAACAAATTAAATTTTAAATCAAAATCATAAGTATTATATTAGTACTCTTAGGTGGAATAATAAATGCGGTCTCCTACCAATAATATAGAAGACAAACTTGTAATCTTTCTTTTTTAAGCTATAAAGATAAAGTTATCCTATACACCTACTTAATCAGTGTGTACCAAAATTCGTTAATCAATTTGTACAAATTAATCGAATTATTAATTATTAATCCACTAGTATACTCGGTATATATATAGTAGCATTACTCTATTAATCATACGGGCATCTTTTATTAACACTAACGGGCACATTTACATATAATGTGGTTTAGGGCATCTAATGATTATTTTGGTACACCATTATGATTATGCATAATGTTAGATATTTTATTTAAATCTATGGTTGAGATTGGAGCTTCCAAAAGTCAGGCTTACTGTATTATGGGGTCAAGTCACAAGTGTGTTAATTAGTAGGATGATTAGGTTAGCAACTTACAATTATACGTTAAGTTGTTATTTTGATTCTTCTTGACTTTGTCACATCGACACATCTCATCACATAAAATGTAAGGATAAAAAATAAAGAAGTTCAAAATATCGGGTAAGTCATCATTCCTCGTGGAAAAGGATTAAACTCTTTTTATTATTATTTATTTATTATTCAAATCAGTTTCTTACTCTAATTCGGTATTTAAGATTCAAATAACAAAAAAAAAATGGACTCATATCCTCGACCTTTTGTATAAAATTCAAGCGTGAAAGAATAATCAGAAGATATAAAGTCAATAATGTGGGATAAGAAAATTAAGCGACTTGACGTGATCAGAAGCTACCAATGTGGCCTCGACGTGATCTAAGCCCTTACCGGAAAAGTGAGACTTGAACGAGAGTACTTGGCCACCACATGTGAGCCGGCTCCACCACGTACTTCCTCATCAGGCCCGCCCATCCATACCCAAGAACCTGTACATTTCAAGCTGTCACTAAATAGGAAATTCATTTTTGTCCTACTAAAAATAGTAATTTCATTTATGATAGATTCCACAATAAAATTAAACTTAATCATTCATGTTTAATTAGATAGTTATTTGATTATGAAGGTACTACTTTAACTACTCTATAAAATGGTTGGTGGAGTCGGGAGTGGTCGGGTTTGTGATTATAAAATTACGAGTGTAATTTTTTTTTATCAATACTTGTATATCGAGCTAACTGAAGTGTTTGCATGCTTTTAAATATATTTCGATCCAAAATTTACTATCTAATATATATTCGATGAATAACTATGATATATGCTTTTTTTGAATACTATAAAATTATACAAGCATAAATCATTTTGTTTCATTCAGATTTATATTTTAATTTGATTGCGAGGTACTCATGCATCCACTAGCATGTATACTAAAGTTAGCCATCAAAATGTAGCACATGTACGCATGATACTCTATGCTCAACTTGCCGACTATGTATATAACTCTAAATATTAAGTATCACATATGATACACAATCGTGTAGAAATCAATAAAATCAACAAAACGACAAATAATCTTTTCATTTGGAGAAGTAAAAGAAAACAAAATACTTAGAAGCCAATTATCAATTATCAATTATCAATTATTATGGAGACATACACTTGCAATAATCCATGTTGATTGATGAGACTAAACACAAGAACAAACTTAAACCAATAATCATCCACATACACGTCTCCCTCTTATTTAATTTTCTATATAATTTAAATATTCATGTATATCTCAATTGAATGTTAGTAAGTTTAGATGTTTACTTCAAATATATTATTGAATATATTCGGTTAGTTCTTGATAAGTCTTGTACTATACTTGTATAATGAGCAATATATTATACCAGGATCTCCCATATTGGCGAGAGAGTCCATTTGAAATACGATAATGATTTTGTTATTTAAAATTATAAAAAGAGTAAGAGTTTAATACCTGTGTGGTAATGATGAGAAGCCAACCAGCAAGAAAGGTAATATTTCGATGATAAAAAGCTTTGATAATTGTAACAATGCCAACAGCATAAGCTGAACCATTACCAAAAGCACTCCCAGCATTAGCAAATATTGATATTAGAACATGTTCCTTCATGTTAAACGGACCCGGGTTTAGTGAGAACTTCCTGTTTCCACACATGGGTACTCCGAACTTCCTTGTCGGTAATATTGCAGCCAAGAAATGGCCAATTGGAAGTGTTGCTACTTGGACTGTTATTTGTGTTATCATGAGTGGCTCTGTTCTGTAAGAAAAGAATTGGTTCAGAAACGATAGGAGGCCACATGAAAATAAGCCCAGGAACCACATCCGGAATGTCCAAACGGGTAGGGTCGGGTCATCGGTGTTTGGTACCGTTAAACGGACCTCTTCGATGGGGGAGTCGTCGTAGTCGACGACTTCGAAGTTGCCGTTGGTGGTGGGGGGAAGGGGAGGGGGAGGCTTTTCCATGTCTAGAGTTCCCATGGAGAGGAATCTAAGTAGGATAATGAAGGGGGTATTTTGCTAGTTTTGGTTGCTTTTCGTTTGGTATATTGTCTTATTTATTGTATGTGAATTTTTGACTTTGATGTAGTGGGCGGGTAGGGGCTGGCCCATAAATAGTGTAAAAATTATGATATCACAGCTAATGAGCCTTTTTGTAATGGTTCTAGCTTCAAATTCAAAATACAAAACACGAGTCCGGTTTCGGTGCATCAATAATTCGGTGCACCCGGTGCATCAGGTACCCATTTAAAGGTTTTACGTGGGTACTGTACCCACTTGAAACTTCATCATTGGTACTTGTACCCAAATTGTACTATAACAATGGTACAATACCACATATTTATTTTGGATTGATAAATATGTGATATTGTACCATTGTTATAGTACAATTTGGGTACAAGTACCAATGATGAAGTTTCAAGTGGGTACAGTACCCACGTGAAACCTTTAAATGGGTACCTGATGCACCTGATGCATGGAAGTATTGATGCACCCAATCTTTTCACACAAAACACATACTTCTCCTTCTTGTAATGGTTCTTGATTCGTTCTTGATATGTTATTATTTAGAGTGCTTTTAAGGCAGCGTATCTGCGTATGTATACACAAATATATCCTTGAAAATAAATAATTTTAAGTAACTTAACATCTTTGGGTAGAAGACAAATATCGAGTAGGAAGCATCTTGAAGTTTTGAAGGAATCTAATATTCATGTTTGTACAAAATAACCTCGTTAGTGTTTATTATGAGGAGATAAATACCCTTTAACTGAAATATCTTCAAGACAGAAAAATAAGTATAAAGTTGCCTTTTGCTTACCGAACAAATGTTGAAAAATGGTACTTAATCAAAGTCCGGAAGTGAATCTCATGTATTGTTTAATAATAGTAGAAAACATATATAATGTATATTAAAAGAGTCCAACGGTGATGAGTATAAGATTCCTTCTGGTGGTATGCTAAGAAGAAAGATGCAGTTCGTAATTTATGCAGAAATATAAGAGAGATTCTAAATCAATCAAAACGTAATTATTGGTATCCGTATGTAAATATTAAGGTAATATTAAAAACGTCTTGCGCGTGAGATGCACGAGTGTGGTCGTTTTATGAACATCAACTTGATACTATCATATTGAATTGAATACTGAGCGCACTTAGTTTTGGAGTGTAGAAAATTGAGAGTCAAATAATAAGGCTAAGGTTGCAGGCAGCCTGCATTCTTGGACAAATGCATGTGCTACTTTTGATATATTATTATTACCAACTTGCATGTCTAATTTCGGCTCGCTCAATCACTACTGCCTACTCAACACCATACACTGGGGTTCTTGATCGTACTTTTTCTTTTTCTTTTTTTTGGTAAATTAGCGGTGTTGTGAGTTTCGAACTCAGGAACTTCTGGTCACTAGGAAGAGCCTTTCCCGCTAGGCTATTCGATTAACTCCAATTCTTGATAGTGCTTAATTTCAACAATGGTCATAGACTCATAGTAAGTCGAGTCAAGTCACAGTGTTACTTTATAAATACTCCCTTCGTCTCTAAATGATTGATACATTTTGATTTTACATTGTCAAAGTTTAAGAATTTTGATCAATAATTCTCATTAACCAATAAGAAATAATATAGTTATATGAGATCTTGTTAGATTCATCTCAATATATATTTTTGAACTATCAACTTTTTATAAATTTTTTCATATGTAAAAATCGTAATTACAAAATAAATCGGGGTAACCTAGTCAATTTTGGACGCCAAAATCTTGATTGTGAGTGTTGACCCAATAATTTTCCTCCAAAACTCCGTTTCTTTTTCAATTTTTCTTTTTGATTTTCATTTTCAATTTTTATTTTTATTTTCTTTTTCGACTATTTTTTTTTATTTTCTTTATATATATTTTTGATTTTCTTTTTCGATATATTTTTTGTTTTCTTTTTCTATCAAAACCAACACTTTTAGCTAAAATAACTACCATAATCGAACCTCTTTTACTTGGAAAAGGAGAAAAAATTGAAAAAAAAATTATAAAAGAAATCGAAAAATCGAAAAAGAAAACCGGCAAAAAAAAATTGAGAAAAAATTAAAAAAAGTTAGTGAAAACGTCATATTTTAAACGGAAGTAACGATTACCCAAATTATTTCGTAATTACAATTTTGGCCCAAAAGTATTGAAAACGTCACATTATAAACGGAACTAACGGTTTGCGGACCAAAGTGCAACAAATTCGATAATATCGGGAATTAAACTGCAACTCGTCAAATACTGGGGACCAAAGTGCAACCCGAACCCACTATCGGGACCATTAATTAAACTTTTTTGACATTTATATCTAAGATTCTATTATGAATAAGGTGTACTCTTATTACAAACAAAGAACAAATGAAAATTACGTTAATACATCTAGAACATGTTACCGACTTATTTATCACATTTTTATATTTAAACATTTCGTGAACAATAATCCACCTTAAAAAAAATTCATAAATATTCTCCATATATGAGCTACCATAAACCCTAAACCCCTCGCCAAATAACCAAATCATTAACAGTCAAATTCCCTCCCCCCACCCCTCTCTCATGGCCGCCGCCGTTCTCTGCCGATCTTTCCGCCGCCGCGAACTCGCTTCAGCCCCCCTCTCCGCCTACAAATCTGTACTATCTTGTTATTATGTCTGTTTGTTATATTATGTTTTGTAAATCATGATATCAGATAAATTAATGTGAAAATTGACTGTAAAATTGAGGTCTTTTAATGTTTTTTTAGCTTTGAATTTATAGTATATCAAGTATTAGTTTACATTTGTATGAATATGCGCCTTGTTTGATGTATCATTGTTCTGGATGTTGAAAAAGCTAATGATGGTTAGGTACTTGTAGTCTTGAACTGGATTGTGATACCGTAGTTATGTTCTGATATGGTCTGAAACTTGATGTTGTGACTTTCGACGGAAAATTCTTTTCTCGTTGTGCGCACATGTGGGGAATGTATCTTTTTGTTGAGTAATTATATTGATCTATTTCTTCTTGTTTTAGATGATAGCTAGTGACCATATTCTAGGTTGATATTGTTTTGGAATGTATTATTATAAAAATTTGTCCAGAATGATTTACTACAACTATTCGCCCCCCTGGCCAGCTATTATGATGCAAACTGTGTTCCTGCATTTTATTATAGTGCGATCTAGTTGTATTTATGACTATTTTAGTAGAATTTTGTATGTGTATGGATAGCATTGGATCATGTAGTGCTCTTTTACTATATTGCAAGTTTTAATATTATAAGTATGTTGATACTGGGGTAGCTGATGAGAATAATTGGTATAGTTCGTATTCTTTTTCGGTGTGTTTCTGGTGTAGACTGCTTCTAATATGATTGTATTTAAGTTGTATATGATTGCAGATACATCTCTTGGATGTCATTATTTGCATTTAGTACCTTTATTCTCTGTTTCAATTATCTATGCTAGTGGGATTGTTATTTGGAAATATTTGCAGGCTTTAATTTGTGTTTGCTTCTGTGTTTTGTTGTAGTTGGCTAATAATGTGAAATCTTCTCCTCTGGGTTATAGATTGGCTAGTCTTGCAAGACCTTTCAGGTAATTTTGTCAATTATTGGTTCATCTAGTTGATGAAGGAATGAACTTTTTGGTGAATGGACTAACCTTTTCAAATTTAACAGCTCAAAACCTGCTGGGAATGACATTATTGGTATTGATTTAGGCACGACGAACTCTTGTGTTTCCGTCATGGAGGGCAAGGTAATCCTATATTAGAATAAATGTTTGGCTGTTGGAATATGGAATGTTTATTCATCGACTTTAATGTGAATGCAGGATCCTAAAGTCATTGAGAATGCTGAGGGAGCTCGTACGACACCATCAGTTGTTGCTTTTAGTAAAAAGGGTGAGCTGTTGGTTGGCACCCCAGCAAAACGTCAGGCAGTAACCAATCCTCAAAACACGCTTTTTGGGACCAAGCGTCTGATTGGAAGACGCTTCGATGACTCTCAAACTCAGAAGGAGATGAAGATGGTTCCTTACAAGATAGTCAGGGGCCCGAGTGGTGATGCTTGGGTTGAAGCCGATGGACAGCAGTACTCCCCCAGCCAAGTTGGAGCTTTTGTCTTGACGAAGATGAAGGAAACTGCCGAGGCGTATCTTGGAAAGACTGTTAACAAAGCTGTTGTGACTGTCCCAGCTTATTTCAATGATGCGCAAAGGCAGGCCACTAAGGATGCTGGGCGAATTGCTGGCCTTGATGTGCAAAGAATCATCAATGAGCCAACTGCTGCTGCACTTTCTTATGGAATGAACAACAAAGAGGGGCTTGTTGCTGTTTTTGATCTTGGGGGTGGGACGTTTGATGTTTCCATTTTGGAAATATCAAATGGTGTTTTTGAGGTACACTGGATGCCTATGATATGTACCATTAATTTTCATGTTTCCTGCTGTTGGCTTGACATTTTTGTGTAGGTGAAAGCAACCAATGGAGATACCTTTTTGGGAGGAGAAGACTTTGATAATACCCTCTTGGAGTTCTTGGTGAATGAATTCAAGAAGAGTGAGAATATTGATTTGTCAAAAGACAATCTGGCTCTGCAAAGATTGCGTGAAGCGGCTGAAAAGGCAAAGATAGAGCTCTCATCTACATCACAGACAGAGATAAACTTGCCATTCATAACTGCTGATGCCTCGGGTGCAAAACACTTGAACATTACATTGACTAGATCCAAGTTTGAGGCATTAGTAAACAACTTGATAGAGAGGACTAGGAACCCATGCAAGAACTGTTTGAAGGATGCTGGAGTATCAACTAACGATGTGAATGAGGTCCTTCTAGTAGGAGGAATGACCCGTGTGCCAAAGGTGCAGGAAATCGTTGCAGAAATCTTTGGGAAGAGCCCTAGCAAAGGGGTCAATCCTGACGAGGCAGTTGCCATGGGAGCTGCAATCCAGGGTGGAATTCTTCGGGGTGATGTGAAAGAGCTACTTCTTCTGGATGTGACGCCCCTGTCTCTGGGTATAGAAACTATGGGAGGCATCTTTACCAGATTGATCAACAGGAACACCACCATTCCGACAAAGAAGAGTCAAGTAAGATGAAGCTGTGGTCTAATTAGTTTGTAATTGATTCTGTGTGGTCATACCCGTGCTGAACCTTTCACGTCTCTATTTTTAGTTTTGTAAATATTGAAGTCCTAAACTATGCAGTCCCTGAGAGTGCAATTGCGTTTCAGGTCTTTTCTACCGCCGCTGACAACCAAACTCAAGTTGGCATCAAAGTGTTGCAAGGTGAACGTGAGATGGCATCTGACAACAAGAGTTTGGGTGAGTTCGATCTCGTGGGTATCCCCCCTGCACCTAGGGGTATGCCTCAGATAGAAGTGACTTTCGATATAGATGCAAATGGGATTGTAACTGTTTCTGCAAAGGACAAGGCTACCAGCAAAGAGCAGCAAATTACTATAAGGTCATCCGGTGGTCTGTCAGAAGATGAGATCGAGAAGATGGTGAAGGAAGCTGAACTTCATGCTCAGAAGGATCAGGAAAGGAAGGCTCTCATCGACATAAGAAACAACGCTGATACCACCATCTATAGCATTGAGAAGTCCGTGAATGAGTACAAAGACAAAGTTCCAAGTGAAGTGGTCTCAGATATTGAGAAAGCCTGCTCAGATTTGAGGTCCGCCATGGCAGGTGATAACGTTGAAGAGATCAAGTCAAAGATTGAGGCTGCAAATAAAGCAGTATCAAAGATCGGGGAGCATATGTCCAAAGGATCGGGCGACAGCAGTAGCGGTGACAACAGCAGTGGTGGATCGGCTGGTGGAGACCAGGCCCCCGAGGCAGAGTATGAGGAAGTTAAGAAGTAAATTGCAGATCCAAATTCGAGTACTTTCATGTACCACTAAATTCCTTTCTTGGTGATAGAATTTTTAGGATATTTATATTCAAAACAAAGAGTTACAAAATTGGCCTATATTGAGAGAAGCTTCCTATTAGTTTTAACTCTGTTATGACATTTTGTTGCTGAAGTGTTCAATTATTGGAGTCACTTTAAGAATGGTGCAATAAACTTATGGAGGCCTTACTTCAGAGTGCCACTTTGTCTTGGAATGTTGTTTGGGTTAATCATAGTATAAAAATATTCTACAATTTAATTTTTTGGACAAAACATGTACTCGTTTGATTTATGGTCAGTACAATTAAATAGGGATAATATTTAAATTACCATATAATGTCATTTATATGAATGTGATACTCCATCAACTATTGTAGAGTTGCATATATAGACAATATTGAATGACCTAAAAGTTATAGTTGTGGAAGTGAAAGGCATAAGGAAGAGTCGAATCTAAGAACCTCTTGACTAATACTTTGCATGAAAAATTCAAGATCATTAATCATGATAAATCAAAATACAAGACAAAATTTCTTCAAATGTGTTGCAAAGGTTAATTTTAATATCGTCAGATGAACAGAAATAAATTTCCTCAAATGTGTATACAAAAATTTGGAATGTAGCCTGTGATATTAAGCATTGGATCTTGAAACTTCATGCCTTTCCAATATACAAATATTGCCAGCCGCAACTGGAAACTAAGCTCATCATTCAATTCAACTGGGTTCTAGCTGCATAAGCGCCATGATCATCATTTGGAAAAATCGGCTACTAGCACACACCTTAAGTAGCTTTTGACTTCCTTTTTTTGTGCCTCTTATACTTGTCGTACAGCTGCAGAGACTGCGATGTGAGCTCAAGTTCCGTCCTCAGCTTCTCATTTTCTGAAATGTCCCGAAGAACTACGAAGTGCTCTGATAGCTTCTTCCTAACCTCATTTTCATCCAATTGATCTACCAGATCAGTCTTCACCTGAAAGGTTGCAGGTACGCCAGACTTGGATGTCTTTTTCCTCTTTATACTTGATATGTTCGAGCCATTTGTACCTTTACACAATTCTCGCTCAAGTGACAACTCGGTAAATGCTTGTTGAGGTGAGAGTGTCGAAGAAGATGCTTGATTATCAGCACTCATGGTTGAAATGTTTGACGAAATTGTGCAGACAGTTGGATGGTAATGCTTTGCTAAGAGGTTAAGTTCCCAGAGGACCGATGCCAGGGCACCACTGATATGTGGATCTGAAGCATATGGCTGGTACTTCTGCAATACAGCAAAAGGTTGTCAGCAACGAGGCAAGGATGGTAATGCCAAGTCATTTCTAACAAAAGGATAGCATAACTGATGTAAGGACTTACCGCTACTGCACCTGAAACAGAGCCTCCTCCAACGTCATTTTCTAACAGGTTTCTACATTTCGGATTCTTTTGAAGCAGATGTTTCAGAGTTACCAAGGCTTCAGAGTTTCAAAGTAAACCATGTCAGTGAATCAGATAACTCACTGAACTATTCCAATACATGACAATTTCACTACATAAAATCATACCGGCCATGGACTCCGCAGACCCGGAGCATAAGGAAAATGTTGCCAAACGCTTAATGAAAGCAGCAGCTCTCTGCATATCATGTTGCCTCTCATCACACAACATTATCTTCAAAGCTTCAGCTAATACTTCACCCTGGTCCCTGCATCCCATAAATGTGTGTGAATCATATGCCAACAGGATTCCAGAGACAGAACACATGCACATTGACCCTATTTAATTTTTGCTTTTCAATGATTTAGGCAAGTTCTAAGACAAGTTACCAAAATCCTCATATTGGATCTTTTTTCAAAACGGAAAACTGATTTATATTTAGGCCTGATCAATAAATCAGCAATTTATACAGAAAAGAGATCACGAGCGTACATGGGTCACACAGACACCCCTACACACAATATCATGTCCATGGCTTTTATAAGAAGAAACAAAGCATGTTATTGTGAATACCTTCCTGGCCTGTACTCCAGTATCAGATTGTAGAGCTGCACATAAAATTCCTGTAGATCAATATTTAGTGCATCAAGATTACTCTTCATAACTTTGAAGGCAACAATGCAGCACTGCAGCCGTTCAGTTACAGTCAACTGTTTTGAATTATTCTCGGAATCACTAGAGTTGGCACCATCACCAGCAAGCTTTCGCAGATAGTTCATTAAATCAGCCATAAAGTCCAAGTCAATAAGATGAGAAAATTTCCCAATCCCTTTCAAACTTGGAGCAAGGAGTGGATGACTATCAGATGCGCCCTGAAGAGAACTTGATTCTGAGCTGAGGAGAGGAAAAATTAAAATTGTTAGCTGTATAAATTAGAAGTGAAGAAGAAATATTAATATATACTACGGACCCCATTTCAAAGACAGAAAATGCTAGAATTTTGTTCATGTAAAATACTTGAAAACTGAGCAACAGATAAAATGTTACGTTCAACATTATTTAAATAACTAGGAATTACACATCAGTGCACATGAACTCTTGGGCAAAACATATTAACAGTCTATACATAAAAAATGTGCAAACGTCAGGTTTGTTACCCCCACCCTCCCCTATCTCTCCATCTCCTAAAATGCATAGTGCATCCACACCATGATCAGCAGCATGGAAAAATGTTAAAAACATTCATAACAAGGAATATACATCTCCGGTTTTGTTTCATCATTTCTGATAATAAACCACAACTTCTGACCAATAGATCTTGTGCCATAACTATACACCAATTACATTATTAGAAGATCGAAACTACCTTGACTGCAAGGTATGCCTCAAGACACGGAAAAATATTTGAAATACAGCGGAAAGAGTGTTGGTCTGTATCCTCCTGCTCTCGGCAGCATCTTTCCCTAACGAGGCAGACCTGAAATCAGCTTCCACCTGCAATCAACCAGCGGCATATGTTAAACTTTGTTATGGGAAAAAGAAATTACGCACACTGAACGAGAGTACCTCCTCTCGCGTCTTTGAAACTGATTCTTGTTTAGATTTCTTTCTCTCATTATTGGTCATTTTATTGTTCTCCTCATTGTTCTTCCCCTTCTTAAACTTCTTATTCTTGTGCTTGTAATCCTGGTCCGCCTTTTCAGATTTCCCGAGATCTTCATCAAAGACCAGAGACATGAGAACCTGAAGACGCATCCCCAGATAGTGTTAGGTGGATGAAGTTTTCAACATCCCAATCCAGTTCTTGAAACAAACTATTAGTACGTACATAGAGATATTCACAACTGCATGTAAATCATTTATTAGTGAAGAAAGTATCCCCACATCAACCATTACTCATGTGCTGTTATCCAAGGCTGTCAAGAAGGATTCTAGATATTATATAATCTAAGTCATGCTGGAACTTTTAAATCAAACTAGGATAAGATGTATACACCAAACACAATGACTCAAGGAGGATAAGGTTTCACATCAAAACTAATACCAAGTTATTTACCTCGATGGAATCAGGATGCAGTTGGCAATTATGAGATTTCACTAAGTTCGCAATCAATTGAACAGCCTCCAAAGTGGCCTCGCCCCCATGCTTTGCTTCATTGGTGAAAATGTACTGCAATGCAGCACAGCAGCTTTTCCTAACAAGTCATAAATATTAAAAAAAAGTTAGACAGCAAGGCCACAAATTATAGGCCACAACAAATTGTTTGGTTACGGTACCATTATAGAAACATATGAAGTAAAGTAGTGGAACATCTAATACAACAAATACAGTTGATCAGCGCATGGAATGAGTTTTTACAATTTCTAAATTCTCAATAGCTCTTAGACCTTTGGAAGTATAGTAACGGAACTTTATATCTTGATCTAGATTGGTCCACGGTTGAATCAAACCACTATGAGAACACATCACGCGGAGAGATGAGTTGCAAGATAAACCTCTGGGGGGAGCAGCGGAGTTTTCGCAACCAGCCTCTCAGGAGAGTTTAATCCTGAGAAACGATTATCACTGGACCGTTATACCAACTCTATATCTCTACAGGTCAAAATTTATTTAATATATTTACTGTCCACACCTTTATAGCTTACTAGCAAGATAAAAGGCTAGAACATCCCACCTACTTATGGGAGCCACAGGAATCTTACTACCAAGTTCCTCATCATTTTATAGTCTCAAACAATTAAGAATCCAGAAGGTTGATTACTAAATTTTTAAAACTGTAAGAACTGCATCTAGAAGGTCTGATGCTCCGTAGAATGGCGCTCAAATGCTATAATTTCTCGACATAGCACTTGCCCCTAGCATGAAAACTATATTACAAACAGATGTAGAACACAAAAACAAACAACTATGGTTTACACAATAATCAATGTCTTATATAACAGTATCGAGAAAGCTTAAGAATATGGATAACCTTAGAACATCATCCTGGGAACTTAAGTTTCTAACAACTGCAGCCACCAACTCCTGACGGAAATTGAAGTGGGGAGCTGCTTCAAGCAAAGTACAGAGACATCGAACAGCAACACGCTTGTACAAAGGTTGTTCCTCTAACGCAGTCAACTTTTGTATATATGCCTATTGATAAACAGAAAAAGTGTTAACCAACTAGCCATTGCAGTGTTCTTTCATTATCCATGTTACTACTGGTCCATATATATTTGATCTAAAAATCAATTATCTAAAACTAGTATACAATCAGCAACAAGATCACATTAACTTATTTCTTCCACAAGGATGACTAAGACTTGACTCCAAGAAACTGAGGTCTTGAAGGTAGGTAGAATATATATAACAAGTGCTAAGTTATTGTAAAACAAGGTAGATAGTTTTTCTCTGGCGCCATGTACAGCAAAAAAACTGATTGCACTATGTCAAAACAATCTTGTAGAAATTTTCTCGTAATAACCTTCTGTTTAAGATTTCTTCCCCCAGCTTCACTTGTTCTCTACTCTCCTAGTGATATAGTATTTATTTACTTCTGAGTGTAAATAATGGTATATAGATTTTCATATTATTAAAGCACATGAATTCACCTACTCAAGTATACTGTCCATTAGTTTTTTAACTAAACAGAATGGGGAAGTTAACCATGTCTACAGTATTCCAAACAAGGCAACAAGAATACGTGCATTGGAGATGTTTGAACTGACGGAAACCAATTTTAAAGGAAGTGATATTTTAAGTTGTTCCTCAAACCTTATAAGAAGATAACAGGGTAGACTCAAAGAGTCGCATCTTTTTGACAATCTTTGAGACCTTCATCTCCATTTCCTTCTCTGTAGGCAACCTGATACGATATCTGTGGTAGCAAAAAACAGAAGACCATATGCGGGTGAATTTCAGAAGTAATGAGCAGTATTATTATCTAAATTCACATATATAATATGTACATAAGCTTAACATTTCTCACCCAGGAATAATGTCTCTAAAGACAGCCAAAAGGGACTTGAGCGAGAGTATGACTATCTCTTGGTTTTTATCTTTTGAGATATCCAACATTTCTCTGAGAGATTTAATGTTAGTTTCTGGCTCTGCAAGGAGGGCAGTTCCCAACTCAGCTAGTCGGTATTTTTTCTTCTCTATAGTTTCTTCAATAGTTAGATCATTCCTCACCTCCTCCTGAATATGGACCATTCAATTTTAATACTAGCTCAAGAATACACAAACACAAGTTGCACGCATCCAAAAATTTGTATTGTGCGACATGTATATACTAGAAAGAGAAAATAAGAAACAAATCTTAATGAGTTTATTATCATTTCACATTTCTTTAATCATTTGATTTATACTTAGATAATCTAACATTAAACCATACATGACATATAATGTGCAAGCAACCCAATCAATGAGCAGAGCAGTAGAGATACATACTAATACATCAGCTTGAGAAGTTTGTTGATCTTGCTCCACTTCCGCTCCGTCGTTCACTTGTTTCTTTGCTTCCTTCCTCGCTTTCTTAAGTTTTGCCCTCTTCTCGGCTTTTGTCAACTTCACTACACTTCCATCGGTCCAATCATCCCCCTCGGCTTTATCGCTTTCAGCTTCAGGCTTTGGTGGTAAATTGGGATCTGAATCATACGAAAACATTAGTATCGATCTCCAACCACAACAAACAAATCATTAGCAATCCTATATAAGCAGAACATTACATACTTGTCCTGTAAAAGATTTCCCCATCCAATGTTTTCACAGGAAGAGCATCCACACGATCAACTTCAATAACATTTTCCTTCTTTTCATTCTCACCAGCTTTTCTCTGACGCCGCCTCTCATAGTGTGATTCCAAAGCATCTTCTTTCATACCATCAACACGAGTTACATGTCTATTACAGCAAAACCAATCACACATTATTACGCAAAAATGAAAAAATAGCACATCACTTGACACTTAGCTAGTAGTTAGCTTAGCTAAATCGATATTACAATGTCAAACTAATTGCAGAACAATATACGTAATTACGCTTCATGCCCAGCACAAAGAACTCCAAGCTCAGCATAAAAAAAACCGAAATCAATTTAGTAGTCAAATTAGCAAACTTCGTTCCCTCAGTTAACACATGTAACTGCGTTTGAATCAAAATGATAACTTCAATAGTAAATTATATAAAAATACAATATTTTTAAGTATTGACACACATTAGACAACATATATATATAAAATGTATATTTTGCACCAAACATTACACAATATATACAAATGTTTACACTCCAAACATGAAAAATGCAACTATGAAAATACCCAACTGATTAAATAGTGAATTATTCATACTTGGTGATGGTTTTTGTGTCCAAAGTGGAGAATAAACCAGCATAAGCTTTGTTTGCAGCAAGGAATTGTACATCTTCATCAGAAACTTCTACATCTTCTTCACGAACATCAGGTGGTAGTTCAGGTGGTAACACTACCTTCGATTTTTTACCCATTATTCAACAATTGCAGAAACTTAATTTTAATTTACAATTTTTGCCTGAAATCAAAATTTGCAGAAAATTAGGTAACTACAGATGAGGAGGAAGATTATTAGGGTTTATGGTTTTAGCGCTAAGTTTAGGGCTTTGAAAAGCACAGGCTCGACTCGCTTCAGTTAAATATCAACTGGGCCTTATATAAAAAATTATTAGGATAGTCATTGATTTATTCCCACACTTCATTTCCATGGTGCCAACTAGTGCTCCCAACGAGTTGAATAACTTGTTACTAACTCGAGTACACCACTCGATAGGTAAAGAGCAGGTATCCGCATAAAGAGCAGATATGAACATTAATAAATGATTAAATAAATTACTATGTATATAATAAATAATTTTTCATAATTAAGAACTGTATATGTTATTATGAATATTTACAAAAATACCAATATATTTTTATTTCTTTTCAAAATTAGTTTTTTTTTCCTTTTGTCTTAACAGGTTGAGTAATTATCGAGTCTATCCGGATAATTACCTTAACGAACCGGGTAATTATCGAGTCGATTCGGATAGTTACCTTAATAAGTCGCGTATCTTATCAGGTTGGGTACTAAAGTTGAGCTCGATACCTCGGGTACTACGCAACTCCTTATCTTATTAAGCCGAGTCGGGTTTCCAATACCCGAATCGACTTGACTCATTTCCATCACTAGGGTCAACGGATGAAGCGTGTATTCGATATCGACATCAAACGTGAGCGTCAACGCATGAAACGTAAGTTCGATAGCAAGATGAAATGTGAGGCAAGAGGCCGAGGCAGGCAAAAGAGTCGATTCGATCAGGCTCGACGACCAGATTCAGCGGACAAAATGTTAGTGCCTCATCTTGACAAAAATGTTGGTGCCTCATCTTTGGTGGCACGCGACACGTCATATTTTGTCTGGTTAATCAAGTTAGTAATTATGAATCACAATATTTTATGCCTCTTTGTCTTCCAATAACATGCATCACGATTAAATTGTTGAAAGTTTTTGGAACTCATTAGCGGGATAAAGTAAAGTCGTAAATTCTCCCTAAAATTCTCACTACTACATGTACCAATAGCAAACCTCGTAACACTAAGTTGCGTTTGATAGCCAGGAATGATTACTATTACATGTCCGAATAACAAACCTCGTAATACTAGATATTTAGGGGATGATAATGACTAATTGAAAGCTCTTGAATGGGTCCTCACAAAATCAGGTTGATCAGTAACAGATCTCACCCATGCCCACTTGTGATCGTTTGTGTTGACTTCATTTTTGGTCCTTGCAACTTCTTCCACTGGGATATATGCGTAATTTCCATTGATAGGTCCCGAAACAAAACCAGTATAACCTGCCATTGCTCCATGAATTGCAGAGTGAGCTACCAAAGTGCAATATAAATTATCAGTAGCATTAGCAGGCACTGCCCGGATCATGTATGTCGGATCAATGTACTTCACCGTGAACAGCTCGTTTGGATGATCTCGATCCCACCAGGTCTTAAGCTCCGACTTCAGCCAGGCTCCAACGTCCAAGAAAACTGGATTCCCGGATTCATCGCGCTCTTGCTGCTTTGTTCTGGGTATCATGTCCTGTCCGGCCCCCTCGGCTACAACTAGAACCGCGTGCCCGTTCTCCTTTAACCTTTGTTCCAGGAACTCTAAGAGCCCTCCTTTACCTTCCAAGTAGAAGTCATTTTCAGGAATCAAACAACAATCTACATCCCGGCTTGCCAAGGTAGCGTAAAGAGCGATGTGTCCAGTACTTCTGCCCATAAGCTTCACCAAACCAATACCGTTCACTCCACTCTCGGCTTCGACGTGACCTGCACTTATGGCTTGCTGGGCCATCTCAACGGCCGTTTGGAATCCAAATGATCGGTCAATAACACCCACATCGTTATCAACCGTTTTCGGGATCCCAGCAACGGCAATATTCAATTTCCGACGCTTGATTTCATTAAATATCTCCACCATGCCACGCATTGTGCCATCACCACCAATGATATAAACCTGCTCATAAATCATAATGGGATTGTGAGGTGTGACATGAGCGAGTGACTCAAATTAATATAGTAGTATAATCGACAGGGTGGGAAAACAACTACGATTTATTAATGAGTCCGTTCATTAATCATCACATATTCGTTAAACAAATTGATACAAATTACATATAAAATGCAAAAAATAAACTAAGACAATTGACATTAATAAATTTTTTAATAAACGATATGTATCATCTAAACTGTACGAAAAGATCGACGAAAAAAATGCTAGTATATCTTAAATTGATGCCTCAAAAAGATTTAATTTGTTTGGATTGATCTATACTACCTGCTCTTCTTATTAGATGAGTCTTAATGTAGATATCCAATTTAATGATCAGTCATGTTGGTACAATTTTTAGTTCAAAAATACTTATTCATTTTAGCATGAAAATTATATTTTTTACATTTATAATAAACTTTCTTTTCTCATGAATTTATCGACCAAGTAATGATATTGTTTCAAATAATGATCGTTCTACATTTTTCATTATCTTTAATTTTTTACTACGTTTTGTTAACGTTTCTTAATCTATGTGCAAATGAAGTTATTAAAACGAAAAGTAAAAACAACAATTGTATGGAGTATCTTGTAGAACTTGTAACAATGACCTGATTAAGGCCATGATCTTGAATTGCATCAACAATTTTGGTGAGATCAAAACCACCCCTCGAAGTCTCAAGCATAGTCCCACCTCTCTTATGCCAATTATGAACCAATTTTTTGTCCAATTTGACCAAATCACTTGAATAAAACCCACGATACCCCATCTTCACACCATATATTTCCCTAACTCCATACAATTCCCACAGCCCCACTACAAGCTCCCTAATCACAGTATTCATCCCGGGGCACAGTCCCCCGCACGTCACCACCGCTGCTCTCACCTTACTCGCTTCGAAGAATATCTCCTTCCGAGGCCCTGCCCTATGATATGCCAAATGACCACCATCTGGCCGTGTCATCGAAACATCGTGGAGGATGTTACGAAGGATGACGTCAGTGGGGGTGATGTAAAAGCCTGTAAAAGGGCGGAAGAACTGGTTGTGGTCTAGTGGGTTTGGGTGTTTTGGGAGGTTTGGAATGTAATCTGAGAGGTGAGTTAAGCTTTGGAGCTTGATGGGGGGTAATGAGATGGTGGTTTGTTGGTTGTCCATGGAGGAAGAGTGAATTCAAGTGAAAGTGGACAAAGAATTTGGGACATGAAAAATTCATATGTTTGAGGAAGGTGCATGGAGGTGTTGTACACGTGGGATCATATTAAGCTAAAGAGTGTCCTGACGTGTTTATTGTAGAAAGCGATTGCTTGACACGTTTATTAGTGATAGTCTTCTTGTGGTCGACCAATCGGTGCACCTCTGGGTTTTTTTTATTGGTTGGAAGTTCAGTTACTTCAACGATGTCAGGGTCATATTCAGTATATTAAATTGTACAGTATGAAGCTTGTTCGTTAATCGAATAGTATAAAATTGTGAAAAATGTCTCGATTCGAAATAAAAATTATTTGTTCTGTTCGTCAATTATTTTGATCAGGCTATGTTTGTGTACTTTTTGAATAAAAATGAGTATTACAAATGATTTTAACGAACCATTAACGAGTGGACTTGTAACGAATCGTAACCGTTCAAATTAAAATTATATTTTACTAAATTGAATTTTATAAGCGGTTTTGATAAACGATTAATGATTGAATGCAATACAATTTCGAATTGTCAAAATGAATAGTAACCGATTTAAAACTCGAACTGAACGAGCAAATTAGTCAGTAAACGGGTGTGATAACCAGCCTAGCTCATGTACTTGAACTTGTTATACCTGATCTGTTATACACACACTCCAAAATCTTCCACACTCTCTCGCCAGTTCAGATCTCTCGATCTTAATCAAATCGAAACTGTCGAACCGACCCGTAATGATCCTAAACCCGAAATGCCTTCCTCCAAAACCCGATCATTCACGTGGATAATTTTTCCATCTTTCATCCTCCTCTTCATCTACACCACCACCCTCCTCCGCCCCTTGTCCACCACCACTACCCTACCGTCTACCCCCTCCACCTGCAACCTCTTTAAGGGTCGTTGGGTTTTCGACTCGACCCGGAAACCCATATACGACCACACATGCCCTTTTCATCGAAACTCGTGGAACTGCATCAAGAACCAGAGGGAAAACATGGGTCGGATCAATTCCTGGAAATGGGTGCCTGAAAAATGTGATTTGGGCCGGGTCGACCCTGAAAGATTTTTGTTTATGATGAGGAATAGAAATATAGGGTTCGTTGGTGATTCGTTGAATGAGAATTTGTTGGTTTCGTTTTTGTGTATTTTGAGAGTAGGTGATGAGGGGGCTAAGAAGTGGATGTGAATTAGTAACAAATAAGAAGGAAAACGATCTAAAGAGAAGAGAGGAAAAGCTTGTTGAATTGCAAGAGTGGGAAATCGAATTAGTTCGAATACAGGAAGGAAACAACTATAAATAGCAGTGGAAAATCTAGTCAGCTAAGCCAGCTCATCACCTAACTAACTAACTACCTTATCCACTAACTACTTAACCGAAAACAAGAAAAACAAGAATGCTAACTAATCAAACTAATCAAACACTAAACAGAATCCTATCAACTGAATAATACTTCCATATCAGCATCTGAATATCACTACTCCAACAGCCCCTCCTCAAGATGGACTTGGGAAGGCAGAAAAGACATCTTGGACAAAAATCTCTGAAGTGTTGGACCAGGCAAGACTTTGGTAAAAATGTCTGAAATTTGCAGCTTGGTAGAAAGATATTGAGGCAGTATGAATCCCTCCTTGTAATAATCTCTTATAACATGGCAATCTATCTCAATGTGCTTGGTTCTTTCATGGAACACTGGGTTTTGAATTATATGCAAGGCTGCTTTATTGTCACAATTCAACTGAATAGGAACAATCACTTCTATCTTCAAATCAGACAAGATATATGAGATCCATTTGAGCTCACTTGAAGTCAAGGAAGCACTCCTGTATTCAGCCTCAGCACTTGACCTGGCCACAACTTGTTGCTTTTTAGACTTCCAGGAAATCAAGCAGCTTCCCATAAAAATGCAGTACCCTGAGACTGACCTTCTTGTGATAGGGCACTTTGCCCAATCAGCATCACAGAAGGCTTCAAGATTGAAGGATGCAACTGCAGAATAGAAGAGACCATGTGAAGAGGTCCCTTTCAAATATTTCACAACATGTATAGCTGCATTAAGATGTGAAACAGAGGGCTGCTGAAGGAATTGACTGAGAGTATGTATAGCATATGTGATGTCAGGCCTTGTAAAATTTAAATACAAGAGCCTGCCCACAAGCCTTCTATATACAGAAGGATCCTGAAGAATAGGAGAATTATCCATGACTTGCCAGTCCAAAGCTAATGGAGTTGCAACTGGCTTTGCCTTTTCCAGATTTAAATCTCTGATGATGTCTGCTATATACTTGGCCTGTGTAATGAACATTTCCTTTGTAGACCTGGCTATCTCAATGCCTAAGAAATATTTAGCAACTCCAAGATTCTTGATAGTAAATAGCTTGTCCAGAAACACCTTAACAGAAGTTATCTTGTCTTCATTATTCCCAGCCACTAGAATATCATCTACATAGACTACTAGGGCTAAGAAATCCATTCCATCTTCATAAGTAAATAAGCAAGCATCAAATTTTGATTGAACAAAGCCATAATTTGCCAACTGAGTGGTAAATTCTAGATTCCACTGTCGGGAGGCTTGCTTTAAGCCATACAAAGATCTTTCCAACTTGCAAACCTGACTGGAATCACCTTTGTCATAGCCTTGAGGAATAGTCATATAAATTTCTTCATCTAAATAGCCATGAAGAAAAGCGTTATTTATGTCCAATTGATGTAAGAACCATCCTTTTGAAGTCACCACAACAAGTAAGATTCTCACTGTTACTATCTTTGCAACTGGTGAAAAACTGTCATAATAATCGATTCCTTCCACTTGATTGTACCCTTTTGCAACCAATCGGGCTTTATACTTTTCTACACTTCCATCTGGTTTAACTTTGATCTTATAAACCCATCGACAGCCTATGGGTTTATGTCCTGCTGGTAATTTTACTAGTGTCCAAGTCCCATTTGCTTCCAGGGCATCCAGCTCTGCTTTCATAGCTGCTCTCCACACCTCCTCCTTACTGGCTTGATTGTATGAATAAGGTTCCTGTATACTAGATATCTTTGCAAGGAATAGCAAGTGTGTATGGGAGAAAACAGGTAAACTGGATACAGTATTAATGACATAATCATCAAGCCACTTAGAAGGAACTCTATTCCTAGTGGATTGTCTAACAGGTGCTAAATTGTCAATATCTAGAGGTTGATCATCCTCACTGGAATCTAAAGGATCATTATGAGCAGCTAAGGTATCATCATTGCTGTGATGTGAACCAGAAGGATGAGGGTTAGAACCAGGTTTACTCCTAATGGTGACATCAATAGTTCTGGTAGGTTCATCATGTAAGAAAAGATCATGTTCAATAGGTGGATAAGAGCATTCAGCTGGAATATCCTCTGCAAGATCAAGAATGGTAAAAGGCTCTAATGATTTGCCTTTAAAAGGGAAAATTGTCTCATGAAAACGATCTAAAGAGAAGAGAGGAAAAGCTTGTTGAATTGCAAGAGTGGGAAATCGAATTAGTTCGAATACAGGAAGGAAACAACTATAAATAGCAGTGGAAAATCTAGTCAGCTAAGCCAGCTCATCACCTAACTAACTAACTACCTTATCCACTAACTACTTAACCGAAAACAAGAAAAACAAGAATGCTAACTAATCAAACTAATCAAACACTAAACAGAATCCTATCAACTGAATAATACTTCCATATCAGCATCTGAATATCACTACTCCAACAGTGGAAGAGGAAAGGGGCTTGGAGAGGTGCTTTTTTCCCCAAGTATAATGTTACTGTGGGCTATCATCGTGCTGTTTTGCTGGCGAAATACGAGTGAGTTTAATCAATCTATGGTCCTTTGAAGTTGTGGCAGACGTCTGAAAAGCTCAAATTGGATTTGAAATCTGTTTGGCTTTTGTTGTTTTGTGCTTATAGTTTGATTGTTATCGATTGTGAAGTGGTAGATAGTGTTTGCACTTCACTATTGTGTCAATCCGAAAATAACCTCTGTATACAACCCTCCTTATCTCACTAAGGTGGGAGACTCTTCAAAGACATTGGGGAGTAACGTTAATGTATGTTCTTATAGTTTGATTGTTGATAGGTATAGTAGTATATAATTTTGTTTTACTCGATAATTTTCTCAACCTAATGTAGTTCTTACTAAAAAAAGTGTGCTTTTTAAGCATTTTATGGTTATAGAGTGATGAGATCAGTAAGATATCCTTGAGTGATACCGCTTGAAGTTCATACAATAGAATACCTTGTTTAATACTCCAGTGATTTTACACGACACAAGATGAGTAGGAGTTTTCATTTAATTTTGTATATGTGGAATAATTGTGGCATTGTATATCTTATAACCTGCACTAATAGGTTCACTTTATATAAGTAAGAACACATCCTTGAACATTCTGTAGCAACTTCTAGTGTTGTTCGAAGATTTTTCATTTCTTGACGCGCACCTACACACACTCAACTTAAGTCCTTTCTTATATTCTTACATCAGTTTTTGGCCTTACAAAATTTTTTAGGAGTAATGTGACTATATTTTCTTGACATTTACCATGTTTGAGTTGCTATATTATGGAGGTTCAGGGTCTTGTACAGAGTAAATTAAATAATTTGAAAGTGTTTGCTTGTATATTCCCATCTAATCATTGTGTAAAGTGCTTACTTCAAATGACTGATATTTAAAAGGTGGCAGCCAAAACAGCCTGATTCGAGTGAAAGCAGGCTGAAGGGAACCTACCGAGTTGATGTTGATATTCCAGCAGATGAATTTATCGACCAAGTAATGATATTGTTTCAAATAATTATCATTCTACATTTTTTCATTGTCCTTAATTTTTTACTACGTTTTGTTTCTTAATCTATGTGCAAATGACGTTATTAAAACGAAAAGTAAAAACAACAATTGAATGGAGTATCTTATAGAACTTGTAACAATGACCTGATTAAGGTCATGATCTTGAATTGCATCAACAATTTTGGTGAGATCAAAACCACCCCTCGAAGTCTCAAGCATAGTCCCACCTCTCTTATGCCAATTATGAACCAATTTTTTGTCCAATTTGACAAAATCACTTGAATAAAACCCACGATACCCCATCTTCACACCATATATTTCCCTAACTCCATACAATTCCCACAGCCCCACTACAAGCTCCCTAATCACAGTATTCATCCCTGGGCACAGTCCCCCGCACGTCACCACCGCTGCTCTCACCTTACTCGCTTCGAAGAATATCTCCTTCCGAGGCCCTGCCCTATGATATGCCAAATGACCACCATCTGGCCGTGTCATCGAAACATCGTGGAGGATGTTACGAAGGATGACGTCAGTGGGGGTGATGTAAAAGCCTGAAAAAGGGCGGAAGAACTGGTTGTGGTCTAGTGGGTTTGGGTGTTTTGGGAGGTTTGGAATGTAATCTGAGAGGTGAGTTAAGCTTTGGAGCTTGATGGGGGGTAATGAGATGGTGGTTTGTTGGTTGTCCATGGAGGAAGAGTTAATTCAAGTCAAAGTGGACAAAGAATTTGGGACATGAAAAATTCATATGTTTGAGGAAGGTGCATGGAGGTGTTGTACACGTGGGATCATATTAAGCTAAAGAGTGTCCTGACGTGTTTATTGTAGAAAGCGATTGCTTGACACGTTTATTAGTAATAGTCTTCTTGTGGTCGACCAATTTTCGTGCACCTCTGGGTTTTTTTATTGGTCCTTCAGAAATTATCTGTTGTTCGAGCTCATCCCCATGTTTGGAAGTTCAGTTACTTCAACGATGTCAGGGTCATATTCAGTATATTAAATTGTATAAAGCTTGTTCGTTAATCGAATAGTATAAAAATTATTTGATCTGTTCGTCAATTATTTTGATCATAATCTGTATAGGCTATGTTTGTATATTTTTTGAATAAAAATGAGTATTATAAATGGTTTTAACGAACCATTAACGAGCGGATTTGTAACGAATTAAGAACGAATCGTAACCGTTCGAATTAAAATTATATTTTACTAAATTGAATTTTATAAGCGATTTCAATAAACGATTAACGAGTGAATGCAATACAATTTCGAGTTGTAGAAACGAATAGTAACCGATTTAAAACTCGAACTGAACGAGCAAATTAGTCAGTAAACGGGTGTGGTAACCAGCCTAGCTCATGTACTCGAACTTGCTATACCTGATCTGTTATACACACACTCCAAAATCTTCCACACTCCCTCGCCAGTTCAGATCTCTCGATTCTTAATCAAATCGAAACTGTCGAACCGACCCGTAATGATCCTAAACCCGAAATGCCTTCCTCCAAAACCCGATCATTCACGTGGATAATTTTTCCATCTTTCATCCTCCTCTTCATCTACACCACCACCCTCCTCCGCCCCTTGTCCACCACCACCACCCTACCGTCAACCCCCTCCACCTGCAACCTCTTTAAGGGTCGTTGGGTTTTCGACTCGACCCGGAAACCCATATACGACCACACATGCCCTTTTCATCGAAACTCGTGGAACTGCATCAAGAACCAGAGGGAAAACATGGGTCGGATCAATTCCTGGAAATGGGTGCCTGAAAAATGTGATTTGGGCCGGGTCGACCCTGAAAGATTTTTGTTTATGATGAGGAATAGAAATATTGGGTTCGTTGGTGATTCGTTGAATGAGAATTTGTTGGTTTCGTTTTTGTGTATTTTGAGAGTAGGTGATGAGGGGGCTAAGAAGTGGAAGAGGAAAGGGGCTTGGAGAGGTGCTTTTTTCCCCAAGTATAATGTTACTGTGGGCTATCATCGTGCTGTTTTGCTGGCGAAATACGAGTGAGTTTAATCAATCTATGGTCCTTTGTAGTTGTGGTTGACGTCTAAATATTGGATTTGAAATCTGTTTGATTTTTCTTGTTTTGTGCTTATAGTTTGATTGTTATCGATTGTGAAGTGGTAGATAGTGTTTGCACTTCACTATTGTGTCAATCCGAAAATAACCTCTGTATACAACCCTCCTTATCTCACTAAGGTGGGAGACTCTTCAAAGACATTGGGGAGTAACGTTAATGTATGTTCTTATAGTTTGATTGTTGATAGGTATAGTAGTATATAATTTTGTTTTACTCGGTAATTTTCTCAACCTAATGTAGTTCTTACTAAAAAAAGTGTGCTTTTTAAGCATTTTATGGTTATAGAGTGATACCGCTTGAAGTTCATACAATAGAATACCTTGTTTAATACTCCAGTGATTTTACACGACACAAGATGAGTAGGAGTTTTCATTTAATTTTGTATATGTGGAATAATTGTGGCATTGTATATCTTATAACCTGCACTAATAGGTTCACTTTATATAAGTAAGAACACATCCTTGAACATTCTGTAGCAACTTCTAGTGTTGTTCGAAGTTTTTTCATTTCTTGACGCGCACCTACACATACTCAACTTAAGTCCTTTCTTATATTCTTACATCAGTTTTTGGCCTTATAAAATTTTTTAGGAGTAATGTGACTATATTTTCTTGACATTTACCATGTTTGAGTTGCTATATTATGGAGGTTCAGGGTCTTGTACAGAGTAAATTAAATAATTTGAAAGTGTTTGCTTGTATATTCCCATCTAATCATTGTGTAAAGTGCTTACTTCAAATGACTGATATTTAAAAGGTGGCAGCCAAAACAGCCTGATTCGAGTGAAAGCAGGCTGAAGGGAACCTACCGAGTTGATGTTGATATTCCAGCAGATGATTGGGCTGGTATTGCCAACTTCTACGACGTTCTAATTTTTAATACTGGTCATTGGTAAGTTACTATCTCTTTTTTATGTTTACATTGTGTCTATTCTCGAGATTATGGGTTTAACAGTTTACATTTCCTTAGCATGACTAGGTGTTGGTATGTTTTGTCATTACATTGTGTCTACCAACACCAGATTAATTTTTGAAACATTTGCACGACTATAGGTCTATAACCTATATGTTTCCTTTTTTCATTCATCAGGTGGGGCCCTGATAAGTTCCCCAAAGAGACTCCTCTTATTTTCTACCAGGGAGGGAAGCCACTGCATCCTCCTTTGGATATGCTTGATGGGTACAGAGTTGTTCTTCAGAATATGGTGTCTCATATTGAACAACATTTCCCATCAAAGACATTGAAGTTCTGGAGGTTGCAATCACCAAGACATTTTCATGGTGGCGATTGGAACCAAAATGGTAGTTGTGTGTTTGATGATCCCCTTGATGATTTTCAGGTATGCCAGTTTCTTTCTTATCTCTTACATTACAATCTAACTGTCAATTGTGGCACAACCTATGTGTGTGCTCTTTTTCTTTCAGAACTTCAAGCTGTGACTGGTACTACCAAATATTAAGTCCTTCGGAAAATATTAATTTATTTTATTTATTGAAATGAGTCTTTAATTCTTAACTAAAATATTTCATATAGTAGTAGCAAATGTCAAGCTAATTTAGTTGAAAACTTAAAACTAACAGATACATGTAATTTAGTGAAAAACACAAATGATAAACAATGAAGTGCCAAATTGTTCAACTCTTCAGTGTTTATATGTAGAAATAACTTTCCAATTAACACGCTGACTTGTCGTATACTTCACTAACTTCTGTGTGAGATTAGGCTTCATGAAATAGTTCTTGCCCGTGGGCATTATATTGTATACATCTCATCAATAGTGCATTTGTTGTCTTCATTGATTGAGTTGGTTATTACCATTTGCTCATATCTTCTAAAGCCATATAGTTTAGTTAAAGAAATTCAGCACCAGTAGCATTAAAAGGAACCTGCTCTGAAATTAGCCCGAAAGATAGAAATGTAATTTTCAGAATTGAAAATCAAAATATTTTGGTCGTCCTTAACATAATATATGTTGATACATGAGCAGCTAGACTTGTGGTTTGACCCTGGCAATAATGGAGTGAACAAAGAAGCTCGACTGCTGAATCAGGTCATTAAGGAGGTATTAAGAGGCACGGATGTTGGAATTCTTGATCTTACTCATTTGAGCGAGTACAGGGCAGATGCTCATCCCGCAATTTGGTTAGGAAAGAAAGATGCGGTTGCTGTCTGGGGTCAGGATTGCATGCATTGGTGCTTACCTGGGGTTCCAGATACATGGATCGACATATTGGTTCAGCTGATCAGTTATAGATTTGGAAGCACATAAGTAGAGCTCAAGTATAATTCGAGTGCAGATTTCTAGGTTGAGGTAGGGACCATATGAATAGCTCTAGCTTCAGGTTTTCGATTGAATGAAAAGATATTACAGATGACACCAATGGGGCTGGAAGAAGGGAGGTCATATTTTCTTGTATCACCTTTATTTTAACACAGTTTAAACATGTGTCAATAGTAACATGATGGTTACACAATTAGATTATTCAATTTGACACTTGTAGTGATGAAGATTATTATGTGTTGTATTTCGTGTATTTCCAGCGATAGAAGAATATCATTTGAACATTTCACACAATTTTTCATTTATATACTCCTTAAGTTCTCTATGAATTGATTTGTTAACGAATGGAGCTGATTACGTTAACACCTTGTAAATTGTAATGCAGAAATACTTATACCTTTGGTTTTGCGAATTATTGGGATGATTAGTTTTCTGATATCCTCTAATTGGTTATACTTATCAATTTGCAGATCTATTCTACGAGTGTTAAGTCTCCTTGATAACCACTAGCTTTTCACTAAATGGCAATTTTAATCATGTTTCAAGTAACAATATAAACACGAGGAGCATAGATGAATCAACAGTATAATGTTGAATATGCAAAACCTTTTGTTAGTTTGTCACATCACATATTCACATGGGTCTCGAGTGCCTCTCAATTCTCATGCATATCTTTCGAGTTGCTACTCATCCGACCCAGGATTAAACGGTACGGGCAGGAAATGTTGGACTTTGTACAAGCATTAAAAAAAAGGATTTTTGGATTTTTTCCAAATTATAATAAGTTCACCCACTCGAAAAGTTAAATTGGTAATTAATGAGTAGAGTAAGAGATTAAGTCGTGCTCGTTTTGAAATATCCAACACGTTTAATACTTACTTGCTCCGTTAATAAAATTATCAAATACATAAATAAATTTACTATGTTTTAAAAATAATTATCTTTTTATCATATATATAAAATAATTAATGTTCATGAAATTTAAATATCTACAACATTTGCTCAACTACACTACTTGTTTTATTTTGCGAGTTGATTTGTTTGGCTGAATCGAATTTTGCTGGTAATTTCACTACCTCTTTTCGATTCCGAATGATTGATAATTATTGTGATTAAATAATTTATCAATTCAATTGAACTTATAAATATGTCTCTTCGTATGTCTCAAATTCATATTTGTAATTTGAACAACCATTATGAATATGAATTGATAACATTAATGGGGGAAATGAAGAGATAGTTGGGGACTTGGTGAATAATTAATTGAGCAAATGACTTCATCGATCATTCACGTTTGTTAAAAAACACTAGTCGATCACCCTAGTATGACTTTGTATACTTTCGATCACTCTTGTTAGGTATTATGTATACTTTTGGTCACTCACACGTTTTTTTTGTACAACTCTTGATTTTTCTAAATTTTTTACATTTTGATAAGGATATTATTGTCATTTTCTCATAATTTTGTCATGGAAATGTAGAATGCAATGGAAGTTATTGAAAGTTACTTGATGTAAGTTAAAAAATTATGAAAAATGACTAAAATACCCTTACAAAAATGTTAAAAATTTCGAAAAATTAAGAGTTGTACCAAAAAAACGTGTGAGTGACCAAAAGTACACATAATACCCAACATGAGTGATCGAAAGTATACAAAGTTATACTAGGGTGATCGACTAGTGTTTTTTAACAAACGTGAGTGATCGATGAAGTCATTTGCTCTAATTAATTTGCCGACTTGGGCAGTTGGAGAAAAGTAAAACATTAATTGGACTTAGGGATTTAGGTGGCGCCTTATCTTTCAGTGGTAACTATGGTTCAAAGTTTCTTCCCCGAATATAGTTTCGAAATTATAAAATTAAGAAACGTTTCGAAAACGTTATGGAAACATTTAAGAAACGTTATAAAAAATTGAAAAATCAAGATAAGTTATATATATTAAAAAATGGGAATAAACAAAAATATAATAAATATGAACTAAATCAAAAATTAAATAAAATATTTTGAAAAGCAATGCCATATAAAAGTTTGAAATAAGATTTTAACAAGAAATTAAAATTTTGTGTAGAATATTTACATCAAATAATATTATTTGTAAAAATATCAAAAAGTTAAATCTAAAAAATTAATAGACAATTGCAATTATCCAATACAATGAAAGTGTGAGTTATACGGTATATATATATGTATATTGCAAAAAGTTATTAAGTAAGTATATTAAAACTGTGTTTAAAGTTGTATTTTCTCTTTCTTTATATATATCTATATTATATATTTTCAAGAATTAATTTTTCTTTAGTTCCTACCTTTCTAAGAAAAGTTAAAAACTTAAACTTATTTATACGAAAAAAATTGATTTCGGAAGTATATTAACATTCTGTTTCCACAATTTCAAAAATAGAAACTTTTCGGATGTTTCGTAAGAAACGTTTAGAAATTTTAATCTATGATAGTAACTGCGTCATTGACATTCGAATTTCCTCTTTTACCCTCTTTTACCCTCTTTTACCCTCCTCCTTTACATTGACTAGTGAATTTCATTTAAAGATGAAGTTATATCATATTCAAACAAATGTATGATCAAGCTAAAGTATAAATTCATACTAATATTACATCAAAATCTCATACGACCCTAAACCCTAAATATATCACTTCGTAATTCTCATTTAACTCTATTGCAAAATCTCATACGACCCTAAACCCTAAATATATGCTTACATTCCCCAAATTCGAGTGAAAGCTTCCTTTTATAATCCTTGCTATGTATGCTCCCCATTCCTTATCGAGTTCAAAATGTGGTAAATAGCCCCGATTTGCGGTTTCCTTCTCAGAGTGTGTTTGGTATGGTGGAATGGAATGGATTGAATAGGAATGGAATTGAATGACTTAGTTTGGTAAATATTAATTAATTTTAATTGCATTCTCGAGTTAATTGAGAGACCTCATTTGAGGTAATATCCATTAACTCCAATTTGGGGGCAATCACCCATTACAAAGTTGGAGGGAATCAAATTAGAAAAAATAGGACACAAGTACCCTCTCTCAATTACACGTTTTTGAGCAAAGCTTATATATTTCCTCACGTTACTCATGCTTGTATCTCCTTTCTTCCTCAACTAATATATCACTCAAATCATCAAATTTTGCACTGAAATCAGATCAAGAACCATCGCCTCCTTCAAGTACAAGAACTAAGTCAAGTATGCAATTTTTTTTCCTCTAGTAGGCAAATTTTTTATTTTTTACTAATCAAATTGTTTTTTTCATTATTGATAATTTGTTTATGAAGACTATTTACTCGTTTTTTTTTGAAGTTTAATTGTGACACTTGAATCCGTTATTTTTAAGTTATTGTTACAATAATTTGTTCATGAATTCATTAGTTTGTCCTAAGGAATGATTGTGTTGTGAAGAGAATGTTGTTGACTTGATATAACGAATGTCTTTATCATATTTTTGAATTTGAAAGTTGCACTGATGATTTAGCGGATTTGTCAGCCAATCTCTAATTTGATTTTAGGTTAATATATATATATATAATATCTATGGTCTATATAAAATGTTCGATCATAAAAATATTGTTGTCAGTTAAAGGATATATTAGTAATTTAGTTATAATAAATGATTATCATAAATGGTATACCATACTAAGGAATGTAATGGTTAATGGGAATTGAATTACATTACTACGTTCATACCAAATAAAGCAATAATAATCATTTGTGTATTCCTTTCTTTTGTCCATTCCGTTACTCTAGTCATTCCATTCCTACCCCATTCCATTCTAGACTACCAGATGCAACCTCAGAGTTTTGAGGCCTTTGGCAGTTGTCCCCATTAAAGCTCTACCAGCAGCAAAATTGCCAATAGTTTTGTTTTGTTGACTTTTTGGAAATTGATGTTTTTGAGGACATTGATTACTCTTGCCAAATTCGATCTGCTTTCCATCTTGTTTTGAAATGTGATTTTTAGGTTTAGTTCGAAAATGAATTGTGGCATCAACTTTTATTATTATTATATATAAGTCTTTCACACATTGGGCCGGGCATTGCAATAAAAGTTTTTTGTGGATTATGACCTAAACTTGTGTATAGACGAACTCAAATAAACAAAACTCTAGTTCGAAAGTTTTTCGGTGCACCTATGGGTTCTTTTCATTGGTCCTTCAGAGGGAAGTGGAATTTATTTTGTGAGTTGCAATGTCAATAGTATTCAATACGAATTGTCTCATGGATAGTTAGAGTTAGGGGTGAAGTCGGATCGGTTTTATCGGTTTTTTGTCAAAAAAAATCGATCCAACTATATCGAGTTAAAGACGGACAAGAAATATTTTTTTTTTTGTTAATTTCTATAATTTATAAACAATCAAAAAGAGAAATTCACCACCATAAAAATGAAAAGGAGCGTTCTTACAAGGTTTCGAACCTTTGACCTTCATGTTGCTCAGCTAAATAACTAACCGCTAGGCTATCTTTTCTTTTTGGTAGGGTATGCACGCGCATACCTTACATATGTACTGGGTCCGTTCATGCCTATTTATACAATATAAGACGTACATCATAACCTAATATAATATGCGGGCTTGGCCTGGTACAATAACATAACATGATAATATATACCGAACAAATTATTGGAATAATATATTAGTTGGAGTGTTGAACCTTTGAACAAATCACTTGTTCTTCAAGATAACTAACATTAATTTTTCAGTTTATATTTTCCTCTTTAGGCCATACAATAGTAAACAAATATATTAAAATACAAATATGTAGTTATTATTTCTAATTATTCTCGTTTATTTTTTCATCTACATCACTAATATATCGAGTACTACTAAATGTATATAACAGTAAAATGTAATGCACTATTGCATCTGGTATTTATTTATAAATTATGAAAAAAATAATCCTTTTGTTTTTTACTAACGTTTGACTTTTATTTTTAGTTTTTAGTTGAGCTTTTACATTTTTAAAACAATATTTGATGGGTCATTCCTTGAATCATACTTATTAGTGTATTCAAAGTGCCCCCGGAGCATAGCTCAGTGGTAAAGAGCCTTGGTGTTGTAGTGGCCCCCTTGCCTCTTCGTTTGGTGTGGTTTCGATTCCCTCTAGGGTTGATTCTCAAATTGAAGTGGTGTATAGGGAAGTCAACGTACCCCTGACCAATGAGGCACATTCCGCGCTAACCTCCGACATCAATCCCCAGGGCAGGGGAGTTGTCGGACTTTGAGGGTCTCAAAGTTTTTTCTTAGTGTATTCAAAGTGCAATAAATATACTAAAAATATGTGAATGTAATAGTTGATTAATATAAAATATTATTATTTCTTAATTGACATGAACAAATAGCTAGAACTACAATAATAAAAAATAAAACATATGGAGTATAATTGAGTAGAAATCTTCAGTAAGTGTTTGCCAAAATTATCAAATAAGCGAGATAGAGTGAAAATTTTCCCTGATTTCACCTATGGGAAACTAAAACCCCATAAATTCACCAAGTTCCACAACTTGAATAACAAAAAAAACATCAACCCATCAATTGTCTCTATTGTAAGAGTTGATATCAAGTCTCAATTGATGTATAAAAAAAAAGTCTCAATTGATGTATTATGTGTTCACAAATGATGAAATCCTCATCCTGATGTATTATGTGTTCAATGAGAGCTGTCTAAGTTACAAAAAAAATAATTTCATTTTACATCTATTAATACAAAATTGTGTAAAACTACATAAAAATTACAAAAAACAAAAAATTATCTTCAATTAGATAAATTACAAATACATTTTAAATCAAATGGTTTAAATGTGATAAAAAATTACATCAAATCATTACAAAATAACAATTTTCATTTACATCGACATCTTTTTCTTCATTCTTCACCCTGAAAAACAATAAAACCAACATCAAGTACGCATCGATGTTTGAGCTGGACAGGCTGGCCACCATAAGTAGAGGCCACATCTTTTGCTTGTTTATCACAACCTCGAGAATAAAGCAATCTGCTACTTTCCAAGCAGATTGAGGATCTATCGAGTTGTTCTGCCTACAATTGTTAAAACAAGATACAAACGGAAAGATTGAGGATGACATCAAGCTCTGGAGTGCGAACAGAAGTTTTGAGGAAAACTATTAAAGTTGTAGAAGCTAAACCTATCCATTTCAGATCCCATAACAAAAGTCACATTGTTGAATGACATATTAATCAGTGTATCATTATCTATGCAAACCTACTGATGGAAAAGTTTCAAGTTCACCACAGGCAACATATTAATCAATTAGGCACACCAATAATGGACTAGTTGAATGACATTGCTATTATCATACTTTCCAAAATTAATGCATGCACTTTAACAACTCAATAAGTGACTACAATATGCAAAAAAATACATAGAAGATTGTCATGCAAAATCAGAATTATTGAAAGAAGGACACTTACATCTCATCACCAACTTTGGAGTGCAAAAAACAGAACATGATGTTGCTCGAAAAGAGATGTTGTCCATTTGAATCCATGTCTAACAGATTGGCTCAACAAAAAACTATTACAAGGTTTTATCTCATCATGAGGAGCCAATCCAACCATCTCATTTAACTTTAATAACTAGTATTTCATTGGGCTTGCAAAATAAATACTAAAGCCATAAAGAAAATTATAAATAAGGAAACACAAAAACAAATCCAATTGAGAACAATCATCTCACACAATTGAGAAGAGCCTTCTCCAACACAGAAGAATACCGAACACCTCCAATCTTCTTACTTGACCCTGTTGATGAGATTGCCCCACCCCCACAAGACCTAAATCCGCACGACCATACCTCCCTGTAAACTTAAATGAGCACAATATCCTCTTGTAAACTTCAAAATATTGCACCCTACTTTATTGGTGTTAAGTTTGGTGTTAAAGTCAACTTTTTTGTTAAAATATATATGAATATGTAATATTCTTTCACATAATTTAACATTATTAAGGAAATATGAGATGGTATACCTTTATTATAAAATTTATAAATATATTTTTATTTAATAAAAAAATATATTTTCTTTCAAAAAAGTTAACCTTAGCAAGCTAAGAAAAAGATCTTAAATACTATATTATGTAAAAAGAAATAGTTAATATAGTACAAGAGTGATATAATAATACAAGAGAAATAAATATATATGATTATAAAAATTATTAATATAATATAATGACTATTGTTGCAGAACAAAAATAAGCGCTCATATTATAAGCAACCTTCACTTTCAAGTTGAAGAAACCAAAATTACAGCTACTATCTATCAAAATATTACTACTATTTTATTCTCATAATTAAGATATACTGTATTTAAGATACAAATTCAGTGCAGAAAATATCTAGTGGTTAAACTTCCAATCAAATAGGTTTGGGTTCGATTTTGTTTGTTGATTTATATATAAAAAATCAATCTTTGTTGATGATGTTGAAGAATAGTTAAAACCCATAAAAAATAAAGTCAAACTGAATCAGAAAAATTATAGCAGGATTCAGCTGCGGTTGTTTTGATGGCAATAGCTCATACCCCCTCATCTTCCACTTCTTCACCCTCTTGGTTTACCCCCAAAAGGTACAATTTTTAACATCTATTCATCTTTTGTTTGTATGTTCAAAATTCAACAAATTAGCATGCAATTTTAAGGAAAATTTGCAATTCTTTAACATCTATTGTCAAATTTGTTTGAGTTTTTGCACAAATTATCGAAAGTTCGCAAGGTGCTGTTTTTGGAGTGTTTTTATATTTAGTGCTAAAAACTGAAAAGGGTGAAAATGTTGCAATCTTGAAAAATTTCCAATGCGATAAATGAACTTTGCAATTAAAGCTATTTTGTCCTCTGTTTCAGCTGTAATTTTTTTAATTGATGGGTTTTTTCTAAAAATTTTGTATCGAGTATTTCGAATGTCCCAATAAAGGAGGACACTTTTTATTGTTTCTCATCACTGGGCTTGTTTTGGGGAATATATCATGTGATTGGTGTCTAATAAGGTTAGGATTGGGCTTATAATGAACAATTTAAGATGTACTTGTAAAGATTATGGAGATCAATTTGCATTGTCCAAACTTCGCCTATACTTATATGCATCTTTGCGGATGTTGCATAATGGTGTGTGCATTATACATTGCAGATGTTAATAAATACATGTTTATATGCGTTTCATTACATTGTTGTTCCGCTGGTTTCAGGTTGCTTTTGATATTCTGTGCGATAAATTTATTAAACTATGTTGATCGTGGTGCTATAGCAAGTAATGGTGTAAATGGAAGTGCACGGATTTGCGATGACAATGAAATATGCTCGGCTGGCAGTGGAATTCAGTGAGTTTACTTATAAACTTGAAGTTTTTACTCATAAACCTTTTAGTATAATTAGCATCCTCTGTCTGCCACTTGAACCCTTAATCAGGATGTTCTCCTTTCACTCCCTCACTTGAAAGCTGCATTGTCCATTATGATTGATAGTTTATCTTTCTGAGTTCACATCCAGTGTGCTGGCCCTTCAGTGCTTCTTAATCATCGAACTTTTCTTTGTGTTGCGAAGTTTCTCTCCTTTTTCTTGGCAACAGAATCTTTCTATCTTCTCTGTAAGTTATTCTTCTATATGTAAAATATGAATGTTAATTGTATCTTTTCCGTTTGTTTGTCAAATCTGTCTTTGATCATTCCTTCCGGCCAATAATAATTTAGTTGCAGGGAGGCAGTGTTAATAGTTCCTATAATAATGGTCCGCAGTCTGCTTAATTTGGAAAAATGGCAGTGTCAATGGCAATTTGTTAAGATTCTTACTGTATGCAGGGGAGCCTTTAACTTGAACAATTTTGAGGATGGGATTATATCGTCTGCATTCATGGTTGGACTTCTAGTGGCTTCTCCTATATTTGCATCTTTAGCAAAGAGGTAAAATTTTTATGAATCACTGTTGTTTTCTCCCATCGACAGTATAACAAAACTGCTAAATCCTGCTAGTTGCGGTTGTGGAATAACTTTGGTCTCCACTTCTTATCGCTTACTTCTCCCATATTGTAGGTTCTTATGTCTTTTTTTTCTGATGCACACTTTGCAGTGTTAATCCCTTTAGGCTTATCGGGGTTGGTTTATCAGTATGGACCTTCGCTGCACTTGGTTGTGGACTATCATTTGACTTCTGGTCTATTGCTGTCTGCCGCATGTAAGACAAAACCTTTATGCATTAGTGCTTGACAATACCTTACCCTTATGTCCTCCTCCATTGAGACATTAGTATTTGTGCTATATGTCTCATATACTGTCATATTCAGGCTTGTAGGTGTTGGAGAGGCTTCTTTTATAAGTCTTGCAGCTCCATTTATTGATGATAATGCCCCAGTTGCTCAGGTATGCTTATTTTAGTTTTAGAATACTTTTTTTTGTTCTTGTTTTTGGATTTCTATAATTATAAAGCATCGCATGCTTTTGACACATATCAATAGCTTTTAAGAGGCCTGAAATAGAAACAAGCAAAAAGTTCTATCTGTGAAATCCCTCGCTTTTGATCTGTCAATGAAGAGGCTAAATGTAATAGGAATAAAGGAAATTTATGTAAATGTAATCGGGGAAACAATATCGTGTTCATATATGTGGAGCATATCTAATTAACTTTGACGTGAAATTCATATAAGGAATAGTTCATGAACCTTCCTCCAAAATTCTTATATTTTATCTAATTGGAAGGGTTACCTTAACTGTCTATCTGTGTTAATTTTCCCATAGACTGTTTTTATTTTCTCAGAGAATCTGAACATTTGCATCACTATGGACTATGGAGGGGTGCTAGCTTTCTTTAATATTAGAGACACTGAATTTTCTGATGTATAGACGTATAGTTATATTATTAAAGGCACTTATATATCATCTATCTCTGCTCCCCTTTCTGACTCTGGATCTTCCTGTTTCCTTTCTTTTGATTGTTCAACGAATCCAGAAAAATGCTTGGCTGGGATTGTTTTACATGTGCATACCATCAGGTGTCGCCCTTGGCTATGTGTATGGAGGACTGGTAAGTTATCTGCTGCTTACCATGACAATAAAACATTCCTTGGAAGTTGTATTTACCCATGCAACTTCTATATAGATGTGTTATAGTGCTTTTGATGTCTTCTCGTGGATTAGATCTCTTCGTTTAGAATGATTCCAACTGTGGTGTATGTATATTGATCTTGCAGGTTGGAGATCTTCTCAGCTGGCGTGCTGCATTTTTTGGGGAGGCAATTTTGATGTGTCCATTTGCTGTTTTAGGCTTTCTTATGAAACCTCTTCAGTTGAAAGGTGCTAATTTCATTTAGCTGTTATCTTGGTGGGCTCCATTTTCATAAACATATAAATAAGATTATGGATACAGGTTTCTCACCTGATGGCTCAAAAAAGGCATTGGGTTCTGTTGACAGTCTTGAGGAACAAGGTGAACATTATTATTATTAAGTATTTGAATTTTGTAACTACTTTAAACAAAAGTTTCAAATTGGGTGCTGCATGGGGATTTGCTGATTACGATAGAAGTGATTTTGGAGTACCTTTGTGTCTGTCTCCTTCATTTTTGTACATTCATCCTAATGTCATCCACATTCTTTTTGTAGATTCGATTGAATCAAAGGCTAAAGATGCTGACTCATCCAAAAGGTAAGGGCTTAATGTTGGCACTAACTTGACCAGATATTGCAATTAAACCACAGTTGAGATGGTCAATTGACTCTCAATGAACTACTCCCTCCATCCCATGAAGATTGTTCCAGTTTTGACTTCTTAAAAAATTTAATAGATAACTAGGTAAGTGGATCTGCCTCCAATATATGCAAAACTTGGTCAAATGAGACAAGTTATGGAAAATGAGAAAATAGTTAAAGTGGAAAATCTTTATGGGATGGAGGGAGTACTATTCACCGACAAATTTATTGTATAACTACTTTATTTGATGAAGTCAATGACAAAACATGGTTCAACTGCCCTTGTCTATTACAGGCCTGATGATAATTTGAATCAGTATGCAAGGTTTTGGAGAGATATGAAATCGCTCTTCGGCGAGAAAGTTTATGCAGTAAATGTTCTAGGTATACACTTCTTGATTAGATAACTGTCGTTTTCATGATTGTTTCACATACACTTCCAGTTCTGTTTTTAGTCACATCTATTGATAAGATAGTGATCACTGCCTCTTATCTTTTGTCTAGGATATAGATGTTACAACTCAAACTAGCTGATTGCAAAGTACTGTTTTTGCAGGTTACATAGCATATAATTTTGTCATTGGCGCATACTCCTACTGGGGGCCAAAGGCGGGCTATAACATATATAATTTGGTATGAAGTAAACAATATTAAGATATGCCTAAAAGCGGTCTTTTAACAAATCTTGGAGACGCATCTCTTTATATTACAGTAAACACTATTGGCACTGGTAAAAATAAGAGCTTCCTAATTCAGGTTTCATTTGCAGAGTAATGCTGATATGGTATTTGGGGTCATCACAATTATATGTGGTGTAGTGGGAACACTCTCGGGAGGTTATATCCTGGATCACATGTCAGCAACGCTATCTAATGCATTTAAGGTACTCTCTTGATCCTACTTAGATTTAGTTACAACCCTTTAATGACATTATATATGTCTGGAGTAATGACAAGTTTATTCTCAATCTTCCAGCTTCTTGCAGTTGCAACATTCTTTGGTGCCATATTTTGTTTTGCTGCCTTCTGTTTTGAGAGCATCTATGCTTTCGTACCACTTTTTGCCATTGGGGAACTCCTGGTATTTGCCATACAGGTAAAATTTACCAATAGAGAATTATTATGGTGATTATTACTCATCCAAAGGATTTAACTTATTGACTCAATCTTTGTTCTTTTGAACTTTAATATTTAAGCATTCAAGCCTTCGTGAACATATATATACATATTTTCCTTGCCTGTTCAACTTTCCCTTTTTTTTTACTTTTACTGCAGGGTCCTGTGAATTACATATGTTTGCATTGTGTTAAGCCCAGTTTAAGACCTTTAGCTATGGCTATGTCCACCGTCTCCATCCATGTCTTTGGTGATGTACCATCCTCTCCTCTAGTTGGTGTGATTCAGGTTTGTTTTTAATGTACTTCTTCCATTCTTATTGCAGGCACCTTAAGATTGCTTTGTATTGAACAACTTTTCTGCCCATATGCCCACAGTTTGCATGAATATATAGAGAGATTAACGACTGGATCTTTTTGATGTGCAATAACCCAATATTCCTTTGACACTGTTTTTCTGCTGTTACTTCTCCACTTTTTATTACAATGTCGTAATCTGATATAAATATTTGCCTAACATGCAACAATCTCATAGTTCTTGCCTTTTCCAGGATCGAATAAATAACTGGAGAGTCACTTCGTTGATGTTAACATCGGTTCTTTTTCTGGCTTCAGCAATCTGGTTTATAGGTATATTGCTCTTTTATAGACAACCCCTTATTTATGTACATGTAGTGAGTTATTCATGAATAGTCCATCCTTTGTTCGACGAGCAACTATGACAAGCTTATCACTTCCTATGTATAATCTTGATGCTTATATGTAACACATCCAGTGTGAACTCTCTTCTTTAATTAATAAACATTTAGATTGGACTGCGATTTGGTTGTTGTATGTTCTATTTTTTTGGAGGCGGGGATGGAACTAGTTAATTGACTTCTCAGCATTTGGTTATGGGTTCTGATTCCTCTACAGAATGTTTTTTACACATTAATCAGAGCATAACTGCTGCCCTATTCATACTTCTACAGGAATATTCCTTCACAGTGTGGACCGATTCAATGAAGAAAGCGAGCAAGCTGACCCCATAGAAGGCGACAGGTCCGCCACTACACCGTTGCTTGTGGAGAAGACATTCGAACCAGTGCACACTCCTTCAGAACCTTGAACCAAAGTTATCAATTGCACGGCTGTTTATTCCATCATTTGACATGAATACCTTGTACATATTATTGCGACGCTCCTCTGCTGAATATAGAGTTGTCCGTTCCATCTAAAGTTCAGCTACACTGGAGCGTTGTTATTTTTCTACTTTTTCTTCATAGGCATCTTTAATTATGTATAATAGCGGATGTTTGACAAATTACAACTAATGAATTTCTCTTATCTTGTTTTTCTGTCTGTATCACAAAATATGTAAACTAACTTCCTTTTATTTTGCTGGTTTACTGTAAAACTTTCTGAGATTAATACAGTATATAATTTCCATATTCTTCATTTATAGTTTGTGATAAAGTACCTAATGTTTTTTTTTTTTGTAAATGAGTGATTAAAGTATGAAATACAATGACATTACAGATAATGAATATAGAAATTTCTAACTAATAGAAAATTAGAGTAAATATATGAGACTAATTGTCTCTAATAAGGTTTGAATTTCTTTTGGAAGAAATTGAAAGGTACATGATAATAAAATTAGGGTGCTAATAGTAAATGAATCAGTAATGCGTGATGTGTCATATGGCTGTGTTGTTATCCAAACATTTTATCCCCCTATTTGGGATAAGAACTTTGCGATCTTAATTACTCCCTCCATCCCTGTCTTATTTTGACTTACACGGTCTTCGAGACACAATTTAAAACTTAAATATCTTTAATTTTATAAGCCTAAAAATTATAAAAATATGATAGTTCAAAAGTATACATTGAGACGAATCTAACAATATCCAATATGACTATGTTATCTCTTATCGATTAATGAGAATTAATGGTCAAAATTTTCATAATTTGACTCTCAAAATAGAAAGAGGCCAAACAATTTGGGATGGAGGGAGTATAAGACATAATAAATACTCACTCCGTTCCAATTTAATTGACGTTTTGGAAATTCGTGTCAAATTTTGACTACAAATTACTTTATATTCATTAGTCCAAAAAATATAAATTGATATAATTGAATTCGTTTTTCAAAATACTTTCATAATATTATTTTTTTGTAATTTTATATAATGTAAATATAAAGTAATTGATGATTGAAATTGTGTTTCGAAAAGCGTGAAGTCAAGTATTTTGGAACGGAGGGAGTATATCTCTAAGTATTTAAAACGTTCGAAATTCTTTTTGGAAGGAATTAAAAAAAGGATAATGATAATTAGGGTACTAATAATAAATGAATCAGCAATGCGTCACATAGCTGAGTTGTTATATAAACATCCAAATGATAATTTTTTAAGAAATAAAATGACTATTTTATTCTCTTATTTGTAAGAGTAATATTCGAAAATATTTTAGTGAAGGACAAAATAGTATTTGACTCCAACAAAACAGGATTTGGATATGTGTATAGTGTTTCCCGTCCCGTGGTAATGCAAAATCAAACAGCGCCCACAGGTTGTGTTGCATAGATGCCTGCACGCTCCGGTATTGTCGGTTGTCCATTTCTATATATTCATCTTTTTACTTATTACAACCTCCCATACAACTTCTTCTTTCTTCTTTTTATTCTATCATTTTGTAATAATACTTCAATAATGGCACCAACTGCATCAATGCTCATTTTGGGACACCATAAACGATCAATGGGATCCGCCAAAACGCCTTCTTCAACACCTCCTCAACTAGTTTCCTCATCGTCGTCCTCGTCTTCGTCGTCGTCGTGGGCAGTGCCTCATTGGCTTTCAAGCTTCAATGCTTCGTTTCCTCATCATCAGCAACTCAAACAGCCATCTCTCTGTGTAGATCATACTCCCCTGGACCCACCACAGTAATATTAAACTTTCAAACGCCTTGTTACTAGTTGTTAGTACTATGTAAAGGTATAGTTTGATAGTTTGATTCTCTTTCTCTTCACATGCCTGATTTAGATTCTCTAGTTTTTGTTTGGATGTTTTACGACCCGTTTTTTGATTTATCATATTTTAGGCATTGGAGCGAATGGAAGTTTTAAAATTAAATTTTGCTCATTTTCCACCAACTATCGTCCATAGAAAATATTTGACGAAGGTAAATGATAATTTCAGAGCAATTTTCATATCGCCAGAGCGAAACTATGTCTAATTCATTTTATGCCATTTGATACTATGACTTATAATTATATTATTGATTGTTAACGCTAGAATACTTTTATTTCTATTTGAATGATGAAAACATGAATAAATTTTATAATTAATAATTGAGATTACGAGCAAAATATAATTTGTTGAGAAGGATATAAAAGAAATATTTTGCTTTGACGATATAAAAATTGCTGTGACATTATCACTAGTATTTGACGAATGGAGTCTTAAGGAAATGCCGATTTACTGGTGTGGATTCTCTCAATTAATTAAAGATTCAAAGTGAGGCCCATTTGTCAAGACATCTTGCCCCAGTGGTAAGCATGCTGACACCTCTAGCGGAGGTCTCGGGTTCGAGCCCTCTTGCTAGCAAGGAAAGTGGTTAGAGAGATGATTTCTCTCACTAGTTTGATGCTAGTCGCCTCTTTGCTTGACTTTACGAGTTCACGAGTTGTATCGATGTTTGATAATTGTAATGAATTATTCGTATTAATAAAAATTAAAGGGTAACCCCCTTATGAAAAAAAAAAAAAAAAAAAAAAAAAAAACAAAGTGAGGCCCATTTCAGGAGAGCGAACATCTGATTACCCATGTCTCAGTCCATTTCGAGACCATTAAGAAGATGGGCTTCTACATAAGCCCATTAACTGAATGTGGGCCACCTTGGCCCACGTATTTAAAGTTTTCACATGTGACGTGTCTAGCTGCATACACCAACAATGATGAGTCACCATTAGTCATTAATTGAGCAATATATTTAAATGTGCTAAATCATATACTTGTAGAATGTATATTTGACCAACTATAGTTGAACAATAATCTAAACTGAAAAAAGAATTCTACTTCCATGAATAATATATAGTATCTTTCAGATTTGGCTAATAAGATTAAAGCTTAAAACATAATTCTATTCGATCAATTATTTCTTAGCTGTTCATATCACGCAAGATTGTCTTTGTAGGCCTCTAGCATTTTGAATAATGAAATAGATAATTATTTATTGACGAGAGTACGAATATAATGATATATATTACAAATAATGAATATACTCCCTCCATCCCTTTTTATAAGAACCATTTACTTTTTCACGGTCTCCAAGACACGACTTAAAACGTAAATATTTTTAATTTTACATGTGTAAAAATTATAAGAACTTGATATTTCAAAAATATATATTGAGAGGAATCTAACAAGATCCAATATAACTATATTATTTATTATCGGTTAATAAAAATTTACGGTCAAAATTTTCGAAGTTTGACCCAAAAAATAAAAATGGTTCTAAAATAAAGGGATGGAGGGAGTATAAAATTATAATTACTACTCTAATAGATAGTTATATGTTATGAGACACTTTGAGCTCAAGAGTCAAGACCTATGGTTAAAAGATAGGTCAAATATCATCAAGTTTTTGAGCCATCATTAACTATTTAATTAATATTCAATTTGAGTGTTAGAATTCCCTCAAATTTCAGCTAGTTGACATATTTACATATCAAAACAAAAAATTTAATCATCAATTATTAATTATTCACTATTTTATATGTTGGAAGTTTATATGAATCAAATACATTGAAGAGAGTATGACTTATTACAAATAAATTAAATTATTACTTTGCCCTACATTTGTGGTCTCTTTTACACGTTAGAACACTCGCATTTTCAACTATTGAAATCAAGTATAACTCATTTTATTAAAACTGTAGTTTAATAATTCTAGTAGTTCACAGTGTGCAACATTACAATTACAGCTTTCGTTTCAAAAATGAATTATTGTCCATGTTTAATGCATGCTCGATAAACATATTTCCTTTCGTGTCTGGCATAACTCGTTAATTAATTCACATCTCTCTAGTTTTAATTAAAAAAGAAAAATATTACACTATCCATTAAAAAACTGACTAAAAAATATAACTAATAATTAAAGGAAACCTCAAGTTTGATTTTAAGTTAACATGCACGTCAACGGGCAGTTCATTTATTTCAAACATTTCTGAAACATTGTTGAACCTAATTAGATTGTAATCAACTTCAATTTCGAGAAATTTTGGCAGAACGAATAAACATTTCAAACATATGATTGATGGATTTTTATTTTAATATTTTAGTTACTTATATCTAATACTCCCTCCGTTCTCTTTTACTTGTCATTCTAGCCTCAAATTTTTGTTTCTAAATAGTTGTCGTTTTAGCTTAATTAATTACAAATTTATATTTTCAATGTACCTTTTAATTACTTTTTACTTTGAATTTATCAAACAACCAATTATATAGTCTCAATTGATTGTAATTTTACATTTCCAATGTACTTTTTGACTCTCTTTTACTTTTTCTTAATTTATGTGCAAATGGCTAGAACGACAAGTAAAAGAGAACGGAGGGAGTACTTCCTATGTTTCAAAATAGATTATTATTTAATAAAAAAGTACTTTATTAAGAGTTAGGAAAATTTGTTATTATACCCTACATAGTATAAAAGTACATTAAATTTCGTAAACAATCAACTATTATAACAAATTAATTTTATTTTAAAACAATTAACTATTTTAAAACGGAGGAAGTATAAATTAATACATTCTTAAAAGAAATTAGGACTTGCTAAAAATGGAAGTTTAGTGCCATCGTCACACCCTCCCTTTTCTAAGGTGAATTTTAGTTTTGGTGTATCACTCTCCATGATATGAATTTGACTTTTTTACCCTCAAACCACATAGCAATTATTGGATTGTAAATTGAACGTGTCCAACATACGTTTGTTTGTTTTGTATTTCAAATGAATGCATGTAAATTTTGTTATGACCTATATATTCAATGTATGAAATTTTGTATCGGATGAGGTTTTATAGTAGAGTCTGATACCGGGAAATCCTCCTCCGGAGTTGTACTTATATGCTTACAACTATTTTGTGAGCACCATGCTCACAAGGGTTTCATGGTCATTTAAGAAATGTTTTTTTTTTATGGAATGTGAAAAAGTAACACCAAATTTATTGCACTCCAAATTTATTACCATTTATTAACCAAAATAACACCCAAATCTGGAATCTTAATTATGAAATTTTACAAAATATACTCACAATTTTAAACTTGAATACTTAATACATATAAACAATACAAATTTGATTGGTGTAATCAAATTAAATTTTTATTTTCTATTGTGATTTATATAATTTGGTTTGGTATTGCATTAAGTCTAGTCAAGACAAATTCAATTGGTATTTTAATTATTCCACCAATTTTGGTAGTAATCATATTACAATTTCTTAAGCGGTTAGAGTTAATTTTGTGTTTAGAGATAATGAGAGATACCAAAATACATTTTAAGCATAAATAGTAAAGATATATAAATAAATTTTATGTGGTGATATTGAAGAAATATGCAACACCAATGTATATTATTCAGTGGTGTTATTGAACAAGAACGAGACACCATTGTGTATTAGTAAATGGTGTCACTAAAAATATATCAATATGAGATTAATACAAGAATTGTTTATTATTGAAGAAATATATCTAAAATGAGCTTTATACTAGTAAAGATATATAAATAAATTTTATGTGGTGTTATTGAAGAAATATGCAACACTAATGTATATTATTCAGTGGTGTTATTGAACAAGAACGGAACACCAGTGTGTATTAGTAAATGGTGTCACTAAAAATATATCTAAAATGAGATTAATACTAGAATTGTTTATTATTGAATAAACATATCTAAAATGAGATTTATACTAGTAAAGATATATAAATAAATTTTATGTGATGTTATTGAAAAAATATGCAACACCAATGTATATTATTCAGTGGTGTTATTGAACAAGAACGGAACACCAGTGTGTATTAGTAAATGGTGTCACTAAAAATATATCTAAAATGAGATTAATACTAGAATTGTTTATTATTGAAGAAATATATCTAAAATGAGATTTATACTAGTAAAGATATATAAATAAATTTTATGTAGTATTATTGAAGAAATATGCAACACCAATGTATATTATTCAGTGGTGTTATTGAACAAGAACGGAACACCAGTGTGTATTTGTAAATGGTGTCACTAAAAATATATCTAAAATGAGATTAATACTATAATTGTTTATTATTAAAGAAATATATCTAAAATGAGATTAATACTAGTAAAGATATATAATAAATTTTATGTGGTGTTGTTGAATAAATATGCAACACTAATATATATTATTCAGTGGTGTTATTGAACAAGAACGGAACACCAGTGTGTATTAGTAAATGGTGTCACTAAAAATATATCTAAAATAAGATTAATACTAGAATTGTTTATTAGTGAAGAAATATATCTAAAATGAGATTAATACTAGTAAAGATATATAAATAAATTCTATATGGTATTATTGAAGAAATATGCAACATCAATGTATATTATTCAGTGGTGTTATTGAACAAGAACTGAACACTAGCGTGTATTAGTAAATGGTGTCACTAAAAATATATCTACAATGAGATTAATACTATAATTGTTTATTATTGAAAAAATATATCTAAAATGAGATTAATACTAGTAAAGATATATAAATAAATTTTATGTAGTATTATTAAAGAAATATGCAACACCAGTGTATATTATTCAGTGGTGTTATTGAACAAGAACGGAACACCAGTGTGTATTAGTAAATGGTGTCACTAAAAATATATCTAAAATGAGATTAATACTAGAATTGTTTATTATTGAAGAAATATATCTAAAATGAGATTTATACTAGTAAAGATATATAAATAAATTTTATGTGGTGTTATTGAAGAAATATGCAACACCAATGTATATTATTCAGTGGTGTTATTGAACAGAACTGAACAGTAGTGTGTATTAGTAAATGGTGTCACTAAAAATATATCTAAAATGAGATTAATACTATAATTGTTTATTATTGAAGAAATATATCTAAAATGAGATTAATACTAGTAAAGATATATAAATAAATTTTATGTAGTATTATTGAAGAAATATACTACACCAATGTATATTATTCAGTGGTGTTATTAACATGAGACTGAGAAAATTCATTGGTTTTAGATTGAAATAATTAAAATTAGAAAAAAAGTTATACTTCAATTTATTTTAAATAAGATTAATACTAGAATTCATATTTTCGACATTGGTGAGCTGAAGTAATCATTGCATTTAGCTTCCTCTCTCCAATCTCAATTAATTGCTAATTACTCTATCATTAATACCCAAAATACCACTATTATTGTTTTTCCACTTAAAGATGTAAGGACAAAAATACCCAATTAAATATGAACCATAGGATTAAAATATCACTTAAACTCTTAATCTAACGGCTCAGATAGTTGTGAGCACCATGTGAGCATGACCTCCTAAGCATACAAGAATTTTCTCTAATTTGAACAATTGAATACACAAAATCATTATTCGAAATACTAATAAACAATACATGTTTCATGCTTTTACCAAATAAAATGATCTAATATCAATATCTTGAAAATTTATGCAAGTAGAAATATATTGACTACTGGATAAGGGTCGACCCGGTCTTGGTAGTTGGTGATTTCCTAATGAAAATTCATTTATTTGCAGGCCGGAGGAGGTAAAGAGTGGTGTTTATATTTGGGGGTACGTGTTAGAATTAAATCATCGAGAAGATTGAATGTCAACTTATAAACCATACAGCTCGGCATTGTCATCATGACACATCAAGCTGGTAATAAACGCTTGCCAATTATTATTGAATTGTTATTACTCGAATCAATTATTATTAGTAATAATGTATGTATTGGTTCAAGTTTCAATCAAAGTAGACATGAGTATGTAAAAGTTAATTGTAGTAATGGTCCTCGTAAATAGGGTGGAGTTATATTTTAGTCATAGTAAATGGCACTGTTGCAGTATTAGTACCTCTAATAATGTATACATAGTGCATAAATAGTTCTTATTGTGATGGCATCGTTTGTTTGAACGGTTTTTGACGTTTTTGAACAAATTTTGGGTCAAAATTAAAATTTTGAAAGTTTTGAGCCATGTAGAATTACTTGGAGCAAAAAAGTATCTTCTTCCTTCTTATTATTATAATTTATATTATTATTTTGCATTATTATTATAACTATTTTTTTGTTATTGTTATTTTTATTAGTTTTTATTATTATTATTTTCATTATTATTATTATTGATATTATTTTTATTATTATTTTCGTTATTATTATAAATATTATTTTCATTATTCTAATTATAAATAAATTATTATTATTATTAGCCACCTAAGTCAAACAGGAGTCTGCCTTACGTGCCGGACTAGTTCCAACCACGCCGTCGGTAAAGATGACCAATTTTCGGTGAGACTACCATTTGCGCATCATGTGTATATCAGCAGGGACTAATACTGCAACAGTGTCACTTACTGGACTAAAATGCAATTTTGTCCCACTTATTAGGACTATTACTGCAATTAACTCTGGGTAAGTAGCAACATTTTTTTTGTAATCAGGAGGCTACATATTTCAACATAAGGGAAAATACCATTTCCCACATATTCATTACATCTAGAACACCATATGATTGTATGAAGAAAACAAAGATCGGTTTTAAGGGTGATGACTTGTTAAGGGAAAATTTGAGGTAGGGCCCGTATGGATATCATAATAAGTAGAAAGAATTTATTTATGTCAAATTTGGACAACTAAACTATATAATTTATTTCAGTAAATACACTACTCCGCACCAAACTTAAAAGCGAGTTGGAAACTTATTTAAAAATATTACATGTGTGAAACGATAGAATTTATTTGGTGAGTTTTATAATAAAATACATAATATATAAATGTGTTATGTGTATGTATATAGGTAGGATATATAGAACGTAGATATTTTTATTATAATTGATGGATTATTTGTTGTAAATTTGGTACTTAGGCTATGGTGAAATATCGCAGCGAATTACACTTTTGGATGCTACGTATCATTTTCAATATAAACAATTCCATTGTTAGTAGGTAGTAATAAGAGCATTTGAACATGTAGCTAGGGTAAACAAGTGAATGTGTTATGTCATTCTAAAGCAATAAAATGCAAAAATGGAAAAAAAAGGATAAACCATCATCACCTAATATATTACTCCCCTATCTTAAATGTTGACACATTTTGACTTTCATGATCAATAAAACACGATTTAAAACATAAAACACGATTTTCCTCCTTAAACATATATTGAGCTAGCACTTTACATTTTACTCTTGTTGGTCTCTTCACAGGCCACAGATCAGACCACAGTTCACGATACGCACTAGAACAGAAGGAGAATAAAAAACAATCCTAAGGTTGCGTCTGGTATATTGGAATGGAATGGTGTAGGAATGAAATCGACAAAGTAATGGAATCGACAAAGGAAAGGAATTAATTAATGAATTTTATTACTTTGTTTGGTATGTGAGTAGTAATGTGATTGTTACCCCTAATTTTTCTAATTTGATTACCTAATAGGAGGTAATCATCCATTACCCCCAATTTGGGCGGAAATGCGGAATGGTTATTACCTCAAATGAGGTAATTCAATTAACTAGGGAATGCAATCAAAATTCATTGTTGACTACCAAACTAAGTAATACAAACTAATTTAATTTCATTCCTTCCTATCTCATTCCATTCCCGTATACCAAACACAACCTAATAATTTGTGTTTTGTTAGGTTACCTAATCAACCCGTGCACCTTCATTCATTGGACAAATAAACCAAAACATAGAACCCATACATTATGTTTTCGACTATGTATATTTTGTAAAGATAATGAGGGCAATGGCAAAAACTATCAAAATTAAATTTTTTAGCTAAAATAACTATTATAATCGAACTTTTTTTTGTCAAAATAATGATCAAAATCGGACTTTTTTGCGTAACAACTACCGAAATCAAAACCTTTTGCCAAAACAATTACTAAAATTGAACATTTTTTTCCAAAACAACTATCAAAATCAAACATTTTTATTAAACAAACTACGAAAACTGAACCTTTTTGGCAAATTAAGGAAACTTTTCAGCAAACAACTATCAGAATCGAACCCTTTTGCAAAACAAAAAAAACTACGAAAATCAAACCTTTTATGTCAAAACGAAAAATTTTAGCTAAAACAACTACCAAAATCGAAAAGAAAATTTAATAAATAAATAGAAAAAATTCTAAAATCGCGTAAACCCCCAAATTAAATCTAAAATAAACAAATGAAAAGGGGTCATTTAGGGACAAAAAGAGCAAAGTATAAAAATTGCATAACCACCCCCATAATTGTCTTAAAATCGCGTAACCCCCAAATTCGGCATAAAATCACGTAAATCCCCCTAATTTAACAGATCTATTGAATTTGGGACCAAATGCGAACCCGCTAGTCACTTACAGAGACCATTCTAGTTCCTAATACAATATATGCTTAAATAGTTGTTGATCAAAATGATAAATTTTAATTCAATCCCTCTTTAACAAGAACGATAAGTTTCACAAAAATGAATTAGATTAACAAATTATAACTTAGTTCAAAATTGTTCTATCATATATTGTGCCCGTTCGCACATCTGACATCCCTATTAGCGACATTTTTTAAGTACAAGTGCAATAATACAATGTTCAATGGGATCATCAAATCATAGAATCGATCAATAATCTCTTCAACTTAAAAACATTATCAAATTTCACTACATATATAATAATTTTGATATATTCGGGGATAATTTATATAATGGACGCATGTATATGGAATACTATTGACGAGTTCATCATATTTCTTTCTTATTTTTTTATTTTTATTTTATATTCTCGTGTCTCAATGTTGAATTAATTAATAAGATATCTTGCAAATTGGAGAAAAGTTAACACTGGTTATAAGAAAATATGTTCCAAATCAACAACAAATTAACAAAAAATGTAAATTATATTGAGAGGTTGGAATAAGCAATCTTCGTTAACTTTAATTAATATGCTAGTCTCTAATATTAAAATGATGTGCAATAATAGTTAGATATATATGTAACAATCATGTGTATCTTCAGTAACTATTTAAATTAAATTAAAATTATAATAGTTCGATCGAGTAGTCTCTACATTTAATAAACTTTCAATACTACTAGAGCACCTCCTATCTTGAGTATGCTATATACTCCCTCCGTTCTCTTTTACTTGTCGTTCTAGCCATTTGCACATAGATTAAGAAAAAGTTAAAGAGAGTAAAAAGGTACATTGAAAATGTAAAATTGCAATCTATTGAAACTATATAATTGGTTGGTTGATAAATTCAAAGTAAAATGTAATTAAAAGGTACATTGAAAATATAAATTTGTAATTAATTATGCTAGAATGACAAGTATTTGGAAACAAAAATTTGATGCTAGAACGACAAGTAAAAGAGAACGGAGGGAGTATTAGGGTAGCTATATGTGGAGATTGACTCCTATGAAAGGCTAGAATTTTAGTTTATATGTGAGAATGGCACATTAAAAAGATTTTATAAATTATTTAGGAATATGTATTTGTGTATGTTATAACTATCTAGTTAATATTAATTGATTTTATAATAATATCTCCACGCATAGTAATAACAGATATGAAGGAGTAGTCAAGACAACTTGCTCTAGTGGCAATTATGCTGACACCTCTAGCGGAGGTCCCGGGTTCGAGCCCTTTTGCTGGTAAGGAAGTGGTCAGAGAGAAGAATTTCTCTCACTAGTTTGATGCTAGTCGCCTCTTTTCTTAAATTTACGAATTGTACTGATGTTTTAATAAAAAAAGACATGAAGGAGTACAATACTTGTTTTAATTGATGCTCTAAATCGCCATATGTATTTGCAGTGGTTGGGTTCAGTACGTATCCCTATCAAATATGGACGTATTATTTACGATAGCGACTTGTTTGGGGATACAAATATTTTCTCTCTCGTTTTCTTGATTTGGGACCATACTAGTTAATATTCACCAAATTATTATTATTACTAATTTAATTATATTATCGCCTCGCAAGCACTTGAAATTAAAATTCTCTCCGGTCCCCTACAGTCATCATCATCATGATTCATATTTATTTCTTATGAATTTATAGTTTATTACGCACTACATTTATATACAACGTTATTCAAGACTATCTAGGTTTAAAAACATCACTTAAAAACATAAAAATAGTTATAGCTCATGCATGTTTAATCCCGGGTGATTAAGTTGATGTATTATTAGTAGGCGAGCTTAGAAAGATAAGCTCATGAATTCGATTCATCTATCACTTTTTATCCATCATGCACTATTGTATGAACTCAAGATTATATATTACTCTACAAATAACAATTACGAATTCCCATATAAAATGTCATGCATGCTTTAAGAGTACGTATGTCCTACTTTATGAATTATGATGATGATCAAATTGTGACATAATTAGTTGAGTAATAAATAAATCAAACTCCCCATTTTTTGAGATGTTTTCATCTAGAAATTCAACGAATAGTGTAGGGACATGCATACATAACTAACGTTCAGAAATGGACAACGAAAAAAGTTACTTTAACCAATAAGATTACCTAGGTACACAAAATCTACCACTAATAATACTAATTCAATTAGTACTAATATATAATAAGTGTCTAGACTCTGTCATCAATTTTCCGCCTGTCAAACACAAAAAATGAAATAAATACTAGTTTATCAATAATAATTTAATAATTTGCCGAAATATTAAAAAATTCACCAATTAATTCGCTTTCCAATTCACATCAGCAATATCAAGACTTATGTAGAAAACGACAAAATTATGTCAATACTATATAAGTTGGCCCATCATTAGCCTAAGTTCCAAACCAAAACTGTAAGAAAACAGATTTGTGCCAAAATAATATACTCTCACTCTCAATATATCTTGGACGGTGAGTCATCACCCCCACCACACCCCACCCCACCCCCACCCCCACCCCCCAAGAAAATTTCATGCTCATGATATTAATTTGATTGATGAATTTTGTCTTTCAGGGTATCTATAATGGACATCTCCAATTTCAGAAACCTCGTAGATTTGGTAAGCAAATTTCAAGTGTTTTATTGTTGCTATAATTCATTTTTTATACTTCTTTCGTTTTTTTAGTCGTCCTTACAAAAAGTTTAAGATAAAACGATAACTAAAAAAGACGGGCAGAGTATGATATTTTCTTGATTAGAGTAAAACCCAAAAACTGAAAGATGTAAAATGATGCACAGGGAATTGAAGATCCAAGTTTTCTACATCAATGGTCAATGGGTTCTTTCGATGAGTTGTCTGGTTTTGGTGATGAAATAATTTATGAACCATTTCAAGAAACAAAGCAACATCTTGAGTTCAATAATAACAATAAAAGGTCATGTGAAGAGTTGACTGAATTTAATGTTGATGATAGAGCTCTGAAACAAATGAGAACCAACAGTTTCAGCTCATCTGAGACTCCTACTACTTCACCAAATAATTATTACAACAATAATAATAATAATTTAGTTGGAGGGCTTATTGTTAAGCCCAAAGAAGAGATAATTATACCATGTAATAATAATAATAGTGGTTTTATAAGTTTTTCCTAGTGATCACCATGTGATTTCTCAAGGTGGTTCATATGGAGATTATAAGAACAATAATAATAATAATTTTGAGTTCAAGATCAGCCAAGGAGGTAAAAGGGTTAGTCACCCAAGTGTTGGTAGGCTTCCACAAGCTCAAGATCATATATTGGCTGAGAGGAAGAGGAGAGAAAAACTTAGCCAGAGGTTCATAGCTCTCTCTGCCTTGGTCCCTGGTCTCAAAAGGTATCATCTTTATGCTTCCTGCATTTCAATTCTCTCATTATAACTTTAATATACTAGTTCGTAAGTAATTGCTCACTTAGTCCCAGATAGTGGAACCAAACAAGATGCAGTTTAGTTTTAGTTTCACAAAGCGAGATAATTGTTGAAATAATGATTCTCGATAATGCGCAAGTTGCATTTTAGTCCCTCAAATGTTATGGCTACAAAAATGGTCCCTGACATCGGTCGAAAGGTGCGCTTTAGTCTCAAGACATATAAGTTTGACAGAAAGAGGGACTTAGGAGCACCTTTTCGGTTAGTATCAAGGACTAAAGTGCACATTTCAAGAAATATTTAAGTTTTGAAAATTATATTTGCTCTATTTTTTT